>OX438662.1:22273901-23530641 GCA_949316385.1 Globia sparganii | reverse complement strand
TTTTTCCACATTATATTAAAAGGCTAAAATTACTTACCAATGTCAACTAAGGGCTTATGTATGTAATTATTCTATTCTATTCTATGTCGTTATTCGTATATTTACCGACTTAAAAAACAGGAGGTTAAATTATTTTCTCATATGTGAAAAAGTTTAGTAAGGGTAAGTTAATTAAGTGCACAGACAGGCACCTTTTAATCAGATAACAATAATTTTTGTTTTACTTTTTTAGTGCATACATTTTTAGTGTTCACGATGATTGTGCGACTTGATTACCTATTTATCAAAAAATCTTGAAAGTATATTTCCCAAAATAATACTTTTATTCTTATTTTTTTTATTGCACATTATTTATTATGACAAACTTACTGACTTTCTAGTAAGTACACCAAATTCCATTCGAGGTCAAGTTTATCGTCAAGAGGAGTTTTTCCAAAAACCAACCGTTTAAAAAAAATCTTATAGTTCCGTAACCGTTGAGCCTCATCATAATCGATTAAAAACCGTGTAAACTCGTTTGTAATATTATGTAAAAATCGGCCGACGAAAGCGCCCAGCTAAATATGTCTGATTAATTCTTCAACAGGCGATTATCATCCAATAAACAGATACATGTTTAAAAGACAGTGACACTCGGTGATTCGACATGTTTATTAGCACGACGCGTACATTCCAATAAATTATTTAAATTATACCTAGAAACACCCAGATATTAGAGAATCACCAATTTGCTCTTGCCATCACCAGCAAAACTGTCAAATAAAATTCGAACTTGCATCTCTAACAATAAGGTGCAAAAACGATTATGCAAAACGAGAATAGATCCTAGCAGGCAAATTCACTTAACTCGTTTCTCGATTTTCGAGAATCTTTATCGATGGTCTATTCAATAACCGTTCGGTATCGATATAAATTGTTATTGGCGACGTGAGTTACCGTTTCGGAGATGGCGATGTACAGACGGACAGTGGAATAAATATAGAATGAGGCTTATCTCTATACGGTATCGGTGATGGAGAGATGTTGATAGGTTGAGTGGGTGATGCTCCTTTTATTTGTAATAGATGTCGCCGTGATCGAATGTTAGGTATGTCGACTAGGTGTTACAATTGGTGCTAAAATAATATTACTCTATGTCTACAAGTACTGTATGAAAATGGCGGTAAGGTACACACGAGAATAATAAAGTCATCGAGATACACTTACTGTTCATAGACAGACTACTTCTATACAGGCGACTGTTTCCATTTTAGAGCCTCGTTCATACCCAATACCTTTACGACTTTCTTACGCATAGCTTAGTATCTTTTTTAGGAGGAAACAACTCGATCTGCATGAAAATGCTCTTTGCTGGTATCCCATAGAGTTATCAGTTCAGATTTCTCTGGTATTACCACTTGCTTGAGATTATACTTTTAACCTTTCGTTTTTATTATGTACGAGTACCTATAGTTATGCAACTATTCATGAAGAACATTCAACACTGGGAAAATTGTTCCAATGTTTATTGAAAATCATTGCGATTGTGTTTCGGAATTAGACTGCTGAAGTTAAATCCCCTTATTTGAACCCCTCACATAACAGTCATTCACTGCCCGGTCCAGTCATCACACTCGTAGATTAGTTACCAAAGAGATGGATGCCAATCCCCTGCCATTTCTGCCAGATTGATGCCAGTGGATTGCCATTCCTGCCAGATTGATCGGCGGCCGCTGATGTGGAACTAAATTATTGACCGCTTTATTTTTAGTGTTTACATACGTCACTATTTATACCGTGCGTGTCGATAAGAGTGGGTTAGGCTATAACTTCACGTGGGTTAGTGAGAGGGATTAATTATATTAAATAGTCTCGCTTTTGTCGTCGTTCTGCCTGCGTTATAGTTTGTAATTTTCTTAAATGTAAAGTATGCTGTGTGGTTTTCAAGGTATCCTAAACTACCTCTCTGCCTTATATAATGAAAAGTAATTCGGCTCCCTCTCAATGAGAGGAGTCTGTGTTCTAGCAGTTGGAACGTTATAGGCTGATTATATTTATATTTTAATATGATTTAGAAGTGATATACATATAAAAGCGATAAGGCCGCCCATTGTATATTTTGCAGTGTTTGTTACATATCTTTTAAATGTTGTATTTTTGTGGTGTACAATAAAGTATATATAAATAAATAATAAATAATTCGTAAGGTAATAATAATAATATGTACAGGTAAATAAAAAGGAGGGGAAATAATCAAAGGACATCAAAAAATTCTTCCGCATCCCTGTCAACAGGAAACGTGCCCAAAAGGCTGGCAGCATTGCCACGTGTTGTATGGCAATGCTGATTCTTTGGCCAAAAAATAGGCCAGCCCTCTGATCACGTGAAGAGTCAACCAAACGCTTCGCGATGTCTCGAAATACTAAATGGGCACTCGGGCCTCATGGCCCTAGTGTTTCAACCACAAACGGCTCAAACATATGAGTTCCAAAGAGATTGGAATATTTGCGCCGTTTGAGGTTTCCGCACCTGCAGCACAGCCCACCGTGCTACGAAGATGGGATGGCGCAAGGGTGTTGCTTCCCACACCAAAGGCCTACCTACCTTCCAAGGCATTATGGTCATTCCGTCTGGCCTCTTTCCATCGTCGCGTGCCAAGCCATTGGGTTCTAAAACAGCTGGCACCCCGGCGGTGACAAGAGCACAACGGATGATGTCACTGATGCTGGCATGCCGTGCTATCCGGCCTGCACTTTTACTGCAGGATAAGCCATGGTGTCTGCAGTCGACACCTTCACCGCATTAGTAGCGATGCGGAGCCAATGCAGTGAAGGTTTAAGGTCAATCGAATAGACAAAGAGTTTCATCAAACATGATTATTTTTCTCTCGAGTTCTAATTGGCGCGACATTTAGTTCATCAATGAACCTAATGTTTGAACTGTAGGTACCTATGTTTTTGAATGCAGTGCATTATGCCCTCGATGCTGTCGAAAAAACTGCGTTTTGAATTCCAGAAAACCGTTCTTGAACTTTTTGAAAAGGGTTTTAATGGTAGCATCTATACTAATAAAAAAGTAAAAGAGTTTGTTTGTTTTTTGTTTGAACGCACTTACCTCTGGAACTACACATCGGACTTGAAATCTATTTGCATTTGATAGCCTAATTCTTGAGGAAGACTGTAGGCTGTTTAACATCACGCTAGGACCCTAAGGAGCTGAACAAAAATAAAAAGTAAAAAAAAAACGCTAGGCGAAAACGAAGTAATGACGACTGGGAGTTTTATAAAAATGACACTGTTATTTTGGTATGGGAATTGTGTATCTTATACTTCACGCGAACGAAGTCGTGGGCAGAAGTTAGTATCTAAATAAAGCTTATAGGGTTCATAATAAACAGTTCCACATAGGTACTCGCATGCAGATAAAGTACTTACTTAATCTAGGTGTCCTAACAGTCGGTGGCTGTCGCGTCGTAACTCACGCAGCGGCCGACAGGTGGCGCTAACCGTCCCGTTCTCATGGCGTCATACATACACACGATTTATTAGTGAATTATTATTTCCTATCGCGCTGATACATAATTTTGATAATATTACTTTTATGAATTTGTTTAATTTGATACGAAAAACGAGGTTATTAATAACTAATGTGGTGTAATTTGTCTTGATAGGGTCAATGTGTTAACCATCGGTCACCGGTTGGCGCCAATAAAAGCAAATAATTACCTATATTCATTCAAGTACAAAAGCCAGGATGAAGTGGGAGAGGGTTGGACACGTAGCACGAATGCTCCCGGATAGATGGGCAAAGATCGTCACTAACTGGACGCCTGAGGGAGCATATCGCCGCCGCCGCCACGCGCCGTCGTGGTACCTATATACCACGGAGAATGTAATTTGCATTTGCAACTTATTTGCCAAAAATGTAAACAAATATGAATATATGGAAAATTTGGGGGCACGGCAGTGCCCTCGCCAAGACGAGCCAAGCGAAGCGCAAGGGCACTACCTACCTTTTCTCGAAGCACTTCGTCGTTTTTTTGAACTCTCATAACTTGGGTTCGGTTATACCAGATAAACAAAATTCTCGGGATATGATGTCAATAGTGAACTTATTAAACATACTTTTCAATTGCATAGCTCGTATACTTTAGATTTTATTGATATCTAAAAAATCCCGATTTCGTTTCTGGCTCACTGATGTTCATCAAAATTCTTAGGGTACTTCCTGAAGTCCTAGAAAGCTGGTTATGTAATCTAGAAAAAAAATTCTAAAACTTGGAACTTTTGCCCCTCAACCCCTTCAACTAGAGGACGGAAGTTTGTATGAGACTTCTGCAAATTTTGAAACTAGAGGTCTGAAAATTGATATAGGTCGACTCCTTGTTATAAATAATAAAATACATATTTCAGGATTTTTATTATTTTTTTTACAAAAAGACGTGACATTTTCATGTAAAATGTTGTCAAGACGAGACCAATTATGGTTCGCACTGTCAAAAAGTTATCAGATCTCATGTACAAGGTGAATTTATTCACTGTTCATTACTTTTCTGTTCTACAATAGTTCTTGTAGTTGTGTTTACGCGGCGACAATGTGTTTACGTCGTGACAATATAAAAAAAAAATATACGTTAGACATTTAGAATCATAAAAACCTGTTTAACTAAAAATAAAATATTATTTGCATTTATTATCCGTCTGTTAACTTTTCACTCTTTAATGGATGAATGGATTTGGATGTCAACGTGTATATGGATAGGCCATGACCTGGGTTAGCACATAGTATACGATCACGTTCCTGTGGGATAACTTTCAACTTCCACGCGGGCAAAGCCACAGACCGATGTTAGTATATAAATATTGCAAAAACCTTTCCACCTCAACGTCACTACATTGAACCTTGCAACACCTTCGGGACTTAATCCAAAGCCAAAGAAACCTCAAGGATTAACACTTTGGACGCGACTATACCAAATGAGCAGGAACAGACTTTGGGAGTTCCGCCACAAGGCGCTTGAAGTCCCAGGTACACTCGCTTACAGCGTGACTGTAACGCGCCTTGACGCCCGATATTCAGCTCAACTTTATGTCAATAGCGCAAGGGAGAAGCGGGAAGCGGGCTTAGATCGCTCGTGGTTTCACTACATATTTCTATCAAACATTGATACGGTCATGAATTTTTCTAAATGCTTTTCGTTTCTTGTTGTTTTATGATCTTGCAGGATATTGTCGTTCATTTATTTATTTTTACAAATAACAAAACCTTAATAGGTTGGTAACAATATTTCTTATTAATGTTAAAACTTGCTGAATTATGCTACAAATAATTTACACACATTTGGACTATACTTATTTATATATAAGTTTACAATAGTTGGTTGTTTTTTTTTAGTTCTGTTTAAAAATATACGTTTTTCTTTCTTCTATTAAGCACTGACTCTTAGCATCCTCCTGCATTTTAGTCGTTTCATAATCATAGAGTCAACGCTTATGCTTCTGTTGGCTTCTTTTTTGTTAAACACCTTCTTCCTTAGAATATGAATCATTTATTATGCGTTCGCTTCACTCACAGCCGCTGTCGCTCATACCTCGCGCCTTCCACCGAACTCGATCGCTGATAAATTCTATCAATAACATCTTGCCAAGATGTTGGGGCCCTTCAATAGTGTTTACCGCTAGAACCGTGTAGTATAACGCGGCTCTTATGGTTTTGTCATGGTCTCCCGTGACATAGGCTTTGACGGCTCATAAACCATCAATTGATGGAGAAGTAAAGGTACCAACAAAGTGACTTAAATATTTAGTGACATTTAAAGATAAAACGATAGTTGGGTATTTTAAGTCTGCATTGATCGAGAAGGTAGGTGACGTGTGAGGTTTACGTGGTGGAAATAAATGATACCACGTACATTGTCACCATAAAAAAGTATCTTACTAATATTATAAATGCGAAAGTTTGTGAGGATGGATGGATGGATGTTTGTTACTCTTTCACGCAAAAACTACTTAACGGATTGTGATGAAACTTTACAGTAATATAGCTTATACATCAGAATAACACGTAGGATACTTTTTATCCCGATATTCCCACGGGATCGACACTTATGCGGGTGAAACCGCGGGGCGCTGCTAGTATTTTATAAATTAGGAAGATTAAAGAGAATGGGTGTGGGTAGGTCTATCGTCACAAGGTTTCTTTAGTTTCCCTTGGGAGTAGAACAGTACACTCCTGGCTCAGTTTGGTGTGGCAATAACTGTAGCGGTGTGCCAGGCTGCAGACGCCAGGTAAAGTGCCGGTCGGCGGATGTTCTCGTTGCGCTCGACTTAAAATAAGCAGCTGGCGCGGAGCTCGATGGTAAGGGGGTTTGCCGGAAGTTGGTAGCCCGTCGCTCTGCGTTCGGATGCCACCGATAGTTCCGGATGGAAACCTTGAAAATGGTGAGCCGGAACTTTGGGCCCTGGAAATAACGTTCAGCGTGTAACAAAATGGCCTGTAGTCATCTGAACTAGCTGTGACTGATTGGCTTAAGAATAAAACCTACCCCACTGACAACATTGAGGCTTTGGTATCATCATCATCGCTTCCATGAACTGCCCCGACTACATTGAGGCTTTGGTATCATCATCATCGCTTCCATGAACTGTCCTATAATTAATAGGTCCGCGGTAGCGAAATTGTTAGTGGAGGAAGCTGTGCCTGGCTTCTTCCGATTCCAAGACATTGTTGCAGGGTTAAACTAAGCTGAAACCTAAAAAAAAACTCGACTAAAATAAAAAACTCAAATAAAACGAACTCCTACACACAATGCACACTCCCGCTATTACAAGTAAACCCACTCAAAAATTTATTCGCATAGTGCACTCCTTTTTTTTGTGGTTTCGTATTACCCAGTAACTGGGTTGTGGAGGTCAGATAGGTAGTGCTCCTTGAAAAGTACCTACAGGTATTCAGCTGCATCTGGTTAGACGTGAAGCCGACCCCAACATAGTTTGGAAAAGGCTATAAAGGCAGATGATGACGACTTTATTTTGATTTTTTGCTTTTGTTTTTCAATTGCATACCGGTTAAAATGTTAAGTGGAAGAGCGGAAGCACCTAACACAAGCACCTCTTTGCTTATTAGGTGATCTCCAACTCAAGAATTTAAAGCATTTTATACTTCGTACCGCCTCAGAATTAAAGAATGTGACAAAGTGCACCTACTAAAAATTTGCAATGGTAAAGGACAGAACAAACAATTGAATAAATTAAACTATACAATCTTATTATCTCTGTATTATTTAATTTCTGAACGCACCCTGTTTGACAGGTACGAACAGTTTGTATGGGATAATAAAATTGTTGCTTTTACTATTTTCCTTACAACTTTTACATAATTATTTTCTCACCTTTGAAATCTTCCTTACACTTCTATAAATATTTCAAAACCAAAATTAGCCAAATCAGTCCAGCCGTTCGCGAGTTTTAGCTTACATACGTCATTTCTTTTATATATATATATATATTATTATTTATTATCTAGTGGATGCTTTAGGTATTTTAATGGAATAAAATCACTCTATTAAGTACTAGTCTATTGTGGACAGAACTGTAGTGTTCCGAAAAAAGTTATTTATTGGATCAACGTAAGTTATAGAATTGTCGATTGATGCATTAATGGAAATACTTCAATTATTGCGTGTATTGGGGCTTTCGATTGTGTTTAGTAGTTTTTAATTCCATGGAAGCAATAATTCTAGCTTCTACATTTATGATGTCATTCAATTACTTAAATGAGATTGTCTGCTTCATTTGTTTTATCTTCTTATTTTTCGTTTAATCCCTTACCTTGATTCCTTATCGAATTCACGAGAGATCTATTAAAGATATAATCAAGTAACTGTCTTATTAGTCAAAGTTTTAATACTTTGTTTATGCTTTACCTTACTTGTTTTTGTCCAGTGTGACAGTTAGGGCTGCCTACCTTAACATTACGCATTTTACGATAGTGTGGGTTTTTCAACGACATTTCCTTTTACAAGTAGTGACGCATTGCTTCTGTATTTAGGTTTTTAAAACTGGTACACACCTAGGAGTCACATTTCTGAATTGATGATAAAAAAGTCATCGCTTTTATTTGAAGTTTATTTCTCATTATTTGGAGCATCAATTCCTTTGACTTTAAATTTTATTCTCCTCGTGACAAAGAATTATATTACTTTATAAATCGAAAATATTGAACTAAGCGTTTGAGTTTCACCAGATATATTATAACTTACGAGCCTTACGTTCGCCCAATTACGACACACCTACAATTTCATCGTCTGACGGAAACACCTCTTAGATTTAAACACCTTGTTTCTACAATATCGTCAAAATATCTCAATTACAGGCACCTATCTCCTGCCAGCATCCATCTTGTCGACACGTCGTTGCCAGTACATCAGGTACAACCGTACAAGGTGCTCGTGACTAGCGCCACGACCTCCACAACTAACGATACTTAATGTCACTGTGTCGCTCATAATGTATTACGGGTTTAGTATTAAGAATGTTTAAAAAAGGAGATATTTGTTTTAAAAAGTTAGGTAGTCTCTAGTGAGATTCTCTTGCTCGATTGATCAAGTTGCGCATTGAGAACTTTGTCTGATTTATTTATTTATATATACTTTATTGTACACCACAAAAATACAACATGTAAAATATACATCAAACACTACAAAATATACAATGGGCGGCCTTATCGCTTTCTGCGATCTCTTCCAGGCAACCTTAGGATGGACAGTGATTCTGATGCTTGTCTTTATAAACCTTGAACAAGGTTTTCACTGCCATTGCTTCTTTATATCACTTCTTCACATCTATACTAATATTATAAAGCTGAAGACTTTGTTTGTTTGTTTGAACGCGCTAATCTCAGGAAGTACTGGTCCGATTTGAAAAACTCCTATAGCCTTCCTCAATGAATGGGCTATCTAAAACTCTCTCAGTGTTAGATAGCCCATTCATTGAGGAAGGCTATAGGCTATATATCATCACGCTAAAACCAATAGGAGCGGAGCACCAATGAAGAATGTTTCAAAATCGGGGGATTTTTTTCCTATTGAGAGCTTCGGCTGCGTGCGCTGCGTAAATGGTTAAAGTTTCGCAAAAATCATGTATGACAGAATTGTTCCCCTTTAAAAGCTTTAAAAAAAAGTCTGCGACAGCATATGTCTATCTTTTAAGGTTAGCTCACTATAACCTCTTTTATGCTAACCAAATTTGTTCTAAAATAATGCATTATTTGCGAAGGTGTTTTTATAAACATGGTATTAATCCTCATCCAAATAAATACGTTATTCATCACATGTATTTAATTTTGAACAAAATTGCCTCTGACATCATTTGATTTCAATGTATATCTTAGGAGATATCATAGTTTTAAAATAATACTAATAATAAAGCTGAAGAGTTTGTTTGTTTGTTTGAAACACGGTTTGAAAGCTCTAAATCTCTGGAAGTATTGATCGCATATAAATAAATATTATTGCGTTTAATAGCCCAGTTCTTGAGGAAGGCTATATTCTATTAAACTTGACGCTAGGACCCTTAGGAGTTGAGCAAAAAGAAAAAAGTCTGAAGTTTTCACCAAGCGAAAACGAAGTAATAGCGCAGGCCGGCGACACGTTGCAACGGGGTGGATCGGGGAAACAAAAAAAATTTACGCGGACGAAGTCGCGAGCAGAAGCTAGTACTAATAATAAAGCTGAAGAGTTTGTTTGTTTGAAACACGGTTTGAAAGCTCTAAATCTCTGGAAGTATTGATCGCATATAAATAAATATTATTGCGTTTAATAGCCCAGTTCTTGAGGAAGGCTATATTCTATTAAACTTGACGCTAGGACCCTTAGGAGTTGAGCAAAAAGAAAAAAGTCTGAAGTTTTCACCAAGCGAAAACGAAGTAATAGCGCAGGCCGGCGACACGTTGCGACGGGGTGAGTCGGGGAAACAAAAAAAATTTACGCGGACGAAGTCGCGGGCAGAAGCTAGTATTCATATATTTTTACTGGATTCAAACTGTCATGGCGGTTCTACAGCATCTAGTAATTAGCCGTTTAGCCCTATTCGTCTAGCCAACCTATATTTCATCAGAGTTATGTCAAGAAAACCATTGCTCATGGCTCTCAATAGTGATTTTATTTTTATCGATCTCTACATAAACGGCTACATTCAAAACTGTTCCATTCTCATCCAATGTAGTATATTAAAATTGGCTATCACCATCATTATCACAATATTAAGCCCCCTAACTTTACCTTACGTCAGCATCAATCACAGCTCGACAAAAACCCACTAACTCAATACATTAGGTAGGTACTGTAGGTACAGGTAAGTCGTGACCAGTTCTGCCGACCCTGTACAGGTGTCTCCGACAGTGTCACTATACCTGAGAATGTATTACTATTGTAGTATTATTACCTCAGTTGGTAACAGGCAGACAGGTTTGTTAGGGCTTTTGAGGTGAATATATACATTACTTCTTAAAATATTTGACGTCGATGCCGATGCCGATGTTTGATGTCGATGTATTTGTTTGTGATAAAAACCTATAAGCATGTTTTTAAATTAGATATTTTGTAGATATTTTTGTATCAGACTGGTAAGGAAGTATATTAAGAAGACGCGTACCTACTGGGTTCTTGTTGGAAAAGGCTGTACATTCGATTTTGTTCCGTAACCATATCAACAACGGACTCAAAACATTGCAAACATCAGACCAAGGAAAGCTACATTCACCGCACCTAATTCACAAAATGCGTCCCAGGAATACGTATTTAAACCAAACTAATCTCCAATAAACAATAGGAAGACAGATAAATCGCCTTCATCCTGATACTAGATAAATATCGTATCGGCATCGCCTCGTGAACTATCACGAACGAATAACTCACTACGACTGCGTACGCGCAACGACATTTCGATATTCGCCATTTTGATCTATAACACGACACGCCCCGACTTCACCTGTTACTGTGATAAATTGACGGTTTAATTCGTTGACAGTACTGACAGTTTGTTATTACGTTTGTCATGGCTTTCGGCTGTGGCAGTTGGTGAAGTTTCTCGTAGTATTGTTAATTGAGTGAGTTACAGTTTATATTTTTTTAGGTGTTTTAAAAGTCATAAGCCATTTATACTTATAACGGTGAAGGAAAACATCGTAAGGAAACCGGCATGTCCTAGAAAAAAAAAAAATAATAGCCTCCCCGACCGATTTCGGTCACGGTGGCCAATCTCAACGGATATTAACCAGATACGCGGGAGATATTATAGTGCACAAGTGTGCGCGCAGACCCAGGTGCACTCCCTCTTCTCTCACTCTCATAGTCCGATGGGACGGCAATCCGACACGACCGGGGAGAGATCAGGCGCAGGACCAACGGCTTTACGTAATTACCGAGGCACGGGGGTATTAAACCGCCAACTTCCAAACTCCGGACTGTCACTAAGAAATTCCTAATGGAAAAACTCAATAACACTTTGTCCGACCCGGGAATCGAACCCAGGACGCGCTTGCAACCACGAGACCAATAGGGCATGTCCTAGAACCAACAATTAGAAGACATGTGATACCTACCAAACCACACTGGGCCCGCGTGGTAGATTACGGCCCACCCCTCTCACTGAAAGGAGGCCTGTGATTTGATCTGATTATGCTGTGCTAAGTCATTTATATAGGTATGAATTATTTCGATGGTCCTAATGAGTTCTACAAAAGCTTAAATGCTAGCTTTGACTGCATGTTGAAATGACATAAATTTTAGGCACTAGTTATTTTTTGTCGTCGGCTTAAACTTCAAAGAAAACCTTAGTTAACGTGCCAAAATTATAATAATTGTTAAAATTACCACTTCTTCGATGTGGATTATCCTGACAAGCATAATGCTATTAGTATCCAAATTAAAGACATAATTTCCCCACGTACCTACTTATAATAAATTAGCTGTCGTATAAACTCCGAATACCCTCAAAATAAACGTTATTTCTTCTTCATATTTATCATGAAAACATAAATTAATTGATAATCAAGTGTCAATTTAACATCATACTACTACCAATTTCGTTGAGTAAAATTCTCGATTTCGCGTAATGATCTGTAATGACAGCCGCGGTTTGGCCTGCGCCTGCGCCGCTCCCTATTAGGCGCCGTAAATCGGCCGAACTGCGCATGATTGCAATGCCCGACCGAATTAGCGCGTATTGAAATTTCCTTGTGTTATTAACTTATTATTGACCGCTGTGCGCTGATTGGTTTATTATTAAGATGTCTTGTAATTAGGGTTTGTAGGTGTCTGTAATTCAGTACAGAAATACAAGACTTTCATAACCTTGAGTCAAGGCAGGCTTGCTTCTGAGGCAAGGTGGCGTGGTAAATTACAAGCTAGCTTTTTTCTACGTAGTGTTAACGGTTTTAACTTTTCATTTAATAAATTGGAGGTACGTATCTACGAACGTTTATATGGGTGATTAAGTGTTATTCAAAAAATTAAACGAAAGTCGTTATTTTATAAAATATAATTTGGTATTTCATGAGTATTTGCTATCAATTAACCTTAGACGACTCATTTACAACTGATCATAATCTATTCTAAAGCTGTCCTAAAAAGGGGTCATAAGCGACACAATCAGACATTTAGTTTCGCGGTTCTACGAAAAAATCACTAAAACATACATATATGTATATATTACTGAATACTGCCCAGCCACCTGCACCTTTAAGAATTTAAAACGAAGCCATTGATAAAGCTGTCCAGCATCCTAATAGCGTAACGCCCTATCAACCACAATCCGAATAATTTTGAAAGATATTGCTAATCTATTGCTTCATATGTCCGAAAAATGTGTCTGCTCAACAAAGTAAAGAACGCAATGAGTGTTATTGAACTGTCAAAATAAAAGCCATCGCTACTGTTAGTGTCACGCAATTACCCCGCAGGTCGCGAACAACAAACTGGTCGGACTAAATTTGAGTCGAAACTTCACTTAAATAAGAATACTGCATTTAGATTTCTAGATAACAAACGTCTTATACAAACACACGTCAGATCCTAACCCTTCTTCTGCCGACTTAAAGCCATCAAAGTGTTCCAACTAAACCGGGCCAATCAATCTATCTCGGCAGCCTTGTCTCGTGTGATTACTGCGGGTTAATAAGACAGGGGCGCGGGGTGTCTTAGACACCTGTGGAGCGACTTGTTGCGCCGCCGACGTTTGAGGGTTGACAGTTTTTGTTGCTCCATGTGGGCGATGTTTGGCTATAAAGGCAGAAAAATTATTTGCAGTGTCATAGAATGTCCAAATTATATTGTAAGATAATATTGTGAAAGTGAGCCGATTTATGATGTTTTTACAAAAACAATACTATAAAATGTAAAATAAATCCCAACTGAAAAACGACGTTAGAGTATTATTCAGCCCTGAAAGAATAACTTAAAACAGATGCGGTAGCGTAGACTATTAGATTGCTTAAAAACATGAAAAACTGACCAACGTACGCCCGTAGACCTACGTATTTGATATTTAATTTAAATTTGGTACCTCCACGCTTTCCTGAGACAAACGGTCTTGACAGACAGACACGCATCAGACGGTCGGACAACGAAGTGATCCTATATGGATAAATTTTTGGCTAATGAGGATACGGAATATATATACATATATACCCGAAAAATATGTTAAGCGTTTTCTAGTTCTCAAGGCAAATTACTGAATGATTGTGTCATATGCCAGACAGTGTATGAGAATTAAAATTGGCTTCTAAAATCATGGGAAATACACAGTGCTACAGTCGTAGAGTTTGGCATTTCACGAATCGTATAAAACTCAGTGTGAGGTATGATGGGTCTCGTCAGCGTGAATGTCATTTATGAACGATTAGGTATGAATGAGATTTATTTGATCGTTTATTGTTGCAGCAGCTTAGATTTTAGACAGTTTTTTATACTAGAACTGTCAAACGTCATTTTTATTTCACGAATAAAATATATCTGACAGTTTGGTCAAATGAGCCTTAACTAAAGTTAGCAACCTTAGAAATCCTGAATATTTTACAGTTAAATGCTTTCCTGAATTTTCTAGTAGTCGTGACAAAACGCTTTTAATCGTAGTCCAAAAGCTTATACAGGGTGGCCCTTTTCTAAATCCACACGAACAATAAATAATACCTACTTTCCACATATTAAACAGCAATACTCCTCGATCTAAAACATAAAGTCCTGAACACACGGTACAAGACGATATCGCTAATAAGTACCGGACAGAATAATGAAATCGGTCGACGCTGGTAGATGATTATCGACAATTTCGCGATATAATTTATAGCGGGTAAACGATCTTAGGAGCTCGGTGCGTACGCGCATCGATAAAAATTGCTATTATATTGTTGTGCGGCGTGTACACTGTGGGTTTTGTGAGCTTTTGAGTTCGGATGGGAGGACAATTTTTTTTATTTATTTTATAAAACAATTGTTATTTGTTTTATTTACTTATTGAGGACCGCCACAAAATATTTTTTGTCTGGAGAACCTACTTTTTACATATAGCCATATGGCCATGGTAAACGGAAAATTAACGACTAAAACTACGAATAAAATATACTTATATTTTTAAAATTTTGTCATTTATAATTAATTGCAAGTTTTTAAATATCTACCTTATTTTTAAGAAGAGTCGTGTCAAATAACACCTACACACTTTAATGACCAAACATGATATTTAATTGCCATTTAATTACCATCTCATTTATTTGAGTTATAGCCTAATTTGGAAAGTGGTAGCCACCGAATTCGACTATAAATTACATAAATCAGGATTTCAATTTAAGTAGGATGTTTTAACTGTTTTACTAGAACTTTATCTACTTATCTGTGTTATAATTGTGTCATGTCAAATGTCATATTTTTCTGTGAAATAGCCACAACAGGATGTTACTCATAGCTATAAGATTTCTATGATGTTACTATTTATTTTACGTGTGCATCTAAAACCTTACAACTTTCTCATAAATTTGTATTTGACTTTGACAGGTCATTTCTAGTTTATTTCATTTCTGAAGTAAGCAAAACCACATCACGATGATGATGTTGATAAATACTAACTTGTCATCATTCATTGTCTCATTATTATATTTATTTTGTATGCCATTTTGTATTAATTTCCCTACATTTTTGTTTTTAACATCGATTGTCGCTGAGATGACATTGCGACTAGATTTTGAACGTTTTTAATTACGGGAATTGGCATTCTGGTGCAGTCAGATATTAAGAGCCTACACTACCTCAGCTAAAATTCACTCTTTATCTCGCTCGCACGATACTGCTCGCAGACTGAGTGAGAGCGAGACAGAGTGCGGTGCTAGGCGGCAGGCAGCGCCAATAGTTTAGGTATTTGCTTTTTACGGTGAAATTAATGGTAATTAAAAAAAGTAAACAACATAAGACCTGCTTTATAGTTAGTTCGGTTAGTATACAAAGTTTCATGATCTAATTTGAAGTATTTTTTGAATACCAGCAGTTTATTGTTCGGTTTAGAGGTAACTTTGGAATTTTTTTCTATCGAGAAAATTTTATGAAATCGTGTTTTCGTCTAACATAAGACCTAATATTAATCCTCAACTTTACCATATATTTATTTCAAAATTAATGCTGCAGTATTTTCGACATAACGGAGGATCATGCTAAGCCATTTGAGGTAGTATAGGCCCTTAACAGGCGCACAATTTTGTATCTAAAACTACTCCAGTATGTCCTCCACCTTACCGCGAAGCACCCTGCCTCCCTTATTACCGGTACAAGCCAACGTTGTCCATTACTTGGACACGGAGAGGTGCGTCTTATCGTTAATTACCGCCCGACTTACCGGTTTACCGATTACCCGCGTGATTTACCAGCGCACACCACTATACTTTACCGATTTCAATTACCGACGCAGTGCGTTTGGGGTTTTGTTTTTTGTTTGATCTTCCTAGCTAGGTTCTAATTTGAGATGTGATTATAGGATATGACATGCGGCAGTCGAATCGTATCTTCTAATTAGGTTTTCTTTGTTAGCAACAAAAGCGTCAGTTAGCAATCAAATGTCGACTTATCAAGACCAGGGTTTTGGGCCAACATTGGTATATCGATAGGAAAACTGTCAAAAGAATGCTAAATTTGAAGTTTGATCATTGCAAACAGACTTAGATTCACTATCGCTCTCAATTCAATTAATCTTTAATATAATCTATATCTCTAACCAACACATACAGAATGTGAATGTTTGTATCTTCTCTTTCTATTGAACCATTTCCTTATTAGTAAGAATAGTGAGAACTTCACTATGATATACAGGGTTAATTTTCAAAGACCAGCCAAATTTAAAGGTGTGGTACAGGCCATCAAACTGAACAACTTTCTCCATGGGACCAACATCGTAATCGCGAATAAAAACTCAGCCGTCCCATACGTTTAGGTCGAGTAGGTATTGAAGTTTTCTACGGGACAGTTGATAATTTTTTTTTCACACTCTTAAATTTGGCTGGTTTTTGAAAATTAACCCTGTATATAATAAAATAATTTTAGAATCTTACGTGGGTGTAGGTACACATCTGCCTAATCTTTCGAGGAGACAGGCGTCAAGTTATGTGCTATTAGAATCTTCCTACAAAATTCCTAAAATACTCATTTATTATCCTAAAGATACTCTCACACTTTTCACTGAACTTAATTCAAAAACGGTCCGACTCCATCAAAATGCTTGATTCCAGTTTAATCAGCGGTTACAAAGTAATCTAAAGCTGATCGTCCGTCCGTCCGCCCGTCCGTCCGCCGGTCCATTCAGAGCCGAATCTTAGCATAAAGGACGCCATTGTCTTCGATCGACGCTTCGTTACAACGAGATGGTTCGCTGATTGGTTTTTATTTGGAATTGTGTGTGTTTGTGGAGATGATGAGTAGATATTTTTTTGTCTGAAAAAGATGGAAGTCTTGCTTAATTGTTAGCAGTTGTTTCATTTCATCTAAACCTTAGCATCGGTTTTCATTTATTTAGAAATATATTAACTGTCTTAATTTTCACTTGGAGTATTTTTGAACAAGCTTTGAGAAATATTGTTGCTTTTTTGATGTTAATTATTAGGTATAATACACAGATAATTTCAATAAACTGCAGTTTCTACTTATTATCTTATGGATAAGTTTTGCATAACCGCCTCTTACCAAATAGATAATAGAAGCTTTTTAGTCTTATCGAAATTGACACAAGCGTGGCACCATAATTATCAAAAAAGTGTAAAATCAAGTGGCGACACAAAAATTAAGATTATTTCGATCATTAAAATAATATTTATGCGAATTTTGTTTTGTGATTGATCCACAAGGCGAAAGAACAAGTTAACAAATTAATTAAAGGTCAACTTCCACTAATTAGAATACTTTAAAAATTAATACGCGTATAAGTCGCTATTTTATCTAAATTTAATGCAATTAATGCCATTAGCGTTATAATATTGTATTTCCATCAGATTATGTTAAATGTCTTCATAATTAACAGATTTATGTTAAAAATAGACGTTATGCATTTTAGAGTATGAAACAGGATTTTAGTATTTTAGTTTTCTATTATGACACAGAAAAAGAAATAATGAAAACTATCAGAGTCTATAATGTAGAATCACAGTAATTTGTTAAATATAATATTGAAAAAATAGCCTTAGAAGAAGCTATTTAGTTTTAACACCTAAATGCCTCATTACGACAGTAATAAAAAGTCAGGGGCAAGCTCATAGCAAAACCTGCCACACCAACCTGACACTCAAACTCAAACTCAAACTCAAATAATTTATTGTAGATCATAGGTACATAAGATGGTGTGTTAGTTACAGGTAAGTCTGCTATGTCCCGCCACTGAGGCATACAAAATTCACATTATAAGTTAATAGGTTTATGATTAATATACAATACATCAAATTGTCATGCAATACATTAAGATTAAATTAGTACAATATTTATGTCAAATTACAAATTAGTCATGTCACAGAATAGTATGATTCAATGTTTTATCATTTAGAAATTCTCTTATGGAGTAATAACATTTACTTATTAATAAGTCGTGTAGTTTTTTTTTTAAATGTATGTATATCGGTCATAGTTCTGAGAAAAGGTGGAAGATTATTAAAAATACGTGGGCCCATACAAAAAATGCTTTGGTGCAAAAGCTTTGTTTTACTGGGTACAGTGTTCAGTTTGTCCATGCGTCTAGCGCTAGTGCAAAATTCAAATAAGCTTGGATTTGATTTTATGAACATTACAGTTTCATATATATATACACTAGGGAGAGTTAATATTTGTAAATTAGTAAAATGTGGTCTGCATGAATCCACTTGGTGTATATTGCACATCGATCTCACACAACGTTTTTGAGCTCTAAAAGCACGCTCTTTTTCCACAGAGTTGCCCCAGAATATGATGCCATAGCGTATGATTGAAGCAACATATCCATGATAGGCAGTTAGTAGTGCAGACTGACTGACAGTGAGTCTTAATCTGTAAAGAGCATAAGAGCTCTGACTGAGTCTTTTGCAAACTTGGTCTATGTGTGACTTCCAATTTACTTTGCTATCAATATAGAGACCCAGAAATTTGGTTACATCAATTTCTTCTATGCTGGTTTGAGAGTAACATATGTTTAAATTATTATCAGGTTGTATTCGCTGTTTAAAATCCATGATTTTTGTCTTGTCTAAGTTTATTTTTAGGTCATTTTCATCAAGCCATTTTATAATTGTTGCAAGGGTGCTATTTATGTCAAATTTTAACTTAGTTCTGTCATTACCGGTAAACAATATAGTACTATCGTCAGCAAATAATGTCATATGGTACATTGTAACTGTCGGCATGTCATTAATATAAATTAGGAAAAATGGTGGGCCTAGAATACTGCCCTGAGGGACACCGGAAAGAATATTTCTAACATCAGAAACAACCGTTTCTTCAGTTCTGGTAGTTAATGAGACTCTTTTTAATTCTACCATCTGTTTTCTACCACTGAGATATGATTCGATTAATTTGTATACGTTGCCTCTTACACCAAATGCATATAATTTATTCAAAAGTATTTTATGGCTAACTCGGTCAAATGCTTTTGACATGTCCATGTACAGCGCTATAGCTGGTGACCTAGTGTCCATATTTAGAAGGACTTTGTGTAAAAAGTTATACATTGCTATATTTACAGATTTATTTTTTCTAAAACCATATTGACATGGGGTAAATATGTTATTATTTTCAAAAAATGGGTAAAGGCAATTATATATGATTTTTTCAAATATTTTAGCAAAAATGGTTATTAAAGCAATTGGCCTGTAGTTACTTATGATAGATTTGTCATCTTTTTTATGTACTGGTTTTATTACTGACAATTTTAATTTCTCTGGAAAGATACCATGTTCTATGCATAAGTTGGAAATATAACTCAAAGGAGCAGCAATTAAAGTTGCTACATCCTTAACGATCTTTGTAGTGATACCGTCATAACCTGTGCTATTCGTATTCCGCAGAGAAGTTATAATTTTAAGAATGTCAGGTGGAATTGTTGGGGGCATGAATATTGATTTAGTGTTGAATATCAAGTTAGAAGAATACGATCGCGTTGAGTCAGAAAAAAAAATATTATTAGTGTTTTTAACAATGTCAGTAAAATAGTCATTAAAGTTATTTGCCATAGTCTTAGGATCAGCCTTAGGACAGCCGGTCAATTCTGTAAAAAACTCACCGTGATAACTCAGGTGAAGTGAGCGTGAAGTGAGCTATCAATAGGGGTAATCCCTAACATCAGGTGGAGTGACAGCTCACTTCACCTAAGTTTTTATTTTCACAGAATAGCACTACAGTATTCTTCGGGTTTTCGGGCAGTGACAAGTCAAAATATTTAATAGCAAGTATTGAAATAAGAACCAACTTGACAAAACAAAAAAAACAGCATTTCAATAAAATTCATAACGTTTTCCTTTTCATGAGCGATTACAACACTTTCAAACAAAAGCCAATCAAGAGACGTCATCTCCTTACCTTTTAATTCCCAGTAAATTTGCACTTATAGGATAAGGATATTTTGGCGGGTGGTCAAAATCGAAACTTAAGGCGCCATCTTGTTTTTCAATACATTTCACAAAACTATTGCGCAGACGTTTGCTAACAGCGACTTTATAATACGAGTATAAAACCCATAGTTGCCCTATGACTATTTAGTTTATTTGAAAAAATCGCTGTTAGGATTAATTTGATAATTCCAAAATACTCCTATTTCAGTATTGCAAGTGTTTTCATGTATTGTCGTATAATTGTTGTCAGCACATTGTATAGTTAGCAACATTCCTACAACGAGGCAGGAGAGTTCTCCTAACCTCACAGACATTTCTCTATTGAAAATTGTGCATTTTATTAACTAATACCTATAATATAATATTGAGATAAATTAATTAATAAAGATTTATGTCTCCATCGCATGCCTGCAGCGCCGCGTCTGCGATACTTCTTGCGTGAGACGGACTCTGGCAGTGCATAACAATACTTACCTGTCAAAGCTTGCTGTTCCGCGTCATTCGCTGTCAACGTCCTTTAAATCGCTACACTGACTCACAGGCAGCACACGTCATCGGTATTTTATCTTCCACAAAATAACAGGTAGTGTAGTTTCCCCAACAATTTCTAGATCTTGATAACCCCTAGTTAAGTGCGGCTGCCTCCACAAATAAGGTGCATTAATACTCCCATTCAGGCTGAGATGTATGACTGAGTTAGTGAGTTGTGTTCGTTTCTACGCAATAATGCGTACTCTGTGCTCATTGTGTTGCTGACTTCCGTACTTAGGGAATGTTTTCTAACTAGGTGTGGTTTTGTGCGTGCTGATTTTTTGTTTTGTTGGTTTCGTCAGGGTTTTGCTCGCATTGCTAGAATATGCAGCCTATTGCGAATTTTGAGATAGTCTGTTGAGGCTTAGAGCTTTTAAGCAAGTAGCTAGACAGACAAATAGCAAATTTAGAAGAAAGTTTAGAAGCTCCTTGAAATGAACCAATAAGGCACTGTTCATCGGGGCAGCGGGATTGTCCGAAAGGGTTACCGCTACCCCGGAACACAAAGGGCTAAGGAAGGAACACGGGTGGGTTTTAGTCAGTAAGAGTCTGACACTCCCTTTTGCTCCACCCAGAGCGGGAGGGGTCATTTGATGATTTCCCATCCACAAAAAAAAAAGCACTGTTCATCAAACTAAGCTCATTTACGTTACAAATACTTAGGACTCCAATATTCCAATATCCCATTTCCAATAAGAGATCATACACATCCTTTTCAATAAAACCATCCATAACTACCGATACAAAAAAAAAAGCCAACTATCCTCATCAAATACCGCAGAACTTGCGAACACTAGCAGTCCTCGCAACCTGCGCTAACGCATAATGCGACGAGAGATAATAAATTCTCGTTGATCGTCCACATTGTGCGTTAGAGCGGGACGGCGACATGTTTATGCGTCGCCCCGCCCACGCGTCCGCGCAGCTTTCGCGCCAGTTTTTCTGCAATAACTTCAAGTAGACGTCATGTATTTCAATTTGTAGGTGCTGTGCTTAACCGCTAGTTAATTGCTGTTTTGTTGGATGATTAAATTCTTAACTTGGTTTACAGTGCGTTGATCTGAAGTTTAGATTTAGCTGCTATTGCAGACAGTGGCTGTAGCTATACGCAGAATTCCTGTTGTTAATCGTGGTTTCCCTTCCTCTATTTTTACTAATAAGACTTTAGAACATCCTTAATACATAGTCATCATAAATTATCTACCCCGACGATGATATAAAATAGATTTTACTGAACGGCAATGGAGTAGACAAGACAAAGTAAGCAAATCATGTAAAACGCCCATAGAAAGCTACAGAATGATCTATTCTAAACAAGGAACGCTCCACCATAGATCGGAAGCTATGTGAATTCCAATAAGAGCCTATTCATGCACCAATAACTACAATAAATACCATCAAAGTATCGTTTAAGGAAACGCGTCTATAAAGCGTGCCACGCAGGCTGCTCGCTCGGATACCATTAAAAACAAAAATCAACGTTCATTGTATTGAAGCCTCCCATATCAATCCGTTTGTATTTTCAGCAATAAAACACGTCAGGCCTCAGAATGGGCCTAAGTACAATATTAGGCCCTTTCCAGTATTATAAAATCAAAATCCTTTGAAAGCGTGTAAAGAAAACGAATGCGTTACACCCACGGTTTAGGTACAAGATGTCAGAGGTCTGCTGTGTTTGAGAGCGGAAAGCGGAAAGTTATAAGCGAGTAAATGGTGCTTAGTTTCGCAGAACTAGACAAACATAGACTTAATTTTACAAACGATGTTCTCAAATCTGTTATTCCATAGGTGATAGTTGCTGGTAATTTCCATGTTAATAACGCGTAATGCTACTGCCCTGTATGAAAGATAAAACACATTAAACTCTTCTGAAGAGACAGCAATTATAGTCTTAATTTTGAATGATTTTCGATAACTCCGGTGTCGCACAAGCGGCTTTATTGCCTTAATAAAATCTGAGGCTGTTTCAAAGGACCAGCCTCCTACATGCCATATGTCTACGTTATACTGGTGTTGCAAACTATTTTCAGACCCCCGTAGCCTGATCATATGTCTCGCTAGCAGTGGTACCTCGCCTCACAGCTCTCATGTCAGATAACTCAGGCGTCGCACAAGCGACTTGATGGCGTTAATAAAATGTGAGGCCGTGACAAAGGATCAGCCTCCTACATGTCATGTTTCTATGTCATAGTGCTACAGCAGTAGGTTAAGCTTGATCATATAACCCTCTAGCAGTGGCGCCTCGCCCCACAGCTCTCATGTCAGATAACTCAGGCGTCGCACAAGCGACTTGATGGCGTTAATAAAATGTGAGGCTGTGACAAAGGACCAGCCTCCTACTATGCGCATCATGTGTCGATGTCACAGTGTCTAGGACCATCGCAGTGTGCACTGACACTGCGGCAGAAAATAGACTTGATATTTATGTGGGCATGGAATCGGAAAGTTGGGTATAAGCGCTCGCTACATTTTTAAATGACGGTTGTTTTTAATTTGTAATATGCGATCATAAGACGTTCAGTGATTATCAGAAGACTAATTTCGGTAGGTAATTAAAAACGTTCAAATCTAGTGGCAATCTCATTTCAGCAACAATCAATGTCAAAAACTCGTCAAAAATGTAAAGAAATTAGAGGTATTTTTGACAGATTGAGACTTTCAGACTGTACCTAAACGTTCTTAAAATTACGAGAATTTCTCCTCAGAAATTATGTACAAAAGAGGGTAGGTACTCAGTAGCATTTTAAAAAGTTAACTTAAAGGTCAACCTTACAGGGCACACCGCGATAGCGGCGGTAAGACCCCTCTTTGAGGAGTGGCTAGAGAGGCGCCACGGCGCCCTCACCTACCGCCTGACGCAGGTCCTCACCGGACACGGGTGTTTCGGGAGGTTCCTGCACATCATCGGGCGGGAGGAAACGCCCAGGTGTCGCCACTGCGAGGGTCGCCCGGAGGACACGGTGGAGCATACGGTGGCGGTATGCCCCAATTGGGCGGAGCACCGCCGTGTTCTCGCAGAGGCGATCGGCAGCGGCGGCGACCTCTCGCGCTCGGCCCTGGTTCAAGCCATGGTCCGGGGCGAGAGGGAGTGGGAGGCAGTCACCTCCTTCTGCGAAGCAGTCATGCTAGCGAAGGAGGTGGCGGGACGGCTGAGGGAGAGGGCCTCACGTCCCAGCCGCCGCGGGAGATGCCCCGGGCGTCGGGAGCCGCGAGACGACTCCCGGCCACCGTAGGCGCGGGCCTGCGGGCGGAGGGTAATGGGTAACTCTCCGTCCGATCAGGACCAGGCCCGTGCCGGACGGCGCGTACGTGTTCCACGCGCGCCTCAAAGAGATGTCAGCATAAGGAAGGGGCCCGAAAGGGCCGAAGCCTGCCGGGGCAGCGGGATTGTCCGAAAGGGTTACCGCTACCCCGGAACACACAAGGGCTAAGGAAGGAACACGGGTGGGTTTTAGTCAGTAAGAGTCTGACACTCCCTTCTGCTCCACCCAGAGCGGGAGGGGTCATTGGATGATTTCCCATCCACAAAAAAAAAAAAAAACAAAAAAGGTCAACCTCACCAAAGTGACAGCTTGTAACGCGATAGCGTAGTCATTTGTTTTATGAAAGGAAATCATCGTCGATTCCCACCTCGACACCGTTAGAATTGAAGTATTGAAGTGATGTTTAAAGAATTACACTAGAAGATGCCACGTATATTTGGCAGTTTATACAAGCGTTAGTTATAAAGGCAAACGTATGTAAAATCCAGCCCAAATAAAAAGCAAGGCAGGTCTCGACCCCGTAACCAAGATAGATAAACTGGGCATTCTGTGGCGCAAGACGGCAAGACTGATGCTGTCATCCTGCTCTCAAGCTTATATACGAGTATGTAGAACAACTTACGAAAGATAGCTACTCGTGTTGCTGTGGCAATTTGTAATAGTTTAAAGACAAGAAACACCTATCTCTGTAGTCGTCGTGTGGGAGCTACACAAGAACAGCTACTGACACAGAGAAATGATTTCAGCCAATAAATAAGATTGGAAGCGGTGCTGACTGCCTAGGGGAACCCCCTCTAGGCTCTTTTACTGCACCATCGTAATCTATACAAATTCTGTATACGATGTACGTATGGATTACGGTTCTATAAATGATAAATTATCTATTTTCTGTAAGTAGGTTTGTACAAACACTTACACGTCAATCTTATTTATTTTTAAACTAGATGAGGTCGGCGATTACTATCTGACTATTCTGAGAAGAAAGGCCGTAACAAACTCAGAGGTCACAGTCTCTAAAATCTTGGTCAGATCATCTGAAGACCATGTATATTGGTATCTGAAATGGTCTTTTAAGGAAAGAACCACACAGATTGAGCGGACATGACTGTCCAGTCAATGCACGTATTTGTCAAAAATCGTGCAGCTCAACTCAGAACTTGAGGAGCTCAACGATTATAGATATTATCTATACTAATATTATAAAGCTGAAGAGTTTGTTTGTTTGTTTGTTTGTTTGAACGCGCTAATCTCAGGAACTGCTGGTCCGATTTGAAAAACTGTTTCAGTGTTAGATAGCCCATTCATCGAGGGAGACTATAGGCTATATATCATCACGCTAAAACCAATAGGAGCGGAGCACCAATGAAGAATGTTTCAAAATCGGGGGATTTTTTTCCTATTGAGAGCTTCCGCTGCGTGCGCTGCGTAAACGGTTAAAGTTTCGCAAAAATCATATGTGACAGAATTGTTCCCCTTTAAAATCTTTAAAAAAAAGTCCGCGACAGCATTAGTCTATCTTTTAAGGTTAGCTCACTATAACCTCTTTTACGCTAAACAAATTTGTTCTAAAATAATGCATTATTTGCGAAGGTGTTTTTATAAACATGGTATTAATCCTTGTCCAAATAAATACGTTATTATATATAGCGCGGGCCGGCGACACGTTACGACGGGGTGGGTCGGGGAAACAAAAAAAATTTACGCGGACGAATCGCGGGCAGAAGCTAGTATTATATATTACTAGCGACCCGCCCCGGCTTCGCACGGGTGCAATACTGATACTAAGTACAGGTATTTCAAGAATGCCAGCACGCGCCGCCGCGGCCGGTACCGCAGCAACCGCTATGTCCCTGCATTTTAAATCTGTAATATCTTCGAAAATATTCATTTAAATTACATGCTGTAAAGGGCCATATTTATCTATATTAAATGCACAATGTATTTAAGGTACATAATTGGATAAGGATTAATGCTGTATTGCTTAAAATCGCTTCGTAAATAAGCCATTATTTCTCGTAAAAAGTAAAGGATAAAAAATGATTATTGTGGGTTATCCCTAAGAGATAGACATATACCATCGCGGACTTTTTTGTGGACCTTTTTAATGTGTACAATACTGTAGTACATTATTTTGACCTATCTCGTAGGGTTCAGCCAGCGTTTGAAAAGTAAGCGCAAAAAAATGTGTTTATTTACGACATCACATGCATGCATGTATTATATATATAAACCTTCCTCTTGAATCACTCTATCTATTAAAAAAAACCGCATCAAAATCCTTTGCGCAGTTTTAAAGATCTAAGCGTTCAAAGGGACAGAGAAAGCGACTTTGTTTTATACTATGTAACCTCTTTTCAAAGGAGAAACGACACAATTATTTTTTTAAGAGTTATTAGTAACAGCGTCATCGTTCTCTTGCACTTTTATCTCAATTGATTTAGGGTCGACGCAAAATTTGCCTTTTTTTTTCCGCAGCATAATCAGCCTATATTGTTCCCACTGGGATACAGGTCTCAGGTGGGAGAGTTTTTCTTCTTTACTCTTCCATATTCTTTATTAGTTGTCATCTGGGTAGTCACCGCCTTTTTAGTACTACCTATTTGAAGATGGCAGAACGAGTTGTGAAGGATTCTTCATTTTCAATAGAGGAATCCATTGAAAAGGAACGATCCTCCGACCAAACGGTTGTTATGTTTTAAGTAAAAACACACACACACACACACTCTGATTTATGTGCTTGAAGTATTAAATCCTACTCATATTATAAATGCGAAAGTTTGTGAGGATGGATGGATGGATGTTTGTTACTCTTTCACGCAAAAACTACTGAACGGATTTTGATGAAACTTTATAGTAATATAGTTTATACAGCAGAATAACACATACGATACTTTTTATCCCGATATTCCCGCGGGATCAAAACTTACGCGGGTGAAACCGCGGGGCGCAGCTAGTAAATAAATAGAAACGCACTCGGTGTCAAAAAATTACATTCTCTCTGCTTTTCTTGTTCCAATTTGTCGTATTGTCTTTATTAACAACGTATACAGCGTATGAAGTATTTTAAATTAACACAATAACTGTAATGATATCTCATAATTTCACGATTGTATTATTTACGACACAAATAGACATGTTTAGTGTACTGTCACTTATCATAGTCTTGACACTTGCGTGTGCGCACGCAGGTTGTCTTAAACAGGTGCTAGGTGGCGCGTATCGCCATCTTTGTGGTGTCGGTAGCTTTATTAATACTACAATAGGTGTGTAAGCTCTGTAGTTTATCATTTGGAAAGTGTTAGTAACTACTTGTTTTGTGATGTTGCGTTATGGTTTTGATCGATATCTTAATGGAAACAAATTTTAATGTAAGTAACATCATGTTTATATTAATACGTGTTAATACTTACGTTATAACCTATTCATTTTTATTAAACAACATTGCACAGGCTGCTTTCAACGCCCTATACTATAGGAACCATAAATAAAATCTGGATTACTGAAAGCTTACAACAATAATTTTAGAGATGGAAAACGTTTTTCAATGATTTCAACCTTGAACATACCCTTGTTCATCTTGAAAACGCCATAATCGTTAGTTCAGACTTCGGAATTTGTTTCCAAACATCACAAAAATTCAATTAAATTACTTTAAAAAACCTCGCCAACCACTTAACATTACGAAACCACAGCGGAACTTCATGGAACGCCATTAAGACAAACCTATATGTATAATCATTTCTATCGACCATAAACAACTAAGTTTATGCGTACGACGAACGACTGATGATCGCTAAGACCAGTAATTAAGCTCTGTTAACGCAGACCCACGTATTGCGTGGGCGCATGTGTTAGAAGTGGCAGTTTCGTGCCTGGGTGGTCATCATTTATTGATAAAAATCATGATGCTACTGTGTACCAGCTACAAGATAATCTGCTTCGTGATCAACATTCATTTTCCTGTTACCATGAATTTTGGTGTCTCTAGGTTCAAATGAGTCCAAAGATTTTACTAGAAGTGTGAGTCAGTACTGACTTAAAGATATATTTACATTTGATTTGGTCCCTATGGGTTTTCCTTGGCCAAAGTATACATCAATCAATCAGCTCAGCCTATTGCACGCCACTGCTGGACATAGGCTTCTCCCAGGCTTCGCCACAAGTGCCACAACACCTTGCCCTCCGCCTTCCGCATCCATTCTGCCCCAGCCACTTTCTTAAGGTCGTCGGTCTATCTAGCTGGGGGGTGTACCACGCTTCGCTTGCCGATACGCGATTTCCACTCCAGGGCTCGTCTGCTGCCAAAGCCCATAATAAAATAAAACAATTTCCAAAGTAAAAAAAAGCTTTCCAAATTATTCGAGTTGTCCAATATCTGTTTAGGTTTTACCACATTTTCTTGAAAATGGCCAGTGTCAATAGTAATAATAGGATTATTAATATACAGGGTTACTTTTCAATGACCAGCCAAATTTAAGGGTGTGGTACAGACCATCAAACTGAACAACTTTCTCCAAGAGACCAATATTGTAATCCCGAAAAATTTATCAGCTGTCCCATAGAAAACTTCAATACATACTCGACCTAAATGTATGGGACAGCTGAATTTTTATTCGCGATTACGATGTTGGTTCCATGGAGAAAGTTGTTCAGTTTGATGGTCTTTACCATACCCTTAAATTTGGCTGGTCATTAAAAAGTAACCCTGTATAGCTTCTAAAAATTTCCTGCTTGATTTCTAACCCCAAGAAATAATAAAAAAAACATACCTACATAAAGTCGAACATATAACCTCCTCCTTTTTGGAAGTCGGTTAAAAATGGGATTTTTTACTTATACCGACAGCATCAATAAAAGCACTAACAAAAACCCTAAAGAGAAAAGTACAAGCAACAATTTACTTAGACCAGCTGGATCTAAAATGACACGGTGTCTGCTTAAAATACAGTTGGAAAACGCCCCCCCTACTATAGATGTATCTGTTACAAAGTGTAGAGTGGGTGTATCGAATCCAATTACCTCGACACAGTGCCGACGTTAAGAAATTATACGATAGACGCTCGATGCAGAAACGAGGTTTATTAAGATGGATTTTTTATCATATTTTCTGTGTTAAAGAGAGCTAATTCTTTGAAATTTTGTTGAAGGCGTTATTCGTGTATTTTCTGGATGAGCTAGCAAAGGTTACACCTGCATCCATGATGCCTGTTTGCATCAATTATGGAACCTACCTCATAGATAAAGTTTTATTATTTTACAAAGATTAGGAGACTTACACCTAGCAATGGGTGATTCCGGGCTGAAATGAGGATTTCCAGATGATTTATTAGTTGATAATGAAAATTAAGCTGTCTCAAAATATTAAAGCAAATGTTTCCGACATCGCAACAGGCAAAAAACGATAGTAAGATAAACTGGAACTCCGATCAAAAGGAACAACTTTTTCATCGCCAACGATTGATATATTTCTATGTCGCTGACTATAAACGATTGTACTTTAATAGAAAAATATGGAATCGGCGGGGTAATTGCGTAACACATTATCAATGGGAATCGGTTTCATTTTGACAGTTCAACAACATTCATTGCGTTATTTACGTGTTGAGCAAACAAATTTTTCGAACTTATGAAGCAATGAATTAGCGATTTGCTTCAAAATTATTCAGATTCCGATTGATAGTGGGTTACGCAATTTGGGGGCAGATTGGTCCTTAAAACAGTTTAAAGAAAAATCTGCATCGATCGAACTGCACTAATATTAATATTACTACCTACTACAAATCCGTCAAATAACGCAGGTTGTAAAGTGAGTTAGTGCCAGTTATGGTTAAGTTAACAGTTCTTATCAGAACACAATGGGCGCTTACGATAACATTTAGAGTAACTGGTGTTTAGCTCAGAGGTCGTTGAACCGGTTAGTGCTAGTACTAACTAGTACTTATTGTTAGGCTTTGTTACCAGTAAGTTTGAGATAGCTTGAGAGCGGAATGACATTTTTGGAATTTGGTTTTATTGAAATCTTAGTCTTTCTGGGGGATTCAAAATAAAAAATCAAAATATTTTATTTCACATAAGCCTACAAGGGCACTTATGAAACCTCAGAAGCTAGGTGCACGGTTCCAATCGGTCGTTTCCTATGGAAAAGAACCGGCAAGAAACTCCACGGTTACTCTTTTAAAAATAATTGGATCTTACAATGTTTTCTAATTACAGTAGGTATGGGAGGACAGCGTAGGCCTGTCAACAAGTATCAGGTACTTGATAAAATAAAAAATGGTCTACAGATCTAAAATTTCATATCTAAGATTGTAGGTGCACCCTGCATTGGATAAGATACGTAATGAAGAAACCTAGTAATCGAGTTTCTTTTTAAGGTGAAGATATCAAAGCTATGCTGTGCTTTCTTCAGCAATAGTGAATCCTTTAATAATGAATATGACAACACTACAGTAAGCAAATATAGGCGATAATAGTCGCTGAACATTCGTAGCTTAGACCAAAATATTAATGATTTAGATCAAAGTTCATTAATCATAAAAACGCAATCAATCATTATTATTATTAGTTCGGAATGCATAAAATACTATACAAATCACCGGTCTCACAGGTCACCGCTCTATAACGCCTCATTCAATACTGTTTATACTTGTATAGTGTATACACAGCCTATAATGTTTAATGTCTATTGTTCTTAGAGGAAGTGCTAACTAACTTACGCACTTGGCTGGAACTTAGTTTTATTGAGCGTGCTTGACTGACTAATGACGCCGGTCACTCATGGTATGTAATGTTTATATCGTTAACTTATTATGTAGTAACTTTTAATTATATGACATAAAATAGTCCTTTGTAAGAGAATTTTTTTTCTACTGCCTAGTTCTAATAAGTGTATGGAGTAGAGTTTATTAGTAAACTCACATAAGATAACAAGAGTTCGGCAAAGTCAAAGGTTTTATTTGTTAAACATAGGTGTAAAAATAGGTATTTGAAATAGAATAGGTACAAACATCTCCATGTTTTGCCGTTAACGGCGTACAAATATCAAGTAGGTAGGGAGGGACACGAAATTACAATTAATTATAACAATTTTGGTTAAAAATTAAATGACAAGCTGACAGAGTTAAACTATCCCCAATATCCTCTATCAAAGTTAATAATATTGCATATAACATTTACCCACAACGTGTACCATTTCGCCAATTACATACGTTTATTTGTAATATTATTGCCATCAACAGAACACAAAACTAAAATCCGGGTACGCTACTGAGAAATTCCTGATAGAAAATCCAATAACACTTTGGCCGACCTAGGAATTAAACCCAGGACCTCACGCTCAACAGTAGCGCTTGTGACCACTAGACCATTGAGGCAGGGAAAGTCGCTAAGTGATTGTCCATTAAAGGCCGTGGATTTGGTTCCTGCACTAAATAAATAATTGCGTCTAGCTAGCATGACCTTACCGTACTTACATATCCCCGTATTCCGTAAATCAATGTTTTAGATGTAGATAAGACTAATCGCAGACAATTAACATCATCATCTGCCTAGCCTTTTCCCAACTATGTTGGGGTCGGCTTCCAGTCTAACCGGATGCAGCTAATACTAGTATTTTACATGAAGCGACTGCCTATTTGACCTCCACCCCTTTGATACCCCTTGGTAAGACTGGTTGTCAGACTTTCGGGCTTCTGACTACCCGTAACGACTGTCAAGGATCCACGAATGACAGCCGGGACCAACGGCTTAAAGTGCTTTTTGACGCACGGAGGGGTCTCGGTATGTAAAGATGGTCACCCATCCACAGACCAACCGCGGCAAGCGTAGCTTAGGTACTATGGACGCCGTCCCCAATTTGTATTTGATCCAACAGACATCATTTTTGTCTTATAGGTATTTTTCGGTAGAAATGCATACGTTTCTACCGAACAATACACATTTCGCAATTTATGTTATACTAGCTTCTGCCCGCGACTTCGTCGGCGTAAATTTTTTTTGTTTCCCCGACCCACCCCGTCGCAACGTGTCGCCGGCCTGCGCTATTACTTCGTTTTCGCTTGGCGAAAACTTCAGACTTTTTTTCTTTTTGCTCAGCTCCTAAGGGTCCTAGCGTCAAGTTTAATAGAATATAGCCTTCCTCAAGAACTGGGCTATCAAACGCAAAAATATTTTTATATATGCGACCAATACTTCCAGAGATTTAGAGCTTTCAAACCGTGTTTCAAACAAACAAACTCTTCAGCTTTATTATTAGTATTATTTTAAAACTATGATATCTCCTAAGATATACATTGAAATCAAATGATGTCAGAGGCAATTTTGTTCAAAATTAAATACATGTGATGAATAACGTATTTATTTGGATAAGGATTAATACCATGTTTATAAAAACACCTTCGCAAATAATGCAATAATTTAGAACAAATTTGGTTAGCATAAAAGAGGTTATAGTGAGCTAACCTTAAAAGATAGACATATGCTGTCGCGGACTTTTTTTTAAAGCTTTTAAAGGGGAACAATTCTGTGATATATGATTTTTGCGAAACTTTAACCGTTTACGCAGCGCACGCAGCGGAAGCTCTCAATAGGAAAAAAATCCCCCGATTTTGAAACATTCTTCATTGGTGCTCCGCTCCTATTAGTTTTAGCGTGATGATATATAGCCTATAGCCTTCCTCGATGAATGGGCTATCTAACACTGAAAGAGTTTTTCAAATCGGACCATTAGTTCCTGAGATTAGCGCGTTCAAACAAACAAACAAACAAACAAACTCTTCAGCTTTATAATATTAGTATAGATTTCGCGATGTAATCTATTCTCTTCATTTTATTTACATAAACACCAGTAAAAACAATACAATTCTTACTTATTCTTTATATACAAGGTGTAACAGAATAAAAGCAAATCCTGAAAGTAGTTTGTTCATAATTGACTACTGAATCGATTTCAGTAACTTTTAATATAGGTTTTTTTAATAAAAAAATATGTAGTTTGCCATACAGACCGCCAATAGAGCCAACGAAAATTAAATGTTATTTCCAGGCAATAAACTCAATTTTAAATTAATGAAGTCATGCTACGGTTTTCTTAATAACAACAGTTAGCTTAAAAAAATTAAGTTTTGGTCATTGTATTATGGTCTTGCGTTCATTATGTTACATATTGTATATTTAGTCAAAATTATATTTTGTACTTCATTATTACCATTACATTTCCTTATTTTCCGCGAAAACCCTATACTTTTGACGGTTGTCGCCGTAGTAAAGAATGATCAGTAAGCTAAGACATTTTAAATAAGACACGTCTCAACTCCGTTGACTAAGATTTAATTTTGGGAACACTAAGTTCCATCGTCCTTTCTGTGGCGAAAAATAAGGTAGTATGCAGTAGCGCCTAGGTTTAATAAAAATTTATAATACCTACAATTGACTATACACGGTGTCCCTGGAAGTATGGATCAAATCAAATAGGGGCGTGGGCAAAGTAATTTCTAAACTTTTTGATCCTGAGAATGTTGGTGAATTTTTTTACGGTTCAAAAGCTATGACAAACTTTTGTTATTTTCAGTCACTTTGCATAGTGCTCAAAGAACAAAATCAATTTAAAAAAACTACCAGCAACTGTCAATTTAAGTTTTTTAGACAGCCCTGATAGTTTTTTTCAATAATTTTTTTTTCTTTGAGCACTATGCGAAACGGTTGAAAAAAATTGGTCACAACTTTTGAACCGTAAAATAATTCTATAATCATCAATCATTCTCAGAATCAAAAAGTTTGGAAATGACCTTGCCCACGCCCCTATTTGATTTGATCCATACTTCCAGGGACACCCTGTATATAGGTGGCTAGGTCTAAAAAAAAACAACACTTAAAACTACAACTACAGACACCTAATATAAATCGATTTTCACCCGTAACTTTATACTGAGTCGAGCAGATATAAATTAAATCTCCCCTTATACTTAGTCATTCCTGATTCCGAGCTAAAATCAATTCATTAAGAGACACCAATAAAACGCGAGTGTCCTTCTCTGCAGCACATTAACAATTCAAGAGATAAAAGGAAATAAAAATGGCGAAGACCACCTACTCGTCTTGCCGGACTGCGGCGGAGGGGTGCGATTTGTCGTACGTTTTTGTGATTAGTCTGATGGTGTAGAGATTTGAGCGCTAAAACTGTAACTGTGCTTAGTAGTACTTATCTCTGTGTTGGTAACTAGAAATTTACGTAACTTTTTTCGTGCACATGTTTTACGATGCGTAGTTAGAAATTTTACGTAAGTTTTGTCAAGTTCGAAAACAGGGAATTATTGTAAAATCTTGAAAAGTTATAAGCCGATATCGGAACCTTGAGATTTGGTTTTCACTCTTAAGGGATCAAATACGATATTCGGGAAACTGTACCCATCACAGGGCACCAGGGCACCTCTATCTATACCTATAGGTTCACAGGGGTGATATTTAAATAATAATAGTAGTCCTGCAGACCGCATTTCGGCCACGGCGGCCAATCACAACGTAGACTAGCCTTCGACGTGGGAGATAATACGTATAGAGCACAAGTGTGTGGGCAGACACGGGTGCACTCCCTCTTCCCTCACTCTCATTGTCGTCCGATGGGACGGCAAGCCGACACGACCGGAGAGAGATCAGGCGCAGGACCAACGGCTTAACGTGCTTTCCGAGGCACGGGGGTAAAACACCGCCAAATTCCAAATTTCGGACTTTTACTATGAAATTCCTAATGGAAAAACTCAATAACACTTGGCCTGATACTGGAATCGAACCCAGGACCTCACGTTTAGCAGTCGCACTTGCGACCACGAAACCAACGGAATCCAAATACATAGGTATTGAAACAACATTACTATAAAGTACACAGTTTCAAATATTTTTAACCAAACATCATTCACATTTTAAGAAAAATTCGCTCAGTCCTAGAAAATCAGTCGCCCCATCCATATTTCGCCTTAATCCACACACAACAACTAGAGAACTAGATTAATATAATTAAAAGAGAAAGAGTCTCTCTAGATTATAAATTAGACATGCGACATTTTTGTTCGCTTATTTCAAATTAAATAGTAAGTTATGCTAGTCAATTAAACGTCCGCGATTGTGAGATCGGATTCCCATGATCGGAGAAGGAACGGAGTCGCCAAAAGTAGGAGATATTTTAAGCTTTTTTTTATACATTTCCACATTATTTGAGCTGTAGTATGGAATACTAAAATATCCATGAAGATTATCTGTGGATTACCATCAGAATCTGCAGAACTGAGGTTTATGTATTGTTGCAGATTCTGCACCAAAAGTACTTAGCTTATCGGAATACTGAAGAAATCTGATTTTTTTTTGGTTTTGATTTACTTCGGCCCAATCACAAATTTTTTGAAGTTTAATCGTCTATTAACTTTAAGCGACGTATATAAAAAAGTCCTGTTATGGTACACCAAATGCTTTGTGGTTGTTACAATACATACAACAAAATTGGTATTAGGTATAGTTGGTATTACAATGCATGCAACAAAACAACGCAAGGGACATAATGTCGCTAAATAATAAGGTGGGACTAACTTTTTAAGAGGACACAAGATACGACGCTACCCCTAGAGGACGTATACCTCTACAAAAATAAAAACAAAAAATATTTAAACCCAACACCGTCTCCACTCCTCTGTCCCGAGACGCCTTCGATTTTCTTTTTCCCCACCGTCAGTCCGAAATGAAGTACCTTCGTCCATACGTTACTCCGGAAGTGGACAGCCGGAGTGAAATGGCCGCTCCGTCGTTTCCGGCCCCCTCCCACCCCAGCAGGCTTTAATTAAAGGCCGGTAAGGTTTTAACACGTCTCTACCTTTGAAGGCGAATGCGATTGAATTGAGATTTTTTTGCTCGCATTAGGGAGAAGATTAAGGGTGTATGTACAAAGGGTGAAGGGTTCTGTCTGTCTGTGATGCTTGGTTTTGTAAGTGGGTGAGTTTTTTAGATATGTCTGTTGAATTTTGCTCATGTTTTGATTTTCTTTTGTTTACAGGTAAGTTACGTGCGTATGGCGTTCGTGTGATGGGAGTAGTGATGGCAAACGGTAAATAGATGTGTTTTACAAGCTCCTTAGACGCTGGGGTCTTGAAAGGACTTTATGTGTGGTGTTAAACTTTGTCTAAGTTCCTCTCTCGCACTGAACAGGTTTCAAGATCTAGTTTCGAGCCTCGAGTTTCGATCGTCCTCCGGTATTCGTTATTCGTTTGTTTTTAGAAATGGTCCTCCGGTATTCTGTATTCGTTTGTTTTTAAAAAAATGTCGTAATTTGCTCCAAAATTCTTATTAATAACGACGAAAACCCCATAAAACTAAACAAACAAACATACGCAATAAAATAAATACAAAATCGACATCTACACGAAGTTCCTCAAATAATAACAGTATAAAACATCGCTTTTACGATTCTATATACATTGTTAGATTCGTGACCGCTTTAGTGAAATCCAACTTTTATTGTTCAGAATTTTATGTCTAAATTAAAATAGAAGTGCCATTATTTATATAAAGGTAACAAAATTGTTGCATGTGATAAGAAAGTGCAGTAGGTCCACTCGTAGCACTGCGCGATACATTTGTACGTCAAACTATTCTACGGTTATTAAAAGGCGTAACAAAACTATCTCAAATTATTTAAAATCATTTACAATAATGCACATAAACTGAATCAGTGATTATGATATCGTGATAAGTATTTGTTATGCTACATAAGTATGCGCTAGATAAAGTCGTCGTTTGCTACAAAAATCGTAGCACACAAAAGTATTGTGCTACAAACATCGTAGCACACAAAACTTATTGCTACGAATTATGTAGCACTTCATTGCTTTCGCGCAACTCTGATTATGCTTTCGAAGCCAAGTCAAGTCTTGCCAAAACATGGTCGTAGTCCTAGGTTCTAGCTTTATTTTCTTATTACTTTGTACCCTACGAATAATAAAAGTCAAGAAATGTAACTCAAGCTCAAAACTGGCATCGCGCAAATGTATACCGCGGTGGGCGTTGCCGGAAAGGCCACCGCGCACCTGAACCAATCACGGCGCTTGCGGGAATACAACGCAGCTGGCGGGCGCAGCTGATTGGCTTATTTGCATGTATGTTCTTTCATTCGAATATTCGAGGTATTTTGTCAATGTAGTGAAGTTTGGAGCCGAATTTCTCGTTGATTTTGTTAATAGTTGCGCTTCCTGACTTTTTATTTTTCTTAGTTTGTACCTAAGGTTTTTTCATTATAATGGATAGTACGTGTTGGTCCTTCGGTACATTTCTATCTTGCGGTCGATGTCACAAAACGTGTGTGTATTGGTATTTCTTAATTTCGTGACGCGACCTGTGCCTACGCACCTCGGAAGCTATTTTACAAGATCTTTATAGTCACTCTATAGAGTATAACGCCTCTTCACTTTTGTGTTGGGGTACAGTGTTAGCGGGATTATGAGCGAGGCGACTTCATAACGATTCTTAGCGTTTAAAATACGGTTGATTTCTTTCAGTGGCTTTTTCGATAAAATTGAAAGCTTATTCAAACGTAACGTAGAGTATTTTGAAGCTTAAGCTGTGCACTAAAAGTTAAAATTATGATAAGTAAAGTCTTCATTACGACGAAGATGCTTTTCGAGCGTCATTAGCAGGCCTGCAAGCAAAATCAACATTAATACGATAATAAACAACCAGACATTATTATTATGTATTTATTTAATACGGCTTAACCGCTGACTCTAAGGCCCCACCCATCCAACCATATACATATTTATAGGGAGTCCATTACACCGATTGTCGTTAGGATTCTCTCTTGACCAAACAAGTTCTGATTCAAATTTTATAATGTAATATACTCGAGAATTCATCGCCTATTATGACAAGTCAGTAATGAAAGTATTATGAGTTATACCGACATTATCGTAAACTTTATGTTTTAATGATCAGTTATTTTTTTGTGACGGTTGACAAAATACCGCATGTAATATATTTATACGGTGGAAATATGGGTTTTATGGCAAATTATGTTCTATATATGACGTTTTATATTTCTGTTGATATTAAAGTTTGGTGCTTGAATCAATATTTTGTGTAGTAATGAGTGTTATTGCGTCTAGTAATAGTTTTGTTAAGCCGAGTCAGAGTTAATATAGGAAATCAGGATTGCATAAAAATATTGAAACTATTTATTTTTTTAATTGAGGTCAGAGGTGTGTAGACAGACATATAATTCATTGGTTTGTAAACGGTCGAAATGATGTGTGTTTTAGTGTTAGTGGGTGTTTCGAAGGCGCCACTGATATTAATATGGCGGATTTTTTGGTGATTTAGAGGATTATAATTCGATACCGTTGAAGCTCCATTATCCTAGATTTAATTTATTACACCAAAATGGCTTTTAAATTGTATTAAAAAGTTGAAGGGTCAATTGAGCTTAGTATTTTCCTGACTACGTTGCCTTCAAATTCTCCTGTAAGTTACCAGATGTAGCAGATACACAGACCGCCGTCTAATACATTCGTATTATAGCAGCCTAATAAGTGTCTGAAATATGAAAAAATCTCAATGCTTCAACACTAGATCATAAAGATTATATAATCTCCATGACATATTATACTATTGTGACCCAAATCTACGACAATCAAAAACAAAGAACAATGCGCTCCACTCACATAAACTTACGTCCATTGTTAATTGCATCCCCTGTAACTTATAATAGCCCATCGTACAAACATATCGTATCATATCTCTACGCATTGCAAGCGACATCGTCACCGACACTGCCCGTCACCGATAAGCGTGACAAGCTGAATTACGTCATAACGCGTACGTCATTGAGGCGCGGACCGAAGGCCCAATACGAATAAATAGCTGAAAAGGAGGATGAGAGTTTATGAGACAGTCGATGATTGGGATTTGAAGTTTATAACTCTAGTATTGACTGAAATTTGAGCTACGTGAAACAATTCGATAGTCTTAGGTACTTTAATTTGTACGAAATGAGGCTTATATTCAGCGATTGACAGTCAAAAGCTGAGTAGCATAATTATAGTGCTAGCAAGTAGTCTTTCAAACTAAAGATCATTAACAAAAAGTATTATTTTCAAGATCATTGTTATTCTAAAAGACTGATTGGAATTGAATTTCGGATTGGCGCAAAAACAGCTGAACGGATTTGGATGAAATTTGGCACACAGATAGTTTATAGATTAACACATAGGGTACTTCCCGGTAGTACGCTCCCGTGTAATAGTTTCCGGCATCCACGCGGGCGAAGCTGCGGGTAAAAGCTAGTAACTAATGAAACCTTTAGTTTACTTAATTGGTCCTTCGGTACGGATCCTTCGACCTTCTGAGTCTCCTCTATTGCGTCACTATCGTGTATCTACCGGCATGCATCGCCCGTCAATTGGCATACCTTCAATAATATTTAGTTGTGCCACGAATAATGATAAATTGTGTGACATCATTGTTTGACGTAACTACCCGTATTTATTGTGAAAATTATATATTATCATTTAGTTGATAGCTATTTAGCTGTCGATAAGCTCGTAGGTTCAAATCCTTATTGCACAAGGCACTTTGTAATTTGATTTTATGATTAAGGCTTATAATTATGGAGGTTGTATTTCAAACTGGCTTTTATAATCTTGGTGATTATGAACTGCATTTCTAGATATGATCACTATGATAGTTGATAAAGTGACCATAGTATGTAACTATGTATCGTTCTTGACCGTAAAAATAAACAAATCTCATCGGTGCCAGATTGGTTGATGAATGCTTTTGATTTACCCTTCCTACTTACATATTGAAATAACACGAGGCCCGTGGCTAAATTATAACAGCCGCACAGGTCGATCGATCAGGTTAAGCTACGCTTGCCGCGGTTGGTATGTGGACGGGTGACCATCTTTACATACTGAGATCCCTCCGTACTTCTGAAAGCACGTTAAGCCGTTGGTCCCGGCTGTCATTCGTGGATCTTTGACAGTCGTTACGGGTAGTCAGAAGCCCGAAAGTCTGACAACCAGTTTTACCAAGGTGTATCGTATTTCCCAGTTACTGGGTTGTGGAGGTCAGATAGGCAGTCGCTCCATGTAAAACACTGGTATTCAGCTGTATCCGGTTAGACTGGACATAGTTGGGAAAAGGCTAGGCATATGAGATGACTTACATATTGAAATACTTATTTTACTACTAGCAGCGCCCCGCGGTTTCACCCGCATAAGTGTCGATCCCGTAGGAATATCGGGAAAAAAAGTATCCTATGTGTTGTTCTGATGTATAAGCTATATTACTGTAAAGTTTCATCAAAATACGTTCAGTAGTTTTTGCGTGAAAGAGTAACAAACATCCATCCATCCATCCTCACAAACTTTCGCATTTATAATATTAGTAGGAAGGATTATATACGGTGACTGATAATTAGTGACCGATACTTAAACACGTGCTTGTACTCATGATAACAAACAACTTTTACTATGGGACCAAACCTGTAGGCCAATTCTGCTAATTTGAAACGTTCATTTGAAACGTTCAAAATCTAGTCGCAGTCTCATCTCGGCGTCAAACAAATGTCAAAAACTTGTCAAAATGTAGGGAAATTTGAAGTATTTTTGACAGATTGAGACTGAGATCAGACTGTGAACGTTCTTAAAAATTACGAGAATTGCCCCTCTGAAATTGTGAAAAAAAATCTGCTGTTCAGTCATTTATGTTCGCCTAACTGGTCAAAATGTAGGTACTGAACAGCAGATTTTTTTTCGCGAATTCAGGTTTGGTCCCATAGTAAAAGTTGTTTGTTATCATGAGTACAATCACGTGTTTAGGTATCGGTCACTAATTACCAGTCACCCTATAAATTATATTATTATATTAGTAGGAAGTAGGATTTATAATATTAGTAGGAAGTAGGATAGTAGGATTATTTTTTATTTTCTAAGTCTCGTTTTGCATGATTTATTAAATCTGTGTGAATGATGATATGGTTAGAAATGGGGTGACTACCGAGATGACTAATAGAGAAATATGGAAGAAAAACATATGTTGCACCGACCACAAATAAACTGGGATAAGAGCAGGAGAATGATGAGTCCTATTTTGCATCCCGTAATAACTGCATACTCATTTGGAAATACTTTTTATTTTTTCAACTGGGCTCTCCTATTTTTAACCGACTTCCAAAAAGGAGGAGGTTATATATTCGACTTTATGTATTTTGTTTTTTTTTTATTTTGGACCGATTTTCAAAATTCTTTTTTTATTTGAAAGGGTATACTCCCGAGGTGGTCCCATTGTCACCAAATAGGAATCTCATGACGGAATCTCATGGAAATCGAGGGAAACCCTCAAATTGTGTAGGCACACCTATAGCGATTTGGGTATTTTTTATAGTAACTCGTGCATTTGCTCTTAGAAAGCACCGTGAAGTGGAACTACCTACTCAATGATAAATATTTCACGGTTTGCGATTCGATTAGGCACTAATGTGGTTGCTAAGCACAATGCGTATCGTGAAGTGGAGCTGATGGTAACTTCTCAATCAGCTCCAGTTCTCCTGGTTCTTACAAGGAGAACTCCTCAACAATTAACGTCCCTGCATCGGGAAAATCAATATTTTGTAAAAGGTGATGAGCAGTTGACATTACGCTATTGTAACTTAGATAAAAAACCAAACTGGCCCGCTAAAAAGTGAAAAAAAAAAATTAACAAAAAAAACAACCGACTTCCAAAAAAAACACTACAAAGTGAGAAATAACTTTAATTTCGGAAGTTGGTGTCAATAAAAGAACGACACTGACTTCCGAAATTAAAGTTTTTTCTCAGTTTGTAGTGTTTTTTGGAAGTCGGTTGTTTTTTTTTGTAAAAAAGCTTTTCCAAATCAAGTTCGTTCAGTGTTTACCTCTGAGGATCCTTGAAAATACAACATCAATAGTGGCTTAGGACCACAATGACATATCCATATACCTTAATGAATTGACATTCAAATCTCCAACCGCCAATAACTGACGTCACAATTCAAAGGACAAGACATCTCTGCAATAATCCTACTCGCCGTGAGTCCTAATGAGAATGCTCATGCCTTAATTAGACGGTATCTATACATTGCCGTCCCGCTGAGGTCTTTGACGGGCGCATTAACTTGTCGACGAGCAATCTATACTGTATTAAGTTGGATGTATCGGAAAATATGACGATTGTGTTGCGAGTTATTTTTTGAGTGTGTCAGTTTTAATAATTTATTATTTTTTGGAGATTTTAAAGCTTAATACCTAGTTAATATTAAGGAATTGTTACTACTATTTTGCTACTAAAACGTAGGTAAGCATAAGCTTTTAAATGATCTTTATTAGGCAACAAAATGGAATATCACGATAGTTCTATAAATAATACATTAAATCTTCAATCTTGATGTAATAATAGTAATGTATTTGTAAATTAATAATTTATTTTGTATACAGGGTTATTCGAAAAACATTAACAACCTCTTAAGAGGTCATTGTACTCATCATTATGAACAACTTTTACTATGGGACCAAACCTGAAATCGCAAAAAAAATCATCTGTTCCCTACATTTATGTTCGTATAACTCGTCAAAATGTAGGGAACAGCTGATTTTTTTTCGCGATTTCAGGTTTCTTCCCATAGTAAAAGATGTTCATAATGATGAGTACAATAACCTCTTAAGAGATTGTTAATGTTTTTCGAATAACCCTGTATAGAAAACTAAAAGCTTTTATTTCTAGCCGATCAGTGAATAGATAGCCGTGTGAGTAACAAAGGTTTAAATCTACTACAAGCAACGCACTGAGCTTTCACTTGTTTTACGAGCTCATTGTTTCAGGTCCGAACTAAAGTGTAGTTTCAGGATCAAACATTCTCACTTTCGATGAGGTTGTTGATCCTAACTCCAAGGTAAAGCCAAGTTTTCGTGTTTGAGATATTTTAAACTTTGGTTTAATAGTTATAGTCTCTAGGCCGAAAAGTAATGTAGTTGAGAATTAATTTGAGAAGAAAATATAATCTGGGTCCGCGTGGTGGATTACGGCCCACTTCCTCTCACAGAGGTACTTTCTCCATGGGACCAACATCGTAATCGCGAATAAAAATTCAGCTCTCCCCTACGTTTAGGTGGAGTAGATATTGAAGTTTTCTATGGGACAGTCTTGATAAATTTTTCGCGATTACGATATTGGTCCCATGGAGAAAGTTGTTTAGTTTGATGGTCTGTACCACATCTTTAAATTTGGCTGGTCATTGAAAAGTAACCCTGTATTATGAGCGCATAGGTACCTATTGCAGTTTTTTTTTCTAGAATCATATTCTGATTTCATGGTAACATTTGGCGCGTCCATGTGGGGTACCACCCTGTGTAGTTGTTATGTACGAGTCTCTATTTTGGTCCTGCAAGTCTAAACCGATTTAAGTGTTTAAAGGTTGACGTAGTTTGCGTAACTAGCATAAGCACATTCTGATGAAGGTGTCATCAAACAATACACACTTGACACTTTCTATTATTAAAAAATCTAATGGTCTGCTGTGTAATAGTCATTTTATTCTCACTATAATATAATAATATAATATGTAATAAATGATGATATAAATTGATTTATACGTCTGTTGGTTCACGGAGCAGTAAGACCTCATGGTATCAAGGAGCGTTTACACAAGCCGCTGTGGCTGACAGAAAAGAGTGTGGTGTAAGTTATAAGAGATTAGCGTATTTAAAAAATATTCATAGTTGTCAGCCCATATCCAACCCGTACTGGGCCAGCGTGGTAGATTATGGTCCACTCCCTCTCACATATAGAGGAAGCTGGTATCCCAGCGGTGGGAACTTTGTAGTCTTATTATGTTTAGCTCTCAGGTGCTTCCATTTGTTTTTGTGTTGATAAACGTAATGTCCAATCACAGAATAAAAAAGATAAAAAAAACAGTGAACAATTATAGAAGAAGTCATTTTTACAGATATAAGACTAAGGACCAATGGTATTTAATAAACATACTTACTGTTGCCAGCGACTTTTCAACGTTTACTTTGTATTTTAACATATTTAAAATTAATTAATTATATTAATTTTTATTTAAAAAAAAAAAAGTAAAGCTGTCCAGAAATCTGTAGTTATTGCTGGTTGGATTCGAACACTATTCAAAGTTGCACAAATCAACGCGTCTCCAGGAAGCTGTAGGGCAGCAGTCAACTCAGATAACTGGATCAATAGAAACCTTAATCTTGATGAAGTAATCAAACGAGGGAACTGGAGATCAAGGGATACCTTTTTAACACATTACTTTAAAGAAATCCCAAGTCAATCAAAAGGGAATTCAGATAGTTTAAGTCAATCAGTTTCTCCAATCTAAGCTAAACTGATTTAATAATGGAAGACTGATATTTTTTCTGGTTTGATTAAAGTTTTTTTTTATTAGTACTTCTTGCAGTCTAACTTACGTAGATATTATGTACAATATTTCCCTACTTTACCACAGTACGTCTAGCCATCGCCGGCAGATTATAAACACATCTCACAGTGGGTCGAGCGTAGGCTCGAACACCTAAATAGAACCGTTTTCCCCCCGAAGGGAAGAAAACGAATATTTAGGTTTCAGCCGTAGCTCGACCCACTATTTGCCGTTCTTGCCGGCTTGTGATTGTGAGAGTACTGACATGACAAGCTAACCGGCGATGACGTCTCGGCATCCGCTACACCGTAAATGTGAGGGAAATAGAGGGTAGATACACACTGCAAACGCGCAAAGTTCAAGGGGGTAATCTAGAGATTACCCCCTTGAACTTTGCGCGTTTGCGTACTCTCACAATCACAAGCCGGCAAGAACGGCAAATAGTGGGTCGAGCTACGGCTGAAACCTAAATATTCGTTTTCTTCCCTTCGGGGGGAAAACGGTTCTATTTAGGTGTTCGAGCCTACGCTCGACCCACTGTGAGATGTGTTTATAATCTGCCGGCGATGGCTAGACGTACTGTGGTAAAGTAGGGAAATATTGTACATAATATCTACGTAAGTTAGACTGCAAGAAGTACTAATAAAAAAAAACTTTAATCAAACCAGAAAAAATATCAGTCTTCCATTATTAAATCAGTTTAGCTTAGATTGGAGAAACTGATTGACTTAAACTATCTGAATTCCCTTTTGATTGACTTGGGATTTCTTTAAAGTAATGTGTTAAAAAGGTATCCCTTGATCTCCAGTTCCCTCGTTTGATTACTTCATCAAGATTAAGGTTTCTATTGATCCAGTTATCTGAGTTGACTGCTGCCCTACAGCTTCCTGGAGACGCGACATAAGTATATAGACATATACACATTCACAGACACCCACACCACACAGATACTCACATGCACACAGGCACACACTACAAATTTAAATATGTCAATTAATTTGAGTCACTCTCGGCTAATCAAATGTTTTTTTGTGTACTTCGTAATTGGCGTAATGTTTGTTTTTTTTAATTTAATGCTAATGTACTGTCAGCTGTGAAGCTACCTTTCATAAAATAAATAAAATAAATAAATAAATAAATAAATATTTATGTTATTTGACATAACTAAGATGAAAGTAGCCAATGTTCTTCTCTAGGTCCCAGGCTATCTGACAAATTTCACAACGATCGGTTCAGTAGTTTAGGTGTGAAAATATAATAGACAGACAGATAGAGTTACTTTCGTTTATTTAATTTTGCAGTAGCTCCATAAAAACAGATTTAACATGCCTGCGTCATATTATTTGTATAACATATCAAAGAAGCTAACGCAGAATAAAGCTCAGAAGTTTTAATAAAGCTTTCGTTGACACACTTCCACTAATAAACGGATTTCAGTAACCTACAACTGAAGTATTTCAGTTGTAGGCTACTGAAATCCGTTTATTAGGTAGTATTACCTATCTAAAATACTGTTGTAACTGACCTCTGCCCTCCCCGCTAAAAGCTCCCAACTTACGCCGCCATCCAAGACGGAGACAATTGGCACGTCACCGCCAGAGGTCGCCGCTTTTGCAAGTAACCACAAATCACTGGTGTCCGCGCCGGTCGCCGGTCAAACGCGCTGTGTGTACGCGCCATTATACACAGTGCAATGTTGCCTTAATATCTGATATTATTTTCTTTAACTAATAACTAAGGTGATAACTGTTTCTGTCTTCAATGTGATTAGCCTTTTAAAAAACGTGACGGTTTCCGGTCGTCGAAAAGAAATGTCAGTGAAATGTTAGAGAGTGACATTTCAGATACGTCACACGAGTGATCGTTTGACATCTGTCAATTAACTACATTTTGTTGACATGTCCCGATGATTGGAAATCCGTTACTTTACATTTGTTTGCACTAGTAACTACGTATTGTATTGAACGTCCTTTGGTTCCTGCAACGGCTTCAAAGGTTAATCTCACATCAAATGTTTTTTTTTGCTTTTAATCTTTGAGACTTATTTTTTGCCCATTTAAGCAAGATGATTATGTTTAACTAGCTTCTGCCCGCGACTTCGTCCGCGTAAACGTCGACTATAATATAAAACATATTTATGGCACTCGGCAGTACTTTAGCTTTCATTAAGTGAATTTTTGTAATCGGATCAGGGACCTTCAGAGAATATCGCTTACATAAATACAAATAATTTCTCTTAGTAATATTAGTTTAGATCACCTACATAGTTCAAACCTACCCTATTTCCCTACTTATTTCAAAAAAAATCTGCGGGGTATTATGGCTTTAATTTTGAAAGTTCAACAATATTCATTGCGTTGTAATGTTAAGTAATTTAATGTCATGTAATGTTGTTTTTTTTTTGTATTTGTAATTGAAGCAAAAGAGTCAATATGATCTAAGATTGTTGTTTTTTTTTTTGTGTAATTAACTTATGTGATTTTTTTGTTATGATCCAATGACATTTATTTTTTTTTGTATTTTAATTTTTATTATGTTTAAATTGATGTAAGTACTTAAGTTTGTTTTTCTTTTGCATGCCGTAAGGTAGAGTGTGTTGGAACTATTATTTATTACAATATCAACATCTTATTTTGTATACCCACATTCTTCGCAAAATAAATGATTTCTGATTTCTGGTTATTTACCTACGTTGTTGAGCACACAAATTTTTCGAACATAGGAAGCAACGGATTAGCAATATACTTCAAAATAATTTAGGTTAAGATTGATAGTGTGTTACTCAGTTAGGGAGATGGACCATATTAATGAGTTGAACATTTCAGTTCCAACCCCGTGGGTCTCATACTAACTGCACGGTTAACTGCCACGTCATCGTCACAATGACACAGGAATTAATCTTGGCCACGGATACAATTACACTGTCAACAAATTAATTAATTAATTTGTTGACAGTGTAATTATATCCGTAGGCCTCTGATAGTACCTATAGACACAACTACTACCTACAGTACATTAAAATAGGTCCCACATGTAAAACCTTGATGATTCGCTAATATTATTTTGTCTACGGCGGGATTGTCCGAAGGGTTACCGCTATCCCGGAACACAAAGGGCTAAGGAAGGAACACGGGTGGGTTTTAGTCAGTAAGAGTCTGACACTCCCTTCTGCTCCACCCAAAGCGGGAGGGGTCATTTGAAGATTTACCAACTTCAAAAAAAAAAAGTATGAGTTTTTTTAACAACGCTTCAAAAAAAGTTTCTTTTTCGTTTTTTTTTTAATGTTCCTCAGCACTCCATAATTTATAAGCCGATTTGCAAAATTCTTTTTATTTTTATTATAAAGGATATTCTTTCAGATTGGTTTCATAGAAATTTCATCAAAATCGGTTCTGTAGTTTTTTTTTAAATTATATGTTACTAGTGACCCTCTTCTGCTTCTCACGGCTGCAATGTCGACATGTCAAAAATTATTTGCTATATCTAAGTTGAATAATATTTTTTATAGATATAAACCTTCCGCAGTACCTAAATGCTCTAAATTATGGTGAAAATCTCATCAATATCCATTGTGTAATTTAGAAGGTGTAAGCAGTCACACGAAAAGCGATTTTGTTTTATACTATTTACTATAGATTCAAGTGAAGAAGTAAAAGTAATGTTCGCCGACAGACACTCAATTTGCAATGACAAATCACGCCATAAAAACTATGATCAAGAGAAAATTAAAATCGTCCGAACTTTATTAAAGAAATCTCGAATGCATTTTATATGAGGTCGACATGTCAATTACTCATATCTATGGCAAATTGGCTTATTACTCACGTACGACAGTCAGACGGATTTTAATCTGCGTCTGATAAAGCGAGCGATCGCAGCGAATAATCGCGAGTGTGTGGGCAAACTGCCTGCCATTTGTAAAGTGTGGCGAGGGCCTTAGATTGTTAGTTTGTTTGTAAGAAATTGATATTATAAATATGTATCATTTGTAGTGTAATCGGAGTTATTGTATAGTTTTGATAACGTGATTTCTATATCAATTGATTCCACTGGAATATACATTTTAGTGTTATTCCAGAAGGTTGAAGTTAGATTACAATGTCTGCGGTATGATGATTAAAAAAAATGGTTTAGTTGCTTACTTGAGATTGCTTTTAATTGAAACATTGTGTTATTAGTTTTTCGCTGAAAGCAAAAATAAAATCAAATGATTTACCTCATAGTCCATTGACACATGGATACATAAAAGTTTGGAAACTGTCCACAATCGTAAGGCTCTATAAATCAAGCATGTTATTAACTTATTACCATTTTTGGCTGTTAATAAATATGGCAATAATACACGTTTAGATTGGAAAATCAAATGACAGGCGTCAAATCGCCCACGAAATTATTACCAACTTCCGTTCACAATTCACGTAGGTAGATAATTAGAAACAGAAATACATTTATCAATAAAACCTCAAAAGCCCGTCACTAAAACGCGAAAAAAAAAAGTTAAAACTCAAAACGAAAACTCGATTCTTTTTTAATCTGAATACCGGCAACCCCTTCAGGACATATAAAACCAGAGATAAGACTGAACTAAATACCAAACTCGCTTCTCTAAGGTCTTATAAACATCAGTCCGTCCGTCCCTGGGCGGTCGTCACAAGGAATCACTGCAAGACTTGCATGCTCGTGCCAGAACGAGATGGAACATAGCAATATAGAGTGAGACAGAAAGAGAGAGAACAACGACGTTTTGCAGTCGTCATAATTTCGCTCGGCAGACTAATAATAAAGATAAACCAGGGGTGTGTGCGGGCAACTTGGACCGGGTACGTTATGTATACAAGTTTGTTTTCTTTTGTGGTTCAGTTAAAGGGTTGGTGACTTTGTTATCTAGTTGGTTGAATTAGGGATGTGTTGTTGTGTTAGTGACGTTTCAGTGAACTAATTGATCTGACGTGTGGTTGGAGCTTTCGCCTTTTGGGCTAACCCTCTTTTGCTCTGGGTGTTGTTGAATTTAAGTGCTTTGAATCAAGTGTAATGAAGAATCTACACTACTACTATATTAAAATGGTATATTCCTGGGAATACTTTCGATCGGGTTGCGTCATATACCTAATTTCAGCTGACCTATTATTGTATCACACAACCTAATAAGTATGTAACATAAAAAGAAGTTAAAAAAGGAATGAAGCGAATGAAATATCGTTATTCTGCTAAAAACTCAAGTGGAGTAGTTAATGACAGGTCTATCGAGAATCGTTAAATATTCATTACCTTTCCTCAAACAATAAGCACCATGCTTTTTTTCCTTTTGGCGCCTTCAGTCATGATTAAAGTAGTATTTGTTAATTGGCTGTACACTTTTAACACCGTATTCATGCAGTGGCAACAAGTACGGACTTCAGAATCCCGGTTTGAAGGTCTAGACTTAGAAAAAAAAAATGGTTAGAAAAAGTGACAATTACAGGAATGTCAATAAAAACTCATACTCATTATTTTTAAATAAAAAAAATACTGGTATTATTAACTAATGGCTTTAAAATATGTTCACGGATAGGATAGGGGATCCTATCCGTGTATTTTTAACTGCCACTGTAACCTATCTCTTTTATTTTAAACGGAGCAGTGTACAAGTCGATAACTTAAAATAAGTGTTTGGCGGAGAATGGAATTCAAATTTGGTATTAACTATTTCGTTGGTTGTAGGTACACATCGGTTTTTCATCAAATAATTTTATATGTAATGAAGGATTTGAGTGAATTTATATCCCAAACTGTTTTAACAAAAGGAGAAATCGAATTCGGAAAATGCTACATGCAATAATAGTTTTGTCCATCATTCGCAAAGTTCCATCTCCGTTCATCCGTCCGATCTCATTACAAAGTCGCACTTATTTACATAAAAACACTATGCTGCAAAAAGTTTACAAAACTAGTGAATTAATCAGATAGCATAAATACGATAACCAAATGAAACTACAGACATACAGACTTGCACAAGAGCATAAACTCTGCTCCCACATAGGGCACAAAGCTAGGGCTACCACGTTTTCAAATAAGTATCATTTATATCCAAAACATAAAGTGGAGCGTTTTGTTTTTGTTTAAAAGTTTCATTATTTGCTTTATGAGTAGAGAAAGTCAAAAGAAACGATGGATGGACTGTATAAAAGATGACATGGCTACGAAGGGGGTGACTCCGATATAAAAGAGTAGTATGGAAGCACAAGACATTGTTGCGCTGAACTCAAATGAATTGGGCTAAGCGCAAGAGAATGATGAGTTTCATTCTTTGATAAACTCATTAATCAATTCTTAAATCACACATTTTTTCTTGCAAGAATAATAGTAATTAGACCTACGCCATGAATACGTAAATGAGAGAAAATATGCATGAATGTATGGGTAATGGGTGTAAAGAATATTTTAAAAGCTGTGTAATGTCGACAGAAAATTACGTGATTTTTCACTTTTTTGATTACCTATACTAAATAGATACACCAAAATAATTGGCACCTTCGTAGTTAGATATTTAATAAGAAATTAAAACCTCTTAAACTTCTGACAAATTGTCCAGATACCCAAGGTGGAGAGCTGCCGATCGATTCTGTAAAAATCTCACCGTGAAAAGTTAGGTGAAGTGAGCTTAGAGTGAGCTGTCAAGAGTATCAATCCCTAGCATCAGGATGACACTGACAGCTCGCTCCACGCTCACTTCACCTAAGTTTTCACGGTGAGATGGTTAAATGGTTACAGAATCGCACTGCTGGTGTCGCCAATTGCTGATGCGGCAAGAGAAGCAGCCCTACGCAGAATAAAATTTTAAGCTACGTCTTTATGAGAGTTGGCGCGAGTTAGGGAGGCTTCCACGGTTGTGGGGGAGGGGGGAGTTCCTCAAATGCAGTTTGCATTAATTGAAAATATAATATTGTCGCTTTTTACCGATCTGAGATATGGTTATTGTTCTGTTTTGAAGAATTTATCAAGAACTTTCTCGTCTGCCGAGTTGTATGAGAGACTCCTACAAATTCTTGTAGTGATTGAGAATAACATTTTATTAGGGAATATGGATCTGTCCAATGTCCATACAGTGAATTATATTTTGAAAAAAAAAAATATATTGAATGTGTGCAAGCTTAGGGGTCTCTGGATGCAACTTTTAGAATTAAACGTCAATTAGATTGAAAATAAATCAGCGATTTATTTAGTAAACTTTGATTTTTATAATTATGCTACTTAGCTCGGTTCTATAGATATAGTAGAATATTGCAAAAAAAATATTCCTCTTCACATTTTCTATGAGGTGTTCTATTAACCCTCTTCTCCTCTAAGGAAATATGCGGCATGATTAGTAGCTGACATCTAGAACATTTCTCCCATGCCTAGATCAGAATCGTGACCAACAATCTTCATGCTAGATCTTTAAAGCAGTAAGGCAGAGAACTACGCCAATGTTGAGAGTGAGACTAAAGGGACATGATTTCCAAGTCTTTTACAAATAATTATCATTACTAATGAAGCAAATGAGCATTTTATTCAAGAAATAGCAGGGTTCTATAGATCTGCTAATAATTATTTATTACTAACAAATACTTCCCGTGACACAAACTACATAACCGATAACGTCACCTGCTCCGATCCTTACATACTCCTTTTAACTCGTTTACGTTCATTCATCTGGTCGTACGTAGGTAAGTAAGTACTTACATAAATGTAGATAAAATTATAACAGCTAAACAAGGACCTCCAATGGGTATGACACTAAACAATCACAGGGGTTGCCATCTAGGGAATAAGTTTGTCGACTGTATAAACTTACACTTACCCAAAACCGCAAAAAAACACACTTGTTAATTCCTAAAAACTTAATCCAGCGTAAATATCAATAGAATTATGTTAATACGCGGTATTTTCTAAGCCCCGTCACACACGATCGCGCGTCACGTCAGCCGCGCGACACGACGCGACGTCACACCGCGTGACGCGTCGATCGTGACGCGTGACGCGCGACACGTGTCACGCGCCGTGACATGGCTTACTTATTCATAAGGGAAAGCGAACAGGCATGTAATTATCATAGCATTTTGAAATTTATTATACGGATTTATGCGTTATTCGTGCGGGTTTTTGAATGTGGTTGGTAAGGTTCGTGTGTCGGGTTTGATTTATTTTTTATGAGTGATTGATTGCACGTGATCCTTGAAGCAGGGGCAATACTGTAAAATAATAAGTTTACCCTTTGGAAATACCACTAACATAAACAGCCTATATTATTACCAATGCTCCAAAAACAGGCCACTCTTCGAGAGGGAAATACCACTGACGATTAAATATTTATCAGTTATGCTTTAAGTTGGCACATTTGAAACGCAATTAGTAACAGTGAGTTTTAATGTTTTTTTTTTTTCAAATTATAAACACTTGCTAATAAAGGAACTAAGAGCTCGTTTCAAAACGAAATTACGTAACCCATTTTTCCGCGTCATAATTCCCGTACCCCATTATCGCCATATACGGGATATCGCAATAAATATCGTGTATCCTTCGCAGGTAAGTGTCGAATGGGTGCAATTTTCTCGAGGCGCCGTGCATCATGCAAGCTATCTATCAAGTCTGCCATCAATCATCGCTCGGGAACGAACCCGATTGGACGTCTTTGTTGGTGATAGATGCACCAGCGATATCTTCTGATACGAATTAAAAGAAAAATTGGTATAATATTTTTAATAGTTTTACCTGGAATTCTAGAAAAGGAAATTCTATAAATGCTGCTGTCAGCAGTGACGTGGGAATAATTAGCATGTAAATACTATTTGTTTTCTATTTATTTTGAGTTTGTGATGTGACTGATGTGTCACTGAAAGTCATGGAGGGAAGCCTCATCCGGATGATGTAGACTGCTTACAGTCAGACCAACAATAGCTTCATTATCATCATCAGCCCGACTTCACGCACTACTTAGTATATATGCCTCTCTTTTCATATGCCAATCCTCACGCTCCTGTGCCAGCCTCATACATGTTCTACACGCGATAATAACAATATCGTCCGCACGCCTCGCCGCCGCGCCGGAGGACCGACACGTATCCTTGGACGCCACGAGGTCACTGCCTTACTCCATCTGTCATCACTACGCCTTGCCAGATCTCCTGAAATAATCAAACTTACATGTTATTGTTCCGATCAGAAAGTGGGAAATATTCTTAGATGAGCTGCAGTATTAGGAATTGATGCCCATTAAATGATAAAAATGTAATTCATAAATAACCTACATTTAAAACTTAAGATTTTCATTGCATTTAACAACTTCCAAATACATAATTTTCTAGATATTCAGGCAGACATTTGGTACTCGATGTTTCACTGCAGCAGTAGTTCATAACAAGGCGACAGGTACGCTCAGTCGTCATTCTAAGGAAACTACACTTATCATACAATTTATAGCTGACTTGTGAATTTAAATACGTTTTGATAGAAATAATATCATAGTAAATGTTTACTGCTGGTATAGTTTATAGAGCAAAATCGTTATAATTTGTGACCTTTTATAGATCATCAAATTTTAATAAGTAGGTTTGCGTAAAGGTGCTGGATTTATTTCAAGAATCAGGTTTAGTGGTGGCTATTAAATTATTGGGTTAAAATAATAATGCTCATCAGGTGGATTAATGACCTCGGTTTATTGGTACCAGTCAAGATAAAGGAGTTTAATAAGTATAAATCTCTTTTTGTAGTAAGGGGGGATGTCGTTGCTCTGTTAGTATGAACCTAATCGTGATTAGGTTCACGCATAAGATTAGCAATCAATAATTAATAACCTTTAAAAAAACTGCTCTTTTTCTTATGGCCAGAGATTCACGCCACTTTCATTTTCGTTAAACTTCCTCAAATTCGTTACACGTATAGCCAACACATGAAAAACTTTAGCACTTTGTTTTATAAAACGAAGTGATACCGTACAATAGGTAACCGACAGCAAAAAAAGGGTATCAATTACGAGTACGATACCAGCCCAGATACAGCATCGACAAGGAACCGCACGCGATTTACGCTTAATTAGAACAGACATTACTTACTATTTAAGCCTATTCGCTTTTCTTAATTAATCATGTTTGGAGTGCACCTACGTTCACTTTCGTACCTTAACCGGAAAATCATGTCCTTTTATTTAATTAGCGAGTCTAATGAATTCCATCTCGGGTAGCCGGCTAATTAAGGGGACAACGCGCGACAACGCGATCGCGCGTGTCGCGTCGAGTCGCGACGTGGTGCGTGTGAGACTGCTTTTATTTTGTTTTCTAGTGTTAGGGTAGTTTATGGTGTGCGACTTTTTTTAAGCTACAGGACTAGTTGTCTATTCAGTGTTGCCTACAGGAATTTGCTCGCCGCTTTCTGAGCAATAAAATACATTGACTTAGCTTTGTTATTTATAGCGTCTATCGACTGCACCGTTAGGAACTGATTGACAATAAAGATTAGTAGGTTATACATCAAACTTAACTGCCAATTTAGGGAGCAGAATCGCAAATCGAATTTAATCGAACAAAATCATAAATCGTCCTCCCATTACCGCAGAAGGCTATCTACACGACTGTGGGTGTTTATCACGCACACTCATATTCTAAACGCTCGTTAGATGCCCGAGAGTCTCTAATATGATCACACTGTCCGTAAATCGGTCGATACCGCGTCGCTCGCGCCGGTCGTGCATCTGATATGCGCCCGCGCCGCAGCACGCCATCTATCGTCGCGCGCCCCAACCGATCTAAGTAACGAGTCGATCTCGCGGATAAATTGTCGACGTCGCCTTTCCCCGTTCGCCGCTTGTTAGGCACCCGTAATTAATGATCGCTCTCAATCGTAGTTTCCTTACCGGCTATTATGATTTTGTATGGGTAAGCCGTTGTTAATGCGCTCAACTGAGCCCATTTCTCGTCGATTCTCTGGACAGGTTGCCGATAAACTTGCGTTCACTTACAAAACGCAGATACGTCATAGTTGCGCAGCCGCGGCTGACAGATAAATGGTCTCGCGAAGGATTCTTACGAAATCGGCAGACACTCGGACGTCCAGTCTGACCCGTGCCGGCCCCATAGTGTTCTGTTTTTGTGTCAGTCGTTGTCCATAAATTATTCTAAATCGGGTCCCTATTAGATATTCAGAGGTTAAAACGGAAAGCTGGTGCATTTTACTAAAACATTCCGAGGTCTGATCGTATATCAATCGTTTCGATAGCGTCTCGTAGTTTTGGTTCCAGGAAACAATGCGTGCGACCTGCTACCTGTTGGCTGACGCTCGCGATTTGTGGTCGCGGTCGCGAGTCTCGCTTGTGTGCACTATCGCTTACTTTCGTCATGATTATAGGGTTGGCAGGGGCGCTTCTGATACTGTGATTTATGTGAGCGCAGTTTATTTCTTTAAAAGCCTACATTTTAGTGAACTGTTGTATCTCCACGCTTTGTTTTTGCGGACTAAACAGATAATGGACATCAGTTTTTTTTTAGGTTTTTCATTCCTTGTCTGTTTGTTGTTTGATGATTATGTAGTCAATAAAAAGTAAAATTATTAAGTCTAGTCTCTTAATAAACGCTAAAATCTTGAGCAATTTCAAGGATTCAACTGAGGGTTATGAGTACTTATGAGTCACTTTGTTGGTCGTCTTTATAATATTAACTTTCGCCTTTATAATATTACTGTGATGTGATAGTATGATGTGATTAACCTTTCAATAAACTACCTTCGTCACATGGTCAGTAAACTATCGAATCACCAGGCGATGATACAATAGGACGATGGCTTCCACTGCAAGCTACATGAACGGATCTCTTGCTCCTTCTTATAGAGCAACATCAACCATTTCTTTATCATCTCACTTTAACATCTACTAGCTAATTAATTTTGCCAAAACCGTTTTCGCCAGCCCTGTCCCGGCGCGCCACGAGCGCAGTTCACACGGGCGCATTCGCACACACGCGCGTCCACATTCAATGATATCGTCGGAATAAATCTCCGACGTTGGTATAGCACGAGATCCCCGCTTTTGTCTTCCCGCGATACTAAGATATACGCGTCGCCGTCCACTGTATTAAAATATTTCGTGATGCACCTACGGGCCGATTTTTTTTTGTATGTAGGTATATGCCTTTATTTTTAGGCAGACAATGGGCTTAGATGTCCAGCGGTGGACGGCGGTTCTTTTGGTCAGTTGTTAGTGGACTGGTGATTGCAGTATGATTGCGTCGGTGTTGTCCTTAGTTGCCTTCAATGAGGTCTGCTTGAAGATTGAAAGGGTTTTTTTCAACAAACAGAAGCTCAAATGCTGACCGAGGCAGCAATGAACCAGTCTTATTGGATTCAGATCCGATGGCTGATGTATTATTAAATGGAGACCGGATAGGTTTCGCAAACGTAGTGTGGGAACATAGTTTGCCGCTAGCTTTATGTGTAGCGATAAGTTCGGTAAGTTGCTAATTCCAGCATTAGACTACTTAGGGCTGATGATAGGACACGGGCGAAGAATCCTTCAGATGAGTTTATGACCATTTCCTTTACCCATTCCATTAGTCACCTTTTCTTCACCACCAGCATATTTAGCCTACAATTATATTCATTAATACCCCACAGCTTTCAACCAAAGAGAAAAACAAAATACATATGACGCGGTTTTCATCTATCGCGTAAGTTGTGACAACTTCACACGACGCGTGAAGCGACAATAATGTGTGCCGCGCGACGTCACGAGCGGCGACAACGCGACATGTTTATTCAAATCTTAATGCCCTATCGTAATATTTAAAATTTATAACCGCCGTCTAAATGCGGACTGGAGCGTGTAAGGCAGTCGCCGCACTGGGAACGCGCGATGTGCCGCGGTTTGTGTTTTATTAGGTATAGGATAACACTTGTGATAACACTGTTTATATTTGATAATTAGGTATGTTTAGAAGTCTACATATATTTCCATTTATAAATAAAGGGTAATGCAATGTTCTTGCAGCTTATTTTATTCTTGATTGCGGTCCATCTTCGTGCTGAAGAACAACGCCTGTATATGAATTTTAATTGTATCCTATTTTGCTGCCAAAAAGCACATAGAATCCAAACCATTCCAATTTTATCTATCTGTTTAAAACTTACCAATAGGTATATATATCATAGAAGACGCGTGTCGCTTCAACAATACACTTGCTCAGTGTGTACATCGCCTTAAAATTATTCTAAAAGAATTAGATATTTTTGTATCATACATAAATATGAATGATTCGTGATTGGGCTTATTTTTATTCTGTAATTTGTGATGACACGTTTTATTTTATGGTTTGTATGATATAAAAAGTTTTTTACTTTTCGTTTGAACTATTTTGAATATAAGGAACTATTTTCTGACTTTCATCCTTTACATCGCTGGCGGTCTAAAAGCTTGTATTACAAAATTCCAACGCTTCTTTAGGAGTCTGCTTATCCCATAAATCATTACCAGCGTGAAGTAACAGATACTTTTGAAATAATCACAGATATAAATAATTATTGTTATTATAGGCATTGTTTAAACTGCGTACGAACTTCATTTAGTAGAACTAATCGATTGAATGACGACCGCCTATTAATTTGTAAACCGATTCGTTGAGAGCCATGGCATTTTAAATTACTTTGAAAATTGTAATTTTCCTAATGAATTTGATTGATATTATTGCGTAGGGAATCATAATTGCTTTAATTACTAACGCTACATTGTTTTTGGTGCTGTTGAGATCATTTTGAGGTACCGAAGTACTATTTTAACGAATCTAACAAATGAATGGTTTTGGAATCGTGACCGATTTGACGAAAAGTTGTATGATAATGAGACCTTGTATTCTAACATCATAAGTTCGGGAAATTATGTAGGTTCGTATCTATCGATTTTATTCGCCGACCATCATCGCTGCATCGGGGTCAGTTCTATTCATCATCGTCTGCCTAGCCTTTTCCCAACTATGTTGGGGTCGGCTTCCAGTCTAACCGGATGCAGCTGAATACCAGTATTTTACATGGAGCGACTGCCTATCTGACCTCCACAACCCAGTTACTGAGTAATACGATCAGTTCTATTCATTATCATTAAAAATGGCAGATTTGAAATCGTTTTCTACTCTCACCAGGCATTTATACTTAAATTAATTAATTAAACTGTAATACATCCTATCCTACTACTTATACTAATTATACTAATAATACTAATACTAATATACTAATAATATTATAAATGCGAAAGTTTGTGAGGATGGATGGATGGATGTCTGTTACTCTTTCACGCAAAAACTACTGAACGGATTTTGATGAAACTTTACAGTAATATAGTTTATACATCAGAATAACACATAGGATACTTTTTATCCCGATATTCCCACGGGATCAAAACGTACGCAGGTGAAACCGCGGGGCGCAGCTAGTAACAATATAAATGCAAAAACTATAAGGGTGAGTGCAGTGGTGGCTAAGTGGTATCGGCCCCGACTTAAGAATTGTAGGTCGTGGGTTCGAACCCAGGCAGAAGCTTTACTTTGTGTAAAAATAATTTCATCACCACTGCTCTCAAAACGGTGAACGAAAACATCGAGAAGAAACCGGCATATCCTAACATCTACTAATCCGTACTGGACCCGCGTTGGGGATCACGGCCCACTCACTCTCACAGAGAGGGCGCCTGTGTCTCAGCGGTGAGAACATTATAGGCTGATTATATAACCAGTAGGTACCATGGTCCACAATCAATACTACGTTATGGATTTGTGATGTGGGGAAACTGCACAGACCAACACAAAGCATTTGTAGCACAAAAAAAAATCGGTTGTCTGTAAAGTCGGTTTACTGACGATAGTTGAACGTGACAACGTCATAAGAAAATACAAAAAGAAAAAAAAAAAATTAAAAAAAAAAACATTTTTTTTTATTCTTTATTTATATTTTTTTATTGTGCCTCTTTGTCACTCGTTCTGCGCTCTTGCTTGCACTTCAAGCCTTAAATGGAACGCCTCAGGCTGAGGCTACATTAGGCCGCGACACGACCTGCGACACATGAGCGATTAAAACAAGGAAATGAATGCTCACGTATATGGCTACACAGTACATCAAATATTACTAGCGATCTTTGATTTCTTTAAGCGATAGGAACAACATTACTGTAATCACGGCATCGGCTACATCAACATATCAGCGAAATTGAAGCGAATCTCGCTTATAATGTAGCCATACCATGTTTTTCTCGTTTCGCTCTTCCAGTCACATCGCAAATCGCTGTCTACTGTAGCCTCAGCCTCAGAGCGAGGTAAAGCCGCATGACGTCATGTTTTTTCGTGCGTGCAGCCAGCTTCATCGAATTATAAGACGTCACGTCAAAAAAATGCATGAACAATTTATGACACGCAACCTGATCAATTATGTCAACCAATATTTAAAAACCTTGGTTTGTTACCTTTATTAAGAACTGCAATTATTATTTTAATTATTCTATTAAAGAATTTATAGAGACTAAATATGCTCCAACAATAGTATAATATTATGTGATGTAACGCATACCAACAAGTTTGCATGCTATCTATGGCAAAACATGTAAGCACTCATTTTAATGTAACATCTATACCATGTTTTAATGCAAATAAAAATGATTTGATTTCATTTTAAATTGCCAATGTTGATGCCTAGGGTCCGCATTCAAAGATAGACTTTTATGTAGCTGGTCCATACAGGAAGGTATTTATTTGCATTTGTTTCTAAAAAGGATGCCGTTAGCAAAATTGACATAAATTACGCAGACGATAACTTTAACGTGAGCAACTAAGGCACTGATGGTTTTTAATTTACTTCCAATAAATTCACAACGAATTATGAAGTTATGTTTCCGTGAGCCTAAGTCGAATTTATTGTTACTTTTGAAGATTTTTTTCCAAAATGGATTAGCTATGGTCTTTAGCGAATCTTTGATTTATTAAATTGCTCGTTAGGCAGTGGAATTTTAGTACGAGTACCGAATAATATCGACAGGTTGGTTGGTATTGGGTGACGTAAACGTTTGCTAAGAGTTTCACATGGAGGCAGCGTCACTTTTTAGAACTGTATTCACTCCCTATGTTACACAAATAAAACATGATTATGATGCTTATCTTACTTATATCGGGACCATGGGGTCCCGGTCCTTTGGAAGGCGTACGAGGGGCCGAAGCTAACTCGCAGAGGCCCCTTAGGAAATTTTAGTGAAATGCGGCACCAACCGACGATTATCCCTGTATGCACTATGAAAGTGCACCCAAGGGTAACCCTTGGTTGGTGTAGGACGTTGTTATTGTTGTTGTTTATGATTATGATTATGCTCTAGTCAACCATATGCATTCATGAACCAGTGCAAAAAAATTAAATATACAGCCCCTTAAAGTCGTTGCAGTAAGGGCGATTTTCGCTGTGTGAGTTACCACTAATATTCGATTGACTGTACTTAATAGACCATCACCAAATTCAGTTGCTATTATGGTGGTCTTTATGAATCATTTTTCATTAGGTATCTTGGTCCTTTGATCAGCCCTTTATGGGCATTTTTTAGTTGAAAATGGCTGATTTTACAAGCTTTTATTAAAAAAAAAGTTAAAGCTCGTCGCGAGATTTACCTGTGTAGATAAACAAGTAAATTAAATAACCTGATCTGATTGATTTTAATTTAAAATTTTCAAAGTATGTGAATAAGGCGACAAGCTTCTAAATTATTAAATTGTATAATGAATTAATGACGTTATAAGTTGATAGTAAAAGTTTTAAAGGAAAAGTTTGTTTTATTATTTTTAGCGCATTCAATTAAGTATAAGCTTGTTGACGTGACAACGTCTTTATAATTCGATGAAGCTGGCTGCACGCACGAAAAAACATGACGTCATGCGGCGTTACCTCGCTCTGAGGCGTTCCATTTAAGGCTTGAAGTGCAAGCGAGAGCGCGGAACGAGCGACAAAGAGGCACAAAAAAAAAAAATAAAGAATGAAAAAAAAATTTTTTTTTTTTGTATTTTCTTATGACGTTGTCACGTTCAACTAACGTCAGACTTTACAGACAACCGATTTTTTTTTTAAGTTTTTCTACTGTTTCTGTTTCTCTTTTCGACACTCATTGATATTTCTTTGGAGTAGTATTAAACGTTTCTCACGACAAAGGAAATCCCACTGTCTTACAAACCAAAAAAAAAACTATTACTTATTCAATTTCGATCCTCATGATAAATAGCTCTGCGTGATTGGACTTTGATTTCATTCATTCGGTATATTTTTTACAATAAAGGATTAACAGATACCTTATCTACATACGTTATGTTCACAGAAAACATTAGAGTAATAAGTCATTTTTGGAATATCAGTCATGTAAATCATTTCGACAGGTGGACTTTGGTCTCCCGAGTTTTTTAAAATGTCTTGTGTGACTTACCGTTTGGGCTATCTACCTATAGATAGTGCAATCCACGAAGACGCGCCCCACTCTTTTTCCTAATGCTTACAGCAGAAGTGTGCAAAATTCCTCTAGTGTTTTAGTTTTGTAAATACACACGAATTATTATTAGTGGGTAATTAGAGTGTATGGAAAGAACTAAAACACTAATGGAATTAACTAGCGATAAACACTAACGATTCGGAAGAAGAGTGGGGTGCGTCTTCGTGGATTGCACTATCTATACCAACCACTGAAGACATATCATTGTTGTTATCACAAATTTTGTCATTGTCTCATAGAAAATTCGGGGTGGTTTGGGAAAACCGGGACATTTGTATTGTCACATATTTATCTTGCGTTTTCCTTATATACTTGGGACATAACAGGTAGAACGCTGTCTATGCAACAGAAATCGGCATGACCAAAATTTACAACCCAGTTCTCACAGTTGATCCTTCCGATACTACATGAACAGTTCTTTATCTGATTGTTTTCTACTAATAAAGTTTAAAAGTAGAAACATCGACTTCGTTTCTAAAGGGTAAAAAAAAATAATATATTCTCAGGGACGGTTGAGGAACACCCCTTTAAAAATCGATAAAAAACAAAATGAATGACTCCGATAAGAACCTCCTTTAAATCGATTTGAAATAAATGACGTTTATAAATCAATCGATTCTGGTCCCTCCCTTTTAGTTTTATTTCATGGGTCATGATTACTAAAAACCCAGAGAATCAACCCAAAAGATATTAATGAGTCTAATCCCCGTGTATCGAAGGCGGCAAATCAAACGCAAAGTAACAAAAATAACAATGTGCTCTTCCTGCTAAATTCAGATTTAACAAAGATTTAGGAATACAATTATTCGAAAATACTTCTTTCTTTAAATACTAGTTTCCAGCTGCACCCGGTTAGACTGGAAGCCGACCCCAACATAGTTGGAAAAACTAGACAGATTTGACTATTTTCTTGAAATAATTAGGTACAATGGGGTCCTCATTTAACATCTCTTGCAGGACGGCTCAGTTCGGCAGCTTATGCTGTCAGAAAAATCCGTCAATTTACTGATGTAGGTACCGCGAGACTAGTCTATTTTAGTTACTTTCATAGTATCATGTCTTACGGTATTTTACTTTGGGGACGGGCAGCAGACATCGATTCTATTTTTATTCTGCAGAAAAGAGCCATCAGAGCCATATATAATCTCCGCAATCGCGATTCTCTAAGGGAACTGTTTAAGGATATTAACATCATGACGGTGCCTTGTCAATATATCTACGAAAACATCATGTATGTAAGGAAAAATTTACATCTTTTTAGCAAAAGAGGTGAAAGACATAATTATAGTACTAGAAATAGGGACCTTTTAGTTCAACCAGGTTTCAGACTAGCAAAAGTAGACTCATCTTTTATGGGGTACTGTTTAAAATGTTATAATAAAATACCTCCCCACATTCTTCAACTGAATGAGACAAAATTCAAGTCATGTATAAAACGCACACTATGTAGGCAGGCATATTATAAGTTAGGAGATTACATCGCTGATAAAAATGCCTGGCTCAATGCTGGTCCTGCTCCACAACCACAACTAATTGATTAACACTTGAAAATACTGTTGGAGCTGCTGAAGATTGTAAGACTATCTTTGCATTGTATAAACTCAATTTCCTTTGTATTGTATAACTGCATAGCACAGATGTGAGTTCTATGTACTATTGAGCTACCATTTACCGGGTAATATGTTTTTCATTGACTAGAATGTGCCCTGGCGGCTGATAGTATGTCATGCTCGCTCAAGTGTCTCGCTGACGGTGGCGTGTGTGTTGGATCATTCGGTTCCCTACAAAATGGTTGAGCTGGATGGTGCTGATCCATGCGTCATGTTCGTGAACGGGCGCCGTCAGTTGGGGCTGGTCATCTTTTAGCTGCCACGGCTTATTTTTAATTATTTTATTTTTGGATTGTTATTTTGTTACTAATTGCTGTACTCTGGACACTTTTAACGCGTACTTGATTTTTATTTATTTTTTACATCGTTCTCACATATTTATAAATTCAACATATGATGTAACTAATAATTTTGTAAAAATATTATTTAAAAAGAGTGTCCATGGAGTTTCTTGCCCGTTCTTCTCCATAGGTACCTACTACGCTTTGGAATGGGCAACTAGCTTCATTTTTTCCTGACTGACCGACTTCTTGACAATTCAAAAGTGCCTGTAAATGGTTTAATTGAAATAAATGCTTTGAGTTTGAGTTTGAGTTTGACATATATTTTCAACAGAAAAATAATACATACAAGTTTTCAATTTTAAACGAATAAACGTTGCAACACGATAAACAATTTTAAATATGGATTATACACACAACTGAACATACTTCAGATGTCTTAAAAGCTTTACTATAGAAAATAATTCGGTATGTCAGTGTCAAAACAGATGACATAGGTAATTAGGCGTAGAAAGACGGACTTTTCAAAAACCGTGTAGCTCCATTATTCACAGGCTAAATCAAAAGAGAATCTGTGACATCTACTTATCTATTTATACGTAGTAAGCTGAATCACTAGTGAATATAGTCGTGGTCACAAAATAGATTAGTACAGAAGGTTGACTCCCTACAACAAGCGAAAACATACGCACACATAGACACGCTTCACGTATAGCGAGTGCAAGCGGGACTCGCGACGACTGGCATTCGACCGCGGTCGCCGTAAGTAAGTACGTACGCGCGTGTATGTGTGCGTGTGACCGTTGTCTGTAGTCAGCCTTCTGTACCTATCTATTCCGTGTCAAAGCTGTCATATCTCGCTCAATAGCTCACTTGTCACTTTCCAGTCGTGGTGCCAAGACACCGTCTACACAAGACGGTGTTTTTGTCATTATCCGATGACTGGACGCATGTCTCACTTACATTAGTCATGCTTAGTTCGTAATGATTGCTAAATAATTAAAACAGGTACCTAACAGTCCTGCTTATCGATTCTATAAAAATCTCACAGTGATAACATAGGTGAAGTGAGCGTGAAGTGAACTATCAATGGAGGCAATCCTTAAAAATCAGGTGGAATGAAAGCTCACTTCACCTTAGTTTTCACGGTGAGATTTTTACACAATAGCACTGCTGTTTTAATTATCAGGAAGGTGGTTGTAATCACATCATGGTTATTTTTTTCCCATTCTAGTTGTTCAGCCGGACTGTAGTACTTAGTTAAGTACTCTACTCCGGCCATCGAGAGAACAGTGCGACAATTCTAGTAGCTAATAAAGATCAAATTTGCAAAACACATATTCTTTTGTATGAAGCTGACAAGTGTCAAGAACGCTTTTTCTTAACGGGCTAGTTGTTCATCGGTCTCAGTTACCAACATAGCCTCTCTTACTTTCGCGATGTCTGTGTGTAAAATCTTTCCTCTAATAAAACGAAACCTATTGCCAAGGCTAAAACTAAGCTACATACCAATATCTCTCAGAAATAATTGCAACTTATTTAGATTGTCACCTCACATTCAGCTATCATAAACAAAGGTTGCAATTGCAAGTGATTGAGCTATCAACACAAACCGTGTCTCTTAGTACCAGAAATAACACGACGATAACACCTCGTCTTAGTAGTAGTGTTACATTGTAATCTAGATTATAGAGACTTGGTCTTTAGATCCGTAGAATTCTAAAGAAGAATGTTTTTACTAAACGTAATGTTATTGCTAAAATAATATCTGTATACTTTCTTTAGTGAAGTAACGACAAATGGTTAGATAAATGGACAATCTAATTTAATTGATTTGTGTCTCTTTTATCAACTAATTAATGTAGATTGCAGTATTTCTTGATACAACAACTTTTATAAGTTCTTTTGGATTACGTACGGTAATTTGTATTTGTACCCTGGTTCTAGACGTAAGTAGGATTCTACTTTATGAGGTTATCTGATTAACGAAATCAACGCTGTTCTATCATAAACACAATTTTAATTTACTGCATTACGCAATTTCACATTTCAGGAAGCTATCACATAGATAACTTATCATCTCCCTTAAATCTCTTCCGCCATCTTGGTCGGTGCGCACACGCATGAAAACGTCGCTAATCGCGTGATATATCAGTTGTCGGTGCGGCGACACTGGCACTCTGTGAGTGATCCAGTGCTCCGAGCTATGTGAGCTATGAAACGACTGATTTATTGAGCTATGCGGATTAGTATTATTATGTAGGTATGCTGGAGTGAGAAGATATTAATAGGATAGGCCAATTAGTTTTACTCGGTGTTTCAGGTTTAAGATCGTCTTGAGATTACCCCTCATGAGGTAACTGGGGGTAATTTGAAAGCTGAACTTAACCCGGGAATTGATGAAGATGATGATTTTATCAGTGCATTCAATGTTATTATAGGGAAAGGATAAACTGGTGATGAACGAGTGAAGAAGAATAGAAGATATAGATTAGAATTATTAATCGAAGTCATCATCTGCCTGCCTTTTCCTAATTATGTTGGGGTCGGTTTCCAGTCTAGCCGGACGCAGCTGTATACCAGTATTTTACATGGAGCGACTGCCAATCTGACCTCCATAACCCAGTTACTGGGTAATACGATACCCCTTGGTAAGACTGGTTGTCAGACTTTCGGGCTTCTGACTACCCGTAACGACTGTCAAAGATCCACGAATGACAGCCGGGACCAACGGCTCAACGTGCTTTCCGAGGCACGGAGTGGTCTCGGTATGTAAAGATCACCCATCCACTGACCAACCGAGGCAAGCGTAACCTTAACCTGATCGATCAACCTGTGCGGCTCTTATTATTTAGCCACGGGCCCCTCTCAATTATTAATCGAAGTATGGTCTTTAAGTTTTATTCACGGTGTAGTACGGAAGTAATGAAATGAGAAAAATGTCGTGAGGAAAGTGGTCAGTATGAAAATAGATGGTTGTAAAGGTAGATGGAGACCAAAGAAACGATGAGTGGACTATGTGAAAGATGATATGGTTAGGAAGGTGGTGAGTACCAAGATCACGACAAAAAGAGAAGTATGGATGAAAAAGACAAATGTTGCGTTGACGGCCAAGTAAACTGGGATAGGTACTACCTAAGGGCAAAATAATGGTGGAGCAGTACGGATGTCTTTGCGTGAATCATTTGGGACTATAGATAGATGTTCTTAATGTGCTGTCGTTGGGTCCATTGATAACAAGACACTTTGGCACAGCATTTATTTCAGTAAATATACTCACCTACTTATTTATGTTTATCGCCAAATCAATTGTAGTGTTGACGCGCAGCTGATTCTAAAACACTATTCCTCAATTATTTAATTAATTCAAGAATAACCTCAAACTTCTTGGAATCCCCAGCTAATACCAGCCAATCATTGCCCAAGAGCTGTCACTCATTTATCTAACTCATTACGACGATATTCAAACAACTCCCACTAATAAGCTAGGCATGCATACCGACCACTTCTAAATTCTAAAACAGTCTCTCAAAGGGTTTACATAAATACGTCCTTACACACTTGTCATTACGCGACTGACAACTACAAGGCGTCCTGTTCTATCCGACGACAACCTTACGACAAAGCGCATGCCAAACGAAAATAATCCCTAGTTCAAGTTACAAAAGGGTTAATGTGAATGCACGTCAAAAATTGCGCGATTGTTGGAGGCGTAAAACATCTGTCATTGGCTAACAAATGCTGACAGAAATTGATGCGCGCACTGACAGTGAAAAACGCGGAATCGTGCGTCCGGCGGGTATTTTTAGTCGCGCAGCTGTCGCGTCGCGTCGCGAGATATCAAGACGCGTCGCTCGCCGTCTGAACTAACCTTTTGTTGACAGACGTGTACTGATATCAAAGTGATACTTGTATCAATCTCACTCATTTGTTTACGTAATACGCTGATTAAGACAGAATTTGTTGCTCCATTTTTATATAGTTTTTAATGTTATTTTAATATGGACAAGATTATTAATTGGCTACTTAACTGATTCCATCGCGCGTGATTTATCACTGTTTTAAAGGGCTCTTTCTGGCTAATCTAATGTGTAACTACCTACTCGAAATTCGGTTCGAATGATGTCATTTTCAACAAATTACAACATTTTAATATTATCAAATATAATATCGACTTACCTAAAGGTAATTAATAATATGCGAACGAGTAGCGCTACGTTGTTACCATATATTTTTGTAGCGAAACTAAGGACCAAAGAAAGACCACAATGGCAAAGAATGACAATCGGGCAAACACCAACATATCTATAAGGAATTCTTAATAATTGCTTTCAATGGCCTTCTGTAAAGAGGCAAAATATCATCATCATCTGCCTAGCCTTAGACCAACTATGTTGGGTTCGGCTTCCAGTCTAATCGGATTTAGCTTAATACCAGTATTTTACATGGAGTGACTGCATATCTGACCTCCATAACCAAGTTACTGGATAATACGATACCCCTTGGTAAGACTTGTTGTCAGAATTTCGGGCTTCTGACTACCCATAACCACTGTCAAAGATCCACGAATGACACCCAGGACCAACGGTTTAACGTGCTTTTTGAGGCACGGTGAGGTCTCAGTATGTAACTTTGGTAACCCATCCACAGGCTTGCCGCGGCAAGCGTAGATTAACCTGATCGATCGACCTGTGCGGCTATTATTATTTAGCCACGAGCAGGCACAACAATGGCACCCAGTCTCATCAACATGGTTCTAACAAAAGCTATTAAATATAATAGCATATAGCTTTGTAGCTAAAGCGTCTAGTTGGCACCGCTCTCGAGCGATAAATATCGGGTTTTGATGAAATGAGACGTGCTGTGAGGCTTCATAATTCTGATATATCTCAGAGATATACATGTCTCGAGTGACGATAATTTTCTTTAAAATATTGCCACTATTTATACTTACGGCTATATAATTTCGCCTTATGTGATGAGTAACATATGCTAGTGGCTTCTGATACACTAAATGGTGTCTGTCCATCTTGAAGACGGTTTAGTTCTAAAGAGACAAATATAGTTGGACAGACAGAAATAGATTATTGGGTATTTAGTCTGAACGGCCCAAAGCGAATGGACCGCGGGCCATTTGACCGTAACCAAAAATCGTCTCCGTTCCAAAGGACCGGTGATGAAATTATTTCAAAATTGATTTATAGGTATAGTCGCATATATTGTGATAATTATATTATGGTTGGCTTTATATTATGGCAGAAAGTCTATGCAGTCAAGATTTTACCAAATTCAATGATTATTATTATTATTTTGTTAGCACATGGCTAGAGGATAATGTGGTGCTTTCAAGTATTTGGTGTACTTATAATAAATACCTATCATAAAACGAACAACATTGTTGATTCATGGAACAATAGAATTTAAAAATCATAAAAGTCAAACCAAATATTGCGAGGATTGTATAAGGATGTCAAATTTTATTTAAAACAGCTGAGACTTCAAAATTTCAAAAAGATAACCTGAAATGTTCATCGATTTTTGCATTCATGATAATTCGTTATGAGTATATCGAAGTATCTGAAGCTGAATGTCTTGAAGATCTCTCTCAATGCGACCCAAAGTATTGGCTACACTGAGCTTTTGATTATAATACATTAACCCTTCTTATCGAACGTGGATCCACGCGAGACACATTTTTTAATTATTTCGGTAATTACGGCAATGAAACAGTTAAAAGATTGAAATATAAACAGTAGCATACCTAAACCATTTTCATTCTACAGCAAACTCTTAAAAGTACAATCACCAACAAAAGCTTTCCCCCCAAATGTAACTGTCACATCTCCATAATTGTCTCATACATGACTCAGAAACTCGCGAGTCAATCGTGACCCGTACCGAACACGGTCAAATACCCGACTACATTTTACTTGGAAATTCGATTTCTATTAGTGTTAATTGTGTTCCAGAGACATCTGATAGGATGGACGTGTGTCGTTAAATTTTATGTAGGTATGTGTCTTTATTTGTTGTGCCTCGGTGATTAAGTTCGGAGAAGTTCGGTGATTATCATAATTATTGCTGTGCGGTAGACTTATGCGATTGCTTTGTCACGCAGTCTTTTTTATTGCGTCTATAGTTCTTCATTGCTGGGGAAAGATCTTTCCTATAACTTAACTTTGCATTTCCATAAAAATATTTGATATCTCTTTTTCACAATAACAAACATGTGTCACCACGGTACGTACATTCATCCGAAAAATATCTAACCAAAATATATCCTAGCTGGCAAGGAGAGTCCGTCACTAAATTTTACCCCTTAAATGAGATTCCACGGGGTATAACTCTCAAGATATTTTACTGTAACGTGTATTACATAAATAATATTAATACGGGACCCAGACTGAATTAAAGCCAACGAAGCGAACGCCCACAATTTGCCACAAGTCAACATTTTTTATGTAAATTTTCTCGGTCCTACCTGTTTTGTTCTGCGAATGTAGCCAACGATTATAAGGATAATTTTGCGTTTAGGATAAGACAGCTTAAACTAGAAAAATGGGTGTCATTAAGTATAATGTTTACGTCTATATCTCGCTTGTCCCACTGTCAACATATACAATATCAGATACTGGCAGTATAGCCTGTGGTATAGCTGATAACATCATAACATTCATAATCCACACACAATGGCTTTATTTCTCAAAAGTTTGAAGAGGTGACATTGGTTCTCTATGTTAGACAAGAAGACAGTCATGGAAATTAAATGAAATTATTCTGTAAATAGGATATCCGAATTAAACACGACATATAAAACATAAATAAGGTAGATGAGGTCGGCGTTTCCTATCTGCTTCCTCTGAAAAGAAATGCCGAAACAAACTCAGAGGTCACAGTCTCTTATAAAGATCAGACATAATCTTGGTCAGATCATGTGAAGACTATATACATTGATGTCTGAAATGGTATTCTCAAGAAAATGGGTTAATGAGAAAATGGATTTATCTACGTGCATTCAAGAGTCAAGAATTCTGCAGTTAATAACAACATTTTGTTTGTTCAACTAAGAGCCAAAGGTGTAGAGGTAAAATACACATCACAGATGTAAACGGCAGACGACCCATCGCGTACTCAAATCATCAAAAAAAAAAAATAAGCATTATTTCGAATCCTGCATTCCTCTCCTAGAAAGCACGACATATTTTATATTTTCTCCCATTCCCATCAAAATGAATTGCTTCACAAAAAAAAAAATATATTTATACCAAACAAAAAGTCCCGACTAACAAACTAACAATAATACAACATTTGGCTTCAACAATAACTATAAATTACTGAACATTAAAAGTTTCCTAGCATCAGTCACGGCGACTTATGGTATCTCCGGCTATCGTTTCATCAATCGGCTAATAATAACATATCTCCGTTTTCTCATTGTGTTTGTTATAATAACTTATAAAGCATCTCCGGGCTATATAGCCGCCGACGGTTTATAGCCTTTTTTGACATATTTGTGATGGTTTCAGAGATCGGCCCGCTACACACGCTAGATTTATAGATTTCGAGTCATTTCTTCCGACTGTACCGCGGTCATTCTTTTGTGGGCGCCCGTTTTTTTCCTTTTTATGTTATGTTTATGATTTAGTGTTATGTGCCAGTGTTATATATTGATATAGTTGTGTTATGTTATGTAAGTGATGGATGGAAATTAGCTTTTTTTTTAACGGTTTTGTTGGAAGTCTGTTCTATTTATTTTATACGTAAACTGTATGAAGATTACCTTAATATTTTTTTGTCATCACGATTAGCTGTATTTCAGTTGAGAAAAGAACTTTAAACCTACTTACTCTGTATTCGATTGCAATACAGATGAGTTTGGAATGCCGCTGGCGTTTCTGAAATTACTTTTGAAAGGCGTCATTTAAATCGATATCGTTTCACTTATTTTTTTCAAAACTTCCAATTTAAATATTTACTCACTTAATGTTATAGCGTAATTTGACAAAATTCTCACTTTAGCAAACATAAAAACACGAATTTTACAATAACATTGTTTCACAAAAACTAAGTACATTGATAATTTTAAAGTTAAAATAACGATATTCTTATTATTATATCGTTCCGTTATTTTTGGCCCGGTTATTTAATTATCGTAAAAATTAACGTTTCGTTTATTTTTATTATAGATAATGAGAAACGCACTTATTTTACACTTTAAAATAATAAAAGATCAATAAGCAAAATTGTTTGCGTAACGTGTTTGTAAGAATATGTTCCGTAAAATTCGACTACAAATAAACTTTTATTGAGCTTAATCTACTGAATTTTATTTTGATCTTTGTTAATTAGATATTTTTAAGTAAGTTTTTATGGACTTATTCAATTACAGATCGTGATCTCAACATTACATCAGATGCTGTTTTGATGCAACTTTCAATACAGTAAAAATTATTTTTATTACCTATATTGAACAAAAACAAAGCATTCACTATATTCCAAAAATAAAAACCACAACAATTCATCGCTTTCACTGCAACTTCAATCCCATAAAGCAAAATAGCAAATGTACAGTCGCAACGCAAACTCTTCCCGTCCAAGTGGTTCCTTGATAAATATAAATAGGTACAATTAGCGTTGATTTATTCGCCGGCAGACGGATTAAACACTCCGATTAATGCCGACATCTGCGGCGATCGATCCTTGGCGACCTTTAACTTTTCTCCGTGACTGTTCTTATCGTTGGACGTGATCGTCATTTGTATCATAAGTTGTGCTGACCCACTGTTGAGATTAGATGGGATGAGCATGGTTAGATTGTGATTTATGGTTGAAGATTTGTGATTGATTTAGGGATGTAGCTGGTGGGTTCGTACTGTGGATGTTTTCTAATATATGTTGACGTTTTTCTATGTGATGGGACTGGTCTCGAGGAAAGGTACCTATACCTTTACAGGACATGATATATACTTTATATACATATTTAGTCTCACGGTTGCTGTAGAAATTGATCACAGTTTTCCGTAATAATCTAGCTGTGTAAGAAGTACGGGTTGAAATTGAAAACATGCGACAAACCGAAATGGGAGATTGTACTCATCATTATGAACAACTTTTACTAAAGGACCAAAGCTGCAATTGGAAAAAAAAAACAGCTGTTCCCTACATTTTGACGAGTTATACGAACATAAATGTAGGGAACAGCTGATTTTTTTTCGCGATTTCAGGTTTGGTCCCTTAGTAACAGTTTTTCATAATGATGAGTACAATCTCCCATTTCGCTTTGTCGCATGTTTTCAATTTCACCCTGTATATTTGAATGGCGAGATGTTACGATTGTTATCAGTCAATGGTAACATAGTACAACAAATAGGAACCTTTTCTGAATGAGGCACTTTGTTATTAGACGGAATTCACTAAAACAATGCCAGCTTTTCCTGGAAATGACACTAGCAATAGTGTATTATAATGTATAACAATAGCTTAGCCAAAAAAAAATGCTAACTAAGCTAATACAGTATCGTCAAACAAAACGAAATATAATTTAATAAAACATGCAGGTAATGTAGTGCATACAATACGAAAGTTGACTATAACGAACGCAAGACAGGAGCAAAATAAACAGACACACAGATGATAAAACGCAAAAACTGAGTCGCGACCACCGACCGATGACGTCACGACGAATTAAGTCGGCGAGCGGTACTGTGGAGTAGACTTTGTTATTTTATAAGTTTGTTAAAAGGACATTGTTGAAGCATAGTTGTAAAATAAGGTTTGTTTATTGGAAGTAAAAATAATAAGGTAAACATTGAGTCGGGTGCTTTCAGAAAATTTGGTGCTTTGCAATTAAAATATATCATTAACCTTTTGACTGCCACGGTCGGGTATAGCCGACAAATGCAAACGTGCTCAACACGCCACCTTCGGCTAATGCTGACAAGAAAACACTATGTTTTAAGTAGAAAATAAATAAACTAAATTCAGTTTTCTGTGTTTATACTTAAAACATGGTGTTTTCTTGTCAGCATTAGCCGACGGTGGTGTGTTGGGCACGTTTTCATTTGTCGGCTATACCCGACCGTGGTGGTCAAAAGGTTAAGAATCCTCTTCCATGAGTTGGATAAAAAAGAACGATAGACTAGATTACAAACTTGACATAATGACAAGCAAAACCGGGCTTTGCCACCATGTTTTCTACAAATCAATAAAACAAAAACAAACAAAGAATAGTGTACAGAGACTTCCAATAAAAATCAAAATGCTACTTTTGTTTTGTGTATTACTACATATGGGCTGATTTTTCAATAGTCAGGTAACTTTTATCTGAGGAATAAATATTGCGGTTGACTGCTTTTGTATATACTTAGAGTATTTCAAACTGTCAGATTTATTCTTCAGATAAAAGTTATCAGACTATTGAAAAATCAGCGCCTAGACACCAAAAATTGTTTTGTACAATAAACAACCACTCTTTTCATGTCTAACCTTTATACACAATGCTACAAGAGTCTCTTAAAAAATATTACTCCAACACCGTCTCCACACCTCTGTCCACATTCCGCCCACGGCGAGCACCCCAACACAGCGACACACAGCGATGCAAACGTCACGCCTTGTCTATTCGATATTATTGTACACATGTTATTTTGCGATGTACACTGTTGCACGCTACTTATATCACCAGTACACTGTCCCTTGCAAACCTCCAGCAGCGGAAACAAAGAAATAATGACGCGTATGTTAAAGGCTCCACAATGTATGACAACGTCAAGACAAGTACGTGTTATGATGGCTGAATGGTGACCAGGTTCTGTTTGTAAGCGTTAAAGGTTTCATTCTGTATTGTAAAGGATGTTTGCAAGGTTCTGTATAGAATTAAATTACCTAATGTTAGGAGTAGCAAATGTGACATCATATTGAATGGCTAAGAATTAGAATTTATTAATCAGACAGTTTTCCTAGGGATCTAGACGAAAAATTACGATGGGGACCTCATATAACATCTATTGCGGGGCGGCTAAGCTTGGCCTATGCTGTTAGAAAGATAAGTCATTTAACAAATGTAGAAACCGCGCGTTTGGTCTATTTTAGTTACTTCCACAGTATTATGTCATATGGAATTTTACTGTGGGGTCGGCCTGCTGACATTGAATCCATTTTTATTTTGCAAAAGAGAGCTGTCAGAACCATTTATAATCTACGTTGCCGCGAATCTTTTAGGGAACTATTTCAAAAGGCTAATATTATGACGGTACCTTGCCAATTCATTTATGAAAATATTATGTACTCGTAAGTATGTAAGAAAAAATTAACATCTTTATAATAAAATAAGTGCTAGACATAATTTTAATACTAGAAATAAAGATAAACGAGATTAACCTTTTTTCAGATTATCTAAAGTACACATACATATTTTGTGAGATACTGTGTTAAATGTTACAACAAAATACCTTGTGTCATATTGCAATTAAATGAAACAAAATTTAAAACTCATATTAAAAGTAGGTAAACAAGTATATTACAAATTAGAAGATTATATCCAAGTTAACAATGCTTGAAAACATGCTGGTCCTGCTCCATAGGACTATCTAGAGTCTAGACAAAATCAAACTGGTTGATAATTTAATTGTATAATATTTTGACATTTTTATGACATTAATTTTTACATTCTGTGACAACTGTAACTCGCACAATTGTTAAAATTCTAGGAAAATCAGCTACTTTTACTATTTATGTAAAATTGTACATATGTGAGCACCGTGTATCTATCACATAATTGATTTACCTGTCAAATACAAATATATTTAATACATCCCAATAAAAGATACATGAAAAGGGCTACAGATTGCAAATTTTAAACCCACATAACCATATGTGTAGGTACTTATTAAAACATGTCATACACACAAACAATACAATACAGTATAATATACGTTTGTCCATTTAAAATCTCCAGTGCAGGACAAACTAAAAGTGACGTGAAATGTCTAACATCCAACGGGTTTCATTCAATGGTGCAAGTTTATGTACACATGATATAGTCTCCACTGAGACAAGACATGAAGGCTATTCATTTCGATTTTCGGAAAAAGTGTCGTTCTTTGTTGTGAAGCCAATATGAAAATGTCGCGTAAACGTTCAAAGCTTTGGGTGTATTAAATTGCAAAAGATATCAAGGCTTCAAAAGATTTTATGACAATAGGAAAAAAAAATGTGCACAGACTAATAGATATATAGTGTTGAGAATGTCCTAGAACCGAATATTCGAAGACATGTGGCGTCTACCAACCCGCACTGGGCCCGCGTGGTGGATTACGGCCCACTCCCTCTCACATAGAGGAGGGCTGTGTCTCAGCAGTGGGAACATTATATGCTTATTATGAGCAACAAAGTGTTAAACGAATTTAACATTACATAAGATAATGTTCACCAAACAATATTCTATGATATTTAAGTGGCCTTCCTTTATATTGATAATCTATCAAACTAATAGTCTAAAAAAAGTACAATCAACAAAATCTCTGGACCATAATATCATCCACTATATCGAACCAGGGGAATTTTCCTGGTACGAGTTTTCTGTAGCCTCAAGCGTTAAGATTTTTAAAGAAGCAGTCTCTTTTTATATACTACTAGCGACCCGCCCCGGCTTCGCACGGGTGCAATACTGATACTAAGTACAGGTATTTGAAGAATGCTAGCACGCGCCGCCGCGGCCGGTACCGCAGCAACCGCTATGTCCCTGCATTTTAAATCTGTAATATCTTCGAAAATATTCATTTAAATTACATGCTGTAAAGGGCCATATTTATCTATATTAAACGCACAATGTATTTAAGGTACTTAATTGGATAAGGATTAATGCTGTATTGCTTAAAATCGCTTCGTAAATAAGCCATTATTTCTCGTAAAAAGTAAAGGATAAAAATTGATTATTGTGGGTTATCCCTAAGAGATAGACATATACCATCGCGGACTTTTTTGTAGACCTTTTTAATGTGTACAATATTGTAGTACATTATTTTGACCTATCTCGTAGGGTTCAGCCAGCGTTTGAAAAGTAAGCGCAAAAAAATGTGTTTATTTACGACATCACATGCATGCATGTATTATATATATAAACCTTCCTCTTGAATCACTCTATCTATTAAAAAAAACCCGCATCAAAATCCGTTGCGTAGTTTTAAAGATCTAAGCGTTCAAAGGGACAGAGAAAGCGACTTTGTTTTATACTATGTAGTGATACTACGAGTATCAATAAAATATGTATTCATACGTTAATATGAAAGCCCTCCAGCCTATTCTCTAATATACATCAAACTATACCCGGGTCCGTCTGTGTGTGACCGACAGTTGGAGAGATTGTGGTGTCTTGCGAGATAACTGTCGCTGACACATGGGTTTATTGTGTCGTCGACTGTACGCACCGATTTGTCCTTCTAACTGTATGTATGACTCGTATTAATATTAAAGTTATGATTGGGAAGCTTCTGCTAATAGTATTTGGGCAGGCAATTTCAATAGACATATCTTATGACTATAACACCTTAAAACAAATAGTTACACCCACGATAGATCGATTCTTAAGTTATCTGCTGTCAAATGCAAGTTTCTACAATTGGATACACCATTGACTTTTCATCAAGTATCAATAACTTATGTAGACGACATACTGATTTATTAAAATTAAGTGCAAATCCAAATAAACCCATCCACAGTAACTATTTACCAAAGAAAATACGACAGTTGAAGTACTAGAAATTCACCCTTTTACTAATAATAAATGCAGTTCTAACTACGTTGCCGCTAGCCGTACAGACAATAGGCTATAATATGTAGCTTCGTCTGATTTTATCTATCCGTGACGATATATTTTTGTCCTCCCCGTCAATAAATAATGGGGCAGGTCAAAGTCTGAGAGCTAATGTGTGTTGATCTTAGTCCAAGCTTTTGTTATGCTGGTTACAAAGGTACTACCATTTGTGTGGTTCCAGTTGAGGGTTTGCCGCTTTCGAGTTTGGGGGTGATAGTTTGAACTACAGCCGATCGATTCTGTAAAAATCTCACCGTGATAACTTAGGTGAAGTGAGCTAACAATAGGGGCGATCCCTAACATCGGGTGGAATGACAGCTCACTTCACGCTCACTTCACCTAAGTTATCACCGTGAGATTTTTACAGAATAGCACTGCAGCTTTGAGTGAAGAGGTGACATTGAAATGGATTTTTCTAACAAATCTGTGGTAGTTTTCTAGAATGCTGTTAAACTAATAATACAAAACATAAACTATTCAATAGTCGAACAAACCCGTTTATAGCCCGATACGATGATGATGATTCAATATTCTCTATTCTACTCAAGTTTTTTTACTACATTTAAATCACTATTAGATTTACCTTACATAAAAACAGACCCAATTTTCGATTTTATCGACCAAAACTTAACGACATGAACAATTAGCTTATTTGATTTATATCCAACAAATGGTTATCAACACCCATTAACAATATACCATGTGATTTTTCCACCGATTTAACACAATTTTTCTCAGCAATAAAATAATTATTTAAATCAGTTGATTGGTTATGGGTATCGTTATGTTAGCCGGTAAAATTTTTCTTGTATATTTTCAACTGTTTTTTATCGATAACATCGTGTGAATCGATTTCATATTAGTGTTTAACCTTAGAGATTTAATCAGGAACCTTTGGTAGGTGTTGTGTGTCTAGAATTTAACTGAGCTAGTGAGATGTTGCATTACTGAAATAACTACATAATGGGTTGATTTGGCGACTGGTACCAAAAAGGACATGGCTGAGCTGGATCAGACGGCTGCAGCAATTAGGATCAATTTCTTCTAGAATAGTTTACTGTTTTGTTTTGGTCGTTTCGTTTGGGCAAGCTTAAATTAAGAAATTGGTATATATTATCTCTACAGGTTGAAATTGAAAACATGCGACAAACCGAAATGGGAGATTGTACTCATCATTATGAACAACTTTTACTAAGGGACCAAAGCTGCAATCGGGAAAAAAACAACTGTTCCCTACATTTTGACGAGTTATGCGAACATAAATGTAGGGAACAGCTGATTTCTTTCGCGATTTCAGGTTTGGTCCCATAGTAAAAGTTGCTCTTAATGATGAGTACAATCTCCCATTTCGATTTGTCGCATGTTTTCAATTTCATCCTGTATACCGCATGAACGATAAATATGCAGATAATGTTATCAAAAAAATGTATTTTTCTGTTAGGCTCCTTTGCATTGCATTGTTAATTGGTTTTGATGTGCCATAGAGATAAGATAGCATAGAAAATAAGAAAATTTTCTTAAAATTCATAGTTGTATCGTAGGGCAAATCACCTTTTGTAAATGTGGGGCATCTTATAATGTCCTACATTTTTGCATTCTTCTGTCGCAATGTTTCGAGTGTTAAAAAAGAATACTGTCATTAATTTCTATCTATAAGCTGATCGGACTTAATTTAATATTCAAATAAGCATAGTTCATTATAATAAAATTTTATGATTGTAATCAATTAACAAATTTCAAACTGTTTAATACTCCATAATTTATTTTATAGCTTGTATTGTCTCAACTTCCAAATAAAAGCGGTGCTGTCGGTAGATAAACTTTGAAAACATCCAACAAACACCTAATCTAAGCAACACATCGGTTCAAAACTGGATATCTCTACAAATATCTCATTATAAATGCAAAATTAATTCTTTCATAAATAAATACACAACAATAAAGGAGCCGGGCAGTGCGCCAGCCAACTTACCGCTATATTCGACAATAACCACCATGGTCTTTGACATATCCAACGTAATCTAATTAATATCAGAAAATTTACGGAAACTATGCATTCCAAACACGATAAAATACTTTTGTCGTAACGTTTATAATACAGTTAAATAAAACGGCTCGTAAAAACACATTAAAAAAGCCCAATTTCAACTTTTATTGTATTGTTGGCGGCTAACGTTAAATGCGTTATAGAAATCTAAACTTTTTGATCTTGTAATGTGATAACGTGTGGGTCGTTTTTATCGTTATGGCTTTTTTAATACCGTTATTAATTTATACATTTGGAAACAATGGTGTTATGTAGTAGGTAGCTTTAGTAGCAAATTAATATGTTGCTTGGTTAGCTTCTGCGCACTGATTGGTCAATTGAAATGGTCGTTGGATTTTGAGGTTTTATTTTTATGTAATTGTATTTTCGTCCGATATAATTTGGTTTCAAATTGAGTTTGCTTTGCTGGATTGTGATTGTCACTCAGTTGGCAGTTTATTTAGAAATTAGGGGTTGGCCAGACGATCGACTAAGTGGTCAACGGTGCTGCTGTCGATAAGCGGCAATCTAAAGCTTTCATGTGACATTGCAAGCTTTTCCATTTTGTAGTAAATTCGACCACGATTTTGTTTGATTGCAAATCGATTGTGGTTTTAGTCTGTATACTTTGGAAGTGTGAAGTTAATAAGCTGTGTGTAATGATGTTTGTTTTTGTAAGTAGATCTTTCAAGACACTTTTCTGGCAATATTCAACTATTACAATTTCAAACGTTTGTTTTTATGATTACAAAAAAAAACTTTTTCTTTTTTGGGAAGCATTTAACAATGTTTTACTTTTATATGGAGAGTATTTTCTAAATGTTCTGCCATCAAGCACAGATATTAAAAAAACGGCATATAAATTTCTGAAAATATGTTTGACAGAATTTTTTACTGACCATGATTCGCTATATTTCGTTTTTGTACGGCAATTCGAAGTAAAGTATGAATAACTATTTGCTGAAAATATCAAAAGGCTCTTAAACCATAGTTTTAAAAGTACAACTTCCTACGCTTTATCAAGCAAACTCCACCTACACAATAATGATGTCAATCAAAGAAGCTCCTTTTGACTATTTAATTAAGTTTTCTTCGTTAAACAAAGATTTAATTGCCAGCCGGAACCGGAAACGTGTCCTGCTAAAGCCTTTACTGTCACGGCTGAAAGACTGAAACTTAAGCTTGTGTAAGACTTGCGTCACTACTTTTGAAGTATTGCGAGTTATTTTCAGGCAAGTCTGAAAGAGCTTTTGTTTTTGTAAATACACACATCAAAAGTGTCTAGGGATCAAGCATTTTTATGCGGATTTCTTGAGATTGAGATGTGGCTTTGTAATAAATTTATGATTTTATAAATTTATATGGATCCTTTTTGGTGCATTTCATAATTTGAATCAGGAACTGTGAATCAAATTCGAGTAAAAGATGAAAATCAGCTGTCAATATTTTCCCTATAAAAACATACAACGCATTGAAGACATTATTAGTGCTACTGTTTCCCTACTACTGATTAAAACCAACGTTATTATGGAGCGGCGACGTCATTTAAGCAGGGAAGAAATGCTCAGAGCCGTGGGAATGATAGAAGCTGGTTCCCGGCAACGTACTGTGGCTTTAGCTCTGAATACAAGTCAGAGTGTTATCAGTCGACTTTGGACACGTTACCGAAGCACTGGTACCGTGGCTGAGCGCCATGGAGGACGGTATCGCTGCACCACACGGAGACAAGACCGATACATTCAAATCTTAACTCGAAGAGCTCCAACAATAACCGCCATGATGTTAGCCGTGAGGCTTCATCACTCTTCAGGGAACTTAATTAGCGACCAAACAGTCAGAAACCGCTTGCATGAAGTGAACCTTCATTCCCGAAGACCGCTACGGGTACCACCTATAGCAATGCACAATCGTAGGATTCGATATCAATGGGCTCTTGAACACAGAAATTGGGCAGAAGAACAATGGCGTTTCGTGTGCTTTTCTGATGAGTCTCGTTTTGGTATGAGACCGGATACAAGACGTATACGACACTGGAGAACCCCTGGACGCCAACAGCGATTAAAATCCTGCCAGGAAGTCCATCCTTATAGTGGTGGAACCATCATGGTATGGGCGGGTATTTGGATCGGCGGAAGAACTGAGTTGATTTGGATCAGAGGCAACCTCAACGCTCAAATTTATGCTGAGACGATTGTATCAGACGTCATCGTTCCTCTACAAGTGCAAATCGGTCCCTTATTTCAGTTAATGCATGATAATGCACGACCGCACACCGCAAGAGTTGTAAGACAGACTCTCGCCGCAGCTAACATCAATGTCCTGTCCTGGCCTGCTCAGTCGCCAGACTTGAACCCGATTGAGCATGCATGGGATATGCTACAGAGAAGAGCTCTGCCGAATATGGAGGGTATCCAGTCGCAAGAAGACCTTTTTTTGTTGTTGCAACGAACATGGGCGGCCATTCCACAGCGTGATTTGGATGAACTCATTTTGAGTATGCCAAACCGATGTTCTTGTGTTGTTAGTGTTCGCGGTAGAAACACGGATTATTAATTGTTTAAGTTACCCAATAAAATTTTAGAGAAAACTGTTATTTCAGTCTTTTTTTCGAACTTTTGTGTTAGTGGTTCAAATGTCAAAAATCCCTTTATTAGGAAAATGGCAAATTTCTTTATTAATGCAAAGGTGACTTGGTTTATCGTTACTGTGACAAACGAAAACACTTTATTTGATGAATCCTTAAAGAAAATTTTAATTAATATCAATCAGGAGAAAAGTTATTGCAAAAATATATGTTGATCCCTAGACACTTTTGATGTGTGTATTTGTTAGATGTAGGGCAGTTTTTGGTAGTGGACTGTTTAATTCAAACTGAATTTACAACATAACATCACGTCTGTAACACTCGAAGGGTTAGGCAAAGATGTACACTTGTACAGTCAGCAAAGGAGATAAGTATCCAGGGTCGTCGAATATAGTTGAAGTTTAGTAAGAAACCGATTGATGTTTTCGAATGAAATTTAATTTTATTAATAGAAAACAAACATTTCATTTATCAAATAAATTTTCATTCGAAAACATCAATCGGTTTCTTAGTAAACTTCAATTATATTCGACGACCCTGCATAATTATCTCATTTGCTGACTGTATCTATAGTAGGTATTCATACGCCCACTTTTCACCAATTATATTTTAGTTCCATGTAACAGGGGGCGAGCTGAGTTTAATGCAGTTTTCAACAAGATTTCTTGACTAAATGATTTGGTTTTGGAAAAGGTCACCTGAGTTTTATTTCTTTTATTATCATCTGATAACTTTATTCGAGGAATAATGTTGCAATTTTGACAGTTATTTCATAAAAAAATCGTCAAACGTCAATTTTATTTCTCGAATAAAAGTTATCTGGCGATGAAAAAATTACCCCATAAAGTTATTTTAAGAAAAACGTTTGCTATCATTTATCAAAAAAATTAAGGATAGCTATTCTTTTTGTGAAGATATTTTGAATTTTACGTGTTCTTTTCAATTGGCCATAGCTATTTAAGCTTGTAATCACCGCATACAAACTTTGGAGATTTGTATTTTAATGCCTTTAGTTTACGTAGAATGTAATTAGTAATAATTGTTTTTTTTTCTTTTTGCAGGTAAGTCACAGAGCAACATTTTGGAACATTCGATTCCCATACAGTTTTAGTGTAAGTAACGATATTATGTAGATATATAGGTACCTACGTATATAGGTATCTTACCTACAGGGGAATTGTTTTTACTGTTGTCCACAAATAGCAGAGATGGGCTGAGTACATTTTTTAAATGTTATTTGTTTGTTTTAACTGATAATTTTATTGAAAAACATTAGCAGAGCGACAATGCGTATAAACTCTATAATTTAATTTTATCCTACAGTAAGTTAACAGCTTTATCACTTCAATAATATTGGAAATAAAATTAATATAGCGAGGAATCCAATATCCAATCATCATCGTAAATTTTATTACTTTAAAATATCCAACGTAATAAATACTTCGTCGTGTCCAATATTTGATCTCAGGATCGCTAATAAAATAGTACCAAGAAGCTTCAGAGTTTTACTATAAGTAGCTCATACTTAAACTCTAATGACCATCAATTAAAATCGCGTTAAAACTTCAAAGGGCCCGAACAGCTCTAAACCAATCAAGACCACTGATAAAGTCACATACATTACAAGTATTTTATACATAACTCCCCATTACCGTTTATTTTAAACCATAAAAATTTATGGGGCTTAAATATTTTCACCGCTTCGCGATGGGCGTCCGTGGTTATAAACTTACTCGTAAAGTTCCTACATAAAAAGGTAATAGTTAGTGACAGATGTGAGGTGCGCGCGCGCTGCTACAGCCAATCGCGGAGGGCCGGCCGCCGCCATTTTCCCGCAGTCCAGAGGTGCTTCCGGGTATCGATATTCAACTCGGATAAATCGTCCAGATACGCTATCGAATAGTCGACACTTATCGACTCCGATGCGGGTAGTTGACTATTTCGAATGTGACAGTGACTGTTGATATACAGTGTGTTATCATTTGTGATAGAGACTATAGTGCATGAGGGCATAATGATACAAGTGGAATATAAATATCTGATCCCTTTTTATAGGAGTTAATGCGTGTGAATGTGCACGTAATATAAAACGGCTAGCAATTATTTCTCCTTACAAGTTTTAGAAGCCACGTTAACGCATAAAACGTGTGCGAACGCATAAAATAAATGTCTAGAGCCTTTTTACGTGTTGCGGTCTTTACAAAGGTTTTATTTTATTGCTATCAATAAAAAGTAAAAAATCATTTATCACCGCGTTAATTGCACAAAAAGATGTTAAACGTTGCAATCGCAAATAAGAGCACAAAAACTTCAAGCATTTACTTTTAGACGGAGATTGATAGCTCGCACGCTACATAAATGTACGCACACAACAATGAAATGGGTACTAAACTGCGCACGAGTCGAAGGGTCGAATCCATCACTCTGTCAACGTAAAAAACCGAACGGCCGTCGACCAATCGGAGCGCGCCATTTGAATAATTGTTCGTTTAGTGACGACCAATCGCGTACGCCCGAGGCACTTCTTATTCTGTATTCAAAATGATTAATGCTACACTCAGACGTATTTACGATCGGGTTTCAAGAGAGTTTGAATGATTTGTATGACTGACGCGTCAGTGCTGAGCTAGATTTACGATTGCGTGTCGGCTAGGACTCGATCCGGGTTGCAACACTATGACGGATGACAGTCGTATTTTATTATATAATTCCATAGATATGTAGAATAGTGTTGCCATGTTGTGCCGTGATGACGCCGCGTACGGCAACATTGTAAGTACGCCGATGAATATTTGACATGCATAAAGCTACGTTTACGATCTGATGTGTCGTGTATGTTAATTGTGCGCGTTATTTTGAGATTCTTCAGTTTTTCGTATGTATAATAATCAGGAGGTGACATTGTAAATTAATAAAACGAAAAATATTGCCTTGTTTGCGCAAAATCACTTTCATTTAAGAACTCAACCTTTCGTACAAGACTTAAGTTTGTACATTTTTCAGCAGTATTGGAACCACCACCATGTATACAGACAACACCAATCAAATAATCCTTAATTTTCGTAACAAATATAAACAAAACCAACCAAGAAACACTTCCCTGCCCACAAATCACGGTCCAACACACGCAAGAAAATCAAAAGCAAGTCTAAATAAACTATCTTCAGTAATTTGCAACTTAATGTAGCTCTTTAGCAAGATTTCACACCCTGTATTCAAATATGGCGGAGATAAGGCCGGTGGATGTATGGTCCCATTTAGCGTAATTTAAAGCCAGGCTAGCTGAGTTAGCGCATCGCTTTCTATATGAAAGCTACTAAAACAACATTATAAATACCTGGCACTAATCTGAGAGTGATTGCGGACTTGTTACAAGATGTCTTCGAGTATAACTGAGTAATGTTCGAATTAAGTGTCGATTTGTTAGCTGATTATATCGGGGCGTGTTTTTATTTTATCATTTACTTATTAGATTTACTGAGGATCAAACTAGGATTCGTCAGTTTCATGTTTCTGATCTATTTTGTTTGATTGAGTTCAGGAAATGAGTTGCACTCGAAATGTTGACGCAAGTCTTCTTTGATCGGAGATTTACTATTCAAAACCAGATTATTTTTGTCTAATGAGAATCTAAGAGACCATTTAGCATCATCACTAACACTTCACCCACTTCTGGAAATAGCCAGTCAGTGTGCCAGTTATTGCCAATTGAGCGGGGTTCGCGTATCTGAATTTTGGGCCCAAGATATTTGAAATTTATGCCATCGATACATAAAAGAAGTGTGTTAGATCTCATTTAAGATCTTTTTTCAAATTCGGTCCATTCCAAATCAAGCGATCCACCAACCGAATCTAAACCTAAAATGATGGAGCGTTAAAACTAGTTAATTATCTAATCGTGGTGGGGATGGGTCGGCGGGCATCCTCTCACATAAATCTGTCAATGCGCAGGCGCAGGCCGAGTAACGCACACATCTTGATCTACGCAGGGACGCTCAACTTATGGGCGTTATTTTTTAAAGGATGTAAGAGTAAGTATGTAGGTAGTGAGGAATGTATGGGGATTTTTAATAAGATTGCTTTGTTTTTGTGTTTAATTATTTTCTAATTAAAAGCTTGGTTTGGTTTTTCGTTTAGCTTGAGCTCATGCTGTTCACTGTTCGGTCCTGATGTACTGTCACGATTCGTCTTATAAGAACTAAATCTCATTGGTATTTCATTTTAGATCTGACTTAATTGAATAGAGTTAATTAAAAATATCGACGTCTCTTTGTATTTTTAATTACCTTGTTTGTAAATATGGTCACCATGTAAACCATGACATATAAATTAAATATCTGATTGATAAGTACTTATCAATCAGATATTTAATTTATATGTCATGGTTTCAATTTTAATTCGTTTACCTATTGTGGTATAGTTATTTTATTTTAGGTGCATCGTCTTCACATATAATTAATGTATGCAAAACATTGTAAAACATTTTAAAAGAGTAACGGTGGAGTTTCTTGCCCATTCTTCTCCATACGAAAACTACATTTTGGAACGGGCGACTAGAATCAATTCTATTTTATTGTAATTTTTGACGTTCAAAAGTGACTTTTATGTGCCTATCCTACTAATATTATAAATGGGAAAGTTTGTGAGGATGGATGAATGTTTGTTATTCTTTCACGCAAAAACTACTAAACGGATTTGAATGAAATTTGGCACACAGATACTTTATAACCAGGATTAACACATAGGATGCTTTTCATGCCGATATTCCGACGGGATCGAAACTTACGCGGTTGAAACCGCGGGGCGCAGCTAGTTTGAAATAAATGCTTTGACGTTGACTAAATTAAGTGCAAAGATGTGTTGAAATTTTCAATTCCCGCTGTCTTACTTGAATGGCTTTGATCGATAGCTAACACAAGATCTGACAGCAACGTTTGTTAGGCCTGCAATAACCGGCGCCAAGTAATACAAATCTTCTAGTTCATTGGCTATTCTTTTTAAAGTTATCCTTTTTTTAGAACGGCCACACGTTGCCGACTCCTATCAGTGCGCTCTAGTCGGAAAACCCTGTGATTTGCGACTATTCTACCTCCAATTTATAGTACTGATGAACAAATTCTTTTGTTTTGATTATACCAAGTATTTTATACGTATGTCAACGTATTAATCAGGTGGCGATTTACGATAGTTGAATTTAAATTTTATTGGTAAGGGAGCGTATAAAATGGCTTAGAGGTTATTTATAGATATTTTCGTTTGTTTGCGCTGATTTAGGAGGTAAAGAGGAGACAGTTATGGTTCTGTTTCGTGGGAAAACAGTTTTTATTTGGTACCTACTTTTTGATAATAAATGAAAATTTTTTTTGGTAAATTGGATTCATATGATTTCTTGTAACAACCAATTAATATTTACCTATAATCCAGAATGGGTTTCACCAAAAATGTTATATTTGATTAATAATATGTAGTTCATGGTCAATCACACTAATATTATAAAGGGGAAAGTTTGTGTATGTGTGCGTGTGTGTGTTTATATGTTTTTTACTTCTTCACGCTCAAACGGCTGGACCACTTTTGATAAAATTTTGTATGGAGGTAGCTGACACCCTGAATTAACATATAGTCTACTTTTTATCCCGATATTCCCACGGGATCGACACTTATACGGGTGGAACCGTGGGGTGGAGCTAGCAAACATAAAAGAATTACACATTGTGGAATATTTGAGGCGCATTCAAGTAGAACAGTAATCCCATACTTTTCGAAACATTTATTGGTTAGCCACCACATTCCAAGTTCCTCTCCTACGAACGAGCTTGATGAATCTCCACGCAAAAACAAAACTCCAAACCTTCATCACGATATATCAAGCAAAACTGACGTATAACTGATACTAGAAGATTTATATTGAAAATGGATCTTTGTATCTCCAATCTTTCATTGCGCTATTGCGCGTCAGGCGATGGCAGATCTAGATAAAACAAAGACTGGCCAGTTCCTGAGTTACGCTGCACAGACGGACTGACAGCCTCGGGGTTTGTGCTCTCGGAATTTATGGGAACAGCACAAGAGTTAGGGTTATATTTAGAAATATGTTTTGTTGTTTCACGTCGAATTTTAGATTTTTTTATAGAGATGTTTGGTTGTAGAAGTAATACGAGAAGGAATCTTGAGTATATAGAATTTATTCAAAATCATTTGCGTTATTTACGTTTTTGAGCAGATACATTTTTTGAACATGTGAAGCAATGGATTAGAAATTTTCTTCAAAAGGATTCATAGTCTGTTAAGCAATTAGGGTGCAGTTACAAACAATTAAATAGACTGTGTTCGTAGATGGATCGATTTTGTATCTAGAAAAATAGTAAAGTGTTGTCTAAAAATTACGACTAGTATTAACTTTGTACCTATAGTTTTTTAAGACTATAACAGTGCTTTCTCAGTTATAAATCATACTTATAAATCTTAACACAATTCTACAGTAGTTATTTAGACAGCTTCATAAGTAGGAGAAAACCTAGAGGTTTTTGGCCGATTATCCTAAAAACACAAACATTCCTATGCACTGAGCAGCACGTCTAAAAACCCATAAACCTAGAAAACTGCAGCGGTAACCACATCAACCTCTACTTCACCCATAAAACTGAGATCCATGACACGTTTGATACAAAGTAATTTATTGTTTTACCTGCACATCAAAGATTTATGGTTCATACTGAAGGAGATAACCAAGTTTATGGGTTTAATAAGGAAAAAGGAACAGGGTCATGGATGAACAGGGCGGCACAGACTTGGACACGCAAACTGTAACCTTGAATTCAGTACAGGATTCTAGACCTAGGGTAGAAATTTTACGTCAGTCATCTAAAGAAAAAAAAAACAGCTACTTATTTCATTGAAAAATATCTCAGAGGTCAATATGTACTGAACAGCATTTTTTTTTTTAGAATTATGTTCAGAATCCACTGTAACAGGTTTGCACGTCGATGTCTGCCACCTTGTAGGTAAGTTAGAAAAAAACCGGTCAAGTGCGAGTCGGACTCGAGCACCGAGGAGGGTTCCGTACAAAGTACAGATAGTGCAATCCACGAAAACGCGCCCCACTCTTCTTCCGAATCGTTAGTGGTTATCACTAGTTAATTCCAATAGTGTTTAAGTTTTTTCGATACACAATAATTAACCACTAATAATAATTAGTGTGTATCAACAAAACTAAAACACTAGCGGAATGTTACACACTTGTGCTGTAAGCATTATCGACAGGCCTGTTGGTCTAGTGGTTAGTGACCCTGACTGCTATGCCGGAGGTCGTGGGTTCGATTCCCACCCAGGACAAATGTTTGTGTAATGAGCATGATCATTTGTTCTGTGTCTGGGTGTAATTTATCTATAATATTTATATATTTAGAAATATATAAGTATGTTTATCAGTTGTCTAGTACCCATAACACAAGCTCTGCTTAGCTTGGGACTAGATGGCGTTGTGTGATAGTTGTGGAATATTATTATTATTATATTATTATATTATTAGGTAAAAGAGTGGGGCGCGTCTTCGTGAATTGCACTATCTGTAGTGTATGTAGGTATGTTTGTAACGAATTGGCTCAAAAAGTACTGAACCGATTTTAAAAATTCTTTCACCATTTGAATGCTACATTATCACTGAATTAATATAGGCTTTTTTAATTGCAAGAAAAATATAAAATGTTTAAAAAATAATGTCCACCCGTGCGAAGCCGGGACATGGCGCTAGTATGGAATATAATGACTAGAAATAAATTAAATTTGAGCTAGCAGTATCAGGAGAAAAAAATTCGTTCGAATGTAGAAGCTGTTGACAAGCTTTTATTATTGGCAAAATTACGTAATTTTAGTACTTAATAATTTATTTTGATTCAATACAAGAAACAAGTCTAAAGTGAGAGCATTGGTGGCGCGGTGATAATGGGCCTGACTTACAAATTTTCAGTCGTAGGTTCGAACCCAGGCAGGCAACTTTGTGTAAATGATTTCATCGAACACAAAACGGTGAAAGAAAACATCGTGAGGAAACCGGCATGTCCTAGAACCAAAAGTTTGAAGACATGTGACATCTACCAACCCACACTGGGCCCGCGTGGTGGATTACAGCCCTCTCCCTCGAAGAGAGAAGGCCTGTGTCTCAGCATTAGGATGACAAGAAGCAAAGAAATGATAAAACAAACAGCTGGCTTGTTGCTTAAGATACCGGCACCGAAATGTGTATATACAATGTGTAACAGATAAACGCAAGTCCTGAAAGTAGTTTGTTCATAATTGACTACTGCAGTCCTATTCAGTAAAAACGCGTCCGCCATCTTGGATTTTAATTTTGACCTCACTATCGGTGTCAGCACCCTCTAAAACCACGAAAACGAAATACCATCGAGCAAGAAATATTTTGTAAAACATAAAACATTTAATTTATTTTGACTGTACTTATACGTCAAAAAGAGTAACCTAGATAATGTGGATAAGACACAAAGTCTAAAACAGAAGATCTAGCGGGGTATGCAAGGGGGGGGGATGGAGGGGGGGCTTAGGGGATCAGACCGGAATAAATCGTGAAAACTTAGGTGAAGTGAGCTGTCACTCCACCTGATGTTAAGGATTCCCACTATTGATAGCTCCCTTCACGCTCACTTCACCCAAGTTATCACGGTGAGATTTTTACGGAATCGACCGGCTGAATCGATTTCAGTAACTTTTGATATAGGTATTTTTTCAAAAATTTTTCATACTAACCGCCGATCGAGGCAAATAAAATTAAATCTTATTTCAAGGCCATAAGACTCAATTTTAAATGCATAAAGTAATGCTAGTGTTAACACGATTTTATCAATAAAATAGCAAGCTTTAAAAAAATAAGTTTTGGTCATTGTATTATTGCTTTTAACTCAATAGGTACTCTAATTATGTTACACCTTGTATATCTATTGCTCTCTTGATACGGTAGTTAATAAAAATGATCTCTTGTCCAACCTTCAGGCATTTTTTGCTATCCCGCAACTTTAAAATAAAGATGATATCTCCATATAAAGAAACGAAAAAATCTCATTAACAAAATAGTAAGAACGCTGGAGTTATTTTTTCAACAGATACCCATTAAAAGAGTGATTTATAGTCCGATGTGAAATTAACTAGCGCCTTTAAATAACAAAATATCATTTCTGTATGTCTGTACGATTTATGGGGACTGACGACCCCACCCTGTATACCAGCGGTAGTCAACCTTTTTGTTCCTTTTGTTACGCGCACCAACCAGTTGCAGTAACTGAGGCTTGTGGCTAAGTAATAACAGACGCACGAGACGATCGATCAGGTTAAGCTACGCTTGTCGTGGTTAGCCCGTGGATGGGTGATCTTTACATACCAAGAACCCTCCGTGCCCAGGCAGGCACGTTAAGTCGTTAGTTCCGGCTGTCAATAGTGGATCTTTGACAGTTGTTACGGGACGTCAGAAGGTCCAAAATCTGACAACTAGTCTTACCAAGGGGTATCGTATTACCCAGTAACTGGGTTGTGGAGATCAGATAAGCAGTCGCTCCATGTTAAATACTGGTATTCAGCTGCATCTGGTTAGACTGGAAGCCGACCCCGACATAGCTGGGAAAAGGCTAGGCAGATGATGATGATGCCTATCTTGTACAAAGCCATTCATTTTTAATCCATCCAAAGGTTGTCTTTAAAAGATCGCTTTCAGCGATAAGACCGCCCATTGTGTCACTCTTTGCAAAATTTCAATATTTATGTGTGTAATTTATATGGTATACATAATAAAGAGCATTCTATTCTATTCTGTTCCCTCAAAACTAGTCTCGCTTTCGCTCTCCCAAAGGTTGAGTACCCCTGCAATAAGCCGCGTACAAGTCATTATATTCGTGAATCATTTTAATTTTCCTTGTAATTAGTTCTGTAGTTCGTCTAGTGGTTGCTACTTATATTGATGGAAGTCGAAGTCGTTTAGTGCACAAGTTATGGGCTTCGTGTATGTGTGAATCATTTCATCGGTATTACTTTGGATTGAAATTGTAATGTCGGTGTGAGATTTACTTTCGAGGGGCCCGTGGCTAAATAGAAACAGCCGCACAGGGCCTCAAGTCTGCTATTACAATAGTGTCAGAATGGTCTATCATTGATTTCATAATTGTTGATTTTGACAAGTTTGGTAATCTACTAATATAATGGCGTCATTATGACTTTCCAATGGTCAACCACTGACACTCCATCGAAAGAAATGGCATATAATGGTAATCTCGTACACACGGCTACACATCAAGCTATACATTTCCAGTATAAGCTGATCTCACATTGTATAGGATTTCCGTAGAGATGCGAGACCAGTGTAAACTGGTTTTGTATAGCTTGATGTGTAGCCGTGTGTACATAATGACAAATGAATAAATGTTATGTTTATTGCTATTTACGAACTTCTTACTACTTCAAATCAAACACTAATACGTAATATGTACTCAGGTCGATCGATCAGGTTAAGCTACGCTTGCCGCGGTTGGTCTGTGGATGCGTGACCATCTTTTCATAACGAGACCTCTCCGTGCCTCGGAAAGCACTTTAAGCCGTTGGTCCCGGCTGTCATTCGTGGATCTTTGACAGTCGTTACGGGTAGTCAGAAGCCCGAAAATCTGACAACCAGTCTTACCAAGGGGTATCGTTTTACCCAGTAACTGGGTTGTAAAGGTCAGATAGGCAGTCGCTCCATGTAAAACACTGGTATTCAGCTGCATCCGGTTAGACTGGAAGCCGACCTATATAGTTGGGAAAAAGCTAGGCAGATGATGATGTTGGAATCAAACACGGAAAAAACATTCTCAGCGACTGCGTCAATTGAGCCGTCATACATACATGAATAACTCTAAAGTCCAGTTTGATATCGACTACGATTGTTCTTTTTCTACCAAAGTAGAGATAATCGCTCTCCCACATAAGACACCCCATTGTGAAAACACGCAGGTGGACATCAAAGTTTCCCATCGATTCTCACATTCACACAATAGTCGCATATAAATATATTATTTATCTACTGCATAAAATGCATATTTATTTCAATAACCATACCACAATAAGGCTTTTAAAACTAAACATATAATAAACTCCTCATAATTATATTTACGTACCTATAGTAAGTACCGTCACCAAAGAAAATATGTAACTGGGGTCGTCGGATATAGTTGAAGAAAGAGTAAGAAACAGATGAACGTATTCGAATAAAATTTTATTTAATTAATAGATAACAAACAGTTCATTTATCGAATTGAATTTCATTCAAAAACATCCAACAGTGGCACCGATTCTGTTGCTCACAAATTAAACTAAATTTAAGTTGCATTGCATCTTTTTCTTTCTATTTCATTATGAAAAGGACAGAAGATAAATATTAGTTTATTCCTGTCAAATTAAATAATCCAAGACAAGTTTAGACGTGATTAAAAAATTGGCTACTAAAAATACGTCAGGCGCTGACAAATTTGACAGGACTAAACTAATATTTATCTTCTGTCCTTTTCTTAATTAAATAGAAAGAAAAAGATGCACTGAACTTAAATTTAGTTTAGTTTGTGAACAACAGAATCGGGGCCAGTTTCTTACTAAACGTCAACTATTTCCGATGATCCTGGTTACTTATCTCTTTTGGTGACTGTATATTATGCTGGCTGCATTTATAATATGTTGGCTGCGTTTCTATCTAATTCCGTGGGAAAAAATGAGAATTAATGTTCTACGCTTTTACAGAATGATATCTCTATTTGCTAATTACAACCAATAGGATAGTGGCGTCAGTTGTCAGTCTATTGATTCCTATAAGCTTGCAGTGCACGGGAACTGTCATTAACGGGTATTGTGCGTTACAAGTAATCTGTACTCCGCTTTCAGTGCATTTATAGAGAGGTCATTGAGAGACGCGGAGTGAGTTACAAGAGGGAGCGATTTGAATAAAATTGTTACAAACGCGTGTGTAGACGTTTTGCAGTATCCTTTTAGGGTAATTGTGTAACACACTATACTGATAGTGGAACTGTCATTCAACAACATCAACAACATTCATTGCTTAGTTTACGTTGTTGAGTAGACAGGTTTTTCGAACATATGAAGCAATGGCTTAGCAATCCTTCAAAATGTTCGAAAGTGTGTTGCACAATTTTGGTGCGTACCTATTTACATGCAATAAGTATAGATTCGATAAAATACTTCAACGGCAGTAAAAATTAATTGCTAGATTTTAATTTAAACTTTTCGTCTGTTGTATTTTGCCATAAAATAATTTAATATAAAAAAAAATAATAATAATAAGACATTGCCGTGCCAAATACGCATAACGTACAGACTACAATAGCCGAAAAATTATCCAAATACACCGAATTAAAAGATGAAATAACCAGACTTTGGCATCTTCAAAAAGTCACAATAGTTCTCATAGTGCTATCTACAACAGGAGTAATTCCAAAACAGCTTCATCAGTCCCTTAGTTCCCTCAACCTGCCACCCAATACTTACCACCTGCTGCAAAAGGCAGTGATTCTTAACACATGCAGGCTAGTTAGAAAATTTCTTCAGTGTGAGTCGGACAACTTACACCAACACTCCCACTCAAATATTCTTTCATCTACCATACAGTCTACTTATAATATTACTCCCACACTTAACCCCACTGTTGGACACTTGGCTTAGGCCCGTGCCATCAGTTCTATCCGGCTAGGCCGAGAACAAAAAAATATATAAACAAAATAATAATAATAATAAAAACGTTTATTTGCCCCTATTGTCAGTAAGTCTAAGAAACAATACTTTGTAATCAGTATTTTTTTTTAAACATGTGATGACAATCACCACAGAATTGCATTCTAGACCCAAATATGGTACTTACGCACTAATAAAGCAAAGCGCCTATAGTAGCCACGTCGTCGACGTTCAACATCAAATGAAATCTAATTGGAAAATAGCTTCTGCCTTGTACCACAAACAGTACTCTGATACCGTGATCTTATGGGAATGCGCCGGTACCATTCCGATGCTAATTTAATAGTACAAGACCATTTTAAATAACAACAAAATGTCCCTAACTTCGGCTTGATTGATATCTTTATAGCTAACAGCCTCCATGTCTGTCTGTCCATTAACGTCTTTTAGATTGAAGATACTCCCCCCTCTATTTACATAATTTGTCCACTATGATATCGATTCGAGAATTTTCTCTTAAGCGATTCCGAATAAGAACTATAAGATAATTTTTGAAATGAGTATATATCGATTTAATTATTGTGGAAAGTTCGAGATGTTTAATTATGTACATAAATTAGAAGCTTATGTGAATATACCTCCTAGTTAAAATAGCTTGCTGTTATAACCAAGTTCTAAGAAGCAAATCACAGCTAAGAAAATATAAATAGAAAATATCAAGTTACAAGTATTTGTAAAGAACATAAAAATCTAATCCAAACAAGCTGTACTAGGTATTCCTAGAATGGTTATACCTATTGATATTGTGAAAGTTTTATTTAGAAAACTTATGGAAAAACTGCTTTTCCCTTTGGCATGAAACCTTAATCGTATAGTTTACAGAAATCATTATGCTCTAGGCATATACCTACTTGTGTTTTATAATCGTTCATTTGAATAGAAAAGTTCATTATGTGTACTTAAATAACCATTGCTAACCAACTTGTTGTACTTACTTTATAACTGTCAAAAAGTAATGCCCAATTGGATGCATATGGCGCATATGGCATTAAGTCCGCCTCTGTACATTTATGCGCTTGAAGTATTAAATAAATAAATAAATAATGCCCTATAATTTGGCTTCTACATCGCGTAAAAAAAGGTGTCCATTCTGAGAAGAGTGAGCTCACACTATCAAAAACGGCATTTCCATGACAATCAAGTCAAATCTCTGCGACATTCTGTGTGTCACAGGTGTCAAAACGAAACCGAATCACGACCATCTTTTGACGTGGTAGAGCGAATCTACGACCAAAATCATTGTTTCAGACTAATCAATTAAACCAACTACGAACTCACGCCGGGGCCGCGAAGCCTGTGTTCCAGCAGTAGGAACAATATACGCTGATTGTATATTATAAAAACAAACCTAATCTTCCCCTTAACCGTAACAAAACTCGATACATAGTTAACTAGTGCATCAAAGTCATTGACCTTACCGATACCTAAACCATCGCCCGTACACAATGGAACGTAAATTCCTAAAGCGGCCAAAGAATAAACAACGCACTAATGCAGACGGGACGGCAGTATTTTACCTAGCAACATTAACTAGGCTAGTACCAATTAAAGGATGGTAAAGGTGAAGTTAGATAGTTTTTAGAACTGTATTGTATTAATAGTAATGCAGATCAGGAAATGTTGAGATTGTACTGTTTTAGAATAATGAATTCAATGGAGTTGATTAAGTTTTGTTAATGTTTATGAAAGTTTTGGATTTGTTTTCGAAACTTGATGATGTTGGAGAGGAGACAGTCGTTGATAGGACTATAATTTATGAAATTAAAGATGTAGTTTTGGAGTACAAATCTAGTATGTGACATGGTTATCGTCTAAGCCACTTATGGGTTAATGCTTTAAGATTCTACATCTTCCACTAATCCGTTTGAAAAACTTGATGAGGTTTTTTAAATGTCTAGATTTGTTTCTTAAATCGTCATATCTATTCAGAGTCTCAGGACAAGTTTTGGAAATTAAACAGCTAATATATAATTAACCTTTTCTATCGAAATTTCTTAAAACTCCCAGATTATTCATTGCACTAGCCAAAGAAGTCACCGTCCCAATCCAGGGACGTCTCGGTCCAAACAGTCCCTTGTTCCATAATTCCGTTCCGTAACTGTTTCCGTTTATAGCGGTTCTCACTCAGGCCGATTGGTCGCGTACCAACGTAGGAAATTGTCTATAATAAGTTACTGCTAATAGCCACATTGTACTGTTTCTCTTATCCTCAATTTCTGTGAAAGCGATTTTAAATTTTGATGTTTGTCCTGTTCCTCTGTTACGGCTGGATTGTTTATTGAATTAGTTCGGGGATTGCTGTTTGAATTACTTTTAATAGGGTTTAAAATAAATTGTAAAAATATATTGTTTTCATTAAGTTTCGTATTAGTTCGAAACGGAAATTTGACTCTTCATAATTGCCTATCTAAGAATGTTGTATGGTATTTTCAGTTTTTTACTATAACATAAACACATAACAATACTAAAATTATATCCCTTTGCAACTCCAGTTACAGTTCTTTTACAAACCCTTATCAAACGAACCGACTACCGGCTTTACAATTCAGTAGTCATTTCAAAACCTCACTGATGCAAAACCTTTCTACCTACTTCCGCGTCTCCCCGCTGATCTGGCAGGGCTATTCAGCGCCGTTTATGGCAGTTTTCACTCAACGCGATTGGTCGCTAGTACTGAGCGCTTTCAGAATAGCTTCTATTGTGGTAGTGCATTGTCTTGTAACCGGCCGATTACGACGATTGCCATCAGTTTCTTTATTCGATAGTTTGTGTTGATAACCTTGTAAATATTGACACTTTTGGAATCTTAACTGGTTCTAGCAGTAGCTGGTGCTATTTGCAGTTACTGTAGCAGTGAGTTTGTAGATATTACTTTATTCACATTGTATTGGAGGTATCTTGTCGTTTGATATTCGTAGAATGGACGACTTTATTATCAGTAACTGCTACTGTTGAAGTCATAAAGATCAAGGTCATGGTTGAGAGGTTAAGAGTCAGCAAACACTGGACTTTGTGTAGTGATCTAGTCATGAGGTCCTTGAATACAGCGAGTTATGAGACGACCCTTGTTCAGCAGTTGGCAAAGGATGATTATGATGCTTATGAGTGAGTGAATTAACAGAGAAGTTTTCATGAAGAAGCCTCCTCGTGTAGCGCATTTTGTTCCGCCAGTTACTCAGCTGAACCGATCGCTCGGCGCATCCTGGACAGTCACACCCAACACCTTATTTGACTTGCCAATTCTTCCCTTGCGGTGGTAGGGCTAACGCACGCCTGTTTTGCGACCACCCTCTCACCGGAGTCCGGCGTCAAGCAGCCTGCTGTGTTTCGTCGATGCGTGAGAGTTCCAGTGCCTTAGGCATCTTCTGGGCACGCTCGTTTCTTCATAGACCTCATCCATCGCTTTCCACAGGCGTGACCTAGGTCGAAAGCGGGTCCAATCAGCAATAAAAAAAGAAGTAAATAATTTTTCGATTTATTTCTTGGGCTTGTATGACATACCAACTCGTATAGACTTGCCTACTATAATTTAAATTCTTATGGCTCTGTAAACTAAGCTTAGCAGAACAAATACTTTTCATTTCGTATTTTCCCAATATGCTTTGATAGCGGTGCTCGTTACGAAACTGTGAGCTGTCTATAAATAAGCAATCTGTCTCCCATCAATTGTCTGCAGGGTAATGTGGCCACTAAAGCCTCCGCTGGTGTGTCATCACCCTATGGTCATCGTCCACCTTTTGTTTACCCAAACGAAATCTTCTCAAGTAAACAATTCCAAAAGGAACCACTCAGCTTATTTCCTTATGGCATTTGCTTAGAATTATCATTACCATACCGAGTGCACTACAGGCAAACTTCAACCTTAGCTTCTGAATATATAGTTCAATTTGCATTGACAAGTTTTCTCGTTTGCGTTCCGTAGTAACATTTTCGCGACACATAGTCCGTATTGCGACGTGATAGAGTTGAGTTTTGAGGAGGAATGTCAGGGTATTGTCGGCAAGGATGGACCGGTAATGCGACAGTTTGTAAGCATGAGATCCGGAGTGTAAGGTGGGATGCGCGGGGCGGGCGGGTGGTGGCTCTGTAATAGTAAAGAAATACGTACAAGTTGTTGTATGTACGATGCTGACTTGACTATATATTTTATTTATATTTTTTTCGCGTAGGTGCTTTCAGGAATGTGTCGTTTTTTCGTTTTAAATTGGACAGAATACTCATGTTGACCTGCGAAGTAGAAGTCGTGTAAGTGAACTTGTAATATTGTAATATGGTACTGTGGCATTTAGGAAAATGCTGAAGAATCTCGTTTACACTGGATAAAACTAAAACTAAAGTTAATCAACTATCCTTTACTCTAATAATTGTAGGTTCAGGTTCAAAGGTCGATTGAAAACGAGCAGGCACTTGAATACCGCGTTGGGTGTAATTCTTGTGCGAAAGCGATTCAGATTCTGTGAATCTTGTCTATCATAGTGTGATGTAATCAATGTAGGTACTCATGGAAACAATAATAATACCAAGACTAGTTTCACGAGAAAGACTGAGTTTCCAAATCTTACAGAGGGTACATACGGTGACGTATCAAGCAATATATTTCCAGTTTTAGATGACCTCGGATTGTATAGGTTTTTCGTACAATGAGAAGTCAGTTTTTACTGGAAATATATACATAGCTTGATATGTTGTCGTACGTACGTACGCACGTGATTACGAAAAACTTCCTTGAAAATATAAAGGGAAGCGTATCTTAAACATCTTCACCCAATATCAGCAAACGTCATCAAACTCGAAAAATTCATATCTATCGATAGAAATCTCCAAAATAACAAGAACCTATTTCACCCAAGGCACAGTTATCTATATGCTACCATTCACAAAACCCGGACACGCTTCCGTTTTAGGGCCGCGCCGTATCCATACGCAATTTATCGCAAGATTTCATCGACAAAAAACTCGAGTCTATCGATACTTCTCCCGATTCGTAACAAGTACAGTTAGTAACAAAAATCCTTCGATTTTTAATTAGCAGCCCCCGGTCCGTTTCGCACGTGATCGGAATGGGAGGGTGCTCATTGCATAACTCGCTGGACGGACCCGGACTGCGCCGTCCGATGTCGTATTAACGGAAGAATGTAATGAAGTTAGGTAGCGTTCGATTTGACTGCGCAATTAACGATTGTACTTAATGAGCTGCTCGTCTTTTTACAATGTACTTTTGTTGTGGACTGTACGAATCTGATTAGGGATTGTAAAATGGTCCGAATTCAAAGGAGTTCAAATGAAGGCTAAGTGGATAGGGGAATCATTTTGAATTCATTTATAATTTTAGAGCCCTGTCTGAGCTTGGTGTGAACATTGTTAGTTGACCTTCCTTCCTTCCATATTCCCCCTGAAGAAGTACCAAGTAGCATGGCACTATACGAAGGAACTTCGGGCTACAAATAGATCACGCAAAGAGCAGTCCCTCACAACCTGTCACGAACGGAATCCTTCTTTAAAACAGCTGAAAATCGAAAGACATTCTTTATAGTTTTCAAAATGACGCAACACAAGGCTGACAGTGTCCTGGGCACGTTTCCAGCTGACAGCGATGCGGATGAGAGTAATTCGACGCCTCGTCATCATCAGCTTACAGCAGTCCACTGCTGGACATAAAGCCTCTTCAGCTGCACGCCACTTAGCTCTATTTTCGGCAACTCTCATCCAGCTGCTACCAGCCATCCTGCAAAGATCGTCGCTCCACCTAGCCTGAAGGAGTCCTATCATTCGATGTCTAAGTGACTTAAAAACGAGTGTGTTACCTGACTTAGAAAAGTGTAACATCGAATAACACGTCCCCATAAGTTTACTAATACGAAACACTTAACAACAAAATGATTTTTTGGATTTATTTGTAAGTTTAGCTAGTTAGTCGATTTTAATTAACTTGATCTTATTGCGAAAAAGGTATCTTGTTATATAAACTTATTTCCTGTGATTACCTAGTATATAAGTAGGCTATTAAAGAATGATCTATGAATTTATGTGAAACATCTCGTCCAATGAGATTTCTTCATCGTAATAACGGATGTTCTAATTAACGTTAATGATATTGGAATGTTATGGTTGATAGAAGTTTACGTAAAATTGGTTAAGTTACACATGATACGGCGGGGGTCTATTTTCAAATCGGACAAAGCGTTACGAGGTTTTTCTATCGTGCATTTTTCATTTGTACCCGGTAGATTACAATAGGCTTGCCTCTTAACACTGAAACCTAATTGGCAAAATGTAGGTGAACGATCGGGTACCTTCACCTCTGCTTAACCCTTCGGCGGCCTAAAACAGGCGTGATATTTTTTCATGAGACTATTACTAAGTAGCATTTCTCTGCGTGAGGGGTAAAATGCAATGATGATAAAGGATAGATCCTGCGTTATTATGGAGAATGTGTCTTAAGAAGACGCAAATCAATTGCAGTTTTTAAACGACTTCAAAAAAGGAGGTTCTGTATTCGACTCGTATGTATGTATGTTTGTATGTCCGCGATTTTTAATAGCCAAAGATTACCCCCTAATATCATGTTTAATAACAGCCAGTAGAGTCACTAACTACATACTTACTGAAAAAAAAAACAACTAAAACTTTTTGCACAGTTGCCTGAAAATAATCGTATTCCTACTGTAATTCCAACAAACGTCACAACTAAGTCAAAAGCAGAAAAGCAAAATCCAAAAGAGACTACACGTCTAAAAAACTCACCCCGTAGGTGCAGGTACTAAAGACAACTTTAAAATTAAAATTTTCAACTCTAAACAACGCGTTCAAAGGCTGACCGTTCGTCAGTCACCCCCTGAGGGGTAAATAGCTAAAAATAAACCCCTCGACGTATGCAGGCGTTTCTTTGCTAGCAGTTGCTTTGAGGCGATTTTAATTCGCTTATTTTGCTAGCGGGAAATTGCTTATGTGTTGCCGAATTAAGGGTGATGAGTGTGTGATGGGAGGTAGCGACAGCGATTTAGAAAATTTACCCACCCCTTAATTTCTATTGGTATTTATATAACTACTTACAGCTTCACTAAAAGAAAGAAGGAAAGATAAAATGTTTTGTTGTCAAAAACACAACTTGTTCAACTTCAACACAACTACAATCAACTAACTTATTGTACCTACTTATTCAACTTCAGATTTGTTTAATTAGTGTATTTTACCAAGTTAATTAACGTCATTTAGAAAAAAACATATATTTGAAATGGCTGGCTGTGTAATGTTTTCACTGTGACATACCGCATGAGCAATTTTTTTGGTTATCCACGACAATAGAAGATTGCTAAATCATACCATTTGACTGAAATTGAACAATAAGCTTTGAAATAAATTATCCTATGACCGACTATCTCCTCCTCTTTCAAATCGCTCCCGCTCACCACTATATCCTCACCCCGTTGTGGCGGAGCAAGTCTGCGGACGTCAGCCTGGCGATTGTAAAGGCGCGATGTGATCCTGTATGCACTCAGCCCAAAAAATATTATCCGTTCGCTTTTGTGCACACGCCTTCATAGAATGAACAAAGAAACCTAATGAGTATGTGCTTTTGTTAATTAGTATGCCAGTGATTGGCGAATATTTATCTCTTATGCAGTAGGTATGTATAATTTCTTTACGGAATTTTTAATGATATAGGCCTGCAACTGTCACATTACCAGGCAAAACCTCTTTAATAGACAAGGCATAGTAAGTATGGAGCATCTTACTTCCTCTCTACCAATTTCAGTCAGTTTTCAATTTTCTCACAGTAAGCCAGTGATTTGTCCCAGCCGCCGCGGGAGACGCTCCGGGCGTCGGGAGCCGCGTGACGACTCCCGGTCACCGTAGGCGCGGGCCTGCGGGCGGAGAGTAGGTAATGGGTAACTCTCCGTTCGATCAGGACCAGGCCCGTGCCGGCCGGCGCGTACGTGTTCCACGCGCGCCTCAAAGAGATGTCAGCATTAAGGAAGGGGCCCGTAAGGGCCGTAGCCTGCCGGGGCAGCGGGATTGTCCGAAAGGGTTACCGCTGCCCCGGAACATAAAGGGCTAAGGAAGGAACACGGGTGGATTATAGGCTGATTATGCAACAAGTTCGTCTAAAACTGGTCACATGTGAACTCACAACACCTTTCCACTTTGACACTCTACTTCCTCTACCACTACTTTAAAGCTGGTATGGTTTCTAATTAAAACTTCCATCCACTATTAACTCTATTTATCTCATTACAGTACCACTATCCTATTTCCTGCAACCTTTCATTACCTCCGAAGTCATCTTAACCCGTCGACCGTCTACAAACATTGTGGAAAAAAAAAACTCAGGGACAACACGTTGATATGTAAAGCTCGCGTGCTGTAGCAAATAAAGGTTGGTTTTTGTTTTAAAATAAAAGAAAAAGGTTTGCAGTGGGGGACAATAAGAATTAATGGTACCTTGTGACAAAAAGAGGGGGGGGGGCTTGATTTGAAGGAGAGGGTTAAAAAGTAATCGTTGGGCTAAGTTGGCAGATGTGTGTCAGTATTGTATGTTTTCGTGATGAAATCTTTGTTGGCATGTGAAACTATTGAGGGTGAGGTACAAAGTATGATTTCGTCAAATTGAACCCGTCGGGTTAATAGTGCATTTTGGCGAGTTTCAATTGATAAAACAGTTAGAATTTTCATTCAATATGCATATTGACAGCACAGGTTTACTTTTTCGAAAAACTCTGTTACGCTGTAACCTCAAACGCATGCTGAACTATGGTGTAACTTTACTCTTTATTAAAATTGGTAAGGGGGTTTGTATTTACCACAGCCTATAAAGAAATCCAAGTGCTGCAGCAAACATCTGCATTCTGCAGCCTAATGTAAGCATAGCGGTAAACCCGTAAAGATATATCTAAAGGCAACAACACACTGAAATATATTAGGACAGGTGAACTGTGTACGATTCGACCCGGCCCGTCCCGGCCCGTCCCGCCCCGCCCCGGACGCATGTGCTAGTAATGTAGCTCACGGCGTTACCGTATCGGCAGATCCTATCGGTTGCGATACGTATCGAGTGTAATATTAATTTCAGGATGATTTTGTTGAGAATATGGTCGATGACGATGATGTTGTTTTTGGTTTCGGGAATGTCCAATTTATTGACTCGCTAATGATTTTAATTTGAATTGAATTCTGTGTTAAATTCTGTATTAAGATTGATACCGAAACAGTTCTACGCTGTAGCCCTGTTAGTTTATTTATAATTATATATGTTTAGGAGATGACACCGAGATTAGATAGATTACTGTTCTATGAAACCAATGATGGCGCTCACATTTGCAACAAAACAGTCTTAAAATTAACGTTAAAACTATATTGCATCTTATAAGTCTCTGTTGTTCGTTCTATCTTTAAATATCATAGTCTACATCACCCAAAGACAAAATAGAAGTTAACCCTGTTCGACATTCAAAACCATCCCCACCAACCCTGCTCACACAACACATTCCCGATTTAAAAACCTAGCACCGACACACGTCCTCGTCAAATCGCCTCTCTCGACAGGATGTGACACAATCGCATGACACTGACAGCTGAGACTCGCTTCCGGTGGAGTGTCTATAATATTTGCAACTGACAGCTTTGTGATCAAATCCTATTTATTGACTCGTTCGAGTGAAGTTTTAGTTGGTTCGGAAGGGACGTGCGTTTACAGTTTTGAAATTGCATTGATTTTGATGTTGTTTTTGAATGCATATTTTAAATTTCATGGAGAAAATTATATTCTTCTGTCGCCCTATCACGAGCTGTACGCGAATAGCTTATATTGTACTTAGTAGAAAGATGAACCTGTTTTCAAGGTTTGGTGCGGAGCTGACTGCCATGTCCAAAACTCGCTAGCTGACCAGTATGTATAAAACAAACGTATGACGTCATGTGTCATCGCGTGTGGAGGCCCATAAGTACGAACCCCATCGAAATCGGAGAACATTTAGGAACCTTCTGAAAAAAGTTTTTGCTTCTAATTAAATGCGATATCTATCAAAAGCAAAGGTTCTACAGACTCTTGGATATTTTAATAGGCCTTTGGGCTTTGTATATAAGGCCTATATTCTGCACATTTCTCAGTATCCACCCCTCCTTTTGTACACCGGACGCCGGACAAAGTACTAAGTAATCAATCAATGGACGCCTACATACAGTGCCCATGACATACTAAGGCATTGGTTTATCCTGTTCCATATTCCCTACGAAATATACACGAAAACATAATTAATGTTGCCATAATTACCTACTCTATGTTACGTCTGCGAAAAAAGACAAATAATGACATCTGTCATTCAGTCCATGACCACAGAATGATTACCATCACGACTCATTATCCCAGATTACGGGAGCGAGCAGTATCCACTAATCACGTGTTACAGGGGCCCATCACTCACCGTCCACCGGCCATCACTCACGGGCAACTCAACGGCAACTTTCCTCTTGCCATCGTTACAACTTTTATCACGGCGGAATACGGTTGAAATTGGACAAAATAAAGTGTAGCGTAATTTTTTTTAGATGCAAAAGACTTGTTCAACTTGAGCCCTAATTGTGAAGTTGTGTTACGTGTTGGCAGGTCTACGTTGTTTGGACATTTCGTCCGTATGTCACACTACATTATCGGAGTTTCTTAATTGAAGATAATAAGGGGGGACATGTGTCTTAGTCGCGTTTTTATGGTGTGTAAGAGAGGGATGTTGTTTTTTCCGACTTTTGACTATTAATTTTGGTATTTTTTGTTTGTGTTCGAGGGTTGAGCTTATTGTTTCCGTTGGAATGAAATTTTCATTCGGATTTCATTTCATTATACTTGTTCAGAGGTAATAAAAGAGAAGGGACGATAGGTCATTCAATATTCAATTAGACTGGTATGCTTTTTGCAGTAGGGATGATCTGTGTTTTGGATTGTTTGATCATTAAGAACCTACTACGCTTTGGAATCGGCAACTAGCTTAATCTCACCGACCCTTTGACATTTCAAAAGTGCATGTAATAGGTTTATTTGAATTAAATGCTTTTAAGTTTGAGTTTGAGCCATTTAATTTTAATGTCTGAATGTGTAGTTGAATTGTTTGTTTTTTCAATAGATTACTGCTTAATGCATTTTAATTCTTTGATTAGTAAAAGATTCGCATAGTGCATGATACTATCATGACAATGTGCTTTTTAATGGTAGGCTCTGTAACAAGAAGTCGCAGCTACAAGTTTTGCTAAAATATTTATTAAAAACTCAGCTTTTAGTTAAAATACGAGTACATGCTTACCGTAATGAGAAATGTAAAAGAAACACAGCTCTCAATAGTATATTTTCTACAAAACACACCCATTTTAATCATGTCCACTACCGAAGCAACTACAATTTAAAAACATAAAACGAAGTACAGTCAACATAAGACACTACTTTATAAATCGTTGTCCCGAGATGTGCCCACCTGCATCGTGGAGCGATATCAATCCATCTGTACCCCCGACGTGGGGTGGACGGACGCCCCGTCCGTCTTTGAGGGGTATTTAATTTTGTGCAAATGACGGCTTATCCGCGTCGCCGTGTCATGGCGTCCACTCACTTTCATTTAGTTTTAGTTTTTCTGACGTGATGAAAAGGAATTGCTTTTGTTAATATTTTGGTAATTAATCTCCTTCTTGCTATATTTTCTTCACGTGACTGGCCAGTTTTGTTAGCTAAAGAATTAGCATTGCTACAGCGTAGCGTGCTCTTCCTGTTGACAGCGATGCGGAAAATATTCTTGATGCCCTATGGTACTTTCTCCTCCCTTTTATACAGGGTGTCCCTGGAAGTATGGATCAAATCAAATAGGGGCGTGGGCAAAGTCATTTCCAAACTTTTTGATCCTGAGAATGTTGGTGATTTTTTTTACGGTTCAAAAGTTATATTTTCAATCACTTTGCATAGTGCTCAAAGAACAAAATCATTTAAAAAACTACCAGGAACTGTCAAATTAAGTTATTAAGGTATACACTATGCGAAACAATTGAAAAAAAATTGGTCACAACTTTGAGCCGTAAAATAATTCTCAATCATTCTCAGGATCAAAAAGTTTTGGAAATGACCTTGCCCACGCCCCTATTCGATTTGATCCATACTTCCAGGGACACCCTGTATATACTTGTACATATTATTATTATTTTAAGACTGACACTTTTATTTTTTCAGGCAATTGAATTAGAAGTTATGTGTGCTCAGATGAGGACTTCTTGACAAAATGCGAATAATTTTCAGTACCTAATAAAAAGTTGAAAAAACTTACTGAAGTAAATGAGATTGAAAAAGAGAACGATCAAATATTTAATAAGTTGAGACACTTCTAGCATAATATCTTTTAATCAAACTCCATAATCAAAAATCTTTTCCTCAAAATTTTCCACTTGACTTCAATCAACTAGAAAACTCAAACTCCAAAGTACGTAATTTTCAAAAAGGTTCGGTAATGAATCGCGAACCTTCCTTCAATACTTCACTACAGATGTCGCAAAACTATCCAATACAAAATTAATAGTAGTTATATTTCTAAAAACATACATTCGTACAAAAGATGCCTCGACTTGTACGCTCCTCAGTGCATAACCCCCTTATTATCCGGGGTGGGTCAATATGCACCCCCCGGGTGGTGGGTGATGGGTGGGAGGAGGGAGGGGTGGCTCTCCGTGTCACGTCACTGTCTCAGGATCGCCATCACGGCGGCCCGGCGTCTCGTTTGCGTCCATCGCCGTACTTTTCAACTTGAAGTGTAGCGAAATAGAAATGTTTTTAGCTGTCTAATGGCGCGTGCTCTGCAGGTTTTGATGCGGTTTAATTATTTTGTTGGAAAATGTAATTACAAATGCAGTAGTTTTTCTAGTTAGCTGAACTAGATAATTGGTTAGAGTCATGTGAAATCACAGTCTATAAACTATAAAAATCACCCCATCCATTGTATGTTTTGTAGTAATAATTGTTTTTTTTTGTTATGTATTTTCTGGTGTACAATAAAGTATATATAAATAAATAAATAAATAAAACCTGTAGAAATGTGAAGGTACTGTTGGAAGCTAAGGTTGGAAGATCCTTTTCGAATAAAACCTTAAATAAATATTTTCTATTTCATTATCCTTTGTCTGCATTGACTTTTGTGCACGTCCTGCATTCAGGAACTCCACAATATAAGCACATCACAAAAGTAATTTTATTCCAGAGACTGTAATTGAACATGATTACCAATTACTCAATAAGAAATGCTTTATTCAGAAGCACTACAAACACGTTGGCAAACAAACAATACGAACCGAAAACAAAAAGAAATACAGCCCCATTCCGTAGCGCACAAACATAATTCCCCATTTAATTCAAAACTATAACAGTACTTTATATTTTTTATTTCCCGTATGCTATCGCTTCTTACGTCTGCTCGGTGCAGCAATATCAATCCATCTGGCGGGAGAAGCGGGTGGGGGGCGCAGAGCGAGGTGGTGGGGGTGTCACGTCACTGTCTTAAATGACTGTCACGGGTGTACTCTAGCCCGTCCTCTGAAGAACGGTGGATGGACGGGTTTACAATGCCATCCTCGGGATATTGCGCCGTGTTATGTTCTTATGGTGCAGTTTTAATGTCGTTGTAAGCTAGGATTTGTGGAGTTTTATGTCGTTAAAAGTTCTAAACTTGGATATTTCAAATTTTGACTGAGAAATACTCAGACTTTCCCGAAATGTTACGTCCTTTGGACACAACCTAAAAAAGCATAAAATATATAGAAGAGAATCAGTGGCGAATGGCACATACGAGGCTAGATGAAAACATGCGACACTTGTAAAACAATTCTGCATACTTCGAGAGGTCGATCTGTCCCACCTCCAACATCAATCAAAATTAGTTCCAAGTCCACATCTGATAGCAGCATCTTCAGTAAAAACATCACCAACGATCCCACACAAACTCTTCAACTGTCAGCTCCAACATCCAGCCAAGAAAATAGAGACGTGCCGTCAAAGCCTGCTCCAAGAAATCACCGCTCGACAGTTGATAGTTTCAGCGCCTGAAGTTAAAACAACCGTCGGGCACACGCTTGCATTATCAACTTGCATCGAGATGACGCGAGCATCCCTGTCGCAGCCACGTCCCCAAGTTTACTCGCCTCCGCTGGAAATTTCACTCCAGACTTGCTTTCGTGGCCCAAGTAATGGCTGTCAGAGATTTGCGGGGCTACGCTGCCCAAATTATCGCTAAGCGTTTTCCTACATTGCTACTGTAATTTGTACCAATTGTCTTGGATCTTGGGTTATCTTGTACCCAGAGTATCCTTTCTCTTTAAACTTTTGTAATTCAGGTAAATTCTCTAATTTTTCTTGTCTCCAAGCTAAAATTACGATTTCTTCCTATGCCTTTCCTGTCAGTACCAAATCATATCAATGATTTTACCTCCCCTTTACGCATTGGTAGAAAATTCTGTTTTTTTAGTGCCACTTGCACCACACAACATCTAGTCAGTGGTGTCACATCAGAACAACACTGTCACACCCGACAAGGACACCGACTCAACTGTTCCAAGATACTTCTTACACCAGTATCTGTTCCTACAGTTTCAAGCATTCGTCCTTCAAAAGTTGTGACTATCTCATCTCTTACACCATGCCATAAGGACTCAGTTATCGCGTCAGGGCTGGTGTCACGTCTGTGAGGTCTGAGACTGTTTCAAGATAGTTCTTACAGCAGTATCTGTTCCTTTAGTTTGAAGTATTAGTCTTCTATAATTGTGACTATCTCGTCTCTTGCACCAAGTCACAAGGACTCGGTGATCACGTCAGTGCCACTGTCACGTTGGTGACGACTGTGAGGCTGTTTCTAGATAGTTTGAAGAACCGTTTATTTTTGTTTGTCGTCCAGTCTTTTGAGTATCTGAGTCGATTCATTCTTTTGAATTCTCTTAAACCATAGTAGCTTGAATTATGTTTTCACTTCACAAGTAATAGTTAATAAGCAACTCACCTATTCTATACAAATATATATATGCAGGTTTTAGTTACGTTCAAGAGGAATTTTATCACGTTATTGTAAAATGTCACGTTATCAACTCATGTGTTCTCACAGCTATCTTCATTTAATTCCTTCTGTAATAGCCGATAGGTCTTCTTTAATAAATAAATCTTATCCATGTTTACTGTTTATAAGTAAGCTTTTTTTATGGATGGTAAATCATCAAATGACCCCTCCCGCTCAGGGTGGAGCAGAACGGAGTGTCAGACTCTTACTGACTAAAACACACCCGTGTTCCTTCCTTAGCCCTTTATGTTCCGGGGCAGCGGTAACCTCTTCGGACAATCCCGCTGCCCGTTGTATGTACGCTGACAACGGGTCTTGAGTATATATTCCAAAAAAAACTACTGCAATTATTTTCAATAAATGTTATATTAAATTACTTATTAAAATATCAGCCTGTTCTCTTATTACTCGGTCCACACTGGCCATCACGTCAGTGTTCAGCACTGTCTTGCTGACAGCCGCGACTGAATAGTTCAGCGCTGTCTTACTGACGAGCTCCGTCTTAGTTTGTTGTGCTGTTATTGATCGTTGGATGCGATCGCAGCTGATGGGGTCTGTGAGAGCTTTGTTGGGAAAAAGTTAAATAAGTAAATGTTTCTACTAAGACTGCATAGGGAGATCAAAGGCAAATTGTGTACTCGAAAAAACGTTCAAATTCTAATCACAATCTCATCTCAGCGACACAATATCAAAAACTTGTATAAAATGATAGTATTTTGGACAGATTAAGACTCATATTATAAACGTCGTATTTTAATGTTTTTTCGTTTTTAAAATTCGGAAATGACCCTCCCAAAAGAGGTTCGGCCGTACTTAGGTACCTAACTACTATGTACTTAATGAAAGGCTTAGAAAGCTGTAAATTGCAGCCACGATCGGAAATTGTAAGTTTTTTCTTGTAGTTTAATTGGAATACAATTTTATTAACATAATATGCTAACAGAATTTATATATTTAGTATAGTATGTATGTGTATATAACCTATTTATGTATTTGTGTATCTAGTTTTAACAGGTTTTTTTTTTTCTTCATTGTTCCTCTCAACTTAAGCACCTGGCATCTAATCTCTTCACCACCCTTGGTTGACTGGTAGAGAATGCCTAAGGCATTAAGTCCGCCTTTGTATCTTTTTGTGCGAAAAGTTTAAATAAATAAATAACAGACTTAAAATAATATTAATAATATGTAACGTAGGTACTTACATGTTTATAAAAAAGAGGAAAAATAATTAAAGGGCATCAAAAAATTCGCTCGCATTACTGTCAAAAGAAACAGTGCCCAAAGGCTGGCAGCATTGCCACGTTTAACTATGAGTGATATAATCCAGTGTCTTGATTATCCTCCTATCTCCACTTTCGACTCCCTGTATCTCATTTCATTCTAAAGATAAAATAGAAAAAAAAAATCCCCTTAATACAAATCCGTGCACTACTGAAAGCTACTTGATTATAAAACAGTCACATCAAATGAGTGAACTGTTTTTACCAATCATTCGTTTTTATTAATTATGATAAAAACCCGAGCGTCAGGCAGAAGTTAACTCTGTACAGAGCAGGAAAAATTGAATATTTACGAGAACTCCGTCAGTTTGATGAGGACTATATTAATTCAGGTTATCGACATTGTGTCTGTCTCTGCAATGAATTATTTATTGAAAATATCGATATAAAAAGATTTGTATTATGTCCCATTTATGTATATCGATTGTTTAATCTTGTGCAATATTGGCTTAGCTGGTGATTCATATGAGAGATGTATGTCAATCTAAGTGGAGCTATATAAGGAAGGCTTACTTGAATATTGTGTGACGTAAGTTGGAAGTCCGGTCGGTCCAGTTTGAACAATCTTTGCATGCTGTGTAATTTAATTTCAAATGTTAGCTTGGAGTAAAATTCACGATTAGAAGGATCCATATTTAGAAGGCTTAAGGTGAATACGCAGTGGTAGACTGCGAAATTCAAAACCTGAAACATACCTGCAAATTGCAAAAACGTAAAAAAATTTGAATTTCGCGGTAACCACTGCAAGTAATAACAGTCGCACGGGCCGATCGATGAGGTTAAGCTATGCTTGCCGCGGTTGTTCCGTGGATGGGTGACCTTCTTTACATACCAAGACCCCTCCGTGCATTGAAAAGCACATAAAGCCGTTGGCTGTTATTCGTGGATCTTTGACAGTCCATTATGGGTCATCAGAAGCCCGAAAGTCTCACAACCAATCTTACCAAGAGGTATCGTATTACCCAACACATAGGTAATAGCGTGTCCTGTCAGCTGCACGTTACAGGAACTGGTGGACGCTGGTGATGGCGCCAAACAAGTAGCCGAATTCTGGGCCGAGTCCATTTAGATTGCTATCGACACGCTAAGAAGAAGATAACTGGGTTTTAGAGGTCAAGCTGCAAACCGGTTAGACTGGAAGCCGACCACAACATAGTTGGGAAAGGTCAGACTGATTGCATGCTATGTTACTCAATTTCAAATGTTTCTTTGGAATAAAACTCACGATTATCCATATTTAGGGTACTTTCCTCCACCGCCCGCTTTTTTTTCCACCCTGTTTGAGATAAGCTCATATCATATTAGTCAGCCATAAATGTGGTGGTAGTATGTCTGGTCCGACTGCCCCGGATAAGGTAGACAAACAGAGATTTCCCTAGAAAAAATATTTTACTACGACATCCAAAACTCATTTCCCCCCACAAATGAATAACTACGAAGGGGTTACCAGATTGGGTATTTTTTTCGCAATTTTGGGTAAAAATTTGGCTCCTGAAGAAATTTTGGAAAATTGAAATATTTGAAGAGAAGAAAAAAATCATGGAGAATGTTGGGTGTTCTATAATGGTTACAATTGCTTAACCTTTTAACCGCTTACGTCGGATTAATCCGACAAATATTTTCGTGTCCATTTCGCCAGGTTCGTATATTTACGACCAAATACCACAGCTTATTTACTCTGTTTATTTTTTACTAATTACGCTATATTTTAACAGGTTATTCGAAAAAAATAAAAAATAAAACGAATCACTGTGCCAGGCGCTGAGGGCACGACAACTGATATGAAGTCGGGTGGTTAATGGGTAAAACTTAGAAGAATTGAATCATTTTGGAGAAAAAATATTTCAAATTTGGGGAAAAATAAAAAACCACATCTGGCAACACTGATTATTTACTACCCGTTAATTAACTAACACAAAAACTGTATGTAGCAGTTGCATTGTATTTATAAGCTGCATTTCACATGACGGCGCTGCAGTCTGAAGCTGACAAGTTGTCACATCATCGCCGCAGACGGCACTCGCAAGAAATTCAAGTTGCAACTGTAAACAATTTCCACAAAGACCCAACCCTGTATTGCGGGGTGGTCCAAACGACCCGACTTTTAATTCGGGTTTTGATTAGTATAAGGTATGTTAGTTTTGTGTTTAATTATTGACTTGTATAGTTTCTAAGTTGGTTAATTTGAGATTTTTTTAATCCAGAATTTAGAAGTGTGAATAAATTGTCTTGAAGTAAAAATGTTGCGATAACTTCTTACTTACCAAAGCTGTGAAATATGTATGATGAGCCGAATTTCGTTTATTTTATCAGAAGGCATTGAGAAATCCAAATTAATACTTTCAGTTGAGTATCTGAAACAAAAATCTTAGTTCTTTAACAGAACAATTACTACATAAAAACAGTGTTTTTCTTAAAAACCTAAAACCTCTTTTACACAAAACACAAAAACCCAACAGCAACATCCACCATCACACACAAAACTGCCAACATTAGAAAGAGAACTAAACAATTAACCCCATCCTACCGAGTCCGCACAAAGACGCATCAAAGAAAGTCCTCACGTATGCACTTGATCGGGCGGTGCACTAACGTGACGCCGTCCATCGATTGTTGAGGGGAGTGGGTGGCAGTGAGGGGGGAAGGGGGAGAAGAAAGCTTTAAAAACACAGAGAGCCAGCGGCGTCTCAGCGACGGCCCAATACGTCCCCGACCGGCCGTCGATTACGAGAACGTAGCTGCATACGCCGCCGGAGGGTTAGCAAAAGTAATGCGGATTTCTGATGCTGAATTTTTGATGGTTGTCTGTTTGTGTGATGAGGTTTTGCTTGAAGATGCATATGTGGATTGGGGGTGCAAGATAAATGAGGGTTTTAATTAAAATTTATTTTCCAAAAAATCGTAAATCTGAACGCATGAAAATACTGAGCACTTTGTGGAATTAGAATTTCAAGGTTTTTACTTACCACTTTCTTTTCAACATTGAGTTGTATTATTATTCAGAGTTTTACTCTGATTTTCCATTTGTAAAGCTAAGTCTAAGCTAACTACTGTATCTATTATTTTTGTACCGACTGAAAAAATATGTTACCGGATATTTTTTGGATACCAAACTATACAACGTGTGTATTTTTTTAAAGCTAAATATGTTTATTAAGAAAATCGTGTTGATCCTAGCATTACTTTATGCATTAAAAATTGAGTCTTATTGCCTTAAAATAAGACTTAATTTTCTTTTGCTCAATCGGCGGATAGTATGGCAAAATACAAAATTTTTGGAAAAAAGAACCTAAGTATATTAAAAGTTACTGAAATCGATTCAGGAGTCAATTATGAACAAATTATTTTCAGGTTTTGCGCATTTAACGTTACACGTTGTATAAGCAAATGTTTTATCTCCCTCCTGACATCAAACTCCAACAACAACAACTGAAAAAAAAAACTTTTAAACAGAAACTATTTAGATTGTTCTGCGAACAGTACTCGGCGGGCGTACGGAAACACACGATCGTCAGTAATACAACATTCGTTATTTTTCGCCACCTTCTGCTACCGTATTGATTAGTGCTCATTGGCGCCGATGTAGCATGCAGGTGCTTCGTGTTAACTTATGTACGACTGGGCTTTTCAAATACCTACCTTTTGTTACTGTAATTAAAGTTTATTTTGGTAATTAAAGAAATGTTTTGGAATGACCGGTGATGTAATTATTGACGGGTGCACCATATTAATAAGACCCTTTTTTTTTTTTTTTTTTTTTTTTTTTTTTTTTTTTTTTTTTTTTTTTTTTTTGTGGATGGGAAATCATCCAATGACCCCTCCCGCTCTGGGTGGAGCAGAAGGGAGTGTCAGACTCTTACTGACTAAAACCCACCCGTGTTCCTTCCTTAGCCCTTTGTGTTCCGGGGTAGCGGTAACCCTTTCGGACAATCCCGCTGCCCCAGGCTTCGGCCCTTTCGGGCCCCTTCCTTATGCTGACATCTCTTTGAGGCGCGCGTGGAACACGTACGCGCCGTCCGGCACGGGCCTGGTCCTGATCGGACGGAGAGTTACCCATTACTCTCCGCCCGCAGGCCCGCGCCTACGGTGGCCGGGAGTCGTCTCGCGGCTCCCGACGCCCGGGGCGTCTCCCGCGGCGGCTGGGACGTGAGGCCCTCTCCCTCAGCCGTCCCGCCACCTCCTTCGCTAGCATGACTGCTTCGCAGAAGGAGGTGACTGCCTCCCACTCCCTCTCGCCCCGGACCATGGCTTGAACCAGGGCCGGGCGCGAGAGGTCGCCGCCGCTGCCGATCGCCTCTGCGAGGACACGGCGGTGCTCCGCCCAATTGGGGCATACCGCCACCGTATGCTCCACCGTGTCCTCCGGGCGACCCTCGCAGTGGTGACACCCGGGCGATTCCTCCCGCCCGATGATGTGCAGGAACCTCCCGAAACACCCGTGTCCGGTGAGGACCTGCGTCAGGCGGTAGGTGAGGGCGCCGTGGCGCCTCTCTAGCCACTCCTCAAAGAGGGGTCTTACCGCCGCTATCGCGGCGTGCCCTGCGCTGGGTTGCGACAGTCGCTCTTTCCATGCCGCCATGAGATCGCGCCGGAGGTCGGTCCGCTCCGCCGCGATTTGCCGCGGAAGCGGAGTTTCCCCCCGGCGTAGTGCCTCCGCGCGCCACTCGTACAGGCGCGCGAGGACTATCGCCTCCAGATCCCACGGCGGCAGTCCGGCAAGGAGGCTTGCCGGACTGCCGAGCCTCGCCCGAGATCGTGCGGTATCCCCGGATCAGCCTTACGGCTACCACCTTCTGGGGCGCGTTCAAATAGTGGGTGGCTCGCCGCCGCAGTGAACGCGCCCACACCGGGGCCCCGTACAGGGCCATGGACCGCACGACCCCCGCGTAAAGCCTCCGGCAGGAGGCGTTTGGCCCCCTCAGGTTGGGCAAGAGCCGCTTGAAGGCGGCCCCGGCCCGTTCCAGCTTGGGAGCCAAACGTCGGAAGTGCTCGACGAAGTTCCACCGGCTGTCGAGGACGAGACCCAGGTATCTCATCGTTGTCTCGACGCCGATGTGAACCCCTCCCGCCGTTATTTGGGATCCCGAAGGCGGCCCGTTCCGAGGCCCATGAAAAGACATGGCCTCGGACTTGTGCAAAGCCACCTCGAGACCCAACTGCCGGATCCTCTCCACGACTATCGCAACCCCGCGTGTCATCGCGACCCTTCATTTTTACTACAAGTGCCGTTTTAAACTTGGTACTTACAAGTAAAGTCAAGTTTTTTTTTATCAAATTGACTACTAACTTAAATTGTGTCAATATTCGAATTACAATATCGTTCTTTGATATAGTATGTCAGTTTGATAAACAAGTAATTTCCCTGACTATTCGATTAACAACAATAAATCTGAGCAACGACATCATATCGATATTTAGAAGAACTTGAATCATCATCATCATCATCAGCCGGAAGACGTCCTCTGCTGAACAAAGGCCTCCCCCTTAGACCACCACGCCGAACGGCAATCCGCCACTTGCATCCATCGGTTGCCCGCGACTCTCACGATGTCATCGGTCCACCTAGCGGAAGGCCTGCCTACGCTGCGTCTTCCGGTTCGTGGTAGCCACTCAAGAACTTTTCTTCCCCATCGGGGATCAGTTCTACGAGCGATGTGGCCTGCCCATTGCCACTTAAACTTGCAAATTTTAAGAGCTATGTCAGTGACTCTGGTTCTTCGTCGAATATCCTCGTTCCGGATTTTATGACGCAAAGAAACTCTGAGCATAGCTCTTTCCATTGCTCGTTGAGTGACTCTCAGTCTCTCTAAAAGGCCAGCAGTTAAAGACCACGTCTCAGTGCCATATGTCATCACTGGCAACACACACTGGTTAAACACCCTAGTCTTAAGGCACTGTGGAATTTCCGATGAGAATATTTTACGTAACTTCCCGAACGCTGCCCATCCAAGTTGGATGAACATGAATGTGTGGAAGAACATGAATGCGTCCTTCTTAATAGATACTTAGTTGGTTCTAAGAATTCACATGACAGTATGAGAGCCATGGTACGTGGTTCGAGAGATAACGATCGACAAGCTATTTACAAGTGGAAACGTGGAAACGTTTGGCAAAATAATATTCTTCTTCAATAATATTTGTGACCATACTTTTACCCTAACAACTAACCACAAAAAACTGAAACTTATCAACAAAATATGAACTAATTTGACTCCTACAGGGTTCGACTGCGGTATTTGACACATACTTTCTATGAAACTAAGTTTAATTCGAAAAGTTCACTGCGTCGCTAATTTCGTGTGACGGCCAAGACTAGTTTACTTGTGACCCGCTGTCGGGTGTAAAGGCAGACTTGTACTTGCAGCTTAGGAAAATAAATATAGGTGAGTAGTAGTGATGTCACGTGGAGTAAGGCTATCACAGAGTGGCGTCCGAGGACTGGAAGACGAGATGTTGGTCGTCCGGCGGCGAGACAGGCAGTCGACATTATTGCAGTCGCGGGCAAAACCAGGATTAGGCCCGGACTCCACCAAAGCGGAGATGTGCGGAGCGGAGTGGAGACGTGCAGGAATCGTCCTCCTATTGAATCCATGGTACCAAGTAGTGCGAAGTTCCTGCCAGCCTTTATGTGACTGGGGAGCGGGATTGTCCGAAAGGGTTACCGCTACCCCGGAACATAAAGGGCTAAGGAAGGAACACGGGTGGGTTTTAGTCAGTAAGAGTCTGACACTCCCTCTTACTCCACCCTGAGCGGGAGGGGTCATTTGATGGTTTCCCATCCACAAAAAAAAACGCCTTTATGTGACTATACCCTAATAAAGTGAATTACTTTTTATTCCCTCTGCCGCCGCTAACAGTTCAGCGGAGGAGCAGCCTTCTTAGTTATCGTGTTAAACCGCTTGTTTTTACGTCTCAAACCTAGATTCTCGCTGCATAAATAAAGTTTTTCGGTTTAAAATTAATCTGTCATCTGCTTTGTTTTTGTACGCACGGCTACACATCAAGCTGTACATAACCAGTATAAGCTGACTTCTGATTGTACGAAAAACCTATATAGTGCGAGGTCAGCTAAAACTGGAAATGTATAGCTTGATGTGTAGCCGTGTGTACTGGTGTTTTAATGAAGGGTGACTTGATTTCGATGCCATACTAGTTTTATTTGTGACTCCGTCCATGTAAATACTTCTAGTTGTTGAAGAGAAACTTCTTAGGCGGCGATTCGATAATTAGACAAGAATGAAAATTCAAGGACGCGTCACGTTTGGACACATTTCGTTACATGAAAGAGAAGATAAATAAAACCCTCTTTGTCTCTCACAGTAAATCTCTCTTATTATTTACTTTTTTACGGTGCTGCACGCGTAATTAAAAAAAAGACATACACTTGTAGAAAATATATTGTTTTTATATTGCTTTATTCCATCAGTCGCGTGATTTCAGGGACATTTTAATTAACTTAATCTTACGTGGCCTTAGAGTGAAAGAAAACATGGTGACGAGCAGTGACGAAGGGTGAATTTATGACAGAGGTAAGCCAGAGCAAAAAAAAAAAATGTAAATAAACCGTTTCATTATATTTCAATGATGAATTGACTATAGAGTGGTTGTGTTCTGAATTTTCGAAGGGAAGCCGGCGGGAATCGAGTTGTATGGTAACTTCGCCACTGATGACGAGCAAATCGACACAGTTCTTTGGTAGAATTTTTCAAGCATTGGCTTAATATGACGTAGTCAGCTTAGATGTAACTTACTTTCAATTCCAAACATGAACTTACAGGCTTCAGGAACATGATTAGTTCTATTAAAAAGTGCATGAACAGAGTATGAAGTATTAATAAGCTGTTAGTTACCGTTGCGACTGTTTCTTTAGGTTCGACAGTTAGGCGGCGGCAGTCAGGGCTGCGCGTGGTACAAGTAAAATAATTTAGCGACTATAAAGTATTAATAGCAATACATTTATATATACCAATTATTATATATCTCATATTCATCAATAACGATTTTATTATTATTTAAAATTTGACTAAAAGCTTCCTAAGCTTGGTATAATTATTTTTAATGTAAACGATATTTTAAGAGATGCTTTAGAATTGATTAAATGAATTACCTAAAACGAAATTAATTCAAAGACAGTTATCAGCTGCTTTATGTCACAAAAACTGAACTGCGCCGTCAGTAGGGACTGGTCATCTCTTAGCCGCCACGGCTTATTTTAATTTATTTTCATTTATGAACTGTTCTTTTTAGTACGAACGCCTTTAACGTGCACGTCTTTCTGCATCGTTCTCACATGTATAATTTCAACATGAATGATGTAACCAAGATTTTTGTAACAATTTTATGATTTAAAAGAGTGTCCGTGGAGTTTCTTGCCCGTTCTTCTCCACAGGTACCTACACTTTGGAATGGGCAACTAGCTTCATCTTACTGACTGACCGACCCTTGACAATTCAAAAGTGCCTATAATTGGTTTATTTGAAATAAATGCTTTGAGTTTGAGTTGAGTTTGAGTTTGACTGTAAAGAAATGCTGTTGGTTTCCTTTGATTCAATTTTATTTTCGTCTTTTTAATGTCGCACGAAATATAAATAACCGCGGTTTGGAATGCAAAACCATTCGAAGCATGTTAAACGGTTATTATGTAAAAATGTGGAAAACTCGTCCACAAATATACATTGCCTCATTTACTTTACACACTCCAAAGCATAGGATGACATGAGTCCGAACCACAATTTCTCTAATTGCCTAATTACCATTGAAAACGAATTAATTAACAGAACGTCATGAAATATGTAAAGACAAAACTGTGTAAATAACAAATGGATTTGATTCTCCAATTCATTTTCATAAAATCAACATTAACCTCGATTTGGATCAAAAATATCAATATTTTGCTATAAATATATCAACTTTATTATAAAACTGACATTATTTATAAATTTAAGCAAATAATTAATTAGTTTTCTGTGTTATTGCTACTCGTTTTAGTTTATGTAAATACTAATCAATGAATTTTATTAATATTCAAATCTAAAAGGTTGTACCACAACTATTGGGCTTGTTTTTACCTGTGAAATGACAACTTAGACTAGCAATTAATATTATGTGTTTATTACTGTTAGATAAAATAAAAAGTACTTGACATTCCAAAATATGATTAAATTTTTGTTCCCACGTGAAATTAATAAAAACAAAATATATCTTCATCGTAAAATATCCCAGGAAGATATCGCAAAAGTTTAACGGCCCATCACATTTATTGAGCATCATAACTCGAGTTATTTACTTCATTATAATCTAAAAATATATAATTTATAACATTTTTAATACTAGTTTATCTGATCTATGAATATTTTTTATGCTTGGCATTATGGCGCCTCCAGACTGATTTAGGACACTGGTGAGATATAAATTATATTTAAAAAATCTTCAATCATGATAATAAAACAAGTTTTGAAGCCTAAAACTAAATAGAATAACCTTATTTTTTATTTTATGATAAGCTGTATTTTGAAATAATATTGTGTAATCATGTCATTCTTCTGCCTCTACATTAATCGCTTCCGCCTATGCCTTGAATCCTGTCAAAGTCCGCGTTTTAAATCGCCAACTTTTCGCTGTTTTAATTAACTTGACGTCACAGTTACAAAGCTGTTGATTTGTTGGTGAACGAATGCGCTTGAGGCGGCGGCATCTCTCGGGAGAGATCGGGAAATATCGGGTCCTCTCGGGAAATGCAATAAAAGGAACTTGCAAGAGGGGTAAGGAGCTGTGTTTTTCCGTAATGACTGCTTAAAAATTCTCTTAGTACAGTCTATATAGTAATTCACTATGGTCAACGAAATTACCAAAATCATTGTGCTTCACAGATTATATACTATGAAAATTTTTATTCTTTAAAATAGGATATCGGAATCACTTTTACACGTCATATTCGGAAAAAAAAATATGCTAGGTGAGGTCGGCGTTTCCTATGTGACTACTCTGAGAAGGCCAAAACAAACGAGATCGCAGTCTCTTTTAGCGTCCTCACTTAATCTTGCTCAGATCATGTTGCCAAGAGGACGCAGTAGCCCATCTTAGTTTGTGTAAATTCCTTTTGATACCCACGGAATGCATTATTATAAATACAGTATACTTAGCCAACTTTCAACATAATAAAACATATCAAAACACACCAAAATAACATTCTACAACTAAAATTCTTAATTACCATCGTCACCGAACTGCATAATATAAGTTTGCGAAGTTGCCGTCAGTGCTGTAGCGTACTTACCAGCATTGAACTAAATTAACATTGGCTGGGAGTCAAAAGCGAATGAGTTAGAACAAGTTGCAAAACAAAAAAACGAATATTTGAACATGTTTACAGTGATTTGTGTCGAACGAGACTGTTTCTGATTACGTTTGGTAGAAGTTTTGATGATGTTTTAGGAAATATTTTTGTGTGAGTAGATTAAGTAGGAGTAAGTTATATGAAGGTAGTTATTATATGCCTATTCATCGCTTTGGCACTTCATGCTCAAAACTGGCAACAATGAATCTCATCATCATCTGCCTAGCCTTTTCCCAACTATGTTGGGGTCGGCTTCCAGTCTAACCGGATGCAGCTGAATACCAGTATTAAAAAAAAAACCACCAGTATTTTTACCAGTAGTAAAAAAAATCAGCTGTTCCCTACATTTATGTTCGTATAACTCGTCAAAATATAGGGAACAGCTGATTTTTTTTTTCCCGATTTCAGGTTTGGTCCCATAGTAAAAGTTGTTCATAATGATGAGTACAATTACCTCTTAAGAGGTTGCTGGTGTTTTTCAAATAACCCTGTATATGCAGTAGTTGTTACACATCTTTGTTATTACTTTTTTTCAAAATTAATTAATGTAAAGTTTTGACTTCGTCACAATTTTATTATATGACTAAGTGTTACAAATAAATACAACAAAAATATTTTTGTGTTTGGTCACTTAGGTGTCGAAGTTCTCGTTCGCATCGCTGTCATCTGGAAACGTACCCAGAAGAATTAGCATTGCCACGTTGAATGGCAATGCTAATTCTTTGGCCAAAGAACGAGCCAGCCATCTGGTCACGTGAAGTGTCGACCAGTTAGCGAGTAATTTCCTGTAATTGCTATAATACAATAAATTTTCATTGGTTTAACTTTGGCAGGTCAAGCCATATCCTGCAGTAATCAATGACCATCAATTGTAATTAAAAATGAGACCTATATAAAAGCTAATAAATAAAAAAAAAATAAAACAACCAAACAGTATCAATTTCCACTCAACCCCACTAATTCTACCAGAAAAAAAAACGTTTGAGACCAACTTTTAAATGCTCATTCAAAAGTCATAATGGAAGTCAGTCCTAAAATTAAAAGATACACCAATACCGTTTCAGTGTCGAGATAATAGCCCGAACAGACTTGCCTGCCACTTAAAAGCGACAGTTCGGACAGACCGACTACTTTTTTGCGTCGCAAGAGCTAACGACGCGACTTTTTTAACCCTTCCGATGCGGGTGACAGATCCGACGCGAACTACTTAGCGAATCAGTTAGGAATATCACTTTTTTCGCTCGATAGTGTGCGGTGGTTTAGACACTTTTATCGTGATTTTAAAAATGAGTGCAGTTTCGTTAAATTAATGTTCGCAAAGTTTTTTTTTTGTCTTTGGTCTGTGATTTGGAAGATTTTGCATAGATTTTGTATTTAGTTGTATAATTAGAGATGGTTTTGATCCTTGATTTTTACTGTGTATTTATTTTGCAGTATAAGATGTCTTCTAATTAAGTAATACAAGTAGTAGCCAAGTAAATTCTTCGTCACCAATTTACCTACTTTATATCCAATTTCATTACCCAAACTTGTGCGTGCACACGTAACTGACATAACATTTGCTGAAACTAACCAACCACAAAATACATAATCTTATTAATATTAAACCAGCATCTAATAAGCCCCTAATTCCTCCTAAGTAACACCAAAAACATCTACGCTCACCACCGCCATGAATACAATATCACTTAATTAACACTTATAAAAACACAGTTTGACCCTTCCAAAAGTTCTACGAACCAACAAAAATAAGTAAGTTACTAAAGACATAAACCGAAATTGGATTACAGCAGAAACGCGAACTCTCACCGCTGCGCCCTCATAAATATTTTAAAAAACCCCAAACTCTGTCTCCCTATCAGTGATCTTTTAACCCCGAAAATGCCACGGCACACATTCCCGAGGCCCGGGACGATATTAGATGGGCAGGTAGGACCAATATTCGTTGAATCCCATCACTGTATTGCAAAAGAAATCAAATTAGATATACAATAAGCGGGATAGTGGTCCGATTTACATAAGTATCCAAGCTATTTGGTCGGTTGATAGGAGATTGCGGCTGGGTAACAATATTGCTCGTGTTTACAGCGTCTGTCTTGACTTCGGTACAGGCGGCTGATGTGGATCGCGCCGATTTGTTTTTTTTTTTCAATAGTATTTTGTGGCGCTGTTTTGAATAAAATTGTGTAATAGCAAACGTTTTGAGTGCAGAAAGGTGGTTCAATAGATGGTCAGATGTATTTTTTTTATAAATGGAAAAGATAGCTGTCAAACGAGATGTATATCGAGTAGATTCATGTTCCTACCTACCCACCTAATGTAAGTTCTTATAATATTTTCAGTGAAGAATGTCGTAAATTCAAGTAATCTCATAAATCATTTCTATTACCGACTTACACTTTCGCATGAACGAATAAAAAGGTTAATAAAAACAGTTCCTTGTCCATACCTAATTCGTAGAAATCATTTTTATACCCTGTAATAAAAATTTAAACGATATTTGAGTATTATTACGTGCCCCGAAAAGGGTTATCCCAAATCCAGTGTCGTCTATCGTAGGGGTATCAAATACATGCAAATCCACAGGATTGGACGTTAAATAATACATAAATACAAAACGATGGTCGCGCAAGTAACTGGGCCCAATAAAAAGTTGTGAGTACGTAAAATAAAATTCGATCAGAAGAGGTCCGGGGCGACGGGACGTGTTATAAAATTTCAGGTCGCCGTTGCAGGGTTAAGGTGACAGGGCGGTGCAGACGCGCTGTTGTACTAGATTTTCCAGGAAAATCTTTGTATAAAAACATTAGTTTAATTTTTTTTGACGACGTATTGGTTTTAGTTATTGTTATCAATTAATTAGTTACTTACATTCAGTCTTAAAATAATTTTGATATTTAGTCAATAATTTGTTTTGTTTCTTGTTCGCAGACAAACAAAATACCTTGCGTTTAACACAAGGCACGTTGACCTTCTTTATATAATATATGTACTTATCAACACATTATCTAAAACCTCATTAAAAAGTACTTGAACAAAAAAAAACAATTGCTCGCCCAAAGCAGGTACCGCTCAACGTTTATCATACAACATACGTCAAACATTTTCCAATGTCAGTTAATAAATCAAATAATCGCAATACAAACAAATCGGCCGTGTACTCAGTCTGCTATCTCTCAGAGCGGCATTCTTCCCGATATTAAATCCACTTCATTGTATAAGGAATTCCAATGGACTCCGTCCCCACTGGCTCGCTCCATCGAAACAAGAGGGTTGACTGGCGAATTGTGGAGTAAACAGGAATCTATGTTGTATCGAGTTGATTTATTTTTTTAATAAAATGTTCCGGTGTTGAAAGATTTAGATCATACGGTCTCAACGTTGGCGATAGCGCCCCCTCGGGGGCGTTTGAGACTTTCAAGGAGAATAAACGCAAGTCCTGATAGTAGTTTGTTTATAATTGACTACTGAATCGATTTCAGTAACTTTTAATATAGGTATTTTTTCAAAAACTATGTATTTTTTCATACTAACCGCCGATTAAGCTCAATTTTAAATGCATAAGGTAATGCTAGTGTCAACACGATTGTCTTAATAAAAATTGCAAGCTTTAAAAAAAATAAGTTTTGGTCATTGTATCATGCTTTTAACTCAATACTCTAATTGGAGTGTATGAGGCGTTAATTCTGTTACTCCTTGTATATCATCTTGAGACTACATAATATTATACGTTTAAATATAATCGTGGCATAAGTTGTTTCAGATTCGCGACTGATGGAAACATTAAAAAAAATGGGGGCTCTAGAAAACAAAAAAATCTTAAAGTGGGACACTGGGCAAAATAAGATTGAGAACCTATGATTTAGAATTTTAGATCGTAGAGTTACAAGTCGAAGATTTTTAGTGTCAATTCTATTTTTTTTTTTTTTGTTACAGGTAAGTGCTTTCAAAGCAAAGGAGTTAACGTTGTAGAGTGAGAGAAAACAATACTGTTACAGTTACATGTAAGTAAATGTTTATTTATTTATTTATCTATTTATTTCAGGCATTAAGGCCCATATAAACACATACAATACAATATTAATATAACTTAAACATACTATCAATACATACACCTTTATAACTGCACTAAAAAACTAACACACACGAAGTGTCTGCGTCGTGTTTCGCTGACTGGTGTCATGTAGCCGGCCACGAAACCGGCGGTACACAACACCCTGCGGCCAGAACTCTTCCTTGAGGAACTTCTCGAGATGATGTGTCGGAACACGCACCACGAACGACTTGAAGTTCGTGTTGTAACGCAAACTCCAACTTCTCGACCCTTTTTTTTTTGTGGATGGGAAATCATCAAATGACCCCTCCCGCTCTGGGTGGAGCAGAAGGGAGTGTCAGACTCTTACTGACTAAAACCCACCCGTGTTCCTTCCTTAGCCCTTTGTGTTCCGGGGTAGCGGTAACCCTTTCGGACAATCCCGCTGCCCCGGCAGGCTTCGGCCCTTTCGGGCCCCTTCCTTGTTGCTGACATCTCTTTGTCGTTCTTCGTCTTCACACGCACGTACTCCCTCGATCTCCTCAACCTTCGTGGAGTGGTGCAATCTGGACACGTACAGCTGCGTCGTCGGGATTAAGAAAGGAAGAGGTATTGAGAGCAGAGGTGGCCCAGTGGTAACGGCCTCGATTCACGGGTCGTGGGTTCGAACCCAGGTAGGCGCTTTACTTTGTGTAAATAATTTCATCACCACTGCTCTCAAAACGGTGAAGGAAAACATCGTGAGGGAACCGACATGTCCTAGAACCAAAAATTCGAGGACATGTGACATCTACCAACCCGCACTGGGCCGGCATGGTGGATTACAGCCCATTCCCTCCTGAAGAGCGGAGGCCTGTGTCCCAGCACTGGGAATATGATAGGCTGATTATGCTTTGAAATAATTTACCATATACTACTTTAGAAAGTAGTAAACAGAAGTATATGCAATAATCTATAGTGCATCGTTGTATTTCAATATGTTTAAAACCATACCGAAACCAATAATACAGAACACCATTATAGCTCCTTATCATCATCTTCAGAGCTGTAGCGGTATCTACAACGCCACATGCGAACAACGCGTCATACTGACGTCACAAAATCCTGCATCTCGCAAGCAGAGTTTACCGCGCAAAAAGCATACGGACAAGGGCACAAAACCGGTTGGAGGATCCTCCCTTTTCTATGGAGGTTGAGTGAACTTTACACTCTGTTCCTCATTCTATAGAGCCTTTTCCCAACAATTTTGGGGTCTGCTTCCAGTCCAACGTGATGTAACAGAATATCAGTATTTTACATGGAGCGACTGTTAATCTATCACACCACTCCAGTTATATACCGAGCCTCAAGATACAGAATAACTGTCTACTTAGGGTCTCACTAGCAAATAATGTATTGCAACTTAGCTTTAGGCAATACTAGCTGCGCCCCGCGGTTTCACCCGCATAAGTTTCGATCCCAAGGGGATATAGGAATACAAAGTAACCTATATGTAAATCCTGGGTGTCAGCTACCTCTATACAAAATTTTATCAAAATTGGTCTAGCCGTTTGAGCGTGATGAAGAGACAAACATACACACACACACTCACAAACTTTCGCCTTTTTTTAATATTAGTGTGATTTTAAGCTAATCATGTTGTCTCAACTTGAACCTGAAAATCTGTGAACCTGCTAGTAGCTGTAACTATTTCTAGTTATTACTTTGTTTAAACTACTAGCTTCTACCCGCGACTTCGTCCGCGTGAAATTTCACTCTCTTAGGGGTGGAATTTAGAAAAACCCTTTCTTAGCTGTGGATGCCTACTCTTCACAAAGAACACACCCTCCAAATTTCATGTCTCTAGGACCACTGGGCTTAGGCTTTGCCAACGCATTGCTAAAATTCAAAGTCCTGACTGACTGGTATATCAACATAATATATCAGTCAGTCATGACCACAGATATAGATACACTTAGATAACGCAAGAGCAACTACTTCGCGTGCCAAAAATCGCACCAACTTACGTTCAAAAATCGTAAGCCGCCACTTTCGCACTCAGTCTTGTGTACTGCTGGCTGGGTGAGCGTGAGTGAGAATGAGCGCTTGTGACGTCATAGTAGGTAGTCAAAAAAATGGCACGCTTGGTTTTCATACAGATCGTGATACTTGCGTTATTTAGGTCTATCTATATTTGTGGTCAGGACTTTGAATTCTCTTTGATAGAGAGAATAACCAATATTTTCAATTTATAACCGCAACATATTTCGTCGAATGTCCTACAGTCTCAACACACCTACCTGCACTAGTGAAGATCCTATTAAAATTGTCGCATTATCCCGCGGCCCGGGATTGCCAATCACCCCGGGATCCCACCGTTATCCCGGCTCGTCCCAGTAATAAGTGCATTTCGCGAATATTCCTCTAGACTTATTGAAATTGAAACATTTTAAATTTAATATCGGAGCTAGTGTTCTGTTTGTGGTGACACAATTAAAATGGCTGATGATTGATGTTAAGTAAATATAATCCCAAACGAGATAATTACAACTATAAAGGTAGCGGATTTTTTTGTTATTGGGTTTGCATCAGAAACTTCTCAGTAACATGGTAAACTAAAACGCCTGGCTGGGTTCGAACCTGTGACTTACAACTCGTAATTCAGGACCACTTGAACATCACTGCTCGAAATATGACACCATTTTAATCAAGGACATTGCTTAATGACTTGGCAACATTAAGATTCAGCTATATAATTGACTTAGTACCTACTACTTTAATCCAGAATTCAAATCAAAGAAAAACTCCCAACTTTACCATTCCCATTTCCCTATATATCAAAATAAAATAAATCAAGACTCAGCAAGTTTCCAACTGCATTTAATTTGAGCATCTTAACTAGTGTGACGTCACCGCCGGCCGGGAGTGGGGGGCGACAGGAGGGTAACGTAACGCGTCACTCCTGTCGCCGCCGCTCTGTCGACAAGATGTGACTGACACTCCTTGTGATAACGCGGCCGGAATAAATACGTTGTGATAGGATGGATTATGTGGAATAAAAAGCTGTAAATTAATGCAGGGTTATTCTGGGATGATAAATTATAAAGCTTTTATTAATTTCAGCTGGAATTAGCGAAGCCAAGTCTTAAAAATTACAAGGATTGACTTGAAATGGACGAAATATAGGTTTTTCCACAAAATGTAGTCACATTACGTGGAAAATTTGCGGAAAAACCTTTAGGCTGTCGCCTCGTTGGCTTAGTGGTCATAAGCGCTACTGCTGAGCATGAGGTCCTGGGTTCGAGTCCCAGTTCGGGCAGTTATTGGGTTTTTTTATCTGGAATATCTCAGTGGCAGCCCGGGGTCTGAATTTGTGCACGATTGATGGCAATAGGCTCGCCCCCTGTTACATGGGACTTAAGGGCCTCTACCTCAAATGGCTTAGCATGATCCTCCGTTATGTCGAAAATACTGCAGTATTAATTTTGAAATAAATATATGGTAAAGTTGAGGATTAATGTTAGGTCTTATGTCAGACGAAAACACGATTCCATAATATTTTCTCGATAGAAAAACATTCCAAAGTTACCTCCAAACCGAACAATAAACCGCTGGTATTCAAAAAATACTTCAAATTAGATCATGAAACTTTGTATACTAACCAAACTAACTATAAAGCAGGTCTTATGTTATTTACTTTTTTATAGTTACCATTATTTTCACCGTAAAAAGCAAATACCTAAACTATTGGCACTGCCTGCCGCCTAGCACCACATTCTGTCTCGCTCTCACTCAGTCCGCGAGCAGTATCGTGCGAGCGAGACAAAGAGTGAATTTTAGCTCAGGTAGTGTAGGCTCTTAAAATATAACAGGTGAAATGTGTGTGGATAGGTACAGACGCCAGCACATCAAGCTACCTGAAACTGACAAATTTTCCCAATCAACTTTGAACCTTATACTGTAGAGATAAAGTTTAAATTCTATTAAAGAAATTTTACAGATTGCAGTAGCCACTGCCGGCGTAATATTATTTTGTACTACCTATTATATTCCACCATAATCTGTTGATTAATAAAATTTATTAGTGAGTTTCTGGTTTTTCGCGAACTGAATATGTCTGTGAAGGAAGTACAAAACCAGGAGAATGAAGACGCTTTGGCCGTGTTTGGAATTACACTTCGGAATCACACTAATATTATAAAGGCAAAAGTTTGTGAGTGTGTTTGTACGTTTGTTACTTCTTCACGCACAAACGGCTGAACGGATTTGGATCAAATTTGGCACACAGATAGTTTATAACCAGGATAACGTACTTATATATATACTTATAAATATTTATATTTATAGGATACTTTTTATCCCGATATTACCACGGGATCGACACTTAGGCGGGTGAAATCGCGTATATGGTGCAATAGGACTAAGTCCTTTATTGTTGTCACCACAAAATAATACTCGATAAACAATACCTCATCATCATCATTTCAGCCGAAAGACGTCCACAGCTGGACATAGGCCTCCTCCAAGCACCTCCACTTCGACCAGTTCTGTGCTTTTCGTATCCAGCGATTCTTGCGGTCTTCATCTTGACAGTTCAATAACATTCATTGCGGTATTTGCGTTGTTGAGCTGACAATTTCTTCGAACAAATGAAGCAATGGATTAGCAATATCCTTCAAAATTATTCAGATTGCAATTGATAGTGTGTTACGCTATTAGGGTGCTGCACCCAACAACGTAAATAGTTATTAATGTAATGAATGTTGAACTGTCATTTCCTTAAATAAATAAAATAAAAAAATATTTTAAAGTGAAAGTTTTATTACATCGTCTCAAACTTTTTCGTCTGTGTGTTGCATGTCGCGTGACGTTCGGTTTTTTTTTTGTTTTTTTTTTTCGATTTTTATACCCTTAATGGAATATTATTCCGAAAATTTTTGGTTAAATGTCTATAATGTGAAAAAAAGTTTCACTTTTACCGTGGTTTCATAAAACCACACAATCCTTTTTTAAAACATTTTTTAATATATGATATAACTAAAAGCAAAATGAAATTTATAACATTACAATAAAGCCATTGCTACTGATACTTTACACTTTTTATTTGTTTTTATCTCCTACATAAGTATCTGAGGGATAATTCTCGCAATTTTAAGAACGTTCACAGTCTGATCTCAGTCTCAATCTGTCAAAAATACCTCTAATTTTCCTACATTTTCGACAAGTTTTTGACATTTTTGTTTGTCGCCGAAATGAGACTGCGACTAGATTACGAACGTTTTAAATTATGAGAATTGGCCTTGTGTATTCTATGTCTGTTAGTCTGTGCTAAATAAATGTATTTTCTTCCTTTTCTTTAATAATAATACTTAACTTTATTGAGCAAAAAAACATTTCAGTACAAAATAACTTATACACTACAGCAATCCAGAAATGACAGACATGTATGGCATGTTAGAGTGGAGAGCAGGGCAAGACCTGTATTACAGGAACTAGGCAAATGCTCCGTCCTCGCACCAAAACAAGCTTACCTATATGAATCATTACAGTAGTATAAAAGAACTTGACTCACTGACTTCCCTAATTAGGCATGCCTGGTGATAGGGAATCAGTATTTAAATAAGTAGACAGTGATAGTGTGTTACGCAATTACCCGTCAGGTCTTGGGTCCACCTTGTGGTAGGCCTTCCAATGCAAACAATACGTATTAAGAGTAAACTAGTCGCGAGCTCGAACTCGCTGGTGGTCATGGCCAAAAAGCACGCTATCTCGCCTGGCTTCATGTACGACAGTGCTAGTATTAGTGATGAGCAGTTAGACGCTAGTCTACACGAACAACGTCTAGTTCTCACGCGCAAAAACACCGTTCCGAACTGATAGGCGCGTAAAAAGATTCGAAAAGTGCTTCGGAAAATCGAGTTTTATGAAAAAGCCACTGCATAAATCAATTACAAATAAAGTTAATTAATCTCTTCAATAACTGAGCTTTGTCGATACGCACTTGGTTTTGAAGATTTCACAGTTCTTTTATTACTTATTTACACCCAAAGTTACGTTAAAAATAGAAATTTAATGGCTTTTTATTTTACTATTCTGTTTCCGTACAGACACAATTAATAATAAGTCAAAACGATATCATGTTTAACTTTGGATGCACAATGTCAAACAGTGCAGTAATATTCTCCCGAAATTTGTATAGAAAAAATATCGAAAAGTGGCACCTTAACCCCCTCCTCTAATTAACATCAATATTACAAGTCTTATTCAAAACACTGAATACAGTTTAAACCTCTACTCGTGCAAGCACACTCCTTCATTCCACATTTACCGAAATCATATTCGAAAATTTTTCACCCACCCGATATTATACTCGTTACGATGGTAGGGGAGGAAGGGGGTGCCGATAATTGGGTATTAACAGACAGTAACCGTCACCCGGCACCACTCGCGGTTAGAAAATTGAATGGATTCAATTAATTTTTCCTTTTAATCCCGCTTGTTGCAATATCGGCCGCGAGGATAATTAAACTGTCTGTCATTATGATATGCAAGGGAATTTCGTGCTTATACCATGGTGGAAAAGGGTGATTCTCGTGTGAATTTTTTTCGATACATTTAATTGGCTGGTTTTTCGGAATATTTTGATGAATTATTGGGGATTGTTTTTCAGGTGAATTTTAATTATTTGAGCAGATATATTCTTTGGATTGATTGATAAAACACGATGACATGAAAGTGCGTTTACCCGAACGACGAATGATATTTTAGAAACTAATGTTACTTTAAATTTAATTTTCCGTACCATATCCTCTTGACAGTCAAATTCGTTTACATACTTTCACAAAGTCCGAGGCAGCACTAACAACAGCCCCCCTAGAACGACCAACATTCCTTTTAAACCTAAACTCTTAACCCTAGGACACAAAAGCGTATAATCTAAATAACAACACAGACATAAAGTCGCGCGCACACCGCCCGCCGGACCGGAACGGCTGCGTCCCCACGGAAGCGACATTAAAACTTTTGAGTGATTTCGCTCAGTCAAACGTTGCAAGACGGGCGAGGTCCGGCAAGCGTAGGGTTGCCACGTCCGAGTTTTAGTACAAGGAGTTTTGTTTTGAAGTATGGGGCTGAGATAATTTGATATGGAATAAGACGTGGTTGTTTGTGATCTAGGATGGGTTGTAATGATGTTTTGTAGTAATAATTGTTTTTTTTGTTATGTATTTTCTGGTGTACAATAAAGTATATATAAATAAATAAATAAATAAATAATGAATATTATTTAGAAATTAATTCTGTAAATAGATGTTATAAAAGAAACCGGTCATGTGCGAGTCGGACTCGCGCAAAGAGGGTTCCGTACAAATTTTTAGATATGTAAATAGTTTATCACGGGTTTTTTTTTAAATGTAACTACAAATTTACGGTTTTCGGATTTTTTTCCTTTACTTGTGCATTGCTTCTTGCCCATGATTCTAGGTCAGCGGGAAGTACCCCATAGGTTTAATTCTGGAACATAAACACTCGTATATTTTGATTACGTTGACTTAGAAGTTTGATTTCTTCTCTGCTTCAAAGGATTGTAGCCCTGAGAGTATTTGATATTAATTTAAACTTGATAACTCCACGCGTTCCTGAGAAAAAGGACAACGAAGGAAGGAACGAGGGTCTTAACAGACGGACAACGAAGTGATCTTATAAAGGTTCCGTTTTTCCTTTTGAGGTTCGGAACCCTAAAAAAGCTTGAAAAGTCAGATTCGTGAAAGCGAGATTAGTATTTCATTGGTAATTTATGTATCATCCAAAAAAGCAAAGGCTAGGAATTTTCACCACCATATTGTATACAACTTGGACATCGACGCACTACTTGAAACCATGGATTCAGTAAGTTCATTATTCTGAAACCAAAGCGTTAAATCTCGTCGTAGATCTAAAAAAAAATTGGCTGTTCATATTGTGTTAACCGCGTTGGTATTGCACTTTTCTATAAAACAGCTTTTTTTTTATTACCGTCTAATAATTTCGCGCGCCAAATTATTAGAATAATGTGCTGTATTCATGGATTTAGTTTGCGTGTCGATGTCTGCCACCCTGTGTGACGCAGTCTAATCATAAGACAATTAAAAAAAAAACAAATATACTAAGACTAACAAATGAGACAGTGATTATATCACAATGGTGCCGATTCCCTTGTTCACAAACTAAACTAAATTTAAGTTCAGTGCATCGTTTTCTTTCTATTTCATTATGAAAAGGACAGAAGATAAATTTTAGTTTAGTCCTGTCAAATTAATCAGCGCCAGACGTAAATTGACGCAATTTTAGTATGGAGTAGTGTCAGGCGCTGGTTAATTTGATAGGACTAAACTAAAATTATTTATCTTCTGTCCTTTTCATAATGAAGTAGAAAGAAAAAGATGCACTGAACTTAAATTTAGTTTAGTTTGTGAACAACAGAATCGGCACCAGTATCTACGTAATTAGTATAGTAAAGCTAGACATGGTGCCAGTTATGAGAAACTTCATAATTTTAAAGCTTAAGCATATAAACTTCACACAGTCTACATAACATGTCCGTCCTGCAAGCTGCCAACCCTACGCGGATGTGGCGACGTTGAGTGTGGAGAGTTCTGTCCTGACTAATTTGTGAATAGTTCTCTCGCTCGACCGATTCGCCGAGTTGATAGTCGTTTTCTGACACTCGTTACTGCCCATTGTCTACTTCGGACGTTTCTTAATGAGTTCTGTAATTGTATGTTTAATTAGAGATTTTTGTAGTTTTAAGATTGGTTTGAATAGGTGTCATTAAGTATGTCAGCAAATTGTTTCTTTAGAATACACAATTTAGGCATAATCAGTGTGAAAAGCAGACTAAATAAATGACCAAAAAGAATTCATTTAAACATTATTTCGTTGAACATTACTCATGCTAGTTCTTCTCTTTATCGAACACCAATTAATCCGCCAGCCAAACAGAAAATTCTAATCCTAGATGCTTCATTTCACTGCTACGTGCCACTCAAACGTATTAATCCAGAAACGCCAACAAAACAAAATAAATAAGAAAACTGCGACGTTATCAGCACATCGCTAAGCATGTCCACACGTCTACTTACGAGGAGGTGTCCCCCTCCCAGCCCCGAGGTGGGTGATGGTGGGTGACGTCTCCATCGTCCGGCGTCACCGCCAGATCAATGCTGGACAGTCCCCACCTGCACTTTTAATCGCGAGACGGGAGGGACACGAGACGGCATCGCTTGAGACGGAACATGTTCCGAACGGGACGTATGCGCCAGTGTGCGCGCACCTTTTGTTTTGTTTCTTTTTGAGTTTCTTGCTTGATGCTTGTAATTGTCGTTTGAGTTATTGAATATGTTACAGTTTGTGTGTATTTGTTGGGAGATGAATAGTCTTCAAAGCTTCGGTGGCAATTGTTAGCTGTGAGTTTTCTTTGATTTCTCTGACCACTTTTGTTATTATTTAATCAGATATTACATTGAACGCTGGTCGCATTTCTTGTTGTTCTTAACTCCAAGACATACATACACAGATTGACAGCCCACTACCACTTGTCAAGTATTACAATGTATTTTAACCCAAACGACTGGCAGAATTTTAACCCTTCGAAATCTTGAGTGAGATTATCCTAAAATTAGTTTCCAGACATTTAAAACTAAACGATACTTAAACCTTCAATGTCAAAGGCAAATTGTTTCGCTTTTAACTCGCAATAGATCTGACAGACCATGATTTCCCACTGCGACGAATAAATAGAAAGGATTAAACTACTTCACAAGTTTTGGGACATCTTACAAGCGTTAAGTACTCGTAGTTTTGGTAAATGTTAACTTTTAGCGTTTTGTTTTAAATGTGCCATGTTTAGTCCCCAGTGGTGGATTTTATGAAATGGACTAAGTTTTGACTGTCGATGGTTTGGTGAAGATGAGGTAGGGTTATGTGGCCTATGCCTAGGGAGAAAATAGGTGCCTACGTACCTAATGGATTAAGGTCAGAAGGCGTAGTTTTTTATTTTCGATAGAAAGCCAGGGTTACATACGGTCTTCAGTTTAGCGTAATCCTTCATTTTGTGCTTAGAAAACAATTCATATTATTACCTACGATTTTGTTGTCATTATTCGGGTGGTAAAAAGTGGAATAGGTAACTATTGCTTTCCAGCGCTTTGGGCTATGTTCGTGAAAGTTATTTCTGTTTTCAAGTACCTAATTTTAAATCTTCGTGTGACTACATAGTGCATTTTTTATTCAAAGAATGTCAATACTTAGATCAAGCGATCGATACTAATTCTGCAGCGATAAATAACTTATCTATTTATTAAATATGCACCATTTACAAAACAGACATCTATTGGTTATCAAGCAGCTGCAAGATACAAAAACGGGTACCTTCAGATAAAACGCCAATTTCTTAACATCCCTCCATTTTTTAACTAGTCACAGATAAATTATGATACCTTGAATCATTTACCTACATTTCTTGCACACAATATGGACGGGGACAATCGGTCGTTCGGGCCACAGATAAGAATTTTTTTTTTCATACTTTTTTAAGCGACGGAACTCAACCCTTTGGACGCTATCTCGATGACGTCACTTGACATCTTGTCCCGGCTCGGGAAACGGAAACGTTTTGCGTTAAGCTTTGTTTTAAAAAAAAAAAGAATTTATATTTATTTAGTTCTCTTTTGAGATTGAACAGACATGATGGAGTATTTAAAGCGAAATTTTAATTTAAGTTTTTTTTTCTTTAGGTAACTTTCTGTAATTGTAAAGGAAACAAATTTTTAAGAAAAAAAAAAACAACCGACTTTAAAAAATAAAAAAAAAACATTACAAAGTGAAAAATAATTAATTTCGGAAGTCAGGTTCCACTTTTTCGTTTTTAAAGTTATTTTTCACTTAGTAGTGTTTTTTTTTGAAGTCGGTTGTTTTTTTTGTAAAAAAGTTTTTATTTTTCACTTTTTGTACATACCCCACACATTGAAGAATTAAAGACACCGACTAGAAGAATCATCAAAATTCGCATAAAAATGCCGGAGATGCAGTACATTTATGCATGTAACCTTGTACATAAGAATAATTACCTAATGTATTATATACTAAAACCTTCCTGAAAGTAGGTATGTAGATCACGCTAATGAAAGAATCATCAAAATTGGTTCATTGTTTTTGAGAAAATCGCAGACATACAAACATACTTACATGCGGGTCGAATACAGAACCTCCATTTTTGAAGTTGGTTAAAAAATATCGACAAAGTTACATGTTCTTTTGTTTGAGAATAAATAAGAAAATGAACATTGACTCAGTTGCCTATGAACTCGAGAAATTTCTTAAAGTCAAAAGTTATTGCAGGTTTCCTGGGTGATAGACGAAGCAATTTATATTCTTCTCTTTTTAATAAAACTCATGTAGGTACAAATCGAGCACGTTGGACACGTCTATATAATTTCAAATTGTCGTTCAAAACTTTTAGCACCGCTGGTAGAGTAGGCGACGTTAACTTACGATTGCTTATATCCCCCCCATGTTATTAACAAAATTTAATGAGTTATTTTGGATTTGTGCAATAGCCCACCCCCTCTTTTATGGGATTTAAACATTATTTGCGAAATAAATAAATAATAATGATTAAATGTTTTATTCAGTATTAAAATTGGTAAAATCTTCTAATATATAAAATTCTCGTGTCACAGTGTTAGTTACCATACACCTCCGAAACGGCTGGACCGATTTGTATGAAATGTTGTGTGCATATCGGGTAGGTCTGACAATCGGCTAATATCTATTTTTTTTTTTTTTGCAAAACAACGTTTGCGGGGTCAGCTAGTTATTACATAAAGTCTTAGAAATTATTTACAAAGGTATAATAATGAAATGAAGCTGTACTATAGGCAGGCACACCTCTGGCTAACCCTCAGTGGGACACAGGCGTGATGTGTACTTTAAAATAAATACCAAATCCCACAACTACTTTACCTTTGGTAAATCTGTATAGAGTACTTGTAATAGTCTATAAAGTTGGTTCCAGTCTTGCACGTCCCTACTTCTTCTTTGTTTCTCAAACGTCTGCTTACTTTGAAAAATCAATCCAACTGTATTGACGCATATATCCATGAGCGGACCGGACCGGATCCGACTCGTCTTAAATTATGTCCGAGACGTGATAACGAGGGGGGTTCACAGTGCTGACCGGGGTGACAGGGGGTAACTTCTGCAACGCATATGTTTTTCTGATAGGTTTGAGTTGCTTTGACATCGACAATATCGTGTTAAAGTGTGTTTTCTAAACAAAATCTAAAGATTATATAGAAAGTATGAATGTTTTCTATTTTTCAGCAAAAGTTTAACCGAAACGAATCCCTTGAAACGTCCGCTTTGTTCGAAAAATCAATCTCACAAACAGAATTGACGGATATATCCAAGTGTCGAAACACTACGGACGGTCGGACTCGTCTTAAATTATGTCCGGGGCGTGATAACGAGGGGGTGACGGGGGGAGGGGTACTATTTACTTTCGCGACGCATATGTACGTATTGTTTTGTTCTGATAGCCCATGTGGGGTTAGGGAGTTGGCTCTAATCAATAGTTGGGCTTGATTGAGTTGGAGACGTCTGGAAAATGGAATTTGGTGATCTGCTTACCCTGCGGGAATGTAGGGTTGGTGGCTCAAATGTTGAATTAATTCAGATTTTTTTGCTAATATTCAGGCTTTTCACAAATAACTTACTTTGGGTATGCTTTGCGGTCAAACTTTAACTTTCCCAGTTTACTTTGATGTAGTATTTAAAAAGTAAATTTAAAACATTTTTACCTCACACAAGCATAGCCCTCAACACATTAGCCTTAAATAATAAACTTAAAAAAAAAACATTTAAAAAAACTACCCACTTTAAACCGAAACTATTAGCATACGAAAATTATCTGATTTACTCTCTCGAATCGGGGTACAATTATTATAAATATGGCGTCTATGTGGGTCAGGCGAATGCGCCAGGGGGTGGGGGTGCAAGATGGGGGGTGGCGGGGGCCAGGGGGACACCCGTCAATCGATTGTCAAGGAGTGCACCGGGCAACGGGATACGCGAAGAAGTTTTTAAACTGTACTCCGGGAATTCAGGTATAAGCAAGAGTTTAGAGATGTAGGGGGAGGCGGGAATTAGTGTATGTGCGCTGGTATTTTCAGGGGGAAATGCATTAACAGCTTCTGCAGATTTCAGATGTTTGTGATGAAAAAAAAAATCCGTTTTGACGAGAAATGTCCGGGTTTTGAAACTTGTCAACACGATTCTAGAGACTTTAACAAAATATTTTATTTATTTATTTATTTAGGTTAACCAACAATTGTTTACACATGCATTTCTAACCTAATTACTAGGGTAACATTTAAAAGTGCAACAGTTAATTAAAGGTTAACACCACATGCACCAAGAATAAAAATGGCTTTAAATAACATACATAAAAAGTTAATATACATACAAAAACAAAATTAAAATAATATAAAGAAAATTAACAATAAATTCAATAAACATAAAAAAAAAATTGGCATCAAAATGTCTCATTAAATTATAATTAATTTATGGTTCATTACAGACACACACACAGTACACACACACACAGCACACACACACACAGTACACACGTAGTTATACAGTTTTTGATATCTATTATCATCAATATTTTGATATCAATTAATTGGTTAGGAGGAAAACACAGAAACAAACACTGTCAATAGCCAACTACCTTCTGCAGAGCAAGAAGTCTGCGGATAGGCTGAGTGTTGCCACTCATTCAAATGAAACCGTACACTGAACGTAGTTTTAAATTTTACGCAGATCTAAGGCTGAGGCTACAGTAGGCAGCGATTTGCGATGTGACTGGAAGAGCGAAACGAGAAAAACATGGTATGGCTACATTATAAGCGAAATTCCGGCATATATTCGCTTCAATTTCGCTGATATGTTGATGTAGCCGATGCCTTGATTACAGTAATGTTGTTCCTATCGCTTAAAGAAATCAAAGATCGCTAGTAATATTTGATGTACGGTGTAGCCATATACGTGAGCATTCATTTACTTGTTTTAGTCGCTCTTGTGTCGCAGGTCGCGTCGCGGTTTAATGTAGCCTCAGCCTGACACGAAGAGGCTAAAAAAGCAAGGATTATAGAAGTGAATAAAAACGGTTTAAAAACTAGTGTTGTCAGAGGCGTGAATAATGTGGCTGATGACAATAACGCGTGTTTTATTGTCGTGTGCCGTGTCGCTGTCGTGGGACGACTTCTGTTTACGACATCGCTCGTCATACTACCGGGGAAGTAGGAATACTGGATGAGATATAGATAGTCATGCATTTTAAAATCTTATTGTGGATGACTAGGGGCGAATTCCACTAAAAGTTTTATACCTAGAATAATACTTATACTGTAAATAAATTTAAAATTTTTGACAGTTTTTCCATCCTAGAACTGTCACATTTCAATTTTAATCCACGGATAAAATATATCTAACTTTGGTAAAATTTTATCGAGTTAATCACAGAACTTAGCGTTACTAGGGAAGTATTATCGTCAATAACTTCTTTTGATGTGCTAGTGCAACCCTCTCAGTGTAAATTAATAATATATTATTTAAATTGTATTGCTTTCGACTGCTACAGTGCGGCCGATGAGAGAGTGCGTTCTTGACACTTGTCAGTTTAAAACAAAGGAATACATGTTATGCGAATTTGATCTTTTTTAGCTACTAGCTGTTGCCTGCGACTTCGTCTGCGATCCAGGATAAAAAGTATCCTATGACCTGGAGGTCATGGTATACCCATGTGCCAAATTTCATGCAAATCCATTCAGCCGTTTTAGCGTGAAAGCGTAACAAACAAACTTACTTTGAAATTTATAATATTACTAGCTGCGCCCCGTAGTTTCACCCGCGTAAGTATCCTATGTGTTATTCTGATGTATAAACTATATTACTGTAAAGTTTCATCAAAATCTGTTCTGTAGTTTTTGCGTGAAAGAGTAACAAGCATCCATCCATCCATCCTCACAAACTTTCGCATTTATAATATTAGTAGGAATAGTAGGAAGTAGGATAGTAGGATATTAGTAGGAAGTAGGATAGTAGGATTTAGAACTAGAATTGACGCCCTGCCTGGTGTCAGTAACGCATTCTCCACGTCTATGACTATAAGAAATTTCCTCATGATGTTTCAGAAAGATGATCCTGTCTAATGTTGCATCTATTTATTTTCCGTGACTTTTATTATTGGATCAAGATCTATTTCAACAATTGATTTTTAAAAGGTTTCTGGAATCGAGACTGACAGTCGCAGATAAACCAACATTTTTATTATTCCGTTGACTTTTATATTCCGCTTTCTACACATGTTGCGAATGCAATTTATCTTCAACATTTTCGACACACTTTAAACACAACTCTAACTCAACGCCTCCACCAATTATTTTTATTTGTTCTAAGAATTTTCGTTTGACAATAATTCATTGTAACTGCCGCATCCACTTCGCTATCCATCCTAGATAATCCAGTTTCTTGAGCGACACACATCAGAACTATTCTCGAGCTATTCAAGCTATAAATATACTTTATAGCTCCATCAATCGCGCACACAACAGCTGTAGCACTCGTTAAGGAGACGATGATTGATCTGGAACTAGCGACGTGTCGTGCGAGAATTATATCTCCTACTGGATTAGGGGATTTATCGGGTCTAAAATTGATTTTATTGTTGGATTTTTCTTGTTTTTCTTGGACGTTGCGAGATGATGTCTCCAAGTTGATCTTTATGATCTGTTATTTTTCAATAGGTTTTCTCAGAAATGTCACCAATCTGGTTAGGAATAAGGACTGTTTAAAAAAAAAAACCAGAGTCTTTGCTGGTTTTTCTACGATTTTCAGAATCAACGAAATTCTTCTAAAAAAAGTAATTCACCTAGATGGGTGGGATAAGCATCATATTTGTATTACTGCACAACATGGCCTAATACAAAATAGTTCCCATGTAGAATTCGTATTAGGAAGTTCTCTAGAATAGACCAGGAACACCACAGTATGTCCCCACTCGAAAAAACCATAGGCAAACACACAACCCCAAAATAACTCGAAGCGCGCACTCTCGCATTCTAGACTGGAATAAAAAAATTTGATCACGGAAGACAAAACTATGATGTATAGCGCGAAACGAAAAAAGAAATGAGAGGCAACGGTGACGTCTCGTGATTTATACAGTAAACACATAAATCTGAGTTGTATCTGTCAGTTGAGCGCTGCACACCTGCGACTCGCGACCGAAATATTTGTCGACTGTTTTGTGACATGTACTTAGTAGGTACATTTTTTTTTGGTAGTTTTTCGATGCATTAAAGGTTATGGAAAACGGTAAAGTGAAAATGTTGATTTAGGGTTCTAGACATTGTTTCGTATTGAAAGTCTGTGATAAGAAATAATTGTTTGGAACCTAATTATGATATATGATGCACTGACTAAAAAATAAAAAAAAAACTGTTTGAATTAGAAAAGCACCAATTGAAATATTTTTTTTGAATGGAACTAGAAAACTTGGCAATAATAATTATGATAACATTTGGTGCTTCTGTGTATTGTAAGATCTTCTGAAAAAAAAGTTTCTTAATCTACATAACTGCGATAAAAAAGTCGCACGTCTACCGCTTGCTCCTCTTTCGCATAAAACGTAACGAGTTTAGATGAAAATACAGCGATGTGTCACGATTAACGGCCGATGGATCGCGACAATTCCTCCGGATCACACTCTTAGACGCACTCGAAAGAGATTCTTACAGCCCGGCGACATTTCTTCACGCTTCACTATTTATGGGGTAAACAGCGCTTTATTGACTTTTTGGATGCATTAGGTTGGCGTAGCTAATGGACATTTTTAGCTAGTATAATTTGAAGTTACTTAAAATAAAATAATTATTATATCACCCGGAATCTTGACTATTGCCATAAGTCTAATCTTCTACTCATTTATTAAACAAAAAGCGTTTTAACTAACTCAACCTAAAGACTACTATATCAATCTAAATTTATCAAAAAGCTACCCCAAGCTCTTGGCGAGATAATCTTCACTTAACAATAGCGTCGAAAGAGTTAACCTGTTTTCAGCGATGCGGCACTAAACCTACCCTTTAACTCAAATACAGAAGTAACCCCTACCACCATCACACAACCTCTGCAACTCGAACGAATCTCAAAATCGATACACTAGACGAAACCCGACCACTGTGCAGCCATTACCATATTTTTGAGGCGCACAGTGCTCCCACTCGTAAACATGAGACAAAATGAGCACTAATTTCTCGACGGCTGCTTGCCGTACAAAGAGAGAGCCCGTTTTACATAAATTTGTCATATTTGCACGCACCCACCCCTTCGGTAACGCGTGCCAAGTTTTAAGCTCGCGGTAAATGACTTGATGGGGCCTAATGGCAGCTGTACATGCTCTGGTGAAGAATTGGGAGAAGATAATCCGGAGATAAACAAAAGTAATAGTGCTTTTATATTTTGGCCTTAAAATCGCTGCTGGTTCGAATTTAGATGGGGTGTAGGGATACCGGTTGTGCTGAATGTGTCTGCAGTGACGGAACCTGTCGATGTAACATTTTTCTGGCTGGTTCACTGTGCTTGAACAACTAAATAAGGGAGGATTTACACTTGACCTTATCTAGGGCAGTACAGAAGGCATTTTATTAAAAAAAAAACATCCTATATCCCCTTCTTCTTGTTCTTCATGTCGCTAGCATGACTTTTTTCAGATCTTGTTGCCCCAAAACTTTGCCACTTCCACGGAGATATCGGTGGTAGTGCAGAGATCACTTTGACTGCAACTTTTGTTATTAAATGGCTCTTCAAGAACATAAATACAAACAAGGACATATAGCATATGTCTCTCTATTTATTGTCCTATCTCAGGTATGCTGGAAGAGATTTCTTATGGAATAAACATCACCTTTGTACCTATTTTCTGTTCTGTTTTTTTCTTGTCTGTTTATATATGTGTGTACATAAATGGTAAAATAAATAAATAAATAGCACAGTGGACTAGGACTAATGTCTACGTCAATAACAAACATGTACGAAATGTGCATCACATATTCTGATAACATACATTACTATAAATTATTAATAAAAGTTATGAAATGTGCATATTATATCACAAATTCTGATAACATACATTACTATAAATTATTAATAAAAGTTATAAAATGTGCACAGATTCTGATTTCATTTTTCATTTTTATAACTTTTATTAACAATTTATAGTAATGTATGTTTTACTATAAATTGTTAATAAAAGTTATAAAAATGCATGTTAATATTTTGTGAGGATTGTATGTTATAATAATTATTGTCAATTCGACAGTTTCATGGGACTGACTTAAAAACAACTGCAGGCGAAATGTGGGTGTGCTACCTACAGATACACCTTTGCCTAGCCTTTTTGAGAAAACAGGCGTTATGTTATGTTATCATCAGTCAGGATCATAGCAGGTGGCGTTCTGTAGTTCCTGCTAATCTCCATGGATCAAAAATCCTTTATTTATGTACATTAATATGTATGTAAGTGTGTCAACACAATATCATACTTCAACACAGAGTTTAACAACATTGCCAAATGTCAACCATACTATTAAATCGTTATACATTTTTGAACAAATACATTATAATTATACATAATGGTAAAAAAAAAATTGCGAATAAATACGTCCCCCTCAAGACACATTTTTTCAAGAAATTATATATCGAGAGAATAATAGAGCTTATAGGTCATGTATGTCGGAAAATATAATTTTCAGCGACAATCTCTTACTGAAATATTTTTAGATCGACAGTGACGTAATAAACGCAAGAACTTAACCCTATTTATTTTATTTTTCAGGTAAGTTGGGTAGTACAAACAAGAACAAAGCAAACGACAGAAGTTGGTAAGGTTTCGATAGTGCTAGTTTTGATCTTTGTTCTTTCGGTACGAGGCCACGTCAACAACGTTCACTGATGTCGGTGCAAAGTTTAACTCCAATATTTTGATACGGAATCTCGAAACGAGAGCAAACGCCAAGTTGAACAATTATAATATGTATAAGGTGTTAAAAAATTAACCCGACAAACTTTAAGAGGTGCTTTAGACCATCGAACTGAACAACTTTCACTATGGGACCAACTCTGAAATCACGAAAAAAAAAAATACAACACTTCAATACCTACTTCACTAAAATGTAGGAAACAGCAGATTTTTTTTTTTCGTGATTTCAGAGTTGGTCCCATAGTGAAAGTTGTTCAGTTCGATGGTCTAAAGCACCTCTTAAAGTTTTACGGGTTATTTTTTTAACACTTTGTATACATATTGGTTCTTCTTCTGCCCTATTGGCACAAAATATACCTTCATCATGAGAGCAGTGTGGTGGCCCATTAGAACTGCCGCGACTTACGAGTTGTAGGTCGTAGGTTCGAACCCCGTATCCGGCGTTTGGGTCTCGAGGTGGATTTGCACAAGTCTCAACGCTCTCTGTTTCCATGGCCTTCGGAACAAGCCAGGATTGCACATTCAGCGTCCCCAAGTTGATGAGCGTTAAATTAGGTTAAATAGGTATCGTGTTTAGTTAAATTGTGGTCAGATTATTATTTGATTACGGATAGCTTCACAAACTAAATTCCGTTAAATATAACCTCATGCCATTCCCCCTTAAAAGGTCAATTACTGTAAATAAAATAGCTTTAAAATATACAAACATAGTTTTAATTTTTAAATGCTTACGGGGAAAAGTCCAGGAGGTACATTTTCTTTAAAGTTTTGTACCCTCCGCTAATTCGTACTCTATGGCGCCGCGATGGCACGCCATAAGTTAGACGTCTTGTAGCTTTAAGTTACAGTAGTTTTACTTAACAGTGACTTATCGGTTCAACTTAACTAAACTTCTGTTGATATGTGACTGATTATTGTTGAGAAGAACTTAATGCGTGTGTAAGGAAGCGAAGGTTTATTATGAAACTCTTATTTGTTATTTACCACTGAACATCATACAAATACAATAGTAAGTTATTAAGTTATGGAGTACTATTAGTTATTCTGTGACCATAGCAACAATATGATTATAGAATTTTTCATATATTCTGCACTCTATTAGAGGTTTTCCGACATCAAAAAGACCGATGCACGTTAAATTATGTCCAAGATTGGCGGAAAATGTTGGCCTATTTTTTACAAATAATTTTCATCGACGAAAATCTCCATACAAAGTGACATCAGTGACGTACAAATCACATCACTAAACTTCAATACTTTATTACCAGCGTGTCTTAAGTAACATGACACATGTATTGAGGACTTGAGAAGTCTACTGTTTGCAAGAACAATCGTTAGCTGTTTTTCAATAGACATACATTCTTCATTTCATTTGATGACGATAGATATTTTGACGTGTGATTATTCTTTGCTATACTTCGATCGTTTTAAATTCTCATTCAATTCATCGCTCTTGATTTTTTACGTTTTTTTTTTATGAGAACAAATCCATAATTCCAGTTTGGTCTCACAGTTACATAAGCGTAAGACAAAAAAAATTCAGAGCTTTTGAACTAAAATTTTCTAGCGACTCTATAAAGATGGTGCCTAAGTGTCAACAAATTTTCCAATGCTAAATGCTTACTGGCACTTTTTTGACAATTCATTAAATCAGTAGTATATCTCTTAATGAGAGAACTTATCAAGCATTCGAATTAAGTCCAACATAATCCAGCACCATATTTGCGCAACATACAATTTGAATGATTTTGGTTATTGCCAATCCCTTGGTTCATATGTTCGGAGTATGTATCTTCTCAACAACGTAAATAACGCAATGAACCTTGTGAAAGGCAATGCTAACGTTAGTTACGCAACTACCCTGATGATCTAACAACTCCCAAAATTCACCCAAAATTCAAAACGGACACAACTTCACAAAACCACATCAAAACCAAAATGATTGTCACCGCCAGACGATCACAGATCACGTCACGACCATCTTTAACCCCCAGCAGAAAAAGGGAATAATTTCTTTATAAATTATTACACCCAACGAGAATTGAACTGGTATCCTTCAAAGGGGGGTGGGGGTGGTAGCCGCCCGGGACGCACGCCGTGATTTATAGGGCTATAAAGTATTATAATTAAAAGCTGGAAACGAGGGGCGAAACTATAGGGGGGGGAACTATGGGCCGTTTGCTGTGGTCTACGACAATGATGGCCAGGTATGGGCGAGTTTTATGGGTGGATGTCATGTTGATGGCGTCTTCGTGCTTTGTCTTTATGGCTAGTGATGTATTTGATATGAGACTTTGTTCAGACAATTTGTTGGTGAATTGAGGGGCGCCCGTGACTTTAGTATGTCGATATTTTAGTCTGTTAAAATGATATAGGGTTTTTTGTGGTAATGATTTGTTGTTTTTCAAGCAACTGCTGTCTAGATAAAAACCTTGTAATTAAAGAACCTAAAATAATCAAACTAGGTCAGTGCTTAAATACGCACAAAATGAATACGCAGTCACAAACTAAATTGACTTTACTTATGTCTTTTAAGAATGAGAAAGAAAACAAAAGAAAATATCTGTATTATTTATTTACAGCATTCATTTGATCGCTCATTTCTTCTCATTATTCTTCAAAAAAGTATTTCATTAAGTGATAAAACATACAATTTATCCTTTTCCCATTACAAATTCTCTTATGAACTCAAACTGCGACGTTAGAATTAGTCTCGCACAAACTGAATGTCATGTCGAGTCTTCAAAACAGCGAAGCTCGGATGTCCTTCCGTCCGTCTGTCGGCTGTAATTAAAACTAGATGGACTAAGGTCAACTCAGGACACGTTCCAAGCACAATGGAAATGGATTTGGAAGTCTGTATGAATATTATTTGGATGTAATTTTGGGAGGGTGTTTTGAAATATATTTTGGATTCAGTGTGGAGTTGTTTTTGAATCTTGGAATAAATTTTGATACTTATTGCAATATAAAATAGCTCATCTTTATTTCTGTCAAAGCTTATAGCGGTTGTTAAAAATCTAAAAGAATAGATTTAGATAGATGTAGACTTAAAACTATTAACTCGAAACTTGCATTGAAATCGTTAGCGATAGCTGAAATCGAAAGATGTCTATCTAAAATTGACAACGGCAAAACTGTTTACACTTCATATATTATTATCCATCAAGCAACTTCCATGCAGTCTCTTGAATTCTCAAATGTAAGTCTAATATCACTTGCATACAACATTAGAACTTTTAGCCCCAACACTAGCACAAAACTTGCCCAAGACTGGCGACGTATAGTCTCCCATGACAAACGTTCTGTTTATTAAAGTCAAAACATAATACCGGAGTGGTGTAAATCATCCACCACGGCATTCTGCCCCCCACCGCCCTCCCCCACTGCCTCACGTCCACTAATTTTCAGAAATGGCCACTGAAGTTCAGACGCTTTTGAAATCTGCATGTGATGTAAGTACGTGTAAGGTCTTGTGTTATTTTTTGTTTTTGTTATTGTCTTGAATGTTGTTGGTTTTTTTGGGTCCTGGATAGGAATCGTCGTTTGAAATTTATTAAAAAAAAAAAATCTTTTAGCATATTTTTTAAAATAAAAATGTAGGAAATAGTACTGTACTGTATCGATGAAGAAAATGCTTTTAATCATTCTATTGTTGTCTCGTATTACAGAGGCAATAAATATCTAAACTGTTGAAATATAAGTTTTTACCAAGTGGACTGTTTTGCCACTGTAGAACAGGTCAATTTTGTTATTAAGAGAGTAATAAAAATAAAAATCTTATTAAAGGAAGCAATAATTTCAAATAATAAATAATCCCAAGAAGCTACTAAAAATCGACGATAATGCAAATGACTAGGAGTCATTAAAAATAATTCAAGATATTCGCGACAGAGGGAGCCACATCGTTGCCGTAACGAAATTAAATTCTGTCAGAGACGGTACAACAAATCATGTTTATTTAGACCTAAAAATACCTCGGGTGCCCATTATATCGTACAAACCGTGGACTGAGAGCCGACCGCTCGGGAGATTAGGCAAGAAGGGACATTAAAGTGAAAATTATTTATTTAGGGCCCCCACCAGCTAGATTACATTACTCCATACACATAAATAACGAAAACAATAAGAGCTATACTAATAAATTATCTTTTTATTGCCGGATTGTGAAAATTTTAGACACTTATCCGGGGGATGGGGGCGGGTCGCGGGGGGCGAAGGTTTTGTCCCAATTATTTATGACGGTCGAGACGCTGGCGTTTTGAATTCGTCGGCGTTTGTGACGTACCATTCTTATGGAAAGTTCTTTGCTTGTTTTTTAATTAAAACTTTAGTGTGGGTTAATTAATGGTCGTGAATAATAATGCACGTCTCTTTTCAAACGATTATCGGCCCTCCTTCCGGTGCGGCGACAGTTTTTGTTGTATCTGTTTTAATTGAGTGCGTTCAATGAATTTTATTGCTCCTAAATTACTCTGTCATATTTTATAAATAAATTGTTTCTGTAGTTAGTTCCGTTCCTTAATTGCGATAAATTATCGGACTGTTACATTTTAATTGTATAATAAATATATTGTAATAGATTTTAGGTTATGATTAAAGTGTTATAGAGATCCTGATAATATCATTGTCATCATAGGTGGTCTGAACTTGAAGTTATCTTGTTAATAAGCTGTTAGTTATATCAAATTAGAACATCAAAATAGATACGTATCTAACGTTGTTATAATAGGTGCTTGAGCTGTAAAAAAATTTTTTTGTGTTCCCACGATCTTGAGCATATGAATATGTTTTTTGAAGAAACTCCTCTGATATTATTTTAAGGGAAATATCTTTGTAATGTTTTAGCTGTATCTTTGCTTCAAAAACTTCTTTCCTCAAATTCAAATTTATGTAATCCTGAGCCATCACCGAAACCTTCCTTATGTTACACACACAACGCTTATCAGAAATCTAACATGCAAAACCCAACGTCTGTGAATCCAATAAAATTCATAAACCAGCCAATCCACGTCCGAACCCCATTGTTTGACGACACGACACACCACACGATAGGACACAAATCAATCACACGAAAAAAGACGAAAACGATTGCAGTGTTATGTCCCGAAGACCAATACGGTACAGGGCCTCTCCACCATGAATAATCTAATAAATAATCTTTTGAATCGTAATTTATTAGCTACGGCATTACGGGACGGAAGCCTTGAGGGAGCGAGACGGCGATATTGTTCTGGCTACGTTAGAAAAGGATAGATAAAACGTCGTCCGTCATAAATAACAGCAGGCAAAAACAATGGACAATGGATCGCGGTGGTGAGATACGTCTTCTTTAGTCCCCCTTGTCCCCCTCGGCAGGGAGGGGTTGGAGCATTCGGGACAGTCTCGGATTGTTGGAATCGCGTGCGCATCCTAATGTTGAAAAAAGTTGCATTTGTAATGTGTGCTGTATTGATAGTGAAGGTGACTTTGGTCTGTAATAATATTGAGATGATTATGATGTTTTAATAGGTGGTCGAAACAGATGTTTTTTTGAATACAGAGTTCTTTTTTTCCTGGTATTATTTCCATGTAAACTATGTCATGTTGTTTCACAAGTGGATCACATTAGTATTTTCTTGTGGCTATTGTGAAAACATCAATTTTAAGACCGCTACAATAAATGTTGCCTTGATCGCCAAAATTTTCAAATGAACTGATGATCGCAGCAGTTGTTAGAAATTTCGGAATCTACTCCTTGAGCACTAAATCCGTAGTTCCAGTCGAAGTTACAGACGTTTCGTACTCCGTATCACTTAGGTACAGACATATGATTAGTTCGGGGTCCGAACTAAAAATGAATGATAACACGATCTGATAGTTGTCCCTACTCCCGATACGTATTTACGCGTACTTTCGGACGGGCCCGTAACTTCGTGGACGGACTTAGAGAGATATTCCTCCTGGAACAGCTATGATCAGTCTTACTGCAAAAAAAATAATAGCTAGTTTACAGAATCAAGCTTTAATTTCTAGATACTTCATCATCTGCCTAGCCTTATCCCAACTATGTTGGGGTCGGTTTCCAGTCTAACCTAGATGCAGCTGAATACCAGTTTTTCACATGGAGTGACTGCCTATCTGACCTCCACAACCCAGATACTGGATAATACGATACCCCTTGGTAAGACTGGTTGTCAGATTTTCAGGCTACTGACGACCCGTAACTACTATTAGATCCTCGAATGGCAGCCAGGACTAACGGCTTAACGTGCTTTCCGAGGCACGGAGGGGTCTTGGTATGTGGAGATGGTCACCCTTCGACGGACCAACCGCGGCAAGCGTAGCTTAACCTGATCGATCGACCCGTGCGGCTGTTAATATTACTTAGCCAAAAGCCCCTTTGGTTTCTAGATGCTTATGCAATTTCATTTATTTTTAAGTCTTTTAATGATTGGTTGTGGCTATTTTGGCTATTAAATTCCAAAGGCATTCCATTTAGCAAGCAAGTTGAGCGGTTAGGATGGGAAAATTAATCAGGTTTTCTATTATAGGTTAAAGGTTTTCTGCAAAGTCGTCAATAATTTAATATGACTAATATTTGTGTCACATAAGGCCACCACAAGCCTACAATTATGTACGCAAATACATATGTTTTACATTAATGAGTAAATATTCGACGAGTAATGTGTTTGACAAGACAGACTGATGACATGTACTTACAGATGTTCTCTGAAATTAATTCTATTGTTTTAATTATTTATTGATTTTGACTCGGAACACGTATAATAATCGCAGGTTGATATTGTACCTCATTTATAACTACATTGAAAATGACAGAAAATGTTAAGAAGATTGGCTTGGACCATTTACTTATATGTTAGTGATAACTGTTGCTATGCAGGAAGCGCAGTTAAGCGGCTTTTTAACCGACTTCATTGGTAGATACAAATTCTGATATAGACACTCCTCCCAAACTTTACGATTCTGATAAAAGCTACAAGATGAATACACGTTCATCTTATACCATTTTATTCAATGAGACATCTAGCAAAATAACATTATTGATAGAATCTTAGAAGTTCTACTCTGCTGTACCCCGAAGACCTTATCTTCCCCACCATCAACAACATCCACTAATCCAATCAGGCACATTTACAATACTCATAAATCCTAATCTGTCACCAACCAAACCATCTTCCTTCTCCCTCCCACCCAATCAAATCCTAATTAAATCAACCCTTTGTTGCGCCGAACACCCACGAGGTGCGCGGGCGCAGCTGTCTCCCGCAATTACAAGATGGCCGCCTCCTCACGGCACGTACTAATTGACTTTTCATGTAGTCAATACGAATTTTAATGAAAGCTACCTGTGTGTTCGCAGTAGCTTGTTTCGTTAATTATATTCTAGCTTTTTATGGATTAATTTGGTGTTGTTTTGGGGTAAACGGAAGAAGAGGGGAAGTCCTTACATAGGTTGTAATTGATACGAGAATCAAGACATTGAAAGTGCAAACAAACCCGATTTCATATTTTGAAAATAATTTTGTGGTTTATTACGATAGGTATAATGAACAAAAGTCACTAGGTACCCTCCTTTGCGTCGCGCAGTCGGGTAAAAAGGTACAGTTTAGTCAGTCATTCATTCTCTTAAAATAACTGCTACTCCTAGAGGTTTAAATTCGAAGACGAGAAGCAGGATTTTTCATATAAACATATGAAAAATCCTGCTTCTCGTCTTCGAATTTCATTCTACTGTTTTAGGCCCGGAAAATAAAAAGCGATTTCAGTACACTCTCAAGTCTTGTCAAAAAAGTAAACTACAATAACATATATAAAGTTTCAGAATCACTCCCCAAATGTAAAATACAGGAAAAGGAAACTAAGTCCCATACTCACAGATCCATTTAATTACAAATACCACTTACGGTCCTTCCATCCTTTTAATACAGGAATTTGAAACCCGATAGCTATCCCTGAATGTGTCTGTCCGTCTGTCACCAGAAATAGACGCTAAAGTGCCCCAAATCCCAACGGACGGGCTAAACTCTTGCGCAGTGGTTTTTTAGGGTTCGGTAGCCAAATGGTAAAAACCCCGTGCACCGCTAAACAATGGTGTAGTGAAATAAGGAAAAAAATCATTAGGGGTGGTTACTCGGATAAATGAAAACGATGGATAAAAAAAATTGAATCTACGTAAGCGTGGGTATTAACGGATCCCATAATTAAAAGAATATGATGTGTCTAAGTGACTTTGCTATTAACGTCAATAGTTTTTGAGTTATGTGATATTTTCTGTCACTGCCGCAGAAATAACTTTGTTGTTCATAGTTTTCGAGAAAAATTATGAACCGGTAAAATCAATACCGTGCATTATGTAAAAAATCATCCCGACTACGGAACCCTTCACTGTGCGTGGTCCGACACGCATTAGGCCGGTGTTATATATTAATTTGATTTGATAAATGGCTGTGTCGTTGGTCGTGTAGTTTTGATTTCATCATTCGTTTGAATGAGACTGATGAGTGAGTATTTAGTTTTGAAAAAATAGGCAGAGAAGGATTAGAGTTTAAAGTTTTTGGCAGCTGAAGGTGGTGGGGAATTAATGTGTTTGATGGTTTTTTTTTATTTGGAAATGGAATCATGACTTGCTGCTTGCCAGCGTCGTCAAGTAATAGGATTAGTTTGGCTGAAAATAGTATAGCGGAACTGAAAGAAAATGCTACTGAGGAATGTTTTTTTTTAAATACGCATCTCTTCTTGAGGCGCATATATACTTATGGCTGCAGTTTTAAATAATATAATAGAATAATAATCAGCCTTATTGTCTCACTGCAGGTACTAGAGACATGAAAATTGAATGATGTGTTCTTTGTGAAGAGTTGGTATCCACCAAGAAAGGATTTTTCGAAATTCCACCCCTAAGAGGGTGAAATTTCACGTGGATGAAGTCGCGGGCAGAAGCTGGTTCCTCATATAGTGTTAAATCGTATAGTATTATTTTTGCAAGGATCTTTTAAGGCATTGCTTTCGTATCATAGCAAAGGAAATGTAGGTACTTACATGATACTGCTATTTTCAATCATTACTCTTAAAATATGATCATAGTCAGATCTTTTAGCTAATCAAATACAGAAATTGACAGCAAAACTAAACACTTCAAAAAACTAACACTAACCTGCCACGAAATATATTTCATTTAGTGGCAGCATTGCCATTCAAACGATCATCTCATTGCATTCAGAACGTTACCAACTTTTGATCTGTCGACTTGCTTGCAAGATAGTAAAATTTTAAAGCGATTGTAGGACGTTGAACATGAACAGTGCACGATTTGTTCGACAGACAGTTGGAAGCAAATCGATATGAACAAGCTAGGAGTGACAAGATGGTATAGCGTACAAGGAAAAATTGGTTTACCTATACAGCATGAAGTTTCACCTATGCTAAATAAATAAATGATAAATGATTTATTTCTGTAAGTAGGTTTGTACAAAAAAAAAATAATACTGACGTGTAAAAGTACACGTTAGTATTATTTTTTTTTTTAACTGGATGAGGTCGGCGTTTCCTATCTGACTATTCTGAGAAGAAAGGCCGAAACAAACTCAGAGGTCACAGTCTCTTTTAAAGTCCAGACAAAATTTTGGTCAGATCATCTGAAGACCATGTAGATTGGTGTCTGAAATGGTCTTCTGAGGAAAGAACAACACAGATTGAGCAGACCTGTCCAGTCAGTGCACGCATTTGTCAAAAATCGTGCAGCTCTACTCAGAACTTGAGGAGCTCAACGATTCGACGAACAATACCAAAGATTGGACATTTGGGTAGGCCGCGTAGATATGAAAGTTTTACTCTACGATTTAACCAGAATCTAAGGTCTCGTCATGGTTGGTTCATGGTTATTTAGGTAAGTCTTCTGCGTCGCTTTCGTAAAGGGGTTCAACTGAAACTCAATATTTTGTACACCAAGAAGAAAACCCATTCCACAAAAAAAAAAAAAAACATTTATTTTCGGGCAACACACGGCCCATTAAAAAGGGCGGTGGATAGCGTCGAGGCCAGCATTTGCATTAAGATAGTTTTCAGCACGTCACTGTAAAAAGAACAATCTAGGTTCTTTTTTGTTTCTCCAAAAGAGATCTCAATCAAATACCCCCTCCATATGTCAAGCACAGCAGGCACTTACATCCGTCAGTAGGTGATCAGCTACGTTATGTCAGAGGTGATTGGCTTTGAGCCAGCAGCTTCGAGATATTAGGGGTATCACTGAATGGGATGGAAGGAAGCACAGATATATATATACAGTTTTAGTACATCTTAAGTGACTCTTAAGTGGTACAATGACTTGAAATATCTCTCTTTTTATGCAAAATAATTGACTTCAAGGTAGAAATATGGATAGAATCTTTCAGTTGTAGTGTACTTATGTCATTCCCAATAATAAGGAATTCAGTGTTTTCGTTATATACCATTATTACCATACCATTGACCATCAAATTATAATTAAGACAATCTCTTAACACGAGAATTAAAACACCGTGATGAATCTGGCATGCTCTAGAACCAAAAATTCAAAGATATCTACCTATCCGCAATGGGCCCGCGTGGTGGATTATAGCCCTCTCGAAGAGAGGAGAATTGTGTCCAAGCATTATGCTTTATAGTTATTTCTGCATATAAGCTTGATGTTGTAAATCCCCTGCGATACACTTCATAGCTAGTAAGGATATTATTGTATATGTGATAGAAAACATCCGGTTTGAACCAAGAATTTACACCTACACTTTTCAGTGCTTCAAACCACCAACCATGATTCAACTAAAACATGCCTACTTTAAGCGCCAAGTTCACTGCCCTTCCGCCACTAAATCTCAAAAGATTATTATTCTTTCCTTCGTTATCCAAAACAATGCTTCCATACACTTACCAGATATTTACAGCTTTAGCATCGGTCCGCTGATTGATCGGCCATTTCGCGTATTTACGTTAGCAACACTGCACATTTTCACCTGGGGTGCATCGGGTGCATACATCAGTGAACGCATAATTCAGTGCACCTGTTTAGTTTCATTCACGTGGTGTGCAGAGCCGGATTTGGAAGGTGCTTTATTGTGACCTTGTTGCCGTGTCAAAAAGAATTTTGCAAATCATTTAGTATGTCGAACGTTAGACTGCAATAATTTTTCGTGATGATAGACAATTTTAAACTTTTTTCTTGTTTTATAATACCTATGACGTGCTCATGAGTTTAAACATGGTCCGTTACAGCTTTGTTAAGAACCTGTTGAAATAGGAAAATAAGCTAAGCATAGTTAAAATGATAACATCTGGTAATAATATTATTAATACAGTATCATAAAACAGTAAAACAAAGCCTTCTTTATCCTGAACGTTGATAAGAATATAAATTATATATTTTACTGAACATTCAGTACTAAATGCCAGTAATTTGATTAACATTTAAATTTGAAATAATGTTCGTTGTATGCAAATCTAATAGAGTAGACAAAGCAATATTACCATTTAAACTATCTTCAAACAATACCGCCTATATATCAACGAGACATTTACCAAAATTATCTGGGGCATTCTCCATTTAAATTTTTGAGTCATCTGTCGGCTAGACAGAAGTCCGAGAAATATTATGACGTGATATTATTGATTTGTTACTTATCAGCACGGTTTATTGCAGATGAGTCCTCTTCATTGACATTTTCATTATCAATTGAAGCTCAAGCGTCATCTTTTGACGCATAGGTCACCTTGACTAGTAATTCGTAGCATTGCTGGTCATCTATGTCTTCAAACATGATGAATAAGTAATATAAATTAATAAGCAGTCGTGTTCATCATGCATTTCGATAAACTCGAGCATAGTTTTATATATCTTGAATAGGTACATCCCTGGGTCCTTCAATCGTTCGGCTTCGTTGATTTTGTAAATTGATACGTAGAATTCTTGGTTCAATAATTTTGAGTTTATTATTTGCGTTCACTACTTATGTTCATCACTTTTCAATTTATATGAAGAGAGAAGGAGCGTGTTCACAGTTCTTTAACTTAAGCCTTGTACCCATTTTAACACAAACTCATGCATTTTTTCACCATCCTCATACCTCTCTGCATCCCTGAGACACACTGCAAGCTGCACTCAATGAGTGATCGCAACGTTCGCGTCAATCGCGGCGCGGCGATAACGTTGGCACGCAAAGTGTTGTGTTAAACTGAGTGGGCCTAATAAATTAGCGTCATGTTTTGATTTTAATTTATCGTGTAATTGATGGGTCGTGGTGATGGGTTTTTGGTATCAATTATGCTGTTGTTAGTGGTTCTTTGAAAGAGTATTTTGAACGTTTTTGTAATTTCCAATACGATTTGTCCCAAATGTTTTCGCTTGGAAAGTAATGGGAAAAGTAAATATTGGACTGGCTTGTTTGATACTGACAGTTTTTTTTCACATAGACATAACATTGAAATAACATTAGTGGACATAACGTTAACCTTAGTATAATGTTGATATTAAAAATTGTTTTTACACGTCAATCATTTTTTTTAAACAAGATGAGGTCGGTGTTTCCTATCTGACTATTCTGAGAAGAAAGGCCGCAACAAACTCAGAGGTCACAGTCTCTTTTAAAGTCCAGACAAAATCTTGGTCAGATCATGTGAAGACCATGTAGATTGGTGTCTGAAATGGTCTTTTGAGGAAAAAACACGCAGATTGAGCGAACCTGTCCAGTCAGTGCCATAATCATTACCTCTATCAAATGCATTAGTGATTGCAGTTCCCTGAAAGCAAACAGAAGGATCTACTGCCCTTCTTCTTGACACATTGTTGTATCTACTTTTCCAAAAATGTTATGAGGTAGACATACTTGAAGAAGAAGTTGATATGTTAAATCATCAAATAAATTGAGATAGGGTAAGAGAATGAAGATGACAATTAGGGCATACTTTGCTATCCAGAATATATTTTCCTTTTCGGGTAACCACTGAAAATCAGCACTGTGCTGTGGGTCGGGTATAGCACAGCATCATGCTGAGTGGAAGCCTTCTTGTCACAGTCATGACGTGCAGCCGTCGACTATCTCTGCTTTGTGCTCGTGTATAAAGATATTTTTTGTTTTTATTATATATGCTGGCGTGATTAGAATTAATTATCTTTTTATTTGCACGTGTTTCTGTGATAAATAAACCTACCTATTTTTCTTTCTTTCTTTTTCTTTCTTTTTCTTTCTATACGCGGTCCACACTCCAGGATTCGTCTGCTCCTCCAGCAATCCGTCCTTCGACAAACATGACCAGCTCACTGCCACTTCAGTTTTCTTACTCTGCAAACTATGTCGGATTGTTGGTCACTCCGATTCTTTTCCGAATTGGTATTTTAAACAAAACACACAATCAATCAGGTTCATTTTCCACAGCATAAAGTTCACTTCTAAATGGGTTACTGCTCTCTGGTATATAACACAAATAGCCTCGAAAAATGTCTATCAACATACATAAAAACGTTTTATGTATTATTTGATATTCATAATAATTTGAATGTTAATGTTGTGGACATAAATTATGTTAATATATTTGCTTATGTAATGCGAATTGTTAGGTTGTCTGTAAGTTTATTGTTTTATCTTAGAATATTGATGGTTTTTTGGTTTGAATTTGAGGCCGGTTGATAGCAATACTTAGGCTCATCCATGGGTACATGGGTGCGAAGCGCTACTGCTGAGCATGTGATCCTGGGTTCGGTTCCCGGGTCGGGTAAAGTGTTATTGAATTTTTCAACTGGAATTTTGCAGTAGCAGCCTGGAGTCTGTATATGTGTGACTTCCCCAAGCACCTCCATTTTCGACTGGTTCTGTGCTTCTCGCATCCAACGGGTTCCTGAGGCCTTCACAAGATCGTCGGTCCACCTTGTGGGCGGCCTTCCAACGCGGTCGCCACTCCAGAAGCTTTCGACCCCATCGGCCATCTATTCTGCGAGCAGTGTGCTCTGTCCACTGTCACATATTATGTTTGGCAATTCTTCGGGCTATGTCGGTTTCCTTGGTTCTCCTGCGGATCTCTTCATTTCTGATCCGATCACGCAGAGAAACTCCAATCATAGCCCTCTCCATTGCCCATTGGGTGTCTTTTAGCCTTCTAATAAGGCCAAATAGTACGTAAATGAATAAACGAAAAAAAAAACGAGCGAAATCATATTACAAAACTAGTTAAGTAATAGAAGAAAACACAAAAAGGCAATGTATTATAATATTATATTGAGGTGTAGATCATTCTCAGCGGTGACATTTTTTTTTTACTTTTTATGATATTAGTTATGTGAATTATGACAGCCAGTTTCTATACTAAGTTGGTGGAAAATAATATTAATTAATAGTTTAGAATACTTATTAAACAGAAGAAATCGGGAACATTAATTATAAAACTGACAATTTTTTTAAATGTCGTAATTCTCGGAAGTTATTAAATCATCAAAATAAGCCTGACCTTAGGCTGACATTAGGCGTGCGCGATCCTCGGGCGTGTGAGTAGCGCGGGCGCAGCGCGCGCGTCGCGAGCGCGCTGCGTGAGCGTCGCGTTTTGCTGCCCTGCGGCGTGTGTGAAAAGTGAAAGCGGCGCGCGCGCGGCGCGAACGCGGCGCTCGGGTCGCGTTCTTACCCCTTCGCCCGCTATCCCCGCCGCCCGCTACTGTTTCGGTCAGTCACATGGTGGCGAGCGCCGCGTGCGCGCCGCGCGCTCGCTGCACACACGTCACACGGCGGCAACACGCGACGCTTACGCAGCGCGCACGCGGCGCCCGCGGCGCTCACACGCGCGCGCCTTATGTGAGGGAGGCCTAATGGTGATGCAATCAATTCATCAGGATGAATTCCGTGATTGAAAATCATATTCTGATCTCTTATTATTCAAGGGAGATATATAGATGTGACCCCTAATCGACAGCATAATAACATATATTTTTTCCGCAAGATTTTGTTATTATTTTTCTGATTTGAATGTCCATTTTTGTTGTTTGCTGATTGACATTGAATCTGCTTCATATCGAGCAATCATATTGGATGCAAGTTTTCCTAACGGCAACACGATTCATTGATGTATTTTTCTTCATCTTTTTAATTTTATTTCTTAAGCATAGCTTAAGGCTTCGTTTATACGAAGGAGAGAAGTCCTTTTACCTAGAAATCAAGGGGTACTACCACACAAATACTGGGTGTAAGTAGCAATCCTGTGTTCTGACAATAGACAGCACCTTCTACTTATCACCAGGTGAACACTTGACACCGAAACTATTCCACTAACCGCACTGAAACAAAGTTTTCATAAATGTGGTTCGGTAGAACAGTATTACCTTAACAGGACTGCCCCGTTGGTCTCGTGGTTGCAAGCGCGACTGCTGAGCGTGGGGCCCTGGGTTCGATTCCCGGGTCGGACAAATTGTTATTGAGTTTTTCCATTAGGAATTTCTTAGTAACAGTCTGGAGTTTGGAAGTTGGCGGTTTAATACCCCCGTGCCTCGGAAAGCACGTAAAGCCGTTGGTCCTGCGCCTGATCTTCTCTCCGGTCGCGTCGGATTGCCGTCCCATCGGACTATGAGAGTGAGGGAAGAGGGAGTGCACCTGTGTCTGCGCGCACACGCCTGCACTATAGTATCCCCTGCGTAAGTACCTGGCTAATATCCGTTGAGATTGGCCACCTTGACCGAAATCGGTCGGGGAGGCTATAATTATTACCTTAACAAATCACAATTAGTCACCACGAAATTCGTTATTCACCAACCGGTATTCGGGTCAAAAGACATCAATGCTCAACTAAGGCATCAATCATCAAAACCATTTTAACAAGCACACACATGTTTTTATCATTGCAAGAAACCGCGAACGACACCAGTGGGCGTATAGTCTCAAAAATGCCATCATAATAGTTATTTACGATCATAAAATCAAATGGTTTGCTGTCATAAAACAGGAAAAATAATGCTTCGTTGGATGGAACAGTGGGCGACAAGAAATGGTAGAAAGATGACATAAATTTAGTGGTTATTAAGAGTTTACATCGGTTATTTATGTTCACAAATTGTGTCATGATTGGCATTTGTAAAGTTATAATTAGAGAGATTTGTAGGCTTTTCATAAGCAATGGTGGCATATTGGTAACGGCCCCGATTAACTAGTCTTAAGTCGTGGGTTCGAAGCCAGTCAGACGATTTACTTGGCGTAAATAATTTCAACACCACTGCTCTCGAAATTGTAAAGGAAAACATCGTAAGGAAACCGACATGTCCTAGATCCAAAAATTCAAAGACGTGTGACACTGGGCCCGCGTGGTGTATTACGGCCCACTCCCTCCCAGCAGTGGGAACATTATAGGCTGATTACGATATGTCGGCTTGTAACTTGATTGTGGAATCATTTGTATAGAGTTGCAGGATTTAGAAAATTACATCATTACCTATATTAGAGAAAACATATGTTTAAAATTCTTAATCACGAAATAGAATGACAAGATACGTGATCTTTGTCATTTCTCTAAAACTAAATAGGAGACAACTTTTGGAAAACAGGTTTTTGGTTTCTTGACTAATTTCTAATGACTTCTTCAATAGTACCTTGAATATTGTAAGTATAAGGTTGCTTATTAGCAAGTTTAGAATATTTTGCATACTTGAGGCTTACTAACTAGGTATATTATTTTTCAAATGCGTATACTTTCTTTACTTACTTATTTATCGTGAGCCTATGATAGGATAGAATATTACTTTCAGCAGGAGTCAAGTTTGCAGTTATCCTTATCTTTACCTGCATGGACCATTACCTCTTAGGTACCTACTCCATCAGACCCTGCAATGTGACCTAAAATTTCTTTTCTCCCGTCTTTCATGACATCTAATACAAGAGGTAGAAATCCTATTTTTCTTATCCTCCGATCAACAAAAATGATTTATATCACAGTACTATTATACTCTTCTATTGACACTTATAAATTATCTTTATATTTCTTTTATCACATCATTATCAGTGTTCACTACTATAACAAAGTACCTCATCTCCAATCTCATTATATATTTTAACAATCACATTCTTGGCACAAACATTATTAAAAAATCTAGTCAACACAATAGTACGCGATAAATTCTGAAAAAGAAAAAGATCAAATGTACAGAACGCTATAAAAATGACTGTGACATGCTACAAGACAGTGGACAAAAGTTTCAAATTCGACAATACTTAAGGGATTTGCATAATAGTCACGCATCGATCCAACTTCCCACCGTCATCCACCAATAATTATTTGCGGTTAGCGTAGTGGGTAATTTTCTTGCATACATCTCCATCAACCGTCCGGTGTACCTATTGGTCAAATAGGTACTTTATTGCATCCTCTTTTTCGCCTTTTTGTCTACTTTCGTAATCTGCACTCAATGACAGGTCTTCTTATATTATCAGTCATTCAGTAACCATGGCCTTTAATGGCTAACCTACTGACATTCTGCAATAGAGTTTAGAAAGGTGAAAATAATTTCAAAAGCAAACGAAGTGTCAATATATAAATATTATCTAATATATAAAATTCTCGTGTCACAGTGTTAGTTACCATACTCCTCCGAAACGGCTGGACCAATTTGTATGAAATTTTATGTGCATATCGGGTAGGTCTGAGAATCGGCCAACATCTATTTTTCATACCCCTATGTTTTTCAGCTAGTATACCAATAATATAATATAATATAATATATGAACCACCATATGCCCATATAACTTTCGTCTGAAAGGCCGTTTCTTGTGTTCTAATAAATTGTAATTTTTATTAGGAACAGCCTTCTGTTATGTCTGCTTCGCCAAATTTCGTACATGTTAAAGTCGCAACGCGTTAATGATTCGTCATCCTTGCGACAGGTTTACGGCGTTTCGCGGTAAGCTTTCGGCGTTTTATCGCGTAGTGTTAGTTTTTAGAATGCTCTGTTTTGTCTTCGATTACGAGTTGATTGTTCGGCTGTTTATTGATGATTATTATTAATTTAATATGTTTTACAAAATATAACAATGGATATCATGCGATTTGTTTGAAATCTGGACGAAGAAAATGTAAAAATATTTACAAATTAAATCAGAAAATCAACTTTGTCAAAGTCGTTTGAAGTTTTAGTCGCTATACGATAGTTCATATTTTTTTTTAATTTTTTGAGGTTGGCAATATTTTAATCATCATGAGTATATAGAGGTGTGAGGAACAGGGTGTAAAGTTCACTCAACCTACCAGACGGGTGTTGTGTCTGGCGGGCAACTGCCCGATGATTCATGTCGGGTCGTTGTATATACTTATGCTAGTTGCACGGTAAATTCTGCATGCGAGATGCAGGATTTTGTGACGTCAGTATGACGCTTTGTTTGCATGTGGCGTTGTAGATACCGCTACAAGTAAGTCAAGTTGGTACTTACAAATTATTTTACACTGTTTTACATCTAAATTATATACTTAAATTTATATAAATCTAAAGATTTCACAAACAGGTGGAAGAGTCTTCGGTTTCACTACCTAACCCTACAAAGTATAAAAAGCGTGAATATAAAAAAGCGATAAAACTATCCTAATAGCTCTCGAGTTAATACACACCAACTGACAAATTTACGATTCACAAACAGACATAGACATACAGTTTTGTATAGATATAATTCAGTTTTATAGCGTTTTGCATGAGTGTTACGAAACGCCGCGTTTTCCCGCGCGACTGTCATGACTCACGACACAAGATGTTTCGGTATCATTATTTATATTATAGTACTTTGAAATTGTAACGAGGTTTACACACTTTTGAGATATTTTTAGATTTGTTGTTCGGAAATATTTGATAATTTAGTAGCTTTTTAAATGAAGGCCGCTTTACACCTTCCGATTTGCTTCATGCAATATCGATCGTCACTAGAGGTATTACCTATAACTACAAACAAATTCCGTTAGTCAGAATATTCCACGACACAATCACTCTCGGCAGCTTTTAAACGTGGCTAAAAATGTGTCTTCTAGAACAGCTGTAAGTATAATGAACTATTATCTAGCTAAACTATAAAAAAGAAAAGCATGGCTAGAAGGTAAAAACACACTACCCAAAACTCTGTTAATCCAATCTTTCAAATGAAACAGCTAAAATAAAACAAAAACATCACACCATTTCACTGTCACATCAAATACTTGAATCATGACGTCACAATCAACTAGACACCAGCTGATTCCAGCTCGACTGATATAAATGAGTCACCATTAATACGGCGCTCGATGTGACCAAAATATTCGCGTCAGGTCCTCACCGCGTCATTATTATTCACTTACACCTATAACATTTGTCCGCGATTGGTCGGAGTTGACGGTGTCATGCTATACCAAGTAGTTACAGATATCTGGGCGGACTGGGTAGATTTTGTTTATTTATATAAACATGGTCAAATTGAATTAGCTACCGAAACTTTGCAGACAAGATAAGTATCGATATTTAAACACGATAAAAGAAAAGTTTGATGACTTTTTTGTGGGATCATCGACCGCAGTTAGAGTAGTTAGTTGAAACATTAGGTCAAAAATCATTTTTTTTTTGTGTATTCTTCACACAAGTAAGTATCGACTCCTACTATGTTGGGGTCGGCTTCCAGTCAAACCGGATGCAGCTTAGAAATCAGAAGCATTAGAAGATACGCGGACCAGCCGATCGATTCTGTAAAAATCTCACCGTGAAAACTAAGGTGAAGTGAGCTGTCATTCTCCTGATGTTAGAGATTGCCTCCATTGATAGCTCACTTCACCTGTATCATCACGCTGAGATTTTTACAGAATCGATAGGCAGGAATGCGGGTGTTAAGCAAATGCTTAAGTATCTATATGTAAACACGAAAAAACAAAAGAAAACAGATTTTCTCAACTCATACTTCAAGTAACAACACTTCCAGCGGTCACTGACCCCCAAAAAAGACATCAAATGGTTTAGGTATGTTTATATTTCATCGTATTTAAATGTCGATACCTACCCATCACAGCAGCAGCAGAGTTTCGCTAGCTAATTTCATTTGACCCTGTATATACGTTATTATTATGATACATCACAAAAAATTAATCGAACATTACACATTATAAATAATGGTCGGCCTGGATATACAATGGGTTTTAGCGATTTTAGTAAAAGAGCTCATTCAGGATCAGTATCCGCTACTACCATGTTTTTTTTCCCGTAACCAGCATTGACCTGTTCCAGTTTGAAGAAAAAAAGTGTAAAAAAAGTGTTGAGATTCTCATTTTTGTCTCTGGCCAGGAAATCGGGTCATCACCTATAAATCAGGTGAGCTGTCAACCTGTTAGCCAATTTACTGAGTTAGGTATCAATAAAAAGGTGAATTAAAGGTTATAACATGTTAGGTTGATGTGTAATTTTTCAATTAAAATGCATAAATTTTGTTTAGTCAAGAATGGTGACTAATACCAGTAAGATTGATGATCAAAATTTATTCCTCAATTTTCATGATTGCACCTACCACTGTTTGTCTCTGCATCACCCAAAGGTTGACTGGTAGAAAATGCCTATGACATTAAGTCCGCCTCTGTACATGTATGTATGTGCTTGAAGTTTTAAATAAATATCTTGCAGTTGCTGTCCTTTATCAGACCGTTGATGGTCAGCTGCTATAAGACCTGTCTTTTACCAAAGTGAAAAAGTGAAAAGTGAAATATACATTTATTTTGTGATTTTTCTCTTATATCAAACAGCTGCATCAGTCTTAGATAAGTACCTATTTTGATAACATAATCAGCCTAAAATGTCCCCACTGCTGGGACACAGGCTTCCTCTCGGTGCGAGGGAGTGGGCCGTAATCCACCACGCGGGCCCAGTTCGTGTTGGTAGATGCCACATGTTTTCGAATTTTTGGCTCTAGGACATGCCGGTTCCCCCACAATGTTTTCCTTCACCGTTTTGACCAGTGGTGATGAAATAATTTACATAGCACCTGTCTGGTTTCGAACCTAAAACTCTTATGTTACGGCCGTTAACACTGGACCACCACTCCTTTATCTCCTATTTTGATTGTTATAAGAAAAAATTCACAATTAACCTGTTCATCATTGGTCACAGTTGACTTAAACAAATCAAAAACGCTATAAGTCATTGTGTTTACTAGAAATAAACGCAGCATAATAATTACACGACGAATTAATCAGAATATGAGTGACATAAGCGATTCGTTTATATTATTAATCTAAAGAAATAACAACTTTGAGATGAATTATCATATTTTTGCCATAAATATGAGGAGACAGGTGTCAGTGGAGGTGACATATGGAAAAACACTGGTGATGCTGATTCATAGCATGGTCAAACATCACTCTTGAAGTGATGTCATTTTAGTGTATTTTTTTGGAGGAAAAATTAGGTTATTACTTTATTTGTAAGTGACGATGCACACTAAGCAACTTTTGACACACTTTTTGTTATTTATGTTCTATGTCTCTGAAATAAGTGTCAAAAGGAAAACAACGTGAGTAATGTGGTTTACCGGTCCTAAAACCAAAAGTTCGAAGACATGATTGACATCTATCAACGTGGATCACGGTCCACTTCCTCTCAAAAAGAGAGCAGGCCTGTGTCTCAGCTTTTTTTTTTTTTGTGGATGGGAAATCATCAAATGACCCCTCCCGCTCTGGGTGGAGCAGAAGGGAGTGTCAGACTCTTACTGACTAAAACCCACCCGTGTTCCTTCCTTAGCCCTTTGTGTTCCGGGGCAGCGGTAACCCTTTCGGATAATCCCGCTGCCTGTGTCTCAGCTGTGGGAACATTATAGGCTGATTATGTAAATATCAATATCGATAAAAGCACTGCACGTGTTCCAGGTTTCCATTTAGTCTTACCGGCCATAATAAGGTAGGCTGAATTTTGTTCCAAAAAACCCCAAAACGGTTTGTCTGCACTGATTACTGGTACCAAAACAAAAAACTAGGCAACTTTGTCTCTAGTCCTGAAACTTAAAAGGCATTACTTGTAAGCACCATTTCTTGCTAATAAGAATTGATGATAATTACCTTTTATCACCAATGCACAAAAAGTTGTCCACAATCGCAACATATGCGCGAACTCTTAGCCGATTGACATCCTTAACACAGATGGCGTGACATAAATCAAGATTTGTCTTCAAGACGCGTTCCTTACAACTAATAATACGATAAATAAATCAAATTAACAATCCAGACAGTTTTATTGAGATACTAAATAGCATTTTTGTAACGAAATGTTTGTATTTTGTGAGATCAGAACACGTTAAATGTATGTGATGTTGTTGTATGCTTACGTGGTACTGAAATTTTTGGGCGATATTCCTAGTAAGCAACGCGTCAACAGGGCTGAAATACAAGGCGCAAAAAACTACCTCTCAAACAACTTTATTCCATCCATCAACAATCAATTTTACTTATATTTTCCTCCGTTGATAGATTTAATACCGTCAGTGGTGATAGTTTTCTGTTTGTTTTATCTCGTGGCTCTCTTAAACGAGGTACGATAGTAACTTAGTAATTATCATAAGTTTCGTGGATGGATAACCTACCCACCTTGTTCATTTTATCTCTAGTAAGTATATGTCTTAATAGAATTTCATGGGAATGTGCTCCAAACCAAAGTTCTTCAAACAATCTAAATCCACTCCTATGAACATGTCCATCAAACTGGGTAGAATATTCAGTAATAAAACTAATGATGTCATTTGAATGAAGTTGAAAAGAGCGATAAAAATAATCTAGTTTACTCTGTATATCTCTCTATCACAGCTAGAGGTGTAAAAAATTAAAAGCTCTAAAATAAACCGCCCACAACGATTCTAATGAGACACAGAACCAATAAACTACTAGTTTTATTGTAAAAGAAATAATAGTAGCGAACGATGTCACTACTACACTGTAATGCAACGAAACGACCGCTTCACGACCACGATACGACATTTAAAAACAATCCAAAACAAACTTTATTCTCTGAGAAATAAAGTTGATTGTGCCACAAAACGGACACGACGCACCAATGAGAAAAACACAATGTAATCCAAATTGTACGTGCTAAGGTCTAAGGTCGATTTTTCCGTGTAAAGTGTGAACGTGTAAGATTTTGAATTTGAGTGCGAATGCGATGCATTAAATTGTAATCGAACACTATGGTGAAAACATACGAGGCGGCGCCCGGCGCGGGCGCTACTTTATTTAGTAGATGGAAAAAAGCGGTTTAAAATAGCCTTGTTTATTTGCAAGCTGGTTTCCTTTGTAGGTTGTACTAGATTTTAAGTGATGCCAGTACTGACCAGATATAGAAGTGGGAACTTGTAGTGTTGAAGTTTAAAGGGTAGGACAATGGTTTATCAGTTACATGTTTAATTGCAGGTCTGTTTTTGTGTTTTGTTTAATGATCATTCGATTTATCAATGATTTTAGAACTTAGACCTTGTTATTAAAACTGCAGTTGCTTATAGAACATATTTTTCACTGAAAATATATTAACTTAGTTACCAAATTAATGTTATGGTCACGAAAAGTTTTAGACACTCTCCGATTTTGACTCTATAACCCTAACAACTTCGAAACAAAAGAGTACTTTAAACGCAACTCAATTTCCAGTCAAATTTTCCCAACCAAACATCTAAAACGCATAAATCCCAGCAGCAGACTAGTCTAGCCTGGATGGAACCGATACGTTTCCACACTTTACAGTGACGGTCGCAACAAAATATCGAGTACCGATTGTATAAATATGCAGTTATCTTTCTTTTTAGCTAACGTGCTTTTGCATTATGCAGGCCGGCCCGGGATGTACCCCACGTGTGCTTCCAATAAAATTTTACTACGCCCGCATTGTTCTATATGGGTTTTTCGTGAGTGTGAGCGAGAAGGAAGATAGGCCATTTTGTTACGGCAATAACGAAGCGGGGCAAGTGACTATAAGTCGAATCCGCCGCGGTGTCGGACGGTGTAAATGGCATTATTTTTTATCGGCCGCCCGTGTAGGGTAGTTGGTAAAATTTTCTTTTACAACATTGATTTTTTCGTGCGTTATATTTTATTTATTGTATTACTAGTAGTTTATTATGTATTTTAGTGGATCGTTTTGAAGGTACGGGTAATGAAAAAGGAATTGTTATGAATGAAATGTGCCCGTCACTTATCTTGAAGTGGGTAGGTAGAATAGGAACTTTATCGTAATATAGGTAATACAAGAACCTGTCAACGTTTATGTCATCGTTATAATAAGATGGACGATGAAAACAGTTCGGTGGCCAGACAGGCTGTCAATGGCGCTTCAGTAACTAGCATTGGGCAGTTGTCCCACCTCCGACGATGAACGAGTAGCGAGTAGAACTAGTAACTGAAAACGAGTTGGCGAGCAGCGAGTGTGTAATTCCGATAGTTTTGTCGCTGGGCTATCAGCGAGTGTCCGAGTGCGACGGGCAATTACTCGCGATCCGCACTCTAGGTAGAAATGACCGCTGGTTGGTCTCTCGGCGTGAGCTTTGACCGCCAAGCGAGCATCACTGAGCTAGTATTATCTTTGATAGCTCTTGTCGCTCAGCGACAAACGATTGGAGCGAGTCCTCGCCGGCAGTGTGAACAGAAAGCGATCAACTATTAATATATGCATCTCTTTCGTTTACACGGAATATACAGGATGTCCCAAAAGTTTACGTAGCTGGAAAGCAGGGTGATAGGGGTGGTCACAAGGATCACCAGAAAAATAAAAAATAAACAAATACTTTTTTTCAGTACACTTGGAGGAAGTTGAGTGAAATCGTAATTACTAAGTCCTTCACTGAACAAGAACTTAATTTTCTTTAAAATCTTGGTTAGATATGTATTGTTTGTTTTTATTTCAATTTGATAAAGGGTTATTGACGATTACATAACAGTATTTTTTTTAAATGCTATTTATTTTTTTAAATACCTAGAGGGGATTTATTTTTTTATTTTTCTGGTGACGTTTGTGACCACCCCTATCACCCCCCTTCCCAGCTACGTAACCTTTTGGGACACCCTGTATATCTATTGTACGTTTCTTGAGCGATAAAATAGCCGATAGTTAGTCGCTTTCTCGCCGGCGGTGGGACATCTGCCTTGTTGTCAGTACAACAGTAAGCTCAGTCGTTCGGTTGCGTTATTATTTGGAAGCTTTCATATCAGTCTGTAATTGACCATAGCTATGGAACTCTTGTTCCAGGGTTATGGTTGAATTTTCCATAGTTAAGAGGTAATTAAGAGAATATTGCCATAATGATCATGTTAGGTAAACAGTTTGGTAACCGTTGTTTGCTGTAAGTACACACATCAAAAGTGTCTAGGGATCAAGCATTTTTATGCGGATTTCTTGAGATTGAGATGTGGCTTTGTAATAAATTTATGATTTTATAAATTTATATGGATCCTTTTTGGTGCATTTCATAATTTGAATCAGGAACTGTGAATCAAATTCGAGTAAAAGACGAAAATCAGCTGTCAATATTTTCCCTATAAAAACATACAACGCATTGAAGACATTATTAGTGCTACTGTTTCCCTACTACTGATTAAAACCAACGTTATTATGGAGCGGCGACGTCATTTAAGCAGGGAAGAAATGCTCAGAGCCGTGGGAATGATAGAAGCTGGTTCCCGGCAACGTACTGTGGCTTTAGCTCTGAATACAAGTCAGAGTGTTATCAGTCGACTTTGGACACGTTACCGAAGCACTGGTACCGTGGCTGAGCGCCATGGAGGACGGTATCGCTGCACCACACGGAGACAAGACCGATACATTCAAATCTTAACTCGAAGAGCTCCAACAATAACCGCCATGATGTTAGCCGTGAGGCTTCATCACTCTTCAGGGAACTTAATTAGCGACCAAACAGTCAGAAACCGCTTGCATGAAGTGAACCTTCATTCCCGAAGACCGCTACGGGTACCACCTATAGCAATGCACAATCGTGGGATTCGATATCAATGGGCTCTTGAACACAGAAATTGGGCAGAAGAACAATGGCGTTTCGTGTGCTTTTCTGATGAGTCTCGTTTTGGTATGAGACCGGATACAAGACGTATACGACACTGGAGAACCCCTGGACGCCAACAGCGATTAAAATCCTGCCAGGAAGTCCATCCTTATAGTGGTGGAACCATCATGGTATGGGCGGGTATTTGGATCGGCGGAAGAACTGAGTTGATTTGGATCAGAGGCAACCTCAACGCTCAAATTTATGCTGAGACGATTGTATCAGACGTCATCGTTCCTCTACAAGTGCAAATCGGTCCCTTATTTCAGTTAATGCATGATAATGCACGACCGCACACCGCAAGAGTTGTAAGACAGACTCTCGCCGCAGCTAACATCAATGTCCTGCCCTGGCCTGCTCAGTCGCCAGACTTGAACCCGATTGAGCATGCATGGGATATGCTACAGAGAAGAGCTCTGCCGAATATGGAGGGTATCCAGTCGCAAGAAGACCTTTTTTTGTTGTTGCAACGAACATGGGCGGCCATTCCACAGCGTGATTTGGATGAACTCATTTTGAGTATGCCAAACCGATGTTCTTGTGTTGTTAGTGTTCGCGGTAGAAACACGGATTATTAATTGTTTAAGTTACCCAATAAAATTTTAGAGAAAACTGTTATTTCAGTCTTTTTTTCGAACTTTTGTGTTAGTGGTTCAAATGTCAAAAATCCCTTTATTAGGAAAATGGCAAATTTCTTTATTAACGCAAAGGTGACTTGGTTTATCGTTACTGTGACAAACGAAAACACTTTATTTGATGAATCCTTAAAGAAAATTTTAATTAATATCAATCAGGAGAAAAGTTATTGCAAAAATATATGTTGATCCCTAGACACTTTTGATGTGTGTAGGTTATTTATTTTTTTAGGTAATAAGTTCTGTTTACGATTTTATTATTTATTTCTGCTTGAGTACAATTCGCACCTTGATAACAAAAGTGGCACTATGCGGAACTTTTAAAACTATGATTTCTAAATACAGTACAGTGCAGTACAGTTTCTAAGAACAGTCTTATTTTAAGTTGTGTCAGTACATAACTTAGAAAAAGAAAGTCAAACTGATAAGTAAACAGATAAGTGAAATTAATTGCAGTCTTTTATTTCAGTTATTCGCTAAGATATTGACAATATTCTGCGTCAAAAACTTTTTTAAATGGTCATACTGAAAAAAGACAATTTTTGTATAACGCCACTTTTGTTTTCAAGGTGCGAATTTTCAATGTTTGTGTTGGTATCTTGGCGTCATGGCGTGTGCTAGCTGACATAATAGCAAATAATTTAATTTAAGGTTTTGTGTTTCGAAATGTTATTTAAATAAAATCAAGTTCTACTAACTGAACAGACAGCTGTGCTGCTGAACAGTTTGTTGCGCCACTTCTTCTGCCCAGCGAAAGCACTAAGAAGTGGTGAAGGGCGGGCGTTTTTGGGGACTGTCTTTTGTAATTTTGACGTTCAAAAAGTGCTGATTCTCAGCCTAGTTTGAATAAATTACTTTTGATTTTGAATCAATTGATACTCGTGCCAATTTTCTTGAAATTATTGGTACGTCAGAACACCCTTAGCTACAGATACAAATTACTGCTCAACAGTTATTATATGTACAAACATTTTCAATTATCATCAATTTAAATATGTTTGTAGGTCAATCATAACACCAATTGAATATCCACAATATCTTAATTAGAACCTATCTGCCTGTCTGCCTGCATTATAGCCTACCTTTTAATTATTATATTGTTGTTTCATATAATAATAATACATTTTTTTCTTTCCCAGGTAAGCTAGACATTCCCAGTCCCACGTATACGTAAGCAAGGTAACATAAAAACGACGAACAAAAATACTTAATTAATAATGAATCGTGTGGTTGATTGATTAATATGATAAGTCCTGACGTCTGTCTGTCTGGCCACGGTGTAAATAGGTTACAGAAGGTCCACTCTTCAAATTTGCTGCTACATTCTTATCCATCCTATGTCGCAAAGAGGTATTAATTACGTTTTTAGCTATTACTTTTTCCTGCAACCTACAGAATCATGTTAAAAAACTCGCCGAATGCACAACTTCCACTTTTTTTAAGTGAAAAATAAGAAAGCCTTACAATAAATTAGTCACATTTAACATGCAATCCCACGAATCCATACAGAAGGTATGTGTCACATGTACAAATAAGTATTAAATTCAGAATGTCTTGTGCAACGGAAACTCAATACACATTTCCAACTGCGACACATTGTGTGATACATGGTTTGGATTAAAGTGACCCTTTTACAAATAAGCAGGTACCTACTTACAAATAACATGCAAATCACACATTAATCAATAAAGTTTGATAAATTTATAATACTGCATTTTAACATTGGGTATTTCCACGAGTTCCATGTCGCACGTTGTCACAAATGGTCCTTCTGAACTTTTTACTGTGTAGCCTGTCTGTAAAATGATTGACAGATTTTGGTTTTAATTGACGTATAGCGGGTATTAATTGAGCGACGTGTCAGGGGCGACCGTCTGTTCTTATTTCACTGTACAATGTATGTTAATGTTGTATTTAACAACATTTTAATGGGGCAGTCTAGTTATTTTTAAGCTGGGTACAGGTATTATGCAAGGCTATGTGGGTGATGCAAGCATGCACTTGCAAAGGAATCATTGGAGACTTTTCACGAACTCTGATTGTGCATTCGCATTACCTTGCATGAACCTTCCACGTCTGCTTACCAGGTTCATGTATAACAGTACAGTAGTATTGACTAAAAATGAATTAATAACGTAATATTTACTTTATAAATTTGAAACCCTATTGACATTATATATGCTGTATTTGACATAGTGATTATATTTATATATATTTTTTTGTTTTGCGTATATCGTATAAGCATAATTATGTATAACAGTATAATAGTAATTTTGACTAAAAATGAACTAATAATGTAATATTTGTATTATAATAATTTAAGAAGACTGTAATTTTCTTCGATTATTGTTACAGTATCACTTAAAAATTTGCACGATTAGTAAGTCGAATATACGGTGACTGATAATTAGTGACCGATACTTAAACTTATTGTTTAGGTATCGGTCACAGATTACCAGTCACCCTATATAGTGAAACCATATGTCACTTTACCATAAACGATGTACCTATATAAAGCATTCATTCATTCACGATTAAGACTTTTGATAGATAAAGCAGTTTAAGATTTGAAGCTTCTGATCTATCCACATCATAATCAGCCTTTAATGTTCCCACTGCTGGTCACAGGGCTCCACTCTTCGAGAAATAGTGGGCTGAAATCTACCACGCGGGCCTAGTGTAGGTTAGAAGATGTCATAATGTCTTAGAATTTTTGGTTCTAGGACATGCCGGTTTCCTCACGAGGTTTTTCTTCACCGTTTTGAGAGCAGTGGTGATGAAATAATTTACACAAAGTAAAGCGCCTGTCTGGCTACACTGGGCTACCACTGATCCCTATCTACAATTGTAAGAAATTATGATTGCTTTACTGTATGCATTATGCCGTGATTAACTTTGTTTCCGTACTCAGACAAAATCCATCGCAAAAATACTTAACAACTACTGCAAAAACCCATCAAAATACGCACGTGTTTAATGATGCAATAAATAATAAAAATAGCTCGTTTATTAACGATTATGTCCTAAAACATGGCGACCTCGGTACGAACATACACAATTATGTCAAGTGCAGTCGACCAATCAATATCTAATGACATAGAGTAAGGAGGAGCGTAGATGGGGCGGACGATTGAAATGCAATCTCTGTTGTTTGTCGAGCGATGCGACGTTACGCAGACGTCTGTCAATATAGACGTAAAGTGAGTCATATAATAAATAGCAGCTGGTTAATTGCGTAACATATTATAAGGTATCAATGGCTTTCATTTTGACAATTCAACAACATTTATTGCATTATTTACGTGGTTGAGCAGACAAGTTTTTCGAATATAAATGAAGGGTGTACTGGTGTAGGTTAGTCTCATACACTGAAGTGAAACTTCTCAGGTGGCAATTCGGTGAATGGACGAGAATTATGAAATTTCTAGGATGCGTCACGTTTAGGCACATTTCGTTACATGAGAGAGAAGAAAGATATAACTCTCTCTTTCTGTGTGTCACACTAAATCTCACCTAATCTTTATTTTTAAGACGTCTCACTTTATGACGTGTACGGTGCTGTAACCGCTATTCTTTTTTCAATAAAATCATGCTCTTTCAATATTTTCTAGTTCAAAACTGTTCTAAAGCTTATAATTTAACAGTTAAACTAATTAAACTTACCTACTGTCTTGTTTTAATCTTCTATTAATATTAGAAGAAAAAAAATTGTGGAAAACTACTGTTTAGTGGGGTTTTAAGCTATGGAATATACCGTTTTAGCTCTGCAAGTGGCCTTTAGTAAACTGTTATTAGGCAAGTAAACGGCGCGCGATGAAGTGATTACCTCTGATTTATAACTACACTCAGAAACGCTTTAATTTCACCGATATGCTAATTTTATGTAGTTTATCGGTACTGAAATAACGTGAAAATACCTGGCCTTGCAATGGCCTTCACTAAATTATATTTTGCTTGTCTATCTACTCATTATTCTATGACGAAAAAATATTATTAAATGCACTTAATTTTTATTTACTTAGCATTTAATTTTTATTTCTGTCAATGTTGCTTCTGTCAAAGGGGCTTGTGGCTAGCAGCAGCACGGGTCATTCGATCACGTTAAGCTACGCTTGCCGCAGTTGATCCGTGGATGGGTGACCATCTTTATATACTTTACCTCTCCGTGCCTCGGACAGCACATTAAGTCGTTTGTCCCGGCTGTCATTCGTAAATCTTTGACAGTCGTTACGGATCGTCAGAAGCACGAAAGTCTGACAACCAGTCTTACTAATCGGTATTGTATTATCCAGTAACAAGGTTGTGGAGGTAATTATTATTATTATTATTATTATCTATTTATTTCAGGCATCAAGGCCGCAAGGCAGTCGCTCTATGTAAAATACTGGTACTCAGCTGCATGCGGTGAGACTGGAAGCCGACCCCAAAATACTTGGGAAAAGGTTAGGCAGATGATGGTGTCGCTTCTGGCAAATAATTATTCTTTGGCGTTTATTTTCCTTTAAATCAACACGTCACCATGAAGGAAAGTTTCATTACAAACTCAAGGCAGTTAACATAATAACTGATTGATACGATTTATTTTTAAATACGGCAATAAACGTCTTGGTACCGCTCATTTTCGGCCCAAATATTTTTTTATATTAATGTTTATTATCCATTTATGAGTTTCGAGGTTATGCAAGGAGAGCGTGATGTGTTTGTGCAGAAGTAATAAATTTTGTTGATATTAAGGTTTATTAGTTTTTGTGAAAGTAGGAAGAACCCGTCACTTTTGGAAAGTTTTAAGTCCTTTGTGAAAGGACCAATGATTGATTACTGGAGAAATCAGTGACAGCTAATTAAAATTTGTCACTTTTGCAACGTTTGTCTCGCGAGACATGCACTGCGATGTACAGCTGCCTGTCCGATTCATCATCATCATCATCATCATACTTCAGCCGAAAGACGTCCACTGCTGGACACAGGCCTCCCCCAAGCACCTCCACTTCGACCGGTTCTGTGCTTCCCGCGTCCCTGCGGCCTTCACAAGGTCATCCATCGGTCCACCTGTCCGTTAACTTAAAATAAATCAAAAGCCATTTATTTATAAGTCTGATAGCTCTGAACCAATCCACAAAAACAAAAACAACAACGCTGGCAAGACATTCATTTAAGAAGCGACCTCAATGATCACCAAAACCAACATTTCACCCCATACTAAGCAGTTGCAACAATGTCCCGTGGAAGCCATCAGTCAGACGTCACCCGTCTACTGCACGGGTCAAGGGGTCTCACGACACCCCGCGATACCCCGCGACGCCCCCTTTCACCCCCAACCTGCACCCCCAAGTCCGACTTGATTGATTTCCTAGCTGTTTACACATTTCTACTTCTAGTACAACTTTCTGATGTAATTTTGTTTTAGTTTTTCTGAAATATGTAGTTAGAAATGTTTCTGATCGAATGTGAGAAATGTGTAGCTCGTTGGATTTGAAGTGAAGTGAAGAATTGGATTTATAAACTGATTGGTAAACCAAGGTATGTACGTTTTGATAACTAGCAAAGTTACTCTATTGTTACTGTGTTGTTGTTGTTGTTGTTGTTGAATTGGTAAGCGCAATAATTAAGTATGATTGCATCAGTTTTGTTGATTTTACTGACCACCTCCTAGATTGAAAGATCGTCACTGAGTCCACTTTTTATTTCCTAATGAGAGCTTTTAATGAGAAGTAACAACTTTTATCTGAGAGTATTATGCTAGTTCAAATATTTCCACATTCACTTCAACGTTATAATCCTCAAATCATCCTTCTCCATAAAACAACAGCCACCGCATCCCTTATTACCCGCATTTAAATATCAAGACTCATCGGTCGTCGTAATATCTTCGTGAAATATTAATTCTCATCATATCGTGGATGATTGACGGGTGTCTACGAGGGATATATCCGTCACGGGCGCGGTAAACAGACCCCCGCCCTGTCGCCCCCAACACCTCCTGTCGCCCCCACTAGCCCAGTCTCGCCCCCCCGAGTGGAATATCTCAATCTTTAGCGCGATTTATTGATTGATAGATTGATTCCGCGCGGTTTCGTATTAAAGCGATTTATGTTGTTTGCGGAAGATTCTTGTAATTTTGGATATTTTGAATAATGTCTGGTTGGTTGATGAGTTGAAGGATGCCTGAAGAAAGAACGTCATTAATTTAACGTTTCAATAAAAAAATTGTCTCCCTTCAATCTACAATCAATTAGGTAATTGATTCCTTTATGTAGGCTGAAGGGAGAAGGGAGACAATTTTTTCACCACCATTTTGTGTCGAACTATTTAGCCGCTTCCCGATCTATTCTTTAAAAATGTTACCGTGAAAACTTAAGTGCAGTGATCTGTCAATAGTGTCAATCTCTAGCAAGTAGCATCAGATGAAATGACAGCTCATTTCGAGCTCACTTCACGTATGTTTTCACAATGAGATTTTAACAGAATAGACCGGATGTACCTACAGGTAGCTGAATAGCTTGATATAAAATAGTAACAAGGATTCGCTTGATGGAGTATGTAGTACACAGGGGCCCCTGGAAGTATGGGTCAAATCGAATAGGGGCGTAAGGTCATTTCCAAACTTTTTAACCCTGAGAATGACGGTTTTTATGGTTCAAAAGTTATGACCAATTATGTTTTTTTTTTTTCAATCACTTCGCATAGTATAAAAAAAATCATTAAAAAAAATATCAGGGCAATTCATTTTTTTTTTTAGATAGCCCTAATAGTTTTTTTTAAAGATTTTTTCAAATTCCCCTACATTTCAGGGTTAAAAAGTTTGGAAATGACCTTGCCCACGCCCCTATTCGATTTGATCCATACTTCCAGGGACAGCTTGTATAACTATACAGTTAAGACCTCAAGTACCAAATTCTTACCCTAACCCAGAAATAGACAGCACCCACTGCTACGAACTCCGCCAATTCCAAGCCAAAAAGAAATATCCAACCCGAATACAACGCTATCTTATTAAGAGTTTTCCACGACCATACACAATAAGGGAACTTCTGTTTGAAGTTTGGAAACAATCGCCGAATATTGCTCACCAAGTGCGAACGGCGTGGAAAAAAAGTGCCGTAGACCCCACTTGTGAAGCGACATCTGTTAGCTATTTGTCAAACATCGTTGACTATTTTCGTCCTGCGACATTTAGTTTGTTGCACAGTGCACCGGATTTGGGACTTTTTGTAGACTTTAGCGGGTTTGGAAGTTTGTTGAAAACTTTGAAGTATTTCTAATAATGGTCGTTAATGTTAGACGTGTCTAAGGTGAATGGGAAGTGGTTGACCGCGAAATTCAAATTTTCTTACGTTTTTTGCAATTTGCAGATCAGTGTCAGATTGATTCTTGATCAAAATTTGATTCGCGACTATAACAGGTACGTATTTACAGAATTATAATCATAAGAAACATTCATACATCTTTATAAGTGAGATTTGTACCATAAATACTTTTCCCTAGCAGATTTCTTCTTGTGTACGTAGTAAAATACTGGTATTCAGCTGCATTAGGTTAGACTGGAAGCCGACCCCAACATAGTTGAGAAAAACTAGGCAGATGATGAATTTATAAATCACAATAATTTATTTCCAACCGTCGTTTCACATAATTTAGAGACTTAAAAGATTAATACACGATATCATATTACAGAAACAAGTTTTGTAAATAATCACAACACAAAAGTGCATTGCCATTTTGACCTTACCCGATTTCTTTTTCTTTCCAACATTCTACTACCAACAGAATCTTTTCTTTGACACTTCAACTGTGACGTATGATTTCCTGATGACAGCACATCTCAGCATCGACTCCTATTGCATTTTCCAAAACGCCTACCCCCCTTGAAATACAGGTCATAATCGCTTATTTCCACAGCAGAATTATTTGCAGTACAATGCAAATTTTCTGCAATTTTTTTCTTGCTGTCGCATTGAATTTTAACGTTATTGTTTTAAGGTTGGATTTCGTTTGTTCTGCAGGTGGGTTTGTGTTTGTTGAAATGTTTAAGGTTGTTTTGATGGAGTGGAACGTCAATTAAGTAGGAGAGGGTTGAGGAGGTGCGTCTTGGGTGTGATTGAGTGCAGTCATGCAGGCTCCGGAGGTATAGCTGGTCTGATATGAGAGGATTTTATTTGATTGTGAAAGTTGAATTTTATTATTAAAATCATGATTTCTGTCTAAACTATGAATAAATTTGACTATAGATCGAAGACAAAGGTCACGGTCAGCCATGTGACCGTCTCTTAGTGCAGTGAAATGTTTTTTTGACAGACATTTTAGATAAAAATAAAATACGTTTGTTTGCGGTTACATACTCATGCGCAGAGCAGTGACACAAACACAAAAAAAATTTAGGGAAAAATATGCGTCACAGCATAATGCTATGCATTTTGAACTTATCTCCTGGTATTTTTAGTTTTTACATTTCATTGGTTTGACTAGATCTTCACTGTCTAGCTTCAGTTACATTATTACAAAAGACCAACGCTACATTTACCTCCAAAAAAATCCATGAAAAACCTTATTTACCCACTAACGGACACCAAATCAAGAAAGCTGTATTTACCCAAACACGTATACCTAGCACCAACAAAAATGTAACCAGTATTTGTGAAGGCTATTCTGTTTGTAAGCCTGCATTAGCCAGTTATTCATAACGCTATTTACACGAGGGGGGTGGAGGGGGTGAAAAATCGATCATCAGTAGACTGTCCAACCCACATCGACTTTGTGCTGTCAAGTTTGATTGAATCAACACGGCGAACACAGATGTAGTCCGTAGAAGCGAATGTGTGTTTGCTTTGCTAAATTATATTATGTTACCAACTTCTGCCCGCGACATGCTCCACGTTAAATTTCGGAGGTATTCTACTCAAGAGTACTGATTTAGAACCGCACTTGATCGAATCGCACCTGAGCACTTCCACTAACCGAAATGAAAAAAAAAATTGACAAGTGCGATTCGGCCGAACAGACTATCAATATTATTTTCAGCCCCAGAACGGCACCTACGTAAAATATTTTTTTAGTGATGGTATGTCCCACCGCGTCGCATCCCATCGCCCGCGTTTGTACTTTGTTTTCGCTTCTTTCAGACGTTTTTCTTTTTGCTCGTGTATTTAGCGTTATAGCGTGATGTTAAATATAATACAGCCTTTCATAAGAATTGGTCTATCAAATGCAAAAATATTTTTTCAAATCCGACGTGATGTTAGTTCCAGAGATTAGCGCGTTCAAATAAAAAAAAACAACCTCTTCAGCTTAGTCTATATTGTGTTGTGAGTGGCGTTGTTATGTTGTAATTAAATCATTCTGTACTAATGTCCTATTACGGAGTCCTGGGGGTAACGGAGCCCTCTTTTGATATAGAAAAATTGAGCGCAGAGATGATCCTCGTGTGCACACTAGGTGTTCGTAATTTTAGAATGTAATGGAAAAATCTTTTTATTTGTGCGACGAATCTCCACCTCCTAAAAATAACTGGTTGTTTGTAACATACAAAAAGCAGTGTTGCCATGATTTGTCCCTCTCTAATATTTGAGATTTTGGTGTATGTCTTGTTTTACTATGTAGGTTATTAAATCAAATCAAAACTTTAGTTGTTCATATTTTAATTACAACTACTATTTAAGCTTCATTTTTAATAACCCATCAAAAACCTGACCGAAACACTCCATCCATTTATTTCTCAAAATCGTACTAATTAGCAAAAGGTCAAATGAAAAAAAAAAAAATTCAAACCTGTCACTTCTAGTCGTCGCGAGTCCACGCGAAGAGTAAATAAAGCTTCGGTCGACAAAGACGTCCGTCTGCGCGCGACATCTGAGCGACGTGTGTCGCCCCCTCCGCCCCCACTCGCCCCCTACTTCGCCCCGACTCGCCCCCACCCGCGTCCAACGCCGATAATGATGTTAACTCACCGTTTGCGACTGGCCCCGCTTTGTTGAGTTTTTTCTGAGCTAATGTTTTGTAGTTTAGTCGTGTGTTGTGTTAATTTGGATGGAGAATCGATCGCGAGGCTGCAGCCTGCAGGATAATTGTGTGAGGATCCGTTTCTAGTGTCACGCATTTAGGATAAAATTGGTTGGATGCTTTGTAACAGAAAATGAGAGTTTCATCAATCAGCGTGCTGTAGACGTCTCATAAAGAGTAGTCATGTTGTCAGCATAGTTCTGGAAAGTTCTCGTACAACTACAATCCTATTCCCGAGAAAACAGAACGATAAAAAATTCTATTAGCCGTACTTTCTTCCGAATACAAACAAAACTTACACACAGTTTTATAAAAATCACAAACTGTGTTCATACATAACAGAACTGGGAAACATACATTCCCATTTCCCGCACAAAGTCCATAAAAATATAAGTTCTAACGGTCGCTATGGAAATCCCATAACAGAAGAAAACTGCAACACAAGTTGCTCCAAATAAATTTCATCAGCGCACGAATCCCGGACGGCGAACTCGACTTGTACAGTAAATTGTCTTCAAGAGCTGACCATCCCCCCTTTTCACCTACAGGGAGAAGGGGGTTCAAAGGAGGCCACCGACATTCCCCCGTTCGTCTTGCTTATGACTGACGGCCGGACAGCTTGAGTGATTGAGAGTGACTGCAGACTTAATGCGCGCGGCGAGATGGGCGCCTCACGGCAGAGCGCGGCAAGCGACATGCCGCGTCTGTGCGATATATAGCTCTATGACAAACGTTTACGCTCGCGTTTCCGTTGAGCTCAGTCCGCGTTTAAAACGAGAATGATTGTAAAGAATATTGCACATGTTATTATTATAAATTAAAATATATGTTGGATCGTTTTAATACGGTTTGTGAGGTGTTTGTAATTAGTGATGCGAGCTTGACGCTTGATGGATGGCACTGGGCACGTCCGGTGCGACGCGGTGTTATTATAATTTATCGCTGCTGAGGGCAATGTGCACACAGGATTAAAATTAAATATGTGGTTAGTATGTTGATTTTAAGACTGTAATAAATAGTGGCCAATTCTTTATGTCTTTGTGAGTGATGTGTTTTAAAAGTTGTATTTTCATTAAAGAATCTACATTCTGCGCGTTGGTCTTTTGGTACGATTATTTTGAATTGTTCCATATAACCGTGGCGCCTAATTGGATTACTGCATTAAAAAAAAAAATAATATGGGTTTAGTCGACGATGGAGTGAGCTTACCCAGAAGAAGCCTGTTCACTCTCACTTTGAAGAGATTCGGGTTGTATGCGCTCGGAAACACAGAAGCAGGTAGAGAGTTCCACTCTTTTACTGTGCGCATTACAAAGGACATTTCGTGTCATTGTCGTGAATACATTTCAAAAGGATGAGATGCGTTCAGAAGCATATTGAAAACATTTTAAGACAATAATCTATCCTATACGTGATTACGTCAATATGGTAAGATCATAAAATGTCGTTTTTTCCACCTAATTAGAGCCATCAGTATCATCGACAAAACATTATTTAGTCAGTTTTTGTTCAAAGCTATAAAAGTGCTTCGGAAGTGTTCGTCAGGGGATTTCAGTAATCGCCACACCTGGGTAACCAACTGGTGATAACAGTTTCTTGTTATTAGCTAACGGAAGAATGATGCTACTGACCATTCTCTTGAAGTTATCACTATCTTTTAAGACACGACAGCAGTACAAACACTAGTGTACACAGAAGTGTGCAAACACACGATCCTTATTTATTATATTATTAATATCAAACAAAAACAAAATCAACGCTTGCACGCAACGTTAATACGTCTGACGGACAGACAGACAGACGGACAGGCAATCAGTCCGGTCTCGTCCGACCCGTCACTAACGTAAACATATAATTTTTGCTCATATTTTCTGTTTTGATGTAATTGTAACGCTGATTATTATGCTTTGTTAATTTATGCACAGTGTAGTCGGATAGATATGTAATTTTTTAAAGGTTTTATTTATGAGTTTTGGTGGTAGAGATCCTGAAAGATTTCTTTCAGGAAAGTGCTTCCACCTTTCTACCGCAGAGCACCTTAGTTTTAGTGTTTCGGTTTGAGGGATTTAGGTGCACATAAAGTAAGACAAAATGGCTACATGGACGTATCAGCCGAAGTGTCCTTCGTTAGGTACTGAAAATTGTCTGTGTCAAAAACTATCTATACCTAAATATACAGAAAGACCAGATATTAAGTAGGTAGGTAGCAGCAGTGTCTGTCGATTGCTTTAAGAGAAGAGAGACAAATGAAACGATGGATGGACTGTGTGAATGGATGATATAGTTAGAAAGGGGGTGACTTTCGAGATGGCGGCTAATAGAGAAGTATGGAAGAAAAATACACGTTGCACCGACCACAAATACAGGGTGCATTTGATATCATGGGCATTATTTTAACCTAAGGTACTACTTATGATACTAATTGCATTAGGGCTACTATTACGCAAATCAAAAATATTATTAATGCAAGTATGGAAAACCTTAAAATGTAGTAAGTCATACAAAGTATCAAATTAGTTGCGCTTCTCGATAGCAAATGCGTAGGTACACTACGCCGTACGCGCGTCATTGGGCGTGAATTCATTGACCCCGCCCGACTCACGTGACATTCGTAAGTTGCCAATGAATTGATTCATAATAAATTCCAATTTTCCCTTCGTACTTTGCCGGCTTAGGACGGTCAAAACTACGTCAACTAACATACATTAAAAAAAAACATTTACGTACCTAGCTTGTGGATTGTTTTGAAAAAACCTTATTTGTCGGTAAAGTGACAGAGGGTAAACGGGTGCTCTTCCACGAGCTTGTGCATGTGCTGGCACGTGAAAAGACGAAAAATCCAACAGGTTCTGAGTGGTTCTGGTGGAATGAGACCCCGTGAAGGAATAGGGTCGTTCGGGTAGCGCCGATGGAACATTTCACGAGTTCATACTAAATTTCTTGCGCGATCGTAAATTACAACCATTTGTGGGTATTGTTAGTTGGTGTACCTAGCCTGCACATTACGCGGTCGAGGCATCGTGTACACAAACACACACACAACACACAACTACTACACTAACACTTAATACACTGCAATCCAAGCACCGTATGCCGCGAGCGGCGAGTACGGCGATTACGTCACGGGATTAATAAATCAATTACGCGTCAATGCACCTGCGCAGTCGTTATGACACTGGTTCCGGGTTCGTGACTTCGTGTTGCGGCGGGAAGCATACCCCGCGCGGGGGTGATATTCGTATTTTTGCGAGTGAGGGAGTGGGACGGAGAGAGTTCAGGGAATCCCGCCGGACGGAATGTCTTGTAGCCCATTGTTATTATTACTTGTAAGGAAAAACCCGCGCGCGCGCAGGTGATGTTTGTTTACATTTCGCTTTGCGCTGTACTGCGCTTAAGATTTTGATATTTCAACAATTATTGGCGTTAACGAAGTATTTTGTTTTAATTACTTTAAGTGTTTATTTGCAATAATAAGCCTTGTGCAATTTGACTTACTACATTTTTAAGGTTTTCCTTACTTGCATTAATAATATTTTTGATTTGCGTATTAATAGCCCTAATGCAATCAGTATCGTGAGTAGTGCCTTAGGTTAAAATAATGCCCATGACTTCGATTCCACCCTGTAGATTGAGAATGATGATGCACTGTAGTGTCTGAGCACCTGACAAAGGTACTGCATGCTGCATGCTGGTATCGCAAACTGTGATTTTTAGTGTCATCTCCCAAGATGGGAAAGCTACATCAGTCTACACTACACGATATCACATTAAAACATTTTATAGTTATCAAGCATTTGTAATGAATAGCGTAATGAAATAAACACGTAATATTTTATCAAAATTTATCTTAAGATCGACATGAAGATACTAGGAATACATAAGGCACTAAAAGGACGCAAATTACTCAAGGAGATTACAACACATAACATGCAGTTTTTACCAACCTTATCGGTGAGAAAATAAAGACGATTTTTGAATGTTAAAGTGTATGGTTAAGTTTGTTAGCGTAGGAGTCAGACACGATGATCGGTCGACAATTTGATTCTGAATATATCGCCACGGTCAAGTTGTAAACAAGTGGTTGTAGGTGGGTACGGGTTCAATTCTCGACCGCGAAAGTTCTGTTTGCCGTGTGGCTGTAATAAAATGTCTAGTGTGTTCCATAATTTTTAGACTTAAAGAAGGGATTTTAGGAGACTTGTTGTCGTTCATTTTGTAGTTCAGGGTCTTTTAGAGTTTAATCATAATTTGTGCTGGGGTATTATGGGACGAAATATTGCGGCATGGAAATCATGTTGTAGATTTTTTTGCATGTTGTAATTTTTTGTTGAGTTTGATCAAATTACAGTCTGTCAATATTGCACCATCCATTTAAAATAAGTATAATTATCCCTCCATATAACATAAAATCAACCCTCCGCTAGCTACCGTAACTATCTAGCAACAATTGATTGATCAATGTGCACAGCATTGTCACACGTCACATGTCAATCAATCAGCTTGATTGAATGAATCAATCGGCAGGTCATTGCCAGGCGACTGTTTGTAGGTAGGTACGTATGTTACTTGTTGTCAACGTTATTTTGATGGATGTAGAATCAATTGATTGGCTGAGTTCTGAGTAATGATTGAGTGCATTTTTTTCAATCGTTGAAAAGGACTTTGGACTGCTTCAATGTCGTTGTTTATGTTATGTAAAGGTCATATTAAATCAATTGAAACAAAAGCTAAATATCAACAATTTGGAAAGGTTGAGTGACAAGGAAACTATTAATTTAGACTTAAAAATAGGTTGAATAAATAATGAGCAGCTTCATCTAGAACATCGAATATTAATTATAAATTAGGGTAGTTTTTGTGATGTCCTTGATACTCACGACGTATATATTCAAAAGGTAGGTAAAGTAGACGCACAAATGAGCCGCTTGCTGCACATGCAAAGATATATCCTAAATTTACAAGTATTTTTACAGCACAATCTTATCCCTAAATTTTCCAGCCAGCCATGAAAACTTTAAAATATAAAAATAAACTACATTTGAAAATGGAAAACAAAGCGAATTTGCATCACTTCAGCTGTCAGTCTCCGTTTGAACTAAACTGACGGTTGATCGAACGCCGTGATGTGGAGATGGAATATATTTTATTTTAAAACAATATTTACTGATTTTGTCAGTTCAGATTGAAATATAAATAAATGTGATGCTATTGAATGGCAGGTTGTTGCTATAGTTATGATTTTTTATATAGAAGAGGTTATGGCAGCTGTTTCTATAATTGTTTGTTTTATTAAGAGAATTGAATTGTTCTGTGTCTGTATCTCACTCGTCTTGCAGTATTGTGTCGATTTTGTGCGCAAAGCTTGTTCAGTCATCGCAAGAAGTTTTCCATTCTTATTAGCAGTGTGACATTATTGATGTTGTCTTGTCCAATAAGTTTGACAGATACACCTTCCAAATCTTTCTCGTTTGACTTAGTATTAAAATATAGCTATATTTTTTAGTTTAGAGTCTTAATATTCACCTCGTAGAATCCTTTCTTTTTCACAAACCCTGCTACGGCATACTCTCTTATTGACTGCATCAAAACGCTTTGTTTTTGTAGTAGTTATTCGTGTTAATTTTACCTGGTATAATATTTCCATCTCCACAGCCCACCCTTTCACCTCATATTCTGTCATCTGTAACTACCCCACAGTCTTGCGTCACTTACTTATTTAGCCTGTTAGTTAAAGCTAGTTACATTACATTTTTAGATGTGACATTATTCTTACAATCTTTATTCTCACTTGGTCTTTCTCCATCTAAACCCACCCTGCTACCTCATATTCTATCATCTGCAACAAACAGCTTCAGACGCGTTAGTTATATAAAGTGATGGGTCTGTCCGTAGCTTTGAGACAGGGGAACAATCCAAAGATTACCCTGTTGACTAGACAATATAACGTTTTAAAAAAGTTACTCTTCATAACTTCACCTGGTAGAATATCTTCACAGCCCACCCTGCCACCTCATATTCTATAGTCTGCATATAATTTACACTTTCCTGCTTCTTCTTCTTATATAGCATGTTTGCAAAAGCTAGCTACATTTTTAGATGTGGCGTCATTATCTTTATCTTCACCTGGCAGAATATATTCTCCATCTCTGCCTACCCTGCCATCTCATATTCTATCATCTGCAACAAACAGCTTCAAACGCGTTAGTTATATAAAGTGATGGGTCTGTCCGTAACTGTTGTGACAGGGGAACACTTCCTGATTTGTTGCGCAGGTGGGGCGTTGCACCTAGGTGGCGGCTTGTGTGGTGACAGGCAGAGCGGGAGCGAGTCTAGAATGCAAATCTCTTTAGTACTATTAACTCGCTAACTCGCAGAAGGAATATTGTAAGGTTTATGCCACAAGACCACAAAATGTTTAGAGATTTCTGTTGCTTCGTAAAGATAACTTAAAAGTAAACGTCAGGCTTATATTTTTACTGGAGATCCTGGAGCGCAATGTTCTTAAATACCTTAATGTTCTTCTATGTCTACTCTTGCTTGGTAGGGGGATACAAAATCGAAGTGTTTTGTTTTCAATCAATTATTATAAGAAAGAAATTTTGGCTTGTTGCATTAATCGTTTGCGGCCATTGTTTTAAAATCACTTACAATATGTAATTCCTACTTTACATGATCTAATTCTAAAGTTCTCACTATAGCATTACTTGTTTATTTGATTGCAACAAATCGCTCCTCTACCTCCACAGTACGCTGTCCCTCAAACGTCACGGATCTAAGTGTAATCTGACGCGATGTGCGCGCGCGCTGGATTCTGATTAAGGGCGTCGACGCATGCGCGGTGCAAGCGTTCGCAATTATTATTGCAGTTTTGTATTTATGCTATATTTGTAGCCGTTGTTTTAGGAATAGATATTCTAGTATCTGGTAGATTTATTTTATTTATGTCATCCGATGCTAAATGTTGAGGAAAACTACATGAAATCGAACAAAAGAGCGCACAATTGCCAAAGAAAGAAAAAGAACGATTGTGCGAGAATACAAATTAATACTGATGTAATCCAGATACTTCGCGTGTTTAATATTGTACTGGTAGAGGCGGCTAGGAATATGTAAGGACGTTCCTTACACAATGGGGGTAGGCACAATATACAATACATCCTAATTATTTATTTATTTGTTTCAGGTAAGCTTCCTTGAACAAAACCAACTAACATACGTCGAATAAGACACCGAATCAACCCGTAGGTAAGTAATTTCGAACATCAACAAATTCATTGACTAATGTCTGATTTTATAATAGTCAGATACCTAACTTTCATCTGAGGAATATTGACATATTTTCAGTACAGAAACTGTCAAACCACCATCCTCAGAATTAAGTAAGTAAGCTTTGTAACTAAAAATCTTCCACACATACAAAAACAGTTTTCAGTTCTCGCATACAAATAGGTTCGTTCGTCGTCGGAAGACCTACATAATCTCTGAGCTGGCAGCCCAACACACTGACGTGACAAACGTCAATCGAATTTCCAACACCGGTCGACGATTTGCCATGATTACCTAGCTCTTGTTACTAACATTGTGGTTGATAGATTCACTTGAAAACAAAGTAAAACCTCAAAGAGAAATGGGATAATTACCTACATCATCAAATGGAAAGTTTGTCGTGTGAAGGTAGAGAAATAAAAATTCATTGAATAATACAAAAAAAGTCGAACAAAGTCCATTCGGTTAGTACCTATACACATAAGAAATAATGATAGGCTGGTACAGTTGACTGCTCGTAAGTGGTAACACGGTCAAAACCTTAAGTTGGAAATTCAGCTGAATACGAGGCCAGCTTATTTTAAGCGTATACTGGTTTTCTTAACACTAACGTATGTTCGACTGTACAAGGCATCTGTGGCTCACACTTAATAGGTAGAAAGGCAATACGTCCCTTAAGATACTTAGTTTTTGGAATCATAAGGCAAGTTACGCTGCCTTAATCAAACGTAGTTCTAAGATAAGAGAGTGAGGTCGTTAAAAACTATAATTTCCTTTTTATTAAATAAAGAACAATTCTCACAAACCTTCACCCCTGTTATCTATCGTCACTTGACCCCGTGCGAGTACAATCTCATCTCGGTTTAAATCGCATCATACACGGCTGTGTTATCTCCGAGATCTGCAACAACTCGGAATGAATCCTGCCCCGAGCAGTCAGCTGATTGATGGCCGCTTGGCTGGCTAGGGCTCGTAGCATGTAGGTCCTGTCGGTTAGATATTGTGGTTATTAAAAGAGGAATATCTTAAGAAGAAGGCAACCCAATACCTAATAGTAAGATATATTTCTAAGGTTGGGTTTTAAAAGAAGGCAACCCAATACCTAATAGTAAGATATATTTCTAAGGCTGTGTTTTAAAGCTAGCATAAAACAGTGGTCTCGATAATTTAGGCCTGAAATTTCGAATTCGATTCCATTGATATTGTTAGAAAAGAACTATTATCTTTTATTTCGAACTAATAAACCTAAATTTTTAGTGCGAGAAAAAACTGGCAAATATTATAATCTAAACTATTTAAGTAGGTATACTTTATACTAATAATATCATTAAAGAAAGGTAGTTTGTGAATTGTGACTTTAGTGGTAGGTACCTAATAATGATTCCAAATCGATTTATCCGGAGAGATACGAAACAATTATTTTTTAAGTTCTTTAAAAAAATAAATTTTGCTATACAAAATGTTTTCCAAATACTTACTTATTATGCTTAGGAAATTGGAATGTTTTAAATAATTGCAAACAATTAAACTTTAATTTATCAAAATGGCAACCCTGCACAAACTGCGCACACGCTTCAGTGCAAATTATAAAATGCACGTTACGAACAAAGCCGATCTTTATCGAGAGCCGAATGATAGAGTATTCCGTTTGGCGGCGACTATGTAGCGCATTTTTGTCGTATTTTCACGCTTCTTAATTTGTGAGACATGGCAGGGCTGATATAGAAAAATGGAGCTATTCTTAAACGTAGACTAACACTTTGGCATAAATAAATGAGAAAAAAAAACTATTAGAATTTATTTACACTCATTTTTAAACAAAGTATAAGCAGACCTTGGTGATATAAAAATCGATACTGTTTCTATTTTAAGCAAAATAGCCAAAGACTACATACTATAAAATTATAACACAATGATTGTTCATAGGTGCAGCACTTAATATAAAATAAAAAACAGAATCAGTCAACGAGTCAACCCGTCGCCTGCGCATCAATCAAGCGATAAAGCAATTTAATTGATTGCGTCACTCAATCAATTACTGTCGTTCCAAATTCAAAACAGGAAGCTGGTAATTTTTTGAGTTGCCAACTGATTGGTTTTTTTGTCATTACCGGTGTTGCAATAGTTTCAATTTTCTTTTTTAGATTTTCTATTATTAATGTTACGCTTTCGTTTGAAGATGTGGTGAGGCGTTGATTTTATTTAATAAAATGAATGTGAGCGTAAAATAATATAAGTTTTTCGTAACTGTCAATGGTATTTTGTTTTGAACTTAACGAATTTGTGGCAGTCTACATTCTGTTGAGATTTAAGACCATTTGCTTCTAACATTGAAGCAAGTACCATATTATTCTATCCCTTTTCTCCATACCTACTTCGTAATCAAATGAATCGAAAACCATGTTGTTCCTTCGATTTTTTTTAAATTTCACATGCAATTATCACAAAAAATCTTTCAACCACATCACAAAGACACACATTACCTTCCAAGTCATCAACAACAGAATTAAAACGGCACCCCAACAAAAACAGTGCAATGTTGTACATGAACTCGTGTCCCGCCCGCGCCAATCAGCTCCACGTTGTCTTGAAGTTCCATTCTTCTCGTCAGATGTCGAAGTCGACGTCGATTCACGTTCCTGTCAATGACTTCTTTTTGCGTCGTCTCCGGCGGTCGATAAGGACGTCAAATAACGTGCAAAGGACCAGCCAGGAGGGTATTTTGAAATTGTTTGTTTTAAATGTTATTTTTAGTATGATTGATGTAAAGTGGGATGAGCGTAGGTTTTGGTCCTTGGGTAACATTGACAGTTCTGTCACGTACAGGGCTTAGATTGGTGTCAATATTGGCAATGTCGTGGGAAGACTATTTTTTATTGATTTTTTGATAGTAAACAATATTTTTTTACGGTAGTTTATTAAATGTGACTATTTTTAAATTAAAAGAAAACTTATCCATTATTTCCGGATTTGTGATAGTCGATCATATAATTTTTCATCGATTTCCATTAAAAACAGACTGACATTTACATAAACACTTCAAATCAGACAGTTTAGCTTCTGCACCCATCATATTTAATGTACTCAAATGGAGGAGTACATACTTACAGCCAATTCCTTGGCAGAAGCAATTACAGCAGTATTACATATTCCTGCTTTATAGAAGTAAGTACTTCAAAATTAAGGGTTTATACTACCTCAAATGGCTTAGCATGATCCTCCGTTATGTCGAAAATACTGTAGCATTAATTTTTAAATAAATATATGGTAAAGTTGAGGATTAATGTTAGGGCTTATGTTAGACGAAAACACGATTTCATAAAATTTTCTCGATAGAAAAAAATTCCAAAGTTACCTCTAAACCGAACAATAAACCGCTGGTATTCAAAAAATACTTCAAATTAGAACATGAAACTTTGTATACTAACCGAACTAACTATAAAGCAGGTCGTATGTTATTTACTTTTTTTGAATTACCATTATTTTCACCGTAAAAAGCAAATACCTAAATTATTGGCGCTGGCTGCCGCCTAGCACCGCACTCTGTCTCGCTCTCACTCAGTCCGCGAGCAGTATCGTGCGAGCGAGTTAAAGAGTGTATTTTAGCTGAGGTAGTGTAGGCTCTTAAGGACTCTTTTTTAAAATTAAATTCTGCCAATGTCGATGAATCTCGTGAAGGATTACTTAAACTTGAACAAAACGTGACTTGTGAGGACTTTTACACGTAACACTAACATAATTTCACCCTATCCAAATGATCCAAAGCACGTAAGTATAGTAATACTTCTGTAATTGCTTGAAACTACAAAACTTATCAGAGACCAATAAGACAGTTCCAAACTCAGAAACGCAACTCAAAATTCAGCACCAAAAAACTGCATACTCACTCTCAAACTCTTCCCCCTTTATAGTAGTTTTAGAACATTTATACAGCAACATAAAGCCGGCACGATATGCAAATGACTGCAGTTCTTTAGAGTCGGTTCATCGTTATTGCTCCCGAGGCACCTTGGGCTCACCTATGTCTGCCGTGTGTCTTGGCCTTTATCTCGGCTTAGTCGTTAACGCCAGGATCGGGCTTCAGGTGGAATTATTGGAGGTTAGATTGAGATCGTTTGAATGAATCTGTCTGGATTTGCGGTGTGAGATGTGCTAGGTGCTTCGTGTTTTTGTGAGCTTCTTATGAGGCGGATATTAAAAAATACACACTTTAGACCATAAAATATTTGTTAAGTACAAGAAAGGCAGAGTCGGAAGTATATCAATCAGCTGCATTTTTAAGAATGTTATTGTGAAGTAAGTTGTTTTTCCTCAACAAACACTTCTGTTGTTACCATAATAATACTAACACTGACAGCAACTTAGCACTTTAAGAGCCTCCTCATTAATCTCTAGTGTTCTCAACTTCATCTAAATTCAAGGTCTACTTCCGGCATGTATAAAATAACTAGAACCAATATAACAACTGTCGTCAATCAAACAGCCATAACCCTAAAACGCGCCCATCAATCGGAATTAATTACGAAAAAATTCCGAAACGTAGCACAATGATTATCAATCCGGAATGATTGACTGAGTGCCCGCACAGGTGCTGTAGTGATGAATAATATTATAATTGCGACGGGATACGTCTTAATATCAATAAAGCAGGTACGGCAACTAATGCCCGTTGAATAAACATCAATCAATCAATGCGCTTGATGTGGCGAGGAGCAAAAAGTGGAGCGCTGATAGAATAGTGTGGATCGGGGTTTATATTAGAAATATGATTTGGTATTTTTGTGTCGTTCGAAAAATATAGCTGTTTATTTAAGGTTTCATTTAATCTCAGAAATAAAGTGTAGCTATCTCAAGAGAAATGAGACTTTAGTATACAAGCTGTTACAGAATAAACGCAAGCCTAAAAAGAAGTTGACTGCCCATACATACGGCACTGCTGTGATAGGCATGTTGCCGTCAGCAGGGCCCGTTAGATCATCATCCTTTTTATATTATTTTATTTTATTTTATTTTTCATTTTATTTTGCTTCATTTTATTATTCTTGGCATGTTGTCAGTATTTGTGTGTACTCCACATATGAGTTAATGTTGCTCGAAATAAATGTATTTTATTTTTTTTTTTTTTATTTTTTTTTTTATAATTGACTACTAAATCGATTTGTAACCTTTAACATAGGATTTTTTTTCAAAAACTATCTTTTTCGCTATACTGACCGGCGATTTAGCCAAATAACATTAAATATTATTTCAAGGCAATACTATTTTTTTAATAATTATAGTCAGCTTTAAGCAATTTAAGTTTTGGTAATTGTATTGTGCTTTTAACTCAATACTCTAATTGGGGTGTATGAGGTCTAGCGTTAATAATGTTACATATTGTAGTTGTTACATCTCGAAAACGTTGCCTATGTGAAAGCCAATGGTGAAAGGTATGTCCTGTTGCAATGACATCAAACTTACATGACGCGTGCTCACGAATTGCAAGGCTAAAGTAAAGCCAGTACCTAGTAATTACAGATAAAGTCGATTCACGATCAACACCCTGATTGCGTAAACACAATATCAATCGCAATGTTCATGAGAAAAATTTGTCCGCTCAGCAACGTAAATAAAGCAATGAATGTTGTTGAACTGTCAAAATGAAAGCCATTCTCATTGTCAATGGTTTATGTTCTTTGCTTTTTATTGAGTCCTATTGGCAGAATGTTTCAGATAACATATTCTTTTTAATACCTCCTTTTGAAAGTAAATAATGTGTTATTATAGAAGAGCCAGTTTACTCAGAACACACATCACGCCTATAGGGTAAGGCAGAGGTGTATCCACAGTACACCCATATTTCGTCAGCTAAGTTGAAAGTCCCATGTCATAGGGGGAGCAAAGGAGATGTTCCAAAATGTATGGAGCCAGGTCCTTGTACATTATACTTAAAAATGGGCAAAAATTCATTTAAAACAGTTCTCAACTGTCCAATTGCTTTAAAATAGCTTGGTTTTCTGGTAAACAGAAGAAATTACACTTGAAATTGCAACACACAAAAAACAACCCATCATGGCGGTAAGCTGTCATTTTGATTGATTAATGACGTTTGACATGTTTTTGTTTATTTCGACGCTAGACGAAAGTGACTGAAGTGACACTGTTGTGACAACTGACAGTTCTTTTTTTATGATCAATGGTCGATCTATGGTTTACTGTCATTGTTTTTAAGCACAGAGTAACTAAATCTGTGAGACGCCATGTTGAAAGTCGATCAAATTAATTGATAAATATCAGTTCACTACCACAACAGTACACATTTAATTGAATTATCTGTATTTTTTCCGAATTCTACGGATTTTTCTCTTTTTTTTTGAGATACTGTACATAGACCTGGCCCATTTTGAAACATCTCCTTACTCCATATTTTAATCCTGCAATTTGCAAAAGTAATATTAATCTTCTTCTTCTTCTTAGCGTGTCGATAAAAATCTAAATGGACTCGGCCCAGAATTCGGCTACTTGTTTGGCGCTATCACCAGCGTCCATCAGTTCCTGTAACGTACAGCTGACAGGACACGCAGGACACTATATTAAGTGAAACACATCACACAGCATCACATTTACACTCCAAGGTGGAGTCGTCTATGAATCTCCTCCTTGCTTCGGCCAACCTGGGTCCGGGGTCTGTTTACAGACTTCCAGGTTACCCAAGGTAATTCATGTCCAGGTGGGAGGTCTCCAGCGGGCGGTGGTAGTAATATTAATAAAATCATGTATCACAAAGGCACATCCACAACACTCTATCAAGTAAACCAAAGCAAAAAAAAAAAACAGTGTTTGTTCGACAATGAGCCGTTGAAACGTAAGGCTGCGCGCGCACGACCCTGTGTGTGTCCGCGTGTGTGCCCGCGTGTTTGTCTGTTTGCATTGCTGCTTGCATATTTGTTTTCTAGTGAAATGGCCGTCAGGTGCGTGTTTGGAGATTTCGGTTTTTGGAAATGGATAGTTCAACTTGTTGGAAAAAGGTGATTAGTCAATGTTGTGGTTGAGTTTGTGTTGTTTTAAAATATGGAGCCTGGGTTTTATTGTTTGAGTTGTATAGTTTAAGAGACATGGTCTTTTTGTCCGCAAAGGACAGTTACTGCAAAATAATCTAGGTAGCTGAGAACTGCAGCCTTTGCGAGGCCTTAGTTTCTGTGCAAATCAGTTTAGGTCCAAACAAAAGAAAACTTCACAATTATCTTAGTTAAGAACTTGTCTAAGTCCCGTATTACACCAATACTCAAGCAATACTTAAAACTAGTATCAACCAATCAAATGGCTTGAATCTAGTTTTTAGTAATATTGAGTGACGTTCTGTAATACGGGCCTAAAACGTCACAGATCTGAAATAGCATTTGTAGACTTCGTCTAAAGCAGCGAGACGTTTAGACTAGAATTAGAATGCTATCCTAGATTTCGTTGGCAGTTTGGGTGTTAGTCTGCATAATAGCAGATTGACAGGTCCTTTGCTTAGTATTTGGATTGACAGCTCGATAAATGCTTTTACATAAGAATTGGATTTTTCAACATCATCATCTGCCTAGCGTTTTCCCAACTATGTTGGGGTCGGCTTCCAGTCATTCTAGTATTTTACATGGAGCGACTGCCTATCTGACCTTCACAACCCAGATACTGGGTAATACGATACCCCTTGTTAAGACTGGTTGTCAGACTTTCGGACTTCTGACTACCCGTAACGACTGTCAAAGATCCACGAATGAGAGCCGGGACCAACGGCTTAACGTGCTTTCCGAGGCACGGAGGGGCCTCGGTATGTACCCATCCACAGACCAACCGCGGCAGGCGTAGCTTAACCTAATGGATCCACCTGTGCGGCTGCGGTGCGGAATTATTCATTATTTTTTATTTTAGGGTTGTTCTTAACCATCCTTACTTTTCTCTTATATTATTATTATTTTAAAAATGTATTTCACATATCTTTGCACCCTTGCTTTGGACCTTTGGAAGGCGTGGGGCCAAAGCTAATTCGCAGAGGCCCGTTAGACGTTTTTAACGAAATGAGGCACCAACGGACGATTATCCCTGTACGCACTATGCAAGTATAACCAAGGACAACCCCCGGTTGGTGTAGGACTATTGCAAAATGGTGTAGCAATCAAATATATTGGATTATGGATTTGGATGTCTAAAGTGGACTGGTTATCTACGATTATGGGAAGACTATGGCCCCTGCCTAACCAAATGGCAGGAAGTGATTTGCAGACTCAATAATGGGCCCCCGGAAACTGTCGCTAGCACATAGTGACGTAACGACAAGGGGGCAACATGTCCTGAGGTGCTCGAGGAGTGGAGAGGCTATCAGAACAATCCCAGAGCCCGGAAGATGGTCAAGATCCCTACCAGCCTTTACTGGAATAAGTACTTCCTTCCTCCGAGCACGTATGCTCATGTGAGCTCATTTTCTGTTACAGCATTCATGAATAATCGACGCGGTGACGGTCAACGACTTAGATTCGCAATGTCTCTGTCTGAGACTATTGTGATTTTGACAAAAGACAATGGATCGTGTTGTTAAATTATTACAACTCTCGTGATAGTAAATTACCTGTAACAAGATCAGTACCGTATTTAAGCTGGTGCCGAGACCAACTTGAAGAAGCTGTGTTTAAGGTTTCATTATTACGTCTTAGTCCACAACAGTCAACCCCCACCAACAGTGAGATAACAAGAAACCTGTTTAGCAAATTCTCTACCTAATGTCCTGTAAACTTGTCCCATAGAAGCAACATAATAATATTCTTCATCAATTCCCATTCGTTCATATTACAAAGAAAACAGACAGTGCACACAAACACACACACTAATACCATAGATATTCTTTAACCCATAAACACAGACGTAAAAAAATCAATCAATAAAAAATAACAGACGTTGTCTACTTAAAAGCAAAACGAGCTACTAATGAACACTGTTCGAAATATATTTACAAATTAACACACTGCACTTCTACTGCCCTTTATTGTTCAATAAATAGAGTAGAAATTCTCGTAAATACACGCTAAAAGGAAAGACGTAACGTCAATAAAGATTAAGCGGATTCTCAGAGTCGAGTTACGCGTTTCGACGGTTAGACGGACTGACGGACCGACGCGCGACGGACAAAAATCCGTCCGTTGACGTGTGATTGACAGTGAGACGGTGGCTCCATCTGTCCCGGTGTAAAAAGACATTTGACGTTGAAGGGTTAATCTGTGCCGGCTCGTAGTCCGTGTTTTATTTTTAGCGATGTTTTCTGAGATATTAAAAGAAGCTTTATGTTTTTAAAAGTCATATTAAAGATGATGCAAAAAATGTGAGACCGAACGACCGCCGTTTAAATGACTTTGTGCGGTGTGAGAATAAGTGTATCAAAGTTTTTTTTTTTTTTTGTTCTGGTTGAAGAAATCAAGCGCAACAATCGTTACGCTTGATTAATCACACAACCTAACTGGGTAAGAATAATCGATTATCTAATTCATAAAATACTTCCTTTTTGTGGATTAATGGGCTGTTTCAATCTCGGCAAAATATTAAAATTTTGAACAACTGTAGTGTTAACCGCAAAATGTGCTGACTGAATGTGCATGCAGTTTGCAACAGAAATAATAGTAAACTGGACATTCCTGGAAAAACTCAAAATATAGAATAGAATATTCTTTGGACTTTCATTCTTTACAATATTCTTTATTATGTACTAGCGGCCTGTCCCGGCTTCGCAAGGGTGGACATCTATGTTTTAAACATTTTTTTTTTGCAATTAAAAAGCCTATATTAATCAGTAGGTAATAATGTAGCATTCAAATGGTGAAAGAATTTTTAAAATTGGTCCAGTACTTTTTGAGCCAATTCGTTACAAACATACATACAAATCTTTCCTCTATATAATATTAGTATAGACAAAAAAAAAAAATAATATAAAATTAAATGTAAATTAAAATTAAAATTCTAAGGACCCCGTTTTATGGCTCAGAGGGCTTAGGCAAGTGGCAATCGCTTTCAAAACATTTCGTATTACAACAAATCCCATCATAATTGACATAACTTACTCTCATACACTTTTTACGTTTCCATCTTCGTTATCGCTGTTAAAATATCACGTTGTATACGCCCTCAGATCATGGGGCCTCTCCGAGTCTTTCTACGAAGATACCACGGGCCCATCTGAAAGCATGTCGAAACTTTGGAATGAACCATACACCTGATTAATTAACTTTTCGGACACATCGAGGGTAGGGACAGCTGTCAAAACGTGGTGTCGTTCATTGTTAGATCGGGCCCAAACTAATTGTATGTCCGTAGGTGACGTATTACATACACAGTGTGAAGGAATCGGCCGTAACTTCGGTCGAATTACGTATTACGTGCTTAAGGAGTAGTCCTGTCGCGGTATCTACAACGCCACATGCGAACAACGCGTCATACTGACGTCACGCAAAATCCTGCATCGCGCAAGCAGAGTTTACCGCGCAACTAGCATACAACGGCCAGACATCAAAAGTCGGGCAGTTGCCCACCAGACACGACACCCGTCTGGTCTGAGGATCCTCCCTTTTCTATAGTTTATGAGTGAACTTTACACCCTGTTTCTCATACCTCTATACTGGTGACCCCGAACATGAACGTCAGCACAGCCTTCGTGCAAATATTTCAGCTTGACCCTTTTCCCCGTACCTCTATAGTCCTTCAGAACTTCCTGGTATAAAACCGCTACAATCACAATAATTATTCTATTCTCTCTAAAAATAAAATATCTAAAAGACTTGTTGAAACGCCGTTTATCAAAAATGACACATCAATGATTGATTAGGGGACGAACTAAATATATTTTCGTTGGCATCAAATATTATAATTATATCTGTCCATCCGTCACTCATCGGCCGTCATTCTGATGTTTTCTTTTGGCAACTCTAGGAGAAATTGTAATTTTCGGGATACTAGTTTTTTGCGAAAGCTTTCCTTTGGTACTTTTGCGACACTGTAAAATAAACTTTTGATTAAGTTTTACAATACAGAATGATAATATTGTTTACCATAGTCATAGAACATGTTCAAGGATAGTAATCATAAATCGGCTTATGAAGCTCTGATATTCAGTTTTGTTCGAAGACTCTTGTACTCTAACATAATATAATACAACCTCGGACCAACTCTTTCATCCTACAGAAGTTCTCCTTGCTACTGATTTGTAGCAATTTAACTCCCATTTGCTAAAAATCCGTAATAGCTTCTTGGTGCCCCAAAGATTAATCAGTATGACGTGGCTCAATGAATCATATTTCTTAACAAACTGCCCACACGACTCTTGTTATTAGCCTTTTACCAACACGAAGCTGCGAAGTGGAGCAACTCAACGTCAATCATCCACGCTGATTGACACTTACAATTCTACTTACCTCACATTTTTAAAACGTGCGTAATTACGACAAAGCTCACACTTTGTCACTCTTCGCGGGGAACGAAGCGCAACTTGGCAATTATATCGTTCGTACGTCAACGGGTCGCGCGCGTGTGGTCTTCCGAGAAACGGAACGTATCCGGATGATGCGTCTAAGTGCATTTTTGTAAAGTACTGAGAGTTTTAATGGAGACGTGGATACTTGGCACTGAACTGTTTTGTGAAGGTGAATGCGCAGTGGTAGACCGCGAAATTCAATTTTCTTACCTGTTTTGCATTTTGCTGGTCAGTCAGGCTGTGTCTTGATCAAAATTTTATTCGCAACAGGTACGTATTTACAGAATTATTATCATTAGAATTATTAACACATCTTCCTAAGATAGATTTGTACCATAAGAATAAATATCTCATGGAAGTGTGCTTAATGCTTATGGTACAAATCTAACTTAGAAAGATGTGTTAATGATACTAATGATTATTATTCTGTAAATACGTACCTGTTATAATCGCGAATCATATTTTGATCAAGATACAACCTGACACTGACCTGCCAATTGCAAAACACGTAAGAAAATTTGAATTTCGCGGGCTACCACTGCGCAATCACCTTAACATTGCATAGAAAGTGATTAGTTGTTGGCAGCTCACGGTATCAGGCTCATATTTCTTTCATTTCTTGCTAAATTATTTCTAGGTCTACACCATCGGGTTTACAAGTAAACCGTGCGGATCATTATCTGATTACAGTCCCCGACATTACAAAGAGACGCGACAATAATATTACGAGCGAGCTCTACCCGAAAATAACCGACGTATCGGCATCCCATCAAAACGAATCGATCGCATCAATAATAATCCCAAGAAAAAAATGAGTGGGCGCCCCTCAGATACAGATCAAATTAACGGTCAACCGAACACAAAGCCCGGCCAATCAGCAGGCCGATTCTTTCTCAAACGCTTCACGTATTTACGTCACATTTCTTCGATTCTGCGGCACGTTCGCGACGTAATAAGCGGACGGGGGAGTCCGCTCGTCGCGTCCGTCACCGTGGGGTGGTCCCGGACTCCCGGACTCCCGATTCCCGGTCCTGGAGAAGGGGGTCCACCGGGTGGCGTCCGGCGGAGTTAATGAAGTTTTCTCAGCGATTCCCACAGGTCGTCACATGCGGCCAGAGTTTGCTCGGCACATATTGTACACGTCTCGCTATCGTCAGATATTGCCCGGGTGAAAATGTTTTAATAAGCGCATCCCAGGACGCGGCCGGCCGTTATGTCCGGACCCGTTCGCCCGGCCCGTCTTATTAATGTCTATTGTTTGCGAGTTTCGCGTTATTGCGTGTGTATTGATGGTACAGCCTTGGAGTTTTTATGTTCCTAGTTAGATGTGTTGCTGGTTTAATCCGGGCGAAGCAAAGGCAAACAGTGTATATCCAAGCCTGAGACACTGGTAAACATACGTGCAATATTAAAATCAGTTTACACATATCAAAGGGATTTCGTCTTTCAAATATTAGTCCTTTATTTTCAGAAAGAACAATATCCAAATATAAAAACAACTTTAAGTTAAAGGCGATACGCACTATTAATTATTGGAGTCTACCTAGAATACTTTAGTTAAAATAATCTTTTACCATTGTATACATTAAATTCGAAAACATGTGACATCTACCAAACCCGCACTGGGCCCGCGTGCGAACAATACAGGCTGACTATGTATTTATGCATTTAATTTCCATTCAGAAAGTTTAAGCTTGGACAAAAACCATCTAAGTATAGACCTCAAAATATTTTCGTTCACTCAGACAATACTACACAATCACGTCATAAAACCATTAACTTTTCAGTACCAATAACTTCAGCTCTTATTCCGTCCATCAGGGTTCACAAAATGCAGCAGGTTAACGTATCACGCGTTTGACCTTGACCCCACTAATCGCTGGCCGTAAATCTCAATACCGGCCACATCATGCGCGATGCTGGGAATTGTTTCCGAAGTTATTATGGGACAGACTGTTCGTTATGTGATGCGACTATTTTTTGAGACGTTTAAAATATGAACTTAGCAGAAAAATATCGTTTTGTCTGACGAACAAAAGTTTTTTAGAATCAAAGCTCAAAAACTACTACTTATGATGTTACGTCATAAAATAACTTAAACAACGGGCAGTTAACTGACCATCCCAAATTTTTAAAATGTACTTTACTTGTAAGCTTGGGCCTTTAAAAAATGGTCCAAAAGTGGATATTGAAGAACTCTGGACGAGGTGTTAAGAGGCAAAGGGGATAATTTTATTATGCGTAGCTAAAAACCTCCTTAACTTGACGCATTTCTGCATAGTTTTTCACAATCATTCGATTCGCTTTCGTGGCGAATCGAATATCAATTAATGTTCAAAATCAAAAATCAAAATCAAAAGTCATTTATTCAAACTAGGCTGAGAATCAGCACTTTTCGAACGTCAAAAATTACAAAAGACAGTCCCCCCAAAACGCCCGCCCTTCACCACTTCCTAGTGCTTTCGCTGGGGAGAAGAAGTGGCGCAACAAACTCCCCAGCAGCACAGCTGTCTGTTCAGTTAGAAAATACTTGATTGTATACAATATTAGGTATGCAAAGTAATTGACGTTACCTACAGGACACAGAACATTAAATTATTTGCCACTAGCTGTGCCCCGCGGTTTCACCCGCGTGAGTTTTGATCCCGTGGAAATATCGAGATAAAAAGTATCCTATGTGTTATTCTGATGTATAAACTATATTACTGTAAAGTTTCATCAGAATCCGTTCAGTAGTTTTTGCGTGAAAGAGTAACAAACATCTATCCATCCTCACAAACTTTCGCATTTATAATATTAGTAGGAGTAGGAAGTAGAATAGGATATGTCAGCTTGCCATGCCAATATATCCACAAATACAATAGAAACAATACATACTCAAGCAAAAAAAAAAATAATATTTAAAAATGTAAACAAAAACTTACTACTTAAATAAAAGCCTCCAGGTATAAAGGGCGTATAAAGGGTGCTATTGCAGGAGTCCTATAAATACTGTTCACAAATCTAAAAACCCGAAAATTTTAACAGCGTAAATCAAATAAATGACTGTTATTCGTCCAAAAGCTAATTGCTGTCGGGGGCAAGGCAAGAAAATGAAATTTCTATACGGAAGCCTGTCGAACGCGCATCAAATCGACATTCATCGAATATTTTGATCGAGGACGTTATCACTTAGCCCAGAGACTATGATTAGCATCACGTAGCCAATATCGATTATTAATCAACAGCACCAAACGATTATACTCCAGCTATTCATTGTAATGTGCACGAATCCAAACTTGTGAACATCCACGCTTGCTACAATCTGTAGGCCAATTCTCGTAATTTAAAACGTTCAAAATCTAGTCGCAGTCTCATCTCGGCGACAAACAAATGTCAAAAACTTGTCAAAATGTTGGGTAATTTGACGTATTTTTGACAGATTGAGACTGAGATCAGACTGTGTACGTTCTTAAAAATTACGAATTGCCCCTCTGTTCAAAATTAATAAACTGTGAGGTCGCTCCTATCCAAAAAGTCTATATGTTACCATTTGATTTTGTACAGTCAAATATTTATTATAATTTACAATCACATACTTTTGAATCACTTCGACGCCACACAGTTCTGACGCGAAGTCCGTTCATTAGTATTGAATTTCTGATTTTCATCATCTACTTTTGCTGTTGACTGTACCTGCACGTCTGTCTATCTAAGTATATAGTTCGATGGATTTATTTATTCCACAGTCATCCACTTCGTTCGTTTCTAAAACCATTAGTTCCGAAATAAGCAAAACTCAAAAGTTTTTTTCACCTACATGACATAGTAGAACATTGCCTCTCCTTCAACATGTTCATTTCTGTATAAGCATAATTAGCCTATAATGTTCTCACTGCTGGTACACAGCACTCCTCTTTTTTATTTCGTTTCATTTCTGAAATTAATATTTAATTATTTTGTGTTAAAGTCAATTTTGTATTTTCCCAATTCTCTAAAACTCTAAACCTACTGTTCGCATTGAAAGTAGAAAAAAAAAATTCAGTTCGCATTTTAGAATAACAATATTAAAATTATCAACCTGAGGGGCAATTCTCGTAATTTTTAAGAACGTTCACAGTCTGATCTCAGTCTCAAACTGTCAAAAATACCTCAAATTTCCCTACATTTTGACAAGTTTTTGACATTTGTTTTTCGCCGAGATGAGACTGCGACTAGATTTTGAACGTTTTAAATTACGAGAATTGGCCTGCTGATCGTTGTCAACGATTCTTTACAGAACTCTGTAGCACACGTTCTCAAATTACATTCAAGATTCACCAAAAACTAATTAAAAATAAACCCATAAAAACACCATGTAATCAAACGCACGATTACCGCTCACACCGAAACGCCACGCGTGACGATAACCCCTCTACTACATAAAGCACTCAATAAGGCACCACGGGAGTGCATTAATGACATTTTTCACATGTTTCTAGCTCCGATCACAGGTCAAGTTGTGGGGGGGCCACCCTTAAGGTGGGGGTGTCAGGGGGAGTTGGGGGGTGTTTCTAGAAGGCGCAGACGTCTCCCGTCAATCAGTTCGGTTCGACGTGACTGGAATGCTATAGGAAAGTTCGCAGACCGTTAAGGCGGTTTTTTTTTATGATCGGCGATTATTTGGCGCGCTGCGGCGGTAATCTCGCCGATGTGTTCGATGCTTTATGTCATGTTTGTATTGGGTGTGTGTTATGGGTGCGAATGTTGAATGAGTAGCTGAAATATTTCTATGGAAACCGAAAGCGTGAGGTTATTTTTAGCACCTATTTATTATCATTAAGGTTATCCTTGCTTGTTGCCTTTTCAGCTTGCAGCCCATCGAACTTTCAATTTCAAACAGTGATGGCTTTTCTGTCATCTTGACAATTCAACAATATTCATTGCGTTATTTGCGTTGGTGAGTTGGTGAACCAATGGATTAGCAATATCTTTCAAAATGATTTAGATTTATAATTGTGTCTCACAATTAGGATGCTGGTTTTTGCTAATGAAAGGGTTCATATAAAAACTAAATATATATAATGCTATAAGTATTTTTAGTAGCACAAAAGCACGCTACTTATTAGCAGACAGGCATGCTTTTTAATAGCATGACAGTGTGCCTTAACGTCTTAAAGTTTAGGATGAAATTAAGTGGCCTGAAAACTACCCAACCCAATCTTATAACTCCTCTTCCTTATAACTCAAACTCGCTTTTATTTCAGTTAAACCATATACATGCACTTTCGAATTTTCAAGGTGTCGGTCAGTCAGAAATATGAAGCTAGTTGCCCATTCGAAAGCGTAGGAGGCATCTATGGAGAAGAACGGGTAAGAAACTCCACGGACAAAAGGAAAATATGCATGAACTCAACAAACACACGGTTACAATTTTAACTCAACCAGGTACCACTTTATATCAGAAGTAGTTTTTCAAAAGTTTATTATAACGACGAAGATATCTCGGCTTACTTTAACTCCAAAGTAGGTTTAGGCTTTAAACTCCAAAGTAACACTTAAGTTAGCGTAAAAATTCTTACAAAGTTGGCAATAGGTAGTTACGCGTCTGAATAAATATTAGATTTTCTTTGCGAAGTGTGTTTTTAATTTGAAGTGTTTTTTAATATTATGGTTTTTATGGAGTAACGTTTCTATAAATGTGTTAGAACAGTTCCTGCATTATGTGGTTTTAGTTTGACCCAAGAGACATTTTTTTGTATGTTTTCTTTTGGTGATTTCCTGAAATCATGTATTTAGGAGATAACTAGGATTTGACGGTTGTAGTTTCTGGTTTTCAGGTCACGTTTTTTTTCTGACTTTGTTTTGATTTAACTTAGAAAATACATAAAATCGGGTTTTCACCTAATTGGACTCAACTGTAAATATTTTTCTTTTGAATGAAAAAATATTTTTCTGTTTAACCTAACAATAATTTCCTAAAGTTTGAATGTCATAACCGAGACGCGTCTACGCGATATTCGTCGACACATCGGCGACAGCTTGTCACGTGTCGCGGCGACACTGCGGCGACAAACGCGTCCACTCACCAGTCACCGGGCCCACTAATAATAATGTTTTGATGGATGTCTAATGCCTACCGGGTTTTTATAAAACTGATTAAAAATATATCAATTGGACTTCGAACTGTCTGACGATATCAAAATTTTGGGAAACTTCATTAAAAATAAATGTAGGTACGTAAAGCCTTAATGATTTTGATTCGTTATCTTTATTATTATGGAAATATAAATAAATATTTGTAATTAATTGATTGCGTACCTATTATCGATGATAATGTCGTATAAAGGTCGATATTATGTTGACGACAATAATTAACAAACTAAGCTGTAATATTGACAAACACTATAAAAAAGAAACAGTTACAAACGCTTTTAAACCGACAGTTTAAAACTAACACTGCAAGTTGCAATCAAAAATGCCGAAAACCAACCGCCATTCGTTCATTCTTTTTTTAAATTCCGCTTACGAACGAATAAAACCGACGTAAGGTGATCGGTGATCACTCGAAACCGACGTCGCAGTGAATGAACGAACGGATGAATGAATGAGTGAGTGAGTGAGTGGAGGGCCGGGGACACCAGTTGATCAACCATGATGCGCTCGTGTCCGTCAAAGTCATTCAGAGTGAAATAGGGAGGAGAGAGTTCGAGCAATGATGGTAAAACCGCACCTAATATAGCTTTTATAAATTTTCCAGAAAAGGCAGAATCTTTTGTAATAAAATTATGTGTTAAAAATTTAATTCTACTTACTTTGATTGTTAAAGTTAAAAAAAAAAACAAATGAGAAAAAAAAATGAGGAAAAATAAACGAGGAAAATGTAGTGAGGAGAGTTTTGAGTATCGACGTCGATGGTTATAAGAGTATTGCAAGACCAAAGAAACGATGGATGGACTGTGTGAATGATGATATGGTTAGAAAAGGTGGTGAATGTCGAGATGGCGGCTAATAGAGAAGTATGGAAGAAAAATACATGTTGCACCGACTACAAATAGATTGGGATAAGGGCAGGAGAATGATGATAACTTTGATAGTTAAAGTTCTTGGAAACTTCAGCACGTGTACACTATCAGGCTAGAAAATAATTTGAGCACCATAATGCTGTACCAAAATACTCCTAACCTAACTATCGACACATCGTTGTAACAATAAAACAAAAATAAAATTAATATTTGAGCATTATCAAATAAATAACACTAAAATATGCAATATGTATGTCGTTTGCGACTTATAAATTTTACTAGTAGCTATTTAGTGGCATTTACTGCCGGGTGCCCGAACATGTGTCTCATGTGTTATTGTTATATTTTATTAAGAGTCGACGATCAAATTTATGTCGATCATAAACGAAATTTACAAAACATCACGTGTGTTTTGCGATCGCAGTATTAATCTGTCATCTGAACGGGTTTATAAGGCGTAATTACGTCAACAATCTGTCATACCCGCCCATAATGTCACCACTGACATAACTAGTGTTGGGCCAAAGTTCGATAAAAACCCGGAAGATATTTCCACAAACTTGCAATATAACAGTGATATGTGACGATTTTTATTGAGCGATTTCTGAATTTTATTTACGTACAGTCGCTCGCAACACGGACTATCGAGCGCACATTAAAATACGTAGCGAATAGTGGTTGTGTAAATCAAAAGGCCATAAAACGCCACAATTCGGCCGGAGCCGACTCCACGCTTGCGTAGCGCTTGATTTATACGCTCGCCGTTTGCCGGTGCGAAAACCTACCTAGTGACGTCACGGCTTTTGTTTTTCTGTTTTTTTTTTTTGTACAGACTTTTTTATTGATGGCGTTCAGATAAAAAGTGGCGGTGATAGGGTTACCGTGCTCGGTACTAGGTTTTAAAGAAGTGTGTGAAGTCTGTTGTCTGTCATCGTGTGTAGAACTGACAGTTTTATTAGTCTAAAGATCTTTAAACGAACATAGACGAGCTAAATGTAAGCAATTGAAGCTAGTTCAAGCAAAAAATTGTTCAAGCATTGTGCTACTATACTGTGAGCTTACAGATTATGCAAGTGACACTAGGTTTCGATGCGAACCTATAATAATTTAAACCATTTCTCAATGGACACCTTGTCCAAATTACAGTCAAAACTCCAGTTGGTATGTGACTATCACTGTATTACATTATCAACAACGCAGTGAGGTCATTTCTTATTTGACACCACACTAAAAGCCAAAAAAAATCTTAACCCACTATCGCCACCTCGAAAAAAAGCACAACACTTAAAACCGAAAACACGACTACCCTTCGCGCTAACCCTGCACCGCCGAACATTCGAACTAACCGTGGCATCACAATTTGTGAATGATTTTACGTTCGGTGTCCCGAGCTGGGCCGTCCTGGCCATTTCATAGCCATTTGTCAGCCGGGCGAAAAAGATGCATGTAGGACCCAATGACTTTTTTTTTTCACTTTTTAGGCTTTTACGCGGATCCATCGACACGTGAAAGTGTGTTAGCGTTGGTAGGGTTTATAAATCTAGTGCGTTGTTCGTGGAAGTTTATAGGTTTTAATTTTTGCGGTTTAAAGTGTGTGACGTGTGGCTATGGATAAAATTTCGAGTGAATTGAGCTGTTCTGTTGAGTTAAGTCTCCTGTATAGTGTAAGAAGTAGTGTAAGGTGCTTCTGAATCACGACGCGTGACATTACGAGACTTATTCGGACTCAGTACTACTGTTGCATGAATCCTCTATATACTACCATTATTTCTATCGCCCTAAAAGTTGACGTGCTCCAGATACGGTATTGCTTTTAAAATTTAATTATTATTTACCGCTGCATTTGATTGGTGACAAAATCTCAGTTTACATAAGGCCTCCTCCACACCGTGCCACTCGCCAAACGCAGTGCCACACACCCCGCGACTTAGCTTATTGTGACAACCGTTGCAGGCCACACGTACACTGACGTTATAAAACGCGTGATTGAAGCGAGCCCGCAAAAATGTCGGCCAACGGACCGACGGGCGCCAAACCGCGACCGCCCAATTTATATTTCACTATTATCCACGAGAACCGAGCCGATTTACGATTTCATTATACCAGGCCCCGGCAACTCGTTGATTTAAAATGCACACGATTTTTGTGCGAAAATATGTGTCGGACGTCGTTTGGCTTCGATTTATTTGGTCGTCAATAAGGTAAAGTTGTCTAGGGTGAGGAGATTGTTGATTTTGCGCGTTGGAAAATACGTCTCCTTTTGGCGATGTCGTTTCGGGAATTCTAACCAACTTAATTCTGTGCAAGTGATTAAATCAAGTTAGTTGAAAATTATTCAGACATTTTTATGTGAATCATCTGAATCACTTTTGATTAAACTGCTACTTTTAATTAAAAGTTATAAATCTACTTAATAAAGAGCTTTTACCATAAAAATCGAACTACAGAGAACACCTGCTAAATCCTACAGCTATCACATGATGTGGTCTTATGAATTAAAAATGTTACAACCATTTGTCTTGTCGTCGACATAACGCTTCTTTCAGTAAAAAGGTCTTGAAAAGAAAATTAACCTGCTGGTCGCCTACCACTGGTTGTCATTTTAAATATTTGATTGCCATCTATTCACACTGATAATGTGTCGTTTAAGTGTGAAAGCCTTGTATTTGCATGCGTTATGAGGCGTGAACATAGTATCATTACATAAATTAAATAATTTCCTTGACAAATAGCTTTCTCTTGTCTTTTTAAGCGATCTGATTTTTGCCTTTCCTCATTTATCTTTACTTCCAATCGTCTCTTCCGCACTATTGCTAGTTACATTGATAACTAACTGTTATACAGGCCCTGGTAACACGCACCAAGATATGCACAAAAAATCTAGCAAGCTTTTTCATGTTCTCGAAAATTAATAAGAACATGTGCAGAACTTGCATCAACATCCCACAACAAGAAAAAACATTACCCCAATCCAGCAGTTTTAATTTCCCAACACAAAGGATATGACTACACTCTATGCAATGGAAATAATAAAAAATAATTTATCCAGACGCCTCTCCACGCTACATAAATAATCATTACGAAACGCATTCAGACACAATTACATACTTGGGGATGGCTCGTTAAAAATCATATTCTAAGGGCGGGTACAGACGGGGCGACCGACTCCCTGCTTGCTGTAATGTGTTAAAAGCATTAGTGGTGAGACTTAGAATATATCGTTTTTTGAAATTGGCTCGGCTGTTTATAATTTATATTGGGTTTAAGAAAATATTTTTCTCTTGTGCTATATGAAAATAGCCCCTAGATATAATAGAAAAAGGTTTTGCTGTCAGTAAGGTTGATAGCAGGGCTCACTGGCCAGGGTGAGGCGTAGATGTTCACGTATCTTTCGTTTCGTCTCCTAGATTATTTTTAGAAATAACATATTAATAAATTAGTGGCCCGTGGCTAAATAATAACAGGTCCCGGCTGTCATTTGTGGATCTTTGACAGACGTTACGGGTAGTCAGAAGCCCGAAAGTCTAACAACCAGTCTTACCAAGGGGTATCATAACTACCCAGTAACTGGGTTGTGGAGCTCAGATAGGCAGTCGCTCCATGTAAAATACTGGTATTCAGCTGCATCTGGTTAGACTGGAAGCCGACCCCAACATAGTTGGGAAAAGGCTAGGCAGATGATGATGATGAACATATTAATAAATTAATTAGACCTAGTCAGAAACAGAAATAGTCACCGTAGCCTAAATCGACACGAGATGTATTATTACATATAATTAATCGACGACAAAAAAAAAAGAAGACACATTTAGAAACTTCATCAGCAGAGTGCACTGTTTATCCCACTCACAGAACATAACATTTTCGCAACACCGCAAACTATAAAACTTCAAGTCCCGACCACTTTTACTTTACATTCGCACATAAAAAGTCGCCACCGAAAGTCGCTTAGCGTACAAACGGCTGCGAGGTGAGGCCACCCCCGTTTCCAGTTAACACGGTTAATAATAGGCTCCTTACCCTCCCGCGCCTTATCTGCAGTATTAAACCATAAAACATTATAATTTACAACGCTATGTCGCTGGGCTATGACGTTCCGCAGGCTCTCAAAGTTTACGCGTTTTTACTGAGAACGGGAGAAGGGTTGACTTGAATGAGACTGAAGTTTTGCAAGATTTTTTTAACATTTTGTTTTCGTATTCTTGTGTTATTTGATGGATTGGAGTGATTGTTTGTTGGTCAAATTTGTTTTGACAATTTCTGTCACATTTTGTAAACGAGTGAGTCTTTAGGGGTTGTTTTCATATTGTCTAATGTTTTTTATGTAAGTAAGGAAATCGTGGTGATATATTTGTCTTATCATAACTTGCCGTTACTTACCCACAAGATTTTTCATCATTCTTTTAGCTTTTCTTTTTATCTAATTTTCTTAACTGCGAAAAGTCTCAAGCTAATATATCAGCATCATCCATTTCAAGCCAAAATTACAACAAAAACAAACAGGCAAAAATCCACAATCCTATTTACAAACAAAATATCCTCATTCAAAAACTCTTTATCATAAATTCCGTTACCCAAGCCATATTTTAGTCCCCCACCCGAAACTTTGGGAGCCGTACTGATACTTAAAAATAACGAGATGCCAGCAAATATTGTAATAACCCCTCTGTCCCGTATTTAGTTCAAAACCATTGTTTTAATAATCTTTCTTTGCTGATTCCGCTCCATGTGTTTGCGACCTCGTCAATATACTCACCCCCCTGTTTACATTCCATCGATATATTCTTGCAAATTTCACTTTCCCATCCCTAAATATGTTATGTGTGTAATAGAGTGTGTGTTAATGGGTGTTTGTGTGTGTTTAGGCATTACGTGTGTGTTCTACGTTATTATCAAAATGTCGGCGTTTTGTTTTTCAGGACCTGTTATTATTATTGGTGTTTTATTTAAGGGAATTACACTTTTGATGTGTTTGAGCAATATTTTTTGGGTTTTACTGGCTTAGCTAGGTCCGTGGTTATGTAGTAGTTAACATAATGGCTCGTTACAAGTTTTGACAATGAAATATACCAATCTTATTTATTTATTGAACTTTCCCGTACCTATTTCTCTGCTAGTTTTACCGTTTGGATTTGATTGATCTTGGCTGTTGGCTTCAATTTAAGCCGTTTATTGGCCAATCGTCACCTCAAGATGACCTTAATACCCTCCAATCACAGCCTCACATTAGGAACCATATCAGTACAGCTCGGATTACACTCCTCAAACACTGATAGCGTCTGAACGACCCAATAAAAAAGCAAATATCAACAATCAGACGAACTATAGAAGTAATCCGGGCTTTGTTTGCGGGTACAATTGTACCTAATATTTACAATATCTTGTAGATAAAGTGGGCACGTGGGACGCAGAGAGTGCCCGCCGTCTTAACTCGGCTGCTTTATACGAAGCTTCTATCAATATTGCATGATAATGGACGCGGGTAAGGTACAAGCGCGCGCGATTCGGAAAGGCGTTCGCAATCTCATTTGATTAGTTATACTTTATTTTTACGATACGATCTGGAAAAGATTGGGTTGGGAGATCAAAATGGAAATTGATTTATGCATTTTTTATGTTTGAAGGTTTTTTCATCGGTTGTTTTTTTTTCAGTTTCAGTAGAAAACATTGTTGCTGGGAACCGTATAACAAATATCAAGTTCTTATCTTGAAAATGAATACCGTAATGAATACCTGTTTTGGATTCAAAGACCAAATAATATCATACATACTTATAATTATTTCTTATATGTAATGGTAGTCGTTGTCGCTGTGGACTAATATTTTTTTCACAATTTATTTTCATTCTTCAAAATTTCTCTAGTCTAAAATACCAGATTCTATCAAATTCACCTTTGGCTACACCCATAGGTAATCCAATCTTACTAAGATTTGATTACCGATGGATGTATATATGTATGTTCAAATCTATGATAACATTATTTATTTACCTTTTTAACCTCACAAACAAGCCTTGGTCCTTCAGTACGACCTCTGGTCCTTTCGCTCGTGCCTTGCTCCACCGCCCACCCGTACTCTTTATCGCTCGGTGCGTTTGCCGAGATTACTGCAAATCTACTGATTGCGACTCCAGAACTATTGATACAAGCATTAACTTTGCATCGTTGCGTTCGCGTAACGTCCACTAATCTGTCCTAATGTTTGCTTTTGTTTCTGTAAATTTACTTTAGTTGTACGGACTTGTACGCCTTATCGTGTGATGTGCCCGCTGATTGTAAACTCTATGGGATTTCTTTTATTTGATTGTTTTAAGCTGAGAGTTACAAGGTTATCTAATCCTTTTGTTACGCGTGTTTGTGTAGTATCATACGACTTGAAGGACCAAATATTTTTTTGGAGCAGATTAGCTCTGAGCCTTAGATAAATATTCACTACAAGCGAAGTATGAATTAATAATCTGACTTTTAATTAATCTCTGTAGTATAAGAATTTACAATTTTCCATACTATGAAATTGTTGTGTAATAAATGGCAACTTTGACGTTTAATTTATAATATGAAATGAATAAAGTCAAAAGTAGCAAACACATTTTTATTAAAAGAAAATAACACGGACCAAAAAGTCCTTGCATTCCACACGCAGCCGTCTTTCAATCTCTTCAAAACACTTCACTTACCTCTATTGACACTTCATTCGACGCACTCACACAAAACGATCCCTTAGCAAAAAGAAAAAAAAAACAAATATCGAATCCCGAACGATAGAGATCCACTCGCCGGCTTAGATAAGTGTTGCTAGTATTGGACAGGTATCATTATGCGGGCATACTTAGCCGGAAGGTAAGGGGCCGACTGGGCGAGAAGGGGGTAGGGGGGAGGCAATTTAATTCTGTCCACGTTCTAATAATGACCGTCATAATTCGTTCAAAGTGTCCGGTCTGGGACATTTTCGCCCCCCGCGCTCTCGCCCGGTTGATTCCTTTGCATTTTCCCCCCTTAATTCCATTTTCATGCCACCTTGCACACATTTGCGCTTCATCTGTAGATTATGTGTGTGTGTGTTGGTATGTTGTGTCTTGTAATCGCAGCGAGAGGGTTGTGTTCGCTTGAGTAAGAGCTTTTGGCAATGATAATTTTGCGGGTTTTTAATTTAAAAATGTTTTGATAAAAAAAAAAAATACTATTACTAATCATTTTTCAGTAGGATTATCAGTCCAAGCAACCACCTGTACGGCAATTGCATCATGAATTTGTATGAATCTTAACCTTTTGACTACAATCAATTACTTTATCATTATAATGACATGTTTCGGCCACATCTTTGGTTTACGCTTAATCATTATAAAATTACCAATAGTACGTGTGGATAAAAGTAATCTTTATCAACTATCAGTCTGCTTTAATACATTTTTGACTCACACAAGGAGTTATAATCCAAGTCATCAAATCCGATTACATAATATCTGTTGTTAAGTAGCTTGCTATCGACCGCAAAATGAATAATTTGAAAAAGTGTCAATAACATTAATTTATTGACGTAAGTAATACATCATAATTTAGAAAATTATCAACGCCTGGATATAGACAGATAAAAAACCACTGATTACAAGCTAGTCCAATGGACACGCCTCCAAGTAGTGATCGTCAATTTGAATCCTGAAACATTACTGAACTTTGTTCTAAGTCCTAGACAAACCTTTTTTCCACCCATCTCGGTAGGAATGTGCACCATGTGTTACAATCCCAAAAAATAAACAATAAAAAGTTTAACCCTAAAAAACCCACTGCGAAAAAGGACACGAAAAAATAGAACATAAGCATTCGTCATTTTAATCCGGGCCACACATTAAAAAGATAATCTCACGTTCTCCCTCAAGTCAAGCGCCATCTTGGTTATGTGTATGAGTGCGTGCGTGTCTGTATGTGTGTGCACGTGTGGCGGGCTTTATCAACACATGTAGCTAATATTAAGTTTGATTTATATCTGTTATATCGTAAATGGATTAGGGAAACGTCCCTTTGGTACAGTTGCGTACTAAAGTGGATCTAATGTCGTCGTTTTATGGGTACGCGTAATTGGCGAGGTCTGTCTGTTTGTGTAATTAACGCCGGCCATATTTAATTTGTTTTGTTTTTTTTTTCAGGTACGTTAGCGAATTTTGGGTGAAGTACTACTAATGTTAGTAAGTGTTTTCTGTATTTTATGAGGACATTTTGGGGAACGGCTGTTTGGCGAATTTGGCGAATGCTTTTAAAGAAACATGCGGGTAAAGGATCTAAATGATAGTTTGTTAAGAGAGACGAATATTTTTTAGATACATTTTATAAGAGTGGAAGGGAGTGCAAATATAAATACTTAATATTTAAGTATTTCCCGAATAAGTTAAAAATTGTCAAATTCTTGAGTATTTCATTAGAGTTTGTCCAGAAAACTTTAGACTTCTTCTGTACATAATTATGTAGATTAGAAAACACAAATAACAAAACATAATAATTTTCTAGGAAAAATTGTGAAAATATTGTGTTATATAAATAATTATGTTTCAGTAATTATCGCTTAGGTACATTGATGATTATAAATATTTAAACCGATTAATTACTAATTAATCATCATATTTATCTAAACGGAGTTTCTAATGACTAATAAAATTAATTACCTACAATTATTTATTGAGTGACGCACGCCGAATTAGGAACGAGTTATTTCCAATTAAAAATTCTTAGGGTTTATATTTAATTGTACAAGGGATGAATCTATCTAGGTACTAACTAGAGTGAAATGAAAAATAAATCCGTTTTATTTATTGTTTTGAAAAAATCATAGTCTTATTGAAAACGTACTGACCATCTGTAAGCTTGTCAATAATATGTAGAATAAAAAAAAACAATTACAAACAAAAGAGTAAAAAACCTTGTATTTAATAACTGCTCTCCCTAACTAAAACTGACTAATATAATGAGCATCACTAACACAAACTCCTAACAAGCAAAACATCGATGTTTTTAATTCAAACGGTCCAAGTAATTAGGGTCCGCACACATTACTGCTATCGACGGCGCGTCGATGTTTACGATTTTTAATTAGAGCGCTCCGTCGATACGGTACGTGACGCTGTGCAGTCCGCTTTATTGTGTACTAGTCTTTGTAACGACACTGCAAAATATTCATAGTTGCGTTAGGTTTAAGATGAACAAAGTTGTTTATTAATATAGAACAGCAACCGTAAAAACCTTAAGTTTTCATTGAAAAAATATAGGTATGCCGCTGATCGAAGGAAAAATCTATTGATTGCACTAGCTTTTTAGTCAAGGAACTTTACTTCTGTACAACATTTAAAATGTTTCCAATTAATATGCAATAACGCAAAAAATGCAATTGTTAGCACAGTTTCTAAATTAATTCTCATTTTTTTTACATTCGTTCTTTCCTCAATTTGCTTCATTCAATTAACACTCCACAGACAAACTTCGAAACAAATGCAATAACAAGATCCTACATCACCCATCTTCTACCATCACGTACCACCGTCGCATTAAAACGAGACACAAAAAATCGCCATTTAACCTCTCTAGAGTGGATCGTTTGCATAATTAATGTACGTAGATATTGGACATCGGCGAGCGACAATAGTGTGTCCTCGCCTTTATAAAAGAAAAAAAAAAACAATTATTTAGCGCCCCAAGTTCACTAAATAGGCTTTATTCATACGGTATAAGTGTCTGAGTGTAGTGTATAAATTAGTTTGTACAGTAATTGCAATAAATAAAATGCTAATTGTTAAAGGTTTTTAGTTTGTTTTTAATTTAAGAATTTTAACAGACCTGCTAACGACTTTGGCTCGTGATTGGTGTAGGTACATTACTTTTGCTTAGCAGAAATAAAGTTTTTTAAAATATTGAGATGCGAATGCGCATGCTTCGATGGGAGCTCTTAAAGGGTCAGTCAATTAAGGGACATGCCGATACAGCCAGGGAGGGCTTATCAAATGAAGAGTATTGGATTAAATTTAATCTTAATTTGAAATGATGTTGCAGATAAAAACTTAGGCTGACTCGCGTTTTGAAACTGGAAAAATTGGTCTGAGTTTAATGTTTGTGTCGCGTTTGCTTACTTCAATAGTAATCTCTGGATTTTTTTAAATATCGAAAGTCATTATTGCTACTATTTTTCCCGTGTATTCTTTGTTTTTTAATGATACAGAGAACAACCTCAACCTACATTTTTTATTAATGTTTTCGGATTATCACAGATTAAACTGAAATTTCTAATGTCAACAAAAGTACTTTGCAGAAAAATGTGTCATCAATTTTTACATGAATTGAACTGCTTAATTTCCTTAATTACGAAAACATCTTTAATTCACTTAAAAATAACAGAATATTTATTCATAGTCAAAAGCCAGTCAACAAAACAAAACACAGTATCGCACCAGACAGAACGATTCAATTTTCCACAAAATCACGAACGAATTAAGAAAATGCATTCGAAACGAAGTTCGTCAAAAGAAAACCAAACAGTGGAGAGACATTCCGTCCACTGAATACAAAGAGGGACAACGGGGGGGTTTGGAAGGGGGTGGTGGGGGGAGGAGACACAAAAAACATTTGCTTCCACTAACGAAACAATCGCAAGCATAATTGATTTTAACGTGGAGTAGACTGCAAATGAAGTTGAAGGAGGAAGGGACTCTCGAAGTCTCGACTTCTAATGTGGCCAGGTGGGACGGAGATAGGTTTTTCTTGAGGACTAGAGATGTAATTACTTATTAAACATGTCTGTAAAAGAATCGAGTTCGTTTTGTAGATAGAAAATACGGCACCGAGTTACATTGATCGTGGCGTGAGACTTTTAGACGAGATTTGGTTGATTTCAAACTTGTTAAAATAAGATTCTTATTTGTACAGCTTTTTCTGGATAAGACACAGTTTTTCCAATATATATATTTTGGCACTTTTTACTGCATTTGATACAGAACTTCTGACAAAATGGGGTGTTACTAACTTACTAATTTTATTTTGAACTCCTCCGAGTTTTAGTCTATATCTCATCACTTTTAATGCAAAAGCTTTGGCTTGTATTTTCAAAGATGCACTTCCTATCCACCCAGACAAAATAACAATTACATTCCAAATAGAAAAAAAGCAGAACCCACCTCTACTTCACCAGCATTTCCTTTATATTGTCTCAGAGCAATAACCGTTGGGAAACTTTACAGAATCCAGATAAAACCAACTGAGTTGACTCCGGCTGCTATAATCAAGAACCATGTACCTGATTTAAATATGTACACGGTCGCCCCGATGTTGCATTAACCCGACTGATTCATTAGTGTGTTGAAAAATTCCGACTTGTGGGTACTGGATGCTGCTAGCTTCGAAATTGGCACGTACCGTGTTCCTTGGATTAGAGATCGCTGGTCTGTAATGAGGTGCGATTGTTTTGAATATTCTTGGCTGTGCATTGTTAATTAAGATGGGAGGGATTTGTGGGTTCTGGGATGATTAGAAAGCTATTATTAATGCATTAGAATATGTCGGTGTATCAACGATTTGGTTGTGTCTGGATTCCGGAAATGTTATAATTCTTTTTTAATTTTCTTCTTCGCTTTTTCTTAACGTGTTTATGGCAATCTAATATGACACATAAGACATGATATTAAATGAGAATATTGTAAATTTTATAGATTTTACACCATATCGTTTTTTGTTAAGATTGTCACCGAAACTCCGTTTTTTTTTTCAAGCAGTAGGTATAGTTTGTTTAGACTGTGTTTACAGCTATAGCTACATTGCCTTGATAATCAAAAACCCAGTTAATTATTCCACTCGACCACAAAGAACATAAAGAGCCCAATACTCTCGCTTTCCACAATTAAAAAACAAACAACATAAAACACTCCAAAATTTATTCAACGCAAACAAAAAGACAGATACATTGAAAACATCAAAGTATCTAAATAAGGGCCGACACAGACCGGCTACCGGGCGACGCGCACGATCGCCTAAATATTCCGATTCTTCGGTCGCAGCGATTCATACGCGATGCATGAGCTAGATAGCCAATTTGCTGTAGGTACTGCCCGTCCATTTCACTCGCGATTCTCGAACGTAGATATGGTAATCTTGAAAAAGTTGCTGTGTAGTCGCCCGCGATTGGGTATCAGGCCTTAGGGCGTGGTGGGGTAGGTCAGTTTATTGTGATGAATAATTTATAATGAATTATGGTAATGTCGGATTGACGATCTGGTTGTGGAGTAGTTTGATTCGGAGACTGTTTTCTGTTTTTCATATGAATGTGGGCAGTTGTCCTTCGGTGTTAAAAGGTGTTTTGGTTAGTGACAGTTCGATTGCAGTCACAATATTTATGTGCAACATTTTCCTTATGATTCGAGGGGCTTGTGGCTAAATAATAAAAACCACACAGGTCGATCGATTAGGTTAAGCTACGCTTGCCGCTGTTGGTCTGTGGATGGGTGACCATCTTTACATACCAAGACCCCTCCGTGCCTCGGAAAGCACATTAAGCCGTTGGTCCCGGCTGTCATTCGTGGATCTTTGACAGTCGTTACGGGTAGTCAGAAGCCCGAAAGTCTGACAACCAGTCTTACCAAGGGCGTATCGTATTACCCAGTAACTGGGTTGTGGAGGTCAGATAGGCAGTCGCTCCATGTAAAATACTGGTATTCAGCTGCATCCGGTTAGACTGGAAGCCGACCCCAACATAGTCGGGAAAAGGCTAGGCAGATGATGATGATTTTCCTTATGATTCGAATGAAAATTTTCTGCAGACCTTGTGATTTTTTATTAGCCTTTTAGTAAAGAAAACTTAGTAATTAGATTAAGTCATACGACCGATATCTTAGATAGAATAGAATACAACACTCTTCATTATTTCCACCATAAGTATTACATGATAAATGTAAAAAAAATACAAGTGGAGATAAATACTACTTAACTGATATCAAATTCCTAACACCGCGTTCACCTATTTTAATCCAAACAATTATAGACTTTGACAGCCTTCAGATCATCCCATCAAAAACACAAACTCGCCCGCAAATCAAAGCACCAATTAAATTCAATGAACTGGAATCATCGGACTTAACCCTCCCACTGTCGCACGGCCGTGTGATCACGTCGCACTCCCAACGGCTGGCGTCTTACGTCAATAGCAGACGTCTTGGACGTGCTGATGCAACGTTGACCAACCCCCCACCGTCCCCGGGGCCCACGGGGGCCGGGGGGCTCATGGGGGCCACACGTAGGCCTGCACCGCCCGCCTGAATACTAATTATCAATTAGACAACGGACTCCGGGTCTTTTTAGCAGTGTTGCTGTTTTAAGGAGTTCGGGGCTGGTTGTAATGTTTTGGTTATAGATTTATAGATTTAGTGGGACGGATGAGTTGTAGTTTTGTTTTAATTAAGAAATTATCAAACATTCATTTGGTGTCCAATTGCTTGCTCACTCTGCGGAGGCCTAAGCTGAAGGAAGTAACTTAAAGTTATCCACTTATCTTTAACTAACTTTCTACAAGCTTACTTTTTTTTTTGTGGATGGGAAATCATCAAATGACCCCTACCGCTCAGGGTGGAGCAGGAGGGAGTGTCAGACTCTTACTGACTAAAACCCACCCATGTTCCTTCCTTAGCCCTTTATGTTCCGGGGCAGCGGTAACCCTTTCGGACAATCCCGCTGCCCATACCACACATCTACCTTGTAGATATTCTCTCAATGAAACGAAAGAAGGAAAAAAGACACGTTATACAAGCTTACAAAAGATATCAAAATGAGCTTCTTAGCGAAAAAAAATCACCTTTTTTGACCCTCATATGCAATGTAGAGACAACAATACAATAACACAATAAATGAAAACGCTGGCAATACTAATGCATAAGAGTATTTTGGAACTATTCAATAAATCTTAACATCGTAAGTAAACAATTGATTTTTTCAAACAAACTTAGATACTTAGTAATGTTGGACCATGAGTTTTGCCAATCTTTGGCTAGCTATAGTGACTAAACTAATAGATATATTTGACTGAATTTTCGTATGCAGACTAGGAACAGTATTAGACATACGCAATTTAATTTATTGTAGCACTAGCTGCGTCCTGCGGTTTCAACCGCATAATTTTCGATCCCGTGGAAATATAGGGATAAAAAGTAGCCTATATGTTAATCCAGAGTGTCAGCTACCTTTATACAAAATTTTATCAAAATTGGTCTAGCCGTTTGAGCGTGAAGGTGAGACAAACATACACACACACACACAAACTTTCGTCTTTATAATAATGGTGTGATTGTCGTCCCCTATTTGTATAATTTCAGAGATAGATTTCGAAATATATTTATGTAAGTTTACTCCATAGTCTTACATAGCCACAAATAATGCGCATGAGCTTTCAAGAACCTAGATCTAGTCGATAACCGCTTTACTATCTGAGCTCCACTCAAAAAGTCGTTAAAATATTTAATTAAATTAAAACAATTATTGCTATTTTATTTCAGTAATTATACGTCTAGATTTAGCGATAATTTTGGCGCCGCGCTAATTGTGTTTTATCTAACCGAATATCTGTTAAAGCCATAAATATGTATTATAAAACTCTTTGATGTAGGTTTTGACAATAAATAATGTCGATAAAGATTGCAAGTTGCAATTAATTAAATATGCATAAGCAGTAAAACTGAATCTCTCTTGAAATACAAGAAAAAATTATAAGGTATGAGAGGTAGCGATTAAACATTTTATTGGCGTCAAAACCAGTAGTTAATTATAATTTTGGTTCTGTGGTGTTGCAGTACAGTAACCGTCTTAGATTTCTAGAGAGGAGATTGTTAGTAAAATTCGATTTTGGGTCTAATTAAATATGATTACGCGTAAGTACAGACGCCAGCACGTCAAGCTACCCGAGACTGTAAAATTTTCCCAATCAACTTTGAACGTTATGCCTTAGCGATAAAGTTGAAAATCTATCAAAGAAATTTGACAGTTTGTAGTAGCTTGATGTGCTCTCATCTGTACAGTCAAGGAAATTAATCGTTTGTCAAGTTGAGCACTAGCTTAAATTGTCCGTATATTCATATCACAACTGTCATTCTCTGACAGTTTTATGAAATGGTCATAACGCGGCAAAGCGAAATAGGGTATCAATTTGTATAACAATTAATTTCCTTGACTGACAGCAGGCAACACAGATGAAGAAGGGCCAGACGAATATAGAACCGAATATTACGTTCCAGTTTTAGCCGACCTCGCATTGTATAGGCTTTTCGTACAGTGAGAAGTCAGCTTATACAGGATATGTATAGCTTGATACGTCGCCGAGCTTACCCGCGATCAGTTTACACCTTGTACTAAACACCAAACTGCTGTAAACGCAGATTACCTACACAACATTTAGGATTTTAATCATATTTTTAACTGTTCGCCTCAATTCTTGTGTCGTTTATAAAGCCGACTGACCCATCAGACTATATTTACATTTCCATACAATAATGTTGTATGGAAGTTACACAGTTGCCAATATTTAAATTTTAATGTAATGTATGAATAGGAATCGCGTTTATAAGTCACGATTTGGAATGTATCAGTGTCTATAGAAGATTGTAAACTGCAGAGTTTTGTTCATTTGATTGCATGTGTAATTGTGTATAGCCTCTCTACTCTAGGTGATCATCATCATTTCAGCCGAAAGACGTCCACGGCTGGATATCCTCTACTTCGACTGGTTCTGTGCTTCTCGCATCCAACGGGTTCCTGCCGCCTTCACGAGGTCGTCGGTCCACCTTGTGGGAGGCCTTCCTACGCTACGTCTTCCGGTACGCGGTCGCCACTCCAGAACCTTTCGGCCCCATCAGCCATCTGTTCTGCGAGCAATGTGCCCTGCCCACTGCCACTTAAGTTACTGCACTGTTGCACTGCCACTCTAAGTGATCAATGAAATTGATAATGTTAAGAGGCTGGTTTAAAAGAAAGAAATCGTAACGTCCATCCATCACTGCACAAAAATACTGGCTGCCAGGAACATCGACGCACAATCAAAGGGGCAATTCTTGTAATTTTAAAAAGGTTCACAGTCTGATCTCAATTTTAATCTGCCAAAAATACGTCTTAATTTCCTTACATTTGGTCTCTCATCTTCAGCTCAACGAAGCAGGCTCGATCATTTTTGCACTTCACCTATGATGTAGTAGAGTTATCGTTTGTCCATACATACGAGGAGTCACTTTGTCGACTTAAGGCGATTTGATTTTTGGGTTTTGGAGTTCGGTACTTTGTTGACTTATGCAGAAAAGGTTTATAATCGAGAGATTGCAGAATACAATCGAAAATTTTAAGATCTCGCCTCAAATAGGTTGAGTGCTCTATTATTCTATTAGGCCTGCAACTAATTGCTGGTTGCGCTTCGAGCAATAAGTTAGTTGCGCTTTGAGGTGATACCCCATTTTTAGTTCTGAATATTTTTACACTTATATTTTATTTTGAAGCCAGGTAGGTGCAAGTGCACCCTCTGGCACCCCGCTCCGCCGGCGCCCATGCCCGCCACCCTGTAGTTATTTTGTTATAAAGTCTCAGGATAATTTTTGTTGCCACTAAGATATTGACGAAATCGTTCTCAAAGAAAATAACATTAGTTTTATGATATCCCTATCTTCACTGCGTAAAATTATTCACTTCTAAAATGAATGAAATAATGAATATCGCAGACTTATTTTACATTTTCTATCGCCTTCTAAACATTCCTTCCCAATTTAATCCACAATAAAATCCATCAAATTAAATCAACACTACAACTCGTCTCGTGTCCGTCCCGTGACATATAAGGGCTCTAACTCATTCGTCTCTTGATTGATATACAACGCGTCGCCTTCCGGCCTTTCCTTTAGTTCATACGACTTTTTTATATAAATTTATCATTTTCAAGATGAAACGGGCGCCATCTTTGATTCGTGACGTGATTGAGTGGTCCTGCTTCCGTTTTAATTAACACTCCTTGATATATTTTTGGGTAATTTTGAGTTTTTGTGGGTTTGTAGAGACTACGATTAGATGTTGGTGATAGATTTCTTTGGATTTAAGTTGGTCATTTCATTTTTGTATTTAAAGGTGTTAATTAGAGGGATGCATTGACATATTTGATTAGATATTACATTTGGGATATTACATTCCTTCTTAAAGAAACAACTGTCTACAATTCTATCTATCAAACAACTGTATAATTGTAAACAGTTTCATTATCAGCAAGGTCTTAGGGGTTAGATGTTCAATGTTTATGAAGCAGTACCATCCTGAAAGTGAAATACAGGGTGGCTTCGACGTCCAAGCTATAACCATGAATTCAGCACATGAATAAGAAGAAGCGTAGACATTTTTCGTCAGTTATAAAAACATAAATCAGCTGTTTTATAGAAAATTGCAATACCTACATGGCGAAAAGAACGAATAGCGATTTCTTTTTTATAACCTATGAAAAATTTAAACACTGGCTTAGAATCATAATACTGAAATGCTTACTCTAGGATGCATATACGGTAGGCTCTTAAATCCTCCCCTATCCTAAGGGCACGTCTTCTCTACCAATTACCGCGCCCCCGGTCTATTCCTTGATATGCAATGGTCGCTGTAGCACCATGAACATGAGGCTACATGAGCTAGTGTGAATCTTGGGGTTCATTCGATTAATCGAGTCTGGTTTAACCACGCTGGGATCGGTGCAATTCATTCATTGATGGCTTAGAATCATATACTGAACCCATGTAACAAGTTGTGTTTCCCAGGCCACGCTGTCTCTCCCTGATAACTACGGGGTTACTTTTCAATGACCAGCCAAATTTAAGGATGTGGTACAGACCATCAAACTAAACAACTTTCTCCATGGGGCCAACATCGTAATCGCGAATAAAAATTCAGCCGTCCCATACGTTTAGGTCGAGTAGGTATTGAAGTTTTCTATGGGACAGTTGATAAGTTTTTCGCGATTACGATATTGGTCCCATGGAGAAAGTTGTTTAGTTTGATGGTCTGTACCACATCCTTAAATTTGGCTGGTCATTGAAAAGTAACCCTGTATTATTTATACATGAAGATCTTCTATCGCTTGCTTTAAAATAAGATGAGGTCAGAAGATATTTTAAGAAGAAATGTTTCATGTTATCATAATATAATCAAAATAAAATGCAGATCCGCTTATTTTAATGACTAATAATATTTATATTGAGTCTGGGTGAGATTGAGATTTTTATTAGATTATAAAATAAATGGTTTCACACTAGTTTCATAAATTAAAACATTTCGTTTTGAATGTTTCCATCAATTTCAATAATTCAATCATTTTACGAGTCATTGCTGCATATTTCATATTTATTTCAACGGCTAGTAATAACCTACGGTTGTCTATCTATAAAAGTTTAAAAGCTTTTAAAAGTTTTGTGGGCAGTTTATTTTATGGCAATAATTATAACAAATATTTTAATTAATAGCAGGTTTGTTTCCCCAAGAACTAGGTACTGGTTCTTTCAGTTGACATAAGAGTGACAAGGATTTATTAAATTTCAGATTAAGTATTCAGGAAAATTTTAAAGTATTCGTTTAACTACTCACTGAACGATTTCTACGTCATTCTACATTTCATTAAGTTTTGAACTTTACAATTGCCAGGCCAGAGGGATTTGTGCAAATACAGTAATGTGCTTAAATTAATATTAGAAACTTTTTTTTTTCTTTTATTCTGTTTACAATTCTTACACATGACATCAATTATTAATAGTAGAAAATGTGTGCATAGCCGTATACCACAAATTTCCATAAAAAAAATAAATCAAACATACCTACTAACCTGTAAAGAAACACTTAAAAAGCAATCAAACAGAAATTTTACAACAATGAAATTAATCTACCGTCGTACGCAATAAACGTACTCATATAAAAATCATTGGGAACATTTAAAAAGACATACTATCAGATTTCTTGTCGTAAAAAAAGCCATAAAGATGCCGCTTTTGACAGAGTTTTAATGATCCACTAAACCTAATGATATACAAAATTATATCCGGATTGTTAACACGCAGGGTCAACGAACTGCGCTTTCTTTATTGATGATCAGGGATAATAGAGATGTTCCTTAGTATTTTTACCAATTTTTTTTGAGGTGATTATGGTCTAGCTGCATGCATAAGTGCCTGTTAAAAGCACGTCAACGCAATTTACGAGGAAAGCAATACCAATCAGTCAATGCAGTCACTCCGGTGCTAGACATACTTATTGGTATCCTGCAATAAAAATTGCAATCAACATGTTTTCCATCAGAAGTCAGTAACTCCGTGTAAACTCAGAAACTAGAACATTCCTATCAATGTTACAGGAAATTGTTCACTAGTGAGCGAACTAGCTAAAGGTGTAAGTGAAAAGCAGGAAATTCAAATTACTCCAACACAATTTATTAGCAAAGATTAAATCATACAACAGCCTCTTAGCCTCTATTTCTATTAACACATTTCGTTCAAAGACTTGTCGCAGATGCGCTCAAAACTTCGCGTTACAAGCCCACGTTACATCAAAATGACTAGCATTACCAATCCATGGCTTCTTTACAAACAAAACTATGTCATAACCCTAAACAGGCTATCAAAAACGGCTCAATATTGATAAAAAAGGGCATAAAGACACGGCGCCTCAATCGGAAGACACTAAAACTTTTTACGGTCGCGACGACTCAACCGTTTTGGCTATAAATAAAGCATTTCGGACGCAACACGCACGATTGATGCGAGAAGAACTATAAAACATGTCAAAATACGAGCTGTTCGAACAAGTTCGTGAGATAGTACCGAAGAAAGAGGTTTATTGAGGAACTTGCTGCAACTTAGTTGGCTATTTGGATTATTAGTTGAAATTCATGAGGCTTTAAAATTGATGTACTGGATTATGTTAACTAAAAGGCATTCAAAGTTTTGCATAGACACCATAACATACAAATTGATACGAATCTTTAATCAAACAGCATGAAAGGGTAAAACAATAGTTTTTTTATTGTAAACATAAACAAGTCCTCTTCCTGTCTCCCATAAAACAATACGATTAGAATCAATCGCCTTCAAATAAACATTTTCGCTATTCCAAAGCCCATAATTTACAAAAACACTAGCCTTTAGAGCCGCATTACCATCACTACACGAAAATTTCGTATCTTATACTTCGGAAATGGTACGAGAACATCGAAATGCCACAATAATAATACGTCAACGCCACTACGCTATCTAAACTGCGTTTGAAACGCTTCCATCAATGTGAGCGCTGAGTGTGTATCGGTGTCCTCATGTCCCGACTCTTTTTGCACTTATTTATTATGTCCGTCTGTGTGTTGGGTGAGGACGTTTTTTGTCTAACCAAGGTGACAATCAATGGTGTATGTCTCTCAAATGTAGAAGTTAGAATTCAAGCTGATTTGGAAACTTTTTGGAACATTTCCTGCTCGAGACTTAGCTACGTCCAGCAATTATAGATGGTGAGATTGACTTTAAAATCGAATCGCTGTAACCGAATTTGGAATATAAGAGCGGTATATCTTTCTGGTGACTCTTGAAGACCCAAGTCATGACGTCATTGCGTGTGAAGGAATCCATCTCGTTTGAAACGCCTCCATCAATGTGAGCGCTGAGTGTGTATCGATGTCCTCATGTCCCGAGTTCTTGTGCCCTTATTTATTATGTCCGTTTGTTGGCTTGGGTGAGGACTTTTTTTTGTCTACGTTTCTAAAAAAGCTGATAGTAAAGATGTGTAAGAGAAGTCTGAAAAATATAAAGTTTGAATTCAGACTCCTGTAGAACACGTCCTGCACAGAATTCAGATTTTAAATTACTAGATTGATCCATCCAGGAAATGCTATTACCGAATTTTGGGTATATATGCCAATGAATGTTTCGCGTGACTCTTGATGACCCAGATCATCACGTCAGTGCGTGTTCGTCTCGTTTCAAACGCTTCCACCAATCAGAGGGTTGAGTATAATGAGTATGCATCGGTGTCCTCATGTCCCTCATGTCTTGGGTCGTTTATATATTGTTCGTCTTATTTATTAGTTGTGTTCGTCTGATGTAACTTCGGTGAGGATTTTTTTTTGTCTAACCAGAGTGAAATCAATGACGATAGACAAGATTCCAAAAGCACAACCTAAACTGATATCAAAATAGAGAAATTTGAAGTCAATTCTTGACGTTTCGAGCCTTTTGTTTCATTATTTTCAAGTCTTGAGTGCCTGGGGCCCCTTTTTCAACCGATTAAAGTATCGATTGTTTTGTAATACAGGTTTATTGCTGTTTGAAGCCAAGAGGTTAAAGTTCAAGTAATCACCGCGTGTAAGTAGTGACAGAGTACTCTCAAGAATGAATGAAGTTGAAAGACCTGATAGAGACTATTGTGCTTAGACTGATACTTTGTTATATTTTTATCCAAAAGACATGAGAAAAATGGTAATATAAGGTGGAAAATTGACTGTGATACAGTCATTTTTATAAGGTTGGCTGCGATACATAAATTAAAACAAAAGATAAAACTTTTCTATTCTGAAAAATAAATAAAGAAGCTCATCTATTAATTAAAATTTATGAACCCTCCACTAACACTAAAATCGAATTTACAGAATATCCCTGAAGCCAATAATTACAGGCTCTCATATCGCTATCTCGCCGCGTGGGCTAGGGTGACAAAGCGTCGCATGTCTGCGGACAATGTGCACGGGACACGCGGACAGCATGTTCACACGATCAGATTGCGCCTGCTTTATGGCACCGAACCGAACCATTAGTACCGGCTGCTCGAATTACCTAATTAGAATTACATGGCGAACTAACAACCGGTTTTTAGATTTCGCTATTCGTGTGTTGCGATCTAGATTGTGGCGTGTGGGTTTTAGCTGCGGGAATGATTTTTTTTTTTTTTATTTGCGTGCTTTCACGCGTAGTTTATAAGGTTTTCAGTTGTTTCAGTGGGGAAAAAGTTTATCTTGACGTGCTGTTTGGTTTGTCTTGTTTTGTCCTTTATCGGCCATTCGCCTGCATTGTGCAGTGTTGTACACGCGTTGGGAAGCAACAGGTACCTTCAGACATGAGTCAGAACTACGTATTTTGGTGATTGAAGTTTAATGGTGAATGATTCAACTTACAGTGGTGAATGAAATCTGGACATTGATAAGTACATTGGCTTAATTTACTTCTGATTTACGATAATGCATCTCCCGATAGTTATTATTAGTCACAGCATGCGTTGTAAACTTTATTATAATCGATTCCGACTCTCATCCGATTCTCGGATCGTATAAAAATCAAACGAACGCGAACATAAAAAGTATCTTTATCCGACACAACACAATAACGTTATCGTTGAAATATCGATACAATTTCCATGATCAGTAAAATAAAATCGGACTGTCTTGACGTTTGTTCAAATTTATATGCGCGCGCGTCCAGCGCAAGATTGTCGTAAAGTTGAGGATGTTATGTTCGTTGATAAGTGCGATGTCGGGTATCGGACTGTCCTGCGTGACAGGTTTATTGTGGACACCCTACTAAATGGGGTGATTCGTTTTGCGAAAAAAAAGTATATTTATGAGCATTATATTAAATTTTAAACGAGTTTTCGATTTGTTTATGATGTCTGTTTACCGATTGTTATTTTTTAAGTTCGTTTTAATTTAGTTTAGCACGGCGCTGTTATGTCAAAATATTTTATGTCACTCGTTTGTTTTGTGATCGAATACTTTGTTGATACAAATATTTGGGTGTCTTGCTCTTCGGTAAAGGATAAAACATATCTTATAATATCTTATACAGATATTAGTTTTGTACATTTTAGCTTTTAAAGCTCCCGGTAGGTCATTGACTTCCGATCGAGAATCGAAGGTTGAAACTAGGTGACAAATTCAAAGTAATTTATGCTAGTCTCACCATAAATGGACTGTATGTATAACAAGCTTAACTTGCATACATAATCATAAATATTACGATATCCTTCAAATGCAATATGAACGTGAGATATTCCTTCATATCTTCCATGTAGGCTTAAGTAAACTAGCTTTTTTTTACACTTTTTGTACCTTCCCTTCTTCAGCCGCATCCGAAACCCATTTTGTATGTTTATCTGTTGACATTCGCCGTCCGATTCCAAAATTATTGTCAAATCATCAATCACTACTCTAGGCAGACAAATCCATCATTCGCTTAATTAATTTATCAAACAGACTTGTTGACGCACGCTCTGAAACTTACAACCACTCAAAATTCAACCTTATGTGGAATGACCTAAAGATTGTTTATACTTTTGGGAAGTGCATAGAGTATCTTGGTATTTTTATGTCACAGTAAAGTGATAGTTTCATTTCATATACGGGGTGTTTACCTGGTGTTAAACGTGCAATCGATCACTGCGTGCGCCGGCGCCGAACTGACGCGATAACTCGATAAAAAAAAATGACGGGAAATCGATATTTTTGTTTCCAAAATGGTCGTTTTATTCGATAGTTTACGATGTTTTTATAACAACTCAAACTCAAAGCATTTATTTCAATTAAACCATTTCCAGGCACTATTGAATTGTCAAAATTAACTAGTCGGTCAGTTAGTCAGAAAGTTGAAGCTAGTTGCCCATTCCAAAACGTAGATCTCTTGGAGAAGAACGGGCAAGAAACTCCAAGGACACTCTTTTAAATTAAGATATTACAAAATCAATATAATATAGGAAATATTTTTTTTTATTAACGTTTACCGTCAGCGGGTGTTGTCATAATCTTCATCGTAGAGATGCATAGAGTCAAGACAAGCTTACGCGTACTCATCGTACGAGACCATGGTGGTTCATGTTTTTTTAAGGACTGACTAAAAACCAAGCTTCATTCTAAAAAAAAAGACATATCATAACTTCATAAGGACCCAAAACTAACTATACAAATAAAAGAAAACTAAAAACCATTTACCTACGTGCCTTTACCTAAATCGCAAAACCAAAATACAAAACAAAAATCAAAAATAAACTTTCCACAAATTCAATAGGTCACGTATAAGGCTCGGACCACACTGACGACAGTGATGATGGATCGTGCGATTGTCTAACAGTGCGTATCAATCATCAGTCGCCGGACTGTCGGACTGTGGCCGGACGGTCGCCGGACGACTGTCCTCGCCTGACGTCTTGATCAATCAAAACCCTTTTAACTGAATATTAAGGTGCCATTTTTGATCTTAAGACAGATTTTGTGTTTAAAGATTTTATGATAATTGTTTGTGTGTGGTATTGTTTCTGAGACGTTTTGTGGGGGTGATGAACGAGTGAAGTACTTCCCCTTCGCTTGTGCGTCGTCCTCATGAAGCGATCTCGGATAAACAAGTTTTAAATAATATGTCACTAACATTAATTATAAGGAATTTACTAACACAGTGGATCTTTTGTTGTCCAAAATAAATAATTTATTATTATTAGAATAGAATAGAATAGAATACTCTTTATTATGTACACCATTATAAATTACAGACATAAATATAGAAATTTTGCAAAGGGTGACACAATGGGCGGTCTTATCGCTAAAAGCGAACTTTTAAAGACGTCCTTTGGATGGATTACATTTAAAAAATTTATTTGTATTTAATTTTTTATTGATGGATGGATTTACTTAATTATTATTTTTTTCTTTTTTTTTATTATTATTTCCTTTATTTCATTATATATACATATAAATTATATTTTTAAATATTAGAATATAAAAAATATAAAAACATTAAAAAATATAAAAAATAGTAGGCCACCGGTATCGGGAACAGGGTCCAAGCTACCGGTGGTTAGGGCTCCAGAGAGAGGAACCTCCTCACAATGCGAGCCGTATCAAGAAGTACTGCCTTCTGAATCAGGCCCTTGATCCAACCGCCTAACGAGAGCCTCGATGGATGTTGATCGAGGCTTTCGGCCATCAGGCCATTGGCTGATACGACAATCGGCACAATGACAGCCGAGCTCACATTCCATATTATTATTATATGTATAATGGTTGAGTAACTACCCAATATTATGATTTTTTTATTAACGCCTCGCCCTTGATTCTTACAGGTGTAATCTACTGTTTTGGCAACATATCAAATTGTCGAGATTTCTGCGGTACATCTAATTTAACCTTCCGGAATAAATTATTCAAATGACGATGATGATTTTTCATGCGGATCAAAAATCTATTGTGTAGTTTCGAAGAACTAAGTGGGCAAACAGACAGACACAAAAGCGACTTAATTTTTATCTATTTATAGACTTACAGTCCCCATTGTCATGTATTTTGAGTCAACTGAATCCTTTGAAACAAATCGTCTTGAAGACCGAGACAAGAAGCGCCAAATACACAAAAGTCGCCCACAGCCTTCAAATACCAACACATAAAATTATACAGATCAGGACCTCAAGTCTGCTATTACAATAGTGTCAGAATGGTCTATCATTGATTTCATAATTGTTGATTTTGACAAGTTTGGTAATCTACTAATATAATGGGCGTCATTATGACTTTCCAATGGTCAACCACTGACACTCCATTGAAAGAAATGGCATAAAATGGTAATCTCGTACATAATGACAAATTAATAAATGTAGGTAATGTTTATTGCTATTTACGAACTTCTTACTACTTCAGATTGCAAACACTAATACGTAATACGTAAAAATATACATTAAATGAAATCTAGCATAGTTTTTCTCAGACCATTGACCGACCGAATTTAGCAGATTACGAACTTTTAGCAAAATGACAATGGGATCGTGTTGGAATGACGAATTTATAAAAATAGCAGACTTGGGCCCCAGGTCTTCCGTAACCGAGTTTTCAAGACCAAATTCGGTTCTTATAGTCATCAAAGAGCTCACGAAAGAAAAGAAAAGTAGTCTTGGGTTACTGTCGCCGGATACGGTGAAGGGGAATCCTATACTAGCACTTCGCCCGCGACTTCGTCTGCGTGTATTCGTGCCAAATTTCAAGTCTATTAACTCAAGCAAAAAGATTTTTCTTACAAACAAAATTCCCTTAAAGGTCAAATTTCCAAAAACCCCTTCTTAGTGCTCCCCTACATAATAAAAGAAAGCCGTATGCAAAATTTTACGTTCCTAGTCCTTGCAGTTTCGGCTTTGCGTTGATATAAATAAATAAATAAATAAATTCATTTATTTCAGGTACATTACACCCATTGCCACACGATATAAATTAATAGAAAATATAATAGAAAAATCAAATCAGATAAATATCAAATTAAGTAAAATGAAATCAATAAAAATCAAATTAAATCAAAATAAATCGCGTAAAATTAATTCAAATTTAAACAAATAATTAAAATTAAAATAATTAAAACAATTAATAGAATAAATTAAATTTAAAAAATTTTGAACCCAAAACTTGTAGTACATTTGGTTAGTAGGTATACATACGACTTAAAAACTAGTGTTAGTACTTACATCTACAAGAAAAAAAACAACACAAACTAATCATTAACACGCCACAGTGGCATGTAGGCGCATCCAAAGTCCCAGTATGAGGCTGTCCCACCTATCAGCTATAGTTTTCAGGATGTTGTTGGGACTGGCGCGTACCCTGCGCATAGTGGAAGCGCAACGCTTGCGAATGATAGCGTAAAAGCCATCTATTATGACTGACTGACTGACTGACATATCATATATGTCAGTCAGTCAGTCATTCAGTCAGTCAGTTTCTCCTTTTATATACAGGGTTATTTGTAAAACACCAGCAACCTCTTAAGAGGTCATTGTACTCATCATTATGAACAACTTTTACTAAGGGACCAAACCTGAAATCGCGAAAAAAAAAATCAGCTGTTCCCTACATTTATGTTCGTGTAACTCGTCAAAATGCAGGGAACAGCTGATTTTTTTTCGCGATTTCTTGTTTGGTCCCATAGTAAAAGTTGTTCATAACGATGAGTACAATGACCTCTTAAGAGGTTGCTGGTGTTTTACAAATAACCCTGTATATAGATTGTGAGTCAATCTTTTCCATACTAGACAGTCAGCCCCATTTTCTTGTTGACTGGCTAATCTCTTCCCCACGACATGAACTATTCTCGCAAACCTCGCGTCGACACGAGAAAGTGACACTTTACCGAAGTAAGTTGTAAATCAAAACGGTTATTCGCTCTGAATGTCAGTTGTTTATACAATCCTTATTGGTCAGGTCGGATCATTGCAACTGCAGGTAGAACAGCAGTCGTGTAAACTGAGTCGTAAACTGTTTACTAGGCTTTTAACGGTCTGTGCCAATTGTTATTATATTGAATGATAGCTTAGCACGGATTTTGACAATAAAGAAGAAATTTATCATTCAAGGTTTGCCAACTTGACAGATTTACCTCGAAATGCGAAATACGCTACTTATCATACTTCGTATTCATATACTAGCACTTCGCCCGCGACTTCGTCTGCGTGTATTTCGTACTTTCCTCTAAAAATTTCCAAAATGTATGTTTGTGATTTTCATAATTTACTTAGATAAGTTTTCGTGCCAAGTTTCAAGTTTATTAACCAATTGAATAAGATTTTTCATATAAGCTGTATGCACTTTTCACCCCCACAGGGGTGAAATTTCGAAAAATCGTTTGGGATACTTGACTCAAAGGTTATTTATACTAATTTTCGAGTTAATCTAAGTCTCAGTAAAATCCTCTCTTATAAAATTAACCACCCCTTTTCATCCTGTTTAAGGGGTAGAAGTTAATAATTAGCCACAAGACATAATCTAGGAAACTTTAAATAACCCTTTAAACACGAGCCACTCAACTTGTTTGCTAAAGTGCCAACTTACCGGTATTCATCGATAATCGTTACCAATTACCCCTTATTAGCAGTTATCTACTATTTTAAAGTCTCAAGTGTGTTCCAAGCCTATATCAACATACACTTCACACCGTTTAAAAATGGTAGCTCAGCAGTGTTTGTAAATTACTATTAATTTGAACTTCAATGTGATTATGCTAATTGGAAATTGCTTGTGATTATAATGTTGGATTATCTTTTTAAGGCTCCTTTGGGGGTGGTAAACTGGTTAAAGTTGGTAACACTTATTACTCTAAAGGGTAGACCGACCCTGGCTAAGTGATTTGAGTGCCATGTAATTTTCAGAAACAATTCTACATCAATGGTTATTCTCGTTAGAGGCGACTATGTCAAGAACATTGATTGCCACATTCTCTTAAAGCTACTGAAAATTATAGGCTTTTTTTTTTGAGGATGGGAAATCATCAAATGACCCCTCCCGCTCTGGGTGGAGCAGAAGGGAGTGTCAGACTCTTACTGACTAAAACCCACCCGTGTTCCTTCCTTAGCCCTTTGTGTTCCGGGGTAGCGGTAATCCTTTCGGACAATCCCGCTGCCCCGGCAGGCTTCGGCCTTTTCGGGCCCCTTCCTTACTGCTGACATCTCTTTGAGGCGCGCGTGGAACACGTACGGATATCCAAATGGTGTTGCATTAGATGTACGCTTTCAAAGCTATGATGATAAAGGCATTATCTGGAGTTTGGGATACCAAACAAAAAAAAACGGTACAGCCATTACATTCCTCTACTTTTACAATAAAGACGGATTGTTCAATTTAAAGCTGGACGAATGGCAACCCCGGTTGCACTGCAATGCATGTAAAGCCACAGTGAAGCGATATTTTGTCACTTAAAGGATGGGAGCAAATAGACTTAAACTTAACATTCCTAGAATATTCCTTGAATTAATCCTTTTTTAAACAGTTTAATATATTTATTCCATGTTTACGTCCGAAGTATTTCGCGCTCAATCGACTGTTAAGAAGTAAAGGTACTCATTACGTATACTTAAGGTGCGGATGTGAATAGCGGCGGAAGGCTTGCATTCAAGAACTTATAATTATAGAATAGAATAGCGAAGCGAGTTATAGCGAAGTGACTGGTATTCGAATAAAAATACCTTTTTTCCTTGTATTTTTATAAAAACATAAATTGTTATTTCTCACGCATGGGGGTGGTTAGAAGTGTCCAAATTTAGCATTTAATTTTCTTGTGTGATTAAAATCTATAATAACAGTCATTGTTGAGAAAAAAAATCGGATAAAATCTGACATACTGAATTTGAGGTAGCAAAAGAGCTCTCCCAGTCCTCAACTATTCTGCTTGTCAAAATTCAAAGCCAAATAAAAAAACCGAAAGTTCTGCTACTTGCTCAAGCTAACAAGGCTAAGATAGAATTTTCAGTTTCAGGTCTGGCAACCCTATTTTCACGCAGAAGAATAACATTTTATTGTCCTTCAGAATGGTCCTATCTTACAGAGAACCCATCTAATTCTAAGCTGGTTTACTCGACTCAGCAGTCAACAATCTGTCGAGACATCGCGTGCGCAAACGCACCATCGATCTCGAAAAACAAAATCCAACCGTTTGCGTGCGAAGCCCAATTTATTCTAACCCTTCAGCCTATTTGTCAATTACACGTCGCATATCCGATGGGCCGCCATCTTGGTTCTCTTGTAAATGTCAACCGGCGGTCGACCAATTACAAGTGTGTGCAGGCGCAAGTTGACGGTAACAACGCACCGCGATACCATAAAGTTTCGAGCCATTTATAGAAGTGAAATCTGCGTCGTCCAGATCGGCTGTTCCAATTAATGCAGACGCTGGATGCCTGATAGGCTGTACTTACGATGCACTGTTTTATTTGTGGAGTGATTTTGTTAGGGTTAAATGTCAGCGTGGAAACGATGGAGGTTTGGATTGCTTGTTGTCTGTAGGATGTTAAGATTGTAGAGTATTAGCGGGTCAGTTGTGATTTTATGGATCTAATAATCATAGATTACAATGTCGATACAGCATAGTACACCGTCATGCTATAACCCTCAGTCCTCTAAATCAAACAAATCCAATTCCACCACAGGTACATAATGCACCCGCGAAATTATACCACAAGAGCATCGGCCGTGAATTACTATCAAGCGATGCATTGTAGGAGGACATCAGCGGGTCCGATAATTTAATGGCATCGCTCGCCACCCGCAATTTAATGTAACACCGAACAACCCGGGGGCATTAATAATTTTCTCCGAGTTCGCCCATTGTACTACCGGAGGGACACTCACGATCTTAGACATCATCGGTGCCTATCGTAATCCACCGCATCCCATGTACAGAGCCTTCTAACTTAATATGTGCATCACGAAGAACGCGTATATGGTCCGCGCACCCCGCCCAGGCCCAACCGGCCAATCCTATCGCGCATTTTAAATGCCGCCGCGCATTGTATGTATATCGAGTGGGCCCGCGAATAAATTGAGTTCTTGACGCGCATCACAGACGCGACGTTGCCTCGCGATAATCCGCCGCGGATTTAAAACCGCTTATCCCCCAACACTCTCGGGTCGAGGAATCTCCCTCCTAAACCTACAAATCAATCGTACGCCCGCACTCCATAAATTAAGAGGCGAAACAATGACCCTAAATTATTGGCCCGTCTCCTTTATCGGGCGCCTCCGTATTGTTCGTTTTTTTAAACGACTCCTTACACAAATGAGACTCGGCTCGGACTTATTAGGTTTCGGTATTTCGCTCGCGAGATCGACAGGAGCGATAGCGTCTGTGGGAATGCACGCTGGACTGACGACGCGTTCGCTTTAATTATTCGACTTCCTCGTGCGTCTGAGACAATGGCGTTAGGTGTGGATCTCGTGTTGTGTCGCGGGCCGGCTAACGATCAGCGGCGGGTATCTGGTATTTCATCACGGTGGACGTCGGCGCGTTATTTTTCCCCGCAGCCTAGCCGTTTATGCCTCACATTAACATAAAACAAGCGGGCATGCGGCGGGCCCGCGTCCATATTTCTGCTACCGTCGTGACGGCCGGCCTCGGTATTGTGCGCGATACAGATCTCGGGACGCATGTGCACGCTGCCACTGGATATTTAGAAGCTGTCTCTTAAATTCGCGTCCTCGGCGACTTAACGAGTCGCATTCTGCGTATAGGACATGCGATCGGCTATTGTCCATTTGTGGAGCGGTAATGATAATTTTGCGGAGGTTAATGCGAGTGGAGTTTTCTAAGTGGGGAGTTGACGCGTTCCATTAGGGCGGGGGATGGTTTCATAAATATTTTATTGGTTGTGAGCCGGGGCGGTTGGCGCTCTCATTACGCGGCGTAGACGCCCGAGATCATTAGTCGGTGATAAAATGCGGTCGAGAGGCGTCGTCTCTCGGAATCGGTGCATTCTTTACACGTTAGCCTCGTGGAGGAGTTGGCTTTTGTTTTCGCGTTCGCCACCTTTATAATTACTGGCTTCAGGGTTAATGGACTGGTTAATGTTGGTTTTGTTCCTTTGCTTCGGTTTGCTTTAATTGATTGGGAATTGGTGCTGCTTTCGTATTCAGCCTGGCTTTAAATCATTTTTTTATTGCTCGTCGCTTTCATTTTCAATTCAAAGAGAACTGAGAAGTATTTTAATTATTTAGTTGTCTGAAGGAACCATCACTATTGTCAGTTCAACTTCGTACAGAAAATTGCACTAGATAAGACCATTTTTGCCCGCATCTTTTGGTAACCTTCAACCTTCCATGGTTTACAGATGGCAAACACCTCTTGTAAAACCCCCTAAACCTCGACCCTAAGCTGCAGTCCACTCAAAAAAGATCCGCAGTATCTTAGTCAGCGTCCTAGTAATGAGTCCCTATCTATTCCAGCATAATCTAGTCTGAATATCATACACTACGTCTGTAGTCAAGGGTTCCCGACCAGCAATATGGTAATGATACCCGATCGGAACATTCTCCAGTTAAAGATGACTCTTAATGTGCACCTAAATACTATATAAAATAGTCTGCGAGGCTGTGTGGGGCATACGGACGGGGAATGAGGCGAGCCATAGGTTGGGTGCATAGGGAAAGTGTTTTGTTGAGGGGAAGTTCGTCCTGTTTGTACTGGTAGCTAGTAGATGTTTGGTTGTGGTTTTATAACCTTATTTAAGAACGTGCAGCTAGCTTTTGACATTAATTTCATAAGTGCCCATGTGAAATAAAATATTTTGTTTTTTTTTTTATTATTCTGAACTTTAATTAATTATGGTGCCTATTTAGGTTTCTGAATCCTTTCGAATCTAAAAGTAATCACGGTAGTTAAATGTACGATAATCAGTAACTTTCTCTTTGTTATTTTACTTTCAGACCCCAGATTGAAATCTATTACACCTAGAACCACACGTCTGCCTTTTAGGAATTGTCTAAGATGACTGAAGGATTAAGATGTCAAATGCATAAGTGCTACCTACTTAAACTGGCACTATACTGGGACCACGTGTCATAACATAAGCTAGTTGTTTTCTAGGGCACTATTGTAGAAACAAACCTGAAATGTTTATCTTAATTATCAGAACTTTAGTTTTTGATCTAAGATACTCTATGGTCTTTATTTGAGGTCGGTGTAACATGTATTTTTCTTCCATACTTCACAACCCCTTTTAACCATCATTCACACAGTTCATCCATCGTTTCTATGCCCTTCCCCTACTCTTATAGAATTAGACATCGATCCTCAAAACTTTCCTCACAACATTACCTATAGTCTTCTAAATAACCAACGTATAAAAACATATCAATATGGCCCTAAAATTTTGTTATCCATCCTTCCCGTCTGTATGTCCGCACTGGGCAGTGCATCGCACAGTCGCGCACTCTCCTTATGGTAATGTGATCGAATCCGAAATTGGACGCCCTGACCGCAGAAGGATTTCACACATTTGGATTTATATACCGCCATAACTTATATACAGGCATATTTTAGTCGAGTGTCTCGAGATGCAAGACTATTCTAATAAGTCTGGACTGAAGTGGTTTCTGAACGATTTATGTAAATAAATGTTTTTTTTTTATAGTAAGACGATAAAGTGATCTTGCTGCGTGTATAACCTGTACCTGTTGGAATTACAATAGAATAGGAAAGCCAGCGCTGGGGAAAGAAAAAAGAAAAAAGAAAGAAAATACGTTTATTGAGGCTCTGTCTCGCACAGGGTCGCAGCATAATGCTGAGCGATAGCCGTTTTGCGTGGATATAACGCATGTTCCCCCCTACCTTTTATTTATTTTATTTTTGTTTTTGTTCTTTTTGCGTCATGTTCACCGCAAATAAACTTATTTTCTTTCTTTCTATATATTAATTTGTTTTTTTTTTCATCGTTCATTTGTTTTTGGTATATTTTGCTAGGCTTTTTTATGGATTCAATTTTTTTTTGTCTGCTGACCATCCCTAACTAATCATCATCTGCCTAGCCTTTCCCAAACTATGTTGTTGCAGCTGAATACCAGTATTTTACATGGCGACTGCCTATCTGACCTCCACAACCTAATTACTAATACTAGCCAGTAACCCAGTTGCTGGTAAGACTGGTTCAGACTTCCAGGCTTCTGAAGACTGTCAAAGATCCGCGAATGACAGTCATGTTACGGACTTCTGAAACGATATCTTTTTCAGTGGGTACTCGTCGCCTTTTGCTACCATATCTTTTTTACTATGAAGTCGGTTATAATACCAGATTTCGGGTTAGTCATGCAATATCAAAACCGATCACAAAGGACGTATTTTTTGCATAGAACCAAAACAGTGTAGAAATGTTTTAAGAAATCTCATTGTTGCACAGTTTTTCATTAATGCACTTTTTTATTTAGATATAAATTCACCACAGAGGTTTAGTGTCTCCCATTAAGTTTAATATAACCTGGCACACATGTATCATAATGTACTATTATTGATACGTCTCTTACAGATAATAATCCTATCCTACTAATATTAAATGCGAAAGTTTGTGAGGATGGATGGATGGATGTTTGTTACTCTTTCACGCAAAAACTACTGAACGGATTTTGATGAAACTGTACAGTAATATAGCTTATACATCAGAATAACACATAGGATACTTTTTATCCCGATATTCCCACGGGATCGAAACTTACGCGGGTGAAACCGCGGGGCGCAGCTAGTATTATATAATAATAGTATATGGGTGGAAATATTGTTAAAGGGGCTTGTTGTGGGGCTTGCCGATATTTGCTTGCCGTGTATGAAAAGTATGCGGCCACACACGGTCTGAGTAATATAATGTTAAAAAATCAGAGTGCATGATCTTCAAGGCGGGTACAAAGTGCCATCTGTTGTTCCACCAGTGTTATTCAATGGTATTCCTCTTTAATAGAGTATATCAACTCAAGTATCTTGGGCATGTGGTTACCGAAAATCTTGGAGATGAGGTAGACATGGAGATCCCAGCACAGGACATTGTCAGTCCGGGTGAACATGTTGGTCCGCAGGTTCGCTCGATAGTACAGGCGCGGTGACAGTAACTTTATTCAAAGCGTATTATTGCACATCTTTGTACTCAGCGAGGCTGTGGTTCATATATACCCAAAGTGTCAAAATATGCGGCATAAACGGAACATAAACGCCCATATCTTTTGATTGCGTTGACTTAGAATTTTTTTTTTTCCATTGCTTCAAGGAAATTACAGCCCTGAGTATTTGGTATTAATTTCAACTTGATAACTACCCGCGTTCCTGAGAAAAAGGGTTTTGACAGACGGACAACGAAATGATCTTATAAGGGTTCCGTTTCTCCTAAAAACAAACAAAACCTGCTAAAAAGCTTTTCCAATAAGTTTTTTTGAAGTCGGTTTTCCATGGTCACTTTGTTTACTATTTAGTATTTTACACGTTTACAAATAGGTTCTATGAAGAGCTTAATCGACAATCCGGTATAAACCCAGAGACAACAGACGCAAGTTATGAGTTTGAAGCGATATTTTAAATTAATATCGACTTTTTTCGATAAATTGTTAGTGATCAGTCAGTGATATGTTTACAAAAACAAAGCTTTTTTTTTTTCCATTAACACGAAAATGGGTACATTGTATTTTGAGTTTTTATCATTTAATTATATCTAAACATATGATTATTAAAAAAAATATGATTATTATTATTTATTATTATTATTTATTGGAAATTTGAAAACGACTGGTTGCCACTTCCCATGACCCAAGGGCTGGCTTTTACCTTGGCCAGAGGCTAAGCATTGCCATACAACGTGGTAATGCCGCCAGTCTCTTGGGTACTTTACCAGTCGACAGCGATGCGGATGAATTTTTCGACACTATATTTTAGTTTTTTTTTTTTTGTTTTAGTTAAGTTAGGATTTAATTTTGTTATTTTTTGTTGATAATAAGCTATTTTTTACATTATTATGAACGTAAAGATATAATCAAAAACAGACTGCGATATGTAATTAGGTAGGTATATCATTAGAATCGTTGCGATTTGCCCTCTTTAAACGATCAAGTTGCAAAAAGTGCCTTATCTTGTAAATATTGTTCTTCCCCGATTAATCATTATCAGCCCTGGCTATTTCTATTAAATAGGGTTATATGAAATTAGAGTGTTGTATTGATGATTTAAATAATTATATTCATGTGGGATCAGGTTGTTGAGTCAATGAAAAATGAGGTCTTTTTTAACTAACTTGGTTTATTTCTTACAACATAAATGTTTACACCCAACGTCTTTGTATCGTCGTTCCCCATCTTTTATTTTTTTCCTCTAGTGTTTCATTCACTTTCTAAGCATTCACGTCATCCTAAGCATACATCACCTGTCTCACTCACACTTATACTTCTGTCTCTTTCACACATCTCATGCATCCGTCGCGTTCCATTCCTACATTTATGTAAATACATACTAGTTACGGTCATAAATAATATTTTGTTCATAATTAAATCTAACACGGTCAGTGTTAGATTTAATTATGCAAATTGCAAAAAACCTAGGAAAATTTGAATTTCGCGATCTACCCTGGCGCTTCCTCTCTTAAACTAAAATACTGTTTAGCATAATATTACTGCAGGTCATCATTTGCCTAGCCCTTTCCCAACTGTGTTAGGGTCGGCTTCAAGTCTAACCGGATGCAGCCGAGTACCAGTATTATACAACGTGTAACGTTAAATGCGCAAAACCTCATACACCCCAATTATAGTATTGAATTAAAAGCATAATACAATGACCAAAACTATATTTTTTTAAATCTAACTATTTTTAGTAGGAAATGCTATTTTTATTAAGTAAATCGTGTTGATCCTAGCATTATTTTATGCATTCAAAATTGAGTCTTATTGCCTTAAAATAAGACTTAATTTTCTTTAGCTCAATCGGCGGATAGTATGGCAAAATACATAATTTTTGAAAAAAAAAAACCTATTAATTACTGAAATCGATTCAGTAGTCAATTATGAACAGACTATTTTCAGGTTTTGCGCATTTAACGTTACACGTTGTATAACTGCAGGCATGCTTAAAAAATCGCAATATGAAAAGGTTTTCTTTAATACAGTTTCGATATTAGTGCATAGATTCAGCAATCTTAACTATATTGGGTGGCTACAATAAGTAAAGCAATTACCTATTACTTAAACACAAAATGTCATTTCCATGAATGACGGTATTGAATTTGTAATCATTCATACCTTGCAGGTGGCCCCGCTATATACCACCTTGTTGTCTGGACAATATTGAGGTATTTTTCTATACTTTGAGCTTATCAATATCATCATTTCACTGCTGGACATATGCTTCCCCCAAGCACCTCCACTTCGACCGGTTCTGTGCTTCTTGCATCCAGCAGATTTGATACTTCGATATACACAAACAGCCTATAATATTCTCACTGCTGGAAAACAGGCCTCCTCTCGGTGAGAGGGAGTGGGCCGTAATCCACCACGCGGGTCCAGTGTGGGTTGGTAGATCTCACATGTCACCGAATTTTTGATTCTAGAACATGCCGGTTTCCTCACCATTATAGAGGTATGAGGAACAGGGTGTAAAATGCACTCATTCTCCTTAGAAAAGGGTCCTCACTTTTAATCCGACCAGACGGGTGTTGTGTCTGGCGGGCAACTGCCCAATGATTCATGTCGGACTGTTGCATGTATGCTATTTGCACGGTAAACTTTGCTTGCGAGATGCAGGATTTTGCGTGACGTCAGTATGACACGTAGTTCGCATGTGGCGTTGTAGATGCCGCTACACGATGTTTTCTTTCACCGTTTTTAGAGCAGAGGTGAGGAACAGTTTACTCAATGCAAAGTCACAGTTGGCCATCGCCACTCTACGATAATACGACAGAATTGGATCGCCACAGAAGTGACAATGACAACAGTAACCCTCTCCTCGCGCACGTCAGTCACTTCGCCACCGCTATCACGAAATCATTTTTCATAATTGCGATTGCTCGATCAATCTTACGTCGACGGAAGCCACTCAACCTCGCCCTGTTCCCCATAGATTTCAGTGTATTATTGTTGTTTATTTTTTGACTGATAGCCCACTACCTGACCCACTTGCTTTATCGGTATAACCACACGCGATTAGGTGGTTACGTTAAATATTAAATACACACGAATTGTTTAGTGAAAATGACGAATTTTGGTGGTGCATGATTTATTGAAGGTTGCTTTGTTGGTTAATTGTTTTTTGGACGGAAATACGCTTTGCTTTCGTGATAATAAAATATGTAGGTACTTGGTACAAAATGTTTTTTAGAAATAGGAAATTTACATTTTGCATTTTTAAAAAACAATAAAGCCTATTAGAGCCTTATTATCAGAATAAACTGTTTTAGTAAAATTTATATTACGATGCATACCTATAGAAATTTCTCACGCGCAAGAAATGCAACAATAATCTCTCTTAAGTACGCCTTTGACTTGCAAAACATATTTATTATCTGAACCCTTATTCTCCGCGAGATGGCCTTTAAACGCATCACTTAACATTTAATTTGCAAGAAACATACTACCTCTTCTACTTTATTATCTTTCGTGAAAAGACTCAAACGGTCGGGTCGAGTTCTAAAAATCATAACTCTAAACCTGAATTCGTTTCGTTACCTGAATTAAAACTCCAATAAATCGCATAAAAAGATCAGCGTTCATAAATCTAAAGACAACGGACTAAAGGGGAATAAATATCTCAAGTCCCGGTAAAGCCTTTGGATTCCAACCAAAGAAAATATCGCACCCGAATTCCGGTGGCGACTGACGGGGCAAATGGAAAAAAGCGCGAAAAACTTTGCATTCCTTAGCCCCGCCCACGTGCGCGCGCGCTGCGAGCGACAGGTGAATGCGACGCGGGCGCAGCTGCCGCGCCGGACGCTACGATTTGCTGCTCTGTTTTTCTTAAGAATATGCTTAATAAAATATTGATATACAATGGGTGGTGACACCGCGCGCGATTTCTGTTACATCTCCGACCTCATTGTACCTGGTCGTCTGCCTGTCTCTTTTTATATTCACTCTTTAACTATGCTGGAATTTTTGAAATGTTCTTTTAAATAGCGATTGGATTTTTACGTCGAACGAGTGAAAGGTAACGTCTGGAAGGTGGCGACTTTATAATGTAGAGCTTTCGATTTACACAATGCGTGAGGGCAGCGAGGTCGTGAGGGGCTATCAACACACCTGTTGGTTTACTTTACTGATTACAATCTTAAAGTGCTCATAATATTCATCAATCTGCTCAATTATCGTATCATTGCTATCAAGCTAATATCCTACTTAATAAACGCTAAATACAAGTTAAACTGATTCCCTATTGCCTTCAGCTCAGTGGCCTCTATAGAAGGTCTCAGTATCCATGAAAATAAACGGCTAATTACAACCGTAACTCACAACCGGGCGAGTCACGAAAACATAAAAAGGCAACAAAACGCGATATATCAAGTTACTCACTTATCTACATACGAATATGGGTTTGTAAGTACACTAAGAGAAAGACATAAAACAATGAACAATGGGAGCATAAATCAGTATAATTAGTTTTGCTTGAACGGAGCGAAATCATTGGTCAAAACGCATCGTGGCCACGCCCCTGCGGTACAGCATGCATCGTGGACGTTAGAGCGGCCGCTCGCCTGTTCAATTGGATCAAATGTAACGTTAGCAATACGAGTGCGGATTGCCGTGTTTATCTGCACAGAAAATCTGTTAAGTGCTATTCGAGTAACTTATTCGTGTTTTTGAAGTAGTATGGGATAAGATTGTGGTGCATTGTTACGAGCTTAACTTGAAGCTTTTTGAAGCTCTTTGTGCTTGTAGATACTGTAATGTTCCTAGTTTTCTAGGAATACCTTAAGCCGTTTTTTTTCTTAATTTGTATCCGTCTGGGATTTTCCGTTTCTCGTAGAAGATGTAAACATCTGTAGTAGGTTTTGAGGGACTGTAAAAACAAAGCCGTTTTTTCAACGAAATAATATGTAGTTATTTAATTATTAAAGAATAAAACACAAAATCTTAGTGCTTTCGGTATACCAAAACTTTTGTCACCTTAAAATGTGAATAACTACATATTTTACCAAGAAACAATCCTTACCGAGGAAAACCCCTAGTCTGCAACATTAAGCATAAGGGGCAGCTTAGTCGGCTTCCAGTCTAACCAGATGCAGCTGAATACCAGTATTTTACATGGAGCGACTGCCTATCTGACCTCCACAACCCAGTTACTGGGTAATACGATACCCCTTGGTAAGACTGGCTGTCAGACTTTCGGGCTCCTGACTACTCGTAACGACTGTCAAAGATCAAAGAATGACAGCCGGGACCAACGGCTTAACGTGCTTTCCGAGGCACGGAGGGGTCTCGGTATGTAAAGATGGTCACCCATTCACAGACCAACCGCGGCAAGCGTAGCTTAACCTGATCGATCGACCTGTGCGGCTGTTATTATTTAGCCACGGGCCCCTCCATAAGGTGTCGACTCTATAGCAAAATCAGAATAATAAAAAAAAATATCAATGGACAAAGTCCTGTGTTATTTGCTAACCGTACTTGACTAGCACGACCTCCGGGCCCCGCGCATTCACAAGTGTCTACAACTCGTACAAGAAGCAACATTGTAACGTGCTGAGAAGCCTTCACTATAACACATGCTTTTCCCATACTTTTATTTTTATTGCTACCATTGATTTGACGTTTATTTTCCTACTAGCTGCGCCCCGCGCCCCGCGGTTTCACCCGCGTAAGTTTCGATCCCGTGGGAATATCGAGATAAAAAGTATCCTATGTGTTACGCTGATGCATAACTATATTACTGTAAAGTTTCATCAAAATCCGTTCAGTAGTTTTTGCGTGAAAGAGTAACAAACATCCATCCATCCATCCTCACAAACTTTCGCATTTATAATATCAGTAGGATTTTTTATCTACATTTCCTTCTTTTTTAACGACCGTTTATTAGTTTTATAGGTTAACCCTAACACTAAAGTTAAAGTCACTTCTGTGGTCAGAAAGTTAAAACTGCACTATTTTAATCCATTTTAATTATCTACTAGCGGCCTGTCCCGGCTTCGCACGGGTGGACATTTATTTTTGAAACATTTTATTTTTTTCTTGCAATTAAAAAGCCTATATTAATCAGTGATAATGTAGCATTCAAATGAAAATTTTTAAAATTGGTCCAGTACTTTTTGAGCCAATTCGTTACAAACATACATACAAATATTTCCTCTTTATAATCTATCTATATATATAAAAATGAATTGCTGTTCGTTAGTCTCGCTAAAAATCGAGAACGGCTGTGCGAGTTTTTCTTATCTTGGTCTTGAAATGTTCGTGGAGGTCTAGGGAAGCTTTAAAAGGTGAGAATAAATCGTATAATTCCCGGGAAAACCCTAAAAACAGCCCTTTTCTATTTCCCATACAAACGTTTTCTAAATAAAATGTAGAGTCAATTTGAACTTTATTGCAAAATAATAATAACGCTTCATGCTTCATTCAAAAAATGTTTTTTTATTAAATATGGATTAGTTTTTTTTAGTTTTAAAATTAATTTATACAAAAGTTTAGGTCTTTTTTTTTAGACTAGCTTCTGTCCGCGAATTCCTCCGCGTGAAATTTCTTGTTCCTCCTACCCACTAGGTCGCATCACATCGTCTGCCCTTGCTATTACTTCGTTTTTCGCTTAATATTCTTTCTGATTTTTTCTTTTTGGTAGGCTTCTAAGGGTCTTAGCGTGATGTTAAATATCCTATAACCTTCCTCAAGAATTGGGCTGACAAATGCAAGAAAAAAAAAACAAATCTGACTGGTACTTCCAGAGGTAAGCGCATTTAACCAAACAAACAAAAAAGCAAATAAACTCTTCAGCTTTGTCATTAGTATAGATCACTAAAACAAGCAGTAAGTAAGTTACAATACAACAGTGTTAGCAATATCCACAAGAAGAGACCCAACTTCATCAAACTCTGTCACTTAATTATTTAAAAAAATATCATGATAGCACTTTGAGAGACTTATAAATAGAGATATTGGCCCCGATTCTCTTGTTCACAAACTAAATTTAAGTTCAGTGCATCTTTTCCTTTCCATTTCGTTATGAAAAGGACAGAAGATAAATATCAGTTTAGTCCTGTCAAATTAGATAATCTATAGACAAGTTTAGACGTGATTAAAAAATTGGCTACTAAAAATACGTTAATTTACGTCAGGCGCTGATTAATTTGACAGGACTAAACTAATGTTTATCTTCTGTCCTTTTCTTAATGAAATAGAAAGAAAAAGTTGCACTGAACTTTAATTTAGTTTAGTTTGTGAACAACATAATCGGAGCCATTAGGTACATCAAATCGCTTTAAGGGTCATATTTTGCATTTATTACAAGACTCGCTCTAAAAATAGTCCAAGTTTTTTCATAGAGCGAACTAGTAAGATTTACACTCATAGATTTAAAATCATGTCGATTTTGTCGAATTTATAGATAATGTCGTTTTCATGGCACAGAATAGGTTTGCTTATTACCTAATCGGTGACATACAATACTAACAGATTATGATCTTTCGTATTGATTTCTATCTGTGGTATTGTCAAATGTGTGGCTATTGTTTTAGAACTACTTATTTATGCGGTCTCCAACATTTGGTTTTTTAAATCTGCGAAAATAAATGTTGGTTTTTCGAAGTATAAATGATAAATGATTTGTTTTCTGTAAGTAGGTTTGTATAAACATTTTTACGCGTCAATCATATTCTTTTAAACTGGATGAGGTCGGTGTTCCCTATCTGACTATTCTGAGAAGAAAGTCCAAAACAAACTCAGAGGTCACAGTCTCTTTTAAAGTCCAGACAAAATCTTGGTCAGATCATGTGAAGACCATGTAGTTGGTGTCTGAAATGGTCTTTCGAGGAAAGAACCACACAGATTAAGCGGACCTGTCTAGTCAGTGTACGCATTTGTCAAAAATCGTGCAGCTCAACTCAGAACTTAAAGAGCTCAATAATACCAAAGACAGGACATTTGGGCAGGCCGCATAAACTACTCAATCTGCCAGTCCACGATTAAAACGGAAACCTAGTCCTCACATTCACAATAATTAAAATAATATAATACTTTATATATTAAATGTTCATGTCATAAAAATTGTCTGGATATCGGCAGCATTTCCCCACAACAGAATACCGTACGACATCACACTGTGAAAATAACTTAAGTAAACTAAACTAGCTGCTCTAAATTAGTTAAAGCACGAATTTTCCTAAAGGCGTATGCTGTAGAACTAAGCTTTTTTGTCAATTTATATATATGGGAGCCCCTTTGAAGCTTGCCATCCAAAGTTATGCCTAAGAATACTGTGGTATCTTCGGGTTTCAACTATTCATCATTTATGAGAACACTAGTCTCTCCTTGTCTAACATGGGGTATCGTAAACTTATACATTTAGTTTTTTTTTTTTTCGTTAAGAAGTAGGTTATTAACATTAAACCAGTTAAATGCTTTTGCGAGGACGCTATTTACATTGTCAGTAACCAGCTGCTGACGTTTGAGTTTAAATAAAAATGAAGTGTCACCTGCAAACAACGCTATATCATGTTTATCACTTATGAGGTAAGGCAAGTCATTTATATAAATAATAAATAAAAATGGGCCAAGAATTGAGCCCTGGGGGACCCCCATTCTTACCTTTACATTTATCTAGGTATTGTATTTTCTTGCAATCTCTTAAGAAAAACAGAAAGATTTTTCTGCCTCTGCTACGGTATTTCTATGGCTTTTGTTTCTTTGAAATGAAAACCAATACTTACACAACACCTTGTAAGCTTTTCATAATCCAAAATCGATACTTTTATGATCGAATAAAGTTATAAATTTTATCGATGCTTAATAGTATCGATCGAATCATTATGAACTTTTCTTTTGTTTCATTACGAAGCAACACACATTCTGTTGGTTTTTATTATCCATATAATATACCTATAACATTGTATATGTAAATATGGAATTTACATAAAATTTTAAACTTTCTCTAATCCATAAGGAATTAACGCTAATTATGATAATAAAGGCGCGTTTTATTGGGTGTTGCAGGTCAAATATTTTTAAATAGTTTAATGAAAGAGGTTAAGCATCCGTTCGTTTGGATTTTTGTATGCGTTTTTAACCTAGATTTATTAATTATTTCATTGATTAATATCAGATAGGCTTTTGTTTATATATTTTTGTGCCAAATTATTTGAAGACATATATATCGATCTATGATAAGTAGTGTAATCGTGCAGATAATAATATGACAATTAGTTTTAATGGTATGGACATGTAAGTAGTTTATCCTTTAAATATGACTTCTGTGAAAGTTTTTTGAAGTATGGCAGTACCTAACAGCGTTAAATATGTTATTTGTATTGCCACTTCATCATCATTTTACCAACATTTACCAACATCAGCATTTTACCAACTATGTTGGGGTCGGCTTCCAGTTTCCCCAGATGCAGCTGCCTGCCTATCTGACCTCCAAAACCATGTAACTGGGTAATACGATACCCCTTGGTAAGACCGGTTGTCAGACTTTCCGGCTTCTGCCGACCCTTAACGATTGCCAAAGATCCACGAATGACAGCATTGACAGCCGGGAACTTGCTTAACATGCCTTCCGAGGCACGGAGGGGTCTTGATATGTAAAGATGGTCACCCATCCACGGACCAACCGCGGCAGCCGTAGTATAACCTGATCGATCGACCCGTGCGACTGTTATTGTTAGCCACAAACCACAAATAAAAACATAAAAATAAAAGTAATAGGTAGTTATTGAAAGGAACATCATAGTATAAATGACGTTTAATCTATTTTTTAGATGTAACCACGGAGTAAATAAAAAGAAAAATAAAAAGTAAACGTCCACGGAATCTACATCCACGGAAAAATACTTTGTATTTACTCCGTGGATGTAACTGAAGTAAATCATGCATTCAAATAATACCTAATAGGAATTTCAAAAAGGCTTCATAAACTTTAAATCCATAAAAACCTTTCCTTCGACGATTTTCATTAACTCAAGTCACCGTGTGTGTCCAATATCAGCACAGAATTAATTAAAAACTTAACTTTAATAATTTATTTCCAATGATTGTTTAAAATATTCAGACCACCGCTTCAACTCATTAGTGACGCATGATGAGTGGAATTCTTAAACATTTACACTTTAATAAGAAAAGCCTTCTTATAATTATCATTTTAATTATTAGAAATTGATGTGGTGACGTTCAATTAATAATTTAAATGTATTGTGATGAAAGTATATTGTTTGTTTTATGGGGGCAGAAAATGTGTTTTTCTTATGTTTTCTTTTAATGTTAGCTACATTGACTTAAATATAGAAATAATACACAAAACGCATTTTTTTTTTGTTTAATTTATTTTATTGTATTTGTATGTCATACTTATTTGTTTTTTTTTTCTGTGTGGCATCTCGCAAGTCAGCCTTTGAGATTGTCGGGTGCTGCCTTGATAAATTAAGTCTTTGTACATAACTTTCTGTAAGAACTTTGTTCCCTCATGGCTGTGCTGGGTGTAAGTCCTAGTTCCATCGATCGATTCGACCAGGTTTTACGTCATTAGTCAGTAGCTTAACATTATAACTAAAATTAAAATTTAGTGTTAATCAAATTCAAATCATTAGCAGTATTTATCATAAATTATGAAAAAACTGTCACACTTTTACACATTTCTGTCATTAATTTATTATACGTTTCTTTTATTTTATTATCTGTAAAATATATCTTTAATTATAAATGCATGGAAAATTAATAAAATTTTACTGCTTTAGATTAATCAAATGACATTTTTTTATTTGGCAATATTCATAAATTAATGCAAAAAAACAATATAGAAAGTTTTTGAAAACATGTTATCTCCTAATCAATTAAGAATTTAAATTATTTGCTATATGAATGTTTTAATATAACGTTTAAACTGCCATAATTTTAATAATAATTTATGACAAACCGGGAGTTATTTAAAACAATAAATTGATAATTTATATATACAATAAAATGAAGGTAATTAATGTGTTTAGATAATATTAATCGCTTCAAATTATGCAAAGATGTTGTGAAGGACATATGAGCTGTTAGCAACTGGTTTTATTTTATTTTATAATTTAATAATAAAAATGTTTTACAACATACACAATATAAAATGACGATCATGCCAATTTATGGTCACCTTCAAAAACAAGGTCGCTGTCTTAAGAAAATTATTCATAAAAAAGCTTATCGTCACCTCAGTGATCATTTTCAACCCTAAAATTCTACACCCAAAAAATTTTTAAGTATAAAAAAACATTCATCCGGTCATTCCGGTGCCCCTCTGTTACCAAACATTTGTACAAATGGACCAGGCTCTTCTCGCTAATGAAAATGATGTCCGGACATCACAGCGTTGACAAATACGGATCGCACCGGCCCGGACACTGCCCGTCCCGGATTTTTCACGCGAACCCGTCTAATCCGGCGTCGGGGTCGGTTAGACCGATAGATTTGTCCCAATGTTTGTTGGCAGACGGCGATTTTTTAGGGTTATCCGACGATCTCGAGTGGAGATTAACATTCATCTGTTGCGTGGATTTGGTGTCATTTTTGTAATGTTTTATTGGAAAATGATAGGATGAATGAAGAGGGGAACTCTAAATCATAATAATATCTTGAATGCTGGCCGCTATACTAGTGTCATTATTTTCTGTTTAAAAATGAACCCTTAAAAAATTACACGTAAGCATATCAATGTAATTTATGCCCATTACTTAACTGACATCATAGAATTTACCTGAATGTTGAATTATTACACTGCGATCATCACAAAAATATTTAACAATATCAAAAAATATAAGTGGTCCACATAGCAAGCCAACCCGTTTCTATCTAGACTTTTATAACGTGCCATACTTTTATTTTGAGAAGCAAATGGCTATCTTTATCCTGTATTACATCATTTCTATGGTAATTAAAAGTGTGTCACAGTTTTTTCTTCATTATTTTGACGTGTCTATTCAACAATATTATCGACGCGAGACATCTCAACTGATAATCTTGATATTTAAATGCTATAAAAGACGATAACCTTCACATTCATCTGATGCACCAAGATTAATTAAAACAAACAAATCAACTGTTTATTTTGACAGCACATTATTTTTGGCATCTGATTAATTTTGCATATACTGCAGGTGAATGCAGTTTTTATTTATAGAATAACTTTGCATATATTTACGTGTCACTGTTTTGCTTCGGTGACTGTATTTGTCATGTTATAAAAACTAAGAAGATTCAACTAATAGAATTGACATTTCCAAATAAGTCCGCACATAAACCGTGAGGTAAAATGTCGGCAACTTTGTTCCACCCATAAGTTATTACTATAAAAAGTATATTGAACAATTTAAGACAAAAAATATTGCACGCATTCTATTTGGTTTTTGTTGAAAACAAGTCTAACTTTGATTAGCCATTAGATCTGATTTATATTTCAAGTCATTAACTATCAATGATTTATCGATCGAAACTAAATATTGGTCAATAAAAAATAAAATTCACGATGAACGTTGTTGTTTTTATTTTTAATATTTGTCTTATTACACTGTTTGTGAAATGATATAAAACTTGGTTATTTTGTTAGATTTTATTACAATATTATCATAAACTTTGATTAACGAGAGTCAAATTAATAAAAACAAGATTAAAGGTATTTAGATATCAACTAACTTGTTTTACAACATTCATGATCATCATCAGCTCTGAATCACCCACTGCTGTATTGCTGGGTGTAGCCCTCCCCTCTCTTTTGCCATAATTCCCGGTTCCGTGCGTCTCTCGTCCAGGTGTTTCCCGCGACTTTGACGATGTCGTTAACCCAGCGCGATTTTGGATGGCCCTGCTTTCTTTTGCCTAACCTTGGCCACCATTCGGTCACAGATTTACTTTATCGGACATCTCCTCGTCTAGCTAGATTTTCTTCCCAATTCCAATTGAAGCGCATCGCCCTGGTCTCGACGTCGTAAACTTTCGACTGACGAAGGACTTCAGTGTTATACATGCGGTGGACAGTCTCTCAAATAAAACAACACTATTCAAGGTTAAATTAAGATTATTCTTCTGCCACTTTTTTTAATGATATTCTAAAACAAGTTCAAAGTCATCATGACATAACTTCCTTATCTAAAAACTTCGACAAATAAACAATACTTTCCTAAAAACCTTGCTATCCAGACCCAAACACGCAAGCAATAATTTTATAAATGAATAACCTACTCCATTGATATTCGTCGATAACATGATTTATACTAGAATTTGTTTCGCCGGTCGCCGTCCCAATCAATCAACGCCATCTCTTGATTGATACGCGACGACACTGGATTCATGAGCGTATTAATTTAACTTCGCTACGACATTGATGGATATTTATGATATTAACGAGCTATATAATTATCTTGATGTGAAAGGTAAAAGTTTTGTTGATGTATGTGTTGCGGGCTTAGTTATTGGTAGGTTTTCAGAGGATTATTTTTGATGGAAATAAGTGTTTAATGAAATGGGATGATCAGTGTGTGACACAGTGACTATGGAAGCAATGAAATGGTCACAGACTGAATGAGATAGAAATATTTATAAATGAATGACGAGTCATGATTTGTTGTAACATGCTCTAGCATGTTAACACTGTTCTCTTGTAGGTACAAGGTAATATCTGAGCATGTTCAATTGTTTATAAATCAAAAATATATAGGCAATGGTATGTTTAATAAAACTCTAAACAGCTTGCCTTACAATAAATTGTAAACAATCTGTGACATTCGAAATATGTGAATACGTTATATCGATAATATTGCTAAAGACAAAGACTCTAAAAATTGTGCGCAATCCCTTGTCCATATTATTTAGCGCAAAGTTAGGTTCACAAATAACTATGCAAAAATATCTTGATAATTTGACATGTCTCGAATTGATTCTTTGGAATTGGACATTCTCTTTACAGAAGTATATCCTATTGTAATCTTTTTCTTTGAAACAAATTCAATTTGAAGTTGTCAGTTATGACATCCTTCAACGGCAACATTGCATTATTACTCGTACTTCTGCTCCGGCAAGCAAAAATAAATTTAATGCTAAAGGCTATTTAGTTGAATATTCAAAGGTATGTATATATTTACGAATCCTAGGTTGCACAAAATATATTGAAATCTAGAATTTAGATATGTATGTTCCGAAGAGTAGTCAGATATTTTTGTCTGCACTACCGAAACATATTTATGAACATTTTATATGATAACTAGCGACCCGCCCCGGCTTCGCACGGGTGCAATGCTGATACTAAATACACTACATATAAACCTTCCTCTTCAATCACTATATCTATAAAAAAAAACCGCATCAAAATCCGTTGCGTAGTTTTAAAGATTTAAGCATTCAAAGGGACAGAGAAAGCGACTTTGTTTTATACTATGTAGTGATATTATAATGATGTCTAAGTTTGTATAGAACTAATTATGATCATTTAACGCTTACAATATTTTGAAACATTGTCTCTGCCAATATATTAGTGAACTCGACTGTACCTAGTCTTTTCCCAACTTTGTTGCAGTCGGCTTCTATTCTTACCGAATGCATACGTAAACTTAGGTAACGTATCTTTATGGATTGACTGCCTATCTGACTTCTACAACCCAGATACTGGGTAACACGATACCTATTGGTAAGACTGTTAAACTAGGTATTGAAAAGTAAAATAAGTTTGAGATTTCTTTTTTCGATTTGTCGAAAAACGAATAGGTTTTTGTCTATTTTAATGACATTCAGCCATCATTTATTTGATTAAAAATACCATAGACACCGTTACTGCTTTTACACACCACGAAATAGTGACATCCGAGCCGTAACCGCTATGAATGCCAACAAGACGTAAGTACGAACATTAACAGGAGCTCAAATAGTTGATATACTCGGAGTCAACCCTCCCGCGCCGGAGTGACAGCGACAAATCGTTACTTGTTGCGCAAGCTTTATATGCTCAATGTTTAGATACCGCAGTGTTATCATATATGTTTATTAATGTACCGTTTACGTATGAAAATATATTTCGATGGCAGGATGGTGGAGTTCAAATTGAGTGCATTTGTTTAAATTGAAAATAAAAGAATATCATTTTCGTAAAATTTTCTCGAGCTGAAATAGTCTCCCTGTTTTAAACTGGCAAAGTTTAATAATGTATATTCAGAGATTGATAGATATGTAGACGTATCTATCACTAATTAATTATTATCACCATCTTTAATGTCAGATAGTAAAAAATGGATAGCTAAATATTATTCGAAGAACAAAAATAATATCTAATAGATACGTATATATGTCGTAATAGGTACTTACTTACTAATCTAAACCGAAAATCTTACAAAATAATATTGATTTTCAGAACTTCAAAATTTTTTGTCATTTCTTTCTTATAATATCTACAAGAGAAACTGCAAAGATAAAACATTGACCCCGATTCTGTTGTTCACAAACTAAACTAAATTTAAGTTCAGTGCATCTTTTTCTTTCTATTTCATTATGAAAAGAATACAAGATAAATATTAGTTTAGTCCTGTCAAATTTATCAGCGCCTGACGTAAATTGACGTATTTTTAGTACCAAATTTTTTAATCACGTCTAATATTGTCTATGGATTGTCTAATTTGACAATACTAAACTAATATTTATCTTCTGTCCTTTTCATAATGAAATAGAAAGAAAAAGATGCACTGAACTTAAATTTAGTTTAGTTTATGAACAACAGAATCGGGGCCAATATCTAACTTAACGCAGTCATTGCGCTGAAGAACCATCCCCACAATAGTTTCTACCACAAACGTTTTGCATGAAAACCGAAGTCCACTCGTAGAGTCCACAAACCTGACGTAAACAAGAGACTCACTGTGACGTCATGACAAGTTACACTTGAGCCTCGTTGTGTTTGTAACTTGTTGCGTCGACGTCGACGTCTAAACGCGTCAGCGATGACGCACCGCGCATTTGAGGGTTGATATTTTGGTAGTGACGTTGATGAAGACATCGTTATGTTCATCGTTGTTCTGCTGATGATCATGTGGCTGTGTTAGGTGCTGTAAATAAAATATAATAATTATGCTATTTTGGTTTACGATGTGCAATTATTATATGTGTGTAAGGATCGTAGCAGGTGGTGTTCTGTAGTTTCTTCTACCCCATGGAAAAGAGGCAAGAGTTTATTGTTTGTCCAATTGACGAGAGAATTCAGAGCAGCAAAGCCTTTCCTTCACGATATTCAGCATTAATTACACACTAATGTGATGATTTTAAGTTTGGTTTGACAGCTAGATCATACCCATATATTTATTTACTTTATACATGTCGCAGCCAACTGGTTTAATTAGTCATTTAGTTAACCGCCTAGCCTTTTAACTAAATTGCAGCCAACATGAAATCGCGAAAAAAGTCAGCTACTCCCTACATTTATGTTCGCATAACTCGTCAAAATGTTGGAAACAGCTGATTCTTTTTTCGCGATGTCAGGTTTGGACCCATAGTAATAGAGTTGTTCATAATGATAAATACAATGACCCCTTAAGAGGTTATCCATTAATTACGGGACATCCTGTATACATGTTAGCAGAATAGAAGTACTGCATCAATCAACTTACTTCAGTAATAACTCAGTTTTTCAAAGTAGTATCAACATCAGTCCTGCCACAAACTTATTGACTGGCCATCTTGTTACAACACGGCATGAGTTAACACTCGGGCCGATATCGACACAAGGAATAACAGTGCGATTGTGTAAATATCTACTATTTTTGCACAAACCACCGCCTATTTAACCCCAATCTTTTCCCCACGAATCACATAATCACCACGCTATCACCACCGCCACATTATTCTCAGTTATCAGTCTACTCACCCCAGTGGCGACTATCGTGAACATACGCGGCGCGGACAACGCGGTATCTGACATTTTACGAGCGCAACCGGGACGGCTGGTCAATTACCGCCAGATACCGCTTGCTTATTGTGTAGAATCAATATTGTGCGCGATATGCAGGGGGTGAATTATCAAATGGTAGGTTTAGTTGTTGTGTTTGGCAAATATGATGAAGGGTAATCATGAAGTGTAGTCCGTCAAATGAAGGGAATAAGAATAATTTATTTGTAAAACATAGGTGTTTCATACATGCATCTTAAAAAATAGTAGTGCGCTATGTTTTGCCAATATTGACATACATAATTATGATTATTAAAAATAAAAACAATTAAAGGGGTTTTTCAATTCGATGTTGAATTGTTAGTAACGCATAATAATCTGCAAAATTTGCAGCTTTTCGCGTTGCGTAATTTTCTTGCAGGTATTTGAAAAAGGTTTTCATGATTAAGCACATATATTAAAAATAGTAAGTAAATGATCATTTCGCACATTTATGAAAAACAATTAAGTAAGTACTTACCTAGATGATTTTTGGTTTTAGTGAGGACGTAATTCACTTTTGCCGTATCATTACAATTTAGTTGACCGCAGCGACAGTACTTATGTGTCCGTGCAAACTATGGAAATTGTCTATACTAATATTACATAATATTGTCCTTTCTTTGGTATTGTTCGTCGAATCGTTGAGCTCCCTAAGTTTGAGTTGAGCAGCATGATTACTGACAAATGCGTGCACTGACTGGACAGGTCCACTCAAATTTGTGTGGTTCTTTCCTCAAAAGACCATTTCAGACACCAATCTACATGGTCCTCAAAATGATCTGACCAAGACTATTTCTGGATTTTTATATACACATTGACATTGATAAATTTTACATATACAGTGACATGAATATTTACTTTGTAAAGTATTATATTATTTTAATGACTGTGAATGTGAAGACTATGTGGGATATTTTTTTTTTTTTGCCTTTTCTTCTTTTTTTTTATTTTCTCAGATAGTTTTAGTCATGGTCTGGCAGTTTGAGTAATTTATGCGACCCACCCAAATGTCCTTTCTTTGGTATTGTTCGTCGAATCGTTGAGCTCCTTAAGTTTGAGTTGAGCTGCATGATTACTGACAAATGCGTGCACTGACTGGACAGGTCCACTCAATCGGTGTGGTTCTTTCCTCAAAAGACCATTTCAGACACTAATCTACATGGTCTCCACATGATCTGACCAAGATTATGTCTGGACTTTAAAAGAGACTGTGACCTCTGAGTTTGTTTCGGCCTTTCTTCTCAGAGTAGTCAGTTAGGAAACGCCGACCTCATCTCGTTTTAAAAAATATGATTGACATGTAAAAGTGTTTGTACAAACCTACTTACAGAAATAAAATCATTTATCATTTATCATTTATCATTACAAAGAGGAAAGATTTGTATGTATGTTTGTAACGAATTGGCTCAAAAAGTACTGGACCGATTTTAAAAACTCTTTCACCATTTGAATGCTACATTATCACTGATTAATATAGGCTTTTTTAATTGCAAGAAAAAAGTAAAATGTTTAAAAAATAAATGTTCACCCGTGCGAAGCCGGGACAGGCCGCTAGTATTAGATAAGTCACGTTGAGTTCTTTTTCGCATCATACATACTCGTACAAAATAAATTCTCATTATACATAAAACGATGCTAGTACCTACTTAAAGATCAACATAACAAAATCAAAATGCAACAATATAAATAAAATGAATACTAAACCTTACACCCACTAAATTAGCCAAAAAAATTAAAAATAAAAACATAACTCGATCAGCGAACCGGTCAATTATAATTGGAGCACTTAATAAAAAAGTCGAAGGACAAATTCGAAACATCGCGATCACCCATCGGTGGTAAGCACGATTTATAGTGCGTGCGTGTGCGCAAGGGATTTATCGGAACATGCACGAAACGGTGACAGATCGGTGATGTTTTTAGTTTGCCGTTTATTTTTTACAGTGTTTGTAATTAGTGAGCTGTAATTGTGCGAGCTATAAGAAGAAACTGTGATGTACTTACAGATAAAGGGATTGTGTTAAGGGCCTATACTACCTCAAATGGCTTAGCATGATCCTCCGTTATGTCGAAAATACTGCAGTATTAATTTTGAAATAAATATATGGTAACGTTGAGGATTAATGTTAGATCTTATGTTAGACGAAAACACGATTCCATAAAATTTTCTCGATAGAAAAAAATCCAAAGTTACCTCCAAACCGAACAATAAACAGCTGGTATTCAAAATATACTTCAAATTAGATCATGAAACTTTGTATACTAACCGAACTAACTATAAAGCAGGTTATTTTTTTTTAATTAGCATTATTTTCACCGTAAAAAGTAAATACCTAAACTATTGGCACTGCCTGCCGCCTAGCAACCGCACTCTGTCTCGCTCTCACTCAGTCCGCGAGCAGTATCGTTCGAGCGAGATAAAGAGTGAATTTTAGCTGAGGTAGTATAGGCACTTAAGGTGAGCTGTGGGAGGGTTAAATTTTAATATATCATTTTATTTATTCAGATCAGTTGATGCTCGGAAAATATATTTAAAACTATCTTGATAAAATGAAAATTAAAAGTAATTTGTTGACATTAATTATGACATCCCAATTTATGTACAGACTAGCACTTGAAGCTACTTGAAGTAAACTGGCAGAATAGTCGACTTCGGCTTAGTTGCCGAAAAGGAAAAAACAAAGTGAGTAATTTTTATACACGTTACGTTTGCAAATGTCAAGTGTCAAAATAATGTCAAGTATATCCCTTGAAAATCGAATAAAAGAAATGCATCACAAAACATATTTAACGGCAACTACATTTCCGCAGCAAAACAAAATAATCAACGCTATCAATTTAACAACCAACACCAACATTCCATTCAAAGCAACTATAACTTATTGAAAATTAAAATTAACCTATCAATATCGCGAAAGTTCGTTCAATTTCAATTCGGAATCGGTCCCCCAACAAAGAGTTCTTGCTCTTTGTGCTGTCCGGCACAGAAGGTATGCTAACGGCACGACAACGGGACGACAACGTCAGGACAACGGGACGGTCACGAGGAAATTACGCGCCGACACCGCACCGACTGATTGAATGCTTTGAACTTTGCGTATGATGTTTGTTGATGGTAGGTAAGTAGTTCTGAAGGCCAATTCTCGTAATTTAAAACTTCAAAATCTAGTCGTAGTCTCATCTCGGCGACAAACAAATGTCAAAAACTTGTCAAAATGTAGGAAAATTTGTGGTATTTTTGACAGATTGAGACTGAGATCAAACTGTGAACGTTCTTAAAAATTACGAGAATTTCCCCTCTGATATCTGTGGCAGTAAGAGGATGTTAGATTCGCATTTCTTTTCGGTTCTAAACGTCAAAAATATATTCGTACTGGCCAAAACGTTTTGATCTCTGTTAGAAAACAAGAAGGAAACATTTTCTTTTTGTGTCCAATATTGATGATACGTACACACAACTACAACTAAAGACTAAAATTAAATCAGCATTAATGAAAACTAAGTTACAAACACATAAGTTACAGAAAGTATTTCTAAGTTACTGTAAGGCAATAGAACTCGAATCTTACAAAGGAACCTAGGTATCTCATAATCAGTCTATAATGTTAAAAAAAAAAGGGCTCCTCTCTATGTGGGCCGTACTCCACCACGCGGGCACCGTGCGGGTTGGTAGATGTCACACACAATGTCTTTGAATGTTTTGGTTCATGCCGGTTTCCTCACGATGTTTTCCTTCACCGTTCTGAGAGCAATGGTGATGAAATAATTTACACAAAGTAAAGTGCCTGACTGGGTTCGAACCTACGACCTACCTACGAGTCGTAAGTCACGGCCGTTACCACTGAGCCATCACTGCTCTTACATAACATGATTCTCTTACAGAAAGCATTTCTACGATATTGTAAGGCAGTATGAATGAATGAATGAATGAATTGCACCGATCCCAGCGTGGTTAAACCAGACTCGATTAATCGAATGAACCCCAAGATTCGCACTAGCTCCTGTAGCCTCATGTTCATGGTGCTACAGCGACCATTGCATATCAAGGAATAGACCGGGGGGCGCAGTAATTGGTAGGGACGACGTGCCCGTAGGATAGGGAAGGATTTAAGAGCCTACCGGATATGCATCCTAGAGTAAGCATTGGACTAGTGGAGAGATGGGTAATAATTATCTATGGATGGGCATCTTTTAACGACCTTGCCTCCAGGTTGGTTCAGGTCGAGCTTCATCGGTGAGACTTTTAGCGGGGTTCTACTGCTTTCTCGGTTCTTTTGTATGTGCTCTGCTGTGATAAGTTGTGTTAGTTGTTGCTGTTTTCAATGTGATCGTCGGAGGTCGGATTCTACGATATTGTAAGGAAGTAGAACCCAAACTTACAAAGCAACCTAGGTACACAAAGCTTATATGAAATTAGGTACACAAAGTATATAGATAGTGCAATTCACGAAGACGTGCCCCACTCTTATTCCGAATCGTTAGTGGTTATCGCTAGTTAAATCCACTAGTGTTTTAGTTTTTTCGATACACACTAATTACGCACTAATAATAATTAGTGTGTATCAACAAAACTAAAATACTAGCGGAATGTTTCACACTTGTGCTGTAAGAATTAGGAACAAAGAGTGGGGCGCGTCTTCGTGGATTGCACGATCTGTACACTGAAACACCTCAAAAATAATAATCCTACTTACAATAGATACTTACATACATAAGTTTTGCAAATAAAACTCCTATCTCAACTACTTACAAGTAGTATGTCAACAGTAACCACGGTTATTGCGAAACAGCCCTTATCAGTTATCACTAGTTTGGATTACCGACATCTGCCGTTGATTGATCACGTGATAACTACTGATAACAGCCGATTAAGTGAAACTTACCGTGCTAAGTTTGATGCGTAGACGTGAGTTGTTGAAAATGTTAACTGATGGTTCCAAGGTACAAAACTAATTGTTGATTTGATGTTTAACGATGAAGTAACATTCAAAATGTTTACACAGAACATCACATCACGACTTGTTAAAAAGGTTTGGGCCGAAATGTACAGACGCCAGCACATCAACCTGCTACAATCTGTCAAATTTCTTTAATATATTTTCAACTTTATCGCTAAAGCATGAGGTTCAAAGTTGATTGGGAAAATTTGACAGTTTCGGGTAGCTTGATGTGCTGGCGTCTGTAACTAATGTAGACCAACATTTCGCCAGTTATGCTAAGTCTGTAAGTAAGAGGCGAGTCTATTGCTATCTACCGCTCAAATCCTGATTCCGGGCTAATACTGAAAATTCTCTAATGGAAAAACCCAATAACACTTTGACCAACCTGAGAATTGAACCCAGGAACCTCAGCAGTAACGCTTGCGACCAATAGAGCAACTAGGCAATTCAAAATGTTTGTTTCACATAAATCTTCGTGGGCCCTTCTGGTTTACCGTAAAAAAGGACCAAAGAGATGGTTTAACATTAACAACATCAGAACTTGTTTTCCGTTTACCTTAAAATGCTCTCAACTTATTTCTTTTACAAAGAAAGAAAAGAAAGAAAAGAAAAACAGGAAAGAAAAGAAAGAAAAGAAACAAAAGAAAGAAAAGAAAGAAAAGACAGAAAAGAAAGAAAAGAAAGAAAAGAAAGGAAAGAAAGAAAAGACAGAAAAGCAAGAAAAGGAAGAAAAGAAAGAAAAGAAAAGAAAGAAAGAAAAATAAATGTATTTTCTTTCTTTCTTTTCTTTTCTTTTTTCTTTTCCCTTATGTAATTTCTGAAGTTATTTGCACGGTTTGAAATTGGTCGTTTCATATCCCCGACTACATGATCTAAAAGCGTGGTCACTGTCAGATTGCATAGAAAAGAAAGAGAAGCGCAATGACACAACGCTGGTAATTTATTGCAAAATATGAAGCAATTATTTAATTACGAAAAATCTATTGTTTGGACTAAAAAATTAAAACACTAGTGCTTTTGTATGTTGTCTGTAGAATAATCAGAATGATTGTAGGTATGTATATGTTTTTATTGTGAAAAGAATGTTTTTAGATGTATCTTCATGATTTTTTTCTATCATATCAAATTAGTTGTATTATGTTTTCAACACACTATTGAAATAGCATATATCCTGAAGTATATCATATATTTGTCTGATTTTGTTTACTATAGTCGATCATATACTTTCAGGCATTATAAAACTTGCGTTTTTTGCGTTTAGGTCCTGTAGTAGAAGAACCGGCAAAAAACCCCATGGTTACTTTATATAAGCTGTGGTAGATTCTAGTGGTTGACCAATATACAGGGTGTCCCTGGAAGTATGGATCAAATCAAATAGGGGCGTGGGCAAAGTCATTTCCAACCTTTTTGATCCTGAGAATGTTGGTGAATTTTTTTACGGTTCAAAAGTTATAACCAACTTTTGTTAATTTCAATCACTTTGCATAGTGCTCAAAGAACAAAATCATTTTTAAAAAACTACCAGGAGCTGTCAATTTAAGTTTTTTTAGACAGCCCTGATAGTTTTTTTTAATGATTTTTTTCTTTGAGCACTATGTGAAACGATTGAAAAAAATTGGTCACAACTTTTGAACCGTAAAATAATTCTCAATCATTAATCATTCTCAGGATCAAAAAGTTTGGAAATGACCTTGCCCATGCCCATATTCGATTTGATCCATACTTCCAGGGACACCCAGTATAGATAGATGATGAATAAAAAAGATAAGTTCGATGCAGACAGTCTTACCAAGGGGTATCATATTACCCAGTCACTGGGTTGTGGAGGTCAGACAGGCAGTCGCTCCATGTAAAATACTGGTATTCAGCTGCATCCACCTATATTAGACGCCGACCCCAACATAGTTGGGAAAACGCTAGACAGATGATGAAGTTCGATGCAGACATTATTGTTATGAGCTTTCGTCAATCATCAGCAGATCACAGTCCAGTGCAAACTCATAACGACTCTAATATAGATTTATTAGTCGAATAAATCGAACGATCGGTTGTTTATCGATTTCTGTCAGTGTCATTTGCAAAAAACAGGAATTTCGAACCTTGAAAGGCGTTTTACTTTGTGAAATAATTTTATCACCGCTACTCTCAAAACGGTGAAGGAAAACATCGTGAGGAAACTGGCATGTCCTAGAACAAAAAATTTGAAGACATAATATATGTGACATCTACCAACCCGCAATGGGCTCGCGTGGTGGATTACGGCCCACTCAGTCTAACGAGACCCGCCTGTGTCCCGGCAGTGGGAATATTATAGGCTGATTATAATGACAGTGTACAGAGGCCAGCACATCAAGCTGCCTCAATCTGTCAAATTTCTTTGATAGATTTTCAACTTTACTACAAAGGAGTAAGGTTCATAATCAATTGGGAAAATTTGACAGATTGGGGTAGCTTCGATGTGCTGGCCTCTGTACCTATGTGTATCAACTTTATCTCTGGTCACCATCTTATTGATAGGAAAGCTTACTTATTCTAAATCAACTTCAAAGATTATTCCATTGTCTACCACAACATGAGCATTCATATTTCGATTAAAGAAAGTTGTTTTTAGAACATTTTACAATTTAACTTTTACAAATCAACTGTAAAAATTGCACTACAAACACCCCAAGCAAATCTAAACTTTAACTACAATAAAATAGAGTTTAAACTTAAGTTTACGTTGTATAAAACTATCGACCCATTTCGTCGAGTATCGATAAAAATCAAGATTCATAACGTTTTATTAAGAAACGGTTTAGTTAACGTTGTCATTTGGTGAACAATTGTAATCGGTAATCAGTAATCACATCGGATTCACGGCGATTTTCGTGAAATTGATCTATTGTTTCATCAGAATTCTAAAGAGTACGTAAGCTTTGTGACTCTCTAGTCTCTCTGTGACGAATTGGAAAAAAAAATGGCACGTATTTCTTTAAGTTAAATAGTTGAACTCTTAGAGTTATTGAAGAGACAATACAAAAGCAGGCAGATGACCGTTAATAAGGTAATTTTAAATAACTGTTTTCTTAAAATTATAATTAGAGACATTTGTCTTCAGTAGGCAATTTATATGCGGACGTTTGAATTTTTTGAAGATTTAATGTCCGTATTTTGATTTTGAAATATAACTTTCATCTACGTCATTTAACATGTCTCCAAAAAATACTCACAAAACACTTTATTTAATTTAAGAGTATCTTAAAAAATTGAGCACTTTACAAAAGACTTTCCACAAACTTGACCACTGAAATAGATCATAGCATACAATAAAAAAAAAAACGAAATAATAAAATTAAAACTAAAATCATATCACCCTCAAAGCCAAAAAATCATCCCCAAACAAACATACCATTTCATTGCTCTCCCATAATACACAGACAATGCGCTAAAAGGGAGGCTTCATTAAAATTCACGTTCATAGAGCGAATCAGAGTCACCTGCAGATACCCAGTGGCCTATCACTTCCTTTGATCAATTGGCTGGCACATACGGATCGGGAATAGGGATGGCCCACACTTGTTTCCCACTCGGATCGACGAGAGTCCGGGATTATGATGCGGTCGTTGATTTATCGGGTTGTTATTTTCGGAGGAAAAAACCCGTAGGATGTGGAAAACCCTATCACAAATTGTATTACTTAGTATCAATATAATAAACCTATTTATCATAAAATCTAATTTTATATCGGTATGCGCCAAAAAATAATTTTCTCGTTTGATGATGAAAAGGTTAAATTTAATTAGAAATGACTCAGATTTAATTCTGCAATATGTATAATCATATGTTTTCGTTTGTATAAAACAGCTTTGTTGTTGATTAAAGTTACGGTAGTAAACGCTCATAAAGCCAAACAAATCTCGCGTCCCATCCCATGCCCTATAGTCACACAACCACGGGACACCCGGCCCCGGGACCAATCGTCCCACCACTAGCCACAGTGCAGACCGCCGCGGGCGTTTCGTCCGCAACCGCATCTTTGGCGTCCGGCACCGGATTGACACGTTGCGTTTTAATCAATTAGCGTACAGAAACGCGGTTCACGAATCAATGGGCAGTGAAATAAGCGGGCCGGCCACCGCGGCGCCAATTCGGCTATCCGGTTTCAAATACGTTTTTTTGACCAATGCGTTTTTCGGACGGACGATAACTTCATAATCGGTGGGTTCTCTTTTTGGTCGCGGATTTTCGTTACGGTCAAACGAGCGCTTTGTTTTAGATATTAGATGTTCTTTTTTAACTTTCGTTGTTCATCATTGTCAGTTTGTGAACTTCTTCTGTTGAATAATGATTCTTGATTTTGTTTAATCGTGTGATATCTTCTGAATTTATGAGTGCTGACATTTCTGATACATTTTTCTATTAGGTATGGTTTTAAAACAAGGCTTCCTTAACAGATGCTAGATCCTCATAACATAAAAATATTTTAATTTCTGCAAAAATGATTTCATGGCCGGACAGAGCAAATGTGCAAATCGTTCAATGTGATGGAAATACCTCATAATGACAACAGCCACCATCAACGTTCTAATTACAATGCAGAAGAACAAATAACAATAAATAGTTATTGCCGTTCTTATTGCGAAAGGCCCGGGCGATATGGTATGTCGGAATTAACAAGTTAATCACTTTTTTGTCCCTGCTTCTTACATGACATAGAATAAAGAAATTAAACACGTACCTAGTAGGTGAGACGTCATTTCGAACTCCATAATCAGTTGTTTAGGTAGCAATACCCAATGCACTGTTATCATCAATCGAATTTAATACAATACTTCTATCACGTACTATCACTAAAAAATGGCTAAACCCCAAAGAAAAGTACCAATCGTTTCTACCATCTCCATCTAATTAGGTGACTCCTTCAAAGCCCGATAAAAACTGTATCTTTGTATCAATATTCGTTTTATCGATACTATCGTCCCAAATTGTCAGCAAATATACTTTGAATAATTGATCCGTCTGTGACTAGCGTAATATAACCAATCAATCAATTATCGATCACATGGTTTTGCGCAACGAACGATGGCCCCATTACAATTGTGTTTTTCCTCGTATTATCATTTTTAATATCTATCCTATCGCCGATTATTATATTTAGATGATGAACGATCGCAATAAAGCGATATACTGTTATCTGTTCCGTTTTAAATCAACCTAAATACGGTTTTAAAATGTCTTTATTATCATGATTAATTTGTCAGTTGGTGTTTTGTTTTCAGTATTAATTAGCTCTGTATCAGTTTTGTCTGTGTTATGCTTGTTTGCTTCAGAATTTTTCCATTTGACCAACATGACGACTGATATGGATGCATATTCATTGATTCCTAACAGCTTATTGTGATATGAGTTTGTCATTGTAGATTTCCTTACTAAAGTTAAGTCTATCAACGTGACTGTTTTCAAATAGCACGAGGGTCAAAGTCTTAATTCTGTCACACATCATTACAGAAATCAAACGTTTGAATATGAAAATGTGGTCAATATTACCTGTTAATTCTACAAGACGAATAATTATGTCTACCTTCATAAGAGTGTTGTATTTATACTATGTATATTGTGACTCATCTTTTACCTGTTTTCAACCTCACTAACAACATCTTCTCCATTGTCCACAGAGGAAGCCAACAGTCCAGAAAGCGGAGTGAAGGAGCGAGGTGACCGGGGGGAGAGGCAGGAAAGGGGAGAGGGCGAAGCGTCCGGCTCTGTTTCCCCTGCGTCCCGCACCTCCCCCGCGCCTGACGAACGTGACGACATCGAACACAGTATACCAGCTACCCTGATCCAGGATCCTAATGTTGAGAGGTGAGTTCTAGATTCTTTACAAGATGAAGGTTTCTCATAGTAATTATCATTTTCGAAGGACCATGAGGCTCCCAATGCTATATAAACAGTTTGAGGCAAAGAGGTTGATGATACCAGTACGTTGGTCATATCATACTCCTTTGTCGGAATCGTGAAATTGTGGTTAAAGGACCTAAAATCGTCTTGAAGTCTTGACAATTGAAAATACTACAGGTTGATCAGTTAGTTCTGAGTTCACAAAACCATTGTACTGTACAGATTCCTGTAAATTAGGAAATATGAAATGAGATTTTCGCTAACAGTTCCTATGAGTACGGATAACCAAAATAATCATGAAATAGTTGACGCATCATTAGTTTCGGACGTAGACAAAAAATATGACGATCTTTGTTCCAATCTTCCGACAGAACAGAGTCATTAATTTACTTAAATGTTAGTTGATCTCTCCATAACTGTTCTTACATTGACCCGTTGTAGATATATTTATTTAAGTTTAAATAATAATCCAAATGATTCAAAGCTCCAATGTCTGCAGGGTCAAACTTGCAAGAACAATCCATTCCAATACCTCACCTCAAGGCTTTTATGGAAATTAAACCATCACCAACAATCTCGAACCAACGGACCCATTCATAATACCATACGCTATTGTCAACGCGGAGGTCTGCACATCACTCCAGGGTGTCCACTTTAATGATCCCATTGTTTCCACCGATCAGTTGACAACGAATGTCCACTGACATCACTACTTACCCAACCAACTTAAAAATACAGCCAACATAACTCTTATTACAAAGCGCATAAAGTTAAAATTGGAATATGTAATATGAAAATTTTATATATTCGATATAGAGGAATGAAAATTTAAATGTGCAGTTAAAATAAATCTTGTTGAAAGGTTACTAAAGTTTATTTTAGAATGTTTGGAGCGCACAAAGAAGTTGGTAAAGATATAGAAATGAATGGACTCGTCAGTGACAGTTATAGTGGGCAGAACCACTAAAAATGATCTGAATTTTCAAAATGACGTTCCATCAATTTTCATTTTGAAATGCTTTTGGATTTATCGATCTTGGTAAGAATGATTGATGGGTCAGGAGTTACGGCATAAACCACAAAAGATTCTGGTGTAAGTGCAACCCGAGATGATGACAATGACGAAATCAATGACTTTGTTTCCATGCTACATTCCACTTTGCCGGCATTATGAAACTAAAGAAAGATAGCCATCTATAATCTTCTAGATAATACTTATTATTTTGAAAATAGCTTCCCCTTCAGTTGTAGACAGGTCAGTTAACAAACAATGTAAAAGTTAACGATAATTGATAATAAATTCATAACCTTTAAAGTTACGAACATAATCAAGGTTAGCACCACTTGTAGACATTGTCATTTTATGGTGGTTACCAAGTTACCATAGATTCAGTAAGTATTTGATTCTGGTCCGGGGGACGTTGAAATTTTTCGCATGTTATTTAAAAAAAAATGCTGTTCCATACATTTTGACTGCGTTGGGCGCGCACTTTTGTATGAAAAAACGTTTTATTTTAAATTACAATTTACGAAAAATTTTAACACAGGTGGGTTAATCTTGTACTGAATCCATGGTTAAGGGGTCGCGAGTCATTGTCCCTGCATCCCTATAATAATAATAATAATAATTGGCAACACCGTGTCAACAAGACGTGTCATTTTCCAACTTTTATAATTTTCACCGTTTTAAAGTAATTTTGACCAAGATATACCAATAGTTTTTCTTTGAATCAAAACCAGAATCGTATATTACAATATAAAACCAAAAAAAAAAGGCAGAAAACAGAAAATGTGAAAAATGTAATAGAAATCAGAAACTGTCGAATCGGAGGTGACATGACAGATGTCACCTCCGATAAAACAACAATAATATAGAAATGAGGAAAATGAAGATACTTCTATGTTGACAAGATCAGCCGCACGCCAAGCACGCCCATCACCTCCGGACTCTTCGATCAGCTCCGCCTCGCCGCCGCCGGTACCCAGTCTCACTGTGAGTGCTGTAACGACACCGACCGTGGCAGTTGCGTCGAGCTCGAGCGACGAGTATTTCTCTCCGCCCACGACGCCACCACCTGCTCGTCGACGGGGAGGACGCCGGCCGCCAGACGGCTTAGGACCTCGAGGCCCACCGGCCTCTGATAGGGTCCCAGCTCCTGGCGGAAGTGTGCAGCGCATGAGATGGACACGATCCATCAATGAAAATGTCATGCGCTCATACTATGGGGCTACAGAGGGGGGAAACAATCTGACCGCGTACCGTGCTCGGATGCTCTCTCTTTTTCAGGTGCTTGAGCCAGCTGTCAACGTTTCGGCACAACGACTGTCGGATCAGGTGCGGGTCATCCAGCGTAATCATATGTTGGATGACACTGTACTTGATCGCCTGCGAAATGAAATGCAGAGTAGCCATGTCATCGCCCCTCAGTCGCAGACTGCTGTAGTACTACCACAGTCCAATACAAGTCATGCTGACGAGGGGAGTAATGACAGGGCTACAAATGTAAGTACCCAATGTAATGAGGAATTGAGGAGTGCTTTGGAGGATGCGATTCAGGAATATCGCTTCATGTCGCCGGAACTTAGGCCACGCTTACCTCGTTTGCCCATGCATAACAAAAATAGGGCGCTGGTGGCGGTTCTGGATTCGCAGTTGTCAAACTATTTTGATAGCTGCGAAGACCTCACCGATACTCATTCGATTCTGTACTGCGCGGCTGTAGCGGCATGTCGTGTAGCTCACGTCAAATTTGCTAATGACTCGAGAGCTACACGACCGAATCTAGCTGTACCACCTTGGCAGTGCAGAATTGAACGCCGTATTGGTGAGGCCAGAGCGCTCATTGGCAAACTAATCTGCTTCAGGGAGGGCAATACTCGCCCTAGAGTGATGCGCTTTGTGAGGCGGGCGTTCTCGGGGACTGATATTAGTCCTCAAGACTATACGTCTTGTGTCACAGAGCGCATCGACTTCCTGAAGCAGAAAGTGTATGCATGGGCGAACCGTATTCGTCGTTATAAGCGGCGAGTAGAACGATATACTCAGAATCGCACCTTCCAGAGCGATAAAAGGTGGGTTTATAGGGGTTGGGAGCGACCGGACCAAAGTGTGGCTGACGCGTGCCTGCCGGATGATGATGCCATGTGTTGTTACTGGCGCAATATCTGGTCGGTGCCTGTCAGTCACACCGAAGGTGATTGGACTCGGGAAGTCGAGCGAGCCTGTGATCTAATACCAGAAATGGGGGCTATTACCATCTGCCCCCAAGATGTAGCTTGTGCAGTCCGTCCGTTGCCTAATTGGAAGTCTCCAGGGCCGGATGGGCTGCACAACTTTTGGATCAAATGGTTCTCCAGGTCACACGCTCGCTTGGCATCTCAGTTCCAGACTGCTTTGGAGTCTGGTTCGCTACCCCAGTTCCTAACGACAGGAATTACCCACCTGCTCCATAAATCCGGTAGCACCGCGGAACCCAAAAATTATAGGCCGATCACGTGTTTACCGACGGTCTATAAAGTTCTTACATCCATTTTGAGATCTAAAATAGACAAACATATAAATGCCAACTCCATCATGTCTGCTTCTCAAAATGGATGTAGGAACGGATCTCGCGGTACTAAGGAGCTACTCCTCATTGATATGACCATTAGCCAACAGGTTCGCCGTTCCCGAAAGGATCTTTCGACATGTTGGATAGATTATAAGAAGGCCTATGACTCGGTGCCACATACATGGCTCATGAGGGTGTTGGAGTTGTATAAAGTAGATACAACTCTGCGCACCTTCCTGATGTCATGTATGGGGCAATGGAGGACGGTTCTTCGCTATCCAGGATGTCGAAATATTCAGAGGAATAGCGAATCCATAAGGATCGAACGAGGCATATTCCAGGGCGACAGTTTGAGTCCGCTTTGGTTCTGCTTAGCCTTGAATCCTCTAAGCACACTGCTGGAGGATTCAGGTCTAGGCTATCGGCTGAGGAGAGGTGGTCAGGTTATATCGCACCTCCTCTACATGGATGACCTAAAACTCTTTGCCCCCAACAATTTGCAACTGATGGAGCTACTGAAAGCAACTCAAACTTTCAGTAGCGCCATCAGGATGGAATTTGGTGTGGACAAATGTGCGGTCATGCATGTAAAGCGAGGGGAGATTGTGGAATCCGTGGGAACCCAACTCTCGGATTCCACAAACCTTAGAGCCCTCTCCGCATCCGAAACCTATAAATATTTGGGTATGTCGGAAGCGTTAGGCATCAATGTTACTGACATGAAGCAATCGTTGAAGGAGCGCTTCTTTGGCCGCCTGAAAAAAGTACTTAATAGTCTTCTGTCAGGCGGAAACAAGGTGCGCGCCTTCAATGATTGGGTCATGCCGGTTTTGATGTACTCTTTCGGCATACTCAAATGGACTCAGACCGAACTCGACGCCCTGGATAGGAAGGTCCGTACGCTGCTGACTGCAAATCGAATGCATCACCCACGGTCATCGGTAATGAGGCTGTATATCCCGCGAAAATGTGGAGGTCGAGGGTTTTTAAATGCTAAGACCCTCCACAATCACGAGATATGCAGTCTTAGGGAATATTTCCTAGAAACCGACGTGGGGATGCATCGAGATGTAGTCACGGTCGACAAGGGCCTCACTCCGCTCTCCTTGGCTAAAGAGAACTGGTGCAAGCCAGTAGTACTTGACACTAATGATCGCATGGAGGTATGGCAGAGTAAGGAGCTTCACGCACGCTTTTTCCGGGCGCTACATGGACCTGATGTAGACCTGCTAGCGTCCGTAGCCTGGCTACGTTTCGGTGATCTCTTTGGAGAAACCGAAGGTTTTGTCTGTGCAATTATGGACGAAGTTATGATGACGAATAATTACCGGAGATTTATTGTGAAAGACGGCACGGTTGACATCTGTCGGGCATGCCACCGGCCGGGAGAAACAATCAGGCATATTATCTCCGGGTGTTCTCGTCTGGCTAACGGAGAGTACTTGCATAGACACAACCTTGTAGCCAGGATAATCCATCAGCAACTTGCTCTGAAATACAGCCTTGTGGAATCGGAGGTGCCGTACTACAGGTATGTGCCCGACCCAGTTCTCGAAAATGGTAATATCACATTATATTGGGATCGATCCATCATCACTGACAGGACTATTGTTGCCAATAAGCCTGATATAGTGGTGGTGGATCGATCAGAGCGGCGCGCAATGATTGTTGACATAACCATCCCGCATGATGAGAACCTCGTGAAAGCCGAGAAAGATAAACAAATCAAGTATCTTGACTTGGCTCGCGAGGTTGTCGACATGTGGGATGTGGACTCAGCGATCATTGTGCCGATAGTCGTGACAGCCAATGGATTAATAGCCAAGAGCCTCGACCAACATCTGAGGAGGCTCTCGTTGAGCGGCTGGATCAAGGGCTTGATTCAGAAAGCAGTACTTCTGGACACGGCTCGCATTGTTAGGAGGTTCCTCTCTCTGGAGCCCTGACCGCCGGTAGCTTGGACCCTGTTCCCGATACCGGTGGGTTACTATTTTTTATATTTTTAAATGTTTTTATATTTTTTATATTCTAATATTTAAAAATATAATTTATATGTATTTAGTTAAATAAAGGAAATAATAATAATATAATTCATTTATTAGACATCAGAGGTCCAAGGGTTAGTTACAAAAACACTTATAAACTATGTTAGTAAAACACACTAAGAAATAAAAAAGTAGAAAAGTAAAAAAAAAAAAAAAAAAAAAAAAATTATTCTTGCCTCACCAGTATTCGCATAAAGTGCTGCAGAAAAGGTGAGTCCAGTTTATTTGTTAGCATCCTCAAAAAAAAAATATAGGTATATATAGCTGAGCTATCCCCAGATTGTAAAACAAAGCTTTTGCTGACACTACAAGATCAGGAAAATCTTCCGTTCCATGGAGCATACTAGAACATTCCAGCTAAGAATATTTTAACAGAACGTGACCATAATATTATAAGAACGACAGATACACACGACATATATACCACTTATCACTTAGTATGTCCTGCTTTATTTGATTATTAGATCGACATGAAAATTAATGATTATTGATATTTATTAGAATAATACATGATGGATGTTTTGATTGTGTTAATTAATCATTGTGCGGAGGTTATGAGGAGATATGTATCTGAGGCGGATACGTTTTGTTGGCAAGTTGTTGTTGAACGTCATTGTATAATCGAATGGGTTTGCCATGGATATTGTTTCTAGAGTCACAAACGAATGAACTAAAAATAATACCGAAAGGGTAACAAAAACAGATTTCTTTTAAACAAATAGATATATTCTATGCAAGGGGCCACCGTAGGCGCGGGCCTGCGGGCGGAGAATAATGGGTAACTCTCCGTCCGATCAGGACCAGGCCCGTGCCGGACGGCGCGTACGTGTTCCACGCGCGCCTCAAAGAGATGTCAGCATAAAAGAAGGGGCCCGAAAGGGCCGAAGCCTGCCGGGGCAGCGGGATTGTCCGAAAGGCTTACCGCTACCCCGGAACACAAAGGGCTAAGGAAGGAACACGGGTGGGTTTTAGTCAGTAAGAGTCTGATACTCCCTTCTGCTCCACCCAGAGCGGGAGGGGTCATTGGATGATTTCCCATCCACAAAAAAAAAAAAAAAGGGGCTCGTGGCTAAATAATAACCGCAGCACGGGTTGATTTTCAAGGTTACGCAACGCTTGCCGAAGTTTTTCCGAGGTTGGGTGACATCCATAACATACGTGTCTCGGAAAGCACCATAAGTAGTTGATCCCGACTGTCATTCTAAAATCTTTGACAGTCGTTACGGGTTGTCAGAACCCTAAAAGTCTGACAATCAGTCTTGCCAAGGGATATTGTACCAATAACGGGGTCTGGAGGTTAGATAGGCAGCCGCTCCATATAAAATACTGGAATCCAGCTGCATCCGGTTAGACTGGAAGCCGACTCCAACATGATTTTAATTCAATAGGTACAGTGTTTAATGCTGTCTGCTTAAATTTACCGATAGACTGATGATTTCCTTATTCGACAAAGTCCATCATACCTACTTTAATGTTAGTATATCCATATGATCACTACCCATCAAAATAAAATCTTGCATTATTTTTTTTTTTACTTCGGCTAAAATAATACCACCACCCAGCACAGTATTGGAAAAACAATTAACTATGGCGTGTGGGAAAGGGCAATCGGACACTACAAGACGTCACATTATTTGATTCACAATAAGAATAATATCGATTATTTACTCACACGTTTCGATTATTAGCTGATTTATATTGTTGTGTTACGAATCGTTAATCAGATTGTACGAGAGCCGTATCGAATCGATATGAGGACAGCTGCAACTCGATTAATTCCAATATTTAATTAGATGTATTGACTTAATTAAATGTAATTTTATAAAAATAATAAATTAATATTATAGGTCGTTTATCACTTAGGTTGTGTATCGCGGAAATGTGGAATTCAAATAAATTAATCATTTAAATAATATGTGCCTTCAATAACTTGAATAGCTCCAGTCAATTTCAATGTTGATGAAAACTTTTAGTCTTCCTGGAAAAACGCAATTTTATCATGTTACTTACGCATCGTTTTTGACGCTTTTAAAGCTATAATCCCTTCGTTAGTTCCAAATAGAAATAAATCCATTGCACATAAAAGCAATCCCATTTGTCAGTGAATTGAAAACCGGCTTAAAGTATATAGTCATAGATACTAAGTTCTCACATATATGAACTTGAGGACATCATTAACATGTTAATTGTATTAGAAATCTTTTATTTCAAATCTTTATCTTTCGACCGGCCAGGTACAAATGCAAACAAACGCAATACAATAAAAAAAACAAAAGTTAAACGAACCTGAGCTCTATGAAGATAGAAATAAGGAAAGCAAAGTTTAAGGAAAGTGAACGGTAAAGTTTGTGCTGTAGCAAGTCTGTTCAATCAATGTCAATTAGCTGCACTGAGGTGGCGTGATCAATCATTTTGAGGTTCTAGTGCCTTGAAGTTATATTGTTTAGATTTTAGATCTACTGATTTAGTTTGTGTATTCGCTAAAATGGATAAAAATATGGGTTCCGATGGGAATGACGGCAAAGCATTAGTTGAGTCAGTTTGATTGAGTGTTGTAGAAGTAGATTGAGGTAATGTATTTTCATAATTATACGTTCTGGAATGGTTTGAACCGTCTTCTATGGGGTTCTCTTTGTCAAAGCATTTCCCTGTTCTACAAAACTCTGCTTTGGCATTTCCTAAAGTCCATCGCTGTTTAAACTCCCGAACAATAAGTACAAATCTAAATACACTCTAATGTTCTTCTTTTCATACAATGTGAACATAACAACATCTACGTAGTCACAGATTGTAGTGAATTGCTTTGTCATCGTAACCAGTTCTAAGCAAGTTGTAAGTCACTTGGTCAAGTGTAATAAATCGAGTTTAACAATAATGTGACAATAAACAGCTGAAACAGTTTCTATTATTTCTTCCATTCCTATTATGGATATATTGATTTGTAGATATTTAATCATTGGTTTAGTATTAACCATGTCTTTATTTATAATTACTGACTTTATTTATTTGACTGCCCCGTTTGTCTCGTGGTTGCAAGCGTGACTGCTGAGCGTGGGGTCCTGGGTTCGATTCCCGGGTCGGACAAAGTGTTATTGAGTTTTCCATTAGGAATTTCTTAGTAACAGTCCGGAGTTTGGAAGTTGGCGGTTTAATACCCCCGTGCCTCGGAAAGCACGTTAAGCCGTTGGTCCTGCGCCTGATCTCTCTCCGGTCGTGTCCGGTCCCATCGGACTATGAGAGTGAGGGAAGAGAGAGTGCACCTGTGTCTGCGCACACACTTGTGCACTATAATATCTCCTGCGTACCTGGCTAATCTCCATTGAGATTGGCCACCGGGACCGAAATCGGTCGGGGAGGCTATTATTATTATTTATAATTAACGACTAATTTCGCATTGTTTTAAACTTTAACCTGGCATGCTTAGCTAAGCAAATTAATGTTATAATTAGTTCTTTAGCAGTAATCGTATTTTTTTCCATAACGATTGAGTATGCTATTGTAATTTCTTATAAATATGTCATCCTTTGATATATTGTGTTTATTTTAGTGTACTTTATCTACTTCGGAGCAGAAGGCTCTAAATTCCAGTTATTCTTTTGTATTACCATGAGTTATCTTGTTCGGCTAGATATTATTTGTTCATTTTGTCTCTTCTATGATTAACATGAGAATAATAAGCACATCTTTATGTGTTTCTAAATTCTTAAAAGAGAGTATATTCAGTAGCGAAAGTATCTTAACCTTGTTTAATTATGAAATTAGGCAAATTAGAGAAATTATCGAAGTCTGGCATCTTATCTACGTCTCGATTATTATCTAATGTACAGTAACAGTAATCAGTTAACTGTTTCAGTTGATTCGTTCAAAAAATATATATGAATATTGAAACAAAACTTTTATTTAATGGGGAAGGCAACTGTCAAAATGGCGCTGTCATATCTAGCTCCCAAAAAAGCTAATAATGCAAGGCGTCAGGAAGTTTTTATTTATTTTTGCGAAAATGCCTCTTTGCTGTATTCTTAAATGCTCAGACATTGATGTTTTATCATTTTCCAAAAGACCCTATACTTAGATGGTTATTGCTAAAGCTATTCGTATAGAATTATTTAATTAAACAGAGTTGGAGGTTATTTCGGAAACATTTTGAAAGTTGTTACGAGGAAATAACGTACGTCGAATAAATATTGATTTAAAGTAAGTATTTAAATCACCGAAAATAACGAAATAGTGCAATAAAACCAAATTCATGTATGAACACGAAATGGAATGAATGAACGGAATGTCAAATTTATTATTGGCGTAGGGATCTAGCTATGGTCACGCCATCTACAATTAGCTTTGACTGTACTTCCCCATTTGAACCTTTCTTAAAATAGCTTTTTATTACTTAGTTTATAGTTTATTTATTTTCCGATTGTAGAATAATGGATAAATACTTATTTACTGTAGTTGTTAGATTTTACTGGGTGCAAAATAATATTAAAATATTCTCCAAGTCTTTATAAGTTGTCATTTTCTTTATTGACAATTTTATGTAAAAAACAGTTGACTTAAAGTTGTTAAATTATATCTAACAGGATTCAACTTAGACTCAGTTAGACTAGTAAATTTTAATTTCTAATTCTCAGCTAGATTTGTACACCATATTTGTACGCCTCCTGGCATAACAAAGCGGTCTGTTCATCAAACACAAGATCTGTATTTCTTTACCTATGTTAACAAATATATAAATTATTATTATTCTACATATCTCTGGAACATGGGGTCCCGGTTCTTTAGAAGGCGTACGAGGAGCCGAAGCCAACTCGTAGAGGCCACTTAGGTAATTTTAATGAAATGCGGCACCAACCAACTATCCCTGTAAGCATTATGCAAGTGCATCCAAGGACAACCCGCGGTTGGTGAAGGACTATAGCAGGATATGGAAAAATAAAAAGTTGGACTATGGGTTTGAATAGCTAAAGTGGACTGGTTATTTAAGACTATGGAAAGTCTATAGCCCCAGCCTGATCAACGTTTTATATAAATTACACAGATAAAATGGCAGGGGGTTACTTGCACATTCAATAATGGGCCCCCAAAAACGGTCGCTAGCACAGTGTCGTAGCGACAAGGGCGCAACATGTCCTGAGTGCTTATGAGGAGTGGAGAGGTTTTCCACAGCTATCAGGATAATCAGTATAAATATTTTATCTGATATAATTATTTTCGCACGTTCATAAAGTTTCGGTATATTTTACACAACATCTTTCTCGTCTGCACTTATTTCTATATTCTCTGTAAACATTTTTACAATGTATACTATCAAGCTCACTGCAATTTTATTACCAAGGAGACATGTGTCAGTTATAAAATTTGCTTTGTTACTGCAAAATTATTCAAACGATGTCAGGTGTCCCCCATACATCGGCCCGCACTATGCACACATTTGACGCATAAAACCGCTCTGTCCTAATTCTTATACATCAAGACGACCACAGTATAAAATATATCCCACTAACATTTTTATCATCTGTCGTTACATGTAGAAAAATAGCCTAGAATTCTTTTGTTTATGTCACAACCCACTCGGGGTTATTTTAGTTTGGCGCAGGAAAGAGACGGAGCTAGTTGTCACATAAATACATGTGATTGATTGACCCGCAGCCGACTAATGTTCATAGGAAGCAATAAACAGCTGTGCGATTCTCTTAATAAAAACTTTATAAAACTTCTGGGGTTTGGAATAAGGTTCTGTCAAATCACTATAACAGTTGTTTAGATCGGTTTCGTTGATAACATTTACTTCGAGATCGTTCAATGATAATAAAAACAGTATTATGGGCTGTAAAACGTATAGTACATTAGTTTCCGGGGATTTAACGGAACATAGTTTCTTTACTTTGTTAATTTATTTATCTAGACGACGTCCTGTCATTATCGATTCACCGTCTGACATTTATTGTATTGTCGTTCGGAAGCGTCCTAACGTTTCCTCGTGTAAAAATAAAATAAACATGAGAAAATATTTTCCCTTTGTCAAAGCAGGAAATCTGTTCGTGATACGCGTAAATCCGTCCGCGTCCCCTGTCTGTCCATGAGTCGTTAAAAGGACTCGTCTCGGCGTTTTGTTAACGCGCCATTTCCTTGTCAACGCCGTCAACCCTGTCCGGGTAATCTTCTTTAAGCCCCGAGACTTCAATCTACCACACCGAGCGCGCTTCATCTTTGCTTACTCCACCTACATAAATGGAATTCCGTAAACAATCACGTTAAAAAGTTACTGCGCCTATTGGCCATCAAGGATGCCCTGTACATTTTTCATTGGTGTTACGACTGTGAGTCAGCTATGCGGAGTAGCTCCGCTGTGTCAGTCGGCTGTCATCGGAACGATCGCCCGTCACTGCACGTCCACCTCGCGCATCGCACGCACGCTTGCATTACGCAGCGCCACCCCTCGAAGTTGGATACCGATAGCCGTCTCTGTCTTTCGCGGCGCGTGGTCCGTTACAGCGGCACCTGTCTCTCTCCAGCGAGGGGCGTGCGGGGCGGGGGCGCTGCAGGCGGGTCGTAAATCACGCGGCGTCTCATTCCACGCGGGACCGCCGCTGCCGCCGCAGGCACCGCGCACTTCCCTTCCGACCGCCGGCATCGCGCCGCGTCTTTCGCGACGTGTTTACATTTTCAACTATTTTGGGGAGTCTCAATTGTTGTCTAGCAGCAAAGTGTTATCAATTGTATCAGTGTTGTATTGATGGATCCGCAAGTTTTTCACCGTTACCAGTTTGGAGTACTTTGAAAACATTACGTCTAAAATGATCGTCGAGCCCGACCACGTGAGGTAGGTTTTCTATTTGTCCAAGTGTTACATTGTTTTTGTGGAATTCATCATGTTACATATCGTTGTTACGCTCAAATATTGAATTTTACATTGGATGAGGTTTTCGACTTTTCCGCATTTCAACTTGTCGATTTTCAACTTAGAATTTTTCATGTTCGCTCAGATCAAAGCTTCACAACTTCTATGTGCCCAATATATTCATGTTCTTATACTATAAAAGTCTTTCTATATTGTGTTTATAATAGTTATATCGTTGTTACACAGAGTAACCTCCTTATTTTGTTTAAAATATAAAATAAAACATAGTTGACTTAAACATTTTGATGGAGTCTGTTATTCAAATCATAAGGAAAGCTCGTTTCTAAAAGTCCTGTCATGATTTTGTATAAAATATTAATATAGTTTTAAAGCCTAGACTAAATCGTGATTTATTTTATATCATTTTTATCTATAACGTTTGATCAGTATATGGTATGTAGGTTTCTCAAAACAACAATATTATATTTTGATTCTGCTATTTTACGAGTTAAAAGGATTTTTGAGAACATTCGATAGTCTTTCACTTTACCAATATAATGGAACCTGTTTTTACTAAGTTTTTGTTATTTTATTGTATCATAAATAATCGATAAGCTGTGTCATCAACCATTGTGCTCGTCATGTTTATCACATCTGATATCACCAGAATTCCCTGTACGATTGCTTTACAATATGAATCAATATTTAAATGTATTCTATGCGTCGAAAATGTGTTTGTAAAATTTTATAGCTGTCATTAATATAACTTCTTTGATATCCAATTGATTATTAATGTCTCCAGACTTGACCTATTTGTACCCAATTTACTTTAGATTTACATTTATGTCGTATATCATGAATGTTTTTCCTTTTGTATCAAAAACAAAATCTAATTTAATGACAGAATGTGAACTCTGTCAACGTTAGGTTTTTTGATCGTATTGTCATCATTAAAAATTTAACAAAACAAAAAGCTCGATCTGCAAGGACACCCAAACAACGAGCAATAAAGTTTTTTTTTCAGATCGATATAAACTTATTGGTGTGTATTCACGATCGAGCTATTAATTTATTAAAAATGGCCATTAAAAAAAACTTACATTCGTTGTTTACCGTCGATATTCAAATATCGATAACCGGTTTAAGATAACGACGGGGCTGAGACACAGGCGGCAATTTTCGCTAAGTGAATTATGCCAGTCGAACTAACCGTGTCACGCTTTTGTCCCCAGGGAGAGCCCGAGATGTCTGTCGCGGGAGTCGTCGGGCGCGCCGCGCTGTCCCTCGAATGACTCGGTGTACTCCAGCCGCAGCGGCGCGGGCTTGCCTCTGCCCGCTGCGCTGACCGCTGCCTTACCTGCCGCGCTACTGCCGCCGCACTCAGCCGCGGTCGCTGCCTACCTTGGTGCCGCAGCCGCCGCCGCCGCTCAGCAGCGTCTCCTCATGTCCTGTCAAGAGGACATGACTGACTCCGAACGAGGTGACGCCGTCCTTGACTTCAGCACTAAACGTAGTGAATCACCGCACGACGATGATGATCACGATGACGCCGTTAATCTCAGTAAGAACGAAAATGGTCCCCTTGACTTGTCTACTGGCACAAGAAAACGTGGCCCAGAAGACTCACCATCGCCAGTTCCATCTAGAAAGAGTTCTAGGCCGTCAGAGTTTAAGCACTCTCCATCTCCCTGGTCCACGCCTGTGGCGCCCCACTTGCCATACTTCGCAGCTGCAGTTGCTGCGGCTAGTCTATCTCCTAAGGGAGGCGTTCCATCTGATTGGAACGGCAAATTAAAACACGGGGGTCCTACACCGAGTGATGCCACAAAGGCTCTGGAAAAGATGAGTGAGTTGAGCAGGTTGGGTGGCGAGGAATTGTTCCGATCAGTACAAAGTGCCGCTTTAGGCGCTGGACTAGCTCCGAACGCAGCCGCCCGTCACTCTGCCTGGCAATCCCACTGGTTAAATAAGGGTGCAGACCAAACTAAAGATGTCCTTAAATGCGTGTGGTGTAAGAAGAGTTTTAACTCACTCGCAGATTTGACGGTGCACATGAAGGAAGCAAAGCACTGCGGGGTCAACGTGCCCGTGCCACCCTCCTCGGGAGGACCTATCCCACCCTCTTTACAACCACCTTCCAGTTCGCCATCAACGCCATCACACAACTCGTCCTCTTCGAGCGGTTCATCCAAACCGAGCCAAAATGATTTGAATATGCTCATAAAAGAGAATATGCCAATTCCTAGAAAACTCGTCCGTGGCCAAGATGTTTGGTTAGGCAAAGGCGCAGAGCAAACCAGGCAAATATTGAAATGCATGTGGTGCGCTGAGAGCTTCCGCTCACTCGCTGAGATGACCAGCCATATGCAGCGGACTCAGCACTACACAAACATCATATCGCAAGAACAAATAATTTCGTGGAAATCTTCGGACGACGCTAGTAAGGGAGGGTCCAACTCGGGCGGCCCGGGTAGTAACAACCCGGCACCTCCCGCTACAGGTACTAGTAGTCATGTTAGCGCTGTATTAACTTGTAAAGTCTGCGACCAAGCATTTAGTTCCTTGAAAGAGTTAAGCAATCATATGGTTAAAAATTCTCACTACAAAGAACACATTATGCGATCAATCACTGAAAGTGGAGGCAGGAGACGTCAGACGCGTGAGAAGCGAAAGAAATCTCTGCCAGTTAGAAAACTCCTAGAATTGGAGAGAGCACAACACGAGTTCAAAAACGGAGAAGGGAATGGTGTTCCTATGGGTAAACCAATTAGAGATTTCGGCACTGGAAGCCGAATCACCTGTGAGAAATGCGGTGACAAAATTGAGACTGCGGTATTCGTCGAGCACATACGACAGTGTATTGGCGCGCCGATGTCAAATAGCCAAAGGAATTTTTTGAAGAGCGCGCTGTTATCTAACAACATCATCCCGCCCGACGTGCCCGGCCACGTAACTCCCACCGGCCGCGACGGGCGCAAGAGCATCAACGAGGAGCTGCCCTCTCCCGGCTCGCACCACCGCTCTCCATCCTCCGTGAACGATTCCTCCCCGAGTTCCAAAGACCCCAACGCGAGCAATGAAAAAAGCTCGTCGCCTTCGGTTCTCAACGCCATAGAACAATTGATAGAGAAGAGTTTCGACACCCGATCGCGGCACACCGTGCCCGGTATGCCGGGCGGCGCCACACACGCGCCTATCGGGTCTAGTATCCTAAAGAGATTAGGCATAGATGAGAGCGTAGACTATACCAAACCGCTGGTAGATCCCCAGACTATGAATATGTTGAGGAATTACCATCACCAGCAAGGATACGGGCGCCGCGAGCGCAGCGGGAGCGAGTCCAGCTCCATGTCCGAGAGAGGCGGTAGTAGAGTAGAGTCACTGACTCCCGATAGGAAGGTGGACTCGTATCACATGACTCCTCGTACCACTCCAGACACGCGCGGCTCTCAAACCCCAGCCTCCGAGGACCGCCCGACTGAAGTGCGAATAAAGAGAGAAGTCGAGGAGGAAGAGCGCGAAAACGGCGTAGATCTGAGCAGCCAGCCGGTGCGAGTGAAGACTGAAGTAGACGAGGACGAAGAGCCGCCGCGGCCGAGCAGCGCCGCCGACGAGGACGTGAAGCCCGCCGCGGCCGCGCCCAGCCCGGCCGCCTCGCCCGCCAGCGACCGCTCGGCCGCCACGCCGGGCGCCGAGCGCAAGCCCAGCAGCCTGGGCGCGCTGTCGTCCATGTTCGACAGCCTGGCGGGCGGCGCGGCCGAGCCCGGCTCGTCGCGGCGCGGCGGCAGCCACCCGCTGGCCGCGCTGCAGAAGCTGTGCGACAAGACAGAGTCCAGTCCGTCGCGAGCGCCTGCGCCCGCGCCCTCGCCCGCCGGCCCGCCCAGTATCCTGACGTTCAGCTGGGCGTGCAACGACGCCGTGGTCACCGACTCCATCATGAAGTGCGCGCTGTGCGACACGCCCTTCATATCCAAGGGCGCGTACCGGCACCACCTGTCCAAGATGCACTTCGTGAAGGACGGCGCGCTGCCCGAACCGGTCCCGCTGAAGGCCCCGGCCGGCGCGGGCTCCCCGGGCCCGCACAAGGGCGGGTCCAACGCCGCGTCGCCGCAGGACCCGCGCAGCCCCTCGCAGTCGTTCGACGAGAGCCCTCACTCCAAGTTCCTCAAGTACACGGAGTTGGCCAAGCAGCTCTCCAGTAAGTACGTGTAGGCTGGGCCCCGGCCGGCAGTTGTGATGATACCATATCTTGCTACGTTAAACCTTGCTAGGGTTAGGTCGCAGCTGCGACGCTAAGTATTTCGAAACTCTTTGCCAATTTAATTATTTAGGTAATTATTGTTAGATTTCACCGCATAGATCGGTTAGTGTAATAAATTAATAGCGACTTAAGTATACGCCAAACGTCTTACGTTCGTTTTAGGTATTAAGAGAATATTTTCAAAATATTGCCTTTAGGTGATCGGTTGTTGTAAGGGCGGCAGAGCCCGTGGCTTATCTTCCACACTACGTTATAATTCCATTTCGATAAATGTAAATATAAGTCACATTAAGTCATAAAAGATACGATTCGATCTCTTTTTGTAAATGTATATTTTTTGCTAATAATTCTTTGGAAAAGGTAAATCGTGGAAATTAGTTTTCGTTAATTGCAATTAGCCTTTCGCATGTGATTCGTCAATCGTATTAGTCGCGTAGTGGCGTTGACTTTCAGTATTTAAAGAGAAAATTCGTTGCAATATCATTTTTTTTTCGTGTTACTTAATTTTTTATGTAAATCAGAGTTAGGGTTAACGTGGTTAGTTTATGTATATTTTGATGATTTTTCTTGTTTTTTTTGTGAATTTAAGAGATCCGTCGATGCGTATAATCTCGGAGATTCAATCTCATTCGTTTCTGTTCGTTTTGTACATACAATTCGACATAGAATGCAATATAACAATCTCCTTAGTGTAAATTTTGCTATAGGTATGCTCTCCACGTGAGGATGCTATTTATTATTTAGTAATAAGTACATAATATTAGGTAAACTACATCTGTGAACAATTGTATACCAATATACCAGCGCATTAATCGGTTGAACAATCAACCTATATTTAAAAGTGATACATATACATTTTTTTTCGTTGAAAGGAATGATAACATTCGTATACGTTTAGAACATAAAGATATACCAGATATATCTTCCAATTTGTAACGACAGATATACGATGATGTATATACGGCACATGAGAGTGAAGAACCTCTTTTATATTTAATAAAAAATATTGTAAACTGTCTAATGTAAGTTTCAGACGATATCAACAAAAAAACTTTGATTATAAACTGAATATTCGTGACGTAAAAATTCCATTTACCCTTTGACGTATACGACATTTCTAATGGAATATACAATTTTAAAATTTATTTTCAAATTTATTTTTTGATGTTTTAAATATTATACATAGTTTTTCAAAAGTTGCGAATATTCAGCTAATGATGATTAAAATCGATAAAAATTTGAAATCATATAAAAAACTATCATTTTAACGATAATAATGAAACATACGACAAATATTATGTATACGCTAGCTCTGATGAGAGATTTTTGCTCATTCTTAAGAAAAAAAAAAGTAAAAAAATGGTGTTGAAATATTGATTTTACCAAATTTAATAATCTTATTTAATATTTTATGTTGTATTTCAAAATGCAATTAAAAGCTCAAAGAAATATATATGTTACATACTTTAAATGTTCATTTTATTTGAATTCACCCTACTGACCTACCTCAAACAGAATGCAATCAAGCAGCTATACACACACACACAACACACCAAGCCTGTATTAATAACAAAATAATAACGTTAAAAGAGAGTCAAGGAAAAAAAAAAGATATTCTTGTGCAACTGAGAATGCTACCTACCGTCACACAATCTGGGATAATGTTTTAAACTAAAACATGACAAATTACAATCTGATGACCACAAAATTGCATCTTATTTTAAAGGAATATTAAATTCTACTCTAAGGCACTCAATACAGCAGAAACTTTGGAGAAAAAAAAGTGGTTAATTATGAAATTGTGTCATAAAAATACAGACGATGAGGTCAAGTGCGGTTGCACTGTGCCCTATTACCAGTACGAATGACACACTTCAAGCTCATTTCACCTAAGTTTTCATCACGAAAAGATTTTTACAGAATAGGCTAGCTATACTTAAATGCGTTGGCAAAGTGCATAGATTTTTCTATAGGACATGTTGATTAAGTCAACTTCCTCATGCTTTGAGTGTTACAGTTTTGCCTGAAAGATTTGATTTCAATACATCTCTCAGACAAGGTGAAAGAAATAATTCAAAAGTGAAATAATTAAATTATTCATAGCTGTCACCTTATAAATCACCCATGGACCTACTATTGACATAATCGTCGGAACATGTCAACTAAGTAACTAAAACTTATATCAATAATAATACTTATAATATTGACACAATCGGCACGTGTATCTATCACATCCTTAGTTTGAAAGACACGTGTCACCGAGTATCAATGGCATCTTTGTGCGTCATTGAAGGACGTCTTCAGTTGTCTCCAAAATAAAGGTTGCAGTGATCTTGGAGACTCCGGAGCTATCCAGCATCTGAAAGACTGGATCATCTTCATCTCAACCTAAAGATTTCCACAACAAAATAAACAAGCTAGTAAGTATATATGGCGTAAGTATGACATAAAAAGAAAAATCAATCAGACGGAATGCATTGATAAAAGCCAAATCCATACTAATATTATAAATTCGAAAGTAACTCTCTGTCTGTATGTGTGTAAGAATCCTATAGGGGATGAAAGTTTGTATGGGAAACTTAATTTCCGACATTCACGCGGGCAAAATCTAGTGACAAATAAATGGAATGAATCTGTATATACATAAGGTCTAATTACTACATACTGTCGTTAATAAAATCCATGAGAAGGCCTGCCTTAAAAGTTAAAAAGGGGTTCCATTTTTTTCTTTTGAGATAAGGAGTCTTAAAACAACTGAACGTCGCACTCCGGGACGTCATTAAAAATAAACAATCATTAGCTTTAATTGAGAAGACAAGTTTAAATTGGAGGGTTGTCAGTCAAAAATATGACACAATGAGAACATTTCAATGTTGTTGACATCTGATTTAGCATGTGCTGGTCAATTCTAGTGATTGATTATTATTTAATGCTATCACTAACTTCTGCTACAAGTGACTTAAACTATAAAAATGGAATTTAAAGAAAATTATGCTATGAAACGCGACTACATACTGCAACTTACGAGATAAAACTCGTAAGTTGCAGTATGTAGTCGCGTTTCATCGTAGGGTCAAACCCAAATAGGCACTCTGTGTAAATAATCACCAATTCTCTCAAAACGGTGAAGAAAAACACCGTGAGGAAACTAGCATGTCATAGAACCTAAAAATTCAAAGACATGTGACCGCATTAGGTTCGCGTGGTGGATTTCGGCTCACTCTCTCTCACCAAGAGGAGGCCAATTTATGTGTCCCACCAATGGGAGCATTATAAGCTGATTAAAAAAAAATGTATAAAGGGAGTACCGCTAGGAACAACGTAGGGGACCAGTCAGTCTAGTCTGTAACAATATCACCGGGAAAACTTAGGTGAAGTGAGCTACCATTGCACCTGATGCTATTATAAGGATTGACACTATGCCAGCTCACTACAAGCAGCTGAGTTTTATACACCAGAGGGGCTATTCTACTAATTTTCAAGAACGTTCGCAGTCTGATCTCAGTCTCAATCTGTCAAAAAGACTTCAAATTTCCCTACATTTTGACAAGTTTTTGACATTTGTTTGTCGCCAAGATGAGATTGCGACTAGATTTTTAACGTTTTGAACTACGAGAATTGGCCTACAGCTTATCGATTCTGTAAAAATCTCACCGTGATAATATAGGTGAAGTGAGCGTGAAGTGAATTATCAATGGAGGCAATCCCTAACATCAGGTGGAATGACAGCTCACTTCACCTTAGTTTTCACGGTGAGATTTTTACAGAATAGCACTGCAGGTCAGCTGTAGTTTCATGAACTCATGCAGAAGCGTGAGGTAACTTAAAAACATGTAAATATCGTGGATACCGGGCCTACGAAGAGTATCGTATTGAACTTCAGGCAATCGCTCCATTTAAAATACTAGTATTCAATTGCATCCGGGTAGACTGGAAGCAGAACCCAATATATGTAATAGTTGGCAACAGCCTAGACTCACGATAAATTATGATTCTTGGATAAAAACTAAATAATAGAACCTTTAATATTTAAGTAAATCTTTAGAAAACAACTTGCTACGCCTCGTAGTCTCGTAGCATAATGTAGAAACGTTCCATTACTGCGCTGTGTTTTGGGGGGTAAAAACTATACAATGAAATATTTATTTTCTCTCAAAAATATATTTTAATGAACAACTTAAATATATTAGATTATGACTGGTTTATAAGTGTGTGCTGTTACCAAAAATAGTATAGACATTTACCTTTTATACTGGCCCCGATTCTGTAGTTCACAAACTAAACTAAATTTAAGTTCAGTGCATCTTTTTCTTTTAATTTCACTATGAAAAGGACCGAAGATAAATACTAATTTAATCCTGTCAAATTAGTCGGCGCCTGACGTAAATTAACGTATTATTAGTAGGCGATTTTTTAATCACGTCTAAACTTGTCTATGGATTATCTAATTTGACAGGACTAAACTAATATTTATCTTTTGTCCTTTTCATAGTGAAATAGAAAGAAAAAGATGCACTGAACTTAAATTTAATTTAGTTTGTGAACAACAGAATCGGGGCCACAAACCACTTATGGACAGTTGTGGCTCAGTGGTTAAATGGCCGTGACTTACGAGTCGCGAGTCGGGTCGTGGATTCGAACCCAGGCAGGCTTTTTACCATGCGTAAATATTTCATCACCACTACTCTTTTAGAACTGTGAAGAAACCGGCATGTCATAGAACCAACCTCGAAGACTGTGAATTGACATCTACCAACCCGCACTGGGCACGCGTGGTAGATTACAGCCCACTCCCTCTCAAAGAGAGGAGGCCTGTCCCAGCAGTGGGCAGTACGTTTTATAACCATAGACTCTGCCAGCGAATTGCAGTGAAAACCTAATAAATAACAAGCAGTGCAATAATAAGTTAGTCCATTTTGTTACACCATCGTTTTCACTTTTCTAAATATAATCATGATTAAGACAAACTTTCACCTAACATTATGGCGTTTTCAAATAAGTTTAACCCAAAAATACTAACTACCTCGACACCAAAAATCATCAATTAACCAGTCATAAAACACGTTTGACTTACCACTACTAAATCTGCCGGGCCCCGAAATCACTCAGCGAGACGTCTTAACTCCAAGAAACCTCGTCTTTATCACCTAAATTACGTCATTCATCGCAGTTTACGCACGTCCCGTACTACGACCTCAAATACATCGACGACTTACAATTTGTAGTATCCATTGACGGGTCAACCAGCGGCTGAGTGGAAGGTTGCGAAGGAAAGCGGTAATGGATAGGTTGGTACGGGAGATGGCTTAGAGAGAACTGTGACAGACGGGCCGTCAGTCAAACCCTTGAAGGCGGTATTCGTCGCTACAGGTAAAGGAAATATACGGGGAGGCATCGCGGGCGGGAACGGGGACTGAAAAAGTGGGATCTTCGGTAATAAAATACCTAGATACATGCTGGAATTATTTCACTTGTTCTCTATTTAAAGTACTTATTGCAAAAGACAAATAGGCATGTTATTAATATCATAATTCAAAGAGAGCGAAATAATTGCGAATGTGGCTATAGTTTCAGTTATTTTCACGTACGTATTAATTTGTCGTAGGTCTTCGCATATAACTATGGAAATTATAGCGTTAAAGATGTTGGAATCAAAATCTACGTACTGTGTCAGTCTTTGTTTAATTACCAGCGGGGTAATTGCGTAACACGCTAACAGTAACAATGGCTTTGCGTTATTTACATATTTGACCAGACAAATTTTTCAAACACTTGGAGCAATGGATATTGCTAATCGTTTAAAATGATTCAGATTATAAGTGATAGTGTGTTACACAGAATTTCAGTAAGTTTTTTAGCCATATCACTGAAAATTTCACTGAAGCGTCACCGCCGCAACTGCTTCGCCATACATCCCCGTCTGCCCCAAGGACCCAACCCCAACAAGACAAACGTCCCCCGGCCCCTCAGACCGCTGTCTGTCATTGTACGTCTAATAATGGTGACTAATTAAAATGACATTTTGTTTTATATCATCAAATTAATGAATACAACCCCCCGCCCGCCGGTGGGGTGCGCGGGTACACCGGGGTACCATTGCCCACGATTTACGAGCTCCGCAGTCGCGAGATGGATAGCATGATTTATACGCTGTTTATCATCTTTTTATGGCATCGAATGAAATAATACTGTGTTTATTTTTTTCCTGGCTTTTAATTATAGTTGTTTCTGGACAGTGAATTCGCTTATTTATTGTGATGGTGGGATAGTTGTCGAGAATGTTTAATTATTTCCCCTGTTATTTACGATCAGCTTTAGGGTCTTTCGAAAAAAAAAGGATCACTAATAAAATCGTTACACTGTGTTTAGGTTATGATTTTTATTAAAACGAATGATGATTGAACATCTGTGGGGTATCTGTAGTATATAAATCATTTGAATGATAGGAAAAACTCATCACAATGGTGATGGGTGGAACTCATTTTATTTTAATTAGTGGTTAAGATGTGATTCAGTATTTTAACAGCAGTTGATCCAATCAATTCTGTTCTCATTTAATATCTGTCTCCTTGCCAGTTGAAATATCATGAAACATTCCTGCGTGTAATTTGTTGAGACATAAAAGTAATCAAGTGTTCTAGATTGGAGTGGGACCGGACACACTCCATCAACAAATGCTGGACGTCTTATTAGTTGTTTATCACTATTGAAGATATATGTTTTTTATTTTTAATGTTAAATTACCCAAACCTTATTATTTCTTAGCTTATAATTAAACAGAGTGCATAGTTATTGTGCACACCTGACTAAAACCTGCGAGGTAATTGTTACACACTAACAATGGCAATGCTTTTCATTTTGTCAATTCGACAACGTTCATTGCGTTATTCACGTTGTCGAGCAGACAAATTTTTCAAACCTATGCAGCAATGGATTAGGAATTTCTTTCAAATTCTTTCGGATTGTGAAAGTGTTTTACGCAAATGGGGTGCTGGACTTCGTGCTTTACAACCTAATATCTTTTGTTGAACGACGAGGTGGTAGCTGTGGCTGTGCTGCTATTATCTGGTATCTCCTAATTTCTGATAATCTAAAGATAGCTGGAACTATTATCTAGGCAGGTGCCACTAACCTTTATTACTAATATGGGGTCTACAAGACTTAGGTTCAGACCAAACGAACATGGACTCAGACTAGATTAAGAGCATTATTTTCTTGATTTTTTTGATACAACAAAGAAATGCTCTATCTCTGTTTAAATGAAGATACTTTGATAGAATAGGATAGATTGAGCATTAGATCGTTTGGTCTAAATCCACCTTAAGATAGTTCTTAGTTCTTCATAGCGTGTCGGGGGCAATCTAAATGGTCTCGGCCTGGAATTCTGCTACGTTTTTGACGCCATCACTAGCGTCCACTTACAAATCTAACTTAGTTCTTAGTACTTAATCTTTCTAAGTTCTTACTTACAAATCCTAATAATCACTTTATATAAACTAAAACTTCAAAAATCTCTAAAACCTTAACACTTATCAGCATCCCACCACATACATCCTTCCGAAGTGCCAATTTCGTTTCACTTTTCACTCCCATTTACTTTGGCACAAAAACTCGATAAACAATGACCCACAAAAGAGTCAGTATCACCTGACTGATGGCTTTCCATGACCCATCGTTGAGTAAATAGCGAGATTTAGATCGCACAATAAATGATTTAGTTCAGGTCGGCTGTAATAAGTAGATTGATTGTAGGAGCGCCCCCCGTCATTTGTCTCAGCGTTCGCGGTGGTGGGGTTAAGTTCGGTTAGCAAAAACAGATGGTTTTTCTTGACTTTACAGATTTTTTTCAGGTTTGAAGAGTTTGAAATGTTTCTCTTTAAGAGTTTTGATAGGTTTACAAATGTGATTGGTGAAAAATGAAGTTACTGGATTTACATTACAATATACTTAATTTTGTAATTTTCTTTATTTAACCTTTCGATACGAAAAAGATGTGTTAGGTTATTGTGATAGTGACTTTTTGATTTTTGTTATTCAATTTGCTTTTTCCGATAATAATAAAATATTCGTGTGCGCCTCCTGTCATTTTTGTAAGCTTTTGCAGTGGTGGGGTTAAGCTCAAAGCATTGTTGAAGTGTATGGTCTTTTTTCACTAAGTTGAAGTGTTTTTTTTTTCAAGGATTCTTAGGTTTCAAAAGGTTTATTAAATGAATGGTAAATGTATTTTAATCTTTGGTTTGAGATCTTTAAAAATTTTTTCTAAAACTTTTTGAAAATTTTGCGAGGGTAAGGTGTCATAGTATTAAAATAAGTTTTTTTTTTGAGTTATTGTAAAAAATTGTTGGTTATTGTTAGTAATTATTATAAAGTGCCCGTCATTTGTTTGAGTATTCGCGATGGTGGGATTAAGTTTGGTTAGGAAAAACCGACGGTTTTTTCTTGAGATTCAAAGAGTGTCAAAATTAAGGTGTTCGACAAAAATAAATATGTACTTACACTGGTTTTCAACTTTTTTTTTTAACGTTGCCCCACTCTAGGATTTTCTCCTGTATTGTGGGTGCGTTTACAAACATTTAAACTCACATACACAAACAGCCATACCGGGAACAACTACTTGAAGGTCATACAATTATTTCTTCCGTGCGGGAATCGAACCCGCGACACACAGCGCAGCAGTCAATCGCTTAACCACTGCGCCAACCGTATCGTCGACTTTTCACAAATGAGTTAATACTGCCATTTGTTAGAATTGCACATTATTTAATTTTCCCCGTGACAAATTGGTACTCTTTTGAATTATTTTTGAAAATGACCAATGAGCGTACGTGTTTTTATGAAGTATAAAATGAACTAAATTATTATGTTCTGATTAATTACATATTTGAGGTAATTGGTTAACGATCCAGCATTATGTAGAAGGGAGCAGTGATGGCCCTGTGGTGTCGGCGAGTCTCCGACTTACGGGATCGAATCCAGGCAAGCACTTTATTTTGTGTAACTATTTAATTCTATCATCACTGCTCTCAAAACGGTCAATGAAAAGATCATGAGGAAACATCTCCTAGAACCAAAAAATTCGAGAACATGTAACACCCGCCAAACCGCACTGGACCCGAATGTCGATTATGGCCCACACACTCTCCCGCCTGTGTCCCATCAGTGGGCTAATTATGCTTATGCTATTAAGTAGAAGACTCATACATTATACTACTTTTAATTTCAGTAATTTGCATTCAAAGTCAAAGTCAAATCATTTATTTCAAATAGGTACTGAAAAGGCACTTTTGAACGTCAAAACTATACATCTAAGTTATTTCCTAAGACCATGCATAACCTCTTTGACTCAACTATACCCCACTATTTACCCAAAAAGCTATTTGACCTTGACCGACTTTCGAGGGGAGAAGTTTTGCTCCCGACTTTTCAGTTTAGAATGTAATGCTAAAGTTGCTTATAACTTATGCAGTAATATTTTTCTTTAACTCAGAAGTAAGTCCGAGTTACATTAGGTGATGCATTTTCCATTAAGTGCAAATTTTTGAATATACTAGCTCATTATTTTCGCCGAAAGACTGCTGGATTCTCTCCCAATCACCGCCACTTTGACCGGTTCTTTGCTACTCACAGATCAGTGGATTCCTGCTCCCTTCACAAGGTCATCGGTCCACCTCGTGGGAGGCCTTCCTACGATACGTCTTGCGGTACGTGAACGTCACTCCAGAACTTATCCGCCCCGTCGACTGTTCTGCGAGCAATGTGCCTAAGTTTGGTGCCTGTAAATGGTTTGTAATAAATATATTGAGTTAAAGTTTATGTACCACTATTTAATATAATAAAATTGCCGTCGAAGCCTGCAGAATATTACTTATTAAAGTTTAAAGTTAAACTATGACTTTACAAACTTTATAACCCGTTTTTGTTCGCATGGCCTTGAATTGCATGGGGCGAGATTTCAAAGAACTGTTTTTTAGCAGCACTCAAAAGCTTATGGTACAAAGTGGATTCTCGTAGAGGCGATCGGCAGCGGCGGAAACCTCTCTCGCCCGACCCTGGTTCAGGCCATGGTCCGGGAGGGCCCGTAAGGATCGTAGCCTGCTGGGGCAGCGGGACTGTCCGAAAGGATTACCGCTACCCCGGAATATAAAGGGCTAAGGAAGGAACACGGGTGGGTTTTAGTCAGTAAGAGTCTGACACTTCCTTGTGCTCCACCCTGACCGGGAAGGGTCATTTGATGATTTCCCATGCAAAAAACAAAAAAATACAAGGTGGATGCTAATATTTAGGTTAAGTTGCCAGTTAATATTCAGGCTATTTAAGTAAAGCTCTGGATATTTCTTGATAAGTGAATACAGTAGGTAGTACCTATTATATTTTCGGTCTCTATATTGTCTATGTTATTTACCTGATGAAGGCTGCAGGAATCCGTTGGATACAGGAAGCACAGATCCAGTCAAAGTGGCGGTGCTATGTCCAACAGTGGACGTCTTTTGGCTGAATGAATGAATAAAAATTAATGTCTATTTTGTAGTTAGCTATGATAATAATGTTTCGTAATATCGCCACATTGATCCAAAAGGGAGTGTAAGCAATCAAAAATATAAATAATATACCATTCATAACATTCAAATAAATTAATTACTTCGCATAGTGTGCTAATGTTTGTTTATTCTGGACAAAATAATATCATTGTTAATATTTCAAATGTTATGTAGGCGTTGTAAATTCGTTTATTTATTGAAACGTATTATTTCAGACGTGGAATAATTGTAATGTTAAATAAATACGTCGCTTCTGATATTTAGTAGTTCCAGATGAGTGTTTTAATTGATGTTAGGTGATTGTGTGACTGTTATTTCATTGAAGTGTTGTGTCATTGTAATTATTGACCTTTGTGTGTATTTATGAGATTGATGTAGAGCTCCATGGTTTTTTAATTGTAAGTATCTGGTTTAATAACGTAATTTTTATTTTTATTTTAAAATCTTTTCAAACTGTTTTTTTTAATCTATTTAAATTATATCTAACAAATAAACATTTATTATTTATAATAATTTATTTACAATAAATAGTCAACAATAAAAGTTATGCTAAGTTATTTAGTATATAAAAAGAAGCATGCCAATGCCACAAAGAAATACAAAAAACGTAAAAATCTTCTACCAAAAAGTCATCCCTTCACCTTTTCAATATAAAACTCACCTCACCGGTAAAACTAAAACGTATCGATTACTGAACTAAAACTATATTGAAATGGAGCGCACTCCACCTATAACTCTTGTCGAAACAAATGCCGTCCACTCTGCGGCATCTGTCGGCACTGATGGATGACGGGACATGTGTCCATTATCGCCTGCACACTGCGCCAAACGTGCACCCACAAAAGACGCTGGACAAAAAAAAATAGCGTGGATTTGACACGCTCGTTAATCAAATTATGCGATTTAGTGCAATAATTTTTTTGGGTAGCAAATTTTTGAATATAGGGAGTATTCTATAGGATTGTAGAAAAAAACGTTTTTGTGTGTGGATTAACAAATTACTTTCATTCATTTTTTCCGCAGACGCCATTAATAATTGCCGTGATTGGCGGGATTTATGACAGAAATAAAGATGGCAGTTTATAAAAATAACGGCTATATAAATATCAGTTCACGGATTCGCGAGTGTTTGAATAACAAGCGCAGGCAGTGTTGAAAAGTTTACGATCTCATAGAATGATAGAAAAATTAAGAGACGTGTTCATATAAATGTCTTCTCGGCGATTACGTTGCTAAATTAAGATATCTCCAGTTAGTAGTACTGATCAAAGCTAGTTTTACGTCAGAAAAATATTATAAATACTTGTGGACAAGCATCATCCTTTCATAAATTACACATTAAGTTACAATATTTGAGAAACTGATAATTAATAATCATAAATGCTTCGCTACTTTAATCAGCGTGTGAGCAAGACAAGAAGTTTGGAGTGAAAGAAACTGTCAGATAATAAAGTCAAATTAAAATAAAATAAAACTTACAATAACCTTCTTAGAAACCAAAAGACTTTTATACTTCACTAACACCTCCCACATCAAAAATCTAAAAAAAAAAAACAAAATTCAAACACCTGTGAATTACCCCTTTGCCCAGACTCCACGAGTTCGGCGCACTGTGCACACATTTGACGATGACGGATGACGGACGGACGCACACTTCCGCGGGGAGGTTGGCAGAGGGGGCTCGCAAGACCCGCTCTAGATATATTCCCGTCTATCAATCCAAGTTGACGTTGACGGGTTGCATGAAATGTTACCTCGTAGGTCGGGTATTTTCGACCGAGCGGAGAAGCTTGCGTATTTTTAGTACAAATTGCAATATTTTAAATAATATTCGTGCTTTTCTCGTGACAAATTTTATTTATGAACTTTTGGAATTCGTTTTGGCCTATTTATTTGTCAATAAATTTGTTTGTTAACATGGTCCTTATGTAAAAATCTAATAAAATGTGAGAATCTCTACACTTGACCAATCAAATTAATATAAATGGCTTGAAAATTAAGTACTTATTTGTATAACTTACCTACAAATTGCTTCTGCCTTAGTTGTGTGAGTTGTAAAAGATCTTTCAAGCCTACAGGTGGTTCTTTCTTTGTTGTACTTTTAGTACGTTTAAAGTTGGTTAGGTAGTTTTCTGTGCCATTTCTGTTATTTCATCCTTTGATTAATCCCGTTCCAATACAACTAAAGACGTCGTCTTTATTCCTCGGTGTTTTCCTTCAGTTAGATCTTTGCTTACAGGAGACGTAGAGGTAAAATTGTACTAAAGCTAGCTACAAAATATTACCCTTTGCAAACACTATATTCAGCTGTGGATGTAAATTGATTATCATTGAAGAGAGAAGAATACCTATAATAGTATTGTGTAATCATTATAATGTTAATAATAGAAGACTGACACTATTTAATATATAAAACAAAATATTGCACCATAACATCGCACTGCGCACCGCTATCCCTGAAGAGATAGACAGACTATACCCACCAGAACATCAAGCTACTACAATCTGTCAGATTTCTTTAATAGATTTTCAACTTTAATGCTATTCGCATTAGGCTCAAGGTTGATTGGGAAAATTTGACAGTTTCGGGTAGCTTGATGTGCTTTTTTTTTTTAGGATGGGAAATCATCAAATGACCCCTCCCGCTCTGGGTGGAGCAGAAGGGAGTGTCAGACTCTTACTGACTAAAACCCACCCGTGTTCCTTCCTTAGCCCTTTGTGTTCCGGGGTAGCGGTGACCCTTTCGGACAATCCCGCTGCCCCGGCAGGCTTCGGACCTTTCGGGCCCCTTCCTGCTGATATCTCTTTGAGGCGCGCGTGGAACACGTACGCGCCGTCCGGCACGGGCCTGGTCCTGATCGGACGGAGGGTTATCCATTACTCTCCGCCCGCAGGCCCGCGCAGCTTGATGTGCTGGCGTCTGTACTTCACACGTTTCGTTAGTTACCTACGTTATAACTCCTAGGCTATGCAATAAGTAACTGGGCACAGTCCAGACTATTGAAATAACTTTTTGTTTTATTAGACATATTTGTCCAACTACAGGACAAAGGCTTCCCTACCTCCAGAGCCCAGAGCTGCCAAGAACCAATCTTTATAGAAGTCTAGCTTATCCCATCATCTGTGCCGGCTGCGATGTCAATTGAAAGAAGTAAAAAAAAAATTGCAAAATGCCCGCCCCTATCACATGGGCGTTGATGTTATATTATGTTGTTATAAAGAAAATTACTTTAAATTATGCTAAGCTAAGACTGTATCAGCCTATTAGGTACCCAGCACTCACATAGCTATTGATATTTATCGATCATATATCACAAAAAGAGAGCACAGAAAGGAAACATCAGCTGTCAAGTTACGCTCGAATTGTCACGGCGATGATTAAGCGATGATCGACCAAACCGTTCGCTTGTGTCGCTTGTGTCAACGATATTTTAGTTCTGTCGTATGCAGAACTTATGAGCTGACATACTTTGCTGTGCGTGCGGCGAAATATAGAAACAGGATGGAATGTACTGGATTTTTTAACGGTGTTCTATGCAAGCAGCACCATCTTAAAATGCAATGATATATCGGTATGTGTCGGTGTTTCTGTTTGGGGTAAGTTCGGCGCTGGGATAACATACGAATCAAATTCTGTGCTGTTGCGCCCCAATATGGCACAAAACGCACTTTTATCCGCATTCCAAAATACTCGTAGTAACAAATTAGCCTGGAATTTGATCTGTATCTACTGTCTTATCCCAGCGCCGAACTTACCCCAGCATACTCTCCAAAAAAATATGCAGAGAAGCAAAAATTAAAAAGCAACCAAACCAATTATATACCCTTTATGCCATCGGCTTCTCTGTTATGGCTGACTGGTTCGATTCCCGCGCAGAACACATATTTGTTTATACCACAAACAGTTTAAGTATCAATTTATGCGTAGAAGTAGAAGTTATGTATAGAAGAAGAGAAATTCGAATAGCATGGCAGTGTAACATTGTTAAAAGTCGTTGGTAAAAAGATTAGCCATTTTCCTAACACAAACAAACCACCAATCCTATCTTACTCAACTCCAATCCATCTATACTAATATTATAAAGAGGAAAGATTTGTATGTATGTTTGTAACGGATTGGCTCAAAAAGTACTGGACCGATTTTACAAATTCTTTCACCATTTGAGTGCTACATTATCACTGACTAATATAGGCTTCTTTTTTTCTTTTTTTTTCCACCCGTGCGAAGCCGGGACGGGCCGCTAGTACTCTATAAAAAACTTATAAAAAATTTCTTACAAAATTATTTCATCACAGTTTTTTCAACCGAACCCTGCCTCCGATGAATCATATAATAATTGATAAAATCTTTTTGTCTGCGCGCACGCGTTTGCGCACACTGTGCTGATTGACAGCCGATCGACAGTTGACGTTATCTCGACGCTATTTCACTTTCGAGTTTCCGCTGGTTTGTGTTGGAAATTATTGATTTCTGTTCATTACGCTGGCAATATTTTGTTTAATGTAAAATAGTATTTTGTTTAGGTGTAATTTATTTACGTGAAATTATTTAAATAGAACAAATAGAGCTAAATTTAAAAGTGTTTATGTCAGGGTAAAAAGATTAATAATTCAACATAATTGACAGTGATAATGACAAAAAAACTGTATTGATGATTGACAATGTATTTCTAAGACTATGTTGTGAGAAAATGAAAATATCTCTCTATCAAAATATATGTTATAACGAAAGTAATAAGATTCATCAAATATGGGAGCACACGACTAAAGTACAAGAATTTCAATATCTATCATCATCATCATCATTTCAGCCAACAATCGTCCACTGCTGGACATAGCCCTCCCCCAAGCACCTCCACTTCGACTGATTTTGTGCTTCTCGCATTCAACCACAGATATAGATAGACCTAGATAACACAAGTATCACGATCCGTATAAAAACTAAGCGTGCCATTTTTTTGACTACCTAATATGACGGTCACAAGCGCTCTTTCTCACTGACGCTCACCCAGCCAGCAGCCTATCGATTCTGTAAAAATCTCACCGTGATAAAATAGGTGAAGTGAGCGTGAAGTAAACTATCAATGGAGGCAATCCCTAACATCAAGTGGAATGACAGCTCACTTCACCTTAGTTTTCACGGTGAGATTTTTACAGAATAGCACTGCAGTACGCAGGACTGACAGTACGCGGAAGTGGCGGCTTACGATTTTTGAACGTAAGTTGTTGCGATTTTTGGCACGCGAAGTAGTTGCTCATGCGTTATCTAGGTGTATCTATATCTATGCATTCAACGTATTCCTGCGACCTCCACAAGGTCATCGGTACATCTTGTGCCTTCCAACGCTAAGTCTTCTAGTACGCGGTCACCACTCCTGAACATTAATTTCGTCCCCACCGGCCATCTGTGCAATGTGTGTATTTCAATATCTTTGCAGCTACCTAACACTCTAATTCCGAACCATCACTTCTTGCATCTGTTATAAAAAAAAAATATACATATATTAGTTTTAGGTTAATAGGTTATAGGCTAGTTTCCACCATCAATAAATTGAAAATCTATTTAGTCCGTCAGTTAGAGTATTTTTTGTTTTTGTAAATCAATGAATATTGACAAAGATAAAACGCATCAAAACTCGGGAGGGGGGCTCGTGACGTCAGAACGCACTAAAAATTATACCAGGGTGTGACGTATCGAGAATTTTAAAAGCGTCGTATCTTCGTCAATTTTGGTTTACGTAACAAAAGAAAAAATACGCGTCAAATATTTTTTGATAATCTAACTGACGGACTAATACAGTCTAGATGAGTAGTTTGAAAAATGCCTTTGATTTCCATAAATGTTGGTATGTTTTAAATTTATATGAATTCATAATTATAATTTAGCCTTCAAATAATTATTTCTAAAATAATCTCATATAAATAAAAACCGCAATCAAATCAATCAGCTAGACCGAAAAAGCCAGATACATTCGTTGATACCCGTTGTATTTAATCAATATGTCGAAAATTGAAACTAAAAGAGTTCAGGTCAAAACTATAATAGCCATGCTTATGTGTACAAAGCAAACCCCAATACAAACGGTACAAGTTATAAGCTGTTGCCGCCTTGGAAATCAATAAAAGAGGAAGCTTTTAAAAGAAAATAATATCGTATCTTTGTAACTGGCTTACGAACACTAAAAACTGCATTCACTTGCAATATGGTAGAAGAAACTATGATTAAGAATGTAACTCCAATAGTTAAAAATACCGTTTCAGTTTCAGAATGTTTTTAAAAAGAAGCAGCATTGTCTATGATGTCACGCTATTTTTTTGTAGACCGCTCTTGAATATGGCATACGTATAATTGCAAAGATTTCGCTCAATGGTTTCTGAGAAGATTTCGTATTCATCATAGAAAATTGACTTAGTACCATATCTTTCTATTTCTAAAAGATGCAGCGATACCCAACCGAAAACAAAAGAAAATCTAGTTTGAGTTGATTGTTTATCTTCCATACAATACAAGACAACAGTCTAATACCCACGCACATAAATATCCTAGCTTTACAACTTCATCCCGCTTCAGCTCGTGCCTCGCCCCACTTCCCACCACACCCCACTTCGTGCACACGTCAGTCAGCACCCATCAATCACTGTAGCCATGACGCCACCACTCATATTTCAGGGGTCGCCTTTCAAACAACCCTTCACCCTTATCACCACGGCATAAGGTTCAAATTGAGGTTAAATGACGCCAATCGATTAAGTGCTTTGTTAATGAGTCGGCCGTAAGTTTTACATTACCTGTGTCCTTTGGTGTTTGTAGTGATGCATGTGCTGGTCTCCTAAAGTGGAGTATGGTGAACTGATGGCTTTGTTTACCTTTCACGTGTGTTTTTTTTGGAGAATGAATTGTATATTTAGTAATTTTATGGAACTTTAAACCAAGTCAATTTCGACGGCGCCGCCCCGCCGAGGCCGGTCCAGAAAGAGGTTGCGAGACGACCTAGAAGGGTACCGCAAGGGTTGGATCGAGATGGCTCTAGAAAGGGATGTCTGGAAGGATTTGGGGGAGGCCTTTGCTTAGGTGGGACAAATAAAAAAAAGGACCAAGTCAAAAGGTCTATGTGATGATTTCATTTTTGCTGCTAGACTAACGGCTGAACCCAAGAAATTACATATCTATCAGCAATTTTGGCATATTGGTAGAAAAACCTAGATCTATTTCTGATTTTAATGTTCCAATTCTGTGCCTCCTGTGATAAGTGATATAACTCGAGTTGTACCCTTTTTGTGATTTTCACATGAGCATTATCAAAAAAAAATACGTCTTTTTTGGTCTAACTCACGTTCTTCTATCTGCTATAGTTTCGGAGATAATTTTGTGCAAAGTGATACAACTATAGGGATTTTGGCAAAAAATTCGTTACAATCGATATTTGTCAAGATGTAACCCCAAAACCGGTCACCTAACACACAATTTTTCGTGCTTCGTGATTTATTTTAGCACATAAAAACTAAGTAAAAGTTACAAGTCGCAGGTTTTTCATGAATTACTTCCAAAATTAAATATCTATCAAAAAATCTAAATTATATAAAGAAAATGTTTTGTTCTACAAAAGAGTGCACTGATATTTTACTTAGCCCACTTAATTAACGAACTAGATTTTTTTAAATCTTGTTTTTGCTGTCCTGTAAAATGACGTTTTTTGACTTGTATCACTTATCACAGGAGGCACAAAATTAATATCAGTAGCAATCCGTATGATTATAATAATATGATACTGGCGGTTAATGATTATACTGGCGACCATCAGTAGCGATCTGAGGCGCAATTCTTTTAATTTTATGAACGTTCACAGTCTGATCTCAGTCTCAATCTGAGACTTACCTTACCTCTAATTTCCTTATATTTTTTATAAGTTTTTGACATTGATTATTATCGCTGAGATGAGATTTTTAATTACGGCAATTGGCCTTCTGTCTTTAACTGAAAACAAGTTATTGGATTCGGCCGTAAAATACTCATTGCGCACCCAAGTAGGCCGCTGCAAGCATTGGCAAAATGTGAGATTACATATTCTTCTGAGACCCAGTGGGAATGTGGTGCTACCGACCAGACCATAGCCCACTTGATAGAAAGTCTAAAGTGTGCCTACATCTACACTTTAAGCTAGGTTCGCCCGGGCGCGATTTTCCCGCGACGATTTTTTTTTCGCGCACTGGATTCTCAACTCACTGCTTAGCTCGAGAGTTGAAACTGCAACAGTGTAATTTTTTGACGCGCTGAGACACGTTTTGTTTCGCTCAATACTCGCCAATGATGCCGCGAATAACGTGGCCACCTACTGGGGCCATACTCGTATAATTTCACAAGAAGTACCATCTACGAACCTACGATTACGTGTTGTAAATATTAGGGAATCGGATAGATTTATTATTAGGGTGTTGATTTGTTGAAGTACAGACGCTAGCACATAAAGCTATTAAAATTTGTCAAATTTCAACTTTATTGCTAAAGTATAAGGTTCAAAGTTGATTGAGGAAATTCGACAGTTTCGGGTAGCTTTATGTGCTGGCGTCTGTACAATGCAAAGCATTGCTATAACCAGTCATGTAACAGTAACACAGATTGTGAATAAATTCTATACTTTTTTGATAAGCTGCCTGAACTATGAAATGAGAACTATTCCTCATTTAGTCATTTCATAGTTCATGTAAAATACAGGTGGCATGGGACATCGACGAGGAATTGTAACCATGAAATCAGTATATGATTTTCTAAAACATATCGAAGAAATATTTCATCGGTTTTCAAAAAAAAAAAAAACATCGGCTGTTTTATAGAAAAGTGCAATACGACGATTTTTTTTTTAAATAACCGACTAATAATTTTTCAGAATCAGCTCATTCCCAACAAGAACAAACAGTATTCCTTCATATTATTTCAATGTATTACTTAGTTAGAATCAACTAAGGGGAGCTAAGGCTGTGTCCCCAGTAGGCAAACTGTTAGCAGCCGACTGAGTGAGTAAAGTGAGCGTGAAGTGAGTGAAGTGAGCGTAAAGTGAGCGCAAAACTAGCAAACTGTGGACACTCCATTTCAAATATATGGAAGGGCGTACTAAACCGATACGCCGCAAACTCAGTCGGCCGCTAACAGTTTGCCTACTGGGGACACAGCCTAAGTGCCAGTTACAACATTAACCATTGCCGATAATATCACAGAACAGATAGCCTGCCTATTTATTTAGATAATGGTCTCCAGTAATGACAGATTACTGAGTGTAATAGTACTGTTATGATGTATTTTGCATACAATTCCCTGTAATTTGCGAACTGAATATTGAAGTTAACTGTAGTTAGTTGTGGCAGTACTGTTTACGCTATGTTTGAAAACAGTGGGAGACATTGTTGCCGATTCGCCGATTCTATTGTTCACAAACTAAACTAAATTTGAGTTCAGTGCATCTTTTTTTTTCCATTTCATTATGAAATGGACAGAAGATAAATATTAGTTTGTCCTTTTCATAATGAAATAGAAAGAAAAAGATGCACTGAACTTAAATTTAGTTTAGTTTGTATTATTGTATTGTATTATTGAAATTTTTCCTGCTTTTAGAACACCCTGCCTCAGCCTAACCCTTTCGGCAAACAAGGCGTGATATTATGTTAGAACATGTCCTCCCACTCACGCAAATTTCAAAAAATGCAACCCTACATTAATAATGCCTCCTCAAACGTCTGGGGCATTCTAAACAGTTAGCTCCGATACCAAAGACCTGATAGTCTAAAATTTCCACCCCAAGAACTGTAGAACACTTCAAGATCACATGCTTCATACAAACATATGCTATTTATGAAGTCACGTTAAAACTAAAGCAACTATCATCAAAACCAATCAAACAGATGACAGCACTCGAGCCAATCGATGGCTCCCACGGCCGAGACATGATACAACACGTTTCTGTTGTCGCCGCCGCCATTTGGACTTATTAAGCTGTGATCGTTGCCCTTTGATAACGTTGGTTTAGGGGGGATGCGGTGTGGAAGAAAATCTTGTAATATTGCGGGTGATTATTCAGTTGGATCTCAAGCGCCCATGGGTTTTTTTTTTTGTGTGTGGTGGGTAATGAATATGAAAGGTATTACCCACCACACACATGGCATGCTTACCATGGTAAGTATGCCATGTGTGTGGTGGTTAGTAACTGCTTCATTGCTGAAAATCATTGCTGCTCGACTCGACTGCCCCATTCAAAAACACTGGGTGAGGTTAATGAATGGCTTTATATAGCAGTTTACATAAAGATAAGTACTAACAATACTAATATAATAGTAAGCTAATATTGTTGCTAATATGTACTAACAAGATATGGATTATAATTATTTGAAATAAGTTATTCTATTCTATTCTATTGCCATTAGGTCCTTAGTCAATTTTCTGTTTTAACAACAAATTCACCCAACATTAAAAAAATGGGTTACTTCATACAATCCCTATTTTTTAAAACTGCTGCTGCTGGTGACTAAGAAGTGGTATAAGAAACTGTTCAGGTGAATTCCACTGGTTTAGCTTACCAATGTCTGCTATTTAGCTAGACACTGTCGGAAAATCGAGTAGTTTATCTTTAATAGAGAGAACAATAACTTACCTAAGTGCTTGTTTTCACAAAATTGCTATTTGTTGACCACGAAACAACCCATACCATCGACTCTTAAACTCAAAAATACCAACCATCGTATCCACACAACACTACCCGCCATTACTGAAGATTACCGCCGATGCTTTGACAATTGATTTATGTCTGTCAAGGCTCGTCACAGCGGCGACTGCGCGGGCGCATCTGTGCGTCCCCCCCCCACTACCTCTACTACGTCTCACAAACATTGGGCACAGAGTAGGAGTGAAGATGGGATTTTATTTGTTTTTCCAATGGTTTCGGGTTGTTTATATTATTTACTTAAGTAGGTTTATGGAAGGTAGTATAAACTACTTGTATGTAATTATTCGTGGTTCAATATAAGAAACATTTCTTCTTTATTTTGGTTCATGTTGATGAAGATCAGGCTGATTATAACCCTGAATCATGGAGAGGGCCATGAACTTGGTCAAAATAATCGGTTGTAGTTAAAAGTAATCAAATATTGCAAAACGTAACGTTATTCTCAATCAGCGCCATGTATTATGAATACAATTTATAAGAATGATGAATCGGTAATATATATAAAAAAAATATTTGTTTTCTATTAAAGACGAGACGAGACTTTTTGTATGGTATGGAGTAACATTTTTGGTGACCAATAGGAAGTCGGGCATAACTCGTTATTGTCTGTTTATAACGCAGGAAGAGGTCTTACTATCAAGAGTGTCTTGGTGTTATATTACGACCGCATCTAGTTTAAAAAAAATATATGATTGACGTGTTTTTACAAACCTATTTATAGAAATAAAATCATTTATTATTTGATACATTCTCACACGTGGAAACCCTAATGCAACTCGGATTAAAAAGATCGTTATTTCAAAAAAATATTGACATTTTAATTACTTTGTTTCTACAGGGTGGAATCGAAGTCATGGGCATTATTTTAACCTAAGGCACTACTCACGATACTGATTGCATTAGGGCTATTAATACGCAAATCAAAAATATTATTAATGCAAGTAAGGAAAACCTTAAAAATGTAGTAAGTCAAATTGCACAAGGCTTATTATTGCAAATAAACACTTAAAGTAATTAAAACAAAATACTTCGTTAACGCCAATAATTGTTGAAATATCAAAATCTTAAAGCGCAGTACAGCGCAAAGCGAAATGTAAACAAACATCACCTGCGCGCGCGCGGGTTTTTCCTTACAAGTAATAATAACAATGGGCTACAAGACATTCCGTCCGGCGGGATTCCCTGAACTCTCTCCGTCCCACTCCCTCACTCGCAAAAATACGAATATCACCCCCGCGCGAGGTATGCTTCCCGCCACAACACGAAGTCACGAACCCGGAACCAGTGTCATAACGACTGCGCAGGTGCATTGACGCGTAATTGATTTATTGATCCCGTGACGTAATCGCCGTACTCGCCGCTCGCGGCATACGGTGCTTGGATTGCAGTGTATTAAGTGTTAGTGTAGTAGTTGTGTGTTGTGTGTGTGTTTGTGTACACGATGCCTCGACCGCGTAATGTGCAGGCTAGGTACACCAACCAACAATACCCACAAATGGTTGTAATTTACGATCGCGCAAGAAATTTAGTATGAACTCGTGAAATGTTCCATCGGCGCTACCCGAACGACCCTATTCCTTCACGGGGTCTCATTCCACCAGAACCACTCAGAACCTGTTGGATTTTTCGTCTTTTCACGTGCCAGCACATGCACAAGCTCGTGGAAGAGCACCCGTTTACCCTCTGTCACTTTACCGACAAATAAGGTTTTTTCAAAACAATCCACAAGCTAGGTACGTAAATGTTTTTTTTTAATGTATGTTAGTTGACGTAGTTTTGACCGTCCTAAGCCGGCAAAGTACGAAGGGAAAATTGGAATTTATTATGAATCAATTCATTGGCAACTTACGAATGTCACGTGAGTCGGGCGGGGTCAAAGAATTCCACGCCCAATGACGCGCGTACGGCGTAGTGTACCTACGCATTTGCTATCGAGAAGCGCAACTAATTTGATACTTTGTATGACTTACTACATTTTAAGGTTTTCCATACTTGCATTAATAATATTTTTGATTTGCGTAATAGTAGCCCTAATGCAATTAGTATCATAAGTAGTACCTTAGGTTAAAATAATGCCCATGATATCAAATGCACCCTGTATAGAAATTCTACCTAACGCCACATCTGTACCGGCTCCCAATCGCGGGAAAGTCGACAATATATCATCAAATCTAAAATAGTCAGGACGCGTTTGCGGGAGTTTGTGGCGAAAAAAGAAGTGCTTTATTTTAATAACTTGCAGCGCTTCAGCTGCGGCCGGGTAAACATGTGTATTGACAGATACATTGATGCTTTATGTTGTTTGAATGTATAGATGATATGATTTTATATAAAGCACTCTTTGACGTTTGATGTGTAACTTAGTACGTACAAGCGTATTGTAGAGATCTACAGAGGCCAGCACATCAAGCTACCCGAAACTGTCAAATTTTCCCAATCAAAATTGAGCCTTATGCTTTGCCGATAAAGTTGAAAATCTATTAAAGAAATTTGACAGATTGTAGTAGTATGTGCTGGCGTCTGTACCTGTATTAATATGTTTTTAAAGTTTACTTAAGTCTTGAACTACCTTTTTATACTGCAGAGCAACATTGCTATGAAGGGACTGGTTTCCCAGTAAAAAGAGATTCAACTAAGAGTTCAAGCTTTATCTGTAGTTGGTTGGCAACGCCAGTATAGTTGGTTGCAGCGGGATTGTCCGAAAGGGTTACCGCTACCCCGGAACATAAAGGGCTAAGGAAGGCACACGGGTGGATTTTAGTAAGAGTCTGACACTCCCTTCTTCTCCACCCAGAGCGGGAGGGGTCATTTGATGATTTCCCATACTCAAAAACAAAAGTATAGTTGGTAATTTCTTGGTTATTTTATACAGGATGGTATATTCATTGACGCGCAAACTGTAATCATGAATTCAGCATACGATTCTAGAGCCCCTAGCGTAGAAAATTTTCGTCGGTTATCAAAAAAATAAAATCAGCAGTTAAGTCAAAATGTATAGAACAACCAATTATTTTTTTGAATAACCGACGAATAGTTTCAAGCCAGGGGGGTTCAGATAGTAACAGATTGCCCGTATATGTCCCACTGTAACCTTCTATATGTATATTCGGTGGGTAACCGATCTCATGGATACCCCTCACTTATTCCAGGAAAATCTTCATTTAAAGCAGCTAGTTTAATACAAAACAACACGGCTGTCCCATTTCAAAATCTAGTAAGGGACATTAAAAAAAACCGTTTTATTGCATAATCTTGCTAACCTAGACTAAATTAGCAAGATTATTCAATAAAACGATTAAAAAAAAATGTCCCTTACTAGGTTTTGAAATGGGATAGCCGAACAATTCTACAATCTAGAAACCAATCTAAAAAACATCAAGTCACCAATAAATAAATATCAGCGGTACTTGTCAACTGGATGCGTGTAATAAATTGTCACAATCAATTGAGTGAGGATCCTGCGACGTTGACAATATACCGACGGCCAGATCTGTTCATAAGCACATTGTTAGTACATATACTTCTCTTGCAGACCAAGATTTTATTATGCAAGAATTGTGGCAGGTTATGGATATAGAATCTGCCGTCTTTTGTTTTTTTTTTAATTTTAGGAGTATACGGTTGCGATTAATACGCACCTGAACTGCGACGCGCAGTAATCGAAATGCAGCGTGCGTATATTACGACCAGCGGTGCTATTCTGTGAAAATGTCACCGTGAAAACTTAGGTGAAGTGAGCGTGGAGTGAGCTGTCAATAGCGTCAATTCCTAGAAAAAACAAACTCACTTCACCTAAGCTTTCACGGTGAGATTTTTACAGAATCGACCGGCAGATATATAATATTTTTTTTATTTTTTTAATAATAATAAAATCACACAGTTGCTCATTTGCCTGAACTAGATAGAACCTGTGTTTCAGGCTAGAAAGGTGCTTATGATTTTAAAATATAAAATTAAAAACGGAGAAGACTAATTAAAAACTGTTATTAACATAAAAGACTAACGTGTTTTATTTACAGACAACGAGTCAATCCTCGGTCTCACTGTATGATATGCTAAGTAAAATTTTCAGAATGATCTTTTTACAATCGTAATTATTTAACAAAAATTAGCTGTTTCCTACATTTTGACAAGTTACACGAACATAAATGTAGGGAACAGCTGATTTTTTTTCGCGATTTCAGGTTTGGTCCCATAGTAAAAGTTGTTCATAATGATGAGTACAATGACCTCTTAAGAGGTTGCTGGTGTTTTACAAATAACCCTGTATATACTTAATTTTCTATTTAATTTATTGTATAGAAATGGGATATTATAAATTGCATATCAAAAAATACTACATACATAGCATAAATACTGACTACACAGCAAATAATACTGACTGCACAGCAAATTCGCATAATACTAAACGATGTCAGGGGCACCCCGAGTTTCGGTTTGGTTAGGTTCCTATAAAACCTGCAGACAGAAATAGGAGCCCTGCGTAGCGGGGCTCCGTCGACCTGACGTAAAAATCCCTATAAGCTGCGAAAATAAATTGCAGTGTGTTTAGTGATATTTTGAGTTGAATATTCTGCTGTGCAATGAGTAATTTTGATGGGAATTCGGAATTTTTTTGCATAGAAAAAGGATATTTTTTGATTTGCGTTTAAATACTACCCTAAAATGGGAAATGGGCCTAAAAATGTATATATGAACGTAAAAGAGGCTAAGATCGTAGCAAGTGGCGTCCTGTAGTTTCTATCTACACCCATGTGAACAGAAATCAGCAGGGGCAGGCGTGATCGAGGTCAATAGCAGGCTCATTCAGCAATACAAAATAAATAAAAAAGCGTGATTGATGGTGCAGATTGCAGTGATAAACCCTAGGATGGGTTACAGTTTTGCTACATCAAAAACAACTAGTTGTTAATCGTAAAACATGTTGAGCTGTCGGCTAGTTAAAAACCCAAAAGACTGATTTTCTGGGTGTAGCTACAAAATTAACTTATTAATAGGTACTGAAAAGAGAGTGTAAAGCCGTAGGTAGTACATGTTGCGTCCAAGGTACACAGACTGATATAACAAAGAAGGCAGCTAGGGTCAAAGTGCGTGGAGAGGAGAGGAACTTCGGAGACACTTCATAAGCGTTACAGTTGCAAATTATATAAAAATATAGTAAAGTTTAATAACAGGCCTTAAAACTTACTATTGCACACTTTAGTTGACGATGTCAATAAATTGATGTCAATTTTACATTCTTACCTCCCCGAACGCAAATCTTTCTTGCACCACTTGCAAGCTATAAAAGTGGGCATGTATCACAGCTTCAAAAATACCCACGTCCTATATAGGACATGCTGATATAAAACCCACACATCCCACAGTCCCTCTTTATTCCCAGATGCCTCACAGCTCAACAAAACTAAAACTACATTATGCAAACTAAAAACACGTAACACATCAAGTTACCGTCTAATTAACGAACTGTCTAAACCGCCGGTGGCAGGTAAGTGACGGCCGGGTGACAACTGACGGTAACTGACGCGAGTTGACGTGACGTGATGTGACGTGACGTGGATCTCGACGGTAATGAAATTGTGACGTTGACGAGAGGCGTAAGGTTGAAGAGGAGGGCGGATTGTGAGTTATTTTTAGAACTTGTTTTTTTGTTATGATTAATCCCATCACAAGTTATTAATAGAAGTGTGCTTTTGAAGGACAATGTTTTCTATATCAAAAAGAAAAGCAAAAGTAAAGTAAAATAAAAGCAATACATTGCTTATATTCATACATTGTAATACGTGTGATCAAGAGTGTAGCTAGACAATGACGGAAATTATGTTTAAGCCATAGTTAATCAAAGTGGCAAGCAATGAAGCATGAAAAACGGATGGAAAAGAACTCAAACTCAAAGCATTTATTTCAAATAAACCAATTACAGGCACCTGCTTTTGAATTATCAAGGGATCGGCCATTCAGAAAGATGAAGCTAGTTGTCCATTCCAAAGCGTAGTAGGTAAGTACCTATGGAGAAGAACGGGCAAGAAAATCCACAGAAACTCAATATCAAGCGATTCCATCTGATTCTCATAAGTGTGTTGCTTAAAAACAACAAAATTCTCTGTCGTCTTTATCAGCGTAGTCGATACGAGGAAAGATAAAAGAGAGCCTGTGGGTTCAATTAGCTCTTTGCACTATAACGCGTACCGTAGTAGTATGGTGAAGTGTAGAATCAACAAATTTTTATTTGTAATACCCGCTAGTTCTTTGAACTTAGGCCACGCCAGAGCTGAGCAGAACAGTCGCTCTGTCTCGAAATCGATATTAATTATTTTCACAAGACGTTTGCTTCGGGATTATATTAACTTTCACGATCCTTTTACCGTATTCAGAACTTGAAATATTACTTATTTAATGTTATTTTTAAAATTATCATTTTTGTCATTCGTTTTTTTGACAAACATTATTGAACCATCAAAATAGTGGTTATTATTAATAAATCATTTGACAAACATCTCATTTCGCAAATATATTACTTCATAAGTAATCATTTGACAAAATACAGATTTCGCAATTAATGTTTTACTTTGCAAATATTTCAAATGTTAAAATATCATTCCATAAAATATTCATTTGATCAAGTACTTCGTTTTTCAAATGTGCGATTTTACAAAATAACGGTAGAACATATGATATGTATTGTTACTTAATAAGATTTATTGAAGTACCCACCTATTGCCGTAACTATTTCATTTTATTGCACTGTCAATTCAGAATCAGTCATTCTGAATTTCTATAAGAACGCATGATAAAAAGTGAAGAATTCTTAAAAAAAAGTGTTTTATCAGCAGTCCATCTACAGTACGGCTTAGTGGCCAGCGCATTCTGATCGAAGCTTATTTAAATCCACCACCACCAACCAACCAACCATCAACCATCGACCAACATAACCATCGATACAACGAAAGAATGGCCAGGAAAATTTTCATGAACTAGCATTAATGACCACCTGGCTTGACTTTCTATTTAAATCTTAGAAACCATTAACTTATGGCGAAGGAAAAATTGCAAGAAAACCAGAACTACTCAATGCTGTAGTCTAAAATCGCAAACACGGAGTGAGCGAGCGACGTTGGCGCTCAATGTTCCTGACCTCTGCCCTGCACTGGAACAAATATGGCAATTAAAGAATTTTAAGATCGGTCAGTGCATGCAACATCCATCACTGTACTTTGCTATCTTAAATGAGTCACATTATATTTATGTATTACTAGCTGACCCCGCAAACGTCGTTTTGAAAAAAAAAAAACATATTGTAGCCGATTCTCAGACCTACAAAATATGCACACAAAATTCCATACAAATCGGTGCAGCCTTTTCGGAGGAGTATGTTAACTAACACTGTGACACGAGAATTTTATATATTAGAGATTTTATACAGGCTGGAATGACATCGACAACTTATTACCATGGATTCAGTACACTATTCTGGATACCCCAAAAAAAAAACTACAAAAGTGTATTTTTTTTTAATAATTGACGAAAAACTTCCAACGCGTGGACGTGCAGAATTATGTACTGATTATATGGTAGCAGCAACAGGTCGTGCGTCGATGTCTGTGCTAATCTGTATAATTGTATATGTAGTATTTTAGTATAGCATATTAGCCATTAATATTGTAGCGGTATCTACAAACGCTACATGCGAACTACGCGTCATACTGACGTCACACACAATCCTGCATCTCGCAAGTAGAGTTTACCTCGCAACCAGCATATTATACATATTATACAACGGCCCGATATGAATCATGGGACAGTTGCCCACCAGACACGACACCCGTCTGGTCGGAAGATCCTCCCCTTTCTTTAGAGTATGAGTGAACAACTTGTTCCTTATACCTCTATAATACTAAATTAAGTTAATCATAACCCACATCAGTCTTCTCACAGAACAGCAAACATTCTAACACTTATCTACTTACTAGTAGTATACGTATAAAAAACCATACCGTAGTAATTGTGGACTTCCGACTTAACATTGCTTACATAATAACTATTTAGTAATCTGTGACATTTCTTTCGTTTTGTTCATGATTATTTGGTCTCGGTAACCATTTCCACCATCTACACTAAAGTCGCTTCAATTTAGAGAAACGTTCGAGTTTCGACTCATACATACCAAGAATTTGTAATAATGACGTATACACACACGACGCCGCCCACAGTCACCACGCACAAGGACATAATAATGCGAAATTCGCAATAAATCAATTTTATACAAAACTACGAAAAACACAATAAGTGCCTACGTGTGTCGCCCGCGTGGATTTGCATTAGTGCTTGCATTAATCATTTTCATACAATTCGGGTAATAAAAGCCATAAAACTTTGTATGGGCGGCCATTAATTGTCATTGACAGCTGACAGGCGCGAGGGTTGATTGACAAATGTCAGTCGCGCGAACTGACAAAAGACTCCTTTTGTCAGCATCTGTTGTTTTTTTTTTCGTTTCAAATGGTTCAGTAGTGACTTGCTATGTTTATTGATGCTTTTATCGCGATTTTGGATTCTTGTATTGTGGGTATATTAATAGTTTTAGATGTAGGGAGAGGAAGTTTTTGTGATTTTTATGGAATATGAGTTGAAGTAAAAATTAAAATTTTTCGCTGAATCAGAATTTTTGATAATTAATAATATTTCGTAGGTAGGTACTTATACCTGAAAATAACGTTTTGTTGTTTTTTTTATTTCTTTACGATTTATATAATCAAGACCCTGACTGAATGTAGGCAAAAACGATGAAAAACAGAGCTTATATTACGGAAAATTAATATTTTTTCATAAAATACCGTAATAAATCCGGAATGATGATATATCTATCAATCTAATATTTATAAAATTCTTGTGTCACAGTTTTAGTGTTTATACTCCTCCGCAACGGCTTGACCGATTTTGATGAAATTTTATATGTATATTCAGTAGGTACGAGAATAGGTTTATAACTAATTGTTATACCCCTATTTTTTTTTTGCAAAACGACGTTTGCGGGGTCAGCTAGTACCTATGTATATAAAATTCAAAGTCCTGACTGACTGATTATGTATCAACGCACAACCTAAACCGCTGGTCCTAAAGACATGAAATTTGGAGGGAGTGTTCTTTGTGAAGAGTAAGTATCCACTAAGAAACGCGGTCGGAGTCGCGGCCAAAAGCTAGTTATATACACAATCCTACTAATATTATAAATGTGAAAGTTTGTGAAGATGTTTGTTACTCAATCACGCACAAACGGCTGAATGGATTTCGGTTAAATTTGGCATTTAGATAGTTTATAATCAGGAATACACATAGGATACTTTTTCCGATATTATTTATTTATTTAATACTTCAAGCACATAAATGTACAGAGGCAGACTTAATGCCATAGGCATTTTCTACCAGTCGACCTTTGGGTGATGCAGAGACGAACAGTGGTAGGTGCAATCATGAAAATTGAGGAATAAATATTTACACGATATTCACACGGGATCGAAACTAACGCGGGTGAAACCGCAGGGTGCTGCTAGTTATCTATAATATTAACGACAGCAATGCCCAGCAGTTTCAATAACGTGAAATAACAACACGAAAATTCAACACCGCACTATGAAACCGTATCCACTCTAAAAGCTTCAAAAAAACAAAAGCTTCACAAAAACAAGTATAAAATTGACATTTTATTCAATCCTTCGCGAGTTGATTGACACCCGTCACAGATACAGTCGCCGACAACTGACGAAGGATCGCCGAACGACCAATAATAAGAAATGCTTCAAATATCTCTTCGAATAATCTGTGTAAAGATAAGATACTTTTTAAAAGGCTTTTAAATTGTATTATTTTATTGAATAATAAAATACTACATTTTTTATTTTAAGATGAATTGCGTGACTATAATAATTATGTAATCGAATCTAGGAAATTAAATCATTATATAAAGTCAAACCAGTAACTTGTTTTAAATTAACCTAGCAAAAATAACTCATCGTAAATTATCAAATAAATCACAAGATTTAGAAGACTCGCATTATAATGAAATCATTCAACTATATAAATGTAGGCCCAGTATTTAAATAAACAGTGCTGTAAGTGGAAAATTGACATTTTATTCAATCGTTTCGCTGGTTGAGTGACGCACGTCAGAGATACAGCCGGGCACGGTGACGACTGACGAAGGATTGTCGATCGAGAAGATACGTAAAGTGATCGACGTGGCACCTGATAGCTGAGTTTTTAGGGGTTAGCTGGGAATGTGGTGCTAATCGTGGAATAATAGTGTTGGTGAAAAAAAGTCGTGTTAAACGAGTGGAATTTCATGGAGCTTTCAAGTGGTTGAAGGATTGGTAACTTATTTTTTTTTAGTTAAGTACTAGTCTTTGCCTGTGGCATCGCTCGCGTTGAGGTCATACGGAAACGAACAACTGGGATAAAAAGTATCTATGTGTTAATTCAGGTTATACACTATCTGTGTGCCAAGTTTTATCTAAATCCGTTCAGCCATTTTTGCGTATTTGAGAAATGGACATACAAACTTTCACATTTATGATATTACTAGCAGTTTTGCCCGCATAAGTTACAATCCCGTAGAAATATCGGGATAAAAAGTATTCAATGTATTAATCCAGGGTGTCAGCTACCTCCATACCAAATTTTATCAAAATTGGTCCAGCCGTTTCTGCATGAAGAAGTAGCAAACACATTGTCAAACTTTCGCCTAGACATAATAATAAGTTTTCCCTTAAGTTTTTCATTCTTATGGGAATGTTGTAACATCATATTTTTTGACCATGCGTCCCAATTCCCACATAAGCTTAGTGGATCTTATTTGTAGCGTAGTCGAGCTTTATGAAATAAGTGATTTATAGGCCTACCTTTTACCTTGTCTATCGATTCGACCCAAATATTACCATACAAAACTTGACCCCTCGTGTCTTATAAACCCTACACCAACCACAAAATTTAGAAAAAACTGGCAAAACATCTTCTCTATCACAACCGCTACTGATCCCAGACCCCCGCATCAAAGTAAACAAAACATAAACAAAAAAACCAGAAAGAAAATTACGCACAAATCAACCTTCTTTAAGGGATGACCATTTTTCCGACCTACCCTAGTATGCGCACAATATTTGGACTATTACCTCGCCCTAGGCCATTGATTTATTGGTTATGAATCAACCTGGCCCCCTCCCACGGTCCACGTGCACCCCCGGCCATTACAGGGGGTGATGTATCGGGCTGATAATGAATCTAGTTGTATTTTTGCTCGCATATGATGGAAATATGACGGGTGGGTGGGGGTGAATTATGTGTCTGGTGCTGGCGGCTGTTATTTAGTGATTTTTGAGGGTTAGGAAGGTTTGAGCTAATGTTAGGTTACTTGTGAGTGTGTTTTGTGAGGTTGAAGTGTTCTTGGATAAAACTGTTGTGAAATTATTTTTGTTTTGAGTCGATATATTTTGTACTCGAACTCGACAGTTTACTGTGAATGTGAATTTGTAGCTCTCGTTAGACATCGTCATCTACCTAATCTTTTTCCAACTACGTCCGGCTTCCAGTTTAATCGGATGTAGCTGAATACCAATAATTATGCTAATTAAATGAATTTCCGGGAGAAGCTTTGTTTTTTAGGCAAACTAAATATCACCTTGGTTCTATTTGTCCGACATCTGCCAATTAATATGTTCTAAGAGTCAGTCTCTAAAACATTTCATTATAGAATTGTTCAAATTCTAGAGTATTCCGCTTAGTGGCAAATCTAATCTGTAACGCCCTTAAAGCCACAGTGATTCAATCAAAATGTACAATAAAAAAAATCCCTACATTTATGTCGAAAAGTGCAAAAATATCCTTGCAAATTTTTCAATAACCAATCAAAAATCAGTCCCCTGAATGATATTAATTTAGCAATAAAGGCCGCATTACACGGCCCATTTTTCACCCCCGCCGAGGGTCGTACCGTCGGACGTCAGCGTTGCAACGTCAACGTCGGCATTTGTCACGTCAGCGATCTGCAATAACGTTGGAAAAGAGTTTTCACAGGGTTTTTGGGAGGTTTTAACTTATTAAGAGGGATTATTGTGATAATGGGGAATTAAGGAGGCGCTGAAGGATTATGTAAGTCTGTTCTTTTGTGTAGTGGTGATGAATAATTTGGTGTCGTAAGTGGTAAGATAAGGTGAAAATTATTACAGTATTAAAGAATATTTAGAGGATAAGTTGCTTGTAACATAATACATAAAAATAGGCTATAACCTACCATAACCAACAATGACATAATTATTCAATACTAGCGGCGCCCCGCGGTTTCACCCGCGTAAGTTTCGATCCCGTGGGAATATAGGGATAAAAAGTATCCTATGTGTTATTCTGATGTATAAGCTATATTACTGTACAGTTTCATCAAAATCCGTTCAGTAGTTTTTGCGTGAAAGAGTAACAAACATCCATCCATACTCACAAACTTTCGCATTTATAATATTAGTAGGAAGTAGGATTAATGACATGACTAATTATTAATTCAATATAATTATAATCGTTATTACATATTTGATTAAATGATAATTACTAGGTTATAATATAAGACTTCATTCAATAAATATTTGTACGCCACAGTATGGCAGGATATACTGGAACCAAAATTGTAATATCTATTGTACCATATTCTGACAAAAAAACATTTTTGATTTGATTTGATTTGTGAATTGTCAGAATGTCATCCTCTTACTTATTAATAATATTTTTTTTCCCTTATTGCCAGTCCAATGTATATTTACACAATTTAAATACGGGCCAAGATGACCGGCGGGGTAATTGCGTAACACAGCAATAGCAGTTTACATTTTGACAGTTTAACAATATTCATTGCGTTATTTACGTTGTTGAACAGAATAATTTTTCCAACATATGAAGCAATGGATTAGCAGTAGGTATCGTTCAAAATTATTCAGATTGCCATTAAAAGGGGGGTACACAATTAGGATGCCGGTTACATTTAAATTTTGCGAGCATTTACGTTTTTAACATTTATTTTAATATATCTACTTAGTCCTAATAATATAATTCAACATTACAACTCTCATAATAAATTCATAGCCCGTTGCGATCGCTCAAAGCTTACAATTTAGCCATTTTAGTGCAACATACCCAGTGAAGTTATTAAACCTATAAAAACAACGTTTTTATAGCTTGCACATTCGTGTATTATACAAAATTCTGTGTGACTGGCACACAGCGTAATAAAATGAAATGAAACAATCCTATGAGTTATTCATGGACCGCTTTATGCTAGGTACTGCTTTTATTTATACTACATTTTGATTTTTGAATTTATGTTCCGATGTATGGGAAGAAAAAAGTCCTGCTCTGTTTTAAGTTAATTAATTAACAGGTGACAATAGGATCATGAGAGCATAGACAGTAGTGTCTACATTTCTATTACAGGATATTTCTCACTTCCGACCAGGGTTATTGCACTTGTGACGCGCCCAAATAATTTGGCAAGACAATAGAAGAAAGAAGCAAACACTTCTTTTCACTATCAGAAGACGCACTGGGTACTGGCTTGAGTGTCCAATGATCCTCATCCAACATAAGGGGCAGCCAGTAAGCAGCGGTGCACTTTATAAGGCATCATCTGCACAGAAAGACCCTGAAGAAATTGAGGGTATGGGTTTGCCAGTCGACCAGTCACCGAACCCACCTACAACATCTGGGGAATACCTCGTGCGGAAAAATTAATGCAAACCGCCAAAAGGTAGGTGGAGATTTCAAACCGATGTCTTTCATCGCAAGGGTCTTTTGCAAAGCCATGTATACGTCGCACCCAATGGTTTGATTAGCCGTTTAGTTAACCGCTTAGCCTTTTAGTTGAACGGCAACCGTTCAAGTAACGGCCTGAATGATATTCAAATTATAGTTTAGGTTGGCACAGTAACCAATCACGCACGAGCCGAATTGATCGCAGTAACTAAGCCAGGGCGCCCCGACCAAATGGGTTAGGTTTGGGTAGAATTGTGATCAACCGCATGCGAGCCGAGAGAGCGAAGCGAGGCGAGCACTACTTCCGAAGGCCAGGCAGTTAACTAAGCTGCTAATTTAACCAGTTGGTTGCGACAGATATATGTACTAGTGAGCTAAATTTTTTAAGAAACTTAGATACTTTTACTTGGACAACTCTATGCATCAATGGTGATAGACATCAGCTGTTATATTTTATCTGATCTCACATACAAGCGAACATACAAGACATCGAACCAAGGAAACACATTCCACGCATGTATAAAATACATTATTCCCTTCAATCGGTAAAAAAGTCGTAAAAATTGAAGTCGTTTTATAGCTTTTTTCACCCAACAATGTCGTAATGTAATTATTTAAATGTTTCGCGTGTTTTATTATGGCCTCCGTGCCCCATAAAGTGTTTAGTGGTTCATCTCATTAAAAAGAAACCAAAATTCCCTCGGATGTGATTCCTTCGGTAAAATTTTAGTACGTAATCAAAATATTGTACGCTGCATATTGAGGATCGTAAACGTCCAGGTGAAGGGAAACATCATAATCTTTGTGATCTTAGTTTGATAGTTTCTAGTACTGAATATTTCTTGGTTAATGTTCCGCTATGGAGCGAGCTATGCTCGGAGTCTCTATGAAGGATAAAATCTAGAATTAAATTATCCAGAAAAGAACTGGAGTTACCGACATAGCTTGTAGATTAAGCAAACTGTAGTGACAATGGGCTGGCCATGTTTGTCGAAGGACCGATGGCCAGTGGAGCAGACGAGTCCTTGAGTGGAGACCGCGTATCGCCAAGCGTAGTGTGGGACGCCCCCCAGCTAGATGGACGGACAACCTGAAGAAAGTGGCTGGAATGGACTGGATGCGGAAGGCGGAGGACAGGGTATTGTGGCGCAGCCTGGGAGAGGCCTACATCCAGCAGTGGACTGCGATAGGTTGAGTTGATTGATTGATTGAATTTTCTGGCTGCACTGGTGCTTTAAGTTGAAGGGCATCGATACAAAATCTTGTCTTGTTATTAATAAGCATAGTCATCACGCCTGTATTTCGCTAAGAGTAAGACAAACGTGTTCCTGTGCCGCGGGAGACGCCCCGGGCGTCGGGAGCCGCGTGACGACTCCCGGCCACCGTAGGCGCGGGCCTGTGGGCGGAGAGTAATGAGTAACTCTCCGTCCGATCAGGACCAGGCCCATGCCGGACGGCGCGTACGTGTTCCACGCGCGCCTCAAAAAGATGTCAGCTTAAGGAAGGGGCCCGTAAGGGCCGAAGCCTGCCGGGGCAGCGGGATTGTCCGAAAGGGTTACCGCTGCACCGGAACACAAAGGGCTAAGGAAGGAACACGGGTGAGTTTTAGTCAGTAAGAGTCTGACACTCCCTTCTGCTCCACCAAGAGCGGGAGGGGTCATTAATGATTTCCCATCAACAAAAAAAAAAAAATGTTCCTGTAGAACACCCACATTTCGCCAGTTATATGTAAAATCCGTATAATAGGTAGGTAGGTTTTTTTTATTATGTATTTTCTGGTGTACATGGCAGACGCCAGCAATCAAGGTACCCGAAACTATCCCGAAACTGTAAAATTTTCCCCCTATCAACTTTGAACCTTATGCTTTAGCGATCAGATTGTAGTAGCTTGATGTACTAGCGTCTGTACATTTAAGTATAAATAAAAAATAGAAGGCGATTCTATTGCCACCACTGACCCCGGGCTGTTACTGAGAGATTTTAGATGGGAAAACCCAAAAACACTGCCCGGCCCGGGAATCAAACACATGACCATTATTAGTGCTTGTGCACTAGATCAACTAGGGCGTGAATAGTATTACAATAACGTGATTCTGACTCCATTTCTACGTCCAACTGATGGACAGTACAGAAAAGGAACGATTATTGATCACCATCTTTGCAGCTAATCGTGGTGACCAAAACAACTAATTTCTTTGTAATTTATAAAACCCACAGTATTTTTAGTGGAGTAATTGAATTCCTGGGTTCATGTCACATAAACCATCCCATGTTCGACGCTGTCATTATTTATTTCAGTGAGAGCGACAGACAGATCCTGATCTATGAGCTGCCGACATCAAACGGTCAATGTGTCACTTTGGATTCCAGTTTGTGAGCTCACTTTAATGGTACTTTTAGTGCAGCATATAGTTCTCATAATTGACGAAATGATAAGTTAATAATAAGTAAGTGAAGTAAGTACATAAGTTGATCAGGAATTATAAATAAAAACTCTCGAAGTTTTCTACGTGTACTAATCTAACAAGAAGGGTTAAGTTCATTTATTAAAGTTAGTACTAGTAATTAAATAATTAAATGACGATTGCAGAAGGTAGGTAATTGAAAATCAAAATGCTTTTGTATAAAAAAAAACTTGGGTTTCAAAGAACTTCATGAAGCAGATTTCCTCAGTACGAATTTATAGATTTCAATATAATATATCTAATATATAAAATTCTCGTGTCACAGTGTTAATTACCATACTCCTCCGAAACGGCTGGACCGCTTTGTATGAAATTTTGTGTGCATAGCGGGTAGGTCCGAGAATCGGCTACTATCTATTTTTTTTTTGCAAAACGTAGTTTGCGGGGTCAGCTAGTATTACTATAAAATCTAAGAGGTAAAATTTGTTTGTAAGTTCTTGTTTTGGGTGTGTAATCTCCGGAATTAACAGCCGAATTTGCCCAATTCTCGAGGAAGGCTAGGAATATATAATAACATCACGCAAGGACCCTAAGGAGCCGAACAAAAAGAAAAAAGTCATAGAACGCCAACCGGAAACGAAGTGCTAGCGGGCAGAAGATGCGATACGACGGGGTGGGTCGGATAATAAAAAAATTTACGCTGAAGAAGTTAGTATTAATTATATTATAGACAAAGATGCACTTGCAAATACGCATAATATAACTCTCTAGATTTGAATAGGTACCTCTTTTTGGTTTTTTTTTTGGAGGGGCCCGTGGCTAAATAATAACAGCCGCACAGGTCGATCGATCAGGTAAAGCTACGCTTGCCGCGGTTGGTCTGTGGATGGGTGACAGTCTTTACGTAGCGAGACTCCTCCGTGACTCGGAAAGCACGTTAAGCCGTTGGTCCCGGCTGTCATTCGTTGATCTTTGACAGTCGTTACGGGTAGTCAGAAGCCCGAAAGTCTGACAACCAGTCTTACCAAGGGGTATCGGATTATCCAGTAACTGGGTTACTCCATGTAAAATTCTGGTATTCAGCTGCATCCGGTTAGACTGGAAGCCGACCCCAACATAGTTGGGAAAAGGCTATGCAGATGATGATGACCTCTTTTTGGTACCGTTCTCATCGAAACCGAAAAAGTGGCCTTAACAAAACCCAAACCTATAAACCACTCCCAGTGTATCCCAAAACTATCTCAAAACCTTCGCATTTCTCACATTTTAATCAATTGAAACTATCAATACATCCATCTGAACGATATGTTTTTATTCAATAATAATGATTATTTTCGTTAAATATACCATAGTTATGGTCATTAATCATTGCTGTAGGTAATTAATGAAATTTATGTCCGACATAAATTTCATGTTGCTTATTATATTTTGCCTACACGTTAAGCGAATGAGGTCATTGTTTTTTGGGGTTCCGCTGGTGAGTGGTTTTGTTGGTAAGAAATGGAAATAGATGTTTTCTAATAAATGTCAAGGCGGAGATAATACTAGAAAAATAGAGCCTCTGAGCTTGTAAGTTAAAGGGAAGAAAATAATTGAACAAAAAAATTCTACTCATCTAAACAGTAGCGAATCTTTGCTTCTTGAATAAATCACCTCAGTCAATCGGGGTTGTTCAAGATCTGCTACAAAACCCAAATAGTGCATCTTGGTTTAATTTAAAATACTTCTGCAGCAGCTTCCCGATCCACCAAAGACGATGATCTAAATGATCTAAACGAAGATAAAAAAAGATCGGTGAGAATCCTTTGGCATTCATTCTATTATAAATGGGAAAGTAACTTTGCCTGTCTGTCTGTTTGTTACCTTTTCACGCCTTATCAGCTGAACCGATTTCGATGTTTAGCACACAGCTAGACTAGGCAGTACTATTGTAGTCTTTGAGCTAGAACATGACCAGAAGGCCGATTCCTGTAATTAAAAATGTTCAAGATCTAGTCGTAATGTCATCTCAGAGACAATCAATGTCAAAAACTTGTCAAAATTGTTGGAAAATTAGAGGTAATTTTGACAGATTGAGACTGAGATCAGACTGTGAACGTTCTTTAATTTACAAGAACTGCCTCTCTGGGCTAGGATATGCTAGACGTAGGATACTTTTGAATTCCGGTAGTATATTCCCTGAGGATAATACGCCGACGTGGGCACCGCAGGCAAAGGCTTGTAGTTTATAATGAATACTGTCCCTAAGTCTTTTGTAAACCGCTACTAAGTAAACATCACAACATGTCATGGCGATACCCCACACTTCGAGGTTATCAATACTTAAAAGCATTTTGTACAAGGAGACATAATTAACAGACCAGCAGATGCCTAGCTGACAGGTCCTTAGAGCAGGTAGCCTTTACCCAGATTTCTAAAAGCATAAGCAAAGTTTCCGGTTGATAAATTTGACGTCAAATCACATGGTACAATGGTGGTAATAGGTGTCGCAACACTAGTTAAAAACTATTTATATATTTCGAGTTGTTTATCCCTTAGATTGCACCTGCCATGTTTGATCTCTGCATCACCATAAGGTTGTCTGGTAGAAAATGCCTCAGTCCGCCTTTGTACAGTATTTTTTTACTTGTGCATAAAGATTTAATCAAATAAATAAATAGATATGTATATCTTAAAATATAGATCATCCTATAATGTTCCCCAATGCTGGGACACAGGCCCACTTTCTTCGAGAGGGAGTGGGCTGTAATCCATATTGGCCTAGTTGTATTGGTAGATGTCAGATGTCTTCGAATTTTTGGTTCTTCACGATGTTTTCCTTCGCCGTTTAGAGAGCAGTGGTGAAGAAAATTATTTACCAAAATAAAGCGCCTGGATGAGCGAACCCACGACCGACCGACTCGTAAGTTGTGCTCGTCGCCACTGGGTCATCACTGCTCTCTGCTACCCTACGGAACTCCATCAAATTAAACCTCTCTACGCTTGACGTTCTATTGTAATCTGGCTCGACTAACGATTGTATTTTCGGTAAATCAAAGTATTTTATTACAGCCTCAGAGATAATGCCTCAAGTCTTTATCTGAGCTGTGCATGGCGTGTTTGTTTTGAGGTGGGCAGAGGTTGCACTCAAAAGTTTATATTTTAGGAAATTTGTGATATTTTGTCGTGTTTAAAATGCTTTATAGTTCATGTTTACTGCCGTCATGTTCGACAGTAGGTCGCACGTCAGTGGTAACACCTGACCTTGAGCTGAGGGGCAATTCTCGTACTTTTAATAACGTTCACGGTCTGATCTCAGTCTTAATCTGTCAAAAATACCTCTAATTTCCCTACATTTTGACATTTGTTTGTCGCTGAGATGAGACTGCGAATAGATTTTAAACATTTTAAATTACGAGAATTGGCCTTCTGGTCTAGCTTAGTACGGAGTTTCAATAGAATAAGAGTCAGCTTATACTGGATTTGTTACGAGTACATCTGACGTGCGGCATACTGTACAACCACTGTTTCGCTTAAGCTTTTTGTGCCAATTATTACAGATATTGTATTCCATGTAGGTAATAGGAGATACTATACTTTAAAACTGTTCTGAAAGTAATCAAGAAAAATAGTAGGTAGTAATAAGTAAGGCCGCTGCGATGTTTTGCAAGATTTCATATCAGAATAACTTAACATAGAAAACACAAATCAAATCTAAAACCATGTACTTATCAAACATAAACTCTCATGTAAGTTAAAGCGTTTGAAATATCGTAAAAATAACTTGAAAAGTGTTAAAAGTTGACAAACTAATTCGTTGCCTGCAGACCTAGTAACCTATATAGTTACTTTAACACGGCCTTATAATAACTTACTCATAAATGCGAATGTTGTTATCTTCTCGGAGCATTAAGCATGAGTTAAGTATATCATTAAGTTGTGTGTTAACTTAGAATGTCTTCCTTTATTGTGTGAATGATTTAAACGAAAATACATTCGAAAGTTTTGACTGAATTGCAGGAGCGAGAACTGGAGCGATCGCGTTTTGTTTTTAGCTTGGGTGGGGGTGGCAAAACGACCATATTTTCGTGCTCAAGGTTGCGCGTTCGAATCCTTGCATATTAACCTAATTTTATTCGGCATGTTCATCAGAAAATGAGGGGAAGTTAGGTATACTGTCATAATAAAAGTATTATTTGAAAATATGAACTTCTAATTTAAAGTGTCAAGCCACCATTCTTGGGTCAGATAGGGGCGGAAAATCAAAATGACCGCTTAAAAAAATATGTTTATGCCAGTACTAATTTTTTCTAGTTAAAACTTCTATCAATGTCAATCCTCGTTTATCGATAATTGTAAGACGAAAACATTAAAAAATAAACCATTAAAATCTGTTCACTATCATACCTACCTTCCAAAACTAATAATAAAGTAAATTCAAAAATTATCTCATGCGGCACAGCTCCCGAAGGCCCGAGATACGCTTGACATATTTACGACAACGGTTTAGGGCATAAAACTAATCCCTACGACGTAGGGGGACCAAGGGGGCCAAGGGGGCCAAGGGGGGGTGGTCGAAGGGCCCTTTATTTCTAACATTCGTCACATAGTAGCAGTAAATTATCATACTACGCTATGATATGACGGGGGACGCCCATTAAAACGCGCTTGATTTAGATGAGGCCATAAAATTGATTTATGCCTTCACGCCAACAAAACCCGTAGTACTGAAGCAACTATTATATTAACATTTTCGTGGATAACCTTTTTGATTTTGGTTGGGCATATATCATTATTATCTACAAGGGAATCTCAACCTTATACCTAAACGCAACGCTTTAAAATCGCTTGCAGCTCTACCAACAAATTAAGTCTTTTTTAATTGAAAAAAACTTATTCAGTCGCGTAGTTGCATTCGTTAGCTACAGTACATAAAAGTCACTTTATTGTGTACGAAATAAGGTTGAAATTGTGGTGTGGTTTTACGTCGATCGGGACATTGTTTTTGGATATCGGGCCCGCGTAATTTGGACCATTTTATGACATTGTACTTCAATATAATATCTTGTGTTAAGTTAGATGGCTGTATCTGATATTATGAGCTGGCATTTTGCTATTGAAAATGGTAAAAGATTGCTTATTATATTGGCATGTTCTCGTATATTTTAAAATGAGTTCTAGCTTGCAATGTTCCACCCACGTTTTATGTGAATTTATAGGGTAAACTGCAGAATTCAAACTCACACGAATCATAAGAAATACAACGAGCCCTGAGAAACTAATCTTTCTCATTCAGCGACTGAATTTATCCAATTACCAACTGATATTTTGTTATTATATTCCTTTGCCTATTACACCTGCAATACCTTGAAGGTATCTCACTTACATATGCCCTAAATTGCATGCTCCTCGAGGTACAGATAAAAAGTTTCATGTCCTGTAATTTCAGGATACCATAAGGCCTCTTGTACACCGCTCGGCTTCTTTACAGTATGGCGTTAAAACCATGCCGTTGAAAAAACGTGTCTATCAACAAGCTTCTATAGTAATCCATACAACACTGACGACCGTGCCTACACACGGCGAATATACCGTAGTTTTTCACGTAAAGAAAAACGTGTCTAAGAGCCTAATAGTCCAAACATTACTAGGTTTTCAGCAAAAGTGCATGGTCTGGTCATTACCAGACCCTGCGCACCACCACCACCACCACCACCTTCATTAAACTGATCTAAATGGAATGATGTAAGTGGCTTACACGCAGTTACAGTTAGTAAATCTCTTTAAAAGTATGTATCAGTTCCGCTGCGTAATTTCAAAACATAGCAATCGATTAAAAAATAAAATCGGTGTTTTTATAATTTGACTTGCTAGATATCTAGCAAGTCAAATTATGCAAACACACCGATTTTTTGAGAAATGTCACTTGCTAGGTTTTGAAATTGCACAGCCGAGTTGACATCGATGAAAAGTCGGAAAATTGTTCAAACTGCACCCTAATTGCATAACACACACTATCAATCATAATCTGAATAATTTTAAAGGATATTATAACAACGTAGTGTATTACGCAATTACCCCGCTGTTGGTTGAAACTTCCTCAGGCGTGAACCATAGAGAAAAGTAACCAATTTAAACGAATGATTTTCCATAACAATCACTCAATGAGAAACCATTTCCCTATTATATAACAAGTTTAGTGCTATCTTACCCTATTATTGCAACAACGCTTCTATCAAAGAGGGGTACACAGGAACCACGGTCATCCGTCACGCATAACTAATATTTCCTAAACGAATTTAATCAAGGAAAAATCAATCTTATATGAAATGTTTAATGTTGAAAAAAAAAACATTGACAGGAGAATGAATTATGATAACCAGCTGCCATCTGGCGACATAATCTTTGAACAATTACCTTGTTGGCATTATAGAGTATCAAAGATTAATAAATTCAGACACGATGTTTTGATTTTAAAATTAACTAGGCACGTAAATAATTATTTATAGATTTTTTATTGTGAATCAAAATGGCGCCTAAAACATTAGAGATCTTAAGCTAACAATGTAGATAAAAATTAACGATTTAACAATTTGTTTTAATTAAAAACAACATAAAATTCGGCCATCAAACGGGCCCGCTTCCACTCTACTCTGAATCTGTAACCGACACCAATAAAGACATAATAACAAATATATCTTATCGAGACGAATAAAAAGTCGAAAATCGTTATTTATCTATTTTACGAGACACGACACTCGGGATTGGTGACGTAAGTCTTATGGTCAAAAGCCATAAACCAAGACAAACACGATTGGTCGGTGACCACTAAATCTACCATTTTAGTGTCCCAGAGTTTTATGGTTTCAAATACCATAAAACTTTAGGTGTCAATTGATTTGAAGTAAAAAAATGTATAATGTATCCAATTAAGTAACGATTTGGTATATAGTGTTTGTAGATAAGGCTTCACGTCCATCACGTATTGATAAAATAATATTTAAAATATTTTTTTATTGGAAAATCGTAAAATAACAATTTTAATTGTCTTTAAAATTAAGAAAGGGTTATGTACTGTGCCCTTTTTTAGGGTTCCGTACCAAAAGGGGGCCAATGGAGCCCTATTACTAAGCCTTTGTCCGTTCGACTGTCTGTCAGCAGGCCAGTATCTCATGAACCGTAATAGATGGACTGTTGAAATTTTCACATAGTGTGTGTTTCTATTGCCGCTATAACAACAAACAATAAAAATAAAGTTAAAATTTGAAGGTGATTTCCCATACAAGAAACGTAAAAAATATGTGGTGTTGAGTGGTGGTACGGAACCCTTCGTGTACGAGTCCGACTCGCATATGGCCGGTTTTTTATTATTAAATAATTTGTTGTTATTATGTATTTTTAATTGTTAAAATATCTACCTACATAGGAGTCTAGTTGTAGACAGTAGGCTCAAATTATGCCATTTTAATTTAGATACAGACCTAGATCCCAATTTATTTATGTAGCGCCCAGAATAATATGGAAATTAGTTGAAAATGCAAAGGACATACAGATTCTCTGCACAATATAATGAACTTTTGACTCATTCTATCATTTTATAATCTAAAAGCTAACACACTCGTAAAATAATAATATGTACTATCGAGGAAACTTACATCTATACACCGTAAGGGCTATTCTTGCTTGCAGCACTCGGCCGCTATAGTAACGCTTGCTTACAGATGTGGTCATTTTGTGCACGCGATTTTGTTTTCAAATTCGGCAGATGTAAGTTTCATAGTACATAAAAAGGGAGGGAAAAGAATCATAGGCTATCAACAAATTCATCCGCATTTTTGTCAACGGGAAAATAAATTGCCCAAAAGCTGCCAGCATTGCCACGTTGTATGGCAATGCTGATTCTATGACCAAAACACAGGCCACGTGAAGAGTTGAACAACCGCTTGGCGAAGCCTCGAAATACCAAGTGGGCACTCGCACCCCATGGCCCTATTGTGCATGTTTTAAAAGATTTTGCGGGAAATATCCACTATTTTCGAAATACTTATAAAAATCTCCCCAAAAAGACCTCAATGAGCTCAACCAAAATGTAAAAACATAAAAAGTTCGAAATTTCAAACATGTAGCAGCGAGCGATCCGAGTCGGACTTAGCGCAAACTTGCTAGGTTCGTCGTGCTCCCCTCGACGACATAAATCAATTTGTCAGTTACAATGTGACGTAGTTGTGCACACACACGCGAACTTGTGAACGTGTGGGTCGTTTTTTTTTGTACATTTTTCAGTTTATTTTAGTTTTCTATGGATTGTGTGCAATTATGAGTGATTGATTGCGGTGGTATTTAGTTATGAGGGATTTTTATAGAAAAATATATCTTTTGATGTTATTGCTTGGTGTCACGCATTTTCTGGATAGAGTTTCTAACTTATTGTCATGATATTTTAATTATGCGTGATCTACCTTATTCTAGCTTTATGTTTTCTGCAGTGTTATTGGAAGGCTCGGCTAATGTAATATTGTATTTTCGAAGCTGATGAACCCAAGACGGAACTAGGGTGGACTAGATGCGCAAGGGCGCCGATGATCGAGAGCCATTGCGCAACTTTGAAAATGCTTACTGTTATTGTATAACAGTGTAATAAGCTGCAACAGGATACGTTTATCGATTAAGATAAATATTACAGTTTACTAATTAGATCATAGATTGTTAAAAATGTGAAGAACGAACAAAATTATCTAATTTATGCAACCCATTCATCATAATTCATTATTTTTTTTAATAAAACGCTTGTAATAAACACGTTTTGCAAAAACGAAATGGGATTTATCCTATAAATTATTTTCCTCTTACCTGCATCAATAATAAATTATTTAAGTACTGCTATGTGTAATATATAATTTTGATTATGTATTCATATAAATCAAAGTGAAATATTTTACGTTAGGCTTTTTATTGTAATTTACCACTTGTTATTAGATGATCATCACTATTCGCAGTTTTATGAGGTTCAAAACATGAGTGATAAGGCAAAACGTTATTAAATGCTCTATCTTTGCATGGCTCATAGTAACTTTTAACATACATCGGTCCCATGTGGTCGCAGACTCGTGGGTGTAGTAAAAAGCACTAAGCGACATTAACGTATTCTTTCTGTTAATTCATTGAACAAACTACTTTGTGGATTACTATTTACTTATTTGAGAAAAAAACGTTGATTCGAGTATTGTAATTGCGCATTTGACTAGTCACTAATAGTGTTTATTGAGTGGTTAGTTTTTAAGCAAGGCATTATCTAGATTCCGTTACAGACAAACTTACATTTTTCATATTTACGGAAGGATAGTAGATGATTTTATTTAATGAAACCTGGAAGTATATAAAATTTGGCTATACGGTGATTACAGTTACTTATAATTTATAGAAACTCAAAGTTTAAGTAGAAAATAATAAATAAACAGTGCAGTGCTTGATAGAGGGACAGAGTCGATACTTTTATTCGGCCATAAACTGACTCGAATGTTCTTCCCACAAATCTTTTGTATAGATTAGGTTACCTTTCATGCGTGTAAACTATATTTTTCATACCAATCCTATTAAAAGAAATTGACACTTTTATATTAGAAAATATACGGAGCGATATTTCTCCCGATGCCCTTGCATTCGTTCTAAATGAAACGATCGCGCGATTACGTACGTGTTTACTCAATAATTCGATGCGAGTGACTTGTTCGTGCAAGGGAGAGGCAGAAGCGGGTTTATGGAACAACTATGCAGACTTTTAAAAGATACAGCACTCAGTAGTATTAAATAGATCTTGGTATTTGCATTTTTAACTGCAGTTTTTTGCTGAAAAAATGCTGACAAAATAAAGGAAGAATTTTGCGCAACCTATTTCCTAAAACTTTATTATTCTAAACGGGAAGTATTTAAATTATAAAAAATATATATAAAATATATAAATATACCTAATTACGGTAAAATCAAGAAAGAAAATCAGAAGTTGGAACACTTAAGAGAAGTTAGTTAGTAATTAGTTAACTTCTACAAGTAAACTGATCTTCTACCGTTTTGGCTAACTTATGATAAGAAAGAATGCGCGAAAAATGTTAGTTTTCCGGCAACTGCTTGCACCACACACCAGTATCGCTTGCGATCCGGCCGCGACTCGTCATTTCTCGCATTGTCGTAATCCGCTGATTTACTAGCGACATTAATCAGGTTGACGGCCGATAGGGACTAAATCACTACCACGCTGTCTCCTGCCATCAACGTCGACCTTACCACAACAACACAAGACGCACATTCCAATAACAAAAAGCTTTCTTAGGCATCCAATATTAACACTACTGCATGTTATTGCTTGTAATTCTTTTTGCGAATTTTGTACACATATATACAACGTTTTTTTTGTTTCATACATGTTTTATTTGTCTAGCGCGACGTGTTGCTGATTTATTGGTCGTTTCCTTTTATGCCCGTTTTAGAGGGTTTGACTGTAACGCGAGATTTAAAAAAGCGTGTTGATTTTGAGTGATATATAGTGATAATTTATTTTGTATTGTAGCTGTGTTTCCGTGTGGTTTATTGTATGACTGCCAAGTTTCATAGGCGTGGAGGCAAACAAGCTTCTACGGATGCATCTGTAAGTCTCGTTTTAGAGTTGTCTAAGAGCACAGCTGTCAATATTAAAGCTATACCTACCTACAAATACATATACTAGGTACTGCCCGCGGCTTCGCCCACGTGGAGGTGGGAAATTATTCCGGAGGAACGTAGGTACTACCGGGGTAAAAATCATCCTATGTCCTAATCCTTATTACGTTAGACACTATCAATCCCAATCTGAATCATTTTGAAGGATATTGCAAATCCATTGCTTTATCGCAGGTCATGGTCGCAAGCTGCGTGCCAAATTTCATCGACATTAATTCAGCCGTTATGTAGTAAACAGGTAGCAGGCAGACAGATCGACAGACAGACAGACCGAAAGCCAGACAGAGTTACTTTCGCATTATTTTGATAATATTAGTATGGATAACTTCCATGCCGAAAGCTACATCGTCCCGATGGTTCCTCAGCTGAGGCGCTATAAATCCACAAGTTTTGCCAGTTCGCGACATAAATCAGACTGATGTATTAGTGTTGCTGAATTAAAAATATAAATGTTGATCGCGATTTACGGCTTTTGATTAGATACAAGTCTGCGTAACCGTAAGTAAAAGTAGAAGATTGTCTTAAAAACAAAATACATTGACAATTGAACGGACATTTTTGAAAGCTAATGGACGAATTCATTACGACGACTGACTAATACGTGTATATGACAAATTATGTTTTTTTTTTTATTTTGTGGATGGGAAATTATCAAATGACCCCTCCCGCTCAGGGTAGAGCAGAAGGGAGTGTCAGACTCTTACTGACTAAAACCCACCCGTGTTCCTTCCTTAGCCCTTTATGTTCCGGGGCAGCGGTAACCCTTTCGGACAATCCTGCTGCCGCCAATGATGGTTACCGTCACAAATACGCGAAATGACCAATCGCTAAACGACCAACACACTTATTAACCAATTTAGTACGGTTTAAGGTACAGACTATATTTAAAATCGGAATCTAAGATAATTTTAATATGAAGCCCAATTCTCATAATTAAAAACGTTCAAAATCTAGTCGCCATTTCATCTCAACGACAATCAATATAAAAAAATTGTCCAAAACGTAGGGAAATTAGAGGAATTTTTGACAGATTGAGACTGAGATCAGACTGTGAACGTTCTTATAAATACGGGAATTGCCCCTTAGGTTACAAAAAACTCAAATTAAATAGTAATTAAATATATAAAATTCAAATCCTATTGCAACCAATATTTCTTTAGGAGCTTTTTATACCTTACTACAAATAGTCTTTCAAAATTATATTTGAAATAAGTATAATATGTGGGATAATGTATTAAGTTTAAAGGTGCAGTCGGCATCGTAAATGCTTAATCACTAAGGTTGAATGGCAATTGCATTACCTAAAACGACAAGGCCTTTTTATTTATGAACAGTTAGATATTGGCCCCGATTCTGTTGTTCACAAACTAAATTAAATTTAAGTTCCGTGCATCTTTTTCTTTCTAGTTCATTATGAAAAGGACAGAACATAAATATTAATTTAGTCCTATCAAATTAGATAATCCATAGACAAGTTTAGACGTGATTAGAAAATTGGCTACTAAAAATACGTCAATTTACGTCAGGCGCTGACTAATTTGACAGGACTAAACAAATTTTTATATTCTGTCCTTTTCTTAATGAAATAGAAAGAAAAAGATGCACGGAACTTAAATTTAATTTAGTTTGTGAACAACAGAATCGGGGCCAGTTCCAACCTTAATGAAATGGTTGTCAAAAATTAGCAACTAGCAGTGCCTCGCGGTTTCACCCTCGTTAGTTTCTATCCCGTGAGAATAACGGGTATCCTATGTGTTAATCCTGGTTATAAACTATCTGTGCGCCAAATTTCATCCAAATCCGTTCAACGGTTTACGCGTGATTGAGTAACAAACATCCAAACATCTTCACAAACTTTCACATATTTTATAATATTAGTAGGATTACGAAGTCGAGTATAATAGTAATATTTACTAGTAATTTTACAGTCAGATGGGATAGATAGGTATCAACTATTTAAATATACTGTCAACAAAAAGTATATTAACAGTTTTCGCCAAAAAAGCTTGTCAATCAAAATGATCTGAGTCTTCAAATTGAAGCAATGAAAGTTTAAGTCGTGCCGAAAAGGTGCGGGTAGGGCCCCGAAATAATTATTCATTGCGTTTTTAATAGTCAGGCCCAGGCGGTGCGGAATTGAGAGAGGCCACTAGAACGGCGGCGAGAGCTGCGCGGCTGTCGTAAAAATTTGCTCTAGGAAAACTGTGGAGTGGCGAAATGTAGATTTTTTTGTTCTGAATTGAGTTTCTTTAGTTTCGCATGCGAATTTTCGTGACAAAGATAGGAGTTTGGTTATGATTTGAGATTGAAAAAGCTGATCTAATATTATGTTTTATTTTATACAACCTTCTCGGTAATTGCGTAACACATTAAGAGAAGCAATGGTTTTCATTTTCACAGTTCAACAACATTCATTGCGTTGTTTACGTTGTTGAGCAAACAAATTTTTCAAACATGCTAAGCAATGGATTAACAATATCCTTCAAAATGTTTCAGATTGTGATTGATAGTGTTTAACACAATTAGGGTGCTGGTACAAAATTAGGGAATGCTAAATGATATAGCACTGGTACAGACGCCAGCGCATCACGCTAGTAGCGTACTTACAATCTACCAAATTTCTTTAATAGATTTTAAACTTTATCGCTAAACCATAATGTTCAAAGTTGATTGGGAAAATTTGACAGTTACAGTTGCCATGTTGCCAGTTGCAGTGGCCTACGGCGTTGGCCATGGTTGATCTCACTGGAAAGTTTTCATAAAATTAAATATGTTCATAATTATTTGGCATTGTATCTTGCCTGGAATTCTTATGAACAAATAGTTAAAAGTACTGGACACAATATTGGTGATAGTGAAATTTTTTAGCAATTTCAACCCTTTCACTTTTTCCTTGCCAAAAACCCTTCACCCACCGCTCCACTGCACCCCTACTCCTTCACAACACAACCATCTCCTGACTTGTTAATGCCGCAGCCTACCATCTTAGCATATTGCAAGTCTCTAAATAACGCCATTATTTCCAAGATCGCGTCCAAACACGAGGTTATCACGAGCAAAGTATTTGATGGGCAGGCCTTGGAAATTGAATTATATTATTTAGGTACAATCAGAAGGGCGGACCTAGCTGGGTTGCCAGGGTCGATAAAGGTTTTTTTTGTGTCCGAGTTTTATATCCCCACTGGTTTTTTATTGGATAGGCTATGGTTAACCACTATTACACTCGATGGGGTGTACACTGCCTAGAGGCTAAAAGTAGGTTCCTATATCTCTAGTTAAAACTAAAGGTCAATCATAAAAAATGGACTACTCTTAGTGCTTGAGAATTATTGTTAGTGCATGGACATTATTTTTTCATTACATATATTATATCTAACTGAAAATATGTAGTCAAGTTTTTCGAAATTTTTTATGAGAGCAATGATTTTTTATCCGGATGCAGCTAAAAACCTCTGACCTCCACAACCCAGCTACTGGGTAATACGATTCCCTTTGGTAAGACTGGGTTGTCAGACTTTCGGGCTTCTGACTACCCGTAACGACTGTCAAAGATCTACAAATGACATCTGGGACCAACGGCTTTTCATGCTTTCCGAGGTACGGAGGGGTCTCGGTATGTAATGGATGGTCACCCATCCACAAGCCAACCGCGACAAGAGCTGCTTAACCTAATCGTTTTTTTTTATTGTTTTTAATACATAATTGGTCAAATTATTCTCACTCCGTTTCACTCACTTATTTTTGTCTAAGATCTAGTAAGTTTACCGACAAAACTATTTCGCCCTAGCAACACCACGCACAACCCGTGATGCGGTGTTGCATATTTATGAAAAGCACCATTTGACGAATATGAGAGTGTGAGGGTTAACAGAGTTTCACTCAACAACAGATTGGGGAGTCCTTCGCGGTGGCAGGGCTAAAGTTATTTGTAATAATTTCAACCCCACCGCGAAGGACGAATAAACTAGAACGTTAAAAAAACATGAATGTTTTTGAAGATGTGTTTAAAGTTTCTGTATGCACCCTTAACATGATAGTTTCAGAATTTTCCTGTACTTTTGCATTAGAGTTAGTTACTTAAAGTATGAGGTTTGTTTGAAAAACTGTTGTGTTAACCTGGTCCGCTCGCTGTTGGCTAAATGGAAGCTGATTTCTGATTATACGAAAAACCTATACAATACGAGGTCTGCTAAACTGGAAATGTGTAGCTTGATGTGCAGCTGTTTGTACAATAGCATTTTAGGATAAATGTTACATTCTTAGTTTTTTGCTAATAATGTGGCAATAGTGAAAATATTCATCTTAGTTTACTGGGCTATGACTTTGCATTACATTTAGATTTTGTTCAAGTTCAGTGCACAATGTTTTAAACTAACTTAGTTATAATTTCAAAGTAACTCTAGCTTGCTTCAAGGGATTTTTTTGTTTAATCCTTTACTGTCCCACAGCTGGGCATATGCCTCCCAGACGTCCCCCAAGTCCAAGGACTTTTTCCCGAATGGTGATGCGGGAAAAAAGTCGAACCAGATAAGGTATATTTTTATTAGATAAAAATTCACTAAAGTAAACATCACTATTCACAACAAAAATACTTTAACAAAACTATTGGCACCCAACTGGGCCAATCCAACTCTCGATAGAAGCCTCGAAAAAATCCAATACAAGATTCAAGAATTAAACAGTTCTCAAACTTACAGAACAGAGAGCCAAATAAATTTATTTTATTTCCCTTCCCCGTCGGAATATTTGATTCACTTCTACCCGCTATTAGAATGATCCTGTGTTTTTTTTTCTTTGTTCATTGCTTTTTTCCAAGTCGCTTAAGCAAGGGGCAATAAATTGTACAAGTACACTTCAAGTAGGTATATGTTTGGAGTTATTTACTGATTTCAGGGGTTGCGTGATAATATTTTTATTTAAGTAAATGAAGATTTTTTGGTCTGCCGGCAGTTTGCTCGTTGATTTAGTCAAATGAAGTGAAGGTAAACTTATCAGTTATTTGTAGAGCTTCAAGTACCGGCTTCAAGGTTTGGCTTGGAAATTATTGGACGGCGCGAATACTTGATAATAAATACAACTTAATTTATAGCGTGGAATAAATAAAAAAATAGTGTTTTCGATCTATTTTTTGTTGTGTATTTTTGTGGTGTACAATAAAGTATATATCTGTATCACTAAATAGTATAAAACAAAGTTGCTTTCTCACTCCCTATATCCATATGTATGCTTAGATCTTTAAAACTCTGCAACGGATTTTGATGCGGTTTTTTTGAATAGATAGAGAATTCAAGAGGAAGGTAGTATAATACATGCATAATATAGTAGAGAAACACTAATAAATTTTAAAGGTTTCTAATGTGATGTCACATTAGATTGCAAACGCTGGCTGAACCCTACGAGATAGATCAAAATAATGTACTACAGTATTGTACACCTTGAAAAGGTCTACAAAAAAGTCCACGATGGTATGTGTCTATCTCTTAGGGATAATCCACAATAACTATTTTTTATCCTTTACTTTTTACGAGAAATAATGGCTTATTTACGAAGCGATTTTAAGTAATACAGCATTAATCCTTATCCAATTAAGTACTTTAAATACACTGTGCATTTAATAGATCAATGTGGTTCTGTACACCATGTAATTTAAATGAATATTTTTGAAGATATTACAGATTTAAAATGCAGGGACATAGCGGTTGCTGCGTTACAGGACAGGGGGCCGGCCGCGCGTTAAAAAAAAATATAATTATTTAATTAAATTTATTAAATTGCATTGCACCCGTGCGAAGGTGGGGCGAGTTGCTAGTATCAGATAAATAGTTACACACCGATTTCTCTCTTTCAGTCGTCAGTAATTTGACTTTCGAAAGAAGAAGACAAAGTATTGTGTAACTATACAGACGCTATATAACGTTTATTAATAAGGAGGTAATAATAAAGCTGAATAGTTTGTTTTTTTGAACGCGCTAACGGCGCTAAGTTCTATCCGGAACTACCGGTCGGATTTAAAAATTACTTTTGCTTTTGATAGCTCAATTCTTGAGGAACGCTTTAGGCTATCTAACATCACGCTTGGACCCTGAGGAGCCCGGCAAAAATAAAAAAGGCAAAAAGAACGCTAAACGAAAACGAAGTAACAGCGTGGGTAAGCGATGCGATGCGACGGGTGGGTCAGGGGAGCAAGAAATTTCACGCGGACGAAGTCGCGGGCAGATGCTAGTATATAAATAAAAAAATACCTACTTTATGTATTTCCAGTTCTTTTTGTTTTGATATTGCTATTTAGTTTCATTTTGGATGTTTTTAAGCGACAACCCTCTTTGCCGAAAACCATTTTGATATAGAGTATTTTTTTGTGCATTTCGACATAACTTCCAATAAAATCTCTTAAACCACTTAAAACTATACTGCAGATCTATTTAACTACTTACTTATCAGAAGATTTTTACATAATCAAAACATAAAAGAATAAAATTGCTAAACAAATAACTGTTTGAGATGCGTGCGCATGTTGACACAGAATGCGCAGGCGCCGCGGTGAGTTAGAAAGAGCTTGGTCAGTGAAATTATAAGGTCAGAAGTTCCTTTTAGGCAAGCAGATGCCGCACTTATGTTCCAATTATTTTATATCTTCTGCTTTGTGCTCGTGAGAATATAGATATATTTTGTATTTATTAATTTATCCTTTCATTAGAATTAATTATTTTTTTGTTTGCACGTGTTTCTGTGACAAATAAACCTATTTTTCCTTCTATATTTTCTTTATATGTCAGACCAGTTATTTTTTTATACATTTCTACGCACCAGGGATCAGAAGAATCAACAAAATAGTTTTTTGATTTTCGGGCAAGACTGGTTATTGGCAGTAAAGGTTCCTTCATTTATTTATATATACTTTATTGCACACAACGAAAATGCATAACAAAAAAACATCATATAAGTTATTAATTAACATTATTTAGACTACTTATTAAAAAAAAAATCGCACTTTATCAAAACCAAACTTTATGAGACACCTTCAAAACTTGTAGGTACCTATTACAACAAGTTCACAAACAACATAATTATTTAATTTTGTATCTTGTGTACCATTGCACAAGTCTAATGTGGTACTTTTCAGGTCTTATATGTTAACGCGCATTCCTGAATTGCCTTTTACAAAGCTAAAATCGTCTGTCTCTCGTCCCATAAGAATTCGGACCTTCTGCACTCCTCTATACAGTGACAGCGGTAAGTTGAAAAGAGTTCTACTTTCAAATGGCCCCTGAAATGTTTGCGTCTGCAGATAACTTGAAGTTCGGTGTCTTTGGTTATGATTTGTGTGCTTTACTAATGAAATGTGTGTCGGTTATTAGCTAGTGTGTCTTTGTTCGTGCCGCTTACGAGTTCTGGCGTCTTTAATGGGTCACTATGTCTCTTTCTGGGCATGTCGAAAGTGACGATAAAAGGACTTAGGAAGTTGCATTGTGTATTTGCTTAGTTATTCTATTATCTCGGGATGGCATTCCAATCTTATCTTCTATTGCTTAGGAAATGCAAGAATTATTATATTTTATGTAAGTACCTATGTTGCGATTGCGAGCAGTGGTGGCCCAGTGGTAACAGTCCCAACTTACGAGTAGGTGGGTTCGAACCCAGGAGGCGCTTTACTTTGTGTATATAATTTCATCACCACTGCTCTCAAAACGGTGAAAGAAAACATTGTGAGGAAACCGGCATGTCCTAGAACCAAAAAGTCATGTGACATCTACCAACCCAGACTGGGCCCGCGTGGTGGATTACAGCCCATTCCCCTCTCGAAGAGAAGATGCCTGTGTCCCAGCAGGGAACATTATAGGCTGATTATGTTATGTATGCACTCAATGTGTCTGTTTTTTGGAAGAAACGCCTCCTAGAGAATACCTTATCGAGATCTTCTAGAATTCCTCCACCATTCTTTACCACTGTTCCAAAAATGGTTTAGGAAATCGCTAGGAAATCAGCAGGATTGTCTTAGAACTGAAAATTAGATGGCCTGTGACATCTACCAAACTTCATTGGGCCATTTCTCAGAGAAGTGGCTAATTAATCAAGTTAGCCGATGATATTATTATGACTTGTGTCACAACCTTTGGATTTGTTCCAGAAAAATTCATCATCATCATCGCTTTAGCCGTAAAACGTCCACTACTGAATATAGGCCTCCCCCAAGTACCGCCACTTGGACCAGTTCTGTGCTTCTCACATCAAGCGGATAAAAAATAAATAAATAAATAGATTTTATACAGGGTTATTGGAAAAACACCAGCAACCTCTTAAGAGGTCATTGTACTCATTGTTATGAACAACTTTTACTATGGGACCAAATCTGAAATCGCGAAATAAATATCAGCTGTTCCCTACATTTATCTTCGTCTATCTCGTCAAAATGTAGGGAGCAGCTGATTTTTTTTCGTGATTGCAGGTTTGGTCCCATAGTAAAAGTTGTTCATAATGATGAGTACAATGACCTCTTAAGGTTGCTGGTGTTTTTTCAATAACCCTGTATACTGCTTATCCGGACACTTTAAAAATAGGTCTTTCAAAACCAAAATCTAAAAAAAAAACCTTGCAAAACTCTAGGATCTATTTCTCACACACATGTACTTAAAGATTAATTTATGAACCTTATAAAGTTATAAGATAAGCTTATACTGCAGTTTCTAATATGGCTAGCAGATGTTCTAAGACGCATAAATCAGTATAATGACGGATATATGTGACAAGTGTACGTACATCACACGTCATATAGAGTGATATGTCGCTCATATCATTTGCATGTGTTTATGGCATGTGGTTTAGCAATTATGGTTGTTAATTATATGGTGGTGTTGAAAAAAATAGAGCAAAAGCGCTTGCATAGAGTTCCGTATAAAATGACACAAAATAATGACATTCTATAACACCTTTTCATGAAATGCACCACAAGAATAAAAAAGTCAAGCAATTCGCGGAAACGTTCCCCTTAAGTATACTATTACATCTTTTAGGGTTCCGAAGTCAACAAAGAACCCTTATAGTTACGTCATGTCCTACCGTGTATCTGTCCGTGGTTTAAGCTCAGAGAATCTTTCTACTAGAATCTGTAATTTGGCATAAGTATCAATTACGCCAACAAAGTGGTAAAATAAAATCTTGAAAAACTTTTTAGGGTACTTCCCAACACATAATGTTACACGCACTTGGCCAGTTTTTTAACTATAATTTGCATTTAGGTACGAGTATAATGTTGGCAGTAGGTATGCATCAAAATAATTATTGGTCTCATTCACGGAGCAAGTCAACTGTTAACTCAACATATTTTTTCCTGAAATCACATTACAGTATACATAATTTGTTTATCAAGCCACCTAACATCGTTCAAATAAACCCATCCACAAAACTGAACCAAGAACCAACGTCATCCAAAAAACTGTAACACTACACACAGTCACACACCCCATCCATCAGCGTTCATCACAAATCAACAAGACGCATGCTTTCCGCCGGGACTCGAACCCGGGACTAATGGCGCCGCCCGATTTATTAACAACACTACATACACACGCTAATGTAGTTAAAGAAGGGGAATAAAAGGTTCTCTCAAAATTATGGCGACCAAAACAATGGGTGATGGTGGAGGCTATTTTTAAGAAGTTTCTTATAAAAATAGATGTAGCTTGCTTGATATTTTAAGTATTTTTTTTTTTGTTTGGGTGTTATGTATCTTTTTCCCAATCTATCTGTATTAATAATGAAGCCTAAAAGAGTCTGTTTGTTTGAACTACGCGAGGACCCTTAGGGCAAAGACAAAAATGTTAGAAAGAACGCTGAACGAAAACGAAGTAATACCGCCGGCAGATGACGCTATGTGACGGGGTGGGGCGTATAAACAAAAAGTTATTTTTTAGTAAATATGGAACTAGGGAAATTATAACTCAATTGTAAGCATTCAATTAATTATATTGTGTTTTGATTCATCGTCTGCCTAGCGTTTACCAAATATTTTGGGGTCTGTTTCCAGTCTAACCGGATGCAGCTGAATACCAGTATTTTAAAAATCTGTAATACAAACAAGTCCATCATCACTTGTGGTGATTTTAATGTTAATTTGTTAGAAAATTCTGGATTAAGTACTAAAATCATAAGTTTGTTTCAGTCATACAATCTTGCTAACCAATTTTTGGAGCCCACTAGAATAACTCCTACTAGTGCCACATGCCTAGATAACATATATACAGATGCTATACCAACCCGCAAAGAAATTATTAATTCAATAGACTCAGATCATTGCGGACAATTGATCACTATTACAAATTTAAACAAAAAGGCTACTAAAAAAGATATCACTGTAAACCCAAAAACAACTAAACGCTTGGAAACATTTAAGACTAAACTTCTGAGTAAATTACCACTTTTGTTGACTAATGCTGACCCTAATCAACAATTTAATGATTTTTTTAATATGTATTGCACACAATTTGATAATACATTTATTCCAAAGATATTATCGGTTAATAGTAACGCTTCCTTCAGTGACTGGGCCACCATTGGTATACATAAAAGTAGAAAACGACTTTATGAATTATATGAAGAACGGATTTGTATAAACACTGCTGAATTTAATTTATATGTTAGAAATTATTCTAAAATATTTAAAAAAGTTTGTAGTATTGCCAAGTCACGTTACTTGAGTTCAAAAATTAAAAATAGTAGTAACATTATTAAAATGACTTGGAATGTAATTAATAGCGAAACGGGAAAGTCATGCAACCGAAGTAGTGACTACAGCCTTGCTATTAATGACAATATAATTAAATCAGATTCTCAAGTCGCCGCGGCCTTTGAAAATTTCTTTGCAGAGATTCCCGTATCAACTACTAGATCTCTAAACTCATCACCCACTGCTGCAGAGTCTTTACTTAAGGAAAATGTTCCAGTTTGTGATTCTGAATTTCACTTCGAATATGTCACCTGTAAAGATATAATTAAAACCTTTCACACATTAAATGTTAAAAAGACCGCAGATCTTTGGGGTAATTCTGTGGATGTTGTTAAGTCGATTATAAACATTGTAGCACCTACTTTAGCTGTTATATTTAATAATTGTATCGACCGTGGTGAGTTTCCTGATCTTATGAAAAACAGTAAAATAATACCATTGTTTAAATCGGGTAGTACATCAGACCCTACTAACTATAGACCCATTTCAGTACTACCTACCTTTAGTAAAATTTTTGAAAAACTTATTTTAAACCAAATGCAAAGATTTTTTAATTAAAATAAATTACTGCATAACAAACAGTTCGGTTTCACAAGGGGTCGTTCGACTACCGATGCCGGAGTTGAACTTTTAGGACATATTTATAATGCCTGGGAGGACAAATGCGATGCGTTGGGCATCTTTTGCGATTTGTCCAAGGCATTCGATTGTGTTCATCATGAAACATTAATCAGGAAACTGCACCACTACGGAATCCGTAACGCCTCCCTGGATCTTCTTACTTCTTACTTAAGTGATAGGATTCAGAGGGTTGATGTTAACGGAAAAAGATCACCCGGATCTGTAGTAAGAATGGGGGTCCCCCAGGGCTCAATTCTTGGCCCATTTTTATTTATTATTTATATTAATGACTTGCCTTACCTCATAAAGGATAATCATGATATAGTGTTGTTTGCAGATGACACTTCACTTGTATTTAAACTTAAACGTCAGCAGCTGGTTACTGACAATGTAAATAGCGCCCTCGCAAAAGTAGTTGACTGGTTTAATGTTAATAACCTACTACTTAACGAAAAAAAAACCAAATGTATTAAGTTTACGATACCCCATGTTAGACAAGTTGAAACTAGTGTTCTCATAAAGGATGAAGAGTTAAAACCCGAAGATATCACAGTATTCTTAGGCATAACATTGGATGCCAAGCTTCAATGGGGCCCCCATATAGATAAAATGTCAAAAAAGCTTAGCTCTGCAGCATACGCCGTTAGGAAAATTCGTGATTTAACTGATTTAGAGACAGCCCGTTTGGTTTACTTTAGTTATTTTCATAGTGTGATGTCGTACGGTATTCTGTTGTGGGGAAATGCCGCCGATATTCAGACAATTTTTATTTTACAAAAAAGGGCAATTCGTTCCATTTATAAATTAAGTCCCAGACACTCCCTCAGAGACAAATTTAAAGAGATTAATATAATGACTGTGCCTTCTCAGTACATTTATGATAATCTTTTGTATGCACATAAAAATATTAATCTATTTAAAAAATACAGTGATATCCATAACATAAATACTAGGAACAAACACAAATTTGTTGTTCCTTCATCAAGGCTCAAAAAAATAGGTGGCTCGTTTAGATGCCAATGTATACGTTTTTATAATAAACTTCCTAGTCACATTCAAGAACTAAGCCTAAATAAATTCAAATCTTTTATAAAGCGTAAACTATGCCAAAAAGCCTATTATACTGTAAATGACTTTATTGAGGACAAAAAGGCTTGGGATTGAGCTGCTCCAATAAGTTTAGACTGCGAATGTTGTTTTATTTTATTTTGCGATTTTACACTTTTTTTTTTTTTTTTCTTAATATCTATTTACATAAACAATGACATGAACATTTACTATTTACTGTGTAAAGTATTATATTATTTTATTTATTGTGAATGTGAGGACTATGTGGGTCATTGTTTCCGTTTTAATCATGGTCTGGCGGTTTGAGTAATTTATGCGGCCTACCCAAATGTCCTTTCTTTGGTATTGTTCGTCGAATCGTTGAGCTCCCTAAGTTTGAGTTGAGCAGCATGATTACTGACAAATGCGTGCACTGACTGGACAGGTCCACTCAAATTTGTGTGGTTCTTTCCTCAAAAGACCATTTCAGACACCAATCTACATGGTCCTCAAAATGATCTGACCAAGACTATTTCTGGATTTTTATATACACATTGACATTGATAAATTTTACATATACAGTGACATGAATATTTACTTTGTAAAGTATTATATTATTTTAATGACTGAATGTGAAGACTATGTGGGTTATTTTTTTTTTTTTGCCTTTTCTTCTTTTTTTTTATTTTCTCAGATAGTTTTAGTCATGGTCTGGCAGTTTGAGTAATTTATGCGACCCACCCAAATGTCCTTTCTTTGGTATTGTTCGTCGAATCGTTGAGCTCCTTAAGTTTGAGTTGAGCTGCATGATTACTGACAAATGCGTGCACTGACTGGACAGGTCCACTCAATCGGTGTGGTTCTTTCCTCAAAAGACCATTTCAGACACTAATCTACATGGTCTCCACATGATCTGACCAAGATTATGTCTGGACTTTAAAAGAGACTGTGACCTCTGAGTTTGTTTCGGCCTTTCTTCTCAGAGTAGTCAGTTAGGAAACGCCGACCTCATCTCGTTAAAAAAAATATGATTGACATGTAAAAGTGTTTGTACAAACCTACTTACAGAAATAAAATCATTTATCATTTATCATTTACACGAAACGACTGCCTATCTGACCTCCACAACCCAGTTACTGGATAACACGATATCCCTTGGTAAGACTGGTTGTCAGACTTTTGGGCTTCTGACTACCCGTAATGACTGTCTAAGTGTCTAAACACACTATGCCGAAGTTACGCGACCGAAGTTCGGCGGCTGATTTTACGTTCCGACGTATTCGGCTGATATGACACACCATAAGTGCCAAACTTACGCGGCAGAAATTCAGTTCCGCAACTCCCCGCTGTTCCCCGCCCCCGGATCTTCGTCGGCAATCGAACCGAACTTCGGTCGCGTATAATGTGTGCTCACAGAAGTTCCCGCTGAACTTACGCCCGACCGAAGTTAGGCTGTTCGCTATGACGTGACGTAATTTCGGTCGTAGTGTGTCGTCAGTAATTCAAATAGCATTGCAGGCGTAATTGTGCTGAACTTCGGTCGCGTAACTTCGGCTTAGTGTGTTTAGACACAAAGATCCACGAATGACAGCCGAGACGAGCCACGGAGGCGTCTCGGTATGAAAAGATGCTCATCCATCCACAGACCAACCGCGGCAAGCGCAGCTTAACCTGATCGATCGAACTATGCGGCTGTTATTATTTTTAGTAGTGATAAGACTTAAACAAAATAACTGTTTCATATTATTTCAAATTCACACAATTGGCTAACCCCGCGAGGAATACATGCGTGCAATGCTATGCTTTGTAGTCTTGTAAGATTGTATGGATAGATTAGAAGCTCTATACAACTAACTATGTCAGGGATGGGATCCAAGATTGCTGAGCCACAGCTGATAACACTCTCCCATCTATCGTCTTTCCCATCTCCCATATCATGGCAACTATCAGCCATAAACTGAGCTTCAAACATCCCTCAAACATACTAATACCACAGTCAAATAAATCATTATAATCAAATAATGTATTCATAACTCTAAAACGAGGGACACACGGGCGTCGCAACGCCGCCGACGTTTTTTCCCGTGATGTATTGCTTCCTTCATGCAGGATTATAGCCGTGCCGTTGAAACGCCAAATGTTTTGCGATTCAACGGTGTGTGCACACTCTTATAATTGGAGTGTGAAATCGTTGAACAAAAAATAGTTAGCGTAATTTGACAGATGTAAATAGGCCGTGGAATAACGCGGTTGGTTTAAGTTTTGGTTAGGTTCATTAATTTCAGCAGTGGTGGCCCAGTGGTAACGGCTAGGTCGTGGATTTAAAAATATAGGCTGAATATGCGTAAACCTACGCATTAATTAGTAAGTTTTTGTTTTTGTTACTGATATTTTTTAACTCAGCTTGCAGGATGCCAGACTGATCAGCAGTTAGATACTTACTTGGTAAAGACATAATGGCAGAAGATTCGTAACTTCTTCGACTTACAATAATAAGACACGTAACACATCTTAATAATATTATAAGTATACTTTACCGAAATGCTTAAAACTACTATTATTAATTAATAATAATCATATATATATATATTTTTAAGTCTTTTTCATTTATTAACAGATATTTTTATCTAACACACTTAAAATAAGAATAATATGTACAAGTATATAAAAATAAGGGGAAAAACTCAAAGGGCATCAAAAAATTCGTCCGCATCGCTGTCAACAGGAAAAGTGCCCAAAAGGCTGGCAGCATTGCCAATAATATTATACTTTTTTTAATAAAAACGTTTACGAAAAGTGTAGATTTAGCCAACAGTAGCTTTCTATAGTGCCTAAAAATAAACTAAAAATAAAATATTTAAATTACAGTTGCAAGTACCTAATGATAGTTCGGAATTAGAATGTTAGGTATCGATCCGTCAGGTTTATTCAAACTTGTGTTTCGATCATCACATATGGGGTACTATAATTGTTAGTACCTAAGTATTTAAAAGTTTAGTAATAGTGTGTTCAAAAGACAACACAACACAATAAACAACGAAATCAGTACTGAAAATCGAGTTAAAAATTTGTTTCAATTCTTTTCCTTACAGTCTTCAGGATGTTAAAGCAAGTGTCTCTAGAAAAGAAAAAGCATTAAGGTCTCAACATCTTCGAACTATTCGGTTATCCCACACTTAGTTAGATGCCAAGTCTAGTCACTACTCTCAGGCACTTCTTTCCAATCCCGCCACGTTTCGGCACCAATAATCAGCATCTTACATAACCCGTAGACTCCACCGTCAGTGTAAATAATGTATGTGTGAGCAGCGACGCGAGCGCCACCTATTGACTTAATCAAAGACCGCTAAATGTGCGCGTGATCGCCAGACGTGAGAGGTGTTCTATACACGCGTACTGGCAGGCGGAGAAGTGCTCGGGAAAATAAAAAGGAAAAAATTGTACTGAAAACTGTAAAGGCCTGTCTTTTGATGATTTTTAGAGGTATTCCTTGTGTTCATGTTAATGTAAATTGTAACTGTTTGCATTTTTGCGTTGAAACTGAAATTTACACTTTGTTTTTTGTATTAATAGTTTCAAAAGCTTTTGCTTTGGAAGCTAAAAAAAGCCTGCTAAACTTCCACTTGCTCTTAATGCACTCCAGTCTGGCATATTCACTGTGGAACTAATCTGAGGTGCAGTAAAACGAATATTTGATTTGCTATTTCTGTCTCTTATCCGTAGTGTCTCAGTGCTCTCTGGATCGAAGAATTCTCCCCTTAAACTGAATTTTATGTGATTATAGCGTATCATCATCTGCCTAGCCTTATCCCAACTACGTTGGGATCTACGTTGGCTTCCAGTCTAACCTGCAGCTGAATTTTACATGGAGAGACTGCCTATCTGATATCCGCAACCCACTTACTGGGTAATACGATACCCCTTGGTAAGACTGGTTATCAGACTACCCGTAACGACTGTTAAAGATTCACGAGTGACAGCCGGGACCAACGGCTAAACGTGCTTTCCGGGGCACGGAGGGTCTCGGGGAGTAGAAATGGTCACCCATCCACAGAACAACCGCGGTAAGCGTAGCTTAACCAGATCGATCGACCTGTGCGGCTGTTATTATCTGTTCTTCTATACTAATATTATAAAGAGGAAAGATTTGTATGTATGTTTGTAACGAACTGGCTCAAAAAGTACTGGACCGATTTTAAAAATTCTTTCACCATTTGAATGCTACATTATAAGAAAAAAATAAAATGTTTAAAAAATAAATGTCCACCCGTGCGAAGCCGGGACAGACAGCTAGTTATATATAGCGTATAATTCATAAAAATAATAAAACAACACACATCGACCTATCGTAAGTATGTATTTGAAATAGTAATAAAATTGTCCAGTGCCCACAGGTCCATGAATTAAAAAAAAAGAAAACACGGTAAGTCTTACAAAAAATGTCTAAAATTTCCCAAATACTTTACCCCACACCAGTACCGTCGTCGGCGAGTTATCAAAAAGCTGTGCTTATGCATAGTTTGTGTGCTAAGTGCTTATACTTATCTGTGGCGGTGCAAAAGTGGTGTTCGGTGTTTATCTGCCGTTCTAGCGATGTTGAAACGGTGCTGCCTGATAGCACGCTTCTGTTTATCGTCAGGCTGTAGACGTCGGTATTTAGGGAAGTCGGCAATTTGATATTTGATGACGTAAGAAGAAATGGTGGGTTATTTTTGGGTCTATAAGTCAGTCAGAAGTTTCTAGAGCTGTCGGAATTGTTCTACTTCTCTTGTATTGGCAAGAATAATAATTATTATAGGAGTTTGTATCTCATGTAGACGTGTTCTTGAGTGGAGAACGCGAATCGGCAAACATAAGTTAGGACGCCTTCAGGCTAGGTGGAGCAACGATCTTCGCTGCGGCTGGTAGCAGCTGGATGAGAGTTGCTAAAAATTGAGTTGAATGGCGGGCAATAGGAGAGACCTACGAGTACCTCGAATGTCCAGCAGTGGACTGATGTAAGCTGATGATGGTAGAACAATCTAGAGTCTAGACAAAATCAAACTGGTTACTAATTTAATTGTAAAATTCTTTTTTTTTTACATTGATTTACATTCTGTAATTACTTTAACTCACGCCTTGACTTATTACTTGTAATTTTTTTTTTTAAATAATAATCGTCTACTTTTACCAGTTTGTAAATATATGAGCACCATGTATCTATCAGATAATTAACTTGTTTGTCATGGTTTCATTTTTACTAATCAGCCCGGATATATACAATACAATTATTAACTTTAAATAAATGCCTACCTCCTTTATTGTTTAGTTTTTTTCTAGCGAAAAGCCTTCGTAATAGTCTCTATTATTTATTTACCATCTCTAGCTACAACTTTGTAAAAAAAAATCTGAAATCTTACACTTATTTTATCATATTAATTCATTTACCTATTGTGGTAGAGTAATTTTATTTTAGTTGCATCGTCTTCACATATTAATATATAATAATTAATGTATACAAAATATTGTAAAACATTTTAAAAGAATAACGGTGGAGTTTCTTGCCCATTCTTCTCCATACGAAAACTACCTTTTGGAAGGGGCGACTAGAATCGATTCTATTTTATTGTAATATTTGGCGTTCAAAAGTGCGTTTTATGTGCCTATTTGAAATAAATGTTTTAACTTTTGACTTGACTTTGACTTTGGTATCTCATGCCATGGTAACACTGTTGAGAGGGAAACCATCTTGTAATTTGTTGTGGAGTATTAATTATCTATCCCAAGGTGTTTTGTGGAGAAAACATGTTTTTAAATTTCTAAAGTCTACATATTGTATCCATCGTGAGAAAACCGGCATGTCCTAGAACCTAAAATTCAAAGACATGTGATATTCGCTAACCCGCACTGGGCCCGCGTGGTGAATTACGGCCCACTCCCTCTCAGAAAGGAGGCCTGTGTCCCAGCATTGGGAAATTATAGGCTGATTATGCTTATTTAAAGGTCAAAATCGAAACCATAATATAACAGTTAGCTTTCATATACAAATAAAAATAATTAACCCAAAAATACCCACTCAGCTCCATAACGGTTCTTTCAAAAATAAGGTGCAGCGCAGACGGCACACTTTTTGTGCGATCGAGTCTGCGGCGCACAAAAAGTCTGCATGACGCGCAAAAAGTCGGCCGCGGATTTTTCACAGACTCAACGCACACGACGCACATCTTCGATCATTCTGTCGGCAGAGCTGTAGGGACGTAGACGCTATGGATATCGTGCAGAGATCGTGAAGTATTATTTTGATAATAAATCGCGCCATGATAATAGATCGCGTGCGTTACGTCCACCCCTAGCATATGCAGATTGCCGACTAAAATGTGCGCCGTCTGCGTTAGCACGCGTTGAAGCAAACGTTCCATTTTTTTCACACACTTTTTGTGCGGAGCGGCGCGGCGCGGCGCGGCGCGGTCTGCCCGAATTACACGGATTTTTTGTGCGCCGGACTTTTTGCGCGTCGTGTGCGTTACTGCATATAATTGCATAGGTTCTATTTTCACAGACTAAAAAGTGCGTCACGGATAGTCTGTCGTCTGCGCTGCACCTAAGTGTTACAAAAACGATATTTCCAAATTATCAAAACAAAATACTAATAACCCTTTACCGTGATTTTAATGTTAAATTTATTAAGGTTCACCAATACAGCAGAGTTGAATATCGGGTACCCGCATTAAATATGGGGGCAGTGAAGGGGGAAAGGGGTAAAAAGTGGGGTAACACCATACTGATATCACCGTATTGGGACATATTCGTTACGGATAGACGACAAAATATAATTATTAGTTATGGACGGTCCGGCTGCCGTATTATTAATAAGCTTTGGTGCTGATTTTGCTAAATATTTGGAGAATTTGATGTGTATGTTTTTAGGGTTGAGAGCTGCGGTGATGATTTTTTGGTGTTAATTAATAAGTAAAGGGTTTTTTTTATTAAACGGGACGAGGGCGAATGATGGTCAGTGTCATCTACCTTTTGTCTTTTAATTACACGATGCGGTGACATAAGTAGTACCTACTGTAGAGAATGCAATCTGACATGGTTTTATCATGCTGTTTTACGAGACAAACATTGATTTATATTTAGTACTAGCTGCGCCCCGCGGTTTCACCCGCGTAAGTTTTGATCCCGTGGGAATATCGGGATAAAAAATATCCTATGTGTTATTCTGATGTATAAACTATATTATTGTAAAGTTTCATCAAAATCCGTTCAGTAGTTTTTGCGTGAAAGAGTAACAAACATCCATCCATCCATCCTCACAAACTTTCGCATTTATAATATTAGTAGGAAGTAGGATATATATATGAAATTTGGCACATGGGTAGACCATAACATAGCGAAGGACATAGGCTAACTTTCATCCAGGATCGCAGGCTAAGTCGCGGGCAACAGCTAGTATTGTATAAATGAATTTAAAGATCCAAATAATTACGTGATAAACTGATGTTACTAGCATCCCTTCGATGCCAACAGCACCCATGTATGTCTAGCTACAAGTTTAATTTTATATAAAAAAACACTCACTCTCTCTTTTTTCAAAAATAGGTACTTATACTTCGAATCAAATTCCATTGTCTTAAAAGCCTTAACCCTACTTCGCTTAACAATACAGAGGCATACAAAGAAAACCATTGAAGAAAAACGCTTGAAAACCCCAAAAAATCGGACACGAACTACAAAAAACGCCGCAAACCGATTACCGATTGATTTCCATTGTTTAAACAAATGAGAGACAAAGGAGCCTCGCTAATGCCATCCGATTTGATCATTCAATTAAACCTGAATAGGAAAGAAAGAGGTTTACAGTCCAAAATCCATATAAATCATGCTCACTGATAATAATTGCTTCGATGATAATCGGCCTTTTTCGCTCGCATTCGGTTTTAGACGATTATTAATTTTCTATTTCTGAATTGAGTTATTCGATTGTGTGAAAAAATGCTTTTGAGCGGATCTGAATGGGTGAGAATGAAAGAAAGATTTGTGTGGAAGAAAGGTGTATATCATGTTTCACAAAAGGGTTGTGACAGTATGTGTAACATATTTTTTTTTGTCGACACCTTGTGTTTTTGATTTACACTTTGGTATTTATGACTTTGTAGATTATGTGTTAGAAGATTGTTGTCTTCATCAAAGTGGAGTTAGACACATGTGGCTCTAATCTTTTAACCGTTCTTCAATATGTTAATTTAAAGCGTGAGATATAGTTTGATAGGACTTGGGGACAGTGTCAACTTTAAATTCAGTTGAATATTTTTCATTTAGCGACGAAAGTTATCGTTTATGAAAATCTCGTACAATGAGTTATAGCTAAGTCTAATGATAATCATTACAATAAAAAAAAACACTTGAAATAAAAAATGAGACGCACAATTTCATTAATTCATTCATTTCAGCCGAAAGAGATCCACTGCTAGACCTAGGCCTCCCCAAGCACTGCCACTTCGACCAGTCCTGTGCTTACCGCATCCAGTAGATTCCTGCGGCGTTCACCAGGCCATCAGTCCACCTTTTTGGAGGCCTTCCGACGCTACGTCTTCTGGTACGCAGTCGCCACCCGAGAACCTTTCGGCACCATCGGCCATCTGTTCTGCGCAATTTCGCCAAGTATTATATGATAGGGAATTCTCAAACAGGACAGAACGCTAGGAATCCAGCGGGATGGTCCGAAAGGGTTACCACTGCCCCGGAACATAAAGGGCTAAGGAAGGAACACGAGTGGGTTTTAGTCAGTCATTTTATGATTTCCCATCCACAAAAAAATCACGTAACATTCAACATGCAGCAAGATTCTAAATACACAAAAGATAGACCTAAGCAGCAGACGGTTCACTCCATAGATTTAGTATATACTACACTAAGTACACTTTATTCGAGGAATAATTTTCAAATTTTGACAGTTATTTTATCCAAATCTATCAAACGTCAATTTTATTCCTCGAATAAAAGTTATGTAATGTGTGCTCGATGAAAAAATCAGCCTTACATCAATGGTACGCTCTAAAACACACAGACTAAAAACTGCCAGTACATTTGATATTCAATCTCGAAAGTCAAAAATTCAAAAACCGAACCCGATCTCTAATGAATTAAGGGCAGCGTAGTTTACGTCCCCCAGTGGAAGGGGGACGGGGGGAGCCCGTTCGGCAATTTTATCATGTTATAAATTTGAATTTGTATAATACTCTGGCATTAACGCATGATTTATACAACTTGACTCCGCTAAGATTTCAAAGATGAAAAACAATAAATTATGTAACCGTAACTATTGCGTTTAATGGCGACGGAGCGGTAAGAGTTGTGTGGATGTGGTATATTGTGCTATATTGTTTTGGTAGAAAGTCGATAGAAACGGTTTTCCGAATGCTTTGTCGATCTTCTTCTTAGCGTGACGATAGCAATCTAAATGGACTCGGCCCAGAATTCGGCTACCTGTTTGGCGCCATCACTAGCATCCATTAGTTTCTGTAACGTGCAGCTGACAGGACACGCAGGACACGATACTAAATGTCCCATCGTTTGTGGGACAGCACCACATTTACACTCCAAGGCGGAGTCGTCTATGAACCTCCACCTGAACAGGTTTTCCTTGCTTCTGCCAACCTGGGTCCGGAGTCTGTCCGACTGTGTGCTTTATCGATGATGTTTTGAGTTTAAACAAATAACATCTGTTCAATTAGATGCTTAAGATTTCATAATACACTAGTATTGTAACCTAGACGCTTGATAAGACTTTTTAAAAATTCTTTGCTGACTTCTTCCAACAGCATTATTGCCCTCTGCCATTTGCCATAAATGAAACTGCTTTCTAGCAGACTTCATCATAAAAGTCTACTTAACACAATAATGATTTAAATAATAATTTCTGATACCTACATAATTAATTGACAAAGGCCCCGATTCTGTTGTTCACAAACTATACTAAATTTAAGTTCAGGGCATCTCTTTCTTTCTATTTCATTAAGAAAAGGACAAAAGATAAATATTAGTTTAGTCCTGTCAAATTACGTAAATTGACGCGCCTGATGTAAATTGACGTATTTTTAGTAGCCAATTTTTTAATCACGTCTAAACTTGTCTATGGATTATCTGATTAGACGGGACTAAACTAATATTTATCTTCTGTCCTTTTCATAATGAAATAGAAAGAAAAAGATGCACTGAATTTAAATTTAGTTTAGTTTGTGAAACCCCCGATTCTGTTAATCGGGGCCAAAGACTGTCTATCAAAATCTTAGCTTAAATATTTTCAACAATTTCATACCGACGCGTGTCGTGTCTTATCCACTCTAACCTTACCCCCAAGAGTTGACGACTTTTTACTTGACCGAATTTATGCGACACATTTAGGAGGAGCTCGTCGTATACAAGTCAGTTAAATATTTAGCTTTCATCCAAATTTATACGGTTTATAGTGGAAAAAGCAAGCTTTGGTTCCACGCCGTAAATCCTCGTGATTGATAATTTCTATTGTGAACTAAAAAGGTCTGGTTTTTGGTAGTATTGCACGTTACTGATGGTAAATGGTATTGTTGTTTCGTTCTGTTTTAACTGGGTGTTAGGGGTTGGTATAGGAACTGGTTTTAATTAATTTTCTTCGGTGATTCGTTTGTATTTGTTATGCGCTATAATTTTTATTAGACTTGTTTTTTGTGTGACAGTGGTGTGTGCTTTGTACTAGGATGCTGTTAAATTTCTTACTGGGAATCTGTAAAGTGTAGGTTTAGTGTACAAATTTCTTTCAGATATAGAAGCACGAATAAAATCTAATATTATAATCAATCTGATAACTCGAATTAATCATGAAATTAAATCATCATCTGCCTAGCCTTTTCCCAACTATGTTGGGGTCGGCTTCCAGTCTAGTCGAATGCAGCTGAATACCAGTAATTTTACATGGAGTGACTGCCTATGTGACCTCCACAACCCAGTTACTGGGTAATACGATACCCCTTGGTAAGACTGGTTGTCAGACTTTCGGGCTTCTGACTACCCGTAACGACTGTCAAAGATCCACGAATGACAGCCGGGACCAACGGCTTAACGTGCTTTCCGAGGCACGGAGGGGTCTCGGTATGTGAAGATGGTCACCCATCCACAGACCAACTGCGGCAAGCGTAGCTTAACCTGATCGATCGACCTGTGCGGCTGTTATTATTTAGCCACGGTCCCCTCTTCATAAAATGAACCATGAAATTAAATGCAATTGTTTATTCTGTAAATTCCTATTTACAACTAAATTTCAATTTTCTAAAGTGGTTCCGTCGCCATTTTATTTAATAAAAATAAGCTTATTGGATTCGACATGTTCTATCTAACTACCCCTGAGAAGAAATGGCATAACAAACTCAAGTGTCAAAGTCTCTTTTAAAGTCCAAACATAATCATGGTCAGATCATGTGAAGACAATGTAGATGAAATGACTATGTGGGTTAATTTTCTTTTGCCTTTATTTTTTTCTCAGATAGTTTTAGTCATGGTCTGGCAGTTTGAGTAATTTATGCGATCTACCCAAATGTCCTTTCTTTGGTATTGTTCGTCGAATCGTTGAGCTCCTGAAGTTTGAGTTGAGCTGCATGATTACTGAGAAATGCGTGCACTGACTGGACGGGTCCACTCAATCTGTGTGGTTCAAAAGATCATTTCAGACACCAATCTACATGGTCTCCACATGATCTGACCAAGATTACGTCTGGACTTTAAAAGAGACTGTGACCTCTGAGTTTGTTTCGGCCTTTGTTCTCAGAGTAGTCAGGTAGGAAACGCCGACACATCTCGTTTTTAAAAATATGACTGTAATTATGTTTGTACAAACCTACTTACAGAAATGAAATCATTTATCGTTTAGATTAGTTCCTGAAAAGGTCTTTTGAGGAAAGAACCAAACAGATTTGAGTAGACCAGTCCGGACAGTGCAAGCTCATCACATCAGTGGCCAGCGAAATTCGAGTGTTTAACTAGTATTTTCTCATTTAATTTGCAGACTCACTACATTATGATACTACACAGACATACTCAATGCTATTATGTTTTTTCCAGTGTTTTTACATATCACTAAGAATGCTACTTAACCTGTAATTGGCGGCTGTCTAAGGCTAATATTACCTATAGTTAAGATACATTGTATACAGCAGCTGTTAGTAAACATTCTAAGCCATAACTTACTTAGTCATGGCGCAGAATTGAATAAAAAAAAATATCCTTTTGATCTACGAGTACCAATCTGCATTTTTAACCGTCCTACATTAAAAGGTTCAAATAAAAATACCTCAATTTACGACTACAAATATTTGGTAAATAAACAATGCAATGTCCTTATATCGATACAAAGTGATCCCCATGACGAGATATACGGTCAAAATAAATACTGAATGAATATACTTACATACTTTTGATATATTTATTGATAAATATGTTTCAAGATGGCCGACTTTTACTGTCGTATAAAGATGACTATTTAGTGGCGTTTATAAGGTTTTATGTAGTGCTTGGTTTGTGTGGAAAAAGCATTTGTTTTTATGATCGAGTTGATAATTTTGTAATATGTTTTTTCACCACCTCTGGTATACACAGTAAAATTATCGAGCAAATAGTTTCATACAAATCCCGAGAGAGGCCCGTGGCTAAATGATAACAGCTGCACAGGTCGATCGATCAGGTTAAGCAACGCTTGCCGCGGTTAGTCTGTGGATGGGTGACCATCTTTACATACCGAGATCCCTCCGTGCCTCGGAAAGCACGTTAAGGAGTTGGTCCTGGCTGTCATTCGTGGATCTTTGACAGTCGTTACGGGTAGTCAGTGGCCCGTAAGTCTGTGACAACCAGTCTTACCAAGGGGTATCGTATGAGTAACTGGGTTGTGGAGTGGAGGTCAGATATGCAGTCACTCCATGTAAAATACTGGTATTAAGCTGCATCCGGTTAGACTGGAAGCTGACCCCAACATAGTTGGGAAAAGGCTAGGCAGATGATGATGAGTTTCATACAAATCTAGTTCTAACTTTTTAATTTATCTATCAGGAGGTGATTTGTAATCCTGTTGTCGTGTGTGACTATTAATAGAAAATCTCTTATAAATGCAAAATACTCTAGTTTAAAATGAAAACTTAGGATTTAGGATTGATAGCAATAACACTTGGCGGTAGATGCGTTGATGTCACCACGGTAATTATCCCACGTGACTGATAGCGCCACCTATGCTATGAGTGCTTTTCGATTTGCAATTATGTTATGTAGCATGGAAGTGTTTTAATCAGTCGTGTATCTTTTTTTTTTTGTGGATGGGAAATCATCAAATGACCTCTCCCGCTCAGGGTGGAGCAGGAGGGAGTGTCAGACTCTTACTGACTAAAACCCACCCGTGTTCCTTCCTTATAGCCCTTTATGTTCCGGGGCAGCGGTAACCCTTTCGGCCAATCCCGCTGCCCCATCAGTCGTGTATCTGACGTATACATTATGTTATTATTCTTAGCGTATCAATGGGAATCTAAGCCGAATTTTGGGCCGAGTGCCCAGAATTCGGCTACTTTTTGGCGCCAGCACTAGTGTCCATCAGTTCCTGTAACGAGCAGACGACAGGACACGCTATTTATTATTATTATTAGCCTGTGATGTCCCGCTGCAGGGCAAAGGCCTCCCTACTCTCTTTCCACTTCTCTCTGTTCAAAGCTGCTAAGGACCAGTTCTTGTTGAAGGAGTCCAGCTCATCCCGCCATCTCCGTCTGGGCCTGCCACGATGTCGCTTACCATTCAGAGAGACCCATTGGGTCGTAAGATAGGCCCATTGTTCGTCTGACATGCGGCAGATGTGTCCAGCCCAGTTCCATTTTAGCGTGGCTGCTTTCCAAGTGACATCAGTTATCTTTGTGATGGAACGGATAGGACACGCACATTATGTTATTGGCTATAGATTAGGTAAGTACTTTTTATCTTCAACGTATCGCTGGCACGACAGTTATTTAAATTCTTTTGGCCTAAAACTTCGCCACTTCCACGTCACTATCGGTGGCAGCGCAGAAGTCACTTTAGCTGCATGTTTTGGGGCACAAAACGCAGGATAGGAGTGTTGTCGCACTTCTTGTGCCGCTGTCAGTTGTGTCAAACGGGAATCGGAACGTCACCAGAGGTTAGGAGGGGAGCGCCAGGACAGCCATTCTTGGAAGGCGTGCGTCCCTTTTTACCTCGGACGGTCGGCGAAGCAACACCTCTCCGTGAGACTCCATTTTGGTATTAGTGTAATTGGAAATAATCATAAATAATGTTGGTAAAACATTATTTCTAAACATTTAATTATTAGTAAAATATTCCATTGTTATTGATCTTATTTCTTTAAAAATCAGTTTTGTGGTAAGTTATTTAAATAAATAAATAAAAATGTAACAGTTGATTATTTGAAAATTATATTATCTAACGGTTTAAGGAAGTAACGCTGATTGACCTCATTTGATTATAGTTACGTATAACATTATAGCTACTTTCTGACCAATGAACGTTTCTTATGATTTACTGACCGTTATTTATTTTTCTTATAAGACTTGGAGCATATCTAGCTAACATGATCATTATTGTAGGTAAGTACGTAACTATTAATGCAAGACCAATTTTATCTGTTTTTCAGACCAAAGGATCATCTCTTCTAGGGAAACTGCACCTCCATTTTGATGATACTTCTCAAGTTGTTCGTACTTAAAAGGCAACACAATTCATGATAAGAACTAGGATCATTATTAGTTATGACACATTAATTGATAGTTATTTAAACTATCGCTAATGTCATTAAATGCCTGCAACATGCATATCCTGTGCCAAAGTATTTGCCACTTTGACTGACATTAAATTAACTCTCTCTAATAGCAATGAAATAAAAACAGTGTGATACATTATTATTATTAGTTAAGCTTGTTTTAATTGACATGGATGATTCAGGTGGTAATTTATTTATTTTTCGGTTATTTACGTTTTTTTTTTATCTGGCCCAAGTTTGTTAAGCTTTTTCTATGGGCAATTATGTGTTTACCAAGAAGCTATTTTGAAAACTAAAACATTAGTACTCATTTCAATGCCAAACAAATTAAAAAAAAAATCGGTTTTGGTTTACTCTAAAAGCGAGCCATCTAAAGCCCGAAGAACGGATTTACCGAGATTTACCAGTAACTAGCAGCGCCCCGCGACTTCACCCGCATAAGTGTCGATCCCGTAAAAATATCGGGATAAAAACTTCAGGGATCGGGATAAAAGGTTCAGCGGTTTAAGCGTCAAGAGGTAACAGACAGACAGACTCACTTTCGCATATAAAATATTAGGATGGATTTCTGATTTTTCCCTAATTATGTAACATAATTATATTCAATCACAATGCAACGGATTTTAAAGGATATTGCGAATCTATTACTTCATATGTTTGAAAAATTTGTCTGCTCGACCAGATAAATCACGCGATGAATGTAGTTGAATTTGTCAAAATGAAAGGCATGTCATTTTAAGTGTGTTACGCAATTAATCTGTAGATATCCCATCAACATTTCACACTGCAAAAAGTTAGAAACTGACCATAAACCTCTAAACACTCCGATAGGTAATTCTCCACAAAAAGTGAGCAAAAAAGAAACTATAAACATGAAATTAAAAGAACCTCCTCCACACTAAGTTAGCGGGTCCTTCGTCTCCGACTCTCGATTCACTCACAGCAGCCTATCACGTGTTTTTCATTTTAAATTTACACGCGATAGAGGTTTTTATACGTTTCATTTTACCACAGTAAGTGTTTGGTAATAACTTGGAAAGTTATCGCGAATTTATAGTTTTATTTAATTAGTATTAGTTACTGAGTTTTATCTTCGCTTTATAAGAAAATTGCAGAGTAAATGATGACTATAAATTACAAAACAAAAACCAAGTCGTTAACTTTGGTGGGTTTTTTATTAATAAAGTTATTGTTGCAGTTGTAAAGTCAGAAAACAAAGATTCCCATAAAGAACACTTAATGTTTCAGCTGTAATACATATACTGTAACCCAATAAGGGTTTTTGCCGCACAGGTCGATCGATCAAGTTAAGCTACGCTTGCCGAGGTTGGTCTGTGGGTGGGTGACCACCTTTACATATCGCGACCCCTCCATGCCTCGGAAAGCACGTTAAGCCCTTGGTCCCGGCTGTCATTCGTGGATCTTTGACAGTCGTTATGGGTAGTCAGAAGCCCGAACCAATCAGTTTGACAACCAGTCTTACCAAGGGGTATTGTATTACTCAGTAACTGGGTTGTGGAGATCAGATAGGCAGTCGCTCCATGTAAAATACTGGTATTCAGTTGCATCCGGTTAGACTGGAAGCCGACCCCAACATAGTTGGGAAAAGGCTAGGCAGATGATGATGACATTAATTGTTTTTCTTAAATTATTTGGATGGAACTTAGGTAATATTGAGACGATCAAGTTATCGTTGAGACTTATATAGCTCATCATCATCATCATCATCATCAGCCAAAAGACGTCCACTGCTGAACAAAGGCCTCCCCCTTAGACCACCACGCCGAACGGCAATCCGCCACTTGCATCCATCGGTTGCCCGCGACTCTCACGATGTTGTCGGTCCACCTAGCGGGAGGCCTACCTACGCTGCGTCTTCCGGTTCGTGGTTGCCACTCAAGAACTTTTTTTCCCCATTGGGTATCAGTTCTACGAGCGATGTGGTTATATAGCTATTTGGTTCATTTATATGAAAAAATAAGCAAAAGAATCATAGGGCATCAAAAAATTCGTCCGCATCTCTTTCAACAGGAACAGTGCGCAAAAGGCTGGCAGCATTGCCACGTTGTATGGCGATGCTAATTCTTTGGCCAAGAAATATGCCAGCCCTCTGGTCACGTGAAGAGTCGACTAACCACTTGGCGATATCTCGAAAAACCAAGTGGGAACTCGGAGCCTATGGCCCTGGTGTTTCAAGCCCAAACTATATATAAACGTTGGTCCTGCGCCTGATCTCTCTCCGGTCGTGTCGGATTGCCGTCCCATCGGACTATGAGAGTGAGGGAAGAGGGAGTGCACCTGTGTCTGCGCGCACACTTGTGTACTATAATATCTCCTGCGTACCTGGCTAATCTCCGTTCAGATTGGCCACCATGACCGAAATCGGTCGGGGAGGCTATTATAATATAAACTTATTATTGTTTTAAATGTTAGCTTATATTATGAAAATAATTTTAAATTAAACATATTCAACAAAATAATGAAAATTATCCTGTTCTGATTGTAATTCTGTTTTTCAAAATGCCTTTTTAAAACCAGATATAAATGTCTCATTAAACTGTTAAAATTATAACTTCGCTTCTCACTTTTCAGCTATATGAAATACTGTAATAATATCAGGAACTTCATTCATGACTCCTTAGACTAGACTTCTTCTGCACAATAGGCGAGTAGTTGATAACGGATTGATATCTTATCCCACGTCATAAATGGGCTTTCAGATGAGCTCACACCCATGACAATATTTTTTACAAAATCGGAAGATAATCATGCTTTTTCCCAAGGAACACGTTTCAAAGTCCTCAAGAGCAGCGGTCAAGCAAAGACAGACAAGTCTGAACCCCATCGACAATAAAGCCACAGTTCTTATATCTAACCAGTTCACTTTACGAGTAACGAGTGTTGAACACACGAGAATAAATTAAAGAAACCCACACGTTGGTCGCACGACGAGGAGTAACGTGTCACATAACTCGACTGTTTTTATTTACTTGCTGATCTGCTGGAAAAGGTGTTTTACTTGTTAGATTGGATCGAAATGTGTGAGGGAGAAATGTGATCTACGTTTTTATTATATAGGCTGGTATGCATCGACGTGCAAACTGTAACTATGAATTAAGTACATGATTATAGACCCCCCTGGCGTAGAAATTGTTTGTCTCATTCATGTTTCATAGAAAAATGTAATACCTACGCGGTCAAAATATATCTCTGCGCAATCTAGCAAAGATTGCGCAGAGTTCTTGTGGTGTGTGTTTTTTGTTTATTTTGGTTTTAGGGTTCAGAATCATGCCATCTGCTTTCAGTAGCTGATAACATTTTTAATGATACTTGTCACGAATTAGTTAATGTGTATTAAAGTTTGTACGAGGAGAGATTGAATATAGAAGCTTTATCGAAATGCTACATCATCATCTGCCTAGCCTTTTCCAAACTATGTTGGGGTCGGCTTCTAGTCTAACCGTATGCAGCTGAACACCAGTATTTTACATGGAGCGACTGCCTATCTGACCTCCACAACTCAGTTACTGGGTAATACGATACTCCTTGGTAAGACTGGTTGTCAGACTTTCGGGCTTCTGACTACCCGTAACGACTGTCAAAGATCCACGAATGATAGCCGGGACCAACGGCTTAACGTGCTTTCCGAGGCACGGAGGGGTATCGGAATGTATAGATGGTCACCCATCCACAGACCAACCGTGGCAAGCGTAGCTTAACCTGATCGATCGACCTGTGCGGCTGTTATTATTTAGCCACGGGCCCTATCTCTATCGAGATGCTACAATGAGATGGATTAAAAGTAGCCTTCTTTTGACATTTTGAACTATATAAAGATGGCCATTAGGCTAGGCTGCGAGACTTGCCAGTTAGACGTTTCGTGTTCGAATCCTACACACAAGACAATAGATGTAAACCCGCTCCTATCACAAGCATATTGAGCTTAATTGCAACTGTAAACAGGCAGACTAGTAATGTGCAAGGTGCAAAACCTTGAAGAAATGAAGAAAAAATCGCGTATATTACCATAGTACCGTAAGTACCTACAGACAGTCACCAGCAGAAAATGTAGCCCAAGCTCTAAATGTAAATTTGTAAACTAAATACAAATAAAAAGTGTAGAAAAGAAAATTTCAGTTTGAAAGAAAAAATCTTTCAACTTAAATTCCCGGGGAACTTTAAAAACAGCCGATCGATTCTGTAAAAATCTCACCGTGATAACTTAGGTGAAGTGAGCGTGAAGTGAGCTATCAATAGGGGCGATCCCTAACATCAGGTGGAATGACAGCTCACTTCACGCTCACTTCGCCTAAGTTATCACCGTGAGATTTTGACATAATATTTTACACAAGTAAATTTTAAAAATCGGCAAGCGTAGTGTAGGACGTCCCCCAGCTAGATGGACGGACGACCTAAAGTAAGTGGCTGGAATGGACTGGATGAGGAAGGTGGAGGACAGGGTGTTGTGGCGCAGCCTGGGGGAGGCCTATGTCCAGCGGTGGACTGCGATAGGCTGAGTTGATTGAATTTCAAAAAAGTGAGAGCTGTGGTGGCCCAGTGGTGATGGCCTGACTTACGAGTTTGTTGGTCGTAGATTCGAATACAAGCAGGCGCTTTTTTTAAGGAAGGGGCCCGTAAGGGCCGAAGCCTGCCGGGGCAGCGGGATTGTCCGATAGGGTTACCGCTACCCCGGAACATAAAGGGCTAAGGAAGGAACACGGGTGGGTTTTAGTCAGTAAGAGTCTTTTTTTTTTTATTGAGGATGGGAAATATTCAAATGACCCCTCCCGCTCTGGGTGGAGCAGAAGGGAGTGTCAGACTCTTACTGACTAAAACCCACCCGTATTCCTTCCTTAGCCCTTTGTGTTCCGGGGTAGCGGTAACCCTTTCGGACAATCCCGCTGCACCTCCTTCGCTGGCATGACTGCTTCGCAGAAGGAGGTGACTGCCTCCCACTCCCTGACCATGGCCCCGGACCATGGCTTGAACCAGGGCCGGGCGCGAGAGGTCGCCGCCAGATGGTGTGCAGGAACCTCCCGAAACACCCGTGTCCGGTGAGGACCTGCGTCAGGCGGTAGGTGAGGGCGCCGTGACGCCTCTCTAGCCACGGGGTCTTACCGCCACTATCGTGGCGTGCCCTAGTCAGTAAAAATCTGACACTCCCTTCTGCTCCACCCAGAGCGGGAGGGGTCATTTGATGATTTTCCATCCTCAAAAAAAAAAAAAAGCAGGCGATTTACTTTGTGTAAATAATCTCACTACTCTCAAAACGGTGGACGCAAGGAGACCGGCATATCCTAGAACCAAAAAATTGAAGAGATGTGGCATCTTCCAACCCGCACTGGGCCCGCGTGGTGGATGCCCACTACCTCTCACCGTCAGGAGGCCTGTGACCCAACAGTTGAACATTATAGGTTGATTATACAACGTGTAACTGAATAAACGCAAGTCCTGAAAGTAGTTTGTTCATAATTGACTACTGAATCGATTTCAGTAACTTTTAATATAGGTGTATTTTTTCCATAAATTATGTATTTTTACATACTAACCGCCCATTGAGCCAAATAAAATTGAATCTTATTTCAAGGCTATAAGACTCAAATTTAAATGCATAAAGTAATGCTAGTGTCAACACGATTTTCTTAAGACTATGCTATTGTAATCCTTAAAATGGAATATAGTGGCCACTTTTATCCGTTTTAAGGATTATAATAAAACTAAACAATATAAAACTACCGTTTCTAATAATATTAACGTATAATCTTGTGAAGCACAACTTAACGTGCTTATTTTCTGCATTTTCATTCTAAATTGTATGAAATAACCAAACAAACGATGAGGGCGCCACTGTGCGGTCGGCATAGTCTTAAGACTATGCCGACCGCACAGTGGCGCCCTCAATAGAAATCTTTAAAAAAAATAAGTTTTGGTCATTGTAGGTATTATGCTTTTAACTCAATACTCTAATTGGGGTGTATGAGGTCTTGCTTTAATTATGTTACACCTTGTATAAGGTTGTATGGTTGATCAACGTACCTAATGTGAAATTATTTCCTTAAATCAACTAGTGAAGCTATTTGGCATCTATTTTCATAAAAAAATCAGAATGCATAAAAAGGGGCAGAGCTGGAGGTCATTGCTAGTGTTTGCCCAGCTGTGGGATGATGCAAATAACAGTAACAGCCCAGCTGTAACGCTTTCATATTTCTCCTCTACCCTGAAATCAGACTACACTAATTTAATAATCACATTCATACCTCTCAAATTGTTTCGGTAACAAACACGACTATTAGAATTAGTTCCGTAGAAACACAGACAGAGACAAACGCACGCGTCACATTGAATGGCGAGTCTGTTTGTCTGTTGATGTATGAATGTCATTTATCCTGTGATGATAAAATTAGACATGAGAATATGCTGCTGTACAATATGTATTTAGTATGTGAAGGAATTTTGTCTTATTCATTCTTAGGTGGTTATAATGGCAATCTTATCATTTCGTTTGAATAAGTTTTTATATTTTATATCTTTTCGATAGATTATTTTATATTTTGTGAATGCGAGAACGTTGTAGGTTTATAGACTATAGATTTGTAGACCATTTTTCTATTTTATTATGTACCTGGTACTTGTTGACAGGCCTACACTGTCCTCCCATACCTAATGACAATGTAATTTGAAATCATTGTATCTAAAAATGTAACCGTGGAGTTTCTTGCCGGCTCTTCTCCATAGGAAACAATCAATTGGAACCGTGCACCTTAGTTTCTGACGTTTCATAAGTGCCCTTGTAATGAAATGTGAGTAAAATATTCAGATATTTTTTTGATTTTACGTGTGGTGGCTAGTATTAAAGAAACCTTGTTTTGGTATGGTCCCGAGCGCAATTTCTGAGCGTATGATCCTGTGTTGGATCCCCATAGGTCTGGCAAAGTGTTATTTGTTTTTCTGTTAGTAATAGAAATGTATCTTTATGTTTTTGTTGACATATTGTTGGGTGCCAGCTGACATCATCATCATCTGCCTAGCCTATTCCCTTCCCAACTATGTTGGGGTTGGCTTCTAGTCTAACCGAATGTAGCTGAATACCAGTATTTTACATGGAGCGACTGCCTATTTGACCTCGACAACCCAATTACTGGGTAATACGATACCCCTTGGTAAGACTGGCTGTCAGGCTTTCGGGGTTCTGACGACCCGTAACGACTGTCAAAGATCTACGAATGACAGCCGGGGCCAACGGCTTAACGCGCTTTCCGCGGCACGGTGGAATCTCGGTATGTAAATATGGTCACCCATCCGCGGACCAACCACGGCAAGCAAATATTTTAATATAATGTTTTGTGTTTCATAATGTTACTTACTTACTATTGTATAGAATCAAGTTGTTCTAACTAAAGAGATAGCTGTGCTGCTGGGGAGTTTGTTGCGCCACTTCTTCGTCCCAGCTAAAGCACTAGGAAGTGGTGAAGGGCAGGCGTGCGGGGGACTGCCTTATATAATTTTGACGTTCAAAGAATACCGATATATCGGCCTAGTTTGAATAAATGACTTTTGATTTTGGTTTTGATTTTATCAGTTGTTGGTAGCCTAGAGTCTGGAATAGTAAAGTAGTCTCAAAATCTGCAAGTTTTATCCATAAGAGAAAATAGTCATTTTAAGGTTAATTTCACGCAGCAAATTATGCTAGTGCACTAGATGTGGCTAGATACATTATCTAGCAATAAGTACTTATAGTTTATCGGTGAATGCTGCTCATGGATAAAAAAGAGCACTTCAAAGAATTCCAAAATCATCACATTGTCAAATGTTTCGCTAACAAGAGGATACTGCTATCCCAGCTTAAATAATTCTATAACAATGATATATTCACCCAATTATTTACATGAAACGAGACAGAAGCACACGAATGAAAGTCTTTGAAGTGTAAGACGGACGTAAACGAACATGATTTACAGATGAGATGCCACTAATAACAACTATGGACAATTCGACTTGAATGATTTCATCACATCATTTAGCTCACAGATATAGATAGACCTAGATAACGCAAATATCACAATATGTATGAAAACCAAGCGTGCCATTTTTTTGACTACCTACTATGACGTCTCAAGTGCTCTTTCTCACTCATGCTCACCCAGCCAGCAGTACATAGGACTGAGCGCGAAAGCGATTTTTGAACGTAAATTGGTGCGATTTTTGGAACGCGACGTAGTTGCTCTTGCGTTATCTAGGTGTATCTATATCTCTGATTTAGCTACTTTTATAAAAAAAAAAAAAATTAGGTAGGTTCGTAGTTAAGAAAGTGATAATCAGCAACTTTCTATTTATCAACAATTAATAGTTTACCATTGATTTTGACGATATCCATATCCTACTTATTAATGTATTTTTCAATACGATGTGAGCATTGTGAATCGCAAGAATGCTAAATGATATACAAATACAAAATTGTTTATTTCTTTAAGAAGATTTGGTACAGCAAGTTTGTGATTGGAGCCTCCTCTTAAGCAAATAGTGCCTGTGTTAGGAGACTCCGCTCTTCCATAGAAAAATAATAGAAATCATATTACTAACAACACATCTTTAACAATACTTAAAAATTGCTTTTTTTTTAAGGTTCCAAGTGTTTAATAGAACAGCGTCACATGACTAAAATGTAGATAAGTGCTGGTGCAGGAACAGGGGCCATTCTGTCTTAGTCCCGTATTACAGAACGTACATCGAACGTAGCATTACTTAAAACTAGATTCAGGCCATTTGATTGGTTGAAACTAGTTTTAAGTAACGCTTGAGTATTGAGTGACGTTCTGTAATACGGGCCTTAGTCCGTCAACGATGATACAAGCCCGTTCGAAAGTTGTTCGATAATTCGGAATTAACTCTACTTCAGATGAATTAACTTTTTCGGACGGGTAGAAACACATCGGGAGTAACAACAGCTATGAAATCGTGTTCTCATTTATTCTTCGATCGGACCCCCAACTAATCCCTCATGAGCAAGTCACCAGATTCTCAATTCACCAGATTCTCAACTAACCAGATTCGCAACTCACCAGATTCGCAACTCACCAAATGTACATACAATGAAACACAAAATCACAAAAAATAACAGAATAGGTATTTTAACTTAATACTTCTTTTCTTTTCCATAAAATGCAAAGCGATTTTTTTAATTTTGATATCTTGGACATTTTGTTTTTTTTTTTAATCAAAATACATTTAAACAGTGATGATTTTTGTGTAAATTTAAGCGTCTTGTCACCCTTTTTTTTGAAGGTGGGAAATGATCAAATAACTTCTCCCGTTCTGGGTTGAGCTGGAGGGCGTGTCCGATTTTTACTGACTAAAACTCATCCATGGTCCTTCAGTTGCCAGGGGCCACAGTATCTCTTTCGAACAACCCGCGACCCTGGCAGGCATCGGTCCTAGCGGACCCGTCAGTTGCTGACATATCTTTGAGGTGCGCGTGGAACACAACGCTCCGTCGACCTGGACCTGGTCCTTACCGGACGGCGAGCTGCCCATTGCTCGCCGTCCGCAAGCCCGCGCCTACGGTGGACGGGAATCGGCTGTCGATTCCGTCTATGCCAGCCACCCTTCGATGGCGTTAGTGGTCCTATTCCTTTCTCCATAACAAAGTTATATAATTACTTTGTTGTTGATAGTACATTATCAGATCAGTTGCGAATCTGGTGAATTGCGAATCTGGTTAGTTGAGAATCTGGTGACTTGCTCATGAGGGCACCTAATCTTATGTCCGGAGGTGATACATATTAGGAAATGCCCGTAACTTCAGGCAAAAGTATGGATGTCGTGCTTAGAGCCGAAGGACTGAATTGTGATCACTTTCTAGGTACAATTAAGGTAAGTTCTTTGCTATCATGTAAATTACTTCTAAACACTCATCAACATCATTTCAGCCGAAAGACGTCCACTGCTGGACGACCTCCTCAAACACCTCCACTTCAACCGGTTCTGTGCTTCTCGCATCCATCGGAATCCTGCTTTACAAGGTTATCGGTCCACCCTGTAGGAGGCCTTCCAACGTTACGTCTTGCAGTATTCCAAACATCATGATCTGTCTAGCCTTTTCCCAAATATGTTGGGGTCGGCTTCCAGTCTAACCGGATACAGCTGAATACCAGTGTTTTACATCGAGCGACTGCCTATCTGACCTCCACAACCCAGTTACTGGGTAATACCTTTTTTGTAAGACTGGTAGTCAGACTTTCGGGCTTCTGACTACCCGTAACGACTGTCAAAGATCCACGAATGACAGCCGGGACCAACGGAACGTGCTTGCCGAGGCACAGAGGGGTCTCGGTTTGTAAAGATGGTCACCCATCCACAGACCAACCGCGGCAAGCGTAGCTTAACCTGTTATTATTTAGCCACGAGCCCAATTATAACTTAAACTCAACACTGCTAATTCCATGTCCTCAGATCGTAATCTTAACCAACGATTCCGCATTAACCACCACAAGAAGGCTGGACCTAATTCCATACAACACACCATCAAATAACTCGATACTAATACAAATCGATCGCAATCTGCGCCTAGTAAATTGCTAGGCAGCTCTTTATAATAACAATTAACAATAAATAATAATGGCGTAATCTCATTAACCTGTGTGCCGGTTATCAGCGATGCTTAATTGAAATATTGATGTTACATGAATGAGGTTTTTGTGTCGTAGATTATACTAAATTGTGAAATGTCAAATTTAAATTAAACTGTTACACTTTTGTGGTCAACCAGATGAAGATGGACTCTTTCTTCTTGGTCGTGTACTTCATTACTTGAAGGCGTGTCCCTGACGAACTGTGGTGGCCCAGTGCTAATGGCTGCAACTTACGAGTTGTAGGTTGTAGGTTCAAACCCAAGCAGGCACTTTCCTTTGTGTAAATAATTTCATCAGCTCTACTCTCAAAACTGTGAAGGAAAACATTGTGAGGAAACCGGCATGTCCTAGAATAAAAAAATCGTTGACATGTGGCATCCATCCAACCCACAATGGACCCGCGTGGTGGATTATGGCTCACTCCTTCTCACAGAAAGAGGAGGCCTGTGTTCCAGCACTGGGAACACGTGCATGTGCCATATATGTCCCTGAAAGGCCTTCGTGGCTTTATGTACGATGTCCTTCCACTTCGTTCGGTTCTCGGCTTCTCTCAGAGTGCTTATAACCGATAGTCCAGTTAGGGCGGCTACTTGGTCTGACCAGCGGTTAGGTGACCGACCGCGAGGTCCCATCTACCTTGTTCGTCACCACCAAATTTTCAAGGTTATCTGGTTCCCGACGAATGGACGATGGTGTATTGGCCGTTTCGGCGCAGCCGTGAGGCACACTTTCCTGCTAATTTCTTACATCGGTTTTACACTTTTTTATATGATTTTTATCTGATGTATGTTTTTGGTGTAGGTACTGTGTGTCTTTTAGTGTGTGCTAAATAAATCTATTTTCTTTCTTTTCTTTCTATAAGGTACACAGTATCAAGTTTTGTCATATATGTTGAAACTGATAATTTGTGCCACCTATCAGGGCACAACTATCTAATTTTTTTTCCAAAATTGAGTTATCTACATATTCGGAATCAGAAAAAAACGTACATCTGCCAGTTTTTTTTATAAATTTTCATGAGCCAATGTTAGTTGTGCCCTTTTTCGTTATGACGGCTGTATGGATTTGCTGAAGGCTATGACTTACTACTACTTATGACTTACTTATCTTATTGTCCTATAATTGTTAAAATCCCTATCGTAGTTCATTTGAATTTAAGTCACTAATTGTTGAAGTAGAGTACACTATACTGCCAATCTGGCTATTGCTGGTTGAATGGCAGTTTGACGCGAAAAACATCATCTCAGAAATGCTCAGTGACAACCCCATCAGGTGACGATTTATAAATCTTGAAGTTTGCTTCATTATCATCATCTACAGCCCGATTTCAGCACACCTTTGATTTTTAGCTGAGCACAAGCCTTATCCACGTTCTACCTGTGCCTGTAATAATATCTTTCACCTATCTGTCTCGTCTTTCTTAGCATAATCAGCGCATAATGTTCCCATTGCTGGGACACATGCCTTCTTTCTATGAGATCCCTAGATCGTAATCCACCACGCGGGCCCAGTTGGTGGCGAAGTTTCCTTACCACCCTTTCTTTGAAAAAAAAATGCTTTTGTCCCGCTTTGATCTGGTTTTGACCTACTCTTGGGGCCTAAACACTAATCAGACTAATCTAAGATGGAAGCCCATACACCAAACCACTCTCTCTGGAATGCTGGCCAAAAAAACACGCTTATTTTTTTCATTTACACGAAAAATTCGTATTGTAATGTGTGGAAGTGTCATCATATTTCATTTTGTGTCGGATCACTTAGCTTGGCACTGTCTCCATTGGCACACGACACACTTATGATATAATACGGGGTTGTTAACATTTTTCTACTTGCAACATGTAGTGTTTGTGTCACATATATTTTAGTCTCGTTAGTTTCCTTTGATGTGTGTTGTTTTGAGATTTTTTTAAGGAAGTTGAAAGATTATGCAAGATTTAGAAGAAAATGCAGTAATTTTTATTAAAAACTAAAAATGATTTATTATAATTTCTTCATTAAAGAAAACTTTAGTTATACCAACCGATAAATACAATTTATTTACATTGGAAAAATAAACTCACGTGTATTGCACCATTCAATATATACCTTATTTTGAAGACATTAAAGAAATGGAATCATTGCTGCCTAAACCAAAAAACGCTTTCTTTTTCAATGTCCCTTTCAACACGCATGCCCAGTGGCAAACTTTACTGAATAATAAACGAATACAGGGCTAACTGAGACTAAAAATCCAACGTTGCACTCTAGCCTAGCCCTATCAATCCGACACGTGAAGCCGCACGCCGTGCAACAATGGACACACGCCGAACACTAGTGGCCACAGTCCGGCCTGCAGTGTCCAGATAGTGGCCAATGATTTAACGCTCAACTTTTGACACAACTAAGCTTTTTGGACACGGCCGCCTGCGCCTATAAATAACCTCTTACGTGAACTTGAGAATATGGCGTGAAATACGAGTGGGCGGCGATTAGGAGGTTTTTTTTTTTTGGATATCTGGCAGCTAAAAGACCTCCTGCTAGGTAGAATCTGGAAAGTTTTAGGTTTAAAATAAGAAGGTCAGTTTTATTATAACTTCAGAGGGCGACTGAAATCATCACCTTCGTAATTATAAAACACGTAGGTAGTCCAACAGTTGCAAATAGCGAGGGGAGCTACTATATCGATTGATTTATATAAAAAACATTGATATATATGTTACACTAGATTAGCAATTACCGCACCATGGCGTTGCCACTAGGCTGATGGCCACAGCCATCAGCGTAGCTAACGTCAGTTCAGTGCTCTGTGTGACGCCAACCGAAGTCAACCGAGTGACATACAACAAAAAATATTGCGAAAGAGTGCGATTCAAGATCACAAAAACATAATAAATTAACCGGAATTACTTTCCACACGTAAATTAATCGTCTCTGTGTTTATATCAACGTAAAAACGCAATAAAATATAGAATTTTGTAAATTAAGTTCAGTGTTACCACTAAAAACTTAGTTTTAGTTACCCACATTAGTGGGAGTTTTTAATTTATGGAATAAGTGATTTTAAATATTTTTTAATAGTACCAACGTAGCAGGGTGCCTAAAGATGCAGCACGCCGTGAAAAATGGGTGGAAATAATCCGATTGCTGAGAAAAGAGACTGACTGGCTACCTACTAAATCATTCAATTTCATTAATAATAAAGAAAAACTATTCAAAAAGAAAATGTCTTAGTTATTTTCATTATTTATAAACTTCTATTACACATCCAATAAGAAATACATAATTCAGATATTTAAAAAATAATTTAACTTAACCTAAAACGCTTTATATGGCTTAAAATGTTGGGTAAAATTTCGCATGGGAGGCAACCCCATCCCGTCATTGCATGTTTATATTGCGGTCTTTGTCTAATCTAAGCGATGGTATTATTCTTACGACGTGTGTAAGTGAGACAGATATATGTTTACTTTTAAATGTTTAGTGGTTTCAAAGCTACGTCGTCGCGTTTATAAAGTGGCTACACTTTTTTGACACATTTTATTGAGGTTTGCTTCTCTAGTTATATAGCTCAATGATAAAAAATCACTTATTCATACTATCATAATAAATTCGAAAGCAACTATGTCTGTATGTTATATTTTTACGCCTAAACCACTGAACGGATTTCGATAAAATTTGACGAGGAGATAGATGTCATTCTGGGGAAGGACATATGGTACTTTTTGTCCCGGTAGCACGTTCGCGTTGGATAATTTCACCATCGTTCTGTATTATGCATTACGAAGATATATTTCCTTCCGTTTCGCAACTAAGCGGTGCTTAGGTAGGGAAAACGTTAAACTTAAACTTACAAAAGTGAACTGTCTTATATGATGAGATAATTAAATTTATTAGGAAAATCCAATGCTGTAATCGGATCATCGACAATGTATTTCAATATGAGAATACTGAGAACCGTGGCAACATTTTGAGACGTCAAAGAATAAACAAAATGAGCTTCAACGCAATTTTCCTGTTTTTCTGTTGCACAAAGCTCCCAAGAACTCCTAACATCTAATAAGTAACATTTTCACTTGGCCCACAACAAGTATGTTTTGGGTGGTCGTGATAAAGGAGCCTCTGTTCATATTTCACACATTTGTTTGAGGGCTACTCCTTATGATTTGTTGTGTCCACCGATGCCTGTGCTGACCCTTTTTTCTTTAGCTACTTTTGTGTTTAATGGCCGTGTTTATAGATCTGAAATTTTCGTGACCTACATCCTGAATAAACTTGCTATTATGTTAGACCTAGTTTTTTGAATTTTCAGTTTTCATCTTGAAACTAAACAATTAGAAAGCTTTTTAAATTATGAAGCGATCTATAGGATTGAAAGTTAACTAACATACTTAAATATTTACTTCGCAATTGATATTAATTATGCCGTTGAAATGACCAAAAAATTGGCACACAGGTTGGTGAATCTGATTTCATCAACATCATTTCTACTGAATTCATATTTTGTTTCAAGAAATGTTTAATGCTTGGGACAGAGATAGGTGGAAGGAGAGTATGGAGGCCTTTGCCCAACGGTGGGACAATAATGGCTAATAAAAAATAAACAATAAAAATAATTTGTTAATAATTAGGCCTCCCGATGAATGAAAGGCCATCTGAAGGACTATAATAATAATGAGTGAATGGCTTTTTTTACGTAAAGTCACGGTTGGAAATAGGCCTCCTTGAAAACCACAAGATTGCATAACATTTCGTAAACCCAAAAAGAACCAACAAAAATCAGAATGACAACAATCCAAATACAGTTAACTTAGAACCTCCCAATTTCCACGAATCCATCTTTGAATTCCGTACCTTCAAACTACCGAATCATGATTTTTCGAAGAACATTTAAAAAATTATATAATTCCATCTTTACGACTATACTTCCTCTACCGGCGATCCAAAGATTGACCTCCAAAGGTTCCAGAACACGATAAAGTGACGAGGCAGTAAACTTTTACAAGTTTTGTACGTCGTATTGCTGAATGTCCGTCGCCGTTTTATTGTAATACATGTTTTTATTGTAATAATATATGCTTTTATTGTGTCTAAAGTGGTCATCAACGCGTGAAGGGTGGCCGAAAGAAAGTTCTGATACGATCGGAGTGAAGAGCGGGTTTATTTGAAGGAGGCATTTTATTGTTGGTAGACCGTCGCGCGTCGCATCAATTCAGCGAAAATCAAATAGAAATGGTGTCTTGTATCCAAGCGTCTTTCAGCATATATGGTTCATAGATGGATACCAATATCAACTTTGCAGTTATGTTGGCATACCTACTTTTGAATTAACATTATCATAATTTCAGCCGAAAGACGTTCACTGCCACGGCACAAAACACCGCTACTTCGACAAGTTCTGTACCTCCCGCATCCAGTGGATTCCTGCGTACTTCACCAGGTCATAGGTCTACCTTGTGGGAGGCCTTCCAACGCTACCTCTTCCGGTACGCGGTCGCCACTCTTTTGAACTACAATCCAGCCAAATACTGAATGCATTCTCCTTTGTCTTTGGATGAAGGTCAAGAAAAAAGATACTGAAAATCTTCATTAACACTAGGCGGGCTAAAGGAGAAATAGGAGAATTTTCATGGTCGAGAATTTCATTTATAGTTTTTGATGAAAGTGTCATCAACAACTATAAATTAAGTTCTCGACCTTCCATTCGTACCTCCATGTCCTCTAGCAATAAATGGAAAACAGTGTCCATCGGACGTTTCAGCATTGCCTTTAATAAAAAAATAAAGGATGGGCATTATTCAGAATCGCCGCGCATCAAAGCTTGTTCGTTATATTTTTATGGTAGAACCAACAGTAAACTTTGATAACAATGTAGATATGATTCCTTTTTGTTTTCAGATGTGTTCTCTGATGGGGTGAAGTGTCTCCAATTTAAGTTTGAAGAGCTGTGGAGACGTTTTGGACGGTATGAGCTGATTTGGATCAAGATAAAGTTTGTGAGGTTGATTTTGATGAAAGTAACTGTTTGATGAAGTTTAAGATGTATGTAGGTAGGAAGGCTTATTTATTTAATTTATGTGAATATATATAATATTCAATACTGGAAGATAACTAACTGTTTACACTAGTGAATTAAATGACTAATTAGACAAATAAATACAAAAACAAAAGGACATTTTAAGGAACATTCCCCCAAAATTTTATACATAGAATAAGTATACTGAGAATAAATTATGAATTTTTTACAGTTTTTCCATTAACACTAGAACTGTCAGATGTTAATTTTATTCCCCGGATAAAAGATATCTGACTTTGATAAAATCAGCCTTTTTTTTTTATTTGCCTTTGTTTTTTTTTCTCAGATAGTTTTAGTCATGGTCTGGCAGTTTGAGTAATTTATGCGACCTACCCAAATGTCCTTTCTTTGGCATTGTTCGTCGAATCGTTGAGCTCCCTAAGTTTGAGTTGAGCTGCATGATTACTGAGAAATGCGTGCACTGACTGGACGGGTCCACTCAATATGTGTGGTTCTTTCCTCAAAAGACCATTTCAGACACCAATCTACATGGTCTCCACATGATCTGACCAAGATTATGTCTGGACTTTAAAAGAGACCTCTGACCTCTGAGTTTGTTTTGGCCTTTCTTCTCAGAGTAGATAGGAAACGCCACCTCATCTCGTTTTTAAAAAAATATGATTGACGTGTAAAAGTATTTGTATAAACCTACTTACAGAAATAAAATCATTTATCATTTATCGTTTATCAGCCCTTAAGCGTCGAAGTACTCGTCCGCATCGCTTTCATCCGGAAAAGTGCCCAGAAGACTGGCAGCATAAAAAAACTCAAACTCAAACTCAAAGCATTTATTTCAATTAAACCATTTACAGGCACTTTTGAATTGTCAAGAAGTCGGTCAGTCAGGAAAAAATGAAGCTAGTTGCCCATTCCAAAGCGTAGTAGGTACCTATGGAGAAGAACGGGCAAGAAACTCCATGGACACTCTTTTTAAATAATATTTTTACAAAATTATTAGTTACATCATATGTTGAATTTATAATATGTGAGAACGATGTAAAAAATAAATAAAAATCAAGTATGCGTTAAAAGTGTCCAGAGTAGGTACAGCAAATAGTAACAAAATAACAATCCAAAAATAAAATAATTAAAAATAAGCCGTGGCAGCTAAAAGATGACCAGCCCCAACTGACGGCGCCCGTTCACGAACATGACGCATGGATCAGCACCATCCAGCTCAACCATTTTGTAGGGAACCGAATGATCCAACACACACGCCACCGTCAGCGAGACACTTGAGCGAGCATGACATACTATCAGCCGCCAGGGCACATTCTAGTCAATGAAAAACATATTACCCGGTAAATGGTAGCTCAATAGTACATAGAACTCACATCTGTGCTATGCAGTTATACAATACAAAGGAAATTGAGTTTATACAATGCAAAGATAGTCTTACAATCTTCAGCAGCTCCAACAGTATTTTCAGGTGTTAATCAATTAGTTGTGGTTGTGGAGCAGGACCAGCATTGAGCCAGGCATTTTTATCCGCGATGTAATCTCCTAACTTATAATATGCCTGCCTACATAGTGTGCGTTTTATACACGACTTGAATTTTGTCTCATTCAGTTGAAGAATGTGGGGAGGTATTTTATTATAACATTTTAAACAGTACCCCATAAAAGATGAGTCTACTTTTGCTAGTCTGAAACCTGGTTGAACTAATAGGTCCCTATTTCTAGTACTATAATTATGTCTTTCACCTCTTTTGCTAAAAAGATGTAAATTTTTCCTTACATACATGATGTTTTCGTAGATATATTGACAAGGCACCGTCATGATGTTAATATCCTTAAACAGTTCCCTTAGAGAATCGCGCTTGCGGAGATTATATATGGCTCTGATGGCTCTTTTCTGCAGAATAAAAATAGAATCGATGTCTGCAGCCCGTCCCCAAAGTAAAATACCGTAAGACATGATACTATGAAAGTAACTAAAATAGACTAGTCTCGCGGTACCTACATCAGTAAATTGACGGATTTTTCTGACAGCATAAGCTGCCGAACTGAGCGGTCCTGCAAGAGATGTTAAATGAGGACCCCATTGTAGCCTCCATATACTGGAATAATAAGAAATAGATAAAGTACAGAAGAAAAATAACTATTTTCAGTAATTTTAGCAAAAACTGCCAGAACATGATCTTCCTTTTCGTCTTACTTAGTTAATAATACATTTTCATTTATCAATTACTAGCTGCGCCCCGCGGTTTCACCCGCGTAAGTTTCGATCCCGCGAGAATATCGGGATAAAAAGTATCCTATGTGTTATTCTGTTGTATAAGCTTTATTGCTGTAAAGTTTCATCAAAATCCGTACAGTAGTTTTTGCGTGAAAGAGTAACAAACATCCATCCATCCTCACAAACTTTCGCGTTTATAATATTAGTAGGATTACTTTAACAGCGATACAAGTTTTAAATTAAAATGAAGTTAATGAGCGATATAACTATTATTTTTATACGTTTTTAAAATAACTGGGTTTTTAGATCCGTGACTGCAACATCAGTAAGATCCTGGTTTACAGTGTCCTTTATATTTATTGGTTATGCGTAACTAACAGGATTTAAAAGTTAAGTGTTATCGTGGGTTAATCCGTTGTGTGTAACAGATCTGTATCAGACGTCCTTATTGTGATTTTCCGTCATCAATGATCCGTCGATAGGACTGGTAGATCATACATTATCGTGACGTTGTAATTCAAGACCAGTGAGCTTTTCAAATTGAATCGAAGTACGATTCCAGTTAATGGGTTCTGTAATTTGAGAAATTTGACGTATTCCTTCTAGGGCGTGATAGTATGACCCATTTGAAACAATTAAGCACCCCATAAAGCCTTGGCGAAAATGCATGGAAATCGAGAAAAAATGAAAATTCAGTATTTTCTTTTTTTTTTTTGAAAATTTCCTAGAATTCGTCATTAAATATCTATTTTCTCAAAACTCTCAAATTCCAAGGCTATCAAAGTTATTTCCATTGGGTACCTAATACTTTAACGAACCTTTCGATGCAACCAAACATCAAAGAGTTAAAAGTTAAAGCAAGAAGTTTATAAACTATTTTCAAAAATCATCTATGTACAACATGAACATTTAATGAGCAATTCAAATGAATGGGATTCAATAAACATTACTGTACCATCTTAATCTATACTAATAATAAAGCTTTTTTTTTGTGGATGGGAAATCATCAAATGACCCCTCCAGGTCTGGGTGGAGCAGAAGGGAGTGTCAGACTCTTACTGACTAAAACCCACCCGTGTTCCTTCCTTAGCCCTTTGTGTTCCGGGGCAGCGGTAACCCTTTCGGACATCCCGCTGCCCCGGCAGGCTACGGCTAATAATAATAAAGCTGAAGAGTTCGTTTGTTTGAACGCGCTAATCTCGAAAAAATATTTCTGGAATTTGATACCCCAATTCTTGAGGAAGGCTATATGCTACTTATTATAACTCTAGGACCCTAAGGAGCCGAAAAAAACATAAAAAAAGTCAAAAAGTACGCTAAGGGCAAACGAAGTAATAGCGCGGCCAGGCAATGCGACTGGGTGGATCGGAGGAACAAGAAATTTCACGCGGACAAAGTCGCAAGCAGAAGCTAGTAAGATTATTAAGTTGATGGTTATAAACACGACCCGTGGCTAAATAATAACAGCCGCACAGGTCGATCGGTCAGGTTAAGCTACGCTTGCCGCGGTTGGTCTGTGAATGGGTGACCATCTTTACATACGAGATCCCTTCGTGCCTCGGAAAGCACGTTAAGCCGTTGGTCCCGGCTGTCATTCGTGAATCTTTGACAGTCGTTACGGGTAGTCAGAAGCCCGAAAGTCTGACAACCAGTCTTACCGAGGGGTATCGTATTACCAAGTTACTGGGTTGTGGAGGTCAGATAGGCAGTCGCTCCATGTAAAACACTGGTATTCACCTGCTTCCGGTTAGGCTGGAAGCCGACCCCAACATAGTTGGGAAATGTCTAGACGGATGATGGTTAGGTATAAACACGATAAAAATATATTCAGAATGATGCGATAGCGGTTATTGTTGTCCTTTTATTTTATCATAAAGAAAGAAATAAAGAAAAAGTATTTATTGCGACTCGTACAGGAATACAGTCTAAAATAAAAAAATACCAACGAAAAGTAACCTATACATTTTGATTCCCTTGAGGGTGTCGAAATATACGTTTTCTGCGCCATAAGCGGTCGTATTATTTTACGTTAACTTAGAAGTTTGATTTTTTCACAGCTTCAAGGGGCCGTAGACCTGAATATATTGTTTTAATTTCAACTCGATACCTACACACGTTCCGAGATAAAGGGACTTGACAGACAGGCGGACGGACAACAAAGTGATGCTACAAGGGTTCCTTTATTCCTTTTTGAGGTACGGAACCTTAAAAATAAGATAGAACTTATGAAAATGTATTGTATATTCAGTCTGTATGTCAGTATGTATTGTATATTTAGACTATCCATCTGTCATCTGATTACAGTTCCGTAGGAGAACAAACCGGAGGATTTCCCTCCTCTATATTTTAGAAACAGCGAGAGTAATTGCATCACACACTTACAATGCCAATGTGATTAATTTTGACGGTTCAAAAATATCCATTGCGTTATTTACGTTGTCGAGCAGACAAATTTTTCAAACATATGTATCAATGGATTAGGAATTTCCTTCGAAACCCTTCAGATTGTGCCAGCATCACAACAAAACCACGCCTATAGCCCATAAACATCATCTCATCTCAACAAAGTTAAACATGTCACACTGATCCGTAAAGAAATGCAGCAGTTGATAAGAGATAAGTCCCATTTGACAGGCGGCCATGACAGGTGCCTGTTTGAACGGGATGATCAGCGTTATCAGTGACTCATGATAACGTGTTGTAAATATTAGGGAATTGGATAGATTTATTATTAGGGTGTTGATTTGTTGAAGTACAGACACCAGCACATCAAGCTACTACAATCTGTCAAATGGCTTTAATAGATTTTCAACTTTGTCGCTAAACCATAAGGTTCAAAATTGATTGGGAAAATTTGACAGTTTCGGGTAGCTTGATGTGCTGGCGTCTGTACCTTTAAAAAGTGTTTGGAGAAAATTATGACAGTGATGTCTTGGTTTAACACAAGGTCTACACTTACCTCGTGTGGTTCTGACTTCATTTAGAAATGGTTTCTTTTTTGAAATACTTGACAGATTGAGCGTTTACTGACAAACTTAGGTATAGATTCAATGGTCATAACTAAATGATAAAGATACAATATTGTTTCTCTAAAATCTAAGAAACATCGAGGAATATTGGATGTCTTCGAGAGTTTCAGCCAGCAGTTTATATTTCGAGATAAGACGTGGCGTTACTTTTGTCAATTCTCATCGCAATTTTTCATACTCAAATAGATAAGAATAACCAATAGTCTTGATCTAGCATAATGATGATAAAATATATTGTTATTATTTTTTTCCAGCAGAGAACCACAATTTTCGACATAGCTCACAGAATAAACAAGCTGAAGTGACAATTTGCCGGCCATATTAGACGTAGAACCGATGACCGTTGATGTAGACGTGTTCTTGAATGGAGACCGCAACTCCACAAACGTAAGGTGAGACGCCCTCAGGGTGGGTGGAGCAACAATCTTCGTAGGATGGCTGGTAGCAGTCATCCAGCGATGAGAGTTGCCGAAAATCGAGTTGAATGGCGTGCAATGGGAGAGGCATATGCCCAGCAGTGGACTGCTGTAGGCTGATGATGTAATTATATTTTTAAGTAAGTATCTAGTAAAAAGTAGATGTATGTGATAATGATTTCCCACACAGTTTGTCTTTGAGCTGATAATTAAGTCCGATACAATTGAGTAAATATTTATTATCGGTTTTAAACTAATTACCTCTCTGTAGTGGAACAGTTACAAATAATTTCACTTCGACAACTTTTTATAGTATTTTGATTATTTTCCCGAAAGTGACAGAGTTTTACGATGCGATCTGCAGTTAACGCTTCGATCATAAATTGCAATTTAGGAATAAAGTTAGTACCCTCGCGGATGAGTCGTGAATATATCTTGCTGAATTTACGATTAATAAAAACGTAATCAGTAGCGATATATTGCTGGATACGGTTTTTTTGGAGTACCTATACGGTTTTTGCGTTGCCATTTGATGTTTGATACAAAGTTGTATGTAAGTTCTTCGTACGCAAAATATGCGCATTGACATGGAGTTGCGGACATCAGCCCGTATTACCTACCTATAAGTTCTTACATCAGTATTCAGAAGTTGATTCTACAAATTCTACTGGCGGGCTGACTGTATCTAAATTGTCATCGATATACTAAGAAGATGATCTGCCGAGCTATTCCGTGACTATCTCATCGTGAAAACTTAGGTTAAGTCAGCTGTCAGTATTGTGAATTCCTAGAGCATCAGGTGAAATTATACCTCACTTCACCTAAGCTTTCACGGTATTCACAGAATCTACACGCTGTATTCTCAAAATTGGAGACTTGATGCATTTTATAATTTTTGTAAAGACCCTTTACTTGACATCTATACAGCAAGCTGTGCCTCGCGGGTCCATCGGTGGTTAATTGAGGAAAAATCTACTAAAATATATTCCATTATTGAAAAAATAATAATTGAAATTTGTTTATTGAAATAATTGATTTACATAAATACTTACAAATTAGGGCCTTAAACTAAAGATAGGTAAAAAATAATTGGATTCTACCTGAACTAGGAATAAACCTGTATCTCAGGTATCTCACTCAAGTGCTTATACATAAATATTATCTAAAATTCCTACAAATAGTAAATACCTAATTGATCTACTTTAATTATGTTTATATTTAAATTGAGCAAAAATAGTATGCTACTTTTTTCATCATCGTAAGACATTCATTACTTTAAGAGTATTACTTAAGATTATTACTTATACTCATGAACTCTTAACAATTCCGTCTTACATGGTTTTTGCGTAACTTTAACCGTTTACTCAGCGTACGCAACGGAAGCTCTCAAAAGCAATATTTTTTTTCGTTTTTGCAAAATTTTTCATTGATGCTCCGCTCCTATTAGTCGTAGCTTAATGTTATATAGCCTTCCCCGATAAATGGATTATCCAACACAAACATAATTTTTCAATTCGAACTAGTACTTCCTGAGATTAGCGCGTTCAAACAAACAAAACACGATCTAAATTTAGTACTGGGATTATTACTAGGTTTAAACCAGGACTAAATAAAATGTTATTACAAAATGAAGTTTATCACTAGTTCTAGAACTATGTATGGTACTAAAGTTAGTCCGCCGAGACCCCTAGTTTAACATTGAATTTGACATAGGTACTAATTTTTTTGAGGTTAGCGTTGATTATTATTGTGTCTTTTAATTTACAAATCGTAATAAATGGCTATTAATATGATTGACTTGGATGGATTTGGATACGCTGGAGACGTTTCGGCGATCTTACAAACATCTTCATTGTATAAATCCTTTTGAATTGAGTGACGAAGATTTTAAGTATAAGTATAGGTTCACAAAACGTTTTGGGGAATGTTTTATGTGAGGATTTATCCTACGACCGTATATTCTTCCACTCTTTAGTTTTCTGCATGTTTATTGACGTTTTCGTGGACTTATCTTCTACAATATCATGTGCTGATTGAGATATAAGCTCATGTAATATTTCGTATAATAATAAGAACACCCGCGTTAGGTAGTCTAAATAAGATAAAACAAAGCATTGTGTACCTAATAATAATTAAAAAGTTATGTTTTACTAACTTTTTCTTCAGAAGTCCAGTTTTCATCCCTTTTTTTCTTTTGTTGTTCCATTTTTAGCTAGCTCACGATTTAATCGGACACAACAACTCACGAACAAACCAACTAATACACTGTTAGTAATAGAAATACTAAGAATAATATTAAGAAGTGCATTTATTTATTAAAAATGACGCAAACATTTGCTTCAAATGACGCGGGCTATCGCCTAATGTAATTCACTCCATTTCAAGCTAGAGGTGTTTAAAATATGACTACTTGATTATAAAAAGCACGTCAAAAGTACAAGTTCTGTTTGTTCATTATATTGTAACCTAAACAATGATCAATCTGTGACATATTTTTGTATTCATAAATAATTATTTAATCATTTCAAGTGTTATTATAATATAAATATTTAGAGAAACGGAATGTTGCTTCAAATAAAGACTGTACGAACGAATGAAAGAATGCCATTTTTGTTTCTTATCTGTGGATATTATTTGAACCATGGACCTTCTTTGGTACTAAGAGATCCTCAGATAGTCTTCGTTTTGTAATCGGGACACATTTTGATCCTGGTACTAGCTTTAATACCGTCACAATCCTAGACCTTTTAGTCTTGGTTTAAACCACTACTTAAGCATTTTTTTGTAATAAGACCGTTCAGCTTTATAATATTACTAGCTTCTGCCCGCGACTTCGTCCGCGTAAAATTTTTTTGTTTCCCCGATCCACCCCGTCGCAACGTGTCGCCGGCCTGCGCTATTACTTCGTTTTCGCTTGGCGAAAACTTCAGACTTTTCTTCTTTTTGCTCAACTCCTAAGGGTCCTAGCGTCAAGTTTAATAGAATATAGCCTTCCTCAAGCACTGGGCTATCAAACGCAAAAATATTTTTATATATGCGACCAATACTTCCAGAGATTTAGAGCTTTTCAAACCGTGCTTCAAACAAACAAACTCTTCAGCTTTATTATCAGTATTATTTTATAACTATGATATCTCCTAAGATATACATTGAAATCAAATGATGTCAGAGGCAATTTTGTTCAAAATTAAATACATGTGATGAATAACGTATTTATTTGGATAAGGATTAATACCATGTTTATAAAAACACCTTCGCAAATAATGCATTATTTTAAAACAAATTTGGTTTGCATAAAAGAGGTTATAGTGAGCTAACCTTAAAAGATAGACATATGCTGTCGCGGACTTTTTTTTAAAGCTTTTAAAGGTGAACAATTCTGTCATATATGATTTTTGCGAAACTTTAACCGTTTACGCAGCGCACGCAGCGGAAGCTCTCAATAGGAAAAAAATCCCCCGATTTTGAAACATTCTTCATTGGTGCTCCGCTCCTATTGGTTTTAGCGTGATGATATATAGCCTAGAGCCTTCCTCGATGAATGGGCTATCTAACACTGAAAGAGTTTTTCAAATCGGACCAGGAGTTCCTTAGATTAGCGCGTCCAAACAAACAAACAAACAAACAAACTCTTCAGCTTTATAATATTAGTATAGATTATAAGTATAGATAACCAAGAAAGTAGTTATCTTCTTCAAAAACAGCTCATAAAACGACTATATCGGAACAAGTGTGTCTCTTTTAGAACACTTTATCTGGATGGGACATAGAACAAGATTTAACACATTTGATAAGTATCAATCCTAGTATCAGACGCCATATAAGCATAGGATATCAGCTCTTATTTACTTTATTATTAACCAAGTATAAACTAACACTTTTAAAATAAACTAAGTTAACAAACCTTAAAGAAACACTTATCGTAACCAATATCAATAAGTTAAATAATTAAATTCGTAGAACGATGTCCCCTCACTTAGCGGGCGCTATTATAAAAATAATGCGCGTGCGCAGCTCTCCTTTCACGCGCACCGGCGATTATCGTAAACGCGACGTGGCGCAATTGTATCGATATTTGATGCGCGTGCGACTGTTAGCTGAATTTGTGCGAGTTTTCATTTTACTCCGAAAATTGTTAATTTCTTTTTCTAATAAGAAATGGTGTGAAATCATAACAATCGTTATATATTTAACATAAGAAATTTGATTTCACATCTGAAAATCTGAGTAAATCTATAATTTCAGAACACTCTTTGGTAAATACGTGTCATAATTAAAACTGTAGCTGTGATAGTGTTTGGTGAAAAAACTATTATTAAAAACAAATAAATAACACTTTTTAAACTAACAAAAAAGAGAATGCCACAATAACTGACGCAATACAATCACTTTTTACAAATTCCCGCAAATAAATGGAAACGTGCAAAAGTCAGGTCATAACAGATCCGAACGTGTCAAAAGTCGAAAGGATCGCTGTTTTACCTTTCAACGTCAATTTAAAACTCGTAAAATGTTTTTATTGTGTAAATAACTACTGAAACATTATATTTAAAAATCATCGGATAGTCGCCAAATCCTCGTTGATAATCAGCGGTAATGTTACGTATGTAGGTTAGTACATCAGTTTAAAATTAAAATTAATAAGCCCCAAGGTGATACGGTATTCGCGTCGTAAAAATATTTGGGCAACTGAGTTGGTGAGAAAACAATTTATTTGGTAATCTTGTTTTTTGGTCACTTTTCAAACTGCTGGTGGAGCGTTATTTGATTTTGTCGATAGTAAAAACTGTAAGTGCTCATGTTTTAATGAAAGATTTTGATATTAATTCAACATAAATATTATTTTGCAACATTCTATTGATGATTTTTGTAATAATATTTTGATCATGGTGTGGTCATGTGATACGGAGCAATGAGAAAAATGTCGTGAGGAATGTTTTGAGTATGAATGTCGATTGCTATAGGAGTAAGGGAAAACCAAAGAAATGATGGATGGACTGTGTGAATGATGATATGGTTAGAAAGAATCCTTGACTACCGAGATGACGAATAATTGAGAAGTCATCATCATCATCTGCCTAGCGTTTTCCTAACTATGTTGGGGTCGGCTTCTAGTCTAACCGGATACAGCTGAATACAGTATTTTACATGAAGCGACTGCCTATCTGACCTCCACAACCCAGTAACTGGGTAATACGATACCCCTTGGTAAGACTGGTTGTCAGATTTTCGGGCTTCTGACTACCCGTAACGACTGTCAAAGATCCACAAATGACAGCCGGGACCAACGGCTTAGCGTGCTTTCCGAGGCACGGAGGGGTTCCGGTTTGTAAAGACGGTCACCCATCCGCAGACCAACCGCGGCAAGCGTAGCTTAACCTGATCGATTGACCTGTGCGGCTAATAGAGAAGTTTGGGAGAAAAAGACATGTTACGCTAACCTCAAATAAACTAGGATAAGAGAACGGGAATTATAATGATTCTATTGATGATTTTCGATTAGTTCATTTAAAGACACCATAAAATTGCTCTCAGATCAGCATTTTATGAACTTACGGATCACGTAACTATAGCATAGATTATTTAATTCTTACGCAAAAATGACATAAATCACCAAAGACAATGGTCTCGTTAATCACCACTTCCATTGTTGGTGATGGTAACAAAACTATATAAATCATCGATGGTGTAACCAAAAAGTTGTGTTTACGGCAATTAAAGATAGAGTGCGTCCTGCCACTCGCTCGAGCGCGTCGTGATTCATGGGTTCCTCCTGCTAGCTGGGTTTTTAAAATACATGTATTCTTCGGGTGTTGAGAGAGCCTGTGTGCGATCCATGGGTCGATCAGTGTTATTGGGTCCAGGAGCTTCTCTGTAGCAGCTCGAAGTCTGGATTTGTGCCCGGCTGTCCACCCATAGAACATGTTGAAACATATCTAGGAAATTGTGGATGTTCTATACAACTTCAACACCTATATGTACCTACAGGACATAACTATCACGCTTGTGGACCCCGAAGGAAAGTACGAAGGATTGGCGAATGCATTTTGTTTCTTACCGGTTTGTAGCGGTATCTACAACGACGCCACATGCGAATAACGCGTCATACTGACGTCACAAAATCCTGCATCTCGCAAGCAGAGTTTACCGTGCAACTAGCATAGATACAGCTGCCCAATGATTCATGTCGGGTCGTTGTATCTATGCTAGTTGCGCGGTAAACTCTGCTTGCGAGATGCAGGATTTTGTGACGTCAGTATGACGCGTTGTTCGCATGTGGCGTCGTTGTAGATACCGCTACAGGTTCTTTCAGAGAACCACGCCACGCCACGCCTATTTCTGCAAGGTGTAACGTATTTAACGCAAGAACACTCCAATTAGAGTATTGAGTTAAAAGCATACCTAATACAATGACCAAAACTTATTTATATAAAGCTTGCTATTTTTATTAAGAAAATCGTGTTGACACTAGCATAACTTTATGCATTTAAAATTGAGTCTTATTACCTTGAAATATGATTTAATTTTATTTGGCTCAATCGGAGGTTACCTATATGAAAAAATACATAATGTTTGAAAAAAATGCCTATATCAAAAGTTACTGAAATCGATTCAGTAGTCAATTATGATCTCTGAGGAGCCCGTAGCTAAATAATAACAGCCACACAGGTCGAACGATCAGGTTAGGCTACGCTTGCCGCGGTTGGTCCGCGGATGGGTGACCATCTTTAGACACCGACCCCTCCATGCCACGGAAAGCACGCTAAGCCGTTGGTCCCGGCTGTCATTCGTAGATCTTTGGCAGTCGTTACGGGTAGTCAGAAGCCGGAAAGTCTGACAACCAGTCTTACCAAGGGGTATCGTATTACCCAGTAACTGGGTTGTGGAGGTCCGATAGGCAGTCGCTCCATGTAAAATACTGGTATTCAGCTCCATCCGGTTAGACTGGAAGCCGACGCCAACGATGTTGGGAAAAAGCTAGGCAGATTATGATGAGCCAGTTATGAACAAACTACTTCCAGGACTTGCGTTTATTCTGTTAAACCATATATATTACGAGTTTTGGTTATTACCGTCGACGATAGGTAACTTTTAAGAATCGCTATCAGCTTAACCAAACCTAACAATATTCTAAATTCTAACTAATATTATTTATTGTTCCGTTAATTGGTAAGTTCCGACAGCCGGTATACTCACGGTAGTAACAGACACGCTGTGACGTAAGCGAGCAGGTTGCCTTTGATTTATGTAACTCTTGCTCCTCCCAGATCAAGTAGATGTTGAGTTCAAAGTACCTATTTATCTACTTTTGAGGAGTATTTACTGGGATAGCTGGTAAAGACTGATCTGCTGTGCTGCAAATAAGTCCTTCGAAATCAATCTGTTAACACTCAATCTGTATTTAGGCTTGGTATAAAACAATGTCACTTTTCGAGTGGTCGCTTCGATCTTCTAAATTACACAATGAATGTCGATGCAGTTTTTATTATATCATCATCTGCCTAACCTTTTACCAACTATGTTGGGATCGGCTTCCAGTCTAACCGGATGCAGCTGAATACCAGTATTTTACATGAAGCGATTGCCTATCTGACCTCCATAACCCAGTTACTGGGTAATACGATACGCCTTGGTAAGACTGGTTGTCAGACTTTCGGGCTTCTGGCTACCCGTGACGACTGTCAAAGATCCACAAATGACAGCCGGGACCAACGGCTTAACGTGCTTTCCGAGGCAAGGAGGGATCTCGGTATGTAAAGATGGTCACCCATCCACAGACCAACCGTGGCAAGCGTAGCTTAACCTGATCGATCTACCAGTGCGGCTGTTATTATTTAACCACGGGTCCCTCATGCAGTTTTTATTATAACTTAGAGTATTTATTTCAAAAGGTTTATGTGCAGAATATTAAAAGGTCAATGATTTCGCAAGTCGTAAAAACCGTGCGAAACAGGGGCGGGTCGCTAGTGCATTATAAAATAATATATTATTCCAACAAAATATAAGAAGGATCAAAACTTTTTTCATCCTCTTATTCACTCCGAGTCAATCGGTAGGTACACAAAAATCAACGGTCTTATACAAATATCCTGAATCGAAAACTTTCAGGAAGTCTATTGACCTAGAAACTTCACGATTTGAATCTAAAATACTGTCAATATAGATATAAAGTCTTAAAGTTTCGGAACCAAAAGTTTCCAATTTATTTTCTTAGGAAATGATAAGTTATGTTATTGTTTGAGATGGTTCCAAAACAAATATTCGCGTCTTATCCAAGCGTTTCTATGCTTATATTTGAAATTCCAGTAATATTGATTAAATTCGTAATATTTAATTATTTGTTCCTATTTAACTCAGGCTTTTTAGACGGCAGCTTCGCCTTTTATGCACGAGGTTGTGGGTTGAAATCCAAGCAGGTACCCATGTGACTTTTTCACTTTATGGGTTTTAAGTTTATCTTTGCTTATCACTGATTTCGGTGAAGGAAAACATCGTGAGGAAACCTGTAATGGTTAACTCACCAAACCACATTGAGCAAGGGTGGATATTAATGTTTGTGCCTTTACTCAAACTCAAACTCAAAACATTTATTTCAATTAATACATTTACAGACACTTTAGAACTGTCAAGAATTCGGTCAGTCAGAAAATATGTAGCTAGTTGCCCATTCCAAAGCGTAGTAGGTACCTGTGGAAAAGAACGGGCAAGAAACTCCATGGACATTCTTTTAAATTATAATATTTTCACAAAAATATTAGTTACATCATTAATGTTGAATTTATAATTATATAAAAAAACGTACGCGTTAAAAGCGTCCAGAGTACAGCAGATAGTAACAAAACAACAATCCAAAAATAAAATAATAAAAACACAAACTCAAACTGAAAGCATTTATTTCAATTAAACCATTTACAGGCACTTTTTAACTGTCAAGAAGTCGGTCAGTCAGGAAAAAATGAAGCTAGTTGCCCATTCCAAAGCGAAGGAGGTACCAATGGAGAAGAACGAGCAAGTAACTCCACGGACACTCTTTTAAATTATATTTTTATAAAAATATTAGTTACATCATTAATGTTGAATTTATTATTATACTAGCTGCGCCCCGCGGTTTCACCCGCATAAGTTTTGATCCCGTGGGAATATCGGGATAGAAAGTATCCTATGTGTTATTCTGATGTATAACCTTTATTACTGTAAGGTTTCATCAAAATCCGTTCAGTAGTTTTTGCGTGAAAGAGTAACAAACATCCATCCATCCTCACAAACTTTCGCATTTATAATATTAGTAGGATAAAAAAACGTACGCGTTAAAAGCGTCCAGAGTACAGCAGATAGTAACAAAACAACAATCCAAAAATAAAATAATAAAAACAAGCCGAGACAGCTCTGTAGGTATGAGAAAGTGGCTTTTGTCCAGCTGTGGGACAATGATAAGCTGGTATTATTATTATATTTTAGCTTTATTTTATATATCTCGGGACCATGGGGTCCCGGTCCTTTGGAAGGCGTACGAGGGGCCGAAGCCAACTCGCAGAGGCCCCTTAGAAAATTTTAATGAAATGTGGCACCAACCGACGATTATCCCTATATGCACTATGAAAGTGCACCCAAGGATAACCCTCGGTTGGTGTAGGACTATTGCAGTATTGGAAAAATAAAAAGTTGTAGTATGGGTTTTCGAGGTTAAAGTGGATTGGTTACCAAGAACTATGGAAGAACTATGGCCCCTGCCTGATCAATGTTTTATATATACACGGATAAAATGGCAGGGGGTGACTTGCACACTCAATAATGGGCCCCCGGAAACTGTCGCTAGCACAAAGTGACGTAGTGACAAGGGGGTAACATATCCTGAGGTGCTTGAGGAGTGGAGAGGTATTCCACGGCTTTCAGAACAATCCCAGAGCCCGGAAGATGGTCAAGATCCCTACGAGCACTTACTGGAATACTTCCTTCCCCCGAGCACGTTTGCTCTTGCGAATCTCCACTCAAGCCGGCCAATAAAGGCAAGAATGAGGTGGGAGTTCTGTTCCTCATCAGTGTTCACTCCAGCCAGCCAATTAAGGCAAGCCAGAGGTGAGGAACAAGACTTCTCCCGGGAGATAGGGTCCGTGGGGTCGCTACTGCCCAACAGCTCGCCACATGCTGCTCTGCGGGTTTCTGTATCTCTCTTGGTCTGGCTCCTGACCTTAGACCTGTTCCGGCAAAGTAAACTCTTCCGGCACAGGCCTAGAGTTCGGAGCACGCAAGCCCCACCACGACGTCAACGTAGAGATACGACGATGGGGTTATTATTATTATTATTATATATCATCAATTTGTTTACACAGTCATTAAAATGATCAATACAACCATCTAAGGGTTGTATTGTCTCAGAATCAATGAGAATGAATGTATGAGAAAATGAATTATCTTCATTATTATTTTTTTCTTGAAGTTTTTTCCACGTTTTAATAGTTAATCTGCTATTCGGGGCGGAGAAATATCCAACAAATCTAAGATCATAAAAATCGGTCCAGCCGTTCTTGAGTTATAAATGATGTAATTAACCCGACTTTGTTTAATATATATATATACTAGCTGACCTCGCAAACGTCGTTTTGCAAAAAAAAAAAATAGGTAGTAGCCGATTCTCAGACCTACCCGATATGCACACAAAATTTCATACAAATCGGTCCAGCCGTTTCGTAGGAGTATGGTAACTAACACTGTGACACGAGAATTTTATATATTAGACTAGCTGACGCCACAAACGTCGTTTTACAAAAAAAAATAGATAGTAGCCGATTCTCAGACATACCCGATATACACACAAAATTTCATACAAATCGGTCCAGCCGTTTCGGAGGAGTACCTTTGGTAACTAACACTGTGACATGAGAATTTTATATAGGTATTAGACTAGCTGACACCACAAACGTCGTTTTGCAAAAAAAAAATAGATAGTAGCCGATTCTCAGACCTACCCGATATGCACACAAAATTTCATACAAATCGGTCCACCCGTTTCGGAGGAGTATGGTAAATAACACTGTGACACGAGAATGTTATATATCAGATAGATAGATTATAGCTAATGATTATAATTCGGTAATTACATACTTGTTACGGTCACAAATCATATTTTGTTCAACATACAACCTAAATGACCAGCAAATTGTAAAAAAAATAATTTCGCGGGCTACCCTGGCGCTTCTCCCTTGAATTATGAAAAAAACTTTCCAATGCGAGGTTATTTTCCTATCCTGCTACTTACTAAAAGAGAAGAATATGAGGATCTCGGAGTCCACGTCTAGACGAAAGTCAGTCAAAAGCAACCACCAAATCTCCTAATATTACATCACATAACTAACAATGACCGTGCAATCACTTTCTACCATATTTTATGAAGAGGCGTTGATATTGCGCCTGTGGCCTATTGTTTCATAAGTTATTACTTTCGTAAACCGTAAGATAAAGTTGTATATGGTTACGTATTTCATCTGCGTATGATATGGGAAACGTAGAAATGTACGTTACGTAATCTGGGAGGAATTGATGGAACGTAAGTTTCCTAAGACCGCTGCAATGAAATCTGGGACTGCTATATAAACAGGTTCGAATTGCATTAGCTAGTCCAACTCCACAGAAGCGATGTGTCGATATCTTAACACGTCACATGGGGGAATCACACCGCCAACTTCCTAACTCCGAACTGCTAATGGAAAAACCCTATAACACTTTGCCCGAATCGGGAATCGTACCCAGGACCCTACGCTCCACGAGTGCAACTGGGTACCTGTGAGCACCTCAGTCGATAGTACCTAAGGAAAGAACTTGTTGCTATGAATTATTTAAGCACTTGACTTACGCAATAAATCCCATGCTAGCAGAGTTGTTTAAAAAAATAAATTATTGCTCTAAACGATTTGGTTCCCAACAAGATCTCGTCAAACGATAACTATTTTGATAATTGACCCGATGATATATACTTTAAAATAAATATATTGATCTCATATATTAACATCACGCCTCCAAAATAATATATCTATCGCTAATCACCAGCATACATCAAAAACTTACAATTAATTAAAACAATAGTCAGCCTCTATTGCAAAGAGCTTAAAGTTTAAAATAAATTACTAATAAACTATTCAGAAAAAAGCTTCAGGCGCAAACGCACCAATTAATTCTACAATAATCTCGATTATACCAAAATCGCATTTTAATACCTTCCATATAAAGATCAAAATCATTCACCTGTGCAATAGTTGAAACTTACCTTGTAGTTTAGAAATGCTACAATCAAAAACAAACCCTAATTTCACACAGAAACAATTGATAACCCCTTGCATCACATTCTAAGACCGATACCTTTCTAATCGCAAGCTGAAGTCTACTCTGTAGTTAACGAGCTAGGGTTTAATTTTCCTTGTACAAAGTAACCTTTACATGAAGCACATAATATCAATCACAAATCAACATTGACACGGGCCTGCCCAGTCGGTATAGAAGTTAATTGTTGGCTCTGCACATTATCATTAGTTCGTAGCATCGTGCTGCGCCTGCGCAACCAGATAATATCTGCCGATTATAAATTTAAGATGGTCAGTCGTATGATTGTGGTTGGGATCGGTATACATTCGATACATTAGATGGTCAGTTTAATCAAGTATTGACTGTAGTTTAATTTCTGAGATGGGAGTATGGTGGAAGATGTATGGTCTCTTGGTCTATACAATTGCGATCATTTTAAGGTTTTCTATTTTATTGCCATAGGCTGGGTGTCGGGTAAACCGATAACCTGTCGACTGTATGATGGCCGTAACAACTGATCGATCATGATTTCGTATCATGCCGTGGTGGGTCCGTGGATGGGTGACCACTCTTTGATGGCACTCTCTCAAAGATGGTTATCTTTCCATACCAAGACCCCTACATGGTTCGGAAAGCACGTTAAGCCGTTGGTCCCGGCTTCATGGTTCTTTGACAGTTGTTACGGGTCTTCAGAAGTCCGAAAGACTTACAACCAGTCTTAACAAGGGGTATCGTATTACCCAGTAACTGGGTTGTGGAGGTCAGATAGGTAGTCGCGCCAAGTAAGGTACTGGTATTCAGCTGCATTCGGTTAAACTGGAAGCCGACCCCAAAATAGTTGGGAAAAGGCTACGGAGATGATATGAAAGGAGTGTTATGTGATGTTTTATCCGTCAATGAACTATAATAACTGAACTTACTTGAACTACTTACTTTAAGTTTTCTTGACTTTAAATCTCTTCACACAAAAATTAAAAGTTTTTTTCCAGCACTAATTTTTACCCAATGTTACTTAGTGTAACGTTGACGTTGATGATAATTATGACATAAAATGATGTACAGACGCCAGTACATCAAGCTACCCGAAACTGTCAAATTTTTCCAATCAGTTTTGAATCTTTTGTTATAGCAATAAAGTTGAAAATCTATTAAATAAATTTGACAGATTGTAATAGCTTGATGTACTGGCGTCTGTACATAATGTGTAGTTCTGACGGCTATGTGATGGGTTTTTTTACACTCTGCATAATTATATGTATTGTATCCTCAACTCTTTACCTTCTCTTTTTGTCCTGTCGAATCGAATCACCTCACTCAAAAATGCGTCATTCATGCATCTATATCTGCTAGTCTATTTTTAAGGCTAAGTCACCTAGCCAACTTTGACGTAACTTACAACTTAGAAATACCCTATATCTAAGATACTTTCCTTCCGAGAAAATTAAAGTCCCCTACAGCCAGGCAAGACACCAGGCGAGCCCAGTGCTCATATAAATCATAGGTAGGTACATCTTAGAGTTTTCTTATACCAGCCGTCAGCTTGCACTGACGGGCCGGTCCATATCCATTTGAATTTTGATGAGACACATTGCTATGACGGTTTCTGAATGATTTATTTTATCTATATTCAGTTCGGATTGATTTATTGTTATAGTCTTCGTTGGTGTTCTTAGAAAAATCGGTGTTTTTGAGGTCGTTTTGGAGTAGGAGGAAATTTTAAGATTCTTCACGAGAACTATCTTTCCGAGACTCAGCCACACGCATCAAATTGGGATATTTTGTTAATCATTAATGATTTTTATTAATCGATTTCGGAATAGAAGTCTTCATTTAGACTTGCTGCCTACCTATTTTCCTCAGAAACTATATTTCACATGATACATTTGTGGAGGAGCATGCATTTGCATTTGTATAAGGTCGGTTTTTACCCGTGGTTGAGGATATGTACCATTAGTTGGCTTACGTCATTAGTATGTTTTCCTGGGTACCTAAAGGTGGGGACTTTCCTGTCACACTTATTAAATGGTAATCTTAAGGTAAAAAAACAAATATTTGACAAAAGCACACCTAAAATCTATGAGAATCTTTTTTTTTATCTAAAATTGTTTTTACTTTGTGAAACGTCGCCCTCTCACCATTTTCATGACCTTCCTTGGTATAATTGCAACTCAGTCCTCCAAATACCATCACCACAATCCCATTAACCCAGATACTCTCAGAGCACAACAAAGTGCAGCAGCGGCCACCCATCCATCCGTCATGGTAAGGCAACGTTTTGGCGACCAACCTTCTGAATGACCTATTTTTATAACACGATATGGTCTTTATCCTCATAATCGTGCTGATTTAATGAGAAGAACTTCAATAAATTCCTCCTTATATCCGAACCTCTGACCATAACAAACTCAAGTACCGTCAGATCACCGCAGCAGCGACCACCCGGCCATCCATCATACCTCGCCTGAGGTAAGGTAACGTTTTTGCAACCAAACTTCTGACCGGCCTATCTTTTTACCTCGACATGACCTATACCTATCTCTATAATTGTGCCGATCAAAAAATAACTTCAATATCATCCTCCTAATAACGAAAGCACTACAACCTAACAAACTCAGGTACCTTCAGATCACAACAAAGAGCAGCATCAGTTACACCTCGCCCGAGGTAAGGCAACGTTTTGGCGACCAGCCTACTGAGTAACCTATGTTCTTACCACACTACGACCCATATTCTCTCATGCCGATCGGATAAGAAAAACTTCAATATAATCCTCCTAATATCCAAACCACCTACCACAACAAACCCAGGTACCTACAGATCGCAACAAAGTGCAGCAGCGGCCACCCATCCATCTGTCATACCTCGCCCGAGGTAAGGCAACGTTTTTGCGACCGTCTGAATTGATGGCTGCACGTTATTGGAGGTGGGACTGAGATGTATAGCCGACTCGACTCGATATCAACTGATATAAGGCTAGCTTGTGATACCAGAGGTAAAAGTGGTTTTGATACTTGCATTTTTTATTGTTAACATAAAGTTACTGCTAACATCATCTGCCTAGACTTTTTCCAACTATGTTGAGGTCGGCTTCCAGTCCAACCGGATGCAGCTGAATACCAGTATTTTACATGGAGCGACTGCCTATCTGACCTCCACAACCCAGTTACTAGGTAATACGATATCCCTTAGTTAAACTGGTTGTCTTTCGGGCTTCTGACTACCCGTAACGACTGCCAAAGATCCATGAATGACAGCCAGGACCAACGGCTGAACGCGCTTTCCGAGGCATGGAAGGGTCTCGGTATGTTAACCCCCACACCCATCCAGAGACCAACTGAGGCAAGCGTAGCTTAACCTGATCGATCGACCTGTGCGAATGCTATTATTTAACCACGGGATCCCCCTTAAAGTTACTGCTAACCTTAGATATTAGTTAAGATACTGTTGTTATTACTAATAACTTTGGTTTTACTGTTGTTATTACTAATAACTTTTTTTTTTAATTTATTTTACTTCGATGGTCCTAGTTTACCATTCACAGCTATGTGAACTGAACCCAGTATTGCATACATATGTAAGCTGTCACGCCCGTTATACCTGGAGGCTTTTATTTAGGTAGCAAGTTTTTGTAAACATTTTTAATTTTTGCTTGAGTACGTATTGTTTTTATTGTATTTGTGGATATATTGGCGTGGCAAGCTAACACATCGTCGACCGTAGGTTCAATTGAGGTAAGGGACAAGATACCCAATGTCCCTTACCTCAATTGAACCTACGGTCGACGATATGGCAAATAATTTAATTGAATGTGTTCTGTAACGTCAATAACTTTGCATATCTAGTATTGTATACAATTAAATATTTTCTAACTGAACAGACAGCTGTACTGCTGGGGAGTTTGTTGCGCCACTTCTTCTCCCCAGCGAAAGCACTAGGAAGTGGTGAAGGGCGGGCGTTTTGGGGGGACTGTCTTTTGTAATTGACGTTCGAAAAGTGCTGATTCTCAGCTTAGTTTGAATAAATGACTTTTGATTTTAATTTTGATAAGAGTTTAGATATGTACAGTTAGCAAAGGAGATAAGTATACAGGATCGTCGCATATAGGTAATGTTTACTAAGAAACCGACTGATGTTTTCGAATGAGATTTAATTTGATAAAATAATGCATTGTTATTGTTATTAATTAAATTAAATATTATGTAATTTGAATGTCTCTTTTGTATTTACTTTTACTTCCAAATACGTCGGTTGCGTCCTGAAATTCGATAATAATATTATTAAAGATTCCTATTTGCCTGATAATTTGTTCAAGTTTTTTTTTTTTTAGAAGTTGAACTAGCATTTCCTTTAGTGTTACAGCTGTAACACTAAAGGAAATGCTAGTTCAACTTCTACACACATACATTTTACTGTTGTCAAAATGGATTGCTGAACTAACTAGCCCGAAAAAAAAACCCAAAAGTATCTTAAAGTATCAAAACCTCGCGTCGCTACTATGGCGCGCAGACGGCACTACACTCGTATTACTACAAATCATTCAACCGGAGCCAGTCCTGAAATGTTTCCATTCTTTTATTGATTTATTCAGCATTATTATTAATTTTTACAAATAAATATAAAAATCCAACATGGCGGGCGCTTGTTATTTATTAAAACGTTAAACTTACACGCCCAATCTGATAAGTATTTTATATTTATAGCTCATATTTTTGTTTCAATTTCGTTTTTTGTGTCTTTCAAGGTTGTTTGAGGATGTTCTGTTAGTTAATTTAATGCTGATTTTGGTATAAAAAGAAACATGATAGATGTTAAATAAGGGGAATATGTAAGAACCTACAGATTGAGGCTCATAATTTATTTTGATTCAAACGAAATTAGTTATTTATGCCAATTAGAAAGAAATAAGCGAATCAGCTGCTTAAAAGAGGTCATCGTTTCAATTTCAAAGTTATTTGGCTACCGATACAATGTTGTAAGAGTTATGCCACCAAGTTCCAAACAAGGTACTTGTCAACAGGAACAAAATGCATTCTAAAATAAAAAGAAAGTACCGCATCTAATCTTGCAAGACTATAATTGTAAGAAGAAGCCCTTTCAACGATATAAATCAACACTCAACAGGAGTTAGATGGAGGTTGTTCCTTATAACTTAAACTTACAAAAGTGTTATGAAATAAAAAGAAATGAATACTTACAACAATAAAACAATGCAAGGATTAAAATCGGGAGTAGTTGTGGACCAAACAGAATCAAATACTACAGTCTTTATACATATCAAGAAAGCGGGTCCAAAGGTAAAATTTATAAAAGCCAAACCAATCGACAAACGCCATTCAAGTGTCGTGAATAACGTATTCCATATTGTTAAGACAATTTTCAGAGAGCGCCAAACTGAACTGAGATCACTATACAACCGAATAAAACACGCGTCTAAACAATACGTAGTTGTCACCGGTTGATAGGACCTGTCTTTCAAACTCTCTAGTTTACTCCCTAGCTCAAAACATCCCAAGAAGCTAACACACTGAACGAATAATATACTCAAACTTTGCAGAAGTAAAGTTCACAATCAAACGGCAAGAAACATTGACTTTCGTAGATGGTGTTCGTGTATTGGCGCAGCTATATTCCGAAATTTTCGAAAAGCAATGTTGTCGCGTTCTGCACCATCCATTGCGTGCTCTCTATGCTTGCTCTCAACAAGTTTTCAGACAAAATCAGCTATGTATATTGTGTTTCCAGGGCTGTTGGTATCAGAAACGGTGTTGATGTAATACAGTTTTGGTTTGACGTCTCGGGGGATACGGCAGCTAGGTGTTGAGGTGATCCTGGGCTGGATAGATCAATGATATGTCAAAATCGTGTTATACTTGTGGGATTTATGCAGACTAGTTTCGGTAAGCAATCAGGACAGTGATAGATTCGTACCGAGGTGTTACGTCGGGAACATTTCCCCCGTGGCTATTGCATTCGATTCGGTTTTGATATCTTGTTAGTGCATACGTTTTGAGAACGGTTTGCGGGTAGACATTCTGTGGTTCTTTTGCGTTTTATTTGAGTTTTGCTTGTGTATAGAGTAGTAACAAGGCTGACAGTCTTCATCAGGAGATTATGAAAATGATTAAATACTCACAGATGATGCCTTGACTTACAAAAAAGAAGATTCCGTTTTTTGGATACTCTTTATTGAGAGGGTTTTTTGTAAGGGATAGGTAATAATTGGAGATGAGGAAAGAGGTATCATCCCACCAGTTTGTCCGATTTTGTATCAATTTATAATTTGGGTCATTGAGAAACTACTCGAACTTAATTCGTTAAGGACTTCATTTTTATAAGTTGGATACTAGGCACAGCGGACGGTGTAACACTTGATTATTTTTATTATTAACTATTTAACCCGACAGAAGCTGTCCTGTCCTTTCAATACTTCGAACAAAAATCCAATAGAAAACATGGCGTTCAGTTTTTCCCCAATTTGAACATTTTCAGGGAAATTTTTTAAATTTTTCGTTCTACCTAAACCTGATTCGGACTACCACGAATATTTCAAAACAAAAAATAGCCAAAATCGGTCTAGCCGTTCTCAAGTGATGCGCTATCAACAGACAGCATTTAATTCTTATATAAATGGACATATAATTACAGTTACGCCTGACTTAATACACGGCAGACCCAGTTTTAGACCGAAACCTGCCAGTACAAAAAAAAAACACCAGTAACTTTCATGCATCAATTTCTAATTTACGCGCGAAAAAAGCTCCGCTACAACATTTTCCGTGCAAGGCGAAGTCTGATGGAGATGAGTTGCTATATAATTCATGGCGAATGGGCCTGCATCCTGTCACGTATCACGGCGACACGTGTAGTGTGTACGCCATGCTTAGTAACGGCGTAGTGTACACCTAGTGAAATAATAAACTTCTGGAAAAAACGGTGAGAAATTGAGGGGTGTGTGACGGGCCTGTGGCTAAGAAATAACAGACGCATGCGTCGATCGATCGGTTACGCCATGCTTGCCGCGGTTGATCCGTGGATGGGTGACCATCTTTACACAACAAGATCCCTACGTGTCTCGGAAAGCACGTTAAGTATGGTCCCGGCTGTCATTCGTGGATCTTTGTCAGTCGTTACGGGTCGTCAGAAGCCCGAAAGTCTAATAACCAGCCTTCTTACCAAGGGGTTTCGTATTACCCAGTAACTGGGTTGTGGAGGTCAGATAGGCAGCCGCTCCATGTAAAATACTGGTACTCAGCTGCATCCGGTTGTACTGGAAGCAGACCCCAACATAGTTGGGAAAAGGCTAGGCAAATGATGAGATGGAGGGGTGTGTTGAATGGTTTGGCAAGGTCTACGGATTTGGCATTCAGCATTTTCTATAGCCGATTGACAAATTCTCAGTGCATTAAAACCTACCTTTACCTATTTAACATAACTACTGAGTATTTGTCAATCCGTCAACTAAGTTTTAACTACCTAGTGATGAAAAGATTTTGATTATAAGTAATGTAACTAGCGGCCCGTCCCGGCTTCGCACGGGTGGAAAAAAAAGAGCCTATATTAATCAGTGATAATCTAGCATTCAAATGGTGAAAGAATTTTTAAAATCGGTCTAGGTCTTTTTGAGCCAATTCGTTACAAACATACATACAAATCTTTCCTCTTTATAATATTAGTATAGATTAGTATAGATAAGCAAGAATCTCCTTTGGGCGAAGAGGTTTGTCTCCAAACACATTAGTTAGATTAGGTTGGTGCAATATGTTTAAGTTTACGTGAAAAATTATTCTTCAAAGTAATTTACTTTTGGCAACTTGTTGAAGGCTTCAAGGCTTCAAACGAGTTTACTGCAAGAATGTTTTAAAAAATGCGAATCCCTGAACAGCTTTGGTTTTTTGATGGTTATACAATGGTAGATGGTCTAGGATTTACAATGATAGAAGGTAGACGTATGTCATTAAGTGCCCTCAATTTACGACACCTTTATTTCACCTCCTCCTACGCTTCGGGGGTTAAAACGAGAAACAATTCAATACCAACCCAACCCCGCCATATTTAATCCACACATCCAAACTACGCAACACAGCTCTCAGAAAGGCATTAAATTAACTCTTATTGTCTCAAAACTTCTATCGGTACGGGATCGAATCGCACAAAACATCGTACCTGAATAACCCAATAATTGTGTACATAAATCATTTGAACGACTTCTGATAATTCGCCCTCCGAACTAAGGATGTGTCGCAAGTTATGAGAGAGTGGGGAGTGCGGTGATGATGGCGTTTAAAGGTGTATGGTTAGTTGTAATAATACAGTCTGTTTTTTTTTTTCACAATAATAATCGGAAATCAATATGAAACAGATAATAAGACATAAAGCCACCACTCCGTGGATCCCCAACGGCAAGAGATGGCGGGATAAGCTGGAGTCCTTCTTAAAGGATTGGCCCACAATCGCAGTAGACCGGGAAATGTGGAAAGAGGGAAGGGAGGCATTTGCCCTGCAGTGGGACAATACAGGCTTATACTTAATAATAAAATAAAATAATAAATAAAAAGACATTTGAAATATACATTTTCTGGAAACAAGAATGAGCGTTTAATGTTTGAATAGGTTTACTTAACCGTTATTTCACGTTTCGCTTAGCATTAGATTAAATTGTGATAAATAATAAAACACCTAATTAGAAATGAAGCTCTATTTAATAATTATTATGTTTGCTTAGGTTTAAAGTCCAGTAGGTAGTCCACAGTTAAATTATTTCCTTTTATTTATAAACGTTGCTTAAACGTCAAAAATATTATGTAACGTTTATAAATAAACCACTTTTTATGAAGCTTACGTTTACATAAAATAGGTACCTAGTTCCTACTTGTCATAATTTTGAAATAAAATTAGAAAATGGGTTTCTACGTTATTTTTTTTTTTTGATTTTCCTAGCCTTTTCAGTCATTAAAAATCGCTATCGCCTATAACATAAACAGAAGTATAATTCTCCCTCCAAACGTAAGGGTTTGAACAGACCGACGATAACAACGATACGTGCAAAATGCGACTTTTCAACCTTTTGTGGGCCACAGACGCGATAATGTTTCTAATGTATGCGCTATGTTGGGATATTTTTGAGTTTGTCACGCCACTGATACTTACTTCTACCAGCATTGTGTCCCGGGGTTTATATTTTATCTTTCTTTGAAGTTATGGCTTTGAAGATATTCAAGCTTGAAGGCTGTTGTTTTTCTGTCCGTGGTTTTAATGATGTTCAAAACATAATGAGGGATGATACGTGAAGATTGTCGCAAACTCAAAGAGGAAGGGTTCGCTTTAAGTCAAGTTTGGATCGTTCAGACTAATTACCCAATTTTACAACTGCAATGCAAGTTTTCAAAAATCGATGCCTCGTTCTCTTTTGAGAGTTTCATTAAATATCGGAACAAGACGCAGAGGAAATGATGTTATTAAGTAGGTATGATCAACAACAATGGAAAACCGACACAAAATATTTATATTAACAGATTTTTTGCGTTTCTTAAAATAGCTAAGACTTTCATATTTACTTTCAATTTTATTTCAGTTCAACTTTACATTTCACAAAAATAAAATTTATAAAAATTGAAGCGTTAATCATTGTGTTTTTTTTATGTCAACCTATCCTTCAAATCATTAAGTAAGTAACAAACTTTCAATTAAACTACACACATCAAAAGTGTCTAGGGATCAACATATATTTTTGCAATAACTTTTCTCCTGATTGATATTAATTAAAATTTTCTTTAAGGATTCATCAAATAAAGTGTTTTCGTTTGTCACAGTAACGATAAACCAAGTCACCTTTGCATTAATAAAGAAATTTGCCATTTTCCTAATAAAGGGATTTTTGACATTTGAACCACTAACACAAAAGTTCGAAAAAAAGACTGAAATAACAGATTTCTCTAAAATTTTATTGGGTAACTTAAACAATTAATAATCCGTGTTTCTACCGCGAACACTAACAACACCAGAACATCGGTTTGGCATACTCAAAATGAGTTCATCCAAATCACGCTGTGGAATGGCCGCCCATGTTCGTTGCAACAACAAAAAAAGGTCTTCTTGCGACTGGATACCCTCCATATTCGGCAGAGCTCTTCTCTGTAGCATATCCCATACATGCTCAATCGGGTTCAAGTCTGGCGACTGAGCAGGCCAGGGCAGGACATTGATGTTAGCTGCGGCGAGAGTCTGTCTTACAACTCTTGCGGTGTGCGGTCGTGCATTATCATGCATTAACTGAAATAAGGGACCGATTTGCACTTGTAGAGGAACGATGACGTCTGATACAATCGTCTCAGCATAAATTTGAGCGTTGAGGTTGCCTCTGATCCAAATCAACTCAGTTCTTCCGCCGATCCAAATACCCGCCCATACCATGATGGTTCCACCACTATAAGGATGGACTTCCTGGCAGGATTTTAATCGCTGTTGGCGTCTAGGGGTTCTCCAGTGTCGTATACGTCTTGTATCCGGTCTCATACCAAAACGAGACTCATCAGAAAAGCACACGAAACGCCATTGTTCTTCTGCCCAATTTCTGTGTTCAAGAGCCCATTGATATCGAATCCTACGATTGTGCATTGCTATAGGTGGTACCCGTAGCGGTCTTCGGGAATGAAGGTTCACTTCATGCAAGCGGTTTCTGACTGTTTGGTCGCTAATTAAGTTCCCTGAAGAGTGATGAAGCCTCACGGCTAACATCATGGCGGTTATTGTTGGAGCTCTTCGAGTTAAGATTTGAATGTATCGGTCTTGTCTCCGTGTGGTGCAGCGATACCGTCCTCCATGGCGCTCAGCCACGGTACCAGTGCTTCGGTAACGTGTCCAAAGTCGACTGATAACACTCTGACTTGTATTCAGAGCTAAAGCCACAGTACGTTGCAGGGAACCAGCTTCTATCATTCCCACGGCTCTGAGCATTTCTTCCCTGCTTAAATGACGTCGCCGCTCCATAATAACGTTGGTTTTAATCAGTAGTAGGGAAACAGTAGCACTAATAATGTCTTCAATGCGTTGTATGTTTTTATAGGGAAAATATTGACAGCTGATTTTCATCTTTTACTCGAATTTGATTCACAGTTCCTGATTCAAATTATGAAATGCACCAAAAAGGATCCATATAAATTTATAAAATCATAAATTTATTACAAAGCCACATCTCAATCTCAAGAAATCCGCATAAAAATGCTTGATCCCTAGACACTTTTGATGTGTGTATTTATAGCTGTACGACTTGCTAGAAATCGGTGTACTAGTCAAAAAGTTGAAGTCTGTTATGGAGAAGAACAGGGAAAGAACCCTATATACTTTTTATGGGGTCCGACAATGTATCCCGCGAAATAAGTAGGTCCTGTACAAAATTATACACATATTCATAATTCGATCGAAATTATACCTACCTATTTGCTGAAAATCGTGATTTCCACGAAATGGTGTTATTTGCAGCAAATATAGTTTTGATGTTTTCAATGGTTATAAAAAAAAATATTGAAATATACTAGGTCATAATTATTATAAAGAGGAAAGGTTTTTGTATGTATGTTTGTAACGAATTGGCTCAAAAAGTACTGGACCGATTTTAAAAATTCTTTCATCATTTGAATGCTACATTATCACTGATTAATATAGGGCTTTTTAATTGCAAGAAAAAAAAAATTGTTTAAAAATAATTTTCCACCCGTGCGAAGTCGGGACGGGCCACTAGTAGGTAATAAGTTTACAAAAAAGTACCTATACATATGGTTCAGTAGTATATATTATATTAATCTACGCCTATAATAGAATTATAATAATCTGGATATAAGCTATGGTATGGCAAATATGAGATTACAGGCAAAATTAGAACTCTGAGGGAGTGCGTGTATGAATGTAGTGCGTTGCCTGATCTAGGTTTATTTAAACCTGTATTTCAGGCCATCTCTCTATGAAAATATTTATTAAATAGGACAGTCAGTGAATTAAATTAATATATATTTTCATATTAACCTATAATAGTAATTATAATTTAGTACTTAATTATTTTCTCAAAATACTACCGCGTATTGAATTTTGATCAACATAATACACATAAAACAGTGCTGCAATTTAATTTGCAATAAACGTTAGAAATTTTGAATTTCGCTGGCTACATTGAAGGAATCACTTTAAGATAAGTTTGTTTACATCGTAAGTATTTCTGGTGAAGGTAACTCAAAGTGAACTGCAAAGGGTTACATAATGAAGTTAGCGAGGCCACCTGTCACCGCTTATTAGGGCATCGATGCACCACATACACTCTCAGACCTTCTCATAACTAACTTACAAGGAAAGGGAGAACATGTCGTGCGTGATTTTTATTGAATTTTGTTGGTATGTCAACAGCTATTGATCAGAAAATTGTTAGATACTTAAATTGGTTGCTGTTGGTGTAAATAATTTCAATGTCTGAATGATACTGATACTGGGATTGGATTCTGTCACCCATTGAGTGATGTACAGACGCCAGCACATCAAGATACTACAATCTGTCAAATTTCTTTAATAGATTTTCAACTTTATCAATAAAGTTTCAAAGTTGATTGGGAAAAGTTTGACAGTTTCAGGTAGCTTGATGTGCTGGCGTCTGTACTTTTCAGGAGAGTTTTGTCACTTTTTTAATAATGCGAATAGTCGGGTATGTAAGTAAGCATCAAATTCTGTTGAAATTAGGGGAAGGTAAATCGACTGATGGATAGGGTATGTCTTTGCCATTCTAAAATACCAAAGCAGCGATCAATAAACGGGAAATTAATGTAATAAGTACAATAATATGAAGTTTAAATACTAATATGAAGTAGGCACTTAATATCAATATAAGCTCTTTACAAACCATTGCAGGAAACGTCCTTTAACTTTAAAGGTACAGTCAACAAAAGAGATATGTATTTAGGATCGTCAGATAAAGTTGAAGTTTAGTAAGAAGGGGGGGGGTTACGTGTTGTTTAGTTTAGTGAGTTCTTGAATAAAATTTAATTTAATTAATAGAAAACAAACAGCTCATTTATCAAATTAAATTTCAGTCGACATCATCAATCGCTTTGTTATTTAACTTCAAATATAGGGTGACTGGTAATTAGTGACCGATACCTAAACACGTGATTGTACTCATGATAACAAACAACTTTTACTATCAAACCTGAAATTGTGAAAAAAAAAATCTGCTGTTCAGTCATTTATGTTCGCCTAACTGGTCAAAATGTAGGTACTGAACAGCAGATTTTTTTTTCGCGAATTTAGGTTTGGTCCCATAGTAAAAGTTGTTTGTTATCATGAGTACAATCACGTGTTTAGGTATCGGTCACTAATTACCAGTCACCCTATATATTCGACGATCCTGCATACTTAGGTATCTCTTTTGTTGACTGTACCTAATACAGCAAGTACATACCATACAAAATTAATCATTTTCATCTCTATTTTCCTACCAAGAAGGCACCGGCTTTCTGAATTCTTTACGACCATGCTATACTTTGCTCTTTAGCTCCATCTCAAAATGGTTTCCATACAAACCTTGATACCTCTCAATCTAATTAATGAAATTCCATTCACCACAGATCTCCTAGATCGGCAAGCAGATACGAGCACAATCACTAGTTTCAATACAGTTGGTAGATAGGCATTGTTTCAAACTTATAATTTGATGACAATCGCGGACTATGGAATCATGGATCCAGGCGATCGGTCCTAACTTACCTATAATTACCTATAGATATGAGGAGTTTGTTTAATTTAATTGAAGGTAGATAATTAGGTATATAAGTTGTTCATCTTTGATTGTTTAGATATTTTAAATATCTAGATGGTTTTCAGACTTAGGACAGGTTAAGTTCAGTGTCTAAATTGTACCTAGATCAGATAGAAAAGATAAGGCGAGTTAAACGGTAATTATCTGTAGACTACGTTACTGTGGACTTAAGAGCCTATACTACCTCAGCTAAAATTCACTCTCTAACTCGCTCGCACGATACTGCTCGCGGACTGAGTGAGAGCGAGACAGAGTTCGGTGCTAGGCGGCAGGCAGCGCCAATAGTTTAGGTATTTGCTTTTTACGGTGAAAATAATGGTAATTAAAAAAAATAAAAAACATAGGACCTTCTTTATTATAGTAGTTCACTTAGTATACAAAGTTTCATGATCTAATTTTAGGTATTTTTTTAATACCAGCGGTTTATTGTTCGGTTTGGAGGTAACTTTGGAATGTTTTTCTATCTTACCTTATGGAATCGTGTTTTCATCAAACATAAGACCTAACATTAATCCTCAACTTTACCATATATTTATTTCAAAATGAATGCTGCAGTGTTTTCGACATAACAGAGGATCATGCTAAGCCATTTGAGGTAGTATAGGCCCTTAAAAAGCAATTTAGAACTACAACAAGGAATCAAATTGCTACAATACGATTTTCTTCTTCTTTGTGTCGACACTAGCATTTGGTTGCTCGTGTAGGTACTTAGAAAGTTCGATATCATCAAATCTACCAGCTACCTAGCTTTTTCCCAACTATGTTGGAGACGACTTCCAGTCTAACCGGAGGCACCTATACCAGTATTTTACATAGAGCAACTGCCTATCTGACCTGCACAACCCAGTTACTGTGCATTAAGATACCCCTTGGTAAGATTGGTTGTCAGACTTCCGGGCTACTGACGACCCGTAACGTCTGTCAAAGATCCACGAATGACAGCCGGGACCAACGGCTTAACGTGCTTTACGAGGCACGGAGGGGTCTTGGTATGTGAAGATGGTCACCCTTCCACGGACCAACCGCAGCAAGCTGATCGATCAACTCGTATGGCTGTTATTACTTAGCCACTTTATTAGAATATTTTATTATTTGACGTGTAAACATTAGGTAGACCTGTAGAAACCGCAAAAATTGTTTGTAATTCTTATCAAACTTCGGTAAGTTGCTACAAGGAATATTAAATAAGTAGCAACATTACGATCTTCTTCTTTTTCTTCGTGTCGACACTACCATTGGGTTATGGTAGAATAGAATAGGACATTTATTTGCCAGAAACATGGTGTTTACAAAGGTGTTCATAACATTGCATAGTGCCACAGGTCTCACCGTGGTAATATGTAGTGTTAACACATCTGAGAGGCAATTCTCGTAACTTTAAGAACGAACGTTCACAGTCTGATCTCAGTCTCAATCTGTTTAAAATACCTCTAATTTCCCTACTATTTTGACAAGTTTTGACATTGTTTGTCGCTATGAGATTGCGACTAGACTTTGATCGTTTTTAATTACGGGTAGTGGGCTTCAGATCATAAAGATAGGTAGGTATCTACTTATTATAGGTATGTACATAAAGTTTTATCAGACTTTCTAAGCAAAACCAAGTCAATTGTTTAGTCTATTTGTGTCACACATTCAATTTATACACAAACTTCCACATTCACAGGCCACACAGAACAGCCAGACAAACACAAAAAAGAGATTAAAAACATAACAACGAGTCTCCCAAAACGCACATTCGCTCTAATAGATTTCCCACTAAGTGCTCTTAGAATTTCATAAAGAATAAAAAACTTTGGGCAACTCTCCCGCCATTCATTAAGACTCACGTACACGGTCCACGTCATGTGATAATTTAAGGGTCCATGCCGTAATGGTGCGATAAATAATGCGGTCACAGCTCCCCAGTACTTAAAGTACGCGAAAATGGCTCCACTTAGCTACCGCCATCTAGCGGCCAGCAAATAAAACGTATAAATCAACCTCTGTTGTTGTTGATTAGTCTGTGTAATTTCGTGTTCTAATTTTGAATGTTTTTTTTTTGTTATGTTTTGATAACGATAGTTTTACTGCCAAGTTGTAATAATGTTGTTCCCATGTTTTGAGTGCCTACTGCACCAGTGTACTTACTAAAATAAATCTTTTAAACCCAAGAAATATTATCACAAGTAATTCTGAAAAACAATTCTATCGGTTATTGTGAGAAACACAAAATAGAAGTTGTATTTTAAATTATCCAAAGAAAATAACTACATAAGAATTAACATTGCTGCTTGACCACACTGACCAATCGGTGGTCTTTTTGATACTATTAAGTTTGAATAGAGGGCGCTAGTTTTATGGTCATTGACCATTTGTTTAGTATCACATCGAATTATGTAAATCTATTACAATTACTATAACGAGTTTTGTTCGACGATAAAATGCATAAATAAAATTCTCTGAAAAATTATATGTGAAAGTTTGAACTTAGAATGTTGTGAGAACACTACCTTTCAATGTCGTTTCGATTAGGTATCGATCTATCTAAAAGCTTTAGGCATGTAAACATAGAGGGCGCAACTGATATGGCCAAGGACCATACCTAACCTATCAGCCTTTTGATTAAGTTCGACCGTTTAATGTCAAGATGGCGCTACTTAAGTTGTATAAGTAACAAAATTATATCGATCAGTGGATAATAGGTACAAGATAAATTTGCTTTTTTGCTTTTGAAGTTAGTATTTATTTTTATTTTACCTACAGACCTACCTACATTACCAATTTTACCTACATAATAAAATTTTAATGATACCTATATATTTTTAACATAAAGCTCGTTAATTTATGATGACTCTTTAGTGAATGAGGATTTTTATACTTACCTATTTTTTTTCTCTTGGCCATATTTGTCTCGTTTGTAGCTGGAGTCTTTAGTTCATACGAACTGGAGACTATGCCGACCGCACAGTGGCGCCCTCATCGTTTGTTTGGTTATTTCATACAATTTAATGAAAATGCAAAAAATAAGCACGTTAAGTTGTGCTTCACAAGATTATACGTTAATATTATAAGAAACGGGAGTTTTATATTGTTTAGTTTTATTATAATCATTAAAACGGATATTCCGTTGCGTTGCGTTGCAGCGGTGGCCTACTGGTAATGGCCCCGACTTACAAGTTGTAGGTCGTGGGTTTGAACCCAGGCAGGCGCGTAAACATCGTGAGGAAACTGGCTTGTCGATTGTCTAGAACCAAAAATTCGAAGACGTGTGACATCTATTTTCCCGCACTGGGCTTTTTTTTTTTTTTTTTGTGGATGGGAAATCATCAAATGACCCCTCCCGCTCTGGGTGGAGCAGAAGGGAGTGTCAGACTCTTACTGACTAAAACCCACCCGTGTTCCTTCCTTAGTCCTTTGTGTTCCGGGGTAGCGGTAACCCTTTCGGACAATCCCGCTGCCCCGGCAGGCTTCGGCCCTTACGGGCCCCTTCCTTGCTGCTGACATCTCTTTGAGGCGCCCGTGGAACACGTACGCGCCGTCCGGCACGGGCCTGGTCCTGATTGGACGGAGAGTTACCCATTACTCTCCGCGCGCAGGCCCGCGCCTACGGTGGCCGGGAGTCGTCAAGCGGCTCCCGACGCCCGGAGCGTCTCCCGCGGCGGCTGGGACGTGAGGCTCTCTCCCTCAGCCGTCCCGCCACCTCCTTCGCTAGCATGACTGCTTCGCAGAAGGAGGTGACTGCCTCCCACTCCCTCTCGCCCCGGACCATGGCTTGAACCAGGGCCGGGCGCGAGAGGTCGCCGCCGCTGCCGATCGCCTCTACGAGAACACGGCGGTGCTCCGCCCAAGTGGGGCAGCCCTCCACCGTATGCTCCACCGTGTCCTCCGGGCGATCCGCACTGGGCTCGCGTGGTGGATTACAACCCGCTCCCTCTCGACGAGACGAGGCCTGTTTCCCAGCAGTGGGAACATTATAGGCTAGGATTATGTTATGCGGGTAAGTACTTATCCTATAATTCAAATTTCATTGATATTGATATATTTGCATGTACGAAAAATAAATTTAAATCTAATATTATAAAATTATTAGATATCTTAATTGTAAACTTAATATTTTATTTATTTATTGCTTAATTTAACTAAATGAAATTGTTTTTGATCTGATTTGGTTTTGTAGCTATAGCTAGCCATATAGTAGGTAACTTACTTAATTGTTTCAAAATATTTGTTAATTTGGGTAATGCTCGTCTAGTGGCAACCTCTGATCATTTAAGACTATGCTGACCGCACAGTGGCGCCCTCATCCTTTGTTTGGTTATTTCATTCACAAACGGAATATAGTGGCCACTGTTATCCGTTTTAAGAATTATAATAAAACTAAACAATATAAACTACCATTTCTAATAATATTAACGTACCTATAATCTTGTGAAGCACAACTTAACGTGCTTATTTTTTGCATTTTCATTTTAAATTGTATGAAAAACCAAACAAACGATGAGGGCGCCACTGTGCGGTCGGCATAGTTTTAATATGTACTATCTGCGGATAATGCAGTGGACTGCAACATTACTTCCTAAACGTTTGTTAGCATTATTTATTATAAATGTTGTAGTTGTTTGTTATCCCTTAAAAAATAAAATAAATAAAAATAAAGTACTTGTTCAGTTGTAGGTCATTTCGAATTAATCATCCCAAAATCGTACCACCAGTTTACCGACTCAACCGATTATCAAAAACACCTTGACACAACAATTTCCTGGAACGATCTTCCGTAACTGATGAGCTTAATACCTACCTAAATAGCCGATCGGCAAGATTTACCGGTTTCCGCGCCGGTATCGGGTCGTTGCCGTGTCGGAGCCGTATCGGCGCCGTGCCGGAACCACGGAAGGGTCCTTATCGGGTCCTCACATCGCACGTCTCAAACGGTAACTCGTTAATTTCTGTAGATGTCACAAGCCCTGGTCTATAAGATGAGTACAGTGGCACAATGGGAGCATTGTTTGTGTAACTTTGACACTTCTTATCACCATTTCTAGAGCAATTGGAAAGCTTTCAAAGTCAAAGTCAAATCATTTATTTCAAATAGGCACTTAAATGGCACTTTTGAACGTCAAAAATTAAAATTAAAAAATAGAATTGATTCTAGTCGCTCCTTCCAAAATGTAGTTTTCGTGTGGAGAAGAATGGGCAAGAAACTCCACCGTTACTCTTTTAAAATGTTTTACAAGTTTTTGTATACATTCATTATATAATTATGTGTGAAGACTATGCACCTAAAATTTTTTTTTTTATAACTGAGATTTTTATTAAATCTAAGTCAATTAAATAAGTTAAGTCATAATTAAACAAATAAAAACAAGGACAATCAAACAAAACAAACACAACAACATGAAAACAATTAGTCAAATAGCCCGCCCCTAACTGTTCCCGGCGCAAAGGTGCCCAAAACGCTTGCTGCATTGCCATTGTTCAACGTGGCAATGCACCTAAAATAAAATTTAGTCTACTTTAATTCAGTAACTTAGTAAGCCAGATGTTTCAAAATTCCAAAGCAAGACAAGAACTTAGCAGAGGACTGGGTTTTTGTGGGTGTACTACAGGTAAACCACAGCCCATAATTTTAATTTATTTTAATTTTACCATGTTTCTTTTCTTATAGAGCCTATATATTCTTAAGTTCTCACTCGTTTGTTACTCTAAGGGTCACGGGAATGAGGAGTAATACCCTACTGTAATACAGTATCAACTAGTACAGGGGGTATTGTGACTGTTATACTGGCAGCCTTATTAAGTGTAATGTCAACAGTGGGTATACTTAAAGTGATAACTTGTGCAAATAAATAAATTATGTTAGGCGAGGTTTCGTTATAGATATGTGTTGTTTTTAAAAATTTGTTTAATTAGACTGGAACAGGAGACCTTATTACTTGACAAATTAAAATCAAACGTTATTTATTAAAAATAGGCTGAGAATCTAACCTAATCTCTAAGTATTTTTGTAAAGGTTAGGTATATACAGTGACATGAATATTTACTTTGTAAAGTATTATATTATTTTTAATGACTGTGAATGTGAAGACTATGTGGGTTAATTTTAGTTTGCCTTTGTTTTTTTCTCAGATAGTTTTAGTCATGGTCTGGCAGTTTGAGTAATTTATGCGACCTACCCAAATGTCCTTTCTTTGGTATTGTTCGTCGAATCGTTGAGCTCCCTAAGTTTGAGTTGAGCTGCATGATTACTGACAAATGCGTGCACTGACTGGACGGGTCCACTCAATCGGTGTGGTTCTTTCCTCAAAATACCATTTCAGACACCAATCTACATGGTCTCCACATGATCTCACCATGATTATGTCTGGACTTTAAAAGAGACTGTGACCTCTGAGTTTGTTTCGGCCTTTCTTCTCAGAGTAGTCAGATAGGAAACGCCGACCTCATCTCGTTTTTAAAAAATATGATTGACGTGTAAAAGTGTTTGTACAAACCTACTTACAGAAATAAAATAATTTATCATTTATCATTTATCTGTTTCAATAAAGTTATTATATTATTTTGATAATCAGCACAAAATTACATTTCCACAAAACTTCACCACTTCCTAATGCTTTATGCCCATTATAAACATCAAAATGTTAATAGATTTCTACAAAATAAGACTACTTAGGTACAGTCAACAGCAAAAGTAGATGATGAAAATCAGAAATTCAATACTAATGAACGGAGTTCGCGTCAGAACTGTGCGGCGTCGAAGTGATTCAAAAGTATGTGATTGTAAATTATACCAAACAGTTACTACTTCGACGCCACACAGTTCTGACGCGAACTCCGTTCATTAGTATTGAATTTCTGATTTTCATCATCTACTTTTGCTGTTGACTGTACTCACAGTTATTTTTCAAACAACTACAGTAGGTACCTACCTACCTACCTAATGAAAACACTCGAACATAGTTAGTTTTCTCGTCCTGTAGTTATTCCGCTCCCAGTGTGCCCCAGTCCCGATACTACCCGAAGTTAATGCGACGAAGTTGGTGGCCAAATTTTAATAATAATATATCTTTGTAATTTATTTGATTCGCGACGCAAGCGCCGTTTGTGCGGAGACTCGCGGTATCATTTCTCTGTGAAATATAATCTGAGATTATGTTTTTATTTTTTATTTAGTGCATGAAATTCGGAACGAGCTCAGGTTTATTAAGTTAATTTTCAGTTTTTTTGCAAAACCTGTATCTTCTAAACTTTCTATAAAACATTTATAAATAACTTAATGATTTTGACTGCTCATATCAACTGAATATTTTGATATATGAAAATTTTTTCAGTCCAAAATTCTTGACCCAGTCAGTCTCTGGCAGCCTCCTGAAAAAAACATTTACAGGTAGGTATCATTATTTACCCTTACATCTTAATCTTAACCAAATCCTTAACAAAACAAAAAGTGCGGTAATGACAGCATTTTAACTACGGAACATTACACACACCTCCTAAACACAACCCTGCGCTCGCTATGGGGAAAAACGCCCCCGAATGGGCCGCAGGCGAGTCAAACCGACCCATAAATAATAAATACTAGCACGGTGCGTCTGTAGATAATGGTAATTTACGATTCGCTACCATTGACGTCAAATCTTTGGCAGCAGCGGGACGGTTAGATCGACGCTCGGCGTTTTTCGGGTGAACTCGGATGTTTTTGGCGTTTGTTTTGAAATTCGAAGTTTTGGTTTGTTTGGTGTATGATGGGTTGTTTGCTTGTGAACAAGTTTGCTGCATGTCAGAGGGTCGCTTTGCATTCAAATTGGTGATAAATGTGCCAAGTGTTTGCTGTCTATTTAAAGAATCGTTACATAATGGCCTAATGGGCCTTATGAACTTTATTGAAAACCCTGCTTTCTTCTAAGAATCAGGATCAAGGCCTATTTTTGTAGGTTTCTTGAGCAAACATTGAGATAATTCTAAACTTATACTGTACCTGACAAAAAAACTTATATGTTTATAACCGCCGCTTACCTGCAAATTGCCGACACAAATTTATCAGGCAATCACAAAAACATCAACCGACAGAAAACAAAATACACAATTTACGACAAAACCGACCTTGATTCACACACACGACCTCCGCGTTTCTTTTCTGACCATACGAAAACTCAAAATTATAGTAATACCGTGACTTGCCGACACAAATCAATACCCGAAATCCTTACCATGCTTCAACGTCTCACAAATGGCTAATTAATAAAACTTAAGCTATAAATATCGTCGGGCGTCGTAGGTAGCTGTTGGCAAAAACTGTTAGGATCATAAAGCTGTCGTGAGATGAGAGAGTGCCTTTGTTGCTGTTTCGTTGGCGAACGATAAATCTAATGCGAGAACAATTTGGTCGTGGTCGCGAGACGGCGTGATGGTCGCGGATGGTCGCGAGTTTTATGCGGATAATGTGGGGTCGGTTGGTAAGGGTTAAGATGTTGGTTTGTGTTGGTTACCTATATCTATTGTTTAAAATTTAAATGTTGCACAGCGAGAAAAAAATAATGGTAAATACAGTAACCAGTTTATTGTGAAAGAGAGAGGCCTGTGGCTAAGTAATTACAGTCGCACGGGTCGATCGATCAGGTTAAGCTACGGTTGCCGCGGTCGGTCCGTGGATGGGTGATCTTAACATACCAAGACTGTCATTCGAGGATCTATCTTAGTAGTTATGGGTCAGAATCTCGAAATTCTGACAAAAATCAAAATATCTTTACAATAAAATAATATATGGTCAACAATTCAATTCAATTCAAGAAATCATGGATGGTGTAGTATGCTTTAACAATTAAAAAGTAACGTAATTTATTTTTATACTAGCGGCCTGTCCCGGTTTCGCACTGGTGGACATTTATTTTTTAAATATTAATTTTTTCTTGCAATTAAAAAAACCTATATTAATCAGTGATAAATGTGATAATGTAGCATTCAAATGGTGAAAGAATTTTTAAAATCGGTCCAGTACATTTGAGCCAATTCGTTACAAATATACATACAAATCTTTCCTCTTTATAATATTTTATACAGTAAAATAGTAATAGTATAGAGTATAGATAACTATTGAAAGTTTCTTATAGCTCAGAATGTCATCAGGTACCTATTTTGTTGTATATTTTTGATGCCATGCCAAAGAAGCTTTAGTTAAATAGAGCTGTTTTCTGTAGTACGCACGGCTACACATCAAGCTATACATAACCAGTATAAGCTGACTTCTGATTGTACGAAAAAACTATACAGTGCGAGGTCAGCTAAAACTGGAAGTGTATAGCTTGATGTGTAGCCGTGTGTACATTAGAAATTTTTAACATATATCTCAACAATAGTCTTACCAAAGGGTATCGTATTAATTGTGGAGGTCAGATAGGCTGTCCCTCCATGTAAAATTCTGGTATTAGCTGCATCCGATTTGACTGGAAGCCGACCCTAACGTTGTTTGGAAAAGGGTTAAGGAGATGATGATGATGATAGTAACAAGTGAACCGATTACCCACTAAGTTGATGGTAAGTTTTATAAGTTAGCTACTCTGAAATTATTGTTGTATACTTGTATGTAACTTATGTACAGATGCCAGCACATCAAGCTAGGTACTACAATCTGTCAAAGGATAATGCCGACAAATGTATGGACCAAAAACCCAGAATCGATTAAAACGATTTATGTTTGGCAAGCTAGAGTAAACATATTATATCCCAAATCCAATTAGATTGTTTAATTGAAAACAATTTTTTTCCAATTAGTAAAAAAATTGTTTTCAATTAAAGAATCGCCAAGTACTAAAAAAAATTAACTAATTGACTATAGTTTTATAAATCCATAATATTTAGATCGGCTTACAAACGATATTGTAACGAATTGTGCGTAATATTGAGAGAGATTTGAGAGTAAAGTACATTATACATGGCTACTATATAATTAAGGTAATTAAGGTGTTAAAAAATTAACCAGAAAAACTTTACGAGGTGCTTTATACCATCGAACTGAACAACTTACACTACACTGAAATCACGAAAAAAAATCAGGTTTTTAATACAAAAGTTCAATACCTACTTGACCAAAATGTATGAAACAGCTGTTTTTTTACCGACTTCATTTTTTCGTGATTTCAGAGTTGGCCCCATAGTGAAAGTTGTTCAGTTCGATGGTCTAAAGCACCTCTTAAAGTTTGTCAGGTTAATTTTTTAACACTTTGTATATTACCCATATAATAATATTTACATATATAAATATATATCACTTTTATATGTGAAAGCATGGAATCTGAGTTTGGGGTAAAAAAAATGGCTATGTATGTTCCAAGACACTATTACCAAAAAAACCTAGCTGTGCCGTGTTTCACTTACGTACTGAAGTTTGTAAAACTACTCTAATGTAGTAGCGTCATATCATAACAAACACAATAACAAAACAATGAACCAGTTATTCAACGCGCTCAGCTATACCTACAGAACTGTTGTATGCTGCTGGTCTGTTTGGTTATAGTTTTATACGAAACGAGTTGCGTATTTGCGACCTCTTATTTATGGTCTACTTTGGTGTTCATAAATTATTTCAATCGACTCAGGGTTTTTTTTGGGCATCCTCCTTTCTTTAATAGATTTTCTAAAGGATAAGGTTCAAAGTTGATTGGGAAAATTTGACAGTTTCGGGTAGCTTGATGTGCTGGCGTCTATACATACCACATAAAACGGCTCTATTTAACAAAAAAAATAAAAATAAATATTCTAATTCTTATTCTTAAAAGCTTCTTTGGCATGGCATCAAAATAGGTACTTATTGACATTCTGAGCTCTAAGGAACTTTCGTAGCTTGATGTGCGTCTGTACTTTGGCGTTTTTGTATTTTGTAATTATTTCTGTTGTCCCAAGATATAGAAAATAGCCACTTTGTTTCAACACAAACAGAACATATCTCCACGCCTGCTTTTCAGAAGGATTAGGCAAAAGTGTACACATTCTAGGCACCTACTTACACCTTGGTGTGTCAATTACCGGGAAATTGCGTAACACAGTATCAGTCAATGGGTTTCATTTTGACAGTTTTTGTTGAGCTGACACATTTTTCGAATTTATGAAGCAATGTGTAGCGACAGGAAACGCAATACGAGATCTTGCTTATACTTAAGGCGAATGAAAGGTTCCTGACGCACATTCGTCTCCCTCCCGCCGTTGAGCTAACTTATATCAATAGTACCTATGTGTGATTGGAAATATAACAAGTATATTCTTTGCGTTTTTACTTCTAATCGAATACCCTTTCTGCGGGGTAATTGCGTAACACACTATTAGTAGCAATGGGTTTCATTTTGACAGATCAACAACGTTCATTGCGTTTTTTACATTGTTGAGCAGACACATTTTTCGAAGATATGAAGCAATGGATTAGCAATATGCTTCAAAATGATTCAGATTGAGATTGATAGTGTGTTACGCAATTAGGGTGCTGGTCTTACCATTATTTAATAAATAATGATTATGATAGATACCTATCTTAACTAGGCAACAGTTGATGAATAAAGAGGTGACAAAAAGGTGGTTAGGTAAAGGTGTTTGAGTGGGTATCTTTTTAACCGACTTCAAAAAAGGAGGAGGTTATCAATTCGACGGTATGTTTTTTTGTGTGTTTGTTACGCGATTACTCCGCCAATTGTGGACCGATTTTCAAAATTATTTTGTTCGAAAGGAGATACTTGTGAAGTGGTCCCATAGCCACCAAGTCAGAATCTGATGATTGGATCCTGGAGAAATCGAGGGCAACCCTCAAATTTTGTAGGTACACATATAGCGATTTGGGTATTTTTATAGTAACTCGTGCATTTGCTCTTAGAAAGCACCATTTGGTGAAGTGGAACTGATGATGAAGACCACAGATGGTCATCGGAACTACTAAATAATAAATATTTCACGGTTTGCGACTCGATTAGGTACTTTAATATGGTTGCTAAGCACAATGCGTATCGTAAAGTGGAGCTCATGGTGACTTCTCAATCAGCTCTAGTTCTCCTGGTTTTTACAAGGAGAACTCCTCAACAATTAACGTCCCTGCATCAGGAAAAGCAATATTTTGTAAAAGGTGATGAGCCGTTGACATTAGGCTATTGTAACTTAGATAAGTTATAAACTGGCCCACTAAAAAGTGAAAGATAAAAAACTTTTTTTACAAAAAATACAACCGACTTCCAAAAAAACACTACAAAGTGAAAAATAACTTAAATTTCGGAAGTCGGTGTCAATAAAAAAAATGCGGAACCAACGACACCGACTTCCGAAATTTAAGTTATTTTTCACTTTGTAGTATTTTTTTGGAAGTCGGTTGTATTTTTTGTAAAAAAATGCTTTTTATCTCACTTCAAGTTCAGTTATGAGAGTTCAATACTTGCCTACAGAACTACTGAGCATGAGGTCCTGCGGGGCAATTGCGTAATACGTTATCAATGGGAATCGATTTCATTTTGACAGTTCAACAACATTTATTGCGATAATTACTTGTTGAGCAGACAAACTTTTCGAACTTATGAAGCAATGGATTAGAAATTTGCTTCAAAATGATTCAGATTCCGATTGATAGTGTGTTACGCAATTAGGGTGCTGGATTGGATTCCCTGGTCGGACAAAGTGTTGTTGGATTTTTTCAGCTGGAATATCTTAGTAGCAGCTAGATTTGTACTCGGTAGATGGCATAAGGCTTGCCCCATTTTATTACATGGGACGTAAAGATGATATGTTATGTTATTTCTAATACTTGCCGCCTCCTGGGCCTCAAGTCTGCTATTACAATAGTGTCAGAATGGTCTATCATTGATTTCATAATTGTTGATTTTGACAAGTTTGGTAATCTACTAATATATTGGCGTCATTATGACTTTCCAATGGTCAACCACTGACACTGCATTGAAAGAAATGGCATAAAATGGTAATCTCGTACATAATGACAAATGGATAAATGTAATGTTTATTGCTATTTACCAACTTCTTACTACTTCAGATTGCAAACACTAATACGTAATATGTAAAAATATATATTAAATGAAATCTAGCATGAAATTTAGTAGTTTTTCTCAGAAAATTGACCGACCAATGATTGACCATTATGAATTTAGCAGATTACGAACTTTTAGCAAAATGACAATGGGGTCGTGTTGGAATGAGGAATTTATAAAAATAGCAGACTTGGGGCCCTGGTCTTGTGTGCTGTTCGTATCTCCATGTTTAATTGTAATATTAACGACTCTACAAATAGGCGGCGAGCAGTATAAATAAGCGACGTTACAAGCAACACTTTACTAATTAATAAAAGTGCAACATTTTCTCAGAGTGAAGGTTACCTACACATTAAAACTTGAATTTTATTGTTGCTGCAAAATTTTAAACTTTGGGTAACATTTTAAAGTGAAATAAAAGTAGGTAGGTACTTAGTTAATTTACTCTTTTTTTAGTGTCTATAGTCAAAATCAAAATATTTTATTTCACACTAGCAATCCGTCCCGGCTTCGCACGGGTGGAAATTTGTTTTTTAAACATTTAATTTTTTTCTTGCAGTTAAAAAAGTCTATATTAATCAGTGATAATGTAGCATTTAAATGGTGAAAGAATTTTTAAAATCGGTCCAGTACTTGTTGAGCCAATTCGTTACAAACATACATACAAATCTTTCCTCTTTATAATAAAGCCTACAAGGGCACTTATGAAACGTCAGAAGCTAGGTGCACGGTTCCAATTGGTCGTTTCCTATGGAAAAGAACCGGCAAGAAACTCCATGGTTACTCTTTTAAAAATAATTGGCTTTTACAATGTTTTCTAATTACAGTAGGTATGGGAGGACAGCGTAGGCCTGTCAACAAGTACCAGGTACTTGGTAAAATAAAAAATGGTCTACAGATCTAAATCTACAGGGCCTACAAAGTCCTCACATTTACAAAATCAAAATCTCAAAAAAAGATAAATAAAATATAAAAACCTATTAAAACCAAGTGATATGATTTCCATTACAACCACTAAAAAAGAGTTTTAAAATTAGAGTTGTCTCTATATAATGGCCCCGATTCTGTTGTTCACAAACTAAACTAAATTTAAGTTCAGTGCATCTTTTTCTTTCTATTCCACTAAGAAAAGGACTGAAGATAAATATTAGTTTAGTCCTGTCAAATTAGATAATCCTTAGACAAGTTTAGACGTGATTAAAAAATTGACTACTAAAAATACGTCAATTTACGTCAGGCGCTGACTAATTTGGCAGGACTAAACTAATATTTATCTTCTGTCCTTTTCATAATGAAATAGAAAGAAAAAGATGCACTGAACTTAAATTAAGTTTAGTTTGTGAACAACAGAATCGGGGCCATTGTCAATTAGTCTATTGATCGCAAGCGCTACTGAACTTGAGGTCCTGCGTAAGCGTGGGTTCGATCTTCAGGTTGGGCAAAGTGGTATTGGGTTGTTTCATCAGAATTTCTCAGTAGTAGCCCGGAATTTGTATATGTACCCGGTAAATGGCAATAAGCTCGCCTATTACATAGAACCTAAAACATAAGTGGTGGAATGTGTGTAGGTATACTATGGCTACACCCCTGCGTTCCTTCAGGGATTACATAAGTGATGTTGTTTCGTTTATGGCCCTTCACTTTTAAGCCCTAAATATACCACGTTGGGACCATGTTTGAAATCGCGGTTCAAAAAGCGTGTAGGTAGGTAACCCTGAACTGCACGTGTAGTCTCTGAATTCCGGGAATCTAGAAAATCCTCATAACAGAACACCTAGAAAACAATCTTATTTATTCTCTCAATAAATCTTCCTAAATCTCATCAGACGATAAACTCAAATCTAGAGCATTCCGAAAGCCCATCCATCTCACCTGCACAAACACATCGATACATTATAAATTAAAAAGAAAACATACCATGACTCACGGCCTACGGGAAAAAACTTCGTATAATGTTATTACAAGGCATCAAACGCAATATAAAACTGTCAACAGTTCGATAAATCTATCAACAAGTGCTGCCATCTATCAAAGAGTGTGCGCAACGAGTAAACGTGTAATGTTCCGCGGTGATTGATAGATGGCGCTGCCGTGTTAGTGCGCAAGCGCCCGGTAAAAGTGTTTCTGATTTGATTTAGTTTGTTTAATGTATACTTACCTGGATGTTTTTAGTGGAAAGGTCGTTCGGCTACCTATGCTTTGGGATTTTTTGGTAGTTGATTTCTGGAGTGATTGTTTTATGCAGTACATAATGTTCACGCCAGTAGTTTAAAGAGATGATACAATAAAGACTGTAGATTTCTTTTTTTACCAGCCCATCGTTCATATCTCCATAATGTTCAATGATAAATTTATGTTACTTATTCAATAAATAATTCTTGAAAAAGTAGTGGTTTATCAATTAATTCACAACGATAACTGTTAGCCTAAAACACAACGATAACTGTTAGCCTGACTAAAAAAGAACCTTAGTTACAATTTACAAACTAGATAAAGTTGGAACCTTCTAAATACCAATTGCCTTTAGTGAGAATTTTACCTGAACAAGGTTCTTTCACACTTTCATCAGACAGATGCGTAGGTACTTTTAGAATATACTTACAATAATACTTAAATCGAATCTCACCCTCCATCACCTTACATGAAATAAATTAACACGAAAATTAGGTTATCTAATTAACTAGTTGTCAATTATTTACTCATTTCAATTCACAATTTTAAAACTATCAAGTTGTGTAGGCTTTTTATTAAATAATACTTATGTGAACTTAACCATCGCATATTATGGCAACCTATAAAGATAGGTAGATTTAAGGTGTTTAAAGAAAAAAAAAAGAAAAATATGTTTCCAAGTTCTATTTCAACATTTTCTTATACCTCCACAAACTACAGCACATAATTTCAATAAAGGCGACATTAGCGACACCTAGTGACGGATAGCCGCCATTAGTTTTTTGACCCACCCAGCCTTGTCTTACTTTTATAATTAACGACATCACGCCAGCGATTTATTGTCGCTCGCCAGACACTTTTAAGGTTATGGTAGCTTTATTATTTATTTTATGAGGTTTTTGAAGTATGCTAAGGCTGATACGCTGAAATTCAGGAGTGTTTTCAGAAGTGGTCATGAGGTCTAAGGTGGATCTGTCTAAGTACCTATTTAGTTTGTGAACTTTTCATTTTGTTTGAGATAATATATAAATGGTACAGTGGGATATAAACACTACCAGGAAAGCTTTTCCCATATAATAGTAAATTTATTTATTTTCGTACTAGCTGCGCCCCGCAGTTTCACTCGCGTAAGTTTTGATCCTGTGGGAATATCGGAATAAAAAGTATCCTATGTGTTATTCTGATGTATAAACTATATTACTGTAAAGTTTCATCAAAATCCGTCCAGTAGTTTTTGCGTGAAAGAGTAACAAACATCCATCCATCCTCACAAACTTTCGCATTTATAATATTAGTAGGAAGTAGGATTTAACCTACTATATTGAGTGAGTGACTTTACAACTATGTTGGTATTTTAGGCTGTCTAAACGTGACAGTCCATTTTCATTTAAAAACTCCCAACTTACTTCACATCCAAGCACCTACCCAAAATCTTACTAAAATAAACTTTAGCCCTTTAAAAGGTAATAAACTCGGCCCTCAGTGTTGCATCCCTGTGAGCCCTGACGAAAGGCCCCCGCGGGCCTTCCCTAATCACTCACTCTCCCTCCGAGGTGAGAGGCTAACGGACAGGCCCTGATTCGATTCCCGGACGTGTTGCCCAACTTTTATTTATAACCGCAAAGTTTTAGATTTATTAGGTCTTGTCATTTAATTAATAATTTAATTAATTTATGTTTTGTCAATCGTCAAAGTGAGGTAAAGTTGGTCGTCTTTACCCGCGGGTATTTGAAGTGGATAATGAGGGTCACATTTGATGGATGGCCCTGGACATCCATCCCTGTTCTAAACTTGGATTCCCTTGGGTTGGTCCAAATTAAAATACAAACTCAAGGATAGGTGTACACAAGAATAGGTAAGTCAATTCAAAAATTTAAGCAACAATGATAATTTGCAGGTATTTTTGAACTCATCAGAAAACAGTTTTAAAAGAAAGTAAATTCCAGAAATATTTTATTTAATGCTACTCTAAAGAAATAAAATGAATGTCGTTATCTTCACGACTCGACTACATATAGACGAAATGCAACAGAATCATCTTAAAATCTGAATCTGAGGGTCAGGAGGCAACTCTCACTTGTTACCTATATTTTTAAGATAATTGGAGGGAGGATACACAATGCGGATATATTGCGAAGGGTGGAACTAGTCGTGCCAGACGGGTACGTGGGTCGTCGTCGTCAGCCGCGGTTGCTGGCGGTGCCGCGCGCGCGAACTAACTTGCTGCGGGACGCGCCGCTGACAAGCGCGCTCCGCACTCTCAACCTCATTGCTGATGACGTAGACATATTCTGTTGCTCTTTGGGTGAATTTGAAAGAATAGCTACCTATAGAATTTGCTATGGTACAAGCTTTGGCACTGTATAATTTTTAAGTGTACTACAATATCGCATTGGGTCTAGCCTGTAAGGATATTTGTATGTTTGGAGTGAATAAATAAATAAATAAATAAATCTTAAAGAGAACGCATACATGTGCCTGTGTCTATTTCCTGTTTAGTAAATATTAATTGTTTAGCTAATAGTGTTTGCTGCACAGGACGATGTCATTACGTCAGCGCCGGCTGTCGCTGAAAACCAGCGCTGGGGCTCTGTCTTGCATAGGGTCGCAGCATAATGCTGAGCGATAGCCGTTTTGCGTGGATGTGACGCATGTTTCCCCCTATTATTTATTTTATTTTTGTTTTCGTTCTTTTTGCGTCATGTTCACCGCAAATACGTTTTTTCTTTCTTTCTTTTTCTTTCAACGCTAATATCTTTTCTCGTCACACACAGTTAACTATATTTATTTATTTTTCATATCTTTCTTCATCACACCCAGCTTTATTTATTTCTTTTTCAGTAACAATTTGGCCGATGTCTAATTAGCTGACCTCAGCAACAACCATTCATATTATAAGATGAAATGAGACCCAGGTTGGTCGAGGCAATAAAAACCTGCTCAGGAGTAGTTATACAGATGACTCCGATCGGAGTGTAAATGTGGTGCACTTACAAACGAAGGGACACTTATATCGTGTTCTACGTGTCTTGTTGCCTGAAAAAAGAAAAATAATAATTATATTATTATTGATTATTATGGTTGCAAATTTAAATTGAAATATTTTCTGTATCAAAAACAATGACATCATAATTATTTATTATTTAAAACACGCTTAAAACATCGAGACATTAGTTTGTGAGAGGCCGGTGTCTGCACTATAAACACCTATACTAACAGATCAACAGGATCCCACCATACGGTAGATTTGTAGGTATTTAGCTGATTATGTAAATTAAGTATGAAGGAATAGGTACTGATGACCGCTACTGAAGGTGCCTAACTCGTGGCCAAATTCTAGGCAGACTGAATTTAGATTGCCACTGATACACCAAGAAGAAGAAGATGAGGTCTGTAACAAAAAAATTAAGATGATGTTGAACGGTCTTCCAGGAACTGGAGGTGGATAATTACAACCTCCATTTTGTGGAAGATTAAAGGGTATATAAGCCTTTAGTCATAGGCATTCCTAGTTCTTCCGCGGCTAATGTTCTATTACCTAACCAAACTGATACACCATCAATAATATCTATATAAATATCGACGTCAGAAGGAAATATGGAGTGGTGTGTAACCTACATAAGAGCGAAACCTCTCGTGATGCGCACAAATAAATTATCTATGAACGAGATTGGCTAGTTGCTGCCGAGACGGACTGGAGAGTGCTCTGTTTCGTAATATTTTATGATGGGTGCTGTTTATAATTTGTTGTAACGGTGATTTAGAGTAGGCGGTTCTTTTGTTACATTAAATTACTATAAGAATGATTTTATTAAGCCACAGCCACATCTATAATGTTAGAACTTTTGAATAATTTTTTACTTTTAGCTTTTTTAAATTTTCTTTAGATCCTACATAATGATAAACTATTATTGTATAATATCACCTTACCAGCTCTTAATTAACGTAAGGGTCTATAGTGTCCGAGTGACAGTAGAACACTGACTCCTAAGTCACAGGTATTCCTAGTTTAGGAGTCAGGGTTTCAACATTTGGGCGCCTTTAATTTTTGAACTTTAGTTAGTTATTAAGCATATTGTAAGGATTTGTATCAATAAAGTATTATTATTATTATAGGTTTTCAAAAAAATATGTGTGTGTTATTTTGTGTATGTGTGTGAGACGAAAGAAGAAAGAAAAAAAATATTTTTGTTCAGTCAGTTTTTGAGTTTTTTAGAGTTTGGTTCAGTACAGTGTAACATGTAACTTGGCAAGGTTTTGGAGTACCTAGTGAGAGCAAATTTGTAGATACACTTAGTGTAACGAAAATAGGATCACTTTAATTGCTTGTGCTTATTGTTGACCATGTCTGTTAAGAAAAACCTCAAAGAAAGAGAGAATGTATCGAGGTCAAGAGCAGGCCCATTAAAAATTTAAAAAAATCTAACGACTCTTGCCAATTTACGTGCCGACTATATAAAAAAAATATCATTATTGATGATTCATCCTGCAAGAAAGTTCTCCTGTATTACAAATCAATTCTGCCATCGGCCACCATGCATCGCATAAGCTCCTAATAGAGTTAAAAAAGGTAAAGTTTATCACCTAAATCATTTATCTATTGAATATTTTTTAAAATTTTCCTCCATAGAAGCGCTTAGCACGTAATTGTAAAATTATGAAAAAAATTACAGACGATTTTTAAAACGGTCGAAAGCTTACCACCAGGCAAACGAAGGAGAAGAAGTTAATACTTTCTCATGAAAGCTGAAGTAGAGCATCTTACCGCCGACATCCTCCAAGAGTTAAGCTCTCGATAATTTTCAAGGAGCAGGAATCTTACAGTAGACTGAAATATCGGAGCGATCACTACATCGGAGCAAGATATTTATCATTCACCATGTTATGATGGCCAGATTTATGGGAAATAATCTTGCCTAACGCGGTCAGAAGTTTAAGACTTGAAAATATAAGAAAATGTCTGGCTGAGGTAATAGAATGTTGATAAGATATTGAGTATCTAGGAAGGTCAGTAAATGATGAGCCAGAGAGATTCCTAGCTATCAGTGTTAAATTATATCCGAAAACAAAGTTGACTTTGTTAAAATTAAATGACAGAAGCTATCAATGCTAAATTATATCCTAAAACAAAGTTAACAATATTGCGAAAAAAAAATTCCATTATGATTTTCATTTCAAGATGAGCCGATTTCCTCTTCAGGTGACATATATTTACTTACATTTCTGTCCAACTATTATTCCAGTCATTATTATATTTGAACAGCGTTTTGTCCTTCAACACCTTGGATTACTGCTCACCCTTCTATTACCTCCATATCCACCTGAGCTGGTGAAGTGACGGCTTCATCAGGCCACAGCCGTGTTTTCATTAGTTGGTAACGTATGACGCGGTGGGGGACTAAATCTTCATTTTTGACGTCCCATGGGTCTCTACAAGGATGGTGAGGTGTGGGAACTACTAGATGTGACAGACTTATATGTATTTTCAGTACAAAATGAAATATATAAATACCAAAATGTTCAGTCGACAGAATTAAACTAATTGATTATGTTTTATGTTGCAGGACTTTATAGTTTGACGTACACAGCCTATTTGGTGAAAAGCGGTCACTAACGCCCTTATCATTTGTACAACACACAAGAGTTGCATTTGCGATAATTTTGGAAAAGAAAAAAAAAATGATGTGCCTGTAATTTCAACAATGGCCGTGGACAAAGTAATACTACCTGATAGAAGAAATAAGTCATCATAATCAGCTTATATCAGCCTATATTGTTCCCAGCGCTGGGACACAAACCTTCTATAATTTACCACGCGGATCTACTGCGGGTTGGTAGATCTCACATGTCTTCGAATTTTTGGTTCTAGGACATGCCGGTGTCCTCACGATGTTTTCTTTCAAAAACTACTCAAAAATGTAGAGGAATTAGATGTATTTTTGACAGATTGAGACTGAGATCAGACTGTGAACGTTCTTAAAATTACGAGAGTTGCCCCTCTGCTTTCTCAACTATTTCATCCACAAAATTATTATAAGTAATCGTTAATTTTTTTTTAAATGTATTTTTTGAGCAAATTTCCAGCCAGCCACTTCCAGCACCCAACATGTTCCGACATGTCCCTCTCACGACTAGACGGGGGACGTACTAATGTTGATATATCGGCCACCGGCCCGACGGACAGACGCGTACACACATCTTAAATAATAAGGATGCTGTACCACCTGTATCATCGCTTATTTATGGCTGGTTACCCTAGTTTTTTACGCTTTTTATGCGGTATTTTTTAGTTAGCTGATATTAGGGATGAAGGTGGACGTGTAAACATTGTCCTGTTCTGTATTCCTTCTTATTTCCGCTTTTTTTTTGTGATAATATGTCACTCAACGTAGTCTTATAACGTGTTAGCTATATATTTTTCAATCACCTAATAACTTTATTCGAGGAATGATTTTGAAATTTTGACAGTTATTTCATACAAACACCGTAAAATGTCAATTTTATTCTTCGAATAAAAGTTATTTGGCAGTGGAATAATCATTCCTAAGAGGGAAAACATTTATTTGGAATTACGAGTATCATTAAACTGTATAATAACACTCGCAAAACATCAAAATGCATCGCGGCATACACAGCGAAGATAGTGGTTTCAACTTGACACTTTTAAAATGGACTGGCCCATTCTCAAGTGTGTCTCAGTAACAAGTAGGAAAATAAAAGGGAAGAGTTTTTTCATTCAATATGATGATATACCTACGTTAGTAGCTAGGTACATTAACCCTTTGACCGCTACGGTCGTGTATAGACGACAAATGAAAACGTGCCCAACACGTCACTGTCGGCTAATGCCGACAAGAAAACACCATGTTTTAGGTACAAAATAAATAAACTAAATTCAGTTTTCTGTGTTTATACTTAAAACATGGTGTTTTCTTGTCGGCATTGGCGTGTTGGGCACGTTTTCACTTGTCGGCTTTACACGACCGTGGCGGTCAAAGGGTTAAATCTTACCATTACAAACAATAATGGTTACAATAATGGACAAAAACAAAAAAGATTTGTGACTGATGAGTGAGAAGGCTGAAGCTAGTTGCCCGTTCTAAAACGTAGATCTATAAGGAAAAGAACGGGAACGAAACTCATACACTCTTTTAAATAAAAATATAGGTAGGTACTTAATACAAAAACCAGGGTACATTATTCTTGTTGCTTCTATATATGTCATCAAAGATGATGACATATATTATTTGCTGATTATGCTAAGGATAGCATAATCAGCTTATAATTTTCCCACTGCTGGGACACAGGCCTCCTCTCTTCGAAAGGGAGTGGGCTATTTATTTATTTATTTATTTCAGGCATCAAGGCCCATACCAACACATACAATACAATAATAATATAACTTAAAAACACTATAAATACCAACACATACAATACAATAATAATATAACTTAAAAACACTATAAATATATACACATTTATAACTGCACTAAAAAACTAACACACACGAAGTGTCTGCGTCGTGTTTCGCTGACTGGTGTCATGTAGCCGGCCACGAAACTAGCGGTACACAACACCCTGCGGCCAGAACTCTTCCTTGAGGAACTTCTCGAGATGATGTGTCGGAACACGCACCACGAACGACTTGAAGTTCGTGTTGTGACGCGACTCCAACTTCTCGACCCTCAAAGTCCAGTTGGTCTTCACACGCATGTACTCCACGATCTCCTCAACCTTCGTGAAGTGGTGCAATCTGGACACAAGCTGCGTCGTCGGGATTGCCGGACGCAGCAGCATGTTGGGTCCTGCCAGCGCGGTGCCGCACTGGTTCCGACAAGGAAGCTTCTTCTTCTTCTTCATCTCCACTTTGATGAGACCATCCTTGTCGCACGTGTCCTTCTCTGGCTATAATCCACCTCGCGGGACCAGTGCAGGTTGGTGGATGTTATTATGTTTCGATTTTTGGTTTTAGGAGTTCTGCTGGTTTCCTCATGATGTGTTTTGTGGCAAAAATACGCATTATTGAAGCTAACTCAAAAACTACCCAAGCAAAGTTAATAACATTTTTATGGGACCACCCCTGAGGTATACCCCATCCATAAAAAAAATAATTTTTGAAGTCGATTTACAATTGCCGGAGATACCACGTTAAAACATACAAAAAAAAAACTAAAAACAAAAACAACATACAGTCGAATTGAGAACCTCCTCCTTTTTGAAGTCGGTTAAAAATAAAGCGCCTGGCTGGATTGGAATCCAAGACGGGCCGTTCCACTGGGCCAACACTGCTCCATGTTTATATTAGGCCAAAAACATCCTCTGCTGACCAATAGGTCCCCAAAAAGCCATGGACACAAACCACCACTGTGCGTCAATTCTGTAAAACTCAGACAACAACTCGCATCTCACATCGTTATCCACTCTCACTTCGCATAAGTTTCAAAATGACCTTGATTTTGCATTCTGTAAGCATCACCTAGGTATCATTTGCGAAGTGAAATTAGCTCCGAAGCGACTAGTGACTACCACATTCAACAAATTGTACTCTAGTTTTAACGATTGCAGTTTTTTGACACAATTATTGAGTTTTTGGCACAGAATTTTAGCAAAATTTTGTCATGTCATACTTTATCTGTCAAAATCTCACGGTCAATTTAGTTCAACTCGCTGACATGCTGGCAAGGGTAGCGCGAGTATAAATTCGAATTATCAACCGAGTTTTTAGAATGCCAATCAAGAAACTCACAGCGGATTCAGATTTGAAGTTTAGAATGAGGTCTTACAGAATCACACTGCTGCCCATCCTCTTAAAAAGAAAGTGTATTAAATGTCATGGGCAAAATGTTAGACGGTTTATGGCACCTAATTGATACCTACTGGTTATACTTAAGCCCCCTTACTAATAACGTTGTATAGCGTCTGTATTGTTATATAACACTTTGTCTTCTTCTTTTGAAAGTCAAATTACTGACGACAGAAAAAGACAAAACGGTATGTAACTATTCATCTGATATAATACGTTTATTAGTAAGGGGGTATGTCTTTAAAGTAGCTGTAAGTAATCCATCATCTGATGGGCAATCGTGATAGCCCCGGGCTATGGCCGCCATACGTTGAAGACACCTGTTGGTATAGATAACATTTTTATTTCAAATGATCTATCAATATAGCTATCAAGTTTGAAATAACTTAAATTAACAAATTGATACATAATTTACACTTAGAATTATATGTGTCTCTGTGAAGAAATATATAATATAATTATGTGGAATATATTATAATATACAACGTGTAACGTTAAATGCGTAAAACCTCATACACCCCAATTAGAGCATTGAGTTAAAAGCATATTACAATGACCGAAACTATTTTTTTTTTAAAGCTAACTAATAGATATTCTTAAGAAAATCGTGTTGATCCTAGCATTACTTTATGCATTCAAAATTGAGTCTTATTGCCTTAAAATAAGACTTAATTTTCTTTGGCTCAATTGGCGGATAGTATGGCAAAATACATAATTTTTGAAAAAAAAAACCTATATTTATTGAAACCTAAACGTTATTGATATCGATTCAGTAGTCAATTATGAACAAACAATTTTCAAGTTTTGCGCATTTAACGTTAAACGTTGTATAAATATATGTGGTTACATACATACATAGAACTTAATCCTTTTTACCGTGGGGGTAAACAGAAATTATACAGAACGCCACTAGCTACGATACTTACTTCCTTTTGCTTCATTTGAGATCACACATCTGGTCATACACGCTCGCCGGTTTCAAGTACTACGCATCTGACGTTTCTAAACAATATTACTAATAAGGTCACTGTATGTCCTGTGTGTTCATTCTTGTGTTTGTCACAAATCCAGCAGAGATAGTATCAACTTTCCATTTTCCAATAGTGAAAACTAGAAGAGCACTATGTACCCTGTAGCAGGCAGAAGATAAAGAACCAGCTTCGCTCATCAACTACAAAGCATCCCTTAGAAGGTGTTCATAAACCATTTTAAACTCTAAACCAATCCTAATAGGGTATAAAATCCCCACAATGCTTCTACCAACCCAAGCCTCACCAGCAAACACTTGCAATGCGAACTCAAACCCACAAAACTATCGCATCCACAATTTTTCGCCATCTTCCTTCATAAACAGGGATCATGAGCCTTACCCTTTTGCCATAAATCTAGCCCCCTCTCCCCCCGGTGCCCCCGCACTCCGCCCCCCCTCAGGCCGCGAGGTGGTTTTGAATGGAGATTGAGCCAATTAAAGTAATCGCCGTAACAGTCGACGCTGCCTTGGATTAGTTCTGCGGAGATGAGAGCTGTGGAGTCGCTGTTATGTGGAGAAAAATTTGGGGTGTAAGATGGTCTCGAAGATTTTTTGTGTTATCTATGTAGACACGTGATTTTGGAGTTGTTAGAAGCATTCCGAGTTTTCGACAATCGAGACCGAACTCTGTTTACTAAACAAACCTGAGTACTATCAACGAAATAGCTCCTATGTTCAATATGTCCTGGATGATGGTTTTGGGGCGATACAGTAACAGAACAGTGTGATTAAAGTAGATTTATTAAGAACTGAGCACGGATACATTTAACTAATCTTTTCTTTATGTAAGTTGACTGATCCAAGGTGAAGTTTCCATCAGCTGTTTTTTCTATTTTCATACCTAAAATATGATGAGTTGTACCTAAATCTTTCATATCAAATTCTTCCATCAGTCTTTTCTTTATAACATTTCTTTGTTGTGATGTTTTTATTGTAAATAACATTATATCATCAACATAGAGGGCAATAATCATGATTTCAGCATCATGATTGTATACATAAACACATGGTTCTGAAGATAACCTGTTAAATTTCAATTTTGTGGTTAAAACATCATTAATTAATTTTTTTTACTATATCGCCCCAAAACCATCACTGGAACCAAACTTTCGAACACATTGTGATATCTACCAATCCGCATTGGGCCCGCGTGGTGGATTACAGCCCAGTCCCTTTCGAAGAAAGGAGACAATGTATCCCAAAAGTGGGAACATTATAGGCTGATTGTGATTATGTAATAGCTCTGTATCATGTAATTAAAGCTTCTTACTTATTATATTGGCCCATATCCTTCCTATTATACAACACCAATAAATTGATTTATTTATTAATAACATTATCATTTATTACCAGTGTCATTATCATTATCTAATAAGTCTACTATGCATGCATCTCTTTATTCAAATAAAAATATATTTATATATAGTTTTTGCACTCTGTCCCAAAATTGTACCCTTAAAAATATTAGTTAGCACAACATCGCCTCCACCCCTCCCCGTCCCGCAGGATTAGTATCATACAATACAAGCAACAACTGAATCCTTTTATTTATTGCTATTTATTGTTATTGCATTTTCTCTCATTTCTCTGCTCTAATATTGTCTTGGCATAAATTTCGCTTAGCGTTTGGGAACGTTGTTTTAAATATTATTGCTAATTAGAGTTAGCTGTGCATTTTCTTAAGCTTTTATATGATGAGTTTTTGTGTGATGAGTTTTGAGTACTGCTGTAATTATATTTGCGTAATTCTTTCTTATAAGTTGGAAAAGTTTATTATCTTTTTATTTTTGATTGATGACCTGGATATCTTCTTTTGCAAGAAGAAGCGCAGGACCGGGACTGATAGAAGGAACGGAGGTAGTCATTTTCCAAGCAGTGGTATAGGCTAACTAATAATATTTCTGAATAAGTTTCTTTGTTAGTTTTAGATACTGGCTGCCTTACGGTTTAATCTGCATTCGCGATTTAATTGCCAAAAATGTAAACAAATATGAGTTTTTGGAAAAATAGCTTTAAATCCTACACGACAAAGTTTAATTTACGCTACAACTTCAAACATTTTTGTAACTTTTTCAATATTGCTAGTCACTCTGAAATCAACTTAATAACCAATAAAATAAAGTTGATATTTGTTTAACTTGAAATAATATTAATTTGAAACATAAGTTTGAATAGACTTTAGGTGAGTTTTGTGAGTAAATCTACTCGTAGATCTAGACTGGTAAACATGCTGAGAAGGCCTTTTCCTTAGCTTTGAATTCAAGCACATTTTTGTATAACGATATTATTCCTTTGTTACAAAAAGCGATCCTTTTGCCATTCATCGAGCCCAATTACAAACTCTGTTACAACTCTGTGTTATTTTGTTGTAAAATGTTCTTTTGGTTTTAACTATCCATAAGTGGAAAGATGATTGAGTATTTGCTTTGGTTTTTTTTCCAGAAGCTTCAAGTAAGATTTCTGCAAGAACAACTTAATTCTTCAATCTGACCAATCTCATCAGACATAGAGTATTATGTCTGTCTGGCGCCTACATTGTGGCGTATTAAACGCCGCTCTACGGTAGAGTATTTCAAATGATTAGGCAGATTTATGCGGGGTAGAGCGGGCCGCTATCGGCTCTACATAGACTGTCTCAGGATATCACAAATTAGATTTTGTAGAGTTTTATTTGAGTGTTACTTAAGTCAGTTGTAAGTGTTAAAAAGACGATAGATGTGTTAAGTTTTGATCTTATTATTAGTTAGTCAAATATGGCATGTCTGTGTTAGAATGAAATAATTAGCACAGGCTAAGTTATTAACACTCTCCCTGCCAACGATATTTAAAACTTTTTAAGTTCAGGAGGCCATGGAGGTCACCGGCGGGTTCCAAAGTATATGCTTGTGAACGCCGTGAGTCAAAATTCAAAATTATTACAAGAGGCCGTGGGATACGCCGGCGGGTCCAAAAAAAAAATCGCCGTGGGATCCGCCCTGACCTGACGAATTTAAATACAACTACCTACTGGCGTGCTGTTATGGAAAATGTGATACTTCTCTAGATTGGGGATGTGCTTTGGACAGCTCAACAAAATTTTTTGGGGGACGCCGGCGGTTCCCACGGCAGGCAGAGTGTTAAATAAGGTAGATGTTTTTTAATGGCAATGGTACGATAATTATTTGGGCAAAAATGTTAGCTTAGATTAAATATTTAAAGTTTTTCCGTGGAAATCTTACCGCATGTGAACCAACAAGCGGCGTTGCTATGTTCTCGTTTGAAGGTCATGGGCGCCGGTGTTTTTACAAGCACATGAGACATTTCGAGTATTAGGCGGTTGTGTCATTGGGATGGCCACGCACTACTACTGTGCTTTTGATATTACAGATGTCCATTAGCGGTGATGACCATTTACAATCAAACAGGCAATTATTCTCGTAATTTTAAGAACTTTCACAGTCTCAATCTGTCAAAAATACTTCAAATTTCCGTACATTTTGACAGGTTTTTGACATTTCTTTGTCGCCGAGATGAGACTGCGACTAGATTTTGGACGTTTTAAATTACGTGAATTGGCCTGCAGACTGTGAATGTTAAAATTACGAGAATTGTCCCTCTGAATAAATAGTAAAGCCCACGTATACAATATAGGTACATAATCCCACATAACACAAGACCTCTACCTACAAACTACACATTGTAACCATTTTACCTCAATCGCTCTACGTCGGAGTATTTCAAATAGATTTATACGCTAGAGCGGGGACGTTATCGACGCGACTCTGGCTAGAGTACGACTCTACGTAGAACTGTCTCTTGGATATCATGGAGTGTTTTATTTGGTGATTATCGAGAGAGGGGGTTGAGGTGGAAAGATAGGGAGAAAATATTGAAGGTGAATGAACATTGCAGGGTTGAAACTGATGGTAATCGATACCTTTTAGAAGTGATTTTTCTTTTGTTAAGCCTAATTTACACAGTACAAATTAATGGCCGGTGGCATGTAAAAATTAAAGCAACAATAAAAGTTGCACCGTCTAAACCAGGGACTCCCAAACTATTTTGGACTAGTGACCCCTTTTCCAAAATGAACTGTTACCTCAGACCCCCATGGCCAAATTACCTACTTTTAAGATCAACCCCGTCGACCCCCAAATCAGTTTTCGTTTATGTCGACCCGTAGGAAACCCCCTACCCCCCCCCGCCCCTAACCCCTAGGAAACTTTGCGAATCCCTGGTCTAAACAGTGACCAAATGGTGGCCAAGGTTAGGCCAAAGTAACCAGGGTCGTCCAAAACGCGTTGTGTTGATGATATAGGTAGTCAAAGTTGCGGGAAACACCTGGATGAAGCACGCAGGAACCGAGAAATCATCGTCCGTTTAGCCTTTTTCCAATTATGTTAGGGTCGGCTTCCAGTTTAATCAGATGCAGCTGAATACCAGTATTTTACATGGAGCGACTACACAACCGGTTACTGGGTAATACGATACCCCTTGGTAAGACTGGTTGTCAGACTTTCGGGTTTCTGACGACCCGTGACGACTGAGACAAAGATCCACCAATGACAGCCGGGACCGTATTTATCGTGCTTTCCGAGGCTTGGAGGGGTCTTGGTAAGTAAAGATGGTCACTCTTCCACGGACCAACCGCGGTAAGCGTAGCTTGACTTGATCGATCGACCCGTGCGGCTGATATTACTATATTACTAAGCCACTTATTACTTAACCACAAGCCCCTCTCCGGGAAGTATGGCAGAAAAAAGGGGAGCCCTAATCCCAGCAGTGGGGAATTCCGGGCAGAAATGATGATGATAATGATGAAACAATTTTATTGTATGCCAGGCAAGAAACTTGAATCGTGTTTAGACCACACTTGCATATCCTAGTCCTTCCACAGTTATTTCACCTCTGAATGTTGGTCTCTGGTGCGTTTCCTTAGGTACCAGAGTGCGTAAATACCCGAAGGGGAGCGGCGTGATCGGCTCAGGTCCCACTGGTGCCACGCTCGACCCGCTTCTGGCAAGTTCGTTGGCTCTCACTATCCGAATACCGGCCCATTATGTTGTTGGACTAGAGGTTGCTTGTGGGTTACTGTCAAAGGTAAAATAACTGTGTAAGGACTGTCATATAATAATCGAACGCACGTTATATCAGCCTATAATCTTCTAACTGCTGGGACACAAGCTTCCTCTCGGTAAGAGGGAGTAATCTACCACGCGGGAGCCGTGCGGGTTGGTAGTTCTCACATGTCTTCGAATTTTTGGTTCTAGGACACGACGTCGGTTACCTCACGAGTTTTCTTTAATCGGTTTGAGAACAGTGGTGATGATATAGTTTATACACCGTCAGCTCGTAAGGTTGTGACTGTAGTCAGTTACACTGTAGGCCAACTTATACTAGTTCTGTTACCTCGGGCGTGTAGTCGATTGTACGACCAATGTTTTTCAGCTTTTAATGGAGTAAAAGGCTAAAAAATACTTCATTAGACTTAAAGAAATATAAAGAACAGGGTGTAAGGTTTACTCATCAGCCATAGAAAAGGAAGGATCCTCCGACCAGATGGGTTGTAACTGCCCGATGGTTCCTGTCGGGTCGATGTATGTACGAGTATGCTAGTTGCGCGGTAAACTTTACTTGCGAGATGCAGGATTTTGCGTGACGTCAGTATGACGCGTTGTTCGTATCTGACGTTGTAGATACTACTACAAACTAACACACGCAATTCCCAAGTAAATTTGATTCCACCACTTTAGTTGACAATAGTTTTATACGATACTAGCACTTCGCCCGCGACTTCGTCTGCGTGTATTCGTGCCAAATTTCAAGTTTATTAACTCAAGCAATAAGATTTTTCATACACACAAAATCCCCCCTTTTCACCCCCTTAAAGGTCGAATTTCCAAAAACCCCTTCTTAATGCTCCCCTACATAATAAAAGGAAGCCGTATGCAAAATTTCACGTTCCTAGTCCTTGCAGTTTTGGCTGTGCGTTGGATGTCAGTCAGTCAGTCAGTCAGTTTCTCCTTTTATTATATATATAGATTTTTAGACTTTCAATTTGGTGTAAGTAGTATATGTTACCTCATTGAAAGTCCAAAATCAAATTTGAGCCTTCAATTAATAAGTTGTCAAACTTAAGTGGCAGTGGGCACGGCACATTGCTCGCAGAACAGATGGCCGATGGAGCCGACACGTTCTGGAGTGGCGACCGTGTATCGGAAGACGTAGCGTTAGAAGGCCTCCCCCACAAGGTGGACCGACGATCATGTGAAAGCCGCAGAAACCCGATGGATGCAAGAAGCTTAAAACCGGTCGAAGTGGAGGTGATTGGGGGAGGCCTATGTCCAGCAGTGGACGATTGTTGGCTGAAATGATGATGATGAATGAATAAATAGGTTTTTTATCAGCTGTAAAAACATGTTAGAATTAATTCTCAATAGAGTTGTTTTGACTATTTATTATTAAATCATCATAGGCGCATATTGAATAGAAGTGATGACCGTAGCCTGCGGCGACCACCACAAATGTGTAGATGTCTAATAAAATATTCCCCATTATTTATAATATTTTGACCTCTTCAACCCATGCGTGCTATATCAAAGTAACACGCATAATGCCATTGTTATATTAATTTATATATTTGTTGAATAATAATTACTGTCATTAATTTGTTTTCGTTCTGCAATGATTGATGGCTTTAATTGTTTGATTGATCATTCGTTGATAACTATAGATTTATTGATTGATGTTGTAGAGGTTATGAAGACATCATAGGGGAATGTTTTCTGGAGTAAAATAGAAAGAAGATGATTATAGTTTCATTACTTCATCTATACAGGGTTATTTGTACAATACCAGCAACCTCTTAAGAGGTCATTGTACTCATCATTATGAACAACTTTTACTAAGGGACCAAACCTGAAATCGCGAAAAAAAAAATCAGCTGTTCCCTACATTTTGACGAGATAGACGAAGATAAATGTAGGGAACAGCTGATTTTTATTTCGCGATTTCAGGTTTGGTCCCATAGTAACAGTTGTTCATAATGACCTCTTAAGAGGTTGCTGGTGTTTTACAAATAACCCTGTATACATTTATTTATTTATTTAAATTTATTTTTTCTAAACCGCTGGACCTAGAGACATGAAATTTGGAGAGTGTGTTCTTTGTGAAGACTAGAATATCCACTAAGAAAGGGTTTTTTCGAAATTCCACCCATATGAGGGTGAATGGGGGAGGGTGAAATTTCACGCGGACGAAGTCGAGGGCAGAAGCTAGTTATTATTATTCAAATTCCCGTGCCACAACGGAACGTGAATATGAATCCTGACGCGTCTTAGTATCAGTTACGTTCTTACATACACGAAGACCCGACACGAGAAAAGCTATAAGTTGGCTTACGCATATAACAGCTATCCTGTATGTAATTTATTTTATTTTAATCCTGATGCCGAACGTGGTGTTTTCGACAATACCTTACTTATGATGTGCTGGCGTCTGTACATCGAGTCAAAGGTGACGAGCTGATCTTTATAGAGTACTAAACAGTTATAAACTGACCGTGCAGGGTCGATTTATTAATATGGTTTTATAGTTTTACACTCTTGAACTGTTCATATTTATTTGCATTGGTAAAGTTTGTAAGTTGAGGAGATCAGTTAGGCAGTAACTTCTTGTAAAATACTGGTATTTAGCTGCATCTGGTTAGAGTGGTAGCGGACCCCAATATTGTTGAGATAAGGTCCAAAAGACCCAAAGGTTGACTGGTAGAAAATGCCTATGGTATTAAGTCCGCCTCTGTACATTTTTGTGATTGAAGTAAGTATTACTAACACTAGTTTATAAGTTTACATTGTTACTAACAAATATGGAAATTATTCTGAATTAAAAGTGTATTATTATTATTAAAAAAAAAAAAAAAAGACTAGGCAGACGATGACTATTTTGGTAAAGTCTATTAGTGTTTTCAAATTTTATAAACTTCCTCTTTCTTTGTTAGATAGTACGTAACTGGAAATTCATGGGCATAGCTACCACAGAAGAATATATAATAGCCTTAATATGTTGCCCCACTACATTATACCAAAACCAGCCATCCTTAAAACCATTTCGCAACATCTAACCGAATCACAGAACAAGTTCAGAGCACAATGTGCGGATGCGGCCGCTTGCTCACTTGCTTACGTAAAATGAAAGTGAAGGTACCTACCGGCCACCGGTCACTGGTTCCGAACACCATGCTTTGTGGCGGTTTGCACTTGTACGTACGTGTATATTGTGTGTTTGTTTTTATAGCATAGTTACTTAGTTACTGCCCAGTTGGCCTCGTGGTGTCCAGGGTTCGATACCCAGATCAGGAAACGGGTTGGGGATTGGGTAATTCCATCAGTTTGGAAGTTGGTGATACGACACCTCCGTGCCTCGGTAAGCACGTAAAGCCGTTGATTCTGCGGCTGATCTTTCTACGGTCAAGTCGAATTGCTATACCTTTGGACTATGAGAGTAAAGGACCAGAGAGTGCGGTTGTGTTTGCACCATACTGGTCACTTCCATTATCTCCTACGTACTTCGCTAATTCACCTTTGAGATTGGCCGTCGTGACTGAAATTCGGTCGAGAGGATATAATACCCATTTCACTATAAAAATAAAAGGCCTGAAAATCCGAAAGAGATACACTAATTTTACATGAAATTATCAAGTGGATAAGTTAAGTAGAATTACCTAACTGATGATGGTGATGAGGAGGTTGTCTTTAAAATATCGCTTTTAGCGGTAAGACCGCCCATTGTGTCACCCTTTGCAAAATTTCTATATTTATGTCTGTAATTTATATGGTGTACATAATAAAGAGTATTCTATTCTAAACTCTCAGAGTTTGCATTATAAGGCCGATTCTCGTAAATTAAAACATTCAAAATCGAGTCGCAGTCTCATCTCGGCAAAATGTCAAAATGTAGGGAAATTAGCATGTTTTTTGACAGATTGAGACTGAGATCATACTGTGAACGTTCATAAAATTACGAGAACTTAAGGTTGATATATGGTTATAAAGTACTTAGCTCATCCTACTTTGACAGCATTTTGAGAGATTCTATCTTTTGTTACATAGTAAATACGTGGAGTTGACCGGTGAAGCTAAGAGTGTAAACGAAAGTGAAGGTAAATGGCTCGGTCAATGGTTGAGAACACCTTGCTTTGTGGCACTTTGCACTTACACCTACTTCGTGTGTATTTAGTTTTGATGGCCAGTTTATTAGGTAGGTGAAAGTTGGTAAGGCTAGGCTATGTTTACTTCTCAGTCACTTCATGTATTTTACCATAATAAACAAATTAAACTACGTTCGCGATTTATTTGCCAAAAATGTAAACAAATATGAATTAATGGAAAAATAACTTTAATTCCTACACAATAAAGTTCAGCTACTGAGAAATTCCAAATAGAAAAACCCAAAAGCACTTTGCCCGATTCGAGAATCGAACCCAGGACCTCATGCTCAGCAGTAGCGCTTGCGATCCTTTTTTTTTCCGGGTTGAAAAATCCTCAATCAATCAAATAATTTATTTGCAACGAATGCAGATAGGTACATTAAAATACAGGTGGAGTAGATAAAAGTGAGCCATGTACATTCTGCCTGGAAATAGGCACGCAAAATTTATAAATATTGTGAAGCTATCTAAAAATTAAATTACAAATTAAAATATGATACTCGTAGTTTGAATTATTACAATTATACACACACTAATAATAATTAATATTAAAAAATGTCAAATTAAAATGTTACTTTGGAATTAAATTATAAATATATGTATATTAGGTCCCCGAGTTCAAAATAATATTAATTTGATTAATTATACACATTGCTGATTAAAAAGTTCATCCTCATTGATGTCCTCCCCCGACCGGCCCGCCACTGCGGGCCTCGTCGAGTCAGGGGGAGGGGGAATTTCAGAGTGACTAGCACTATTGAAAAAGTTATAAATATGTTTGAAGTTGTAAGTTTAAATCCTACACAATAAACTGAACTTTAATGTATAGGAATTAAAAGTTATTTTTCCATAAAGTCGTGTTTGTTTACATTTTTGGCAAATAAATTGCAAATGCAGATTAGATGGGTGTCGTTTTCTAGGGAACGTACCAAACGATCCTTTTGACGAACTAACGAAAGCTATGCTCTAACATAGGCTCTAAATTTGCTCATTTTCTCCAACATCATCCACAGCCCGACTGCATCCACAGCTGGCCATAGGCCTCTCTCTTCTTGTACTAATCTCCTGAGTGCTCCTGTGCCAGACTCATCCAGATTTTGCCAGCGATGGCAATAATGTCGTCCACGCATCTCGCCGCCGGACGACCGACATTTTGACTACTTTTTTTTTAATGCTTTACGGGCCCGCTCTAGACCTCGATCACGCCTGATAGTAAGCGATGGATGAGGTCTATGATGGAATGAGCATGCCCAGAAGATGCCTAAGGCGCTGGAACTCCTACGCATCGACGAAACACAGCAGGCGGGCGTTAGCCCTACCACCGCAAGGGAAGAATTGGCCAGTCAAATAAGGGTGTGACTGTCCACGATGCGCCGAGCGTTTGGTTGGGTTGAGTAACTGGCGGAACAAACTGCGCTACACGAGGCGGCTTTTTCATGCAACCCCGATCCCGACTACGTACCAATCTTTCTTCAACACACTGGGAATGAAATAAACCCCAGGAAACGACACATCCATTTGGAAAAACTTTCAAAACAGAAAGTGAAGCACATCACATAAATCAGTATCTCAAAATTCACACTAACATTTTCAAAATCTTATTGCAACACAAGCAATTGCTTAAAATGGAAGCGTCTAAACAAGTTTATCTACATTCCACCGCTGGTCATATTCCTTTCGCTCGATCAATCGGTGTGATACCATCATACATAATACACACATTTACATGTTCAATATATTATGTACGTGCAATAATAAATGCCTTGTTTCCGAGACTGATCTTAGGTAACTCGATTTCACTGCTTGTTTGCTCATAGGGTATGGTAATGTCGTCCAGGTTTGTGTCAGAATATTGTTTGGATAGTTTTTTTTCATTAAGTAAAATCGTTATTTCCAAACAAGACAACGAACATATTAGCAAACGAGGGACAACTTCTGAACAAGCTAGAACATTCTCCAAGATCGCTTTTTTAACCGTTTTTATTTTTTAGGGAATCTCGGGCATAATCAGCCTATAATGTTCCCACAGCTGGGCCTCCTCTCATCGAGAGGAAGTGGGCAGTATTCTACCACGCAGGCCCAGTGTGGGTAGATGTGACATGTCTTCGATTTTTAAGTTCTAGCACATGCCGGTTTCTTCACGATGTTTTCATTCAACGTTTTTGAGAGCAGTGGTGGTGATGAAATTATTTAATACAAATTAAAGCGCCTACCTTGCCGGGCACAAACCCACGATCTTATAACTCATAAGTCCCCCATTACCACTGGGCCACCACACTGCTCTCAGGAATCTCGGGATTAGGAGTTCGGGACTCTACACCCAGCGCCACCATGCCCCATGGCGGTTGCCACACGGGTCGATTCGAAGTCTACGCTTGCCGCGATCGGTTCGTGGGTGGGTGACCATCCAGTTCATACCGAGGGGTGCACCTGAAAGCACGTTAAGCCGTTGGTTCAGGCTGTCATTCGTGCCCAGACACGGGGTCGTCTGGTGCTCATATGCCAGTGTGGTCCCTGGGGTGGCCGCGGCGTGCTATGTGTTCTGGTGCGCCGGTGATGGGGAGTACTCCCCAGAGGAGAGTCCGGTGACGGACAGCCGCGGCGGGTTCACGGATGAGTGCTAACGCGTGCCAGTGTTCCCGCCATAAGCGGCGGAGGAGGACACCGTGGAGTTTCAGTGGGTTAGAGTTCCACATACCTGTACTATCTCCCCGTGGTAGTGCAGTATGCATGAGCATTTCTCCACGTTAAAAAAAAAAGGCTGTCATTCGTAGATCTTAACTGGGCTCTGTAATTATTACCGATATCCATCCATTTTTACCTACATACTGATCTAATATAGGATTTTCAGGTGTCTGTCTAGAATCTAGAACAACGACAAGACACTGCCTTCTTTAAATTAACTGAAACCCCTTACTACCTTGTTTGAGTGCATTCTACATAACCAAGCCTTCTAAAACCTCATTTAAAGTAACAGTACTACTAATAGTATTTTATGTGCTCTTCCTATAAACAAATACTCACAGCTCTGCATAATAATCTGTGAACATCGTCCATTTCCTGAGATACGGCGTGAGACACAAACAAACATAATTACTTCTCATTTCATAAACCCATTCTCTTGGTACACCATAATGAGAACTAAGAGCCCTAATTGAACCACCATTAGTGCGTCAGATTTCACTGGAGTTACGTAAAGAAATGGGCCATGAGCTTGGTATCCGTGTCGGACTATACATGCGAGTCTAGGATATCTATAAAGAACTATAATGTGTTCATTACAACAGAGCAGTGGTTTGATTATGGCAATATTTGTTAATGACTTTTCGGTAGTCGTGAAATGGTATTTAGGCCCACGGAATGATAACGCTGATGCTTATTGAAAAACTCAACATTAAACAAATATACTTATATTGGGGGAGGCGCCGTGGCTAAATAATAACAGCCGCATAGGTCGATCGATAAGGTTAAGCCACGCTTGCCGCGGTTGGTCCGTGGGTGGGTGACCATCTATACACACTGAGACCCCTCCGTGCTTCTGAAAGCACGTTAAGCTGTTGGTCCCGGCTGTCAGTCGTGGATCTTTGACAGTCGTTACGGGTAGTCAGAAGCCCAAACATCTGACAACCAGTCTTACCATATCGTATTATCCAGTAATTGGGTTGTGGAGGTCAGATAGGCAGTCGCTCCATCTAAAATACTGGTATTCAGCTGCATCCGGTTAGACTGGAAGCCGACCCCAGCATCGTCGGGACCTGCCGGGGCAGCGGGATTGTCCGAAAGGGTTACCGCTACCCCGGAACACAAAGGGCTAAGGAAGGAACACGGGTGGGTTTTAGTCAGTAAGAGTCTGACACTCCCTTTTGCTCCACCCAGAGCGGGAGGGGTCATTTGATGATTTCCCATCCTCAAAAAAAAAAAAGCATAGTTGGGAAAAGGCTAGGCAGATTATGACTTATATACGGTGACTGATATATAATTAGTGACCGATACTTAAACACGTGCTTGTACTCATGATAAAAAACAACTTTTACTAGGTATGGGACCAAACCTGATATTGTGAAAAAAAAATCTGCTGTTCAGTCATTTATGTTTACTGAACAGCAGATTTTTTTTTCGCGAATTCAGGTTTGGTCCCATAGTAAAAGTTGTTTGTTATCATGAGTATAATCACGTGTTTAGGTATCGGTCAATAATTACCAGTCACCCTTTATTGTGTAAATATATCATCATCAACCTACAGCAGTCCACTGCTGAACATAGGCTTCCCCTATTGCACGCCATTCAGCTTGATTCTCATCCAGCTGCTACCAGCCATCCTGCGCAGATCATCGCTCCAACTAGCCTGGAGGCGTCCTACCTTGCCTTTGCCGAACCACTCAAGAACAGGTCTACCCCACATTTCACACATTCACTTAAGAGTAAACTTGTCGCGAGCTCGAACTCGCTGGTGGTCATGGTCAAAAAGCACGCTGTCTCGCCTGGCTTCGTGTCTGACAGCCCTAATATCAGTGATGAGCAGTTAGACGCTAGTCTACACGAACAACGTCTAGTTCTCACGTACAGAAACACCGTTCCGAACTGATACGCGCGTAAAAAGATTTGAAAAGTGCTTCGGAAAATCGAGTTTTATGAAAAAATCAACTACAAATAAAGTTTATTGATCTCTTCGATAACTGAGCTTTGTTGGTACGGACGTGGTTTTGAAGATTTTACAGTTCTTTTATTACTTATTGACACCCAAAGCTACGTTAAAAATAGCAAGAAAAACGAATCTTTGTTGGCTCATAACTTTTTAATGGCGTTTTATTTTACTACTCTGTTTCCGTGCAGACACAATATTAATAATAAGTATAAACGATATCATGTTTAACTTTGGATGCACAATGTCAAACAGTGGAGTAATATTCGCTCGAAATTTGTATGGAAAAAATATCTAAAAGTGGCACCTTAACTCCCAAAAATAAAATATTTAGAACAAACTTATTAATTGCTCTCAATTGTCACTCTAATCTATGAATCCTGACATTGAGATAATTTCGTAAGAAACTTCCCACAGATACCAACCTCATACTATCACAGTCAACTGCTAATAGTTCTCTCCTACACCCTAATTCACAACCATATGAGAAGCTATCGTATCGAAAATGACACATTTCAATAACTGATTTGCCTTGCCCCCAACAGCAAATAGCTCTCGGAAGAATAGTGGTCGTCTATTTGATTTAAACTGACAAAATTTTCGGGTTTTGGACTTGTTAACAGCGTTTAGAGGACTCATACGATAACACTGATTGATGTTCGATACGGTACGGAAGCGTATCGAATAGTTGTGAATAGCTATGCTGAACTGGAGTATATGCCCTCAATCCCTATATCACTCAACTAGGTCAGAAATAACGAAAAAGTGTTTATACAGGGTTATTGAAAAAACACCAACAACCTCTTAAGAGGTCATTGTACTCATCGTTATGAACAACTTTTACTATGGGACCAAACCTGAAATCACGAAATAAAAATCAGCTGTTCCCTACATTTATCTTCGTCTATCTCGTAAAAATGTAGGGAACAGCTGATTTTTTTTTCGCGATTTCAGGTTTGGTCCCATAGCAAAAGTTGTTCATAATGATGAGTACAATGACCTCTTAAGAGGTTGCTGGTGTTTTTCCAATAACCCTGTATAAGTACATATACATACATTTATTATAAATAATAACACTGCTGGTCACCGTTGCGTCACAGTGCGCATGCGCAATGATAATAAAAACCATTGCATGTGACACCATAAAATGGTTCATGTGTGAACAAGATCGTCCGCTATAAGAATATGACAAAATGTGATGCAATTATTTTGTTCCACGTTTCAGAGTTACGTAGGTACTGTAACTGTTGTTAAGGGTAACACTGTTCAATGAAAGTTTAGAACATATTTAGGTAATCAAAATGCAAGCGCATATATTTTTGCCACTCAACGTGGTAATGCCGCCAGTCTCTTGGGTACATTACCAGTCGACAGCGATGCGGATGAATTTTTCGACGCTATATTTTAGTTTGTTTTTTTTTTTGTTTTAGGATTCAGGATTAATTATTAATGATTATTAGTAATATGTTCAATGACATAATTCTTCTTTTCATTCATTTTATTATGGCGGTCTATGTCAAAGTCAAAGCATTTATTTCAAATAGGCACATAAAAGGACAAAAATCACAATAAAAAATTACAATAAAATAGAATTGATTCTAGTCGCCCCTTCCAAAAGTTAGTTTTCGTATGGAGAAGAATGGGCAAGAACTCCACCGTTACTCTATTAAAATGTTTTACAATATTTTTTATACATTAATTATTATGTGAAGACGATGCACCTACAATAAAATTACTATACCACAATAGGTACTTAAATGAATTAAAAATGAAACCATGACATATAATTATTTAATTATCTGATCATGGTGCTCAAATATTTACAAACATGCTAAAAGTAGAAGATTTTCATTTAAACACTTTTACAAGTAATAAGTCAAGTTGTGAGTTAAAGTAATTAAAGAATGTAAATCAATGTAAAAAAAAAAGAATAAATTTAACAATTAAATTAGCAACCAATTTGATTTTGTCTATGAAAGTAAGAGAGGAGGGTGCACTTGTGTCTGCGCACACACCCGTGCACAATAACATCTTCTGCGCCCAATAGCTAGGTACTCTCCGTTAAGAGCCTATACTACCCCAGCTAAAATTCACTCTTTATCTCGCTCGCACGATACTGCTCGCGGTCTGAGTGAGAGCGAGATAGAGTGCGGTGCTAGGCAACAGATAGCGCCAATAGTTTAGGTATTTGCTTTTTACGGTGAAAATAATGGTAATTAAAAAAAAAAAAACATAAGACCTGCTTTATAGTTAGTTCGGTTAGTATATAAAGTTTCATGATCTAATTTAAAGTATTTTTTGAATACCAGCGGTTTATTGTTCGGTTTGGAGGTACGAGTAACTTTGGATTTTTTTCTATCGAGAAAATTTTATGGAATCGTGTTTTCGTCTAACATAAGACCTAACATTAATCCTCAACTTTACCATATATTTATTTCAAAATGAATGCTGCAGTATTTTCGACATAACGGAGAATCATGCTAAGCCATTTGAGGTAGTATAGGCCCTTAAGATAGACCTCTCAATGATTTCTTACTTCGAAACAGCGTCAATTCCTTAGCTAATCACGCCAATCTAGCGTTCATTTTGCGCTGTTTCGTTCATTGTGTCATAGAAAAGACGGCCCTGAAGTCCTTCAGGCCGTATTAAGGCCATGTCGGCTATTGATTATGTCGGAGACAAATATTCCAATGATCCTTAAGTTTCAAGAGTCATCCCAACACTGGACTAAGTAACCCCTTGTACTTATACAGGGTGAAATTAAAAACATGCGACAAATCGAAATAGGAGATTGTACTCATCATTATGAACAACTTTTACTATGGTACTAAACCTGAAATCCCGAAAAAAATCATCTGTTCCGTACATTTATGTTTGTTTAACTCGTCAAAATGTAGGGAACAGCTGATTTTTTTCGCGATTGCAGCTTTGTTCCCTTAGTAAAAGTTGTTCATAATGATGAGTACAATCTCCCATTTTGGTTTGTCGCATGTTTTTAATTTCACCCTGTATTTAAAACGTTACTTACCTATAGAGTTTCTTAAAGTTTTACAATTTTCAATGTCATAAAAAGTCTAGGTTTGATTCTAGTAACTTGATTTAAGAAATTCTCATGAGGAACAACTTCAAAAAATAAAATAAATAATCATCCTATAATGTTGCCATCCACTGCTAGGTGGTCTCCTGTCTTCGAGAAGCAATGGGCTGTAATCTACGACTCGAGCCCCTTACGATGAGATGTGACATGTCTTGGAATTTTTGGTTCTAGGACATGCCGGTTTCCTTACAATGTTTTCCTTCCATTTTGAGACCAGTGGTGATGAAATTATTTACTCAGAGTAAAGTGCGCCCGTCTCGATTCGAACCCAGACCCTTGAGTAGGGGCTATTACCACTGGGCTACTACTGTTCTCAATAATAAAATGAGGAAATGTAAATTTAAAATTTTGGAATAGCCAAATCACTGGACCAAAGTATGTAGTGTAGTGGGATAATATTACCTTTAAGGCCCAAGGGGAGTCCTTCCTCATTATTTATATGTATTTTCAGTCAGCACCATAAAACCACATTAGCGCTATTAGCATGGCTTTATGACGTTTGTAGTTCTTCGCCTATTAACACCATTATGCAAGTACTAGTAGGACGCATTGCCCTTTTTAAACAAACTCATTATATTAACTTAAAAATAAATTAACACGTTTTAATCGATTTCAAAAAAAGAGGAGATTCTCAATTTGGATGTTTATATTTATTACTAGCTGACCCCGCAAACGTCGTTTTGCAAAAAAAAAAAAAAATAGATGGTAGCCGATTCTCAGACCTACCCGATATGCACACAAAATTTCATACAAATCGGTGCGGCCGTTTCGGAGGAGTATGGTAACTAACACTGTGACACGAAAATTTTATATATTAGATATCGTTTTCGTTTATATAATTATATATTAGATATCGGTCTGTGTCCCCAGTGGGAACATTATAGGCTGAATAAATGCTATTAGTTAACAGTTTGAACCTACCATTTTTACGCAACACACCCAAACAGAGTCACTATTATTATCTAAAGCGATAATATGTTAGTTTTCCATATATATACAGTGGTATTAGCAAGCCCTTTAATAAAAGCCTCATCAGTCTATATAAGAACACAATAACAGTAACATTGAGGTGCAGAATGCGTTGAACTCTTTTCTATACAGCCTTCGATACGTTACGTGCGCCTTGTTTCGTTGTAGGGAAGTTAAATTGTAATGGAGCTTATGTGCATGTAATTTTAGATGTGATAATGATAATTATTATCGTAGTTTCTTTAATGAAATATTAAAAAAAAAAACCGGTCAAGTTCGAGTCGGACTCGCGCACCGTGGGTTCTGTACAAAGAACAATGCCCACTTCCCATACATTTAAAAACCTGACAATGAAAGTTTATGTATAGTTATAGGGTGTAGTGGAAAGACTATATGTACGTTTAGAAAATAATGTCTTGTAGTCATTTTTACGATTTAAACTCTACGAAGACCAAAAAATATTCATGTTTTAGGTTAGGATTTGCCGTTACCAAATAGGTAATAAAGAAATACCTAAACGCGTTAGAGCTAATTATTAAGCTCGAAGTTTAATCTAAAATAGGAATATTTACCTAGCTATGGTTTCAAACGTCTTTTTTACTTTGTGAATTCCTTGAAACCAACTGCCCTTACATCACTGCTTAGACTCTCGATGATTGTATTGTATATATTGAACTGTCAAATGTCAAATAAATCCGTTTTAGTAGTGCGAGCTCAATTACTTATTTAATTATTATGTTATTTTTAATTAATCAGTATTATACAAAGACTAATAAAGAAATACTTACTGATTAAATAAAACGTAAAATAATGCATAAATCTCAGAAACAGAGTTGAATAAAGTCAAGGAGCAGTGTGTAAAATGGAATGTCGTAAAAAAGGGTATTTGAGATGCGTTCAAAACATGGTATAAATATGTTTACCTTTGACGTAAATTATGCATAAAGAAAAATTCAAATATATTTTTTGCTTGTGTTTCTTCTATCATTATGATAAGCATAATTAATATACAATTAAATTAGCTTTTTAATTTTAAGATTTATTTTATTTCTATACACAGTCAGGTGAAAAATGGGCATTCTTGTTTGTTGAAACAACTAAAAATTTACGGTTTTCAGTTTTTTTCCTTTCCTTGTACTGTATGACATTGCTTAATGTAGCTAATGCCGTTAATGTAGCTTACTAGCCAAAGAGCTAAGAAACAAAACTTGTTTACCAAAAATAATAATTATTATTATTTTAAATGAAACTGTGTGACACTTTCTTTTTTGCCAAAATTTTCTGCTTCGCTTTGCTCCACTTTATCAATCTCGATGTTATAAGTAGAAATTAATGTGTTGAAATGAGCAGTGTGTCAATAATATCGTCATGCTTTAGATAAAGCCTGTTGTCGGCCTCTTCAGATTTTGGCCGTATTATTTTACATTGGAAAATTTAACACAATTTTTTTATTTTTTTTTTTCTTTGACTTTTAATGTCATTCTATCTCCTTAAAACATGAGACTTAGGCCAAATAGAAATATTCCGGTACAAGTGTTTGTATTTCTACGCAATCTCTCACTACAAAAAGTACCTTAGTTTATTAGCCGCTTACGTTGTAAAGTAGAAAATGATACGTAATTAGTGGCAGATTGCTCCGAGATCGCACACGGCTATGCCTTAGCAGAATCACATTTCCTTCATTCTTACACAATCTGCAAGGTATTAACTGGATTGCTAGTATTAAAAAATAAAGTAACACCTGTGTGATTTCCTGGCAAAGTTAGGCCATCTCTTCTGTTAAGAAGCTCGATGAACATAATATATTATATTATAAAGCATATAACAAATAAATAAACGCGAATCATGCATTATAATTACGAATATAATATTCTCTTAACTTCCTCTTTACATATATAATTTCGAAGAGGGATCTTTTAATCTTTCAAAACGAGTGAAAAAAAAATTGAATACAAAGTTATTATTCATAGTTAATTTTTAGTTTCCACATTATCATCTTCAAATCCTACTAATATCCTACTAATATTATAAATGCGAAAGTTTGTGAGGATGGATGGATGGATGTTTGTTACTCTTTCACGCAAAAACTACTGAACGGATTTTGATGAAACTTTACAGTAATATAGTTTATACATCAGAATAACACATAGGATACTTTTTATCCCGATATTCTCACGGGATCAAAACTTACGCGGGTGAAACCGCGGGGCGCAGCTAGTATAATAATAGTAATATAAAGCTATATATATAGCAAAAAAATAAACAGAGCTGTAAGAAATTATCAAAACGTTAGCAGTCATGACATGAGTCATGTAATTTGTGTGCGCGTGATTTGATAAGAGTGCTGCCAAACGCATAGCGCGTTAATACGTGGAAACTAGGTTGCGTGTACGCATCGTTTAGCGGTTTGAACTGAAGCTGGATTATTATATACGTTGACTGATAATTAGTGACCGATTCTTAAACACGTGCTTGTACTCATGATAACAAACAACTTTTACTATGGGACCAAACCTGAAATTGTGAAAAAAAATCCGCTGTTCAGTCATTTATGTTCGCCTAACTGGTCAAAATGTACCTAGGTACCTACTGAACAGCAGATTTTTTTTTCGCGAATTCAGGTTTGGTCCCATAGTAAAAGTTGTTTGTTATCATGAGTACAATCACGTGTTTAGGTATCGGTCACTAATTACCAGTCACCCTATATAACTAAGCGTTTTAAAACGATACATCACCATCAGCTGGGGTATACTTTAATCGTTACGTTTAGCGATTTTATGCGATCGCCAACCCACCGGACGGTGGGTTGGCGATCGCATCCCTCAAGGTAATTTAGAGCAGAAGGGCGCGAGAATCCGCTGGATGCGAGAAGCATAGAACCAGTCCATGTAACCGGTGAAGCTGGGGGGAGGCCTTTAAAGGCTTTCGGTTCTAATGATCATATTAAAAAAATTAAAAAATGGTGTTTTTAAAAAGACTGGCTTCTTCCCCCTTCTTCGTCTGTCTGTGTGAAATTCCTTGGACCCTGACCCACCCCGTCGCATCGCATCGCCTGCCCGCGCTATTACTTCGTTTTCGCTTGGCGTTCTTTCCGACTTTATTTCTTAAGGGTCCATTCTCAATCCCATCATCCATCCATCCATCTATTCTCTCATCCTCCATGGCTATCCGTCCTCAAGAACTAGGCTATCAAATGCAAAAATATTTTTTCAAATCCCACCAGTAGTTCCGGAGATTTGCGCGTTCAAACAAAGAAGCAAACTCTTCAGCTGTATTTATATTGGTTTAGATTTTTAGCAAATATCGATAGATTATGCCACTGGTCAAACATCTTTCCGTCGCTGACCAGAATGCTGCCATATCACCGGAATCGTCAATAACAGAATGTAGAAAGTCGTTTTCACCTTATCTCACTGCCTTTTCTTAACGTTTTACTTTAAAAGCTCCATAAATACTCCACAATCTGTTAAAACAGTTAGTACACACACTTATAAGGCAGCTCTCGCGATCAGGTGTCCGCTTGTGTAACGTGTACATCAGGAAGCAGGTGGACGTGATGTGTATTGAGGTCAGCAGAACTACTGTTAAGGGTCAATGTCGATATATGAGCAAATTGCACTATGGGTTTTGTATTATGAACACCATTGTTTGCATTTTTATGGGTGCAAAGTTGTGAAGCAATAAGACAAATTCAAATTGAAATACAACTTTGGAAATACCCAAAAAAAAAACAATTATGAGTTGACACTTAGATCGACTTGTAGAAGTCACATTACATTTTAAATGGGGTTTTCTTTTGTTCTGATGACTATGGTTTGTAAAGTTTTTGTTTGTGTAGGTTATTATGTAATCCGTCTAAACGTACTCGTAGCAAAGAGTATAATAAGACAAAAATTATTCTGAATTAATTTACTTAAAACCGTTATAATGAATATTTTTATTATTTACATTAAAAAACGTACGCCAAATACGCGCATTGACGTGGAGTTGCGGACACCGGCCTGTATTACCTATTACCTACCTATTAGGTACCTATTTGCATTAATTGATTACTATCCATATTATAACTAAGATGGTAAAAGTGCATAAGACCGGTCACATATAACATAGGTATGCAAACACAACATCAATCTACATATATCTATCTTCTAATATATAGGGTGACTGGTAATTAGTGACCGATACCTAAACACGTGATTGTATTCATGATAACAAACAACTTTTACTATGGGACCAAACCTGAATTCGCGAAAAAAAATCTGCTGTTCAGTACCTACATTTTGACCAGTTAGGCGAACATAAATGACTGAACAGCAGATTTTTTTTCACAATTTCAGGTTTGGTCCCATAGTAAAAGTTGTTTGTTATCATGAGTACAAGCACGTGTTTAAGTATCGGTCACTAATTATCAGTCACCTTATATAAAATTCTCGTGTTACAGTGTTAGTTACCATACTCCTCCGAAACGGCTGGACTGATTTGTATGAAATTTTGTGTGCATATCGGGTAGGTCTGAGAATCGGCTACTATTTATATTTTTTTTTTCTTTTTTGCAAAACGACGTTTGCGGGGTCAGCTAGTATTCTATATAATAAATAAAATTCAAAGTCCTGACTGACTGATACAGCCAGCACAACACAGCCACACAGCCTAAACCGCTGGTCCTAGAGACATGAAATATAGAAGGCGTGTTCTTTGTGAAGAGTAGGTATCCACTAAGAAAGTAACTAGTAGGTAAGAAAAAACTTACCACCGCTAAGACGGTGAATCGGGGAGGGTGAAATTTCACGCGGACAAAGTTGCGTGCAGAAGCTAGTAATCAATATAATTCTATCCTTCATTGAGTGTAGACAAAACAAAAGTGAACTCCTAGGCAGGAATTACAAATGTTTTACCATTTTAGTAAAAGCCATTACGAATCCGCTATTCAAAACAGCATACAATTTTCCCTATTACATACAACATCTCGATTTGGGAAGACCACTCATACGTAACGCATCTACCCACAAATGACTCACAAAGCCATCTTTGTGAAGTACCTACATGCTCTGCATAATATCAGCATATAATCAGCATGCTATGAATGTACTGTATGACCTAGATTCTGTATCTCACGCACTTTCCTCCTTTAAAAGAATTCAGCTTTTACTTCGTTTTATGTGAGGATGCTTACTTCCGGATTTTGGAGGTCCTTATATGTTGGATTGCTACCAAGTGGTTTTAGCCTGGAAATTCTCGTCATATCCCTTCAGGTTTATCAGAGGGGAAGGTAACTTTGAGAATTTGCACGTGAAAATAAGAAATCGTTTGCTTCAAAGACTAATTCTGAGTTTTAGAAGCACTCTATCGTGATACTACATTCATCGCCTTCAGTCAAAAGCAGGCGTAATTCTAAAAGGAAATATTGATTCAGTAAAAAATTTTATGTTGACTATTTCAGTTGATTAACCGGCAAGATAATAATAAGTCTGGTCTTCTCCCAACGCTTACACCAACCTGCCAAAATATTACCTAAAAACCCCTCATTCAATGTTACCTTTACATAACAAATTGGAGATACATTTCGTGAAATCTTAAAAACATTACGCAAAGGGGTGGGTAATAAAATTGTTTTATTTACTGTCTTCGATTTGCATTCCGAAATCTTTGCGATCGGTGTTGCCAATATAAAGCTGAATTCGCCAAAACGACAAGACATTTAATTAAAGAACATCTTTAAAACATAATGATATTGAAATTAATATAAAAAAACTAACTTTGACAAGAAAACTTAAAGACTTCATAATAAGAAGAAATCATTTCGTATATGTCAATTTGGCCATGTCAGTGGCACAAATAGTTCGGTCCTTAAATACTCAAAGAAGATTATTAGAACTGGTTTTGGAGAGGCTCGAGGCAAAATATGGGCAAACCCTATAACTACATTTAGGTATAGGCTATACGACTAACTGAGTGAAACAGTTGAACAGCCGACCTCATCTAGTTTTAAAAATTATATGATTGATGTGTAAAAGTGTTTGTACAACTTTCAGAAATAAAATCATGTATATATATATATGTGTATGTATATATTATATATAATTTATTACAAGGGGCTTGTGGCTAAATAATAACAGCCGCACAGGTCGATCGATCAGGTTAAGCTACGCTTGCCGCGGTTGGTCTGTGGATGGGTGACCATCTTTATATACCAAGACCCCTCCGTGCCTCGGAAAACACGTTAAGCCGCTGGTCCTGGCTGTCATTCGTGGATCTTTGACAGTCGTTACGGGTAGTCAGAAGCCCGAAAGTCTGACAACCAGTCTTACCAAGGGGTATCGTATTACCCAGTAACTGGGTTATGGAGGTCAGATAGGCAGTCGCTCCAAGTAAAATACTGATATTCAGCTGCATCCGGTTAGACTGGAAGCCGACCCCAACATAGTTGGGAAAAGGCTAGGCAGATGATGATGATGATATAATTTATTACAACTAGACACAGGAGAAATTGTTATGACATCACACATGATAAACGAGAAAACCTTATACAAACAAGAATACAAAGATATCTTAGATGAGGCCAGACAGTAAAAACCAATCAGTGAATGCAATGGCGGAAGAATCTCTCACTGTACCAGTTCATATAAATGTTCTCATTTTTAATAAATAATATTATATCACCAACAACGAAACGAATTTTAGCAATTGTATTCTCTCATCTCGACACTAAGAAACTACGTGTAACTAATCAAAATTCTGTGGTTTGTTAGCCTAGTAAAGTTGATTAGTGAATGTGTGTTATGTAAGCCTCATCATTGAAGATTAAAACATAGGTGAGACGATGTGGTTGTGTCCGGTATATATAGGAGTAGGTAGGTATATTAGTGAGTCTCAGTATTAGTCCAAATTAGTCTGTTGTGTAGAGCCTGAAGAGATAAGACTACTTTTTGGCAGCATTGATAAAGGATTATTAATTTCCAGTAAACAGAAATGACAATTCTATCGTTAACCCCTTTAAGCTCGTTTTATATAAGCTCACGCGTTCTTTATTTATTTATTTATTTATTTAATACTTCAAGCACATAAATGTACAGAGGCGGACTTAATGCCATAGGCATTTTCTACCAGTCAACCTTTGGGTGATGCAGAGACAAACAGTGGTAGGTGCAATCATGAAAATTGAGGAATAAATATTTTAAATATAAAGATACGCATAAACCTATTAAAACTATGAATATAATATATACCTAGTTACATATATATATATATATATAAATACATGAATATACTTACTAAAAATAAATTGGACAAACAATGAGAAAATATTACCGTTGTGATGATACTGCCAGCTTCTTGCGAATGTGCTCACGAACTTTAACTTTGAAGTATAATCGTTCTTCCCAAAGGTGTAGGCAAAAAATACAGAACGCTACCAGCTACGGTCCTAAAAATTAAATTTAACTTACTAACCTACTTTACATATTTGTCATTGTCATCTGTTTCTCCACTTAACAAAATTCTAAGCATATTACATGCCAGGATCACTTTATTTTAGTAATTAACGTCATCGTCAAAAATATAATATTGCACTTGCCCCAGTTCATTATCATCATCATCAGCCTATAGTAGCCCACTGTTGGACATAGGCCTCTCTTATGGCATGCCATTCAACTCTATTTTCGCAACTCTCATCCAGTTTTTACCAGCCACCAGCGAAGATCGTAACTCCACCTAGCCTGAGGGCATCCTTACATTACGTTTGGCGATTCGCGGTCTCCACTCAAAAACACGTCTACTCCAACACCTTGCCCCAGTTACATACAATCATTCCGCAATAGCCCAAACATATTAATTAAAAATAATTTATTTACTTACTACGTACGAGTAGTAAAAACTACGTTGCTATATGACTGGTCATATATAAACACAAATCATAGCCCACTCATTCTCATAGAACTACACTATATTACTTTCACTATAATCTCAAGATATTGAAAGTGATCAGTAAAATATGAACAGGATAGATGATGTTATTGAGGAAGAATGTACAAGAAACTCCATGGATAACCTAGGATATCAAATTAATGCGGTTGGTTTTCAAATTAATTATTTGACTTATAAATTGTACAAGAAAATATATTTGTAAAATTGTTACCGAACTCATAAGAACTCATGCACACGTGCAAACAGAAATACCAAAAACTGTACTTTCATAGAATATATTATAATAAAAATGACGAGTCATTCAACATTCCGTTTCTCCTACAAACTCTAAATATATGCCTACCAAAATTCTTTCCTAGTAAAAAATTCACGGCATCTTCAATTGCTACTCAATTTGATAAAACTAACATGGCATGCGTAAACACACTCTAACGACCGCAAAATGACACATCATTATACTCAACAAAAACTTGTAATGGTCTGTATCGCTGTGGCCAGTAGCCAGTGGCACAAAGCAGTCAATTGTGTGAGAAGTTCTATGTAACATCCCGTTCGCAAGTGTTGTGATCTTTTACTCAATCGATCTCAGAAGCCCGACGTTAACGCTAGTATGGATCAGGGCGCTAATTCCATTACGAAAAAGCTCGCAGTCTCGACATTGTCGGCATCGTCACTATAGTTGACCAACGGATACTGATCATAGTTAGGTTTTATATCTTTACATAACTCTAATAGCTGCTAGCTGCTAATATGCTCTTCATTTTGCACCCTTTAGGGGCTGTTCATTTATTACGTAAGACAATTTGAGGGGAAGGGGGTCCAAACAAGTCTTATTTTATCTTACGTGGCGATGGAAGGGGTCTAGATTATTCTTACGTAAGATCAGAAAAGTATGCAAAACTTATTGGTTTTTAATTTTTTTGCTACTTTTTCTTTGCAATTTTGGTAGATACTGATCTTACATAAGATTGAAAGGGGCGTAGGGGTTAATCCAAGTCTTATTTTTTCTTACGTAGGGAGATGGGGGTCAGAAAGTGACCAAAATTGTCTTACGTAATAAACGAACAGCCCCTTATAAAAATTTTCATTCATATCTACTTCTAAATCTTTATAAATACTATCTTCTTCTTCTAATTCTTCTTCTTTTGTTTTTATTTTTTGTGTTTATAAGAGTTTGTTTTGTGATATTCTTGTGCAAGCCCCAATAAACACTTTTTCGTTCTTTCTAAAAATTTCCAAAATGCCACAGACGGTTGAAGAATAGCTTTAATAGAGGAATCTGCAAAATCTATTATACTCGTATCGGCTGTTATCAGCAAGTTTTACATCATTTTATTTATTTAGTTAAAGGAAAAGCAACAGCTATAATAGATGCATAACAATTGTATATGAGACATAAAGCCAATTACAGGTTCTCACGGGTAAAAACAGAAAATGTAGTAGAAATCTTAGGATCACTAACAAGCACGATAGAAAAGAATACTTAAATAATGTACTAGCTGCGCCCCGCGGTTTCACCCGCGTATGTTTTGATCCTGTGAGAATATCGGTATAAAAAGTATCCTATGTGTTATTCTGATATATAAACTATATTACTGTAAAGTTTCATCAAAATCCGTTCATTAGTTTTTGCGTGAAAGAGTAACAAACATTCATCCATCCATCCTCACAAACTTTCGCATTTATAATATTACTAGCAGCGCCCCGCGGTTTCACCCGCGTAAGTTTTGATCCCGTGAGAATATCGGGTTAAAAAGTATCCTATGTGTTATTCTGATGTATAAACTATATTACTGTAAAGTTTCATCAAAATCCGTTCAGTAGTTTTTGCGTGAAAGAGTAACAAACATTCATCCATCCATCCATATTAGTAGGAAGTAGGATAGTAAGATAGTAGGAAGTAGGAGCACTATGCACTTTTGAAAAAGTCAGCGTTCAGCCGACTACGTGCAGAACGCATTAGTCGGCTTGTTTGTTTGCTTGCTTTTGTTCTTAGTGTGCCTTCTTTACTTCATTATTTTATGCCCGTAATAACTTGGAGTCTTTGTACAAGTGAGAGTCGTCGGGTGGGTCAGTTTTTTATGTTCAGTTACTTATCCTCGCTAATTTCGTGGATTACATTTAAACTGAAACGCACATCGTGAATGTGGGTCAGTTAAGGGGGGTATATTTGTATTTAGTATAGTGGCTTAAACTGGGATTTATTGATCTGTACATATTTAAAATATTCTATGCAGGTGCTTGCAACACAAATCATTCATGTTGAGGTTTAAAAAAAAGTGTCCATTTTAGGCACGAGGTGTCTTGGAGTGAGTCCACCCTCTGCGGAATATTAGACTCGTGCTAACTTACATCATACCAAAACCAGCCGATCGATTCTGTATAAATCTCACCGTGATAACTTAGGTGAAGTGAGCGTGAAGTGAGCTATCAATATGGGCAATCCCTAACATCAAGTGGAATGACAGCTCACTTCACCTTAGTGTTCACGGTGAGATTTTTAGAGAATAGCACTGCAGGATCTTCCGCCCACATTCTACTGTCCGTTTACTGCCATTGGGATCTAATTTACTCATTTAAAAATTACATAAAACCAGTAACCAACTTTTGCATAACAACCTTCACTTCTGCTTATAGTCTACCGATAACAATCACAGTTTACCGTAGATCACTATCTCCCGCCGTCCGCCTGTCACTTGCGCACTGCGGACATCATTCTGACTGCGCCCGCGCAAGATTGATCGTTCACCTATCACAGAAGCACGAAGATATAGAGTATCTTTTGCATAATAAAAACTTTAATTTAGCAGTAATAATTTACTACTGCTATTCTTGAAATTATTTTTTAGACCACTGTTTCGAATGACCTGCGGTAAATGATTGGCATTTCAGGAAATACCTTTTTTAAATAACCAGGGCGATGACTAAAAAAAAATAAAATTCCATTATTGTCCAAACTAAGTATCGAAATAATAAAAGCTCAAAGTCAGCTTTTATATCTAAGTATGTAGCCACAAATGTATAGAAAGACGCCTAAATGTATTACATAAAAAAAAATTGAATAATTTTTGAATGATGATAAATTCATTACTAAGACTAGATTGTCGATTAATTGTTAGAAATTTAGGTTTTTTTTATGTCATATTTAAGTGTTGAATTAAGTAGGTTTAAATTTATAAATTACTAGCTGACCCGTCGTTTTGCAAAAAAAAAAAAAAAAATAGATAGTAGGCGATTCTCAGATCTACCCGATATGCACACAAAATTTCATACAAATCGGTCCAGCCGTTTTGGAGGAGTATGGTAACTAACACTGGCACGAGAATTTTATATATTAGACTAGCTGACCCCGCAAACGTCGTTTTGCAAAAAAAATAAATAGATAGTAGCCGATTCTCAGACCTACCCGATATGCACACAAAATTTCATACAAATCGGTCCAGCCATTTCGGAGGAGTATGGTAACTAACACTGTGACACGAGAATTTTATATATTAGAAGAAGAAGATTATCCTTATGTAAGCATGTTAAATTATTCAATGTCTTTGCTTGGGAGAGCCCTATGTCTAGCTGTGGACTGCAATAGGCTGAGTAGATTGATTTTATCCATGTCTAATAAACTCTGTGCACTATTTAGGACGTGCATCGGTCATAACACTCAAGTGCTGCTGTAGCATTATGTGAACACTTATAAGATTAGCAATTCCACACAATACCTGGGCAAACTGCCCACGTGATGAAAATTTACAATTCGTTACAATCTGTGCAGTTACGTCACTAATCTTAAGATCGCTTTCTCTTGTATATCCTGACCGGCATTTGTTTTTCTGGTTGTGTTTAGATATTCCAAGTTGCTTGGCAGTTTAGCATTAAAATGACAATGTGGTAAGGAGGCACTAATAAAGTAAAGTGTTGTACCGTGGCGTCGGTAGATTATATAGGGGTTTCCAACAAGTTCGAAATGTAACCACTAAGATGAGACTTTTGTCTCAGCCAAGAGAGTACTCACAGAAAATATTCCTACATGTAAGCAAGGCTTTAATCAGCAGCTGTTAAGTAGGAAGTTCAACATTGAGAAAAATCTGCTGCACATACATTGTTGCTTGCCACCGGTCTCGAGCTTCTTCCTGGAGATCGTCTTCCCGTACACTTTTCGATAGAAAGATATCTTCTATTTCTTCTAGAACGTTTTAGAAGACAGCTGAACTAAGCAGACTTTGCACAAAAATTCTCAAGAATATTTGTAACAAATAGGCGTCAACCAAAAATTAATTCAATTCGCTAAATATGTAAATATATAAATGCAACAGCATTATATAATTGCAACGTTTCGTTACGTACATTTTATTAGAATTCGGGCATTTAATTAGCATAAATTATTTAAATTTTATTCAAGCATTGTTGTCGCCGGCGAAGTGCTTAGTTCCGTGTATATTTTTTCGAGATTACGATCAAAATACCTATTGCTTTTGTTAAGAAGTAGTGTTCAACTTTCTGGTTAGAATTTTACTAGACTTCCGATGACAGATTGACTGAATGAAAGTCAACCAGGCAACAAAAATAATGGTGTTTGGTGATTAAGGTATTTTCTTTTCATTGTGATCTTTGGCATCGAGGTTAGAAGCGATTAACATTTAATTTATAGGCAATATTTTTCTATTCAAAATCGAGCCAGTGACCTTTATATATGCCGATATTGAAAGTATCTAAATTCTATTCATAAACAATGTTTAGAGCTGTCTTTATATCAACAATTTTATTTGTCCTATTAGTAAAAAAATAATCGGAAATGTTGGCCTTATGGATCTCACTCTCATTAATCACTAAAGAGCTCTCTCAGAGCAAGCAATTATAAAATGCATATTTAATTGATAGCATAGGTTTGGTGCAATATGTTAGCCCGCAGGTTTACTCGCTGTAGTAGGGATGTGAAGGTATATCTGTTTAAAGCCTACTGCTAAACCTTCTACACGTGCAGCTTGTGGGTGAAGTACCTATACGCAGAGGGCCTACAACGTCCTACGCGTTCAGTACAATAATGGATTTAGGATGTTGCTGGATCTTCCGCGCTTCTGTAGCGCTTCGCAAATGTTCGCGGAAGCCTGTCTTTATGATTTTCATGCCATAATGAGAAAGAGGGCGGCATCAAATATGGGTAGGTTGCGTGGAAGCCCCAACAGCATCCTAAAGACATGTGGACAAGGTGACAAGGTGGATACATTTTTTATGAGGCACTGGGTGTAGAGGCACGTACCGATATGTTTTTTGCCACGTAGTTATTAGTTGTTGTTAGGTTAGTTTGTAAGTCTTTACTAATTTAGTTTTTAAGTTGTTATTACTAATTCTATATGGATTCTGTGTTTCTTTATATGTGATCCGCAATAAACGATATTATTATTATAGCAGTTTCTGTCCCCTTAAACTCAAAAATCCAGTAATTTACGTACAGACGCCAGCACATCAAGCTACCCGAAACTGTCAAATTTTCCCAAAAAATGTTGAACCTTATGCTTTAGCGATAAAGTTGAAAATCTATCAAAGAAATTTGACAGATTGTAGTACCCTAATGTGCTGGCGTCTTTACATTGTCAGATGGTCATCGAAAACAATGTAACCTGTGTTCAGATGAACTTTCACCTTCCATGTTTGGGTGATCCATTCAATGCAAATGATTTCGAGACTTAACATAATAATTATGAAAGTAAACTTATCTTTGTTTAAGTGTTTAACAATGTTTATGTACGTTTAAGTATCGTATCTTTATTTACATAATATGAATACGTAATTAGTTAGTTACAAAATAAAAACCTATATCATTTGATAAGTTCTAGAATTTATTCTTGTATCGCGTACTTTCGTATTAGTGACCTCATTATACAGGGTGAAATTGAAACCAAAATGGGACATTTTACTCATCATTAGGAACAACTTTTACTATGGGACCAAGCCTGCAATCGCGAAAAAAAAATCAGCTGTTCCCTACATTTTGACGAGCTATGCGAACATAAATGTAGAGAACAGCTGATTTTTTTTCGCGATTTCAGGTTTGGTTCCATAGTAAAAGTTGTTCATAATGATAAGTGTAAGGTCTCATTTTGGTTTGTCGCATGTTATCAATATCACCCTGTATAGTACTAATATCATATTAGTAATTACTCTGATTGGTAATCTTGATGTTAAACTTTCTTTCATCATCTTATCATTTTTTTGCCCTTGTTCAATGTTACTTGAGGTCGGTGCAACACGTTTCCTTCTTCTATTCTCCCCTGTCAACCACGACGCTATCATGTACTCCCTTCTCTTTCATAGCATTCCTCACACAATCCATCCATCTTTTCTTTGGCCTTCGGATGACACGAAAATATAAAAGGTAAGAATACTACTGAACTCCACACTATTCTTATAAGCATGGGTCATACCGTTGGCAAAGCTAGCCAGTCAGCAGGCAGCAGGGTCGACTGCGCAGTGTGCACTGGGGATAAATTTCAGCAACGCCACGCGTGGATGCTATGTTAATGTAGCAAGCAAATTGCTAAAACCTAATCCATGACATTACACCATTACTATTGTCCTGAATACCGTTTATACTAAGTTGGCAACTACTCGTAGATTTTAACAGGCCAGGGGTCAATTTTGACCATAATATTACCTATTAGCGACCAACCCTTACTTCACACGGTTTCACTCCCGGCCACCGTAGATGCGGGCCTGCGGGCGGAGAGTAATGGGTAACTCTCTGTCCGATCAAGACCAGGCCCGTGCTGGATGGCGCGTACGTGTTCCACGCGCGTCTCAAAGAGATGTCAGTTTTAGGGAAGGGGCCCGTAAGGGCCGAAGCCTGCCGGGGCAGCGGGATTGTTCTAAAGAGTTACCGCTGCCCCGGAACATAAAGGGCTAAGGAAGGAACACGGGTGGGTTTTAGTCAGTAAGAGTCTGACACTCCCTTCTGCTCCATCCTGAGCGGGAGAGGTCATTTGATGATTTCCTATCCACAAAAAAAGGGGTAAATTCTGACCATACTCGTATTATTACCTATTAGCGACCAACCCTTACTTCGCGCGGTTTTTACGACTAGGTAAAACATCAGGATTTCTTTAATAATGTATGTTTAATATTAATGTATTACACTTAAACCTTCCTGAATAAATTTTCTAAATGATGTTGAAAACCGCATCCAAATCCATTGCTTAGTAGAACTATAACGCGGTCATATAGACATGCAGAAAAAGGGACTTTCATTAATAATTTGTATACAAGGTAGAGTTTACAAGTGGTCAGTCAATCAACCTTATAAAGTATTAGGAGAGTTGTGGTTATTTATGACGGTTAACCAGTAGTTGAAACCATAGAACCGGTTGTAACTGGTTGTGGATCAACTGATACTTGAGAAATGACAAGTCATATACGATAAGTCAAGTTATGTCGATTTTGCATTACAGACACAATTAGTTATGGCTATGCATATGTTATAAGTTGAAATACGTATGCTTAATTACACATGAGAGGTTCCTTAGTCAACGTGAACATTAAAATATTGTACCTAGGTTATCTACCCAGCCAAATTTAATCTCAACAGCTAAACAGCTTCTTGCTGGCTTATATAGCAACCTTTTATTCAAGGGTCAAGGGTTTGTCCCTTTTATATGTTGAAAGAAAGGTCGCTACATAAACCTAAGTTCTTGCCAGGGCGAAGAATATCCATGAGGGTTTCTCAACCTATTTAAAAGATAGCGGTTACCATTAACCATATCTGATAAACCATCCACCATAATATCGTCATATACACAAATCAACATAAGTTTGAAGTACGAAGCATCATTGTCGATCTTTCACTCATCTGTGTCCGAATCGTGATGATTTAACCAATCATCCGTTACGTTCAATTGATTCCACGAGTTTATTTTATTTACTTAGTATAGCACTTATGTTTTATTTTATTAAACCACGATGTAACTCTGGTTCATTGTCTCAATAATTGGCGTGGTAAATGAATAATGCGGCTACGATTATTTTTTATTCTTTTATGTATTCACTATTGTTGCTAATCGGTTACATAAAACTGGTATCGGCTCATTTGAAGCAAAATAACGTGTCTTTTTTCCTTCTTTCGTTTCATTGAGAGAATATCTACAAGGTAGATGTGTGGTATCGTATCGCTACAGTACGATGTTGAGGATTGTCTGCAGTCAAGTGACTAGCATCAGAGGAGGTCTTAAAGACTATTTTTGAGGTTTCTAGAAGCGACTGTATGCAAGTCATCAGATGATGACTTGCATACAGTCGGGAAAAGGCTAAGTAGATACTTAGCCTTTTCCCAACTATGTTGTGATCGGCTTCCAGTCTAACCGAATGCAGCTGAATACCAGTATTTTACATGGAGCGACTGCCTATCTGACTTCCATGACCCAGTTACCGGGTAATACGATACCCCTTGGTAAGACTGTAATAATACTTTATACTAATTTTAAAAGTTTAATTGTAGGCTACACTGATTTCAGTAAAATACTTCTTAAAACGCACGCCATCTTGGCTGACTTCATTCAGATTAATGTTGTAACTCCATAAATGGACAATGGCCTCGATTCTGTTATTCACAAACTAAATTAAATTTAAGTTCAGTGCATCTTTTTCTTTCTATTTCATTATTAAAAGGACAGAAGGTAAATATTGGTTTAGTCCTGTCAAATTAGATAATCCATAGACAAGTTTAGACGTGATTAAAAAATTGGCTACTAAAAATACATCAATTTACGTCAGGCGCCGACTAATTTGTCAGGACTAAACTAATATTTATCTTCTGTCCTTTTCATAATGAAATAGATTGAAAAAGATGCACTGAACATAAATTTAGTTTAGTTTGTGAACAACAGAATCGGGGCCAATGTATAAGTTTGTCACATAAAAAATCCAATCGCATTTTGCCCTACACTTAAATATACCCCCAAGTCCTTGGCACTACACGGTGGGGCATACAGTGGAGGTCTGCCCCGCGTGAGCCGAGCACCGCCGTGTCCTCGTAGAGGCGATCGGCAGCGGCGGCGACATCTCGCGCGCGGCCCTGGTTCAAGCCATGGTCCGGGGCGAGAGAGAGTGGGAGGCAGTCACCTCCTTCTGCGAAGCAGTCATGCTAGCGAAGGAGGTGGCGGGACGGCTGAGGGAAAGAGCCTCACGTCCCAGCCGCCGCGGGAGACGCCCCGGGCGTCGGGGGCGCGTGACGACTCCCGGCCACCGTAGGCGCGGGCCTGCGGGCGGAGAGTAATTGGTAACTCTCCGTCCGATCAGGACCAGGCCCGTGCTGGACGGCGCGTACGTGTTCCACGCGCGCCTCAAAGAGATGTCAGCAACAAGGAAGGGGCCCGTAAGGGCCGAAGCCTGCCGGGGGAGCGGGATTGTCCAAAAGGGTTACCGCTGCCCCGGAACATAAAGGGCTAAGGAAGGAACACGGGTGGGTTTTAGTCAGTAAGAGTCTGACACTCCCTCCTGCTCCACCCTGAGCGGGAGGAGTCATTTGATGATTTCCCATCCACAAAAAAAAAGTCCTTGGCACTAGAAAACCAGTACGGCACTAAACTTTAAAGAATAATATAAAACTCAGAATCCACGCCATGGTCCGAGCTTATATTCACCATATTGACAAACATTACGTGTATATCATAATAAAGTATAAAATTGTTTGTTGTTATACAATAGCTTCAAAAACCAGTGTTACTACTATCTAAAGCATCGGAGCGTTAGTCTTCGGTTACTCTGTATGTAATAATAAGTACGTTAAACCGTAAGATTTTGTTACACATTTTATTAAAAGTAAGTATTGTGTAATTTGGCCAGTTGGAACTGAAGAAATGACTTAACGTTGGCGATCGCTAGTATATGATTTACGTATATATGTATTTTTGAGAGGTTTGTGGATAAGTAATAACAGCCGCACGGATCGGTCGACCAAGTTAAGCTACGCTTGCTGCGGTTGGTCCGTGGATGGGTGACCATCTTTACATATTAAGACCCCTCCGTGCCTCGCAAAGCACGTTAAGCTTTTTTTAAGGAGTAGCTGTTGCCCGCGACTTCATTGCAGAACTATGGGGCCTAGGTTTTTTTTTTTGGGCTGGGTAGGTAGCAGACGACCCCACATATCTGCCTTTTTCGTGTGTTCAATGTTCTGCCGAATACCCTATATATTATTAGTATGGATGGATTTAATTTGATGTAGGGTCTCGTAGCTAAATAATAATAGCTCCATGAGTCAATCGAAGGTTAAGCTACGCTATCCGCGGTTGGTACGTGGAAGGGTGTCCATCCATTACAAATCGAGACCCCTTCGTGCTTCGGAAAGAAAATAAGCCCAATGGCTTAAAAAAAAGAAATACAGTAAAAATTACAAGAAATTAGTAATTCTAATTATAGCAGGGACCAACGTCCCGGGTGTAATTTATAGATCTTTGACAGTCGTTACTGGTCAAAAGCCCAAATTGGATTTATTCAAATGTACACTTTGATTGCGAAAAACTAATATTTACACTGAGTTTTTGTGATTAACTAGCACTTTGCCCGCGACTTCGTCTGCGTGTATTCGTGCAAAATTTCAAGTTTATTAACTCAAGCAATAAGATTTTTCATACAAACAAAATTACCCTTTTCACCCCCTTAAAGGTCGAATTTCCAAAAACCCCTTCTTAGTGCTCCCCTACATAATAAAAGGAAGCCGTGTGCAAAATTTCACGTTCCTAGTCCTTGCAGTTTCGGCTGTGCGTTGATATGTCAGTCAGTCAGTAATCTTTTATATATATAGATAAATAGGTACGTACTATAGACATAAAAGCCTACTTATTACGAGTACCTAATTACATTAACCGATGATTCATTTTATTGTCTTTATCGTTTGCATGTCTAAGTAAATGTCAGATATGTATGAGAATGATGTAGTTATTTAATTAACTAATAGCTTTGAAGTCAAAAACCTTTGACAGTTTTGGCCATGGACCATCCATTATTTTTTTTTTTTCGATTTCTTGACCACATGTCAATTCAATGATGATCATGTGATAATATGTGAACAGTGGTGGCCCAGTGGTAAAGGGCCCAAGTTACCATTTGTAGGACATGGGTACGAATACGAGCAGACACTTTATTTTTTTTTTATGAGCCTGTTATGTCCCACTGCAGGTCAAAGGCCTCCCTTCCATCTTTCCATATTCTCCTGTCTCTTGCTACAACTGGCCAATCCTTCCAATCCTCTTTCTGGGCCTACCGCGTCGCCGATTCCTGTTATTCGGAACCCACTCAGTGGCTACTTTTGCCCAATTCTGTTGCGACATGCGGCACATGTGGCCTGCCTAATTCCACTTTAGTTTGGCGGCTGTGTTGCCCACGTCTGCGATTTGTGTTTTGGAACGAAGTATACTGTTGCGAATGCGGTCCGGCGGCACTTTACTTTTTGTAAATTATTTCATCGCTACTGCTCTCAAAACGGTGAAGTAAACCGGCATGTGCTGAACCAAAAATTCGAAGACATGTGACATCCACCAACCCGCACTGGACCTGCATGGTGAATTATGTATATGGCTCACTCTCACACTGAAAGAGGAGGCGTTTCCCGACAGTGGGAAAATTATAGGCTGATCATGTTATGTGATAAAATGGCAGCCGTTTTTGTGAGCTTAGCAACTGGATCTGTAGTTAACTGCTTTAAGAAAATCTTATTGGAAAAACGGACTTTTATTTTATCTATATATATAAAAGTATATATAAAAATTAATTGCTGTTCGTTAGTCTCGCTAAAACTCGAGAACGGCTGAACGGATTTATCTTATCTTGGTCTTGAAATGCTCGTGGAGGTCTAGGGAAGGTTTAAAAGGTGAGAAAAATCGAATAACTCCCGGGAAAACCCTAAAAACAGCCCTTTTTTATTTCCCATACAACGTTTTCTAAATAAAATGTAGAGTCAATTGACTTTTATTTATCGATTGAGGCAGTACGAAGTCTGCCGAGTCAGCTAGAGCAAAAATAAATCGCAATGCTTAAATTAAGTACTTTGGCTTCAGAAATCATATTACAACAACTTGTTGCAAGATGGGAGAAAGTGATAAGAACAAACAAAATATTATTCAGGAGCTCAATTTTCGCATCGCTCGTAAAAAAGTCATTACTCACTTTTCGGTGAAATCACAACGAAAATATGAGACGAAACGAGTGAAGAACTTAATAAAACAAATTCATAAAATGGAGGTCGATGTTGATGAATATGGTAATTATCGTGGTTGAAAAACAAAACATCTCAAAAAAAAAAATTGCGTAAGTTTTGAGTCTCGCAGCCTCAGAACCTGCTAATTAGCAAAATGGCGTTAAGTAACCGAATAATTTGATGTACCTAAACAAGATTCTTCAGATGGATACGACCAGATCATTCGCAGCCTCTCATGCGTTAATTATGTAACCACTCGAGATTCGGAACACCCGAGGTTGAACGGAGAAAGTGCATGGTGCATTCGGATTAACAACTCGAGCGAAATTATTCGCAAATTCCGCGAAAATGGGCGCTGTGACGCAACACGAGATGGCTCGCATTATAGCTAGTTTCGAAATTTTTATCTAATCCTCGAAAGTGCGATCTGGTATTTCGAACCGTAATTTCTAATTCTTCATTGGTTTTAAGGTTGTTACGTTCACATATCTCGGTCAACGGGTTGCGAAATCAAGAGTGATTAATTTTGTGAGGTGCTAAGTATGTAACTAAATAATATGTCGAAAAAGACTTAATTGCACGTCAATTACGTCACATGCATGTCATAAAGTCGTCCGCTGACATCGGTACTTTCGATTTTATCGAAAACGACTTTCGATAGGGACCTATTACAGCTCTTTAAGGCGTCGAAACATGTTTTTGTTTCGCATTAATATATTTTTTGTTGAACCGCATATGGGTTTACGATTGTAGTACCAAGATGTACCAGTTGCGGTACCTCGGGATGTGAAAGTCGGACATTAAATTAAGGAGCCGTTCGTACAAAATAGATTGTTCTTTTATTTACAGAAACTTATAACAACAAAATATAATACATAATAACATCTAGGATGCGATCACATGATTTATATTAAATGAGATGAGATGACTAACAATTTGGTCGTTTAATGGGGGTGGCCGTATGTGCTGGAGGGGACTCCGTAGGATCCTGAGGGGATTCCGATGGTGGTGTAGTGGGAGCCACCTCCGGAAGAGAAGCCACCGCCGGATGAGAAGCCACCGCCGGATGAGTAGCCTCCGTGTCCACCGGAATAGTAGCTGCCGTGACCGCCGGCGTACGCCTCCTGAATCTGGTGGTACTGAGCGACCTGGAGGGCCTGCTGGACGTGGTCGAGTTCAATGCCGACGATCTTCTGGTCGGGGACGCCATACACGGGGACAGGGGCACCGTAGTGAGATGAAATGTGGCCATGTCCGTGACCGCCCGAGCCTTGGTTCTTGATCTCCTCGGACAAGAGGATGTTCTTGATTTTGTAGAGGAGATGAGGATCTACGTGGTAGCCCTCGCTTTCGGAATGCCCGATGGGCACGGACTCGTAGTGTCCGCCACCGCTGAGGCTGCCCAGCGAGATAGATGATGAGTGGGATGATGGGGCGGAGTAGCTGTAACCCACGGGAGGCTCGGCAACGGCGCAACCCAGAAGGGCGAGGGCGACCTGTCAACAAACATTAAGTTAAGATACCGATTCCCAAACTTTCATAAACCTGTGGAGTAAAAAAAATAATGCATAGTCGAGACTCATGCATAAGTAATTGGCTCAGTAAGTAACTCATCACCAATTAATCAGCCCACAATTATAACGTGTAGCTTCGAAGCTATCACTCCTAAAGCCGGAATCACACGCCTCTCCACAAAATAAGCGTCCCGTTTTCCCAAAACTGGTACGGAACACTTAGAGATGAAGATCAAATCCTTGGCAAGTCTCGGAGATATCCGAAAGCACATCCAGAAAGCACCGATTTTTACGAAACTGAAGTCCACTTCACATGGTGTGCATAGTGCACCTTCACACGACACAACACATTCACTGCACTCCAACTTACGATGTATTTGGCCATGTCTAGTTTGGTTGAACGCTGGCTGATGTGTGATGCCTTGTGCTCGGAACGATCCGTTTATATAGCGGAGATCAGACCGGCTACTTTTACTTTCCTAGAGAGGCTATCGAGGACGAATTCGGGTTGCAAATGGACTATTTTTTCATTTTGGTTTTAATGGGTGAGGCTTCGGACTTTTGGCGATACAGCTGATATGGGTAACGGGTTAAGTGCTCCAATTATCTTAGCTTAAGAAATATTCGAGATGTGTCAATAATTTTCTGTAGGTAATGATAACTTTAACTCAATACGTAAAAGTTTTGAACAAAGCTAAGTTTGTTTACTTTCATTTTCTTTTTAACTCGAATTAAATGATGTATTGTTATTGATATTCATGGTTGTTTTTTAAACGTTTTAATGACTAAACCACATCATAATACATTCAGTAATTTAAATACTCGAGATAGATAGACAGATACCTACGCACACTCACTTCAAAACGATATTATTCAAAATATTTTTAGGCACATTGGTATACGGTTTTGAATTATTTACTTCCACATCCGTTTAATAATTATGCTTATATAAATAAAGCTGGTATTTTAAATATTTCATCATTGCCATCTGCCTAGTCTTTTTTCTCAACTATGTTGGGGTCGGCTTCCAGTAATGCGATACCCCTTGGTAAGACTGGTTGTCAGACTTTCGGGCTTCTGACGACCCGTAACGACTGTCAAAGATCCATGAACGACTACTGGCACTAACGGCCTCGTGTTTCAATTATTTATTTATTTAAATTTGATGCATTTAAATACATTTTATTATTGTGACTGTGCCGTAATCATCCCAATTCTAAATAGTTTATGGCGTCATAATTATAATAATATTTATGAAGGTCCTATCTTAATCTAGACAGATACTCAACAATAATCATGATTGATATGATCCTTAATAAAAATCAGTATTTATAATACGCAACACGAAAGTACCAGACACAACACCCATCTGGTCGGAGGATCCTCCGTTTTCTAAGGAGGATGAGTGATCTTTACTCCATGTTCCTCATACCTCTATTAAGATTGTATTACTAACACTAGTTATAAGTTATTATACTGCTAAAAAATTGGATATTGGATCCTAGTTATTTTAAATAAACGTTATTATTTCCTTTATTTCACTATATACCTACATATAAATTATATTTTTAAATATTTGGATATAAAATGTACAAAAACAGTAGCTGTGCCCCGCGGTTTCACCCGCGTAAGTTTCGATCCCGTGGGAATATCGGCATGAAAAGAAAACATCCATCCTCACAAACTTTCGCGTTTATAATATTAGTAGGATTATATATATTATATAATTATATTATATATTATATTATATTATTATTATAGTAGGATTTAAAAATATAAAACATATAGCCCACCGGTATCGGGAACAGGGTCCAAACTACCGGCGGTCAGGGCTCCAGAGAGAGGAACCTCCTAACAATGCGGGCAGTGTCCAGAAGTACCGCTCTCTGAATCAAGCCCTTGATCCAGCTGCCCACCGAGAGCCTCCTTAGGTGTTGGTCGAGGCTCTTGGCTATTAGCCAAGCCATTGGCTGTCACGACTATCGGCACAATGATCGCTGAGTCCACATCCCACATGTCGACAACCTCGTGGTGAGCCAAGTCAAGATACTTGATTTGTTAAAAAAAAAAAATGTTAAAATAAACGTTTATTATTATTGTTAGTAGTGTTTTGCAACGTGAACCACTCTATTGAATCATATAACTAACCTACATGCAGGGAGCAAGGATGGTGATGATTGCTCGTTTCTTGTTTGTATGAAAACAGACATTCGACCTGAAATAGGGCAGTTGCTGACCCATTACAGTAAACACCACTACTGGCCATCAAACAATGAAACCTAACAACATAATTCCATAGTCTTCACAGCCAGATGGGGTCACGGTTACAGTTATAAAAAAACGGGTTTTTCTGAGATTAAATAAAGCGTTGAAAAAAAAAAAACAGGAAAACAAATAGATTTTTTTTCTGGATTAGATTTTTTTTTTTTAATTAAGAAAATAAAAATATATCTAGTAAGATGGTTATCGTTAAAAATTAGCTGAAATCAGATTTATTTTGGTTGATAAAGAAATACCACTTATTTTTTTGTTAAATATTACATAAATGTCTCAAAATAATTGGCAACATCAATTATTCCGTTGTCGATAACACAAGCGTAGCTACCAATACCGATACAGATAATTGTAGCACTGATGAACGTTTAAGTATTTTTTAAGTTCATAATAATATGTATAATTCCTAATTTCATTGATTTAAACATAATTTGACTTGAAGTAAAAATAAAACAATCATATTTAGTTTTATTCTATTTTATTTAATGTATTTCACTTTTTCTGAAAAAAAAACCAAACGTAGAAAAAAAAATAAATTTCAAGATTGTGTAAAGAAACATTTGTTTTTTTTTTTTACATCTCCAGTCACAGCAGGAATGAGGCAATTCGGTCTGTTAAAAAAAGTCTTTGTAAGTCTATATACGGTCCATTTGCATCTATTACGAGTATATAGTATTTTCAAAGAACAAGTAACGCACTTCCAAAACCTACGATCAATATTTTTAAAGCTCTCAAATGTTTTCTTACCCCATTTCTTCAAAATAATTGTAACGTGAATGTATGTAGTTATGCGTATGTGAAAACCAATTACACTTAAAACTACATAATCTTAACTACCCATAAACATTAAGCATAATAAATAATGAAGACCGTTCAAACTAAAATAATATTTGCATAATGGTGTAGCATTTTCGTAGGTAATTACACACATACGGATAAACGATTTGTTAATGTTGTTTAACGGTGTCAAGGAGTTAATTTTGAGCTTGTGTGATTTTAAACTTGTCATTAGTGATCCCTAGTTTTCCATTTTCTAATTATTTTTTTTTACTTTTAGAAATGTCTGAATATCCGGAAGATGGACGGCGCCGCCGAGGCCGAGGTGGCAAGACTATAGGATAAATATAATGATATATAGATAATGAAGTATTTGAAATATTGGTGATCTAAATAGAGAAAGCAAGTTTTCTGACTTCGCCGCTTAGGTACCGGCTGTTCACCGTGACGGTGCGTTTTTTTTCAGTCAATTTTGTGACATAACGCCTTATTGAGCACATGAGTATACGTAGTTTACCTACTTTTTCAGAGGTCAAAACATCGCTATTAATCATACATATTGTAATAAAAAATGGTTTTTAGTTTGTTTACCTACTGAATTTAAATTTTGCAAATTTTTTTCAAAATTGAAATAAATAAAGGTTACTAGTTAAGTGTGACTAATTAAGCATGATGTGTGTGGATTTCATCAATCAAAGTCATTACCAAATGGTGTTGCTATTTTTATTTACATAGAAACCAGTTTAATTATTTTATTTTGTATTTGAAATAAAGTAATTATACTGCTTACTATGTGTAAAAAATGGAGGTTTTGCAATCGAAGATTTGTTGATCAAGTTCAGCTTAAGTGTAGAGTTAATGAGCGTGAATGATCCATCTTACAGACAGTTACATCCTGCTAATATTATAAATGTGAATGTTTGTATGTTTGGATGTTTGTTACTCAATCACACAAAAACATCTTGACGGATTTGGATGAAATAGTTTATTACCTAAATTACGACATTCAACACTGGGATAATTTCCGACCTCCACGCGGGCGAAGCTGCAATAGCAAAGCTTTTCTTATATAATTTCGGTTGTTGTCCAATAGGTAGATACCCAACTTATTTTCAGAATTTAATTATTAACTAACAACAGGCCCCTACTTTACCCAATTTTTACAACATGGCAAAACATTGAGATTTCTTTATTATTTATGTTAGTTTAATTTGAATCTTATATATATAAAATTCAAAGTCCTGACTGACTGATATATCAACCCACAGCCTAAGCCGCTGGTCCTAGAAACATATGAAATTTGGAGGGTGTGTTCTTTGTGAAGAGTAGGCATCCACTAAGAAAGGGTTTTTTCGAAATTCCACCCCTAAGATGGTGAATGGGGGAAGGGTGAAATTTCACGCGGACGACGTCGCGGGCAGCAGCTAGTGTATTATACTTATAAAATTCTGGCCGAGAGAGCTGTGGTGGCCCAGTGGTAACGGCCGCGACTTAGTTTCGTCATAGGTTCGAACCCAGCCAGGCGCTTCACGTTGTGTAAAAAATTTAATCACTACTGATCTCAAAACAGTACCTAGAATCAAAAATTCGACGACATGACATCTAGGAACCCGCACTAGGCCCGCGTGGTGGATTACAGCCTATTATTGGCCTAGGTACCAGCAGAAGAAACATTATAGGCTAATTATTCTGTACTATAAGCCTAAGCAATAAATTTTCTAATTGATGATGAAAACCGCATCAAAATCTGTTGTAGAGTTTAGAAGAACAACGCGATCTCAGTGTGAAGGCCACTATAACTGACTTTATTTTAGAAAAAATAAATTAATTAAATGTACACAAGCTGTAACATAATTAACGCTAGACCTCATACACCCTAATTAGAGTATTGAGTTAAAAGCATAATAAAATGACCAAAACTATTTTTTTTTTAAATTTCTATTTTTATTAAGAATTTCGTGTTGACACTAGCATTCCTTTATGCATTTAAAATTGAGCCTTATTGCGTTGAAATAAGATTTAATTTAAAAAAAAATACCTTTATTAAAAGTTACTGAAATCGATTCAGTAGTCAATTATGAACAAACTAATTCCAGGACTTGCGTTTATTTTGTTACACAGTGTATAATTATGTGTTTTGTATGTGTGTGTTTATTTTAAATGTACAATACTGAAATTCAGTCGATTCATTTAAAAGTAAACCAAAGTCTAGACAGATTCCTACTTAGTTTACATTTAGTGACTCTCTGCTTACAATATTACAATAACTAGCGTGAAGTGATGTAAATAATGCCCTTTCTAAATGACATATAAACCGACTAGAAGTAACATTATATTAACAAACCCGTAATTTTAAGACTTGTCTTAATGTTGTAATTATGAAATTAGTTATACTTTTAAAGTAGGTAATGTAACTGGAGTACGAAATGATACACATTTCTTCATCCGCTACGTATCTCTAACACGTCTGGCTGTTTTGGAAATCTTGAATGCTTCATAAATGATGGGATTTTAGCGACACATACCTACCTAACTTTTGTTTTCGTAGGTTAATTCTCATGGATACCATCCATCTCGGAAGAAGGAGGGTTATGCCAGACTCCTATCGACTAAAACTACATTGTACCTGCCAGTACCATGAGTTGGGGGCCCGGGAGATACCTACTTGTACAGTCGCCGTACCCGCTACTGTGACATACCTGGCTAGAAAGAGTTATTTCTGAAGAATTACTACACCCTGGCAGGTAACCAATACAGAAGTCTTTGATAAATGATAAATGATTTATTATCTGTAAGTAGGTTGGTACAAACACTTTTAAACGTCAATCATATTTTTTAAACTAAATGAGGTCGGCGTTTCCTATCTGACTATTCTGAGAAGAAAGGCCGAAACAAACTCAGAGGTCACAGAATCTTTTAAAGTCCAGACAAAATCTTGGTCAGATCATGTGAAGACCATGTAGATTGGTGTTTGAAATGGTCTTTTGAGGAAAGGACCACACACTTTAAACAGACTCCGGACGCGTTGGCTGAATCAAAGAAAATCTGCCCAATTGGAGATTCATAGATGACTCCACCCTGGAGTGTAAATATGGTGCTGTTCAACAAACTGTAGCGGTATCTACAACAACGCCACATGCGAACAACGCGTCATACTGACGTCACAAAATCCTGCATCTCGCAAGCAGAGTTTACCGTGCAACTAGCATAGATACAACTGCCCGACATGAATCATTGGGCAGTTGCCCGCCAGGTCCCGTCTGGTCGGAGGATCCTCCCTTTTCTATGGAGGTTGAGTGAACTTTACACTCTGTTCCTCATATCTCTATACTAAAACGAAGGAGCACTTAAGTAATATCGTGTAATAGAGTGTCCTGTTGTCTGCATGTTACAGGAACTGATGGATACTAATGTAGGCACCAAACTGGAAGCCAAATTATAGAAGCTATGAAGAAGAATAATACTGTTAATGTTAGCTCGGATCAACCCACTGCTGGGCAAATAGCCTCTCCCCACGAGTTAGGTAGTCTTCTTCGTTCAGCTATCTCTCTGTGGAATGCGCTCCCCCAGGAAATCAGGATGGCAACCAACCGATTATCCTTTAAAGTTAAGATCCGAGAGCACATTCGCAAGAAGCTGGCAGTATCATCACAACGGTAATATTTTCTCATTGTTTGTCTTATTTCTTTTTAGTAAGTATATTCATGGTTTTATGTATATTTATTTGTGCTTATATATATATGTGTAATTAGGTATATATTATATTCATTGTTTTAATAGGTTTATGCGTATCTTTATATTTAAAATATTTATTCCTCAATTTTCATGATTGCACCTACTACTGTTTGTCTCTGCATCACCCAAAGGTTGACTGGTAGAAAATGCCTATGGCATTAAGTCCACCTCTGTACATGTATGTGCTTGAAGTATTAAATAATTATATAAAATAACACAGTCGGCTTAATTTTGTAACATTATGAAATCCCCGAATCTATTTAAAAGGTTAAGTTAATTTGGCTTAACCACATCCGACTAAGAAGTAACTAGAAACGAACCACTAATTATTAAAAAAATCAAGAATGATCAAAAAACTGCTAAATAATAAACCCACAAAAAACAAGGATGTTCAAGAAACAATTCTAGGTAGGTAAGTAAATTATAATCACTGTATTTAATGAGCATCCTTCAATAAAAGTCAAGCGCAATGTCCCCAAGTTCGTGGCACTGACCTTTGACAGATGTTGAATAATGCGCGTGCGCAGTTTGACGTACCGTAGGTACACACGCGAGTGGGTTATTTGCAATGGTAGGATTGAAATTACTTTGCGAATTTAGTGAAAATATCGTGATAGTCTATGAACGTAGAACGTATTGAAATCTTTTAAAAGCAAACTTATTTAAAACAAGTGTAATTGAAAAAAATAAGTATATTAAACCTAAGATAATACGCACCTACTTTCTCACTGATTACAAGTTAAATTTTCTGAAAACCAAAAAGTAAATAAATCTGTAGAATCCCTTGATAACCAGGTCCCTTAAAGACGTTTATTTATTTGCGAATGACATACAGACTCAGATAATTCCAAAATCTAAACTTAATGCTGCAATTTAGAGGTCAAAGAATATAATTGAATAACATATATTGGACTAGACTCCGTGCCTCGGAAAGCACGTTAAGTCGTTGGTCCCGGCTGTCATTCTTTGATCTTTGACAGTCGTTACGGTTAGTCAGGAGGCCGAAAGTCTGACAACCAGTCTTACCAAGGGGTATCGTAATACCCAGTAACTGGATTGTGGAGGTCAGATAGGCAGTCGCTCCATGTAAAATACTGGTATTCAGCTGCATCCGGTTAGACTGGAAGCCGACCCCAACATAGTTGGGAAAAGGCTAAGGAGATGATGATGATATTGGACTAGGGATGTCGACCAGAGACCAAGAAAAATATTAGCTTATCTCCGCGACTTACAGTTTGCGCAAGCGCTGAAGTATGGCCATCAACATCCATTGTGTAAAAGACCCGTAGACAAGGGAAAGGTGAATTGGTTTTCAAGAAATAATATTAACACATTGCAGACAGATAATATCTTCAAGAAATCTAGTTACCTCCAAGTAATAAAATAAGACGCAATCCAGTCATCAACATGGACAACACTAACTAGTTCAGTTAGATCATTGTTTTTAGGATCGCGTACCCAAAGGGACCTTATTGCTAAAACTCCGCTGTCCGTCTGTCCGTCCGTCACAGAGCTGTATCTTTTGAACCGTAATAGGTAGATATTTGAAATTTAAAAATTGAAAAAATATAACAACAAATAATCACTACATAGTATAAAACAAAGTCGCTTTGTCTGTCCCTTTGAACGCTTAGATCTTTAAAACTACGCAACGGATTTTGATGCGGTTTTCTTTAATAGATAGAGTGATTCAAGAGGAAGGTTTATATATATAATACATGCATGCATGTGATGTCGTAAATAAACACATTTTTTTGCGCTTACTTTTCAAACGCTGAAAACTACAGTATTGTACACCTTAAAAAGGTCTACAAAAAAGTCCGCGATGGTATATGTCTATCTCTTAGGGATAACCCACAATAATATTTTTTTATCCTTTACTTTTTACGAGAAATAATGGCTTAATTACGAAGCGATTTTAAGCAATACAGCATTAATCCTTATCCAATTAAGTACCTTAAATACATTCTGCATTTAATATAAATAAATATGGCCCTTTACAGCATGTAATTTAAATGAATATTTTCGAAGATATTACAGATTTAAAATGTAGGGACATAGCGGTTGCTGCGGTACCGGCCGCGGCGGCGCGTGCTGGCATTCTTGAAATGCCTGTACTTAGTATCAGTATTGCACCCGTGCGAAGCCGGGGCGGGTCGCTAGTAGAAAATAAAATAAACTAAAACATTAATAGGGCCAAACGTGTTTTTATGTAAAGTATGTAATGTGTTTTGTTATAAAATCTTTTCAAAGTCCATTACAAATGTCGTGTCGTCTCAACAATGGACACGCACCGACAAAGTATCATGCATCGGAAACCACGCGACCTGCCCAATCTCGACCACTCACCGATCACTGTTACATAAACTTTACAATAATTATGTACGTTCTTCATCTCAAACGTCAGAGGTAAAATAATGCTTATTATTTTGAACAACTTATTTTGGAGAGATTTTTTCCTGTTGTTAATATTTGTCAATAAAGATTCGTTTACAAGAGCGAATACATTTATAATGAATGATATCGAGTCCAATTAATTATACCTACTATAACTTATAATGTTTTTGCTAGTTGAACTTTGGGTGATGCAGAGACAAATTTAAACAATAGTTTATGTTCAGTTTTATGTCGTGTTTGTAACTTTTAAACACACTTTACCTTTGTCCTTGAGTATGTGATTTTTAAGTAAAGCGGAGCCGTTTAAATTGCGCAACTGGTAGTCTGAACTTTGCCATGGCTGTTACTTATGTTTGTGTTGTAAACAGCAGATTGGTGTTAATGAATGTAGTGAAGACGTGATGTGATACACGCCTCCAGTCAAGCAAATGCGTCATGAATAGTCTTTGCGAATGTCACCTTAGATCGACTTTGAAATATGGTGTCACTGCGGAGCAATTTGGCCTCTTCAGGAAGCGACGAAGAATTATTCATCACGCTTACCCACTGCTTCTTAGCAATATGCAAATCATGGGACCTTGGGGTCTTCTTTTTTCTTCTTTTGACGCCGGCACGATAGTTATTTAAATTTTGTTGTCTCAATACTTCGCCAGTTCCACGGCGTTATCGGTGGGAGCGCAGACGTCACTTTTGCTGCATATTTTTTGGCCTTAAAGGGCGTGATAGGAGGTGGAGCATGGTTAGTGACATAGAATAGAATAGAATAGAATAGAATACTCTTTATTATGCACACCATTATAAATTACAGACATAAATATAGAACTTTTGCAAAGGGTGACACAATGGGCGGTCTTATCGCTAAAAGCAATCTTTTAAAGACAACCTTTGGATGGATTAAATAGGGGGAGGAGAGACAAATACTGTAGGTAGTCCGTGGTGGACATAGCTCCACAATCATACCCTACTGCCGTTCCATCGAAGTAGGGGACTACTTCGATGGAACGGCAGTTTCCGAACCCAAGAAAGAAGTGGGAAGATGTAAGTCGAACCTCGTAAAGTGGGAACTTTACGAGGTTCAACTTATATCTTCCCACTTGGGTACGGAAACGGTTCAGAGATTTTCAAGTGGACCATGGAAGGTTACACCCTGAAGGAAGATGCTCGTTTTGTGGTAGATGATAGTGAGTAGGTGGGGGGAAGGTACCTTGCTATAGTTTACAACGGGCGTCGGCCGGGTTACCTGGTAGAGACACTGTCGATTTCAAGAAACTGTGCCTGCTTTTAAGCCGTTGCGTTGGCAGTTTAGCGCCAAAAAGATGTTTCTTCTGGATGATAATTAACATTTATTATTGAAACAACTCTCATGATCTTTTATGTAGGTAGATAATGCATCTAAACTGCACCTTAAGGCATTTTGGCCTTCAATAATCGACAAGCTTATTACCAAATATACCTTGAAATATGACTTTGACTTTACCCAAAACGTAAAAAGGAAGTAAAATGCGTAAATATCTGCTTTTGACCCAGTTTTCTTGTTGTATCACTCTCGCTTTACCATTTTTGTGTGAGCAGAGAATCACATAACAGTGTGTTTCGTGTGGGGTGAGACCCACGTTTGAAACAATAATAAATATTGGTATTACGTTACATTTGGACGATGACGTCATATGCGTCAGATGCGTCTGATACAGATAGTGCAATCCACGAAGACGCGCCCCACTCTTTTTCATAATGATTACAGCACAAGTGTGCTATATTCCGCTAGAGTTTTAGTTTTGTCGATACACACTAATTATTATTAGTGGGTAATTGGTGTGTATCGAAAAAACTAAAACACTAATGGAATTAATTAGCGATAACCACTAACGATTCGGAAGAAGAGTGGGGCGCGTCTTCGTGGATTGCACTATCTGTAGTGGTAATTTTAATTACGTGAAAAAAATAAATGATTTCTCTCGTAATTTGTATTAAGTACTTTTCCTAGCTCAGCGCTAGAAATCCTACAGTATCGTGGGGCTATTGGCACAGCTCTTTGTAGTCCGCACCAGTATGTTCCGAGCAGTGGTGGGTGGTGGCCTAGGATATAATGATTTGTAGGTCGTAGGTTCGAACTCCGACAAGCGCTTTACTATGGTTAAATTATTTCATCGCCTCTGCTCTCAAAAACGGTGAAAGAAAACATCGTGAGGAAACCGGCATGTCCTGGAACCAAACATTCGAAGACATACGACATACAAGTGGATTACAACCCACTCTCTCTCACAAAGAGGCCTGTGTCCCATCAGTAGGAATATTATAAGCTGATTATGTATAAGTTTATTACGTAGATACAAAATTGAAATCAAGTCTCAATATCTACCTATTATTACAGAATCTTCGCAATACAAAATCATACCATAACATTATAAAGCAATAATTGCATCAAAACAAGACAGCTCCAATTAATGCGTCCGTATAGATGATCAGTTACAATATTGCAATGCTTGTGTATTAGTGCTAGCCAAGTCTAGATCTAGACCGTGTGGTAATGAACCGGTCTGGCTAGGTCCTATGTAAACTTGACACGGTGTTACATAGGAGGCTTCTTATTTAATATGATGCGCTGCTTCTTCTTGTAGTGTGATTTTGTATATGACTTGTAATATAAAACAAAATCTTGTTGTCATACAAATGAGCAAAAAGCACAGACATTATTTAAGGTACTTGTTCCGTTAATCAATAAATTTCACAGATATAGATAGACCTAGATTTAACGCTAGTATCACGATCTGTATGAAAACCAAGCGTGCCATTTTTTTTGACTACCTGCTATGACGTCAGAAGCGGTCTGGTTCACTCACGCTCACCCAGCCAGCAGTACACAGGACTGAGCGCGAAAGTGGCGGCTTACGATTTTTGAACGTAAGTTGGTGCGGTTTTGGCACGCGAAGTAGTGCTCTTGCGTTATCTAAGTGTATTTATATCTGTGCTAAATTCAGCCTATTACTGGCTTCTGGAATAGGCCTCTCTCAAACGGCGCCACAACACCCGTCCTTAGCCTTCCGCATCCAGTATTCCAGTCTGTCCCAACCACTTTGTTACTTGCTCACAATTGCTTAATTTTGGCTACCATATCTGGTTTTTTCTACCTACCTATTTAAAAGTCATCGGGCGGCGGTCTCGGTTGCTGGGTTGTAAGTTGTAGTATGAAATCGTGAAACGATTGTATGTATGTCTTCCTGAATATGGGAGTTGATAGAATCCCGAAAGTCTGAATGGGTATAACGAGATCCATCTGCAAACATCTGTAAATTGTGGTCATACTGATGGAGGTCAGATTGAGATGACATTACTTCCCTACAAAATATTATTCAGCAGCATCTCGTTAGTCTAGGAAACATCCACAATATACCTAATTGGGAAAAGGCTTGGCAGATGGCAAATGATGAATTATTCAGTTTTCCAACACCTACACACCTATTTGATGATCGATGACTCAGCGAGAGATCACTATCTCCCTGACTAGGTGCAACGAATGATTGATGCGTCAAACATCAATCCTCGTTATGTCATTTGTCATTAATTTAAGGGAATATCAACCTTGTTATGTTAAAAGAAAGGTGGTAAGAACCTGCAGTAACTTTGTATGCTTTAATATTGCAGGAGGAAATTAATAGGTAATATTATACCTTTCAGTTGTGTTTATTGAGTTGTAAGTAGTAAAGTCAAACCTGTTCTTTAAAAAATACGGTAAAAGTTAATTTCATTTTTATGAAATTGCACTGAAGTAATCCTTATTGTACACTAGGTACTAAATTAAATAAGTAAATATCTATAGAAGTATGAGGAACAGGGTGTAAAGTTCACTCATACTCTATAGAAAAGGGAGGATCCTCTGACCAGACGGGTGTCTCTGGCGGGCAACTGCCCGATGATGTCGGGCCGTTGTATCTATGCTAGTTGCGCGGTAAACTCTACTTGCGAGATACAGGATTTTGTGACGTCAGTATGACGCGTTGTTCGCATGTGGCGTCGTTGTAGATACCGCTACATATCCAAAAAAAAAGGACACTTTTGCGTCGAAGTACTGTGCACATCGCTGTCATCGGGAAACGTGCCGAGAAGACTGGCAGCATTCATGAATTACTTACATGATCAAATAACATTACAAAGTACCTACTGGTAAGACACTCGTTGAAAGAATTCGTCCGAGAGAGTCCTACGCCTACCAGCAGAGCAGTGGTGGCCAGCGACTTGTGGTTAAAGAAATTGACTACAAATTTCACTTAATGAGAAATATTTTAACTATAGATATAATAATGATGACATTCATGAGCAGAACTAGTATGACACGCACAAATATTAACACAATACAACAATAATTGACGTACTTAACAAGCCATTGAAGGTAGCAGCAAAAGATTCATGCGATACAAAAATCAAAATTTAGTGGGTAATAATTATTAAAGATATAAACCAGGGCTGGATTTAAATTTAGTCAATAATATAAGATTTTAATTGAGTTTTAAATATTCGTAAACTTTTAGAGGTTTTTATTTCTCGTGGTAGTTTATTGAACATCTGTGCGTCTTCGTATGTAATACTTTTCTTTACGTAATTTGTACGTGTTCTCGCGAGACAAATATCATTTGCGCTACGGAGAGGTCTTAACCCTTCTTCGGTGTTAGTTTTAAAAATTAGTTCCGAGTGTATCTTTTTATCTTTAATTTTTTTTATTAAGATGCATGTATTATAGTAAAAATTTGTTTTATATTCATTAATTTACACACATCAAAAGTGTCTAGGGATCAAGCATTTTTATGCGGATTTCTTGAGATTGAGATGTGGCTTTGTAATAAATTTATGATTTTATAAATTTATATGGATCCTTTTTGGTGCATTTCATAATTTGAATCAGGAACTGTGAATCAAATTCGAGTAAAAGATGAAAATCAGCTGTCAATATTTTCCCTATAAAAATATACAACGCATTGAAGACATTATTAGTGCTACTGTTTCCCTACTACTGATTAAAACCAACGTTATTATGGAGCGGCGACGTCATTTAAGCAGGGAAGAAATGCTCAGAGCCGTGGGAATGATAGAAGCTGGTTCCCGGCAACGTACTGTGGCTTTAGCTCTGAATACAAGTCAGAGTGTTATCAGTCGACTTTGGACACGTTACCGAAGCACTGGTACCGTGGCTGAGCGCCATGGAGGACGGTATCGCTGCACCACACGGAGACAAGACCGATACATTCAAATCTTAACTCGAAGAGCTCCAACAATAACCGCCATGATGTTAGCCGTGAGGCTTCATCACTCTTCAGGGAACTTAATTAGCGACCAAACAGTCAGAAACCGCTTGCATGAAGTGAACCTTCATTCCCGAAGACCGCTACGGGTACCACCTATAGCAATGCACAATCGTAGGATTCGATATCAATGGACTCTTGAACACAGAAATTGGGCAGAAGACCAATGGCGTTTCGTGTGCTTTTCTGATGAGTCTCGTTTTGGTATGAGACCGGATACAAGACGTATACGACACTGGAGAACCCCTGGACGCCAACAGCGATTAAAATCCTGCCAGGAAGTCCATCCTTATAGTGGTGGAACCATCATGGTATGGGCGGGTATTTGGATCGGCGGAAGAACTGAGTTGATTTGGATCAGAGGCAACCTCAACGCTCAAATTTATGCTGAGACGATTGTATCAGACGTCATCGTTCCTCTACAAGTGCAAATCGGTCCCTTATTTCAGTTAATGCATGATAATGCACGACCGCACACCGCAAGAGTTGTAAGACAGACTCTCGCCGCAGCTAACATCAATGTCCTGCCCTGGCCTGCTCAGTCGCCAGACTTGAACCCGATTGAGCATGCATGGGATATGCTACAGAGAAGAGCTCTGCCGAATATGGAGGGTATCCAGTCGCAAGAAGACCTTTTTTTGTTGTTGCAACGAACATGGGCGGCCATTCCACAGCGTGATTTGGATGAACTCATTTTGAGTATGCCAAACCGATGTTCTTGTGTTGTTAGTGTTCGCGGTAGAAACACGGATTATTAATTGTTTAAGTTACCCAATAAAATTTTAGAGAAAACTGTTATTTCAGTCTTTTTTTCGAACTTTTGTGTTAGTGGTTCAAATGTCAAAAATCCCTTTATTAGGAAAATGGCAAATTTCTTTATTAATGCAAAGGTGACTTGGTTTATCGTTACTGTGACAAACGAAAACACTTTATTTGATGAATCCTTAAAGAAAATTTTAATTAATATCAATCAGGAGAAAAGTTATTGCAAAAATATATGTTGATCCCTAGACACTTTTGATGTGTGTAGTTTCGGAGTAAATTTTATCTTTTGGTGTGAGAAAGTCATAATTAAATTCTGAGTTGTAGGTAGTAAGTTCGAACATAAACAGGCACTTTTTATGTAAATCACCACCACTTGTCCCAAAACGGTGAAGGAAAACATCGTAAGGAAACCGGCATGTCCTAGAACCAAAAATTCGAAGTCATGCGACATCTACCAACCCGCACTGGGCCCCCGTGGTGGATTACAGCCCACTCCCTCTCATCATTGCAGGAATAAGGGAACTTAGAGTTTTCAACTTTGTCTCTCAAGTCGGTTAACCCCTTGGTGTTGCAGGTGTCCAGAACCAGAAGTAACGACTTTTCAACAGGTCAACTGACCTGTTTGCTGCCTAATAAATTGCAAAAAATGAGTCGTTAGTGGCAGGAAAAATAAACTAAATGATGCAACAGAAGTTAAAACTTAGGTACACAATAAATTGCAGCGCATTCCTTTTTATAACGCAATGTTTTTATGTTAAAGGAAAATAAACTTTATGTTTCAACAAATAAGAACTATAAAAAAGATACTACATGTATACTCTGTTTAATTTCTCAAGGCAAGTCATAATTTTGAAAGGTACCTGTTATTTTGTTGTAGATTCAGAATTTATCTGTATTTGATTTAACGACAATTGGCATTATTTTATTGTCTAGTTTTATTGCAATGATTAAATTTACTAATGTGTAGATATTTCTCAATCGAACATTACATTAAAAAAAATATATTGTAACAACAAAAAAATACCGTATTAACCTGTTTGGTACAGGTTCAACTTGGACTAAATTAATATAGTAACTGATCCAAAAATAAATACTTGCATGAATAATTCATTATCATTATATTACTAAATTTCTAACGAGCATTTTTGTTATAAAAAAGTGCCAATGACTACAGCTCCAAAGTTTTAATTTCAGAATCAAATATTTAGCATCGAAACAAAACACAATGGCCCCGATTCTGTTGTTCACAAACTAAACTAAATTTAAGTTCAGTGCATCTTTTTCTTTCTATTTCATTAAGAAAAGGACAGAAGAGAAATATTAGTTTAGTCCTGTCAAATTAGTCAGCGCCTGACGTATTTTTAATAGCCAATTTTTTAATCACGTCTAAACTTGTCTATGGATTATCTAATTTGACAGGACTAAACTAATATTTGTCTTCTGTCCTTTTCATAATGAAATAGAAAGAAAAAGATGCACTAAACTTAAATTTAATTTAGATTGGGAACAACAGAATCGGGGCCAATATATAGGTTGAAATTAAAAGCAAATCTTCTTAGCGTGTCTATGGCAATCTATATGTATACAGTCAGTCTAGAATTAGGCTACGAGCTTGGCACCTTCAGTAGCGTCCATCAACACCTGTACTATGAAGACATTAACATGCTGGACAAGATATTAAGAGGAAATGCTGTCGGAAAGACTTTTGAAAAAGCCTAAGTAAAAAGTCATAATTCGAGGTTTGTCTCTCACCTATTTCCTCCAATATTGGACTAATTTGAGATATTTCATAAATTGAATAAGAAGGATGTATACTGGCCCCGATTCTGTTGTTCACAAACTAAACTAAATTTAAGTTCATTGCATCTTTTTCTTTCTATTTTATTATGAAAAGGACACAAGAAAAATATTATTTAGTAATGTCAAATTAGATAATCCATAGACAAGTTTAGACGTGATAAAAAAATTGGCTACTAAAAATACGTCAATTTACTTCAGGCGCTGACTAATTTAACAGGACTAAACTAATATTTATCTTCTGTCCTTTTCTTAATGAAATAGAAAGAAAAAGATGCACTGAACTTAAATTTAGTTTGGTTTGTGAACAACAGAATCGGGGCCAATGTGTCCCTATATTTTTCTTTTTTCATTAAAAGTTGTCAAATTTGTACACTAGGCCTCTGTTGACAGCGATTAAAATGGGCAATTTTGAGCATTTTTTGAGGGTTCTAGTGCTTGTAAAAATAAAGTATTATCAAAATGGAAAACATAGGGACATACAAGCAGTTAATACTTATTATTCTGATCATTGCTTTTTGGCCATTAACCAGAAACAAAACAGGTAAGAGCGTTTCTATGGAGAAAAAACCACCCGCATTTCCTCTTATGTGTTCAGGGTGGAGTCATCCGTAAATCTCCACCTTTGCAGTTTTGCTTTTCTCCCCGCCTACCTGAGCCCGAAGTCTACTTAAAGACTTTCAGGTAAGCCAAGGCTACTCATTTCCAAGTGCAAGATTTTCAGCAGGTGGAACGAATGAATTTGGTAAGTAGAAGCAACAAGAATACTGTACTCAGGATTTTGTAATATCTTAATTTAAAAGAGTGTCCTTGGAGTTTCTTGCCCGTTCTTCTCCAAGAGATCTACGTTTTGGAATGGGCAACTAGCTTCAACTTTCTGACTAACTGACCGACTAGCTAATTTTGACAATTCAAAAGTGCCTGGAAATGGTTTAATTGAAATAAATGCTTTGAGCTTTGAGTTTGGGTAGGGAAGTACTACCTCGCCTCAACTTTAGCCTTTCCTCAGACCGTTCGCCTGTGAATGGGAGGACACACTTTAAAAAATGGTTGCGGCTTTTCAGCCTTGAAGAAAATGCTGACTCATAAATTTAAATGAATAAACTAAAATTTAACCTGAGCAAATAACCCCTAAACTTCACTCAAACATATCGATTAAGATTAGCGTAACAATTGAATCTAAAGAAACCTTTCACTAACTTGTAGATACAACTCGAGTATTGTTACATTCATATTTTGTAACATTTTCAACCTTTTGGTGACGTAATGGCTATACTTTTAGTTCGATCGTCTATCAGTTATAAATGCACGGGTAATGTTCACTGTAGGGTGACCAGACTGAGCTTCTGAAATAATCATATTTCCTAGTGCCGACTTAAATTACGCAACTAAAAGAGTTGTCACGGTACGTCGGCATATGTGAAACATCGAAATTGATGGTTATTGCAAGAATTTATAATTAAAGAAAACCAATAAATAAATATGCAGAAAAAAAGAAATAGAATATTTTTTTGACAAGACGACTAAGAGAGCGTCATGCCGCTTGCCGTCACAGCATACGAATCGGTTTAACTCCCAAAGCGTTTGCGATGTAGCGATGTTTCACGACTTAAAAACAGTGTCATGAAGTCAATTTAAGCCCGTGAATTGTGAAAGAACCGCAGAATAATTATTATGATGACATTGCACACAGCAACATATAAAAATAATGCGTACCTACCAATCTTTATACCCACGATCACTAGACTTCACTAATAAAAAAAAAATAAAAATCGTTTATTTTCAGACGTCGAAGGCCCATAGCGTGTTAGTACTAATACTTGATCGTCACCTGTCACTAAAAGCTAAATTTACTCACGACAATATGCTGACAGCTAATAGTTTAAAAACCACCGTGATAGATCTTTTGCGCCGGCGCCGACTTCGCCACAATATGCCACAGTAGCCACATTATGGCACAACAGCCACGGAGTCATCATCTTAGAGGATAGTCTCCATGAATATAAAAATGACAAAACTACGTAATTTAATTATTTGAGACTCATCTATAAAATTTTATCTCATGGTCTAAGTATGTGGTTTTGCCACACTTGAACCACAAAAGACTTATTTTTTCGGAATAATAGGCCTGTTTAGAATGTTTGCATTGTAATAATTATGAAAGTCACACATTCTTCGACCATTTTTCGCTTAATTTGCGCAGTAGCTGAGCGTTCTAAAGATTTTTTATTTTAATTTTATTTCCCACATTCGATTGGCTTTTACGTAATAATCCGTCGGTAAGTTTCTGACTTGGAAAAGTAATGTTAAAATTCAGAAAAGCTTTGAATTTATTAACAAACAGGACAGTCTCTCTTTTAACTAGAATTATGTATATAATATAAAGTGCAATACTTATCAAAATGTTAAAGTTACACCACTTATTTAGTTTAAAGCAATGTAAAGGCATCATCTGCGCTTGCGCTTACCTTTTTATTATATTACTCGTATTTATTATGGATATAAAAATATCCATAAAAATATTATGGATAAATTTTTAGAATTCAGACGGAACTCTGATCTTTTTTTTGGGTCATGAATTTGGACGTCATAGAGTTTGGTCTGTAAGTTGGGGCATTTTTTTATTACTACTGAATGGCCCTGCTCTTGAGCTCGATCACGCCTGATGAAAGCGATGGATGAGTTCTTTAACGGAATGAGCATGCCCAGAAGATGCCTGTTCATTCTTGCTTTGAAGGCATACGGGTAAAATGGAACACAGAAGCCGGCAGAGAGTTTCATACTTTGGCTGTGCGCGTAATAAATGTGGAGGAGAAACGCTGAGTACGACCGGTCAGGATATCAACCAAGTGTGGATGGTAGCAGTATGTCTGCAAGTTCGGTAGTAAAAGGGCGAAGGTGGGATCAGGTCGTGGAGTTCCTGCATACACTCTCCGAAGCACAGTCTGTAGAAGACCGACAAACAAGCAACATTGCGACGATGAGCCAGACTGTGAAGCCTACCCACCAACGTCTCATCGCCTATAAGCTTAGTTTACCCCCAACAAAGTTGTAGGCGGCTTTCAAGCTTACAAGATGAGACTAAAAATAGTTGTACTCTTAACTCAAACCTACCTTCACTTTTGGACATCCCAAATCGATTGTTATCAGGACAGACAAGTTAATATGCCTCTAAGACAGTAAAGAGTTTCGATGATCTAGATCAGTCACTCAACATACCTAAGTCTGATCATACCAAGTAGATACCTGCAGCTTAATTTCAAACGTTGCGCGACCCGCGCTGTTGGCTATTTAGCCATCATTAAGTTTTGCCACACCCACAAAGGAGATTGTAGTCTTCATACCTGACACGTAAAATAAAATCATAATTTATTATCTCGCACATTCTCACATTATTTAGTTTTGAAGCTCGACCGGACCATAAACTAGCCTTAGCTATAACTTTCACTGTCTATGGCCGCTCCTAGTCTAGTTAAATGACCATAGAGTTTGTATCGTCCGTGGGTCAACACTGGCTAACTTTGTAAGCCAATGTTGCGAAAGTGAAGTGATGTGCCTGAATCGATAAATTACCTTATTTCCTTCCCAGTAGTCAAACTATTTTGTCCAACTGATTTGACCATGGACCTTTCCTCGTGGTTAAACTACTCAAATGATCCTCTCCTCTTTTAGAAATATAATACCACACGAAATAAATTATTTAAAGTTTTATTATTTAAATGCAAAGGTTCAATAAATCATTTAATTTTAAGTTATGAAACCATGCTACGAAACATGGCGGCGAATTTACAATGCACCATTTATTTATTTATTAAAACTTTATGCACAAATAAAAACTGTACAAAGGCGGACTTAATGCCTTGGGCATTTTCTACCAGTCTACCTTAGGGTGATACAGAGACAATACACATTGATCTAATTCAGCCAATTATTTTCCACTGTTAACTGCAACTGGTTTTAAGCCGAACTAAGTCAAAGCAATCGAACAGCTGCATCGAATTAGAATCATTGAAATTTTTATTATTGACCTGCAAAGGTCCAACCGTAATTTCTTGAGACATTTTTGAAAGTTGTATGAAAATTTCATATCAATTTACAAAGCAGCATTTATCTTATACCTAAATACTTGACTGTTACCGTTCGTAGTAACCAAAGGTCATATCATCCTTAACAAAGATATGAATCATTTGGTTAACTAGTTTAACGTCAAACTAGGATTATAAAGGCATTATATGCAACCGAGCTGCTGCATCCAATCGCAATCACAGTGACATCACACTGCCGGAATCTACTTAGATTCTGACCCATACAAGTCGGATTAGCTCACGCACCAGTTAGCTTACCTATCTCTGTAGCTGTTTCTCTAATAACTGCCAAGTAAATCGAAGACTTTCACTAACAATTTGATGTGTCCTGTTCCAGACTGGACCATTTACATGGCTATCAAAGTTTATGGCCGAATGTGGGTCAACGCTGGTCAGTTATTGTGAATCATTTGTTATATAAGCCAGGTTCCTACTAGAGGTGTGATTGGTTATCAATTTTGTTTTGGAAATATATCGAAACTCAATTACACTCTTGAACACGTAATACTTATAAAAAACGCGAGTGCTGAGCGTGGGGTATTGGAGTCGATACCTGGATTGGGCAAAGTGTTATTGAGTTTTTCCATGACGGAAGTTGGCGGTGTGATGATACCTTCGTGCCTCAGAAAGCACGTTAGTTAGTTAGTCGTGTTAGTTGCATAAACGATTGTATAGAATCAAGCTTTTCTAACTGAACAGACATTTGCAAGTTGAAGTGGCAATAGCCAGGCCACATCGCTCGTAGAACTGATACCCGATGGGGAAGAAAAATTCTCGAGTGGCAACCACGAACCGGAAGACGCAGCGTAGGCAGGCCTCCCGCTAGGTGGACCGACGACATCGCGAGAGTCGTGGGCAACCGATGGATGAAAGTGGCGGATTGTCGTTCGGCGTGGTGGTCTAAGGGGGAGGCTTTTGTTCAGCAGTGGACGTATTCCCGCTGATGATGATGATGACGAACTGAAAAGACAGCTGTGCTGCTGGGGAGTTTGTTGCATCACTTCTTCTTCCCAGCCAAACCACCAGGAAGTGGTGAAGGGCGGGAATTTTTGGGGGAATGTCTTATGTAATTTTGATGTTCGAAAAGTGCTGATTCGCAGCTTGGTTTAAATAAATGCCTTTTGCGGCTGACAACACATACCGTCTCAAATATTGCGAGTATCTACAGATAGTGGCAAGCTTTTACCGTAAGAAGAAGAATGAGAAGGGGACATGATGCGTTTAAACTATTGCTCACTCGGAATACCCAAGTTCATTAAGTCATTGAAAAGAACTGGAGTTATCGACATAGCTTGAAGAGCCTTAGAAGTTCAACAGTGGCCTGCAACAGGCTGAGTTGAAGAGCTGATTAAGATATGTAGCATCGTCATCACAACGAGAGAAAGGGGCCCTCGCTTGCGACTATTCTTAATACCTCACATAACCATATTACTAAACAGTCATAAAGCCAACAATGTAATCGTTAAAGCTGCATTTGTAATCATAAAACAGACAGTTTAACTTCTATCGATATACGGACATCACTATTTAAGTACAGTTTTGTTTAGTGATGCAACGGTTCGACTTAATTAAATGATGCTTTATAGATCATAGTGATGTAACTTAGTGCAATCAGGGCAGGCCATCCTGTGTTTTTTTTTAAGGAGGTTGTGACATAGATATTGTAACGCTATTTTGTCTTTATAAGGGTTATAAGTAGCTATTGTACGAGTATACTACGTTTTTCTTTAAGTACGAACGAGATTTGCATGATAAATTGGATGTTTTGTAACTGATACCTATTTTTGCAAGCATGTTTCGCCGGTTTGGCTTTCTAAATGATGGGCGGTAACATCCTGGAAATACCATCTAAATCGAAACTGTCTAAGCAGTGTTGATGTCAATCGATAATCATGATCAAATAGATAATTAGGTGGTAAGGAATAAAACAAATTATCCTCCATGATAAGTTTATTATGTTTATAAACATTATCTGCCTAGAATTTTCCCAACTATGTTGGGGTTGGCTAACAGTCTAACCGTTTGCAGCTGAATACCAGTATTTTACATGGAGTGACTGCCTATCTCACCTCCACAACCCATTTACTGGGTAATACGATATTCGTGGGTATACGTTAGTGAGACTGGTTGTCACACTTTTGGGCTTCTGACTATCTGTTATGACTTTCAAAGATCTACAAAACAGCCGGGACTAACGGTTTAACGTGCTTTTCGAGACATGGAAGGGTAATGGATGGTCACCTATCCACGGACAGGCCGTGGTAAGCGTAGCTTAACCTTCTGTAGATCCGTGCCGGCTGTTATTATTTGGGTACTCTTATCGAGACAGAAAAATAAACATGAGTAGATACTTATTCAAATATTAATTTCAGAAACTTGTACCTACTTTTTTTTTAGGATGGGAAATCATCAAATGAAGGGGTCATTTGATGATTTCCATTTTCAAACAAATGAACTGCCACACTTTTTTTTTATGGATGTGAAATCATCAAATGACCCCGCTCGCGCTCAGGGTGGAGCAGAAGGGAGTGTCAGACTCTTACTGACTAAAACCCACCCGTGTTCCTTCCTTAGCCCTTTGTGTTCCGGGGTAGCGGTAACCCTTTCGGACAATCCCGCTGCCCCGGAAGTTGTACCTACCTAATTCAATATTAATTTTTTAAAATAAGAATTCTCGACTCGAAATTCTAAAATATGTAGGTCATTTGGAAGCCTATAAAAATGCTTAATGCAGGAAAGAAATTAAGATGAAATCAACAGGAAACAATCTATAAAATATAAGTCTTATCAATTTTCTAATGGTTATTTATACAAGCACTAATTTTAATCAAGAGCTCAACTAACTGGTTCCATTTACCGAAATATCAATTTATAAATTGAAAGATGAGCTTTCTAATTGATGTAATGAGATCGACAAAAAGTATTTAAACGATTGCTTTAGATTAAACTTATGTAGATGGACCTGGGTGTCAGACATTGAAGTTGTCTACTACTAATAGTACCGAATATTTTCCTAATGCAGCATTGATCACCACGCTTACTCAAGACGAGTTGGTGATTTCAGGCTCGTATTAACTATAAGTCCATTACTTTACTTTGTGTATTTAATTTCATCACCACTGTTCTCAAAACGATGAAGGAAAACATCTTGAGGAATCCGGCATGTTTTTTTTGTGTTTTTTTTAATAGTTTGATTTATAACAAGCCTTGACTTTAAAATGCCTCTCATCATTGATGTTTTTGGGTCTAATCCTGAGCCTTTGCGGAAGTTTCGTGATAAGCCTCATTTAAGCCTTATTAAGTCATTGTGAATAATGACGATGAACATTATCATCATCCAAAGATTCAATGCTGACTTAAAATTTCCTTGAATTAAGACATGTTCTAGGTCTTCTTGTAGTAAACTTACGTCACTGATGACAGTAAGCGTTCCCAGTTCATTAATATTTGTTTTATACGATTAAACACCTGTGGGCTAACATCCGTCATCCACCGAACAAGCAACATTTTCTATAACATGAAGGAACTATAAATCAGCATCATTAGATAAATTATAACAAATATATTTTAAACTTGGGAGAAAGTTGCCTAGCTAAGTACGAGAATTTCGCGCTAACGGAAAACAAAATAATTTTTTTGAGTTTCGCAATGAGCCAAAACCAAAATCATTCTTGACATGCGCAATACAAAGAGTTTTGAATAAAATTGTGCAATGGTACAAAATGAACTAAGTATCTTGTTGATGATTTGACAAAAATGATTCGTAATAGTTGTTACGAAATAGATAATTTTATTGCATAGTGAAATGGCATCTTTTTGTGACTCACCCAAAATGTTGGCTAATGTCTAGAATTAATTGAACTTAGCTTATTATATAAATATTATTTGAATCTAAATATTTGCACGGCTGAAATGCCGTTGAAAAGTTATATGTTAGCTACCTATATTCTTGCAAACTTACACATTCGCAGGGACGTAAAAAAATCGGAGATTTTTTCGCGCACTGGATCTTCAACGCACTGCTTAGCGCCGAGGGTTGAAAATCAAACGATGTGGTCTATCGAAGTGCTGGGATGCACTCTGTTGGATTTTTTATGCTCGGATCTACACTGAGAGCTGAAAATCCAGTGCGCGATAAAATCGCGCCGCGTTTTTACATACGACACGTTCGTACGGACGCGACGTTAAAATATCGCGGCGCGTCTAAGAATTTTAATAATGTATTAATTTGTAGTTTAGTATTGCGTGTGTATAATCTGATTAGTCTACCGTAGTGGGGGATTCCCTCTACTTTAATTAATTTTAATAAAAATTAACAACGTCTTGGGGCACAACATCTAAGGCTACTTTTGTCCCGGTAGCACTTTTCCGTGGGATAATTTCCGACATCGACACTGGCAAAGCCGCGGGCAGAAGCTAGTGTGTAATAAAAATTTTGATTTTGATGATCGCGAACCAACCGTCTCGTGTACGAGAAACAAAAGCATAAGAAGCCTATAATCTTTCCACTGCTAGGGAGTGGGCCGTAATCCACCACGCGGACCCAGTGCTGACTGTAGATGTCACATGTCTTCGAATTTTTGGTTCTAGGACATGCTTCCTCACGATGTTTTCCTTTCCAGTTTTGAGAGCAGTGATGATAAAATAATTTACAAAAATTAAAGCGCTTGTCTGGGTTCGAACCTACGACCTACAACTCGTAACTCGCGTATTAACTAACGTTATAATAACGTTATTCATTTTGATACTAAACCTTGCCACTTTTGCCAGCTTTAAGACAGAAAAAGTAAGAAGAATAACGTTATAAATGAATCTGTAACGTTATAGCAGTAACGTTATTACAAGCGGATAAGCTTAATGTTACTAATACCTATAACGCTACTTATAATATCGTTCTAGGAAAACGATATTCTATAAAGTTATGTTTTGTAACGTTATTGATATTTTTAGGTTCTAGTAACGTTATAAATTTTGGAACGTTATACGATAGTATTAGTGGTAACGGAACGAAATTAATTTCGTTTTCAAGTCCCTGATTGAAACTATGTATTAGTCTTGAATATCACCCGTAGCATTACACAGCTTCAGTGAATGGTGGTCATTAACAGAGAACAGCTGATCTGAACTAGTAACCTTTGCCATATTGCGATAGTTAAATGCGATGTAAGATGTAATTGGTTTGTCAATTGGCAACCGATGATTCAGAATAGAAGGGACGTTGGTGGGTAATTGGAGTATGAAAAAAAGAGATCGGAGTTTGTAAACCATCGCATTTATAACAAAGTACCTAATATTATTAAAACTATGACTGTATTTAAATTTAAAAGGGCACTAATCGAAATACTAATAGAAAAAAGTTATTACACAATTGACGACTTCCTTAATGATGAATCACTGACTGATTGACATGCAATTTGACATTTTATTTTATTTTTATTGTAACCTTGATGACAGTTAACATTTTTTTTTTCAAATACATTTTTTTTTTATTTTTTTATTATTATAACTGTAACGTTAGTTTACATTTGTAATTATTGTATTATTGTGACATTTTTACTGTAATTCAAACGATTTGACATTGATTTGTATTTTGTATTATTTAATTCTCCTAATTTTTATTTAAAAGTAAAATATCTGTTTGTGCAAATTAAATAATAATATGTTTTGCATGCCCATGTGATGGTAGAGCATGGAGGTCTCTTATAATAAAACATCTATTACTAAATACCCATGTTTGCAAACCAATAAATGATTTGATTTGATTTAAAATAGAGACATTGGTGGGTGATTGAAGTTTGTAAAAAAAGACATTGGTGGGTGATTGGAGTTTGTAAAAAAAAGACATTGGTGGGTGATTGGAGTTTATAAAAAAAAAAGACATCGGTGGGTGATTGGAGTTTGTAAAAAAAGACATTGGTGGGTGATTGGAGTTTGTAAAAAAAATGACCATATGCACAGGGGCCGTGGTCGAGGCATAAAAATCAAAAGTCATTCATTCAAACTAGACTGAGAATCAGCACTTTTCGAATGTCAGAATTACAAAAGACAGTCCCCCAATACGCCCGCCCTTTAGCACTTCCTAGTGCCTTCGCTGGGGAGAAGAAGTGGCGCAACAAACTCCCCAGCAGCACAGCGGTCTGTTCAGTTAGAAAATACTTGATTGTATACAATACTAGGTATGCAAAGTAATTAACATTACAGGACAGAACATTAAATTAAATTATTTGCTATATGTCAGCTAGCCACGCCAATATACTAACAAACACAATAAAAACTATACGTACTCAAGCAAAAAAATTAATACTTTAATCAAAATTAAAAATGTAAACAAAAATTTACTACCTAAATAAAAGCCTCGAACCAAACATTCCATTCTCATTCTCCCACAGAGATCTGAACCCCAGTAGTACCCTAAAACCCGTCTGTTTTTCCCTTTGTCAATAAATAAATTTATCTATAATTTGAAATTTGACCACTGTTATGTTAATTATATTTATTACAGGGTGAGAACCTGGTAATCTGTCACATCCTAATATGGACGCCAGTCTTGTACAAATTATCATATTTATTTATTTATATATACTTTCAGGTTAAGCTACGCTTGCCGCGGTTGGTCTGTGAATGGGTGACCATCTTTACATACCCAGACGCCTCCGTGCCTCAGAAAGCGCGCTAAGCCGTTGGTCCCGGCTGTCATTCGTGGATCATTGACAGTCGTTACGGGTAGTCAGAAGCCCAAAAGTCTGACAACCAGTCTTACCAAGGGGTATCGTATTACCCAGTAACTGGGTTGTGAAGGTCAGATAGGCAGTAGCTCTATGTAAAACACTGGTATTCAGCTGCTTCCGGTTAGACTGGAAGCCGACCCCAACATAGTTGGGAAAAGGCTAGGCAGATGATTACACCAGAAAATACATACCTAACAAAAAAATACGATTTTTACTATAAACATACAATGGGCGGCCTTATTGCTTTCAGCGATCTCTTCCAGGCAACCTTGGAATGGACACATTTTGTACATTGTTGTAAATACGCTATATTCTTGTCTTTAAGTTTATAAATGTGCGAAGGTTCACATAGCTAGTGAGGAGAAAAAAAAAAATTCTAAGTATTAGATTCTGTGGTTTTGTCATATTGTTTTAAATTCATATTCAATCCTTTTAACTTCTGAAAAATATGATTAAAGAAACAATCACTGAATTTCACTAAAGAAACAGCACAGCAACAATATCTGTTTCTTCTACACTTGACGAAATAAGATACAGGATGTTACCTAAGAAATTCGAGAGCACATCTACAAAGAGATGGTACAATCCAATTTTATTCAATACATACTCTTTACGGTCTTGTGCTTCAAACACAAATAAACGATTGCATTTAATGCACAGTTACATCATATTAATGTTTCTCAATTTATCAAAACTCGAGCAATATATTTCATTGCATGCCCAGAAGTTACATTCATTTATTGCATCTCTGCAATTAAATATGTAACTTCTCAGATTCTTTACGTAATCCTGATGATTTTTATATTATTTAGGTACATGCGAGATTTATAATTATGATAAGACTGTGGGTTAATGCCATATATTTATTTAGTAGGTAAGCCATTCATCTGCCTAGCCTCTTCGCAACTATGTTGGGGTCGGCTTCCAGTCTAACCGGATGCAGCAGAATACTATTATTTTTCATAGAGCGGCTGACATCTGACCTCCACAACCCAGTTATTGAGTAATACGATACCCCTTGATAAGACTGGTTGTCAGACTTTCGGGCTTCAGACAATTAACGTCCGGAATCATTTCGTAGTAGGTATTTTTACTATTATAACATTTGCGATTTTGAGCATTGATTATAAGTGGCAGTAAAATTGCTACCAAGATAATAAAAACTTGAGAGGTGTCAAGGGACACCCGGATGGAACGAAGTTCCTTTCGATTAATTAGTGAAGGAATTGTAATAAAATTTATTTTTTTTAAGTTATAATAATAAATAATGTAATGTATTGAATCTTGTATAAAATAATTATATTAATAATAATATTCAATGCGAAATAGAAATGAAAATAGCTGGCTTGCTTTCTATAAGAGAGAGAGAGACAGACAGAGAAACATGCGACGCCGCACAACTTACAATAGCTTACTATAGCAAAAAGTGTCGTGACAACTTTTCGTAAGAATTTTTTCCGTCTAGCCCCCTTTCACAACGCGCGATAAGGAACTTCGTTTCAATAATAAAAAATTTATTGCCAAAAAGGCCTTAGAAAACTTAGAGAACTTTGATAAAAAACAGTAATCTGTTTTCCTTAACAACCACATATAACAATGATTAATTAATCGAATAGCAACGGTGACATCTCAAGAATTATGCAAAATTATGAAGCCAAATGCAAACCCTGGCATTTTTATAACTTCTAATTGCAAATTCAAGCATGAAAATTCGCTAAACTCATACATTTATAATTGATAAGTCATAATGAAGTGATTACAACCATCAATAAAACATTTGTTTGAATATAAAAGGTTAAATTATGTTAATTAGTGTCCGCATTTCTTTATGATCTGCATAAATCTGCAACGTTTGGTAAATTAAAAGCTTTGTGTAAGGTATTATGACATTTTTCATTATTAGGTACTGCTGGGTTCATGAATTTAGTAACTTTACTGTGTTTGAGACTGTAAGGTCACCAACTTACACTAAAATCCTCAAGGAAGAGTTCTTGCTGAAGGGTGTTGTGTACCGCCGGTTTCGTGGCCGGCTACATGACACCAGTCAGCGAAACACGACGCAGACACTTCGTGTGCGTAAATTTTTAGTATAATTATAATGTTTAATTTATTTATAGTATTTTTAAGTTATATTAATATTGTATTTTATGTGTTTATTCAGGCATCAAGGCCTATGCCTTGATGCCTGAAATAAACGTATAAATAAATCAATTAAATAGTGGATCATCTTCTCCCTTCTCAATATGCTCTGCTGCTTCCATGTCGCTTTATTCAGCCTCCTTTACGAGGCTGGGCCGTTGAACGTTGTAAACTTCATAAATAGTCTGTTTCTGAATATTATGTACAGACGCCAGCACATCAAGCTACCCGAAACTGTCAATTTTCCTAATCAACTTTGAACCTTATGTTTCAGCGATAAAGTTGAAAATCTATTACAGAAATTTGACAGATTGTAGTAGCTTGATGTGCTGGCGGCTGTACCTTTCTTAGACGCAGAGTATCCATGGGGAATTTTAAACGGAGATGTGCCTCTCAAGCCAAAGGATTGCATGTCAGTGTCACATAAAAAAAATCGACGGGTTGCACTCCGGGAGTGCCGGCAGAAGTGAAAACTTAAATATTAATGTTCTGCATTTTTGATATTTTGGAATGGTTAGAGAATAATTTTGTACGAATTGCTTTCGTTATCAGTATAAAAATATTATTATTTATGTGGTAGGATACAATATTTATTCATTGCGCTATCGTACACAAACATGACAATTATCGAACATTCGCGCAAGCGCCTTGCGCCGCCTGCCCTCTCTCCATCCGTCTTACGAATTCTCGATCAGGTCACGTGTCCTGACGCGAGTTTAGAGATTTTTACCCATTCCAAAAAAAATACGCAGCGCCGCTAAAGAAGTTTTCACTTCAAAAACTCTACACGTGTTGAATAGTTTGAATACTGCCTCCATACCACAAACAACAATACCTTAACAATAATACCTAATGATACCTCCATATTGTAATTTTGAATATTGGAATAAGCGATTTTATTTAATTTTATTATTATTAATATAAACCTGTATTGTCCCACTGCAGTACAAATGCCTCCCTTCCCTCTTTCCACTTATCCCGATCTGCTGCGATTGTGGGCCAATCCTTTAAGAAGGAGTACAATTTTACTTTACTTTTACTATTTATACAGCGGAAAACACTTGAAAACATATCCAGAAAATAAAAATGCTATTGGTTTAGACGTCTTATGCAGTTTTGTCCACCGTTTACTAAGCAAAGCAGAATTTTCGCATTAGTGAGGATTCGAAAATCAAGACCAAAATAAAACATCTTATCTCTCATAATTAAAACGCATGGTTATTAATTTTTTCGTAATTCCATACGCTGCAGCTTTCCGTAACCTTTCTATAAGGATTTTATTAGAAGTCTAATATATTCAGTGACCAATTGACCATGTTATGTAATGGTAAAACTGACGATGTTTCCATGTGACGATGCGACTATGTGATCAAGTTGCGTTTGCGCATTACTCTCTTGGCACATGGTAACCATTTAGGTAATTGAGCAAGCTGTGAGCATGTACTGTACTTGCTGGTAAGTAGATCAGGTGTTATGTAAAGATTAGAATATAATATCAAATGGTTAGTTGTGTGGTGTTTGGGAGGAGAGGACGCGGTAGCGTTTTCTCAAGCGGTGTGTATTTAAAGTACAATATGCACATATTTATTTGACACACATACATGCCAAAAAAACTTTTAATACGTTTTGATAAATGGAGATAAAAAAATTGATAAGACTTAAATTAACTGGTGGAAATAAAGAAAAACTATGTTAGGTAGCATTCTTTAGGACAACGAAACTTTTATGAGATCACTTCCTTGTTTGTCTGCCACAGAGTTTTTTGTTTACTGTTCTGTTCTGTACTGTTCTGTTGTATGCTGTATTTAAAACGAAGTTATGTAGCCACTGGCTAATAGCATACCTGTAACCACATATTAAAACGCTATTTATCATGTTCTTCAACAATTGCTTTTAAACATCTCTTGCATCTTTTAACTTGCACCACACAAATCTCACGCGTAGTTTTTCGTACGTGCGCCGTAAGTTTGTGCCATTGACCCGCATTCTGTGCGTCTACTTGTAAACTGAATTCTGATGGTGTATTTATGGAAATTTGGTACCACGCAATGGTAAGCGTGGTGATGGTGTTATCAACACCGATAGTGATCTGTTTACACCTGTTTTGTTTAACATACAACAATGTACTGTGGCTTGTGTAGAATAGCAGAAGCCTATTATATTCCCACTGCTGGGATGCAGGCCTCCTCTCTGTGACAGGGAGTGGGCCATAATTCACCACGCGGCCCCAGTGCGTGTTGGTAGACGTCACAAGTCTTGGATCACGATGTTTTCCTTCGCCGTTTTGAGAGCAGTGGTGATGAAATGATTTACGCAAACTAAAGCGTCTGCCTAGGTTCGAACCCCCGACCTTACAACTCGTTAGTCGGGGCCGCTACCACTGGGCCACCACTGCTCTGCGGCTTATGTAAATTATTTTAATATTGTATCATTTACTTCGAGATTTCAGGCCAAGAATAACTTCTTTAACCATTGCTCGTACCTACATTAAATTCTTTTAGATTTCGCATATAGGTACGACGCGCAAACTGTGACCTTCGATTCAGTACCTACATAATTCTAAGCTTGTTGAAATTAAACGTCGGTTATTTAAAAAAAAATGGTGGACCATACATTTTGACCGCGTAGTATATTGAACTTTTATGTAGCAGATTTTTTTTATAATCGACGAAACGGGAATCGAAGCGCATATAGATCGAGTTATAAATAGCACGCTGCGCTTCATAACTCAAGTAGCAGATGTTGGAGAAAAAACAGCCAGGCTGAAGTGGGTGTGGACCGGACACCTCACGCGAATGCACCCGGAGAGATGGGCAAAGATCGTCACTCACTGGATGCCTGAGGCAGGACATCGCCATTGACGTAGACCACGGCGAAGGTGGCGTGACGATCTAATATCATTTGCAGGGCCAACATGTCCAGAGATCGTACAAGACATGGAGGTTTGAAAGAAAAAAGGGCAGGCCTTTGCCCAGCCGTGGGACACAAAAACAGAATAAGAAAAAAAATCGACGAAAAATTTCAACACACTTCAGAATGATTGTAATGAATCTACGGTAACAGCCTGTATTTTAAGTTTTATTTAATACACACATATACATAAACTCACGCCTGCATCCCATGGGGTAGGCTCCATGGCTGCGGCATGGAGGCTTTGACTTTACCTAAACTTTGTCGATTTTCTATTAAAACATGGAGGGTCGATAAAGGTGACTCGAAAACAAACATTGTGGCAATACGACGAAAAGTAGCATTATTTTTAATTCAATAATAGTTAAAAACAAGACTGTATACGTATTTAAGATTCTGAAGTTGATGTAGTGTTAGAGTTTCTCGACCTGAAACTCAGTTGAAGCATAAAAAGAAGAAAATAATAATAAAATCATATCATCGGACCAGTTTGATATTAATAAAATGTACATTTAACGTGAGATTATTATCGTAATGTCAAGAGCTTTGAGTAATATGAGGACAAGCCTCTTTTTATTCGGCTCCTCAAATGGTGCCTTTGTAGAACTACTAGATTCTGCACTACGGGCCGCAGACTCTATTCCCAGACGTAACACTATGTGGTAGTTTTTCGGGCCTCGGTTTTGTCCTTGTTAGATTTGTGACTGTATAAGGGCCTAGATTATTTAATGAAAAAAAAAACTTGTATTTAGATATGAAGCAGCAATATTCCAACGGTTAAGTGCGCATAAACACGAGAAACGCGTTGATGACTGCAGTTACCTCTGTGCTCGACGCGTTTCGCTCGTGTATATGCACACTAAGACATAGAATAGCAACTTAGTGAGCGAGAAGTAGTAAGTTCAATTCGCAGTCGTTGCACTCCTTCCACACCTCATGCTAATTGGAGGAGGTAGCAAGAATACCAGTAACATGCCAACTTTATTTCTTGCAACGCTTAAAAGAGTTTTGTTGTTCCATTTATTTTCGGCACGCATGACGCTTACGGCGGGTTGTTTCAAGTCCACTTGACGCACGCGTATACATCAAAATGGCGCTAATTATCGTCAAACCAAAAAAAGCGTTGTTTCAAATTACAATTACAAAATTATGGCCCTGCTCTACGTCAAATAATAACGAGTACGTAATCGATAATATTTGACGTACTATCGCCAAAACCTATATCTGAGCATTTTGAAAACAAAATCCCGAGTACATGATGATCAAAGCTGCGTCCGCCATTTTTGCGTCGACCAGTAGCCATGCGTAGTAAAACAAAAAAGAATCCTTTTTAAGCAAACAGGAATAGTCCTCACGGTAGTCAGATATGTGAGGATAAAAGGGCTGAGATCAAAGTTAAATCGTAGTGTACTTGTTTATTCTTATATAAACTAGTAAAACTCATAAAAACACATCTTAGTAAAAAATCACGTCTTAACATCCTCACTCCGTCATTCAAAAGCCAACTGTCATTCTTCTTTTTAGATACCTTCCACGTCATCCTAAGCATACGTCTTTGGCATACATCATCTGTCTCACTTACACCTTAGCACTTAGCTCTTTCACATAATCATGCATTCACATGCATTCAACAACGTTCCATTCTTACAGGTAAAGATTTTGGTTTGGTGGTTGGTTTCGTGGTTGCACGTGCGACTGCTGAGCGTGGGGTCCAAGATTCAATTCTGGGGTCGGACAAAGTGTTACTGAGTTTTCCATTAAAAATTTCTTAGTAACGGTCCGGAATTTGGAAGTTGGTGGTTTAGGTAATACCCCCGTACCTCGAAAAACACGTAAAGCCGTTGGTCCTGCGCCTGATCTCTCCCCGGTCGTGTCGTATTGCCGTCCCATCGGACTATGAGAGTAAAGGAACAGAGAGTGCATCTGTTTCTGCGCACACACTTGGGCACTATAATATCTCCTGCTTACCTTTTTTTTTGTGGATGGGAAATCATCAAATGACCCCTCCCGATCAGGGTGAATCAGGAGGGAGTGTCAGACTCTTACTGACTAAAACCCACGCGTGTTCCTTACTTAGTCCTTTATGGTCGGGGAGGCTATTATAGATTTTGGCCATAGTACGTATGATACGTTAACCAAACGTTTGAAACAACCGGCCCTTACAGGAAAACCAGTCGCGGAACAAATCTGTAAGCAAATATTTGATTACAGACAAGTCTGAACTTTGTCCAACGACAGTAATGGGAAGATATGAAGCAGTTCTGTTTGTAATCAGGAACTATACATACAAGATTACCTATGTATATGAGTTGCGTAACTTCACATTAGTCAACACGCCTAGACAGACTGTTATGTAAGTATATAACAGGCATATTATTACTGTTTTAGCTTCACTTAAAGAGTAGTAAATTGTTGTCTGGATTATGGTAGGTACAGCAGTTAAAAGTAAGGCTGTCTATCGTGAGACTCCGAATTAGATTCTGGCCCCGATTCTGTTATTCACAAACTAAACTAAATTTAAGTTCAGTACATCTTTTTCTTTCTATTTCATTATGAAAAGGACAGAAGATAAATATTAGTTTATTCCTGTCAAATTTGTCAGCGCCTGACGTAAACTGACATATTTTTAGTTGCCGATTTTTTAATCACGTCTTAACTTGTCTATGGATTATCTAATTTGATAGGACTAAAGTAATATTTATCTTCTGTCCTTTTCTTAGTGAAATAGAAAGAAAAAGATGCACTGAACTTAAATTTAGTTTAGTTTGTGAACAACAGAATCGGGGCCACTAACTAAATTAGTGTTGTGATATCAGTTGATTTACTGCAGTATGGGTTCGTTCCCTTTGGGTAATGTAAGAAAATAAGAAATATCTCGTTGTTTAATAGCGTTTGGAGAACTAGTGAGTATTCTGGTAAGTATATAAGCATACATCGTGGTAGGGACATCGCGGCGCTAACTAAAATCATAAAAACCGCACATTTTTAGGGTTCCGTTCCTCAAAAGAAAAGACGGAACCCTTATAAGATCACTTCGTGGTCCATCTGTCTATCGGTTAAGACCTTTTTTGAACGCGTTGAGTTATCTAGTTGAAATTAATATCAAATAATCAGGGCTAAATAAATCAAACTTCTAAATCAACGCAATCAAAAGCTACAGGCGTTTATGTTCCGGAAACAAAACCTATGGGGTACTTCCCGTTGACCTACAATCATAAGTTTTGACAGAAGAAGCAAAGAAGCATTGTCATGTTCTTAGCACAAGAAAAAGAAAAAATCCGAAAACCGTAAAGTAGTTACATTACATTTTTTTCCCGTGATTAACTATTTACAAAAATACCTACAAATTTGTACGGAACCCTCGGTGCGCGAGTCCGACTCACACTCGACCGGTTTTTTTTTTTTAAACCAACGAAACATTTCTTCCTGTACTAAATCCATGGTAACAGATCAAAAAACTGACATATGAATTATTTTTTTTTTCTTTAATTCGACAAAGTCACGATTATTAATCGAAAACACCCTTGCGTGAAATGACAAATGCGCATTTTGTTAGTTTTAAATATGAATAAAAATTAATTACCTACTCGTTTTTATCAATGAAACTTATATACAATAATGATATCTTCGAAACTGGGAATTTTTGGACCACAATATTCTTTTGAACTTTTTGTATTATTTTTACTTATAGAATACTAGCGGTGCCCCGCGGTTTTACCCGCATACGTTTCGATTCCGTGGGAATATCGAGATAAAAAGTATCCTATGTGTTATTCTGATGTATAAGCTATAGTACTGTAAAGTTTCATCAAAATATGTTCAGTAGTTTTAGCGTGAAAGAGTAACAAACATCCATCCATCCATCCTCACAAACTTTCGCGTTTATAATATTAATAGTAGGATTCCCTAGAGTTATGGCATATAAAAAACACGTTGTGTAAAGAACAAAACAAAATAATAATAATAATAAAGCAAGTGCAAGGCAAATTATGTATCATCACGATTCACGCCTGTATCCCGCCAAATGGTTAGGCAAAGGTGAGGATAATAGTTTCAGTTAATTCCGAATATCTCATGCATTGGTGAGAGATAAGTCAGGAAGTAAGTATTTTAGATAGGTTCTGGTGTTAAATTTAACTGTTTACAGTATATCGGACGAAGATGTCTTATTTAATGATGAACAATATTTAATCCGGGAGACATAGCGTTGGAAGGCCTCCACACAAGGCGGACAAATGATCTGGTGAAATCCGCAGGAATTCACTGGATGCGTGATCCACTGAACCGGTCGAAGTGGAGGTGGTGGCTTGGAGGAAGCCCATCAGTGGACGTGTTTCAGCTGAAATGATGATGTGATCCAACCAATAATCACTTAACTTATTCAAATATATTCATTCGCACTAAACACTCGATCTAATCCTTGTAATCATAATCCCTCAAGCCGCTTCGCCTTATGTTGTAACATACGGACAGACATACAAGACGCATCTCAACAATGTCACAGAAAGTCGAATTACGTCACAAGTGGACTTAATACCCACATATTTATTAGATCAAGACTGGTAACATTTGATACGTAATTGGCCGAGTTTCTGTTAGATAACTATCTTCTGCCCGCGGCGTTTCATAGATGACCGTTGGCAAAACATTGTTGTATATCGTTTTTGGTATGTTGTGATGAGTAGAGGTTTTTTCTGATAATATTTTGACGTTAGCATTAAAAGTTATGTCATCTGCAGTAAGTATATGGAAGAAATAATCTTCATGTTTAATCCGTTATAATTACCATGCAAAGTACTTGTGAGTGAGCCAACACTTTTACATGCTTAAGTTAGTGTTTTTTTTAATTGATTTAACCATTTATGTACACCTATAAACAGACAACAAGGTAATGACAGAAAAATACGTACAATAACATAATTCCTAAAGTAACACACCCTTAAAAAGCGCCATAACAAACTGAGATTTTCTAAAGTAGGTAATTATGGTAATCAAAAACAAATTCAGATAAAAAGAATTCAATCATTCATTCATTTCAGCCGAAAGACGTCCACAGCTGGACATAGGCCTCTCCCAAGCACCTCCACTTTGACCGGTTCTGCTCTTCTCGCAACCAGCGGATTCCTGCGGCCTTCATAAGGTCTTCGGTCCATCTTGTGGGATGCCTTTCAAAACTACGTCTTCCTGTACGCGGTCGCCACTCCAGAACCTTTCGGCCTAATCGGCCATCTAAAAAAATACTAAGAAGTAAAATCACTTAGGTACAAAGCTGATTAGTTATACAGGGTATTTGGAAGCTGAGTGAAAAGCTTTAAGGGAGTGATAGTTGACACCATTTACAGTATTTTGAGCCATACATGCCTTAGACGAAGTTAATTTTGACCAAAAGTTTGCAGAAAAAATTTTAAAAAACATACTTCGTCTCAGACATGTATGGCTCAAAATTTTCTAAATGGTGTCAACTATCACCCCTTTAAGGCTTTGCATCCAGCTTCCAAACACCCTGTATTATCCATTTTCAGCAAAAACGGTTCAAGGTCGCAAATAATATCGAGGACTCTATCAAATAAAATAATTCAGGCAGTCGCAATGATGACAGAAAAATATAAGTATCATCTCATACGCGGATTTCCTCAATCCATTCGATACAGCTGGTAACCCAATTAGACTTTCACCTACGCTCTACCAGTTATTAAAACCAAGTTAAAATAAAATAAGTAATGTATAGGTATTGTAACATTGCAATAATTTCTGGTATTGCACTCATGCATTATCAAATTGCACATCGGATAAGGCTGTGGTCACATTTGTCAGTTCGCAAAGACAATTAAACTTAATAATTTAAAAAAAAATATCTGTAATCACGATCCAAAATAGAAATAGTCGACAGTAGCACTTATTGACTGTGACAAGAAGGCTTCATGCTGAGTGGCATGATGCTGTGTTACAGCGGACAGCAGAGCGCTGATTTTCAGTAATTACCCGAAAAGCACCTACGGAAACTAAGTCAGGTTAAATGATTCGTACTAAATAAAAAACTCAGGGAAAAAATACAATAAACAGTAAGTAGTTACTTAGAATATTTAAAGTAACTACATATGTAACCAATAGGCTAGTTTCCACCCTCAATAAATTGAAAATTTAGTCCGTCAGTTAGAGTATTGGAAAATAATGGACACATATTTTTTGTTTTTGTAAATCAATGAATATTGACAAAGATAAAACGCATCAAATCTCGGGAGTGGGGGCTCGTAACCTAACGCACTAAAAATTATACCAAGATGTGACGTATTGAGAATTTTAAAAGCATCGTATCTTCGTCAATTTTGGTTTACGTAACAAAAGAATAAATACGCGTCAAATATTTTTTCATAATCTAATTGACGTACTAATTAGATTTTTTTAGTTGACAAGCCTATTATTTGAATAAATAATAATAAATAATCATAAAAAATAATTCATCTGCAAGCAGCACTGTGCGTACTAGTGATATCTTTGATTGGTATTTTCTTTGCTAATAATTCGCTGGTGATTGGCACTTCCTGTTCTTTGTCTAAGCTTCCCTGTAGTCGCCAACTGTGTGTGAAGCCATTGCGCGTCTTGACGCGACCACTCAGCCGCTATTTCAGCTTTAAATAAATGATTTTATTTCTGTAAGTAGGTATGTACGGTCACCAAAGAAGATAAGTAACCAGGCTCGCCGGATATAGTTGAACTTTAATAAGTAACCGGTGGATGTTTTTGAATAAAATTTAATTTAATTAATAGTAAACAAACAGTTCATTTATCAAGTTAAATTTCACTCAAAAACATCTATTGGTTTCTTACTAAACTTCAATTATATCCGATGACCCTGGTCACTTATCTCTTTTGGTGACTGTACAAACACTTTTACACGTCAATCATATTTTAAGAACGAGATGAGGTCGCCGTTTCCTATCTGACTACTCTGAGAAGAAAGGCCGAAACAAACTCAGAGGTCACAGTCTCTTTTAAGTTACAGACATAACCTGGGTCAGAACATGTGAAGACCATGTAGATTGATGTCTGGAATGGTCTTTGAGGAAAGAACTACACTGATTTAGTGGACCTGTCCAGTCAATGTAAGCAACTGTCAGTTATCGTGCAGTTCAACTCAAAACTACAGGATATCAACTTAGATGTGATCTCTTCAGTTCTCTTCTGCCTCAACGGCCATCGGGGCTACGGTGATGTCATCCCAGCTTCCTTAGCCACCTTTTAAGACACTAATCCCATTTGTAGATTATCTTTGCCTAAGTCAATAATACAGATATAACTCGAAGTCATTTATTATCACTTAAACTTATAGTATACTAGCTGACCCCGCAAACGTCGTTTTGCAAAAAAAAAAAAATAGATATAGTAGCCGATTCTCAGACCTACCCGATAAGCACACAAAATTTCATAAAAATCTATCTAGCCGTTTCGAAAGAATATGGTAAAAGAAAGAAAGAAAAAGTATTTATTGCGACTCGTACAGGAGGATCACAAACTAAATTAAACACAGTCTAAATTAAAATACCAAAATAAAAATTTAAAAAGTACCAAAAAGAGAAATGAAACAAAAAGTCCTATACGAGGCCAAAAGGCTCCTATCTCAGCATGATGCTGCGATATTTAAAAATAAATATCGCAGCGCTGGTATTCTGATAGGTCCCGCTGTGATGTCATACGAGTATATTAGAAGATTATATAGTTAGTTGTCGTAAAAGATGGGTAGACTGAGACGGCATCACCGTAGCACAGAGTCATATTATGACTGCAGCTTTACACATTAATCTTGCGAAATTGAACGATTTAAGATACTTAGATATGTTGCAAGTTAATAAAAGTATTAACGGTCTACTTGAGACAAGGTTGTGTATTGTTTGAGAGCGGATCTCGGATCTGATAAGATTTCAGTTAGAATTATTTTGTGGTTTAAATAGATAGTAGTAATGCCAGTGAATGTGTTTTGTTTTTGGTTATTATGTTAACCCCCTTTATATAAAGTGATCGTTTTCTGATACCACAGTATAAAAATGTTTTAGAAACTACGTTAAAAAGGTTGTCTTCTTAAATAAACCGCAAATTCTGCAATCTTTTGTGTTTAAAGTCAGTTTAAAAAAAACATCTTAGATAAGTTAAATTATACAATGTAAGAAACTGTTTCAGCGGTAGTTTTACGCATAGTGACAGTTCATTCAATTGTATTTAATTGCGGAAATTAAATTTATTTATTAGTTTCAGAAGAAAGTCTTCAGTTCCGCACATTTTTAAAGGGTGGTTATCCTGACTTTGCGTCTGCATTTTATTGCGAATTATGTCAAAAAGAGAGAAGAGGAAAATAAACAGACTGATAAATTCATTAGGCTATAGTTGTCTAATAGTAGATTATTAAAAAACAATAGCGCAACTAATTTACCAACATAAAATATTACACAACGAATCACCCACTCTCTCAAACACCAAAATAAAATCAAAATTGGTTTTACGATCGAAACCGTTTTATTTTATTTTCTTTTAAGAGATCTTTGATAGGCCATAAAAGTACTAATTGTTATTGCCATTGATCGATTCACATAGTTTTGTTTTTTTTATAGCAGAAGATTATGACTATATAAGATTAAGGTATTATGAAGTTTTGGACGTTTGACCATGATATTACGAAAATCTGAATCGAATTCTGGAGAAATTGGATCATCTATTTTTGTATGAGCAAAAAAATAAGGAATTTATAAAAAATCGACTTCAAAAATAAATTAACTCAAAATATTATGAAATAACTTTAAATTCGGAAGTCGGTGTCTTGGGATTTTAGTTTTTTGCCACCGACTTCCGAAACTCATCAATCATCTCTTAACTGCCAGGGCTTATTTTTAATCTTATATTTTGAATTGTTTCTTCGTTTATGTTTTTTTTTTACATTGTTCTCACTTATATAAGCAACAAGAATGATGTACCCAGGATTTTGTAATATCTTGATTTACAAGAGTGTCCTTGGAGTTTCTTGCCCGTTCTTCTTCAAGACATCTACGTTTTAGAATGTGCAAGTACCTTCAACTTTCTGATTAACTGACCGACCGACTGTTTAATTTTGACAATTCAAAAGTGCCTGTAAATGGTTATTAAAATAAATGCTTTGATTTTGAGTATTTGTTTGCAAGCCCTAATAGATTATCATATGTTCCAATAATCCTACTAATATTATAAATGCGAAAGTTTGTATGTATGGATGTATGGATGTTTGTTACTCTTTCACGCGAAAACTACTGAACGGATTTTGATGAAACTTTACAGTAATATAGTTTATACATCAGAATAACACATAGGATACTTTTTATCCCGATATTCCCACGGGATCGAAACTTACGCGGGTGAAACCGCGGGGCGCAGCTAGTATTACATACATTCGTGTCGAATTGATAACTTCCTTTTTTTGAAGTCGGTAAAAAGACGGTCAGATAGCCGCCCTGATTATAAGTAGCCTACGTATTTCAACTATACAAATAATATCTCAAAGATTATGTCCATCTAAAATCTAAGACGCATGGACCCGACACGTAGAATACGTAACGCTTTGTAAAAGGTTGCAGGCATACGTAGTAGGTATGAGCTTGTACTTTATCCGACGTAGGTACTATTTAAACTGAAGCCCAGCTAAAGACCCTATCTTACCCCAGAAGATCTTCTAATCTACATTCGCGATTTATTTGCCAAAAATATAAACAAATATTAGTTTATGCAAAAGTAACATTAAATCATACACGATAAAGTTCAGTTTACGCTACAACTTCAAATATTTTTGTAACTGTTTCAATAGTGTTATTCACTCTGAAATAAACTTATTAATAACCATTAAAATAAAGTTGATATTTATTTATTTATTAAAACTTTATGCACCAGTAAAAACTGTACAAAGGCGGACTTAATGCCTTGGGCATTTTCTACCAGTCTACCTTAGGGTGATGCAGAGACAATACACAGTAGGTGCAATAACAGTAAACAAATTAGAAAAAAAAATTAAAACTAAAAAATATAAGAATAAATACATAAATACAACAAAATATAAAATAAAAAAAAGTTATGAGAGATACAAGAAAATCTACAACAACTTAAATCTGAGATTCTGATTTTTTTAACTTGAAATCATACCTATTAATTTGAAACAAGTTTGAATAGACTTAGTTTTTTTTTCGTTAGCCTATATTGTTTCCTGCTGCTGAGCAAAGGTCTCCACTTTTTCCTTCCAAACCTCTTGTGCGATCTCTGGCCAATGTTGTCCTGCAAACCTTATCAGAGGCGAATTCTCGTAATTTAAAACTTTCGAAATCTAGTCGCAGTCTCATCTCGGCGACAAACAAAAATGTCAAAATCTTGTCAAAATGTATTGAAATTAGAAGTATTTTTGACAGATTGAGACTGAGATCAGACTGTGAACGTTCTTAAAATTACAAGAATTGTCCCTCTGATCGTCACACCACCTTCGCCGTGGTCTACCTCGATGACGATGTTCTCGCTCAATTACTTACTAAAATTCTTAAATTCATTCACTGACAGAATACGCCACAGCCAAAACCGCTGGCTCTAAAAGCATGAAATTTTACATAAATGTTCGTGTTATAAGGAGAATGAGCTCTGAGGAAGGATTTTTGAAAATTTATCCCCTGGAGGCGTTAAATCGGGGACAAAAGTTTATACGGAAGATCGTCATTTTGCCGATGCGAAATACCTACGGGCCCACGGCTTGTTAAAGGTAAAATCGTTTTGATTCGAATTCGAACTCATGACCTCCACAATCGGACCACTACCGAACTTAACCGCTAAATTATGTTCAACCAATTAACTTCAAATTAACATATGTCAGCAACACAAGTTTATGCAATAAATTAAAATAAATATCAATGAATGTTACGCAATGCTTCCGTTATTAATTAATTGCAGTTATTATTTGTGGATTTTTTTTTATCTAACAGACTTAAAATAATATTATTAATATTATTATTTAGTATTAATATGTATGTAAGTACCTTTTTTTATTGTTTTTTTTTTATTTTAAGGTTAGGTATTTTATTATTCTATGGTCTAATATTTTACAGAATTTGTTGTTTTATGTTCCACTGTCAATTATTTTGCTTAATTGTTCATTTTATTATGCATTCGGTGGTGTCCTGTAATTGAAGGAGTGCACCTACCATTACTTTTTCGTCCATTAACTATACAGTGTGAGTCTTTATAATGTGCACATATCGAAACGAAGAAAACTAAGCTTAATTTTACTTTTTTTTTCCTTCACTGATGCAGTACCTATGTCCAAGATAAAATTAGAAAGTACATATATGTTTTGAATAATACTAATATACAAATCCGGACCGAATCCGGATCCATGCCTCGAAAAGCACGTTAAGCCGTTGGTCCCGGCTGTTATTCGTGGATCTTTAACAGTCGTTACGGGTCGTCAGAAGCTCGAAAGTCTGATAAACCAGTCTTACCAAGGGTTATCGTATTACCCAGTAACTGGGTTGTGGAGGTCAGATAGGCAGTCGCTCCATGTAAAATACTGGTATTTAGCTGCATCCAGTTAGACTGGAAGCCGACCCCAACATAGCTGGGAAAAGGCTAGGCTGATGATGATGACTAGAATATACAAATTTAATCTTAACATAATTAAAATAAATGCCATTTTTAACTAACACACGTCTTCATAATAGTTAGTTATATGAACTAGTCTTCCTCTGAAAGTCTAGACAGTAGTAAAAGAAAACTTTAAATATTTAAATGTCAGAGGTCAGGACTTAAGTCAAAATATTAAACGGGTTAGTTCAAAAATGTGTGCAAGCGCATGATGTTATCGCTCGAGTTATAAGTTGTAACATAGAGTTGTTGATACCTACAAATATTATTGGGTTTTAGAGTGGGCATATTTTAAAATGATCTACAACTCTGTCTTCGTTTTATCGTACTTATATTCTTAAATTCATTCGTAATTTCATCAACAATGGTATTGAAAAACAATTAAACAAATAAAACAAGTTTGGCTACTTTTACTTGCGATGTAAAGATGAGACAGCAATCATGTTTTTGCATCAAAGTAGGCAGCAATGGAAACAAACCAAACTGATAATCAAAACACACTAAAATTATATCTAACACACTCTACATCAACTCTTATATGTTATTTCTAACTTGCTAGTCCGGTACACCGGTACAGTGAAAGTAAAAAATATTACGTTAAATAATAAAAATAAAAAGCACCGACAATTTGCGCCCGCGCCGACATTCGACATAAGTAATGACGGATTATGGCAGGCACTCGTTAACCTTTCGTTCGGTTGAGTTACATCTAATACTTTTACTGGCGATTTGACGGTAGTTTCCTGTTAATTTTATGAGTGATGTGAATTAGAAAGTTGTGTTCGGGGTGGGTCAGGTTATCAAAACAGCTTCCCTTGAGGAAACTTGAAATTTTTATATTTTCCAACATAATATATATAACATAACATGCCCGTGGCGGGCCTATCATGTAATTTTTATCCAGCTGTCAGACCTCTTTTGACAGGCTGCCACATTAGTGACAGACCGCTTCGGAGGCCTGTAAGGAAAGATGAGTTCGTATAACGCTATAAAGGGCATAACAATTTTCTATGAAAATGAGCTAAGTAGGTATCATCATTATTTTAATCATAATACATTGCTCTGTCTTTACATACCAAGATCCCTCCGTGCCTCGGAAAGCACTTTAAGCCGGTCCCGGCTGTCATTTGTCAGAAGACCGAAAGTTTGACAACCAGTCTTACCAAGGGATATCGTATTGCCCAGTAATTGGGTTGTGAAGGTCAGATAGGCAGTCTCTCCATATAAACCTTCTGGTATGCAGTTGTATTTGGTTAGACTGGAAGCCAACCCCAGCATAGCTGGGAAAAGGCTAGACAGATGATGATGATAATTGCTTCCACCTTATACCTACTATTTACGATTTCGTTGTCCCGGTTTCTCCGATCAGTTGTATACTGGGTGGCGCGTTGCGGTTTCGATTCCTACATTTGCATAGGTACTTTTTATGCTAAAGACTTCATTTTAGCAATAAAGTACCTAAGTCCTTTCACAGTTGATTTCTTGCGTCACTGTCCAAATCACGGATATCTTTATCTCATTCTAATAAGGTTGCTGTTAGGTTACAACCATTTCTTTCAAAATCATTGTGATCTTTATCTGGGCGTTTTTGTTTAAACTGCTACCTATCTTTGAAAATAGCTTACTGAAATTGTTTTGGATATTTTAGCTAATTCTTGGTTTAGTCGAATGATAAATCTTACAAATTTTGCTATGTATGTTTTTTTTTATTATAAGGCGCTTATTTCAAATAATATATGTAAATAAATAGTAACTTAGATACGTTTTGGTCATGACCGTTACCAAATATTATAAATGTCCGGAAAAAGTCCGTTACCGGTCGAACTCGAGTGTCCACTGAAGACAGATCAAAACTGACACTTCAAAATAGCTGCTGGTGTTAACTTATTTGATTTGGTGTTTTTATTTAAATAAAAAATCGGTGAGTAGTAGAAAAAAATCAGTATTAAAATGGATTCAATTTACGGTCACGGTGCAAGGACATGTCCACCTAACACATACCAAGGGGACAGAATATAAACTTTAAAATGTTATTAAATACTTGTATTATAATATTATAGAGTTTAACACGGTTGAAAGCTACAAATTGATAACAAAAACTAAAATATGTGGAGTATGTAATAAGAAGCAGATAGCGAAGAAATAGTTTAACATAGGTCATATCTAAAAGAGGACAGTACTGCAAGACGTAAGATGCCACAATTCTGGATTTAATTTTGTTATTTGTTTTAAGTTTCTGTTAACAATTTAAGTAAAAAAAGAAAACTTTAGTCTTTTGGATCTATTCAATAATTACTCGATACTTCCATGTCATAAAAATGTTAGTTATTTGCAACTTGTATGTATGGGACATCCCATAAGAGGGTTGGTAGCCATTTTGACGAAAATGCCCATCTAAGTCATAATAAGGTTGTTTTTGACAGGCTTTTGCCCAGTATTGCAATGAAGCAGGCTAACAGTAACAGCAACTTTAGACTGATATTAAATCGTGTAGCAGCCCTAATTTAACGATCATAGTGACGTAACGGTAAACCATAGATAATCTCCACATAACAATTCCTTATTGGCCTAGTGACTCAAGTGCCTTATAAATACTCGCATTACACCATCCAGTTTGATTACTTTGTAACGGACATCAACATACATTAATGAATTACTAGTAACTGTACACTTGTACAGTCGACTGCTCGTCGCGTCGGTGGTGACACTTTGACCTTGAGTTAGCCTAGTACGAAGTTTAATAGAATCAGAGACCAGAGGGGCAATTCTCGTAATTATTAAGAACGTTCACAGTCTGATCTCAGTCTCAATCTGTCAAAAATACTTCAGATTTCCCTACATTTTGACAAATTTTTGACATTTGTTTGTCGCCGAGATGAGACTGCGACTAGATTTTGAACGTTTTAAATTGACAGAATTGGCCTATAGCTTATACAGCACCCTAATTGCGTAACACGCAAACACAATCTGAATGATCTTGAAGGATATTGCCAGCGTGACCAGATTCAGTATTTTTAATACTTTTTCGGTGTATTTTATCGACTTTTTCGGGCATCTCAGTATTTTTCTAATCTAAGTGTTTTTATAATATTTACTTCCGCCAACCACTTACCCAAAAAACCCCAAAATACCTTCAAAAATACAGATGCTCGGAAAAGAAAAACTACAAAAAAATATACTGAATCTAGTCACGCTGGATATTGCTAATCCATTGCTTCATATGTTCGAAAAACTTATCTGCTCAACAACGTAAATAACGCAATGAATGTTGCTGAACTTTCAAAATGAAAGCTTTTGCTACTGTACGCAATTACCCCACTGGTTTTGATACCCAGGGGTAACAAAACCAGTATAAGGTACAGTCAGCAAAGGAGATAAGTATACAGCGTCGGAAGTTTAGTAAGAAACCGATTGATGTTTTCGAATAAAATTTAATTAAATTAATAGAAAACAAACAGTTTATTTAAGAAATTAAATTTCATTCGAAAACATCAATTGGTTTCTTAGTAAACTTCAGATATATACGACGACCCTGTATACTTATCTCCTTTGCTAACTGTATGTTGCTAATACGTACAGTAGGCCACAAGTCAGTACGTGTAAAATAATCTTGGCCGCAAGGAAGGAGCTTTGGGGAGCGGGATTGTCCGAGAGGGCTACCGCTGCCCCGGAACATAAAGGGCTAAGGAAGGAACACGGGTGGGTTTTAGTCAGTAAGAGTCTGACACTCCCTCCTGCTCCACCCTGAGCGGGAGGGGTCATTTGATGATTTCCCATCCACAAACAAAAAAAAAAAGAAGGAGCTTTGGAAATATGGTGCTGCACTAGTATAGAAACGATCTGCAGGACAGAAAGAAAGACAAGCAGTCAGATTCCACAAAAGAAACAGTTGTCTGTGGCGCTGCTTTTCCGGGGGCAAGACGATGTCTGCCGGGTCCGCTAGACGATTTATATAATTTAAAACCAATTTTTGAAGCAAGTAATCTAACCTGTTTTCCCTTATTTATTTAGAGACCCCAGTTTTTATCCAGCACCCACAATATACCCAAAAACTAGAACAACATAAACAATATCCGCCTGAACTTTCCCGAGGCATGATCTCACCGTTAAATCAAACCCCTCAGGCTCCAGATCGAAGAAGATATGACACAGTAAACATACACCCTGTATGTGTACCTACCTGATCCCGAAATTCACATACAAAGTTATGGAATTAGTCATAAAATGGATTCGTGACTCAAATATCTAACCTATGCATTGTGTACGCAATTGTACCTTTCATATCTCGACTCTCTTCCCACTCAATTTTGAACTTTGGCACTTTGAAGTAAGGTTGCGTTTTCTCTGGGTGTGTGAAGGGAGATGGGATGTTATGTAAAATAGGATAATAAACGATGCCAGTTGACATTCGATAGAGGGCGTCATGTGATGTCATTAAATCAGTACGGCAACAAAATTTAGGGCTTAAAGGGGCTTACGATGGGGAGGAGTGCGTTTATACCATCATGGTGTGACTGTAGGGACGAAGATTGGCAGTTCAGTATAAATAGGCAGTCCGGGAAAAATACTTTAGCGCACCTACGTGTTAATAGGGGAGGAACGTACGATTTACAATATTGTCTCCCCCAGATAAAGATAGAGATATTTGTGTGCTTTCTTATTGGGCTCAGTTTTGGCTACGACCGCCATGACCATAAATTAAGGTGGAACTAGTCGTGAGCTCGAACTCACTGGTGTTCATGGACAAAAAGCACGCTGTCTTACCTGGCTTCGTGTGCAACAGAATTAGTATCAGTGATGAGCAATTAGACGCTAGTCTACACCCACATCGTCTAGTTCTCACGCACAGAAACACCGTTCCGAACTGAAAGGCGCGAAAAAAAAATCAAACTGTGCTTTGGAAAAACGAATTTTATGAAAAACCAGTGCATAAATCAATAAAAAATAAAATTTATTGAACTCTTCAATAACTGAGCTCTGTTTTGAATATTTTACAGTTTTTTTATTATTTATTTAGACCCAAAGTTACGTTAAAATAGCAAGAAAAACGAATATTTGTTGGCTCATAACTTTTTAATGGCTTTTTTTTACTATTCTGTTTCCGTAAAGACAAAATTAATAATAAGACAAAACGATATCATGTTTAACTTTGGATGCACAATGTGAAACAGTGGAGTAATACTCTCCCGAAATTTGTTTGGACAAAATATCGACTGGTGGCACCTTAATAGTAATAGTAATTTATTTCCAAAAATTCAGTACACGTACTACCCGCCACACGTTACTGACCCTGAAGTAGAACCTTCTCGGGCAATGGTCGAGGATTCTCCAGTAACCTGGATCAGCATAAGACGGCTTTTAAATAATTTAAATACAATTAAGTGATTTAAAATAATGAAAAAAAAAAATGCAGAAAAATTTAAGTCACGTTCATCTGCAAAGTCCATTCCCAAGTGAGTATGTTAGAAAATATAGGACTCATGAATAAGCCATGAAACTGAAAAGCTGCTTAAACCCGAATAAGGGATGCATTCAGTCTCTACGGGTGATACCTTTCCCATTCAGATCAGACCAGAACAGTCAATCTCAACCATCACGCTGGCTGGTAACTGGTTTCCACGAAAAGGCCTCTTGTCTACAAAAAAAAACTAAAGAAAATAATCCTACTTCCTACTTCCTACTAATCCTATTAATATGCGAAAGTTTGTGAGGATGGATGGATGGATGTTTGTTACTCTTTCACGCAAAAACTACTGAACGGATTTGGATGAAACTTTACAGTAATATAGCTTATACATCAGAATAACACATAGGATACTTTTTATTCCGATATTCCCACGGGATCGACACTTATGCGGGTGTAACCGCGGGGCGCTGCTAGTAATATTATAAACGCGAAAGTTTGTGAGGATGGATGGATGTTTGTTACTCTTTCACGCAAAAACTACTGAACGGATTTTGATGAAACTTTACATAAACAAAGCTTATACAACAGAATAGGATACTTTTTATCCCGATATTCCCGCGGGATAGAAACTTACGCGTGTGAAACCGCGGGGCGCCGCTAGTAGACTATAAAAAATAATAAACCAGGAAAAACTCAATCAAGTGAAAAACAAGCTCCCCCATTCCTCATCAACAATATTAAACTTAATGACTGCAAACAAAATATTTTTTGTTGCCAACTCCACGGCTACTGATAGACACATATTTTTCTTTGAGAATGGGAAGCACAGCTAATTTGATTACCGGTTCAAACGGCCGTCATGCGCAACGCTCCTTTGATCGGCAAAAATACAAATATGTGGTGTGCTCTGCCGTATATCGTGGTATAAGGCATGAACGGCTGCGAGCGCTATAAAAGAACATTGTAGCTAAAAGTGGATAGTACCTGCACCCTAATTGCGTAACACACTATTACTCTCAATTTGAATCATTTTGAAGCATATTGCTAATCCATTGCTCCATATGTTCGAAAAGTGTGTTTGCTCAACAACGTAAATAACGCAATGTATGTCAAAATTACACCGATTGCTACTGATAGTGTGTTACGCAATTACCCTGCTGCTTGCTTAAAATAATTAGAAGAATGAGTGGTATCCATTAAAGAATTGTGAAAGAAAACTGCAAAAACTCTATTATAATCATATATTGGGATAAAATACGATATCTAAGCAGTAAATTGAACGCTGAGATAAATAACAGAAAAATAAAAAAAATTACTCATGCTGGCTCCGATTGCTTGTTATTAAAACTTCCTACTTACTTTATTGAATTATCTATATATATATAAAAATGAATTGCTGTTCGTTAGTCTCGCTAAAACTCGAGAACGGCCGAACGGATTTATCTTATCTTGGTCTTGAAATGTTTGTGGAGGTCTAGGGAAGGTTTAAAAGGTGAGAAAAATCTAATAATTCCCGGGAAAACCCTAAAAACAGCCCTTTTCTATTTCCCATACAAACGTTTTCTAAATAAAATGTAGAGTAAATTGTCTTTTATTTATCAATTGAGGCAGTACGAAGTCTGCCGGGTCAGCTAGTCTTCCAATAAAAACAGAAGCTTAAAAGCTTAAAACATAATGAAATTATGACCACCGATTCCCCTCCGTCAACCTCTCACAACTTGAGCTACGATCGGATAGTGCCTCGGGCATATCGTTCCCCGCTTTAGCTAATGAGATGTCAGTACAATCATTTGTGCTTTAACCTTACGTGATGAGGTTTTTGGCCTTTCATTTTGCCCGCCTTTAATTCAGCCATTAATTAATTTAAGACGCATAGTGTGCCGAACACATGTTAATGTGGAAAAAAATGGGCCAAGGTTTACATATTTACTAAAAATAAAGTGATCAGTATTGTTGTTTACTTTGCCATTGTCAACTGGTTTTTGTGTGTTATTAAGACTTTATTTTAAAGATACAAGTCGTTATGTCCATGCTCCAAATGGTGCGATCTTGTCGAAATAATTCATGTTTTTCCGCATTTTTTTTACGTTGATTTAAATCTTAAGTCATCCAGAGAGATGAACATTAATTTATTGAATAATAATTATAAAATAGACTCATTGACATAACATCGCTATGCAGTTGACCTCGAATTATTTGAAGGTGTGTCTCGAACACTTTCAATGTAACTTTAACAGGCAAAGTTCAAGCTAAGTCAAAATATACAAGATCTTATTTCAAAGCGTTTAATATTTCAGTTAAAAAGATTACAATGTCACAATCGTACTGACATTCATAAAAGTGAATGAAAATCCTTGAACAACCACAAGTTTGTCATTGCAAATACTATTGCATCTTTATCAAAATAATTTATTGAAATAAACTACTGTTAACAAGGCAGCATCAATTGGTGTTAGGCAACGCTACATTTCTTAGTATTTTTTTTCTAGAGAACGGAATGAGATCGGATCGCACCAAGGCGAGCAGGATTTCAAGCGAATGGCTTAAAAGTGAAAATGGATACTTATGTACCTACATGTCCACTGTCCAAATTACACAGGCAGGTCAAGAAACAAGGTTAGTTAATAAAACTTAATTATACGCTTTTTCATAAACAACGAGCTGTGTTAAGCACTGTGCAGTATTAACAATTATGCATTAAAATTACAGGAAACGTTGTAATGTGTAATTAGCGTTAAAAGAAATTGTTTTTATGAGAGTTCGAATTTAAATCGGAAGATAACTGTTTTTTAAATAATGATCATTTTGAGCAGAGTATCGTGTCAAAGGGTGACACATAAAATAATTACTTATGCAGTTTGCGGGCATTAACTTTTGGCATCTACTTTTTAATTACGTCAAGTGAACGTCAGTCATTGTTATACAGGCTATCCCTGGAAGTATGGATCAAATCAAATAGGGGCGTGGGCAAAGGCATTTCCAAACTTTTTGATTTGAGAATGTTGGTGAATTTTTTGACGGTTCAAAAGTTATGACCAACTTTTGTTATTTTCAATCACTTTGCATAGTGCTCAAAGAACAAAATCATTAAAAAAAAACTACCAGGAACTGTCAATTTAAGTTTTTTAGACAGCTCTGATAGTTGTTTTTTGATGGTTTTTTTTCTTTGAGCACTATGCGAAACGATTAAAAAAAATTGGTCGCAACTTTTGAACCGTAAAATAATTCTCAATCATCAATCATTCTCAGGATCAAAAAGTTGGAAATGACCTTGCCCACGCCCCTATTCGATTTGATCCATACTTCCAGGGACACCCTGTATATTATTTATTTATTACAAGCTTCAAGCACATAAATGTACAGAGGCGGCCTTAATGCCATAGGCATTTTCTACCAGTAAACCTTTGGGTGATGCAAAGACAAACAGAAGTAGGTGAAATCATGAAAATTGAGGAATAAATATTTTAAGTATATAGATACGCTTAAAAATATTAAAACTATAAATATAATATACACCTAATTACATATAAATATAAGTACAAATAAATACATGAATATACAAAAATGAAATGAGACAAACAATGAGTAAATATAAGCGTTGTGATGATACTTAACTCTAAACGATAATCGGTCGCTTGCCTTCCTGATTTCCTGGGGAAGCGCATTCCACAGAGATATAGACTGAACGAAGGAGGAAGAGTGAATGAAGTCTGTGCGGTGAGTGGGACATTGGAGAAGACGATTGTGTGATGAACGTAGATTTCTATTGTCACTGTTGTTAGCTATTGATTTCCAGCTCTTTCGATCGAGGGCTAATGTGGACTACTGGCCGTTTGTTTTCTCCGGCTGATTCCGCCATCTTTTACGGGGTCTGTCGCGACAGCTTCTGACTGTATCAGGCAACCGCTACACAAGCAACCGTTACAGTTAAAAAAAATTTTAATGGTAAAACAATGATGTTATTAATTATTGCAATTTAATTTTATTTATTTACACAGAGTTCTTGAAGAATATGAAACTGATAAACGCTAAAAATAAAAAGATAAAGAGAAGGTAGGTAAAAAAATACCTATTACATAAATTAGGAAATAAATTAGTACACGATCAATTAATAAAATTTAAACAAAAAATCATTTAGACGTCGACGAATGTGTGAAAAACACAAAGTTGACAACTCCATCAAAACTAAACGACCACCTAGACTAATAGGTATTTAAACAGTTTCTAAAACATTCACATTTCACTACGACCAGCATCACAAAACTAAAAAAAAATAACAATCAACATCCAACAGCACACATTTGAAACAAAACACGAGCGTTATTAACACAAAACTAAACCCAACAAAAAGCACAGTGCGCCAAAACATGCACACACCAGAAAAAAACGTAAAAAGGCAAAAATTTCCAATTACGCGTAAGCTTTAACATTTCAAAGCCGCCGTCTGTACCACGGGAAAGACCTAGACGTTTTCCCATTCGTATTATGTGACTAATTGAATAAAAAAGTATATCTTTTATAACAAAAGGTTATACGGATGCGGTTTATCTTCGCATCGCCTCAGGTGGTACGGGTAATTATTATTTTACTTTGTACTTGTATGTTTTATTTTGTTCCCTTGTGTTCTTTTGCTAACCTCCATTACTGTTGTCTTTAACATGTAAGTAAATTCTAATCGTCATGAGAGTTGAGTTTGGTACAGTGAGCGTTTTGTTTTTATTTTATTTCACAATTTATTTTTTGTACAATTATTTGTTACTATACTGTTGTTACACCGCCGGCGTACCAGCAGTGTTAGAGCCAAATGGCTTGGTACGTGACGATGGGAACAGACCAGACGGCATGACGTTGTTGCCTTGGAAGGTGGGTAGGCCTCTGGTGTGGGACGCAACGTGTGTCGATACCCTTGCGCCATCTCATGTTCCTAGCACAGCGGGCTGTGCTGGCGCCGCTGCTGCGGCTGCCGAGACCCTCAAGGGGCGCCTTATGGGCAACTACAGTTTTGAGCCGTTTGGGGTCGAAACGCTCGGGTCCTGAGGCCCGAGTGCGCGTCTCCTTTTTAAGGAAATTTCTCGCCGGCTGGTCGTTCTTTGGCCAAAGAATTAGCATTGCCATTCAACGTGGCAATGCTGCCAGTCTTCTGGGTACTTTTCCGGATGACAGCAATGCGGACGAGTAATTCGATGCCTAAGTGTCCTTTGTTGTTTGTATTTATTTGTTTAGTACCTAAGTAAGTTAGTAATTTAATTTAGTATCTAGTGTAAATAGTTTGTTACAAATAATCTGAAAAATAAAATAAAATACTATATTTAGTCTTAATGTTTATTAATTGACTTGTTATTAATGTGTGTGGTTTGGAAGGTTTAATTATCGTTTATGTGACAGTATAAACTTTTTTGCGAAACCTATCTTTGTTTGAACACTGCCCAGTTAACCCATATTAGAAATTTCTTCCATACTAATAATAATAATAGCCTCCCCGACCGATTTCGGCCACGGTGGTCAATCTCAACGGAGATCGGAGATTTAGCCAGGTACACAATGTGCGCACAAGTGTGCGCGCAGACAGAGGTGCACCACCTCATCCCTTACTCTCATAGTCCGATGGGATGGCAATCCGACACGACCGGAGAGAGATCAGGCGCAGGACCAACGGCTTGACGTGCTTTCCGAGGCACGGGGGTATCACACCGCCAACTTCCAAACTCCGGGCTGTTACTAAGAAATTCCTAATGGAAAAACTCAATAACACTTTGCCCGACCCGGGAATCGAACCAAGGAACCCACGCTCAGCAGTCGCGCTTGCGACCACGAGACTAACGGGGCAGTCAATACCATCCATACTAATATTATACATTCGAACGTAACTCTGTCTGTCTGTATGTTACCTTTCACGGCTAAACAACTGAACAGATTTCGATAAACTTTGGTAAGGACTTAGATGGCAATCTGAGGAAGGACGAAACATTGATGATAATATTAAAATAATTATTATTTTAAGTAAAATATTTAGTATCATAAAAACTTGGTTTATTTATTTAAAATCCGGACAAGTGTGAGTAGGACTCGCGCTCTGTGGGTTCCTTCTCAAATTTGTGCTCGCTGGGCTTCCAGTTCCGGATTGAAGGGCAAAATTAACTTTACAGACGAAAAAAGGACTGTTGAGTTGAGTGTTGTTGTTGAGTGGGCCGATTTGAATGAAATACAGACTAAATGTAACTTCAAGACAGATTGAAGAACAAACCTAACCTTGCAATTGCTACTATAACTATAAAGGACCAATTTTCGGGTTTTTTCTCTTTACTTGAACTGATAACACCTTACTTCACGCCAAACTTCATGCTGCTAGGCCCACGAGAAGTACCATATAGGCTTTAGTTTATTTGCGAGTGTCAATATATGCAGCATAAAAGGCCGTATTTTTTTTATTACGTTGACTTGGAAGTTAGATTTTCTTTACAGCTCCAAGGGACCGTAGACCTAAGTTTTTGATATCCATTTCAACTTAATACCTCCACGTGTACCTGAGAAAAAGGTCTTGACAGACAACGAAATCATTGTATAGGGGTTGCAATTTTTCATTTTGAGAGACGGAACCCTGAAAAAGATTATTTGAATCTATTATCTGACTGTCCTTTGACCTTTGCATGCTTACGGTATTGAACAGATTTAGATGAAAGGCATAAGAATAGGCCATGTCCTGTTTAGGCATAGTATACCCCGGTAGTACGTTCCTGTGGAATTGTTTCCGAAATTTACGCGGGTGAAGCCGCGTGCAAAAGCTAGTAATAATTATGTATTTAAAAAATGTATGCACAAAGCAAATTAATCAATTAAATGTGTAAATCAATCATATAATTGTATTAAGACACTATGTTCAATAACAAATAAAATACTTAAAAACAGCATTACTGCGTAAAGACATCCAAAATCAAAGACGTTTGATGTACAGTCGAGCACAGAGGTGATGTTTTGTCCCGATGTCCCTATCGATGGCCCGGGGCGTACCGTCCCGCGTCCTGGGGCGTACTGGCGTATCATGGCGCAATACGCGTGCCGGTGACGTGTCACGTGCTTATTAATTGTATGAGTAGTTCGGTATTATTGTGGTTTTGGATTTAAAAGATCAAAGGCTTTGGTAGGTTTGGTATTAAAATGATGTCGACATTTTGTGGCCTCGTGTTATGTAATTATTACAATTGAACATTATCTAATACTTTACTAATTTTATGAACTTTTGAAATGATTTACAGAACTAAATGAATCTGTCCTTTCTCAATTGTTGTCCGAATTTGACATACATATCGACACCTGCAATTTAAAATTTGAAATTGTAACATATTTTTCACAATTATTTTTCCAATTTTGTAAATTTAAGTAAAAAGGGATGGATACTTTGCTGTATGACTAATATGTTGATTACTTATGTATTTTATGTTTTTATGACTTAAAATAATTTTTCATTAAAAAGTGAGTTACAATGTTTTAAATTGCAGGTGTCGATATGTAATAATTGATTAAAGTAGTACTATCCTTACATACATAATACATAAACTGAGTCTTCTTCCCATGGGGTTGGGCAGAAACTACAGATTGCTAAAAATAAAAATAGTTTATAATTAATAATAATAATATATTTATAATTTTAATAAAAAAAAAATAAAAATAAAAAATATATAAAAAAAATAAAATAAAAATTAAAATTTAATTTTTAAAATATTTTTTTTATTATTATTATTTTTTAAATTATTTTTTTTTAATTATTTTTTTTTTAATTATTTTTTTATTATTTATAATCGCTATTTTACTACGATTCTTAGATAGCATAATCAGCCTATAATGTTCCCACTGCTGGGCCACAGGCTTCCTCTCCGTGAGCCCGTAGGCCGTAATCCACCACGCGGGCACAGTGCGGGCTGGTAGATGTCATATGTCTTCGAATTTTTGGTTCTAAGACCTGCTGGTTTCCTCACGAAGTTTCCCTTCACGGTTTTGAGAGCAGTACGTGGAGATGAAATAATTTACTCAAAGTAAAGCACATTCTAGTTCGTCTGGGTTCGAACCTACGATCTACAAGTCGTTATCACTTCGCCACCACAGATCGTATTAGATTTTTAGATAACTATACTTAATTATTCCATTATTTAGAACTGTTTATGAGGACTAGATAAAAAAAAACTGACTCAAAAGTGCAATTCTACATTGCACAAAGCCATATTCTATTCTGAATTTCAAGCAAAGTGACTTTGAAGACAACAATGAGTTCACAGGATGTGCAATCATTGCATTGTTTATAAACAAAATATTGACTCGTTTCGTGAGAACTAGAACAAGAAGGGCGCAGGCGGAGCATGGAACTTCAAAACACATAAATGTTATGGGAAAATGAGTCATAGACAATGTGTAACAGAATAAATGCAAGTCCTGAAATTAGTTTTGTTCATAATTGACTATTGAATCGATTTCAGTAACTTTTAATATAGGTATTTATTCAAAAAATTGTTTATACTAACCGCCGATTAAGGTAAATTAAATTAAATCTTATCTCAAGCCAATAAGACTCAATTTTAAATGCATAAAGTAAAGCTAATGTCAACACGACTTTCTTAATAAAAATAGCAAGCTTTAAAAAAAATTGTATTATGCTTTTAACTCAATACTCTAATTGGGGTGTATGAGGTCTTGCGTAAATTATGTTAAGCCTTGTATACCATGTTGTAAGACATCGTTTTTTCGTCACCTTGACCATTTTTTGAAGCAATTGAATGGGAGTCACCAGTGGCGAAGGGTGAATTTATGACAGATGCAAGCCGGAGCAAGAAAAAAATGTCAATAAACCGTTTCATCATATTTCAATGATGAATTGACTATAGAGTGGTTGTGTTCTGATTTTTTCGGAGGGAAGCCGGCGGGAATTGAGTTGTATGATACCTTCGCCAATGGGAGTCACTACAGGCCGGCCGCCCCGAGAGAATGCGCTCCTGACTCATGTCATCAATGCGACAATTTTAGTACGGTAACTAATAAAGATCAAATTCGCAAAACACGTATTCGTTTGTATGAAACTGAGACGTGTCAAGAACGCATTCTATCGCCCGGCCGGATTGTAGTGCCCTTGCAATGAAAATAATTTATTTGAAAATAGGTAGATAACAATACCTATTGACGTTTATGGCACCTGATTTTAATCACCCTTATTGGTGATTAACAAACTTATTTCAATTGAAACTGAGCCTGCCTTGTTGATATCTCATTCCTACTTTCAAATAGTAATAATAATCTTTATCTATACTAATAATATAATATATAATTATATAATAATATTATAAAGAGAAAAGATTTAGACGTATGTTTGTAACGAATTTGCTCAAAAAGTACTGGACCGATTTTAAAAATCACCATTTGAATGCTACATTATTATTGATTAATATAGATTTTTTTTTCTTTTTTTTCCCACCCGTGCGAAGCCGGGACGGGCCGCTTGTTCAAGTATAAAGTAAAGTACAATTATGATTTACATTCATTACAATCGAGGAAAGTTAAATTCTAATTGTAAAGTAGACCTGCCTGATCTAGGTTTAAGAAAAACCTATGTTTCAGTATTTTTATGCCAATTATTATACTTATAGTGTCGAGAACATTTTCAACTCATCATCATCATCTGCCTAGCCTTTTCCCAACTATGTTGGGGTCGGCTTCCAGTCCAACCGGATGCAGCTGAACACCAGTATTTTACATGGAGCGACTGCCTATCTGACCTCCATAACCCAGTTACTAGGTAATACGATACCCCTTGGTAAGACTGGTTGTCAGCCTTTCGGGCTTCTGACTTCAAAACATTCTCAACTCTCATCTATAAAATCCCCCACCCACCCCCATACCCCTATACCTATTTAATGAGGTATGAGACAAACTCCTGCCTGCGGCCTGGGTTCGATTCCCGGGTTATTGGGTTTTTCTATCTGGATTTTGTTAGTAGCAGCCCGGATTGTGGATTTGTGCCCAGACATGGCAATAAATTTGCACCCTATTACATGTGACTTAAATATAACTTGCTAAATATGGGTGTACTATAAGTCAATACACTTCTGCCTAACCTCTCGGGAAATACAAGCGCAATGTTGTTATGTTAAGGTGCCACTTTTCGATATTTTTCTATACAAATTTCGGGAGAATATTTATGACATTGTGCATCCAAAGTTAAACATGATATCGTTTTGACTTATTATTAATTGTGTCTGTATGGAAACAGAATAGTAAAATAAAAAGCCATTAAAAAGTTATGAGCCAATTTTTTCGCTTTTCTTGCTATTTTTAACGTAACTTTGGGTGTAAATAAGTAATAAAAGAACTGTGAAATCTTCAAAACCAACTGTCCGTACCGACAAAGCTCAGTTATCGAAGAGATCAATAAACTTTATTTGTAATTGATTTATGCAGTGATTTTTTCATAAAACTCGATTTTCCGAAACACTTTTCGAATCTTTTTACGCGCCTATCAGTTCGGTGGTCGAACGGTGTTTCTGTGCGTGAGAACTAGACGTTTTTTGTGTAGACTAGCGTCTAACTGCTCATCACTGATATTAGCGCTGTCGGACACGAAGCCAGGCGAGACAGCGTGCTTTTTGACCATGACCACCAGCGAGTTCGAGCTCGCAACTAGTTTACTCTTAATAACTGTTTTTAGAAGCAAATGTCTGAATACTGTCTAAGATATCTTTAGACCTATGTCTTTCTACCTATTTTGCGTAAAGTTTGAAAAATAAAAGCAGAGAGCAGTGGTGGCCCATGGTAACGGCCGCGACTTACGAGTTGTAGGTCGTAGGTTCGAACCCCGACAGGCGCTTTACTTTGTGTAAATTATTTCATCACCATTGCTCTTAAAACGGTGAAGGAAAACATCGTGAGGAAACCGGCATGTCCTAGAACCAAAAATTCGAAGACATGTGACGTCTACCAACCCGCACTGGGCCCGCGTGGTGGATTACGGCCCACTCCCTCTCATAGAGGAGGCATGTGTCCCAGCAGTGGGAACATTATAGGCTGATTATGTTATCTTGTTGAAAAATAAACTACAATATAATTTTATTAAGGGCCTATCTACCTCAAATGGCTTAGCATGATCCTCCGTAATGTCGAAAATACTGCAGCATTAATTTTGAAATAAATATATGATAAAGCTGAGGATTAATGCTAGGTCTTATGTTAGACGAAAACACGATTTCATAAAATTTTCTCGATAGAAAAAAATTCCAAATTTACATCCAAACCGAACAATAAACCGCTGGTATTCAAAAAATACTTCAATCTAGATCATGAAACTTTGTATACTAACCGAACTAACTATAAAGCAGGTCTTATGTTATTTACTTTTTTTTAATTACCATTATTTTCACCGTAAAAAGCAAATACCTAAACTATTGGCGCCGCCTGCCGCCTAGCACCGCACTCTGTCTCACTCTCACTCAGTCCGCGAGCAGTATCGTGCGACCGAGATAGAGTGAATTTTAGCTGAGGTAGTGTAGGCTCTTAAGGTACAGTTAAAAAACCATAACTTTTTTCACATTTCCATTCGTTACTAAAAATGTCACTTTAATAAACACCAAGAAATTTAAAACCGTACCTCAAAAAGCCTCTAAACACCCCTTCCTTAACCCCCCACCCGTTAAACTCCTCAACATTCTTATCCTCCATATTGCAATCGCAGCGATCTCACAAAACACGAAGTGCAAGGCAGCAGAACGGACCCAACTTAATTTAGTGGCCGATAATTAAACCCCGTTGGGGTGGCCGGTGGCCGTAGCCCGTGGACCTCCCGAGGTCCGAACATGCTGAGATGTGTATTTTTGTCTAATAAGGGGTTGGGCGGAGTCGGCTATAACGGCCAGGCTATGTGACTGATTGTGTAGGATACGCTGATTTGGTTGTGAAATGAAAAGTTGAAGAGAAGAAGTGCGTTTCCCGTGAAGACGTTAACAGAATTCACAATTCTCGTTATTTTAAGAACGTTCAAAGCCTGATCTCAGTCTCAAACTGTCAAAAATACCTCTAATTTCCCTGCATTTTTGACATTTGTTTGTCACTGAGATGAGATCACAAATAGATCTTAAACGTCTTTAATTACGGGAATCGGCCTTCTGATTTATAGCAAAAAAAAATACAGATCTCAGGTCTCTAATTGAATCATGCCGATCCAATGATGAATATCGTAATCGAAATCTAAAAGGTACGTTTTCATATAACGGAAATAGATAGGCAATTGATTTGTCCAAGTTAATATATGTATGTGTGTTTGTTACTCTTTCACGCAAAAACGGCTAAGCGGATTTGAATGAAATTTGGCACATCGGTAGACCATGACCTGTATTGGAACTAGAATACTTTTTATGCCGATAATTCCACAGAATCGAGACTTATGCGGGTAAAACCGCGGGACGAAGCTAGTAATTAATAATTTCAACAAGACTTAAAGACACCGTGCCTATATTCGTCAAAACCATAACATATCCAAAGGCTGTGGTCAAGACATATCAAACCAGGGCCCTAATTCACTATGACCCCTCAATGATTCCTGACTTTGAAACCACGTGTATTTATTAGCTGATCACGCCAACATCGCGTTAATTTCGCGCCGTTTCGTTCATTGCGTCATAGAGAATACGGCTCCTGCATACTATCAAGTAACTACACGACTAGTACTGAAGTATTTAGGGCCTGAGTTCTCTTAGTTCATTTGCATAACATTTCTATCACGTACCTATTCAGCTATAAAGAGTTTGCCAATTTTACTATCTGGCTTATCTTTCACAAATAGATACTAAAACAAAATAAAGAATAATAGAACATTCTACTCAGCAAACTATTTCTATCCCTTCAAAATCCAGACTGCAATTTACATATTTAAAACTGAACTGAAATTAACATATTTAAGGCTGACATTTTTAAAGCAAACGATATTCAAAATATTGCCAAACCAAATCAATTTTATTAGCGGGAACTAGAAAACGTTTTTAACTTGACCACTCTCGTCACCATATTTTTAAAAAGCAAACGTCAATTCGAAAAAAAAAAACATCGACTTTTATTTATTTAAAAAAAAACGTAGCAAAACTATCAATAAACCAATTAAAGCCGAAAGGTCAATTTTTCAACGACTTCAATTCGCAAAATCGAATGAAAAAATGTTTATACCGAAAAGTCGAGGATTCATGTCTGCTGTACCGAAATAAAATTCTGAAAGTCGATTGACTGACGACCAATGGATAGCGTTTGTATGTAAAATGTAAATAAGTCAACGTCTTTTTTTTTCGTTGGGGACATGGATGTCTGTCACACAGTCGTGTAACTGCATAGGCACATTTTTTTTTTTTTCATTTCATATTTAATCATAGTTCAATTTGCTGCTGAAAGATCTACGTAAAAAAATATAAGCTGACGTTCGCACGGACGTAAAAATATCGCGGCGGGATTTTGTCGCGCACTGGATTTCACTTCTGTATGTTGAGCCGAGCGTTGAGAATCCAACAGAGCGCATTCCAGGCAGCACATCAAAATAACACACTGTTAGATTTTCAACTTTCGGCATTATACAGTTCGCGAAAAAAACAGCCCCGTGCGCACCTGGGTAAAAAAGAAAGTTCCTTACAATAAAAATCTACAATAAATAACTACATGAAGAAAGAATTCATTTAATTAAAAATATCTGTAAATGCAAAAAAAAAAAACGATTTCACTTTCTTTTCTTACTCGTCGCAGCATATCATGTACTAATTAGGAAGAGCACATTTAATAATTTATCTGTCCAAAAAAGTACAAAAAATTACTTTCTACTATTCAAAAACGTTTAAAAGTCAACATTTTAACATAGCACCGGAGGAATTCGTTGGATCGTCGACGAATTAAGAATCGGACAAATTATAGTGATAAATTTTTATGTGGCCAGGACTTATTTAGAGTTCAGGCATTCTTGCTGTCTGAATATGGCTGATTAAATTAAGTGTTGTAAAATTATACGAAACCTTCGCTGGTTTTTAACTATTACTAAGTATTCAAAACCTATTGATGAATTGATCATGGCACAAAATAGAAGTGACCTTAACTTTTATTTTACGAGCGCGAATCTTAATTTATTGGCTATTAAAAGATTGGTCTTGCTCTTGATTAAGGCCTGATGTGTGAAATATTCAAATTAGATTACTCAGTAAAAATTCCAAGAAAGGATTTAGTTTTTATACCAAATTTTTTGTTTCTATAAATGAGAAAGTTTTTGTGGTTTTATTTTTTAATTAGAAGTTGCATAATTTAGATACAACTAATTCATTTAGTGGGGTACCTACCTATTTGTATCAATACAGTTTCTTGTAATTATCAATTTAAATACCCCGATCCGTTGACAAATCAGTCACGTTACACTGCGGTGTGACAGGCGCCCTTTGCAAACGAATTGGCGTGAATTGTCACTTGTATCTGAAAACGTTCGGCCAGCCGGGGTTTTAGAGGCAGAATAAAAAAAAAACAAAACTGCCGTCAGTTATATTTTAACATGACAATTTTATTCAAATGAAACTTGTCTCGAAAATTCTGGGCAGTGACGAAATAAGTGCCTTTTTCGTAGTCTGTGAGTGACTCCCCCTTATAGTGTCAGCGCCTAAACTTTTCTGTACTTAGGACTAAAAATAGGTGCCAAGAAAAAAGCCCTAGCGAACTTAGTTTCCCTTAAATTAATTCATTACTGACGTTGCTCAAAGAGATGAAGTGGGACTGGGCTGGCCACGTCTGTCTGTGGACCAAAATCACCACTAAGGAGCCCTGACCAGCCAGAAGGCGACGTGGCAGACCCTGTTAAAGATGGCGGGTCGAGCTGGAGGAAACAAAACGACCAGTGGTCCATTTTAGCCCTGGATCAGAACAGCTGGAAGTCATCGGGAGAGGTCTTTGCCCAGCTGTGGGATGAAGCAGTCTAACAGCAACAGTAAATGAATTAAATTAATTAAAACGGTATCCACATCATGGTGTAGTATGTGATTCATTCTTCACAATGAAATCCTTATATCGATATTCCTTACAACCCCACATGAATGTGCTGGTCCTCAAAATTCAGTAGGCGTAACAATTAATTGTATTAGCGGGTAGTGCGACGGCCAACAGCTGCGGTCTTCATGAAAGTCAAGAGCCATTCGTCTCACGTTCACCGCGCTGTGCCAAGTTTTTAACATATTTATGTCAAATTATTGGATAGACATTAGTATGGGGAAGATGGTGTATAAGTGAACTTGTCACAGTGAATGATTTATATTTTATAGTTGATCAAAAGCGCGCTGGGTTGATGATATCTTCAGTCGCGGAAAACACCTGGATGATGATGCACGAAGTCGGGAAGTACTGCAGAAAAAATTAGAGGCCTAAACCTACCATTGCGTGATTCTGCAATAAAGTGATGATGAACAAATTAAAGCGTGGCAATCAAATGTGAGGTTCTAAGATTGATTCCTTGATGAGGAAAGTTTTGTTAAAAACTAGCCAGTCTAGTTTTGTATACGATTTGAAAGGCGGAATAAGGGCTGATATAGTCAAGCATTAGTTTACAAAAGAAACTGTGAGACCATTGACGATTTTATAAGACACAATACTGTTAATATTTCTAATTAGTGTTTAGATGTCAATCTATACAAGGTGAAATTGAAAATATGCGACAAATCGAAATAGAAGATTGTAACAACTTTTACTATGGGACCAAACCTGAAGTCGCTGAAAAAAAATCAGCTGTTCACTACATTTATGTTCGCATAAATCGTCAAAATTTAGGGAACAGTTGGTTTTTTTTTCGCGATTGCAGCTTTGGTCCCTTAGTAAAAGTTGTTCATAATGATGAGTACAATCTCCCATTTCGGTTTGTCGCATGTTTTTTTCAGCTTTATTATTAGTATACAATTTCAACCTCTATACTAATAATAAAGCTGAAGAGTTTGTTTGTTTGAACGCGGTAATCTCTGGGACCACCAGTCTAATTTGAATTTTTTTTTTTTTTGAGGAACTGTTAGATTCTAGAATGGCCCCATTCTATTACCGATCTGTTAAAAAATTCTTTACACTATGACAAGTTTTTGGAATTGATTGTAGTGTTGCTAAGGACTCGAGTCCTCGAGTCGTAATTTTAAAGACTCGACTCAATTATGCAAGACTCATTGTTCGAAAAAGGCTCGGAGTCTAGAGTCAAGCCGAGCCCGAGTCATTTAACAGCCACTTGAGTCTTCCACAAAGGACTCGAGTCTTAAAATGAACTCGAGTCTTTGAGAAAAACTCGGAGCATGAAGATGAGACTTGAAGCTCATCATTCGAAATGACTCAAACAGGTGATAAGTTTAAATTAGTGGTTATGATGTAACTTATAACAATTTATATATAGGAAAAAAGCGATTATCACGGATCAACTTCAAGAATATTTGACAATACCTACATACAGAAACAAAGAAACTGATATTGTATCCTGGTGGACACAACAAACTATTAGATTGCCACAGCTTCAGAAATTAGCTCTTCATATACTGAGTATTCCGGCAACGAGTGTGCTAAGCGAGCAGGCATTTTCAAGATCCGGCAATTTAATGACTAAAAAAAAAACCGTCTCGGCAATAAAACTATACAAGCTTCAATGTGTCTCGCATCATGGCTGGACTTTAATTAAAATTACCCATTTTTTATGATTATTGTAAATTATTAAGTTCCCGTCCTGTAAGTGTAATGATTTAATTGCTAGACTCATATACGAAGAGGACTTGAGTGCGACTCGCCGCATAAAAAGGACTCGAGCGCAGAAAGAGACTCGAGCTCTCATGTAACATTCAAAAGCTCGTAGAAAATTTAGTTCTCTAGTCTTGGAGCCCTGTTGTAATGAGTCGAGTCTTGTAATTCATTATCTGAGTCCGTTTATAGAGGACTCAAAGACTCTAGTTGTTTGCAACACTAATTGATTGTCGCTGAAATGAGATTACGACTTGGATTTCAACGTTTTTAAGTACCTATGAGAATTGACCTTCAGTTCTAATTGTTTAATCCGCCACAGTAATATAACAAATAATCACACACACGCCTCATCTCACATTACTCCACAAAAGAAAAACCTTGATTCACTTCTAAAACTACAATACAAACTTAACCTCCTATCCGACTTACGAAAAGAGAACACGAAAATTGATTCCTAACCTGTTATTACTAAGACAGACAGACGGATAAGAATATCGTACCCATCAATCAAGTGAATTAAAATTCTAAGTGAAACAATAAAAGAAAAACAATAAGTAGTAAAGTTATGTAAAGCCAGGGATGGCGTACCATTGACATATAACAGAATATAATTGTAATGTCTTTATCAATCTGCCTAGCCTTTTCCCAAATATGTTTGGGTCGGCTTTGGTGGAGTGACTGGGTTGTGGAAGTTAGGGAGTGGCTCTATGTAACATACTGGTATTCAGCTGCATTCGACTGGCAGCCGACCGACCCCAACATAGTTGGGAAAAGGCTGGACAGATGATAATCAATGATGATGATCTTAAGTATCCAAATATATTTAAAAATGTTTTGTCAAACAAATTAAATATCATTATGTATTAAAATTAAATCAATTTTGCTATAATTGGAACGCTAATGTTTAAATTTTTGGAGGTGGGCGCTAATATCTGCGACACAGTTTTTTACTGATGCAGTTAATAAAATACACAGATACTTGTAAATTATGTTCTTTATTGCAATAAATACCTATTTCATTTTAATTAATTGAGGTTAATATAACCGTGAACTGTTATATTATTCTATTCTAATAGGTCGGGGCAAAAATATTTTCGTATTTTGAATCTATTGCTAGTAATCAAACCTCTTTGGCAGTACTGAATGTAACTGGCTGGTTTTAATACTATTAAATTTTGACATTCTAAAGATGCAATAAATTTAAAAAAAAACTAGTTCCCGCCATTTCTCAATTGTTTTTCAAGCAAGCAACATGAACGTATGTGACGAATAAATTCGGTACATTTTAAAATTTTATTACAAAAAAGGTAAAAATGCGACGAACGCCGCGAATAAAATTTGTGCGGTTTACGGACCTAATGCGGTATCAATACGAGTAGCACAAATGTGGTTCAAGCGTTTCAAGTCAGGAAATTTTAGTGTGAAGGATGAAGCTCGCTCTGGACGCCCTGTCACGGATAAAATCAGTGCCATTTTTGAAAAAGTGGAGCAAGATCGACATATTAGTAGTTTTTATGATATTGCTGAAGAACTGGATGTTGATCACAAAACAGTTTTACGGCATTTAAAAAAGTCTGGGTACAAGAAAAAACTTGATATTTGGGTACCACATGATCTCACTGAGAGAAACTTAATGCAACGTGTTTCCATTTGCGATTCTTTGTTGAAACGTAATAATTCCGACCCATTTCTTAAACGGTTGATTACGGGTGATGAAAAATGGATCACTTACGATAAGAATGTCCGAAAAAGATCGTGGTCGAAGCATGGGCAAGCCCCACAGACCGTGGCAAAGCCCGGCCTGACTCGGAACAAAGTGATGCTGTGTGTTTGGTGGGATTGGAAAGGAATCGTCCACTATGAGCTTTTGCCGCCTGGTAAAACTATCGATTCTGACCTCTACTGTCAACAACTGATGAGGTTAAAAGAAGCTATTGAGAAAAACTGGCCGGAGCTGGTGAATAGGAAGGGCGTGGTGTTTCATCACGACAACGCCAGACCGCACTCATCTATAGCCACTCAGCAAAAATTGAGAGAGCTTGGCTGGACTGTGTTAATGCATCCTCCGTATAGCCCTGATCTTGCTCCATCAGATTTTCACCTGTTTCGGTCACTTCAGAACTCTTTAGGAAGCATAAAGTTAACCTCAAAAGAACACTGTGAATACTACCTGTCAGATTTTTTTGATAAAAAATCTCAAAACTTCTACCGCAATGGGATCATGGCATTGCCCACAAGATGGCAATAAGTCATCGATCAAAACGGCACATACATATTATAAATAAATAAAAAATTAAACCTAAAACAATTTTTTTTTTGTATGAAATATACGAAAATACTTTTGCCCCGACCTAATATATTTTATGGCAAGCAAAGCCAAAGGCAATCATTCTACCAAAGTGAAAAGTGAACTGGAAAAGCAAGTGGGCTTATTAAAATTTAAAAATAAAGAAGAAACTACCTGTTAGAAAGGGCGACTAGAATCAATTCGATTTTTTGTAAATTTTGTCTATTTAAAATAAATGAATTGACTTTGACATTGAAGAAAAACAAATTGCAACTGATAAAAATCTTCGATGATACTGATGTTTAAGGCAACTCAATGTAGAACAGTTAAATTGATGACGTTGACATACCATTTTCAAGGCATTTTTTGCGACGTCGCTTGTTTAATGTTATGTTTGCCATCCCTGATCTAAGAGGTAAAACATAGCCTATTGTGATTGGATTATACAGTCGATTCACTATCACTTTTTGCACAGGTTTAACATTGTTACAGATTTATTAGCGTGTGGTAAGATTGACAAATGACTGCAGTTTTAATTGACTTGAACAAGGTAAGCCAATCTCATCACTACATTTGTATAGGTACCTATAATAAGTATTGCGAGATACTGTACCAAAATAATTTTATACTCAGGTGAACTAAAGCAATTAAACAATTAGTAAAAGGACATAATTCGTGTGTCGAACATGTTATAGCCAAAAATTAAAGTGCCGGTCAGAAAAAAAAGTACTGTTTTCCTATTGGAAATAATACCTTGAGCATTTTTAACCGACTTCAAAAAAGGAGGAGATTCTCAATTCGACGGTATGTTTTTTTTTTTTTGTGTTTGTTACGCGATTACTCCGCCAATTGTGGACCGATTTTCAAAATTCTTTTTTGTTCGAAAGCAAATACTTCTGAACTGGTCTCATCGTGTCGTCTGATGATTGGATCCTGGAGAAATCGAGGGCAACCCTCAAATTTTAAAGGCAAACCTATAGCGATTTAGGTATTTTTAATAGTAACTTGTGCATTTGCTCTCAGAAAGCACCATTCGGTGAAGTGGAACCGATGATGAAGACCACAGATGGCCATCGGAACTACTCAATAATAAATATTTCACGATTTGCGATTCGATTAGGTACTTTAATGTGGTTGCTAAGCACAATGCGTATCGTGAAGTGGAGCTGATAATGACTTCTCAATCAGCTCCAGTTCTCCTGGTTCTTACAAGGAGAACTCCTCAACAATTAACGTCCCTGCATCGGGAAAAGCAATATTTTGTAAAAGGTGATGAGCAGTTGACATTAGGCTATTGTAACTTAGATAAGTTACAAACTGGCCCACTAAAAAGTGAAAAATAAAAAACTTTTTTTACAAAAAAAACAACCGACTTCCAAAAAAACACTACAAAGTGAAAAATAACTTTAATTTCGGAAGTCGGTGTCAATAAAAAAAATTCGGAACCAACGACACCAACTTCCGAAATTAAAGTTATTTTTCACTTTGTAGTGTTTTTTTGGAAGTCGGTTGTTTTTTTTTGTATAAAAAGTTTTTTAACTATTACAGCGAAATTCTGCAATGAACATCTGGCAGCTATTTGAGATCGATTATGCCAATAATCATATTATAATAATAACGTGTTTAAGAATGTAACATCCCGAACATGTTTTAACTATTACAACATAGAGACCTATGTTGTAATGTTAATTGTAGATACAATTAACCCCCTGGCTGCTATTTGGGTTTGAAAGTACCAAGGATAATATTTTGCCAACAATATTTTGGATATTCTCTGGTTTTCGCCTTTGCTCCGTGGTAAAAGTGGACATGAGCATCATCATCATCTGCCTGCCTTTTTCCAACTATGTTGGGATCGGTTTCGAGTCTTACCGGATGCAGCTGAATACCAGTATTTTACATGAAGCTACTGCCTATCTGACCAGTTACTGGGTTGTGGAGGTGTGTACGATACCCCTTGGTAAGACTGGTTGTCAGATTTTCGGGCTTCTGATTGAGTACCCGTAAGGACTGTCAAAGATCCACGAGTGACAGCAGGGACCAACGGCTTAGCGGGCTTTCTGAGGCACGGAGGGGCTCGATACATACCTATATTAAGTAATAAATGGTATTAAAATCATATTTTTGGTAGTTTCGAACCCAAATGAATGACACCACGATTCGACAGTTATCCTTACTCCTGATGTGTTCTTGCCCATTCGATAAATTAATTAAACACGTGCAGGTTTTAAGTTTTGAACTAATTTCGGACGGGGTCCGTATCTTTGTTGACGGACTTCAGAGACTAGGCCCCCTGATTTCATCATTAGGTGGCGTAAAATAGTTAGTAGGTGAGAGCCAGCTTTAAACTATTGTTATTGAATTAGATACTCCAATAGTATTTTTATAACCTATTCTGTCCCACTGGTGAACTGATCTCCATACTTTTCTATTCGTCTTTATCAGCTTTTTTAACGAGCCTAAGTCGCCGCGCCAGCCTTTCTTCAGGCATCCACTGATAAGGATATCCCTGACCCATTAGTAAAAATACAAATTAAAAAAAAAATGGGGGCGCCGTCATAAATTCCGACATCCACTCGAAGTCCATCACAAAAAATAAAGCATCATAAATAAACACTAAACCAAATTGACTTTTAATTAATTTTATTTACATTGCACTAAAATAAGCAATATTGACTCATTGAGAGTGTTTTGAAATTGACGCAACCATTGTATTTTATTGGTTATTTCTACAGAATCACCTTTGCGGCGCATTGTGCGGTCCCAGAGTAAATACGTACAGAAGGCCAGCTCCATATAACGAGTGAAAACAGATGCACGCATACAGACGCGTACTATGGCTATATGGCTATATCTCGGTCTATATTGCGTACGTTATTTAGAGTCCAAACATGTAAATAAATATGTGTTTTTGGATAAACATCTTTCATACCCACACATAAAGTTTAGATTACACCTCTGCCTAACTCTTCGGGAATTACTGGCGTGATATTATGTTATATGTTGCATAAAGTTCAGTTTAGAATATGATTTTAAACATTCAGACTTTTTCAATTTGTCATTCTGAAACCAACTTAATTTACATTATCTTAAAGTTTATATTCGTAACTGGAAATAACATCAATTGGAAACAAAAACTTGAATGGTTCGCACGGGCGATTTTAATACACGGTGTAGCACGATGCGAATCCAAGCGAGTTTTTTGTTCAAAATAGAGTGCGCGAAAAGAATCGCCCGTGCGTAATTGGGCTATTGCCAATCGCAACTTCGCGAGTGCCCTTTACGTGAAGCGTGTCTATGTGGGTTTGCGCTAGTTGTATGAAGCCAACCTTCTGCTCCTATCTATTCTGTGGTACAGTGTTCCGCCGTACATCACGAACGTTTACTGGTTCGAGTAATATATCGTCAGAGTGTCAAAACATACGTGAAGAACGTCGGTAGGACGTAACTCCTGAAAGGAATGCGTACGAGATTTTTAGGACTTTATATTTTTATTTTTTTGGCTCTATTTTATTGCAGTAAATCACTGGATAGACATGGGATCTTGTCCGAATTTTCCTGAAAGAATAAAATACATGTCGAAAACGGACGAGATTGGGATCAGACTGTGTACTTTCTAACTGAATAGACAGCTATGCTGCTGGGGAGTTTGTTACGCCACTTCTTTTTCACACCAAATGGGCGTTTTGGGGGACTGTCTTATGTAACTTTGACGTTCAAAAAGTGCTGATACTCAGCCTAATTTGAATAAATGACTTTTGATTTTGATTATATATTCATGGTTTCTTTCTGCGTTATCAATGCACCTAAATTATCACGGTGAGATTTTTACAAAATGGACCGGCTGGGCCGGCTCTGGCGAGATGTCGATATTTGAGATTTTCAAGGTCGTTCGAGATTACGCCAACTTTTAGAATAATGCATATATCAAAAACTGCTTTAACTTAATAAAAATGAAAACTATAATCTACTCAGGGTACTAATGTTATATCTAAAAGTTAATTGTAGAATAACAATCGAAAACATAAGAACGATGCAAATTAATAAAAAAAAAAAAAAACTTGAAAAAAAAACTAAATTCTCTTCGCGCTTCACTAATTTTCCGAAGCGCGTCCATTTACGTAGCATGTCCGATGCGCAAACGCAGTTTACTTTGGTGTCATCATAAAGTAGAGGTTATAAAAGGCAGATCTGTTTACATTACGTTGTCGTGTTTGATTGAAATTGATTTTAGATATTTCCGACTGCCTGCATCGATATAAAACTGTATCGGGGTTTAGGTATAATAAATTATTTTGTGCTGAAAATATAATGGCTTACAATAGAATATAATTAAAATAGATAGGTACATCTATTTAATTTTAAGTCATAATAATTGTCTATCTCTTATTAAACTGATCTGCAAAAATCCTAATTACCGTTTCACTTTTTAGGGTTCCGTATCTACCCATAGGATGCCAACGGAACCCTCTTACTAAGCCTCCACTGTCAGTCCGTCCGCCTGTCTGTCAGCGGGCTATATCTCATGAACCGTAATAGGTAAATAGTTCAAAACTTCCCAGATTGTGTATTTCTATTGCCACTATATTAACTAATATCTAATAATTTTTTTTTCGCACTTTGCCCTCTTTTTTCAGTTAATCTGCCTGTAAATTGCATCTGCAGCAAGAGGCTACATGTTATCAAATCATCTGCCTAGCCTTTTCCCAACTATGCTGTGGTCGGCTTCCAGTCTAACCGGATGCAGCTGAATACCAGTATTTTACATGAAGCGACTGCCTATCTGACCTTCACAACCCAGTTACTGGGTAATACGATACCCCTTGGTATGACTGGTTGTCAGATTTACGGGCTTCTGACGACCCGTAACGCCTGCCAAAGATCCACGATTGACAGCCGGGACCAACGGCTTAACGTGCTTTCCGAGACACGTAGGGGTTTTGACCCTTCCACGGACCAACCGCGGCAAGCGTAGCTTAACCTGATCGATTGACCCGGGCGGCTGTTATTACTTAACCACAAATCCCTCATGGCATACAGTACCATGAGGGGTTTGTGGTGTTCCATCCAGCTCCAGCTGAATGAAAATTCTCTCTACATTAATTTAGTCACCAATGTTTATTTCAGCTGTAAATCCAGGTGAGCACAGTAAAGGAAACAAGTAGTTTATCAAATTAACACACTACATCAATTTGCCGCGTTATAGCCTCTTCATAAAACTATCAGCGAAAGTCAGCTATGATTTGATTATACGGACAATTTAAGTTGATAGTGAATTTGCTTATTATTTCATTTCTCTAACTTTAGATAAGATGAGCTTATAACTTTTTATATTGCAAAGTTAACTAAGCCATAAATTCGATGACATGTGACATCTACCAACCCGCGCTAGGCCCGCGTGGTAGATTACAGCCCATTGCCTCTCAAAAGAGAAGGCTTGTGTCCCGTGTGTTGCTAAGCTTAAGCAAAGCTAACTTGGTTTTAGAGTTTCTAAAAACATTTCAACCACTTTCCTTCAAATAAGTAATCCGTCCGCGTCGGTCTGTTTGACATTCTGTTACACTTTTTTTGACGTCTTAAAAAAAATATCTAACATTTAAGCGAAAAACAATTCACCACGTTTATATATTATAAAAGATGTACAAGTTATAAACGATAACGATACGAAACGTGTTATCTTAAATGACTACCACTTATTACCGAGCAGCGGTCATGCCGGTATACGACGAATGATTAATAATATAAAACGCCATTACTCTTGGCCAAAACTAGAAAAAGACGTCACGTTTGTAAATCGCTGCGGAAAATGCAAGCGACAGAAACATTTCAGGAACATAAAACAGCCAATGGTCCTAACTGATACAGGTCATTCGGCTTTCGATAGAGTATTTTTAGATTTAATTGTCTCCTAACCTCCCGTCACCTCCAAAACTGCACTACAATCAAGAACAAAAGCATCAATAAGAGGTACAGTCACCGACATAACCTCAGAAGCAACAAATAACTCAGCGCCGAGATTTGTTGTCGCAATCCATTGTCGCCGCGACACGCCAGTAATGAAAGCCGCTTATCTACGCGACTGTACCTCAGCTCTGTCGGTTATCTACGTCACTGTACCCTCAAGGAGGCTAATCCGACTGTTGAATTAAACTTAAAATTTGCATTTTTATTAATATTAAGTATTATATATTTTTATTTTGTGGGACTCAAAATGGCGGGGAAACAAAATGGCGGCGATGAAAATAGTAAGGAGTAGTCTACTTCTTACTGTTTCGAGGATACAAACGTTTTAAATATAGGTACAGACGCCAGCCCATCAAGCTACTACAATCTATCATTTTTTTAAAATAGATTTTCATCTTTGTCGCTGAAGCATACGGTTCAAAGTTGATTGGGAAAATATGACAGTTTGGGGTAGCTTGATGTGCTGGCGTCTGTACTTGTCTTAAAATCCAACTTTACGGTAAAAATAAATAAATAAATAAAAACTTCTTTCACCATTTGAATGCTACATTTTTTTTATAAATATACATATTATAAAAAAAAAATGTTTCAAAAATAAATGTCCACCCGTGCGAAGCCGGGACAGGCCACTAGTTCATGAATAAAGGAGCATAAGCACCCTGGTACACGTGATAAAATATACTTAGGAATAAGTTTGCTTAGTAGTTTTTTTTTAATTATTTATTTAAAGAGGGTTTTAATCTAGACAGATTATGCCACCCTCATCTTTACAAATCGACCTTACATACTGCTACATAACTAAAAATTAAATACTATAAATAAATCTCGTCTTTCCGGCTCGTTCCGGACACACTCCATGATGATATGATAACCGTCTTCAATCAAGTTGCATTCCACACAATTTGGTGACTCAACTTTACCCATTATGTATGCAAATTTATTTAAGGGTATGTGTCCGGAGTGAAGTCTCTGAGCTGTTATGATTGTCTACCTTCCCATATTCTTGCTTAGTAGTTGGGTTGATGGATATTTTTGTTAAAAATTCTTTCAACAATTTAACTTTGGATCAAAAGTTACTCTCCTGTCAGCGCCACATGTTTTTTTCTTCCATCAAAATCAAAATCAAAATATTTTATTTCACATAAGCCTACAAGGGCACTTATGAAACGTCAGAAGCTAGGTGCACGGTTCCAATTGGTCGTTTCCTGTGGAGAAGAACCGGCAAGAAACTCCATGGTTACTCTTTTAAAAATAATTGGCTTTTACAATATTTCTAATTACTGTAGGTATGGGAGGACAGCGTAGGCCTGTCAACAAGTACTAGGTACTTGATAAAATAAAAAATGGTCTACGGATCTAAAATCTACAGGTCCTACAAAATTCTCACATTTACAAAATCAAAATCTCAAAAAAAAGATAAATAAAATATAAAAACCTATTAAAACCAAGTGATATGATTTCCATTACAATCACTAAAAAAGAGCTGGCAAATTATAATTGTCTCTATAATCTTTCCCTACTCTTATTTATCGATATTCATACATACACACATTAAAAGTGTCTAGGGATCAACATATATTTTTACAATAACTTTTCTCCTGATTGATATTAATTAAAATTTTCTTTAAGGATTCATCAAATAAAGTGTTTTCGTTTGTCACAGTAACGATAAACCAAGTCACCTTTGCATTAATAAAGAAATTTGCCATTTTCCTAATAAAGGGATTTTTGACATTTGAACCACTAACACAAAAGTTCGAAAAAAAGACTGAAATAACAGTTTTCTCTAAAATTTTATTGGGTAACTTAAACAATTAATAATCCGTGTTTCTACCGCGAACACTAACAACACAAGAACATCGGTTTGGCATACTCAAAATGAGTTCATCCAAATCACGCTGTGGAATGGCCGCCCATGTTCGTTGCAACAACAAAAAAAGGTCTTCTTGCGACTGGATATACCCTCCATATTCGGCAGAGCTCTTCTCTGTAGCATATCCCATGCATGCTCAATCGGGTTCAAGTCTGGCGACTGAGCAGGCCAGGGCAGGACATTGATGTTAGCTGCGGCGAGAGTCTGTCTTACAACTCTTGCGGTGTGCGGTCGTGCATTATCATGCATTAACTGAAATAAGGGACCGATTTGCACTTGTAGAGGAACGATGACGTCTGATACAATCGTCTCAGCATAAATTTGAGCGTTGAGGTTGCCTCTGATCCAAATCAACTCAGTTCTTCCGCCGATCCAAATACCCGCCCATACCATGATGGTTCCACCACTATAAGGATGGACTTCCTGGCAGGATTTTAATCGCTGTTGGCGTCCAGGGGTTCTCCAGTGTCGTATACGTCTTGTATCCGGTCTCATACCAAAACGAGACTCATCAGAAAAGCACACGAAACGCCATTGTTCTTCTGCCCAATTTCTGTGTTCAAGAGCCCATTGATATCGAATCCTACGATTGTGCATTGCTATAGGTGGTACCCGTAGCGGTCTTCGGGAATGAAGGTTCACTTCATGCAAGCGGTTTCTGACTGTTTGGTCGCTAATTAAGTTCCCTGAAGAGTGATGAAGCCTCACGGCTAACATCATGGCGGTTATTGTTGGAGCTCTTCGAGTTAAGATTTGAATGTATCGGTCTTGTCTCCGTGTGGTGCAGCGATACCGTCCTCCATGGCGCTCAGCCACGGTACCAGTGCTTCGGTAACGTGTCCAAAGTCGACTGATAACACTCTGACTTGTATTCAGAGCTAAAGCCACAGTACGTTGCCGGGAACCAGCTTCTATCATTCCCACGGCTCTGAGCATTTCTTCCCTGCTTAAATGACGTCGCCGCTCCATAATAACGTTGGTTTTAATCAGTAGTAGGGAAACAGTAGCACTAATAATGTCTTCAATGCGTTGTATGTTTTTATAGGGAAAATATTGACAGCTGATTTTCATCTTTTACTCGAATTGATTCACAGTTCCTGATTCAAATTATGAAATGCACCAAAAAGGATCCATATAAATTTATAAAATCATAAATTTATTACAAAGCCACATCTCAATCTCAAGAAATCCGCATAAAAATGCTTGATCCCTAGACACTTTTGATGTGTGTATAACAATCAAATTCTAAAAGTGAAAAAAATACATGACGAAATGAGCGTTATTTCGTGAAAAACAACATAAAAATAAAAAAAAAACCATCAATCGCAGCATTTTCATCAAAATTAACGCCCAATCATTCAATAGACTCGCACAGTACTATAAAGCACAAAAGTAACAACAGTGCGAATAAATTGGCGTACAGTCGAGCACAACTCGTAAATACCGCACAGGTGTGAGTTGTTGTGTGTTTACGCAATCGTATCGTTACAGTTACGCGTGTCGCTCGTATTTCGTACGCGGAAGGAGTACGGGTACGTGTGACTTGGATCGTAAAGGTTTTTTGAGGACGGTGAAAATATTTTTTAGGAAACTTACTTTATGATGATGATGCAAGATTTGTTGATGCAAGTGTACATTTTATAAGTTGTTCTTGTTTTGTTATTTTCGTTTTCAGAGCGATTGTGGTAGGGAACTTTGTAAAAGACAGCAAAAATTACATTCGATAGAGTGAATTATGTTACTTCATAAAATAAAAACACATTTTTTCTAACTATTAATATTTCTTGTTTCAAAAAGTGATGTTGTCGAAATACTTTCAAAGGAAATTAAACTACCCAGTAGACGACGACTCAATAAAAATAACACTAATTTCACTCTCACAAATAAAACAGAAAATTAAAACATCATAAAAATTTTAATTACAAAAACTCACACACGTAAGAAATTACAAACGTAATTAATTACCATCAAAAACAACATCAAAGCTTGAAATAGCTGAAAGGGACGTGAAGCCGGACTGACGTGGACACAGGACACGGACAGGGAACATTGAAAAGGAAATTAGCCTCAGTGTAGCGGCCATTCGCATTTTTTCCATTTATGTCAACATGACAAGAGCACAGTGCTTCACGCCGACAAAGGATGGGACAGAACCATCAATGCTGATGGCGACACAGACTGTACTGGAAAACGTTAATTTTATAAATGTTTTTATTGTATTGCTGCCTGTAATAGTAAAGAATTTATATTGTTTTTGTTTTTATTATTTATTTATTTAATACGTCATAGGCAAAATGCTTAATTTTTTTGTTTTTGGGTAATATTTTTGTGGGGCTTAAATTTCAAGCGTGGATGATGAAGTTTTAATAATTTTCTTCCATTTTCAGCGTACAGCCGCATTCAAATAAAAAACAGATTAGGAAATTTTTATCACAGAGTTCAAGACGTGCGCAAACATGAAATGAAATGATCACGTTTTGGCTATTAGAATCTGAAGCGCCCTGAAACAAAACAAAATATCAATATTTTGATCAATGACTAAGTCTATTTTCTGATTCAAACAAAGTCAAAGACCTACAGATTTATAACATTATTTATTTTTTGTACAAATACATAGGTGCTCAATCAAGTAAATAACAGCTTTCCCCATGAATTACAGAAAACACAATCACATAATTCGTATTTTCGCAAGTCTAGATAAACGAACGATACCCCCACCCTCGGAAAAAAGAGGAAAGTCGGAAGACACAGGATAACAGTAACACATTTTCGTCGCGGAGGCTAACGATTCCGAAGTGTACTGTCCCATAAATCAGGGCCAGCCTGATTGATACATGGCGGTGGGTTGACGCCCATCGAGTAATTTAGTGCCGCCGCTACGCCCACCATCCAGATAGCGGGACTTTTGTTTTGCATTAATTCTCTTTCGCTGCTCTTTCCATCGATGCTAAAGAAAAGAATTTACTTTTTTAAAGGAATTCTACTTTGTGATAAATGTCGAGATAATTTTTTTTCTCGGGATTTTTTTCTTTGGCTAGAGAAATTTAGTGTCTTGTCCACTGTGCTATTTGTGTAGATTTTTTTTTGTTTATTAGCACTTTGTTCGTGATATTACTTTGTAGATTAGGTTTAATTGATTTTTAATATTCATGGAACTTGTCGATAATTATGATAATACGTATTTTGTTAAAAAAAATTAGGAAATCGCCTACAAGCACACTATTATGTGAAGTTTTGAATTCATTATAATCTTTAAGTAGGTAAGTAGAGGATAAATGACTAAAAACTAAACAATTTTAATTATGATTTGCGTAATATTTTGGCCTCTAGACATAATATGGGAACGTACAGAATTAAAGATGTCCCAAGGTGAATTTGGAGCGTTATTTGATATTGATACAATCATAGATGGTGCGATTGCGAAATGACATTGGATCATCTGCTTAAAATATAATATTTAATAAAAAAAAAATCTAAGATATTGCAACATGATTTATTGATAAGATAGATATTATATTTGCGTATAAGTACAGTCAACCGTAAAAGTCAATTGTAAGTTTCTAAATTAATTAAATTATTCTACTTGTAAGGTTGTCTTGGTTTGCTGAGTGAGGAAGTCCGACGATCGAGATACGTATCGTGCATTTGGATAGGCCCCTCACCAGTCTCAAGCTGATGATGATGTCCCTTTTGTTTGATTAAGTAGAGCGATAAGTATGTAGGAGATAGTTAAGAATTGAAATTCAGTAGGTATGTTAATTAAAAATAATCTGTCGAGCCTTTTCCCGACTATTTTTAGGGTCGCCTTCCAGGCTAACAAGATGCAGCTGAATACCAGTATTTTACAATATGAAGCGACTGCCTATCTGAACTCCACAACCCAGTTTCTGGATAACTCTATACCCTTTGGTAAGATTAAAAATAATAAATACTAAAGTAAAAATATTAAAAATATTTTATAATAGAATAGAATACTCTTTATTATGTACACCATATAAATTACAGACATAAATATATAAATTTTGTAAAGGGTGACACAATGGGCGGTCTTGTCCACGTATTTTTTCCAAAAATAAAGAAAAAAAAGGAAATAAAAATCACCAACCTCTTTTTAAATGCAACGAGGTTGAGGTTTGATACCTTTACTTTTAAAAAGAATTCTTATATCACGAATAAAACTAACATAAGTAATCACACTTATCGCTCAGTCAATTCAATTATACACTACCAAGCAGAACGTATACCATTCTAAAAATAAAACAAAACAAGAACGCGTTAAAACAAAACAGTAACAAACATCAAGTCACAACACTACTTCATTCCTCATAGTTTCCTCATCTAAAGAGCAACAAAAGTATCCTCCCCCCCGTCCCCCCTTCACAAAACCGACTAATTCCAGAACCAGTGAGGTTCAGACGACAGACCTAGCTGGTATTACGGCCTTTCTTAACAGCTAATCTTAGGACAAAAGCTTTAATACGACCGGCCCCGGGGTGTAGGACAGTGTTGCCTTTTGTTTATTTTAATTTTTATTTTACGCTTGCGCGGCTAACGGTGTCTGGTGGTACAAGGAGGATCTACAGGGTGTGTAAAAGTTATAATGGTGCTTTGACAGTCAGAACTATTTTGGTGGTGGTCACCACTTTTAGCTGACTAAGGGGCAAGTTTTATGCACCACTACTACTCCTATCTTTTTCAAATCAGTCCACAAAAGTTCAATTCAGAATACCGTATTACATACTTTTCAAATCGTGAAAGAAAGAAAGAAAGGATAAATATTTATTGTGACTCGTACAGGAGGATCACAAACGAAACTAAACACAGTCTAAATTAAAATATCAAATTATAAAAAAAATTAATTAAAAAAGTAACAAAAAGAAAAATGAAACAGAAAGTCCTATACGAGGCCAAAAGGCTCCTATCTCAGCATGATGCTGCGATATTCAAAAATAAATTTTGCAGCGCTGGTATTCTGGTAGGGCCCGCTGTGGTGTCATGGGTAGTTACAGAAAAAAAAAATAACATAGATTACGTAAAATATTATCAAATAAAATATTTATATTTAATCCGCACCAGACGTAACCTCATTACTTGTCTATGCCTTGAGTGTCATGTCATGGACTATAGACACTCTGTGGCATTACTGTGACAAGCAAAAGGTCCCAGGCGCCGACCTTCCGGCGAAAATAAACTCATTACGGCTGTTTTTTGGAACAGTATTACAGTGGATTAAATAATAAAAGTGTCACTAAGTAGTCAATTAACGACATCGTGCTTACTAAGGACTAGGAATCAGCTTAACATAAATACCTATTTATAAAGACGAAACATGCCGAACAATTACAGGCTTCCTGAAACGGAACCCGGTCAGCGCACCAAAGGAGCATCTTCCTGCAGGGTGTCACATTTCCTTGTTTACTTGGAAGTCCCTGAATTGTCTCCGGACAGATGCTTTTAACTGTTCTGCTTTGTTCTCACATGCATAATTTTTAACATGAATGATGTAACCATGACCATATTAAATTGATTTAAAAGAGTGTCCATGGAGTTTCTTGCCCGTTCTTCTCCATAGGTACCTACGCTTTGGAATGGGCAACTAGCTTCATCTTTCTAACTGACCGACCCCTTGACAATTCAAAAGTGCCTGTAATTGGTTTACTTGAAATAAATGCTTTGAGTTTGAGTTTGAGTGGGAAAATGTAACTCTAACCTGGTAAAGTGGGGCGGTCTCGACAGAACGACAGAACAGTGGTGTGTGGGTGTGGCGCTATATCGCAAACTATGCTCCACCTTCTCTCTGCGCCTCAAACATGCAGTAAAAGTCACCTCTGCCCTGCCACCGACGACTCAACGAAGTAAAAATACGGTCGTGCCAGCGACACGAACAAGAAGACGCAAGAAGAAAGGTATAGCCTTCTTACGTAACTTCTACAAGTTCTACGCTGACCGCTGAAGTTGGATACCAATATTATCAGATTTTATTCAAATGTGCTGTAAAAGTTTATTATTTCCGAAAAGAAAACGTAACAGCCTGTATGAGCACAGGATAGCCAGTGATATGCAGCTCATTTTCAGCTGTAGCGCGAATTATCAGCGACGCGTGACGACACTGTCTGCCTACCAACTCATACTGCTGTATTATCACTTGTAATAACTTTTGTGCCTTATTTATTCTTTATGAGATTGCGTCTTATTTGGTAGCGGGTGGACAAGGAGATATAATTCAGTGTATTGTTTCAGTGATTATTTTAATGCAATTCTGTAAAAATCTCACTGTCATTCCACCTGAGGCTAGATTATTACACTATTGACAGCTAACTTCACCTAAGTTTTTCACTGTGAGAATTTAACAAAAAAGACTCGTTGCTGTTCATTTTACTGAAAACTATAAAAACAGTAAAGTTAGATTTTGGGAACGATCTTTTATCGAGTCCTATATCATGAGAACTTCTACTATCTCCCTCTTCTTCTTTACGCTTATTAACTACTGAAATGAAATGCGCTGGTTCGGTGGAAACAAAAGTCCTACTAATATTATAAATGCGAAAGTTTGTGAGGATGGATGGATGGATGTTTGTTACTCTTTCACGCAAAAACTACTAAACGGATTTTGATGAAACTTTACAGTAATATAGTTTATACATCAGGATAACACATAGGATACTTTTTATCCCGATATTCCCACGGGATCAAAACTTACGCGGGTGAAACCGCGGGGCGCAGCTAGTATATAATAAGTCACTCAAAAGTAAAAACCAAAAAGTAGAAAAAGCATAAACAAAAGGTATAAAAAGGTAAAACTATTAAAAAGAAGAAAAGACTTGCACAATGCTCTTTCTATTTTCTTTATCTTCTTTCTTTTTTCTTGTTCTCTTCTCTCTTTTCCTTTTGAACTTCTACTATTTTTAGCCTCACCCCTTCTCGACCCCACTTTAAGTTGATGTAATTTCATTTCCTTGGTCATTGGACATTATTTTCTTGAAGTTTTAAATAAGACTGATTTTGAATCCACCAAATTAGGCACTATTTGAATTATTGCTCATTTGATTATTGTTCATTGTGTATTTCCTGATTATTGTATTTATTATTGATTTGACATGATTAGAGGTGATTTTGACATTATTGTTTATGATTTTGACATTTTTATCATTGATTATTTTGACATTATTAATTACTTAACAAAATTTTCCAAATATAGGTAATTATGTACTAACACTAGTGTTTAAGATGTGTATGTATTCTAACAAATTGTATTGTATGATCTGTTTAATAAATTATTTGATTTGATAAGTACGTACAGTATCCATTTAACATTCCGACGCCTGCAGCCGGTCTAAATAAAAACTCTCCTCTTAATAAACACAGTCCTCATCTACCAACACTACTTACTTGACAAAAATACAGTGACGTCACATGACTCAAATCTGAGACAGCTCGCCTGGCTCGTCGGTGGCAGGTTGTCGTGCAAGAACAATGGTTAGTTTCGCAGCAACCTCGGGTGATGTGACGATATGAAAAACATATGGTGGGTATTTACGAGTATGTAAACTGTGGAGGGACTAATTGTTCGCAAAAATCTGCGAGTTAAAGATTTGGTGGCTGTTTTTAAGTAGGTAATATATTTGAGGAGAACTAGGTTAGAGTACGTCGCACATGAGTGTTTCAGAGTCTATAATTTTGATTCTCGGTGTTTATTATCCTACTAGCTGTTGCTCGCGACTTCTTCTGTGATCCAGGATGAAAACTAGCTTATGTCTTTCTCCAGGTCATGGTCTACTATCTATGTACCATATTTCATCCAAATCCATTTAGTTGTTTTAGCGTGATAGCGAAAAAAACAAACATACAAACGATCAAATATTTTCTCCTTATAATATTAGTTTATATGATGTACAGAAGAAATTAATAATTTATGTCTATTTGAATTACAAAAAAAACTCCTCCTTCTATCGTGATGCAGTGAGCATCATGATGTCCCCAACTAAGCTTTTAGACGATCTCTCAATCTTCAATCAATCTTCGGATTGTACAAGGACCTTTGAATAAGCTGAGCAAAAAGCAATATTTTTTAGATTTATTCATAGGAAGACTTACCGCAAATAAAACCTGAAAAATAAATCCTCAAAAAATTCATTTCCAAAAAATTTACCCATCTTTATTCCCTCTGGCACCCACGACACCTAAATCAAAAGCAAGCCGAAGCCAAACTCATTCAGAATTCACGCCGCCTCAAAGGCTATCAAATCGGAAATATCTCCACGTAAATGCACCCATCTGGAGTACTGAAGCTGCTAATATCTCAAGCGCGACCAATGACTTTGCTTTTACTCACCTGCCAAATAGTATTTGCACTCGCGAGAGCAATGACACGTCTTACCTCGACGAAGATACAATTGAAAATGGAACGACCTCGGCTCTCGGTAAGGTAAAGTTATGTTTGCGAAGTCAAAAGCAGATAGCGTTTACGAAGCGGGCTGTGGTCGAGGTAAGGTTAAAATATGCAGCGCTTGTATTGAGGCGCCTGCATAAAGGGGTAAGACAGTCCGTGTGGTCGCGACGCACTCCGTGCATGCACTTGCTGGTTCGTTTCCAAAGCACGATACGGGTAGATGGCAACTGACCGAAACTTGATAAATAAATAGAAGTTGCTTCAGAAATTTGTGCCAAATAAAGTTATTTAATTTTAACATTGGCACCAGAAACTAAAAAATAAATATTGTTCATTAACAATAAAAACCAGCTTTAAATAAGCCCTTTTTAGGAGGCAATTCATCGAGTACCAACATTTTTTCAAATAAACCGTTCTTCTACCAATAGCTACAGGACCATAAATATAACAAAAAACGTCCTACAATGGAAACACACCCCCAGTCAGTTTTCAAAAAGCCCATGAGAGCGTGTCTTGACAAAGTGACCGCTATTAAACATTCACTGCTGCTCGAGTAAGGTGTTAAGTCGTCGCCAGTCTCTTTGAGGCGGCGTTGTATGCTGCAGTCCCACCGCAACACAACGGGGACTTGCAAGCATGCACCTGATTATTTCAAGTGGAAATCTTCAAGAATATGTGATGAAATTTCTATGATTTCCGAAACAGTGAAAATAAGCTCTCAGAATTACTTAATGGCTTAATGGTCTATTTCACTATGTTCAGATAGGAGAACAAGATAATGGCCTCGATTCTGTTGTTCACAAACTAAACTAAATTTAAGTTCAGTGCATCTTTTTCTTTCTATTTCATTAAGAAAAGGACAGAAGATAAATATTAGTTTAGTCCTGTCAAACTAGTCAACGCCTGACGTAAAGTGACGTATTTTTAGTAGCCAATTTTTGAATCCTACTAATCCTACTAATATTATAAATGCGAAAGTTTGTGAAGATGGATGGATGGATATTTGTTACTCTTTCACGCAAAAACTACTGAACGGATTTTGATGAAACTTTACAATAATATAGTTTATACATCACAATAACACATAGGATACTTTTTATCCCGATATTCCCACGGGATCAAAACTTACGAGGGTGAAACCGCGGGGCGCAGCTAGTCATGTCTAATCCTGTCTATGGATTATATAATTTGACAGGACTAAACTAATATTTATCTTCTGTCCTTTTCATAATGAAATACGAGAAAGAAAAAGATGCACTGAACTTAAATTTAATTTAGTTTGTGAACAATGGAATCGGGGCCAATTTAAAAAATGTTACAGATTTAGATTGAAACTGCCGGTTGATTCTGTAAAAATCTCACCGTGATAACTTAGGTGAAGTGAGCTATGAATAGGGGCAATCACTAACATCAGGTGGAGTGACAGCTCACTTCACCTAAGTTTTCACTGTGAGATTTTTACAGAATCGATAGGCTGATCTGTCGAAATTCGGAAGTGGAAAAACATTTAAAAAAGGGCTAAAAAAGGCAAAACATTACTCATACGAGTAACTCATGATCACTCTATAATGTTCCCACCCGCTGGGACACAGGCCTCCTCTATGATAGAGGGAGTGGGCCGTAATCCACCACGCGGGCCCAGTGCGGGTTGGTAGATGTCACATGTCTTTGAATGTTTGGTTCTAGGACATGCCGGCTCCCTCACGATGTTTTCCTTCACCGTTTTGAGACCAATGCTGATGGAATTAAACAACACAAAGTTAAGAGCCTGCCTGGGTTTGAACTCACGATCTACAACTGGTAAGGCGGAGCTGATACCACCAAAAAAAAAATACTATCTTATGAAAATAAGTAAGTATTTGTTCCCGAGTTTTTGAATGATCGATCTCCTAAGTCAAAGTCAATATACGAGAAAAGAATTGGCTATTCATTCGAACACCTTCCTCATAAAACTTACTACTCAAACATTATCCCACTTCTACAAAATACATCTTAACCCTTCAATACTCGTGCATGTACAGAAACAAGCGAACATCACACACGGCGCTGACATTTCCAATATAAAATAAACAAGTGGGGTATGATTACGGCGGGTTGAACCCCGATCGATGACGGTTGACCCCTTTACCTGCCCCCACTCGCTGTCCGTCCGTCCGTCTTGAAATCCGCTGCAACTATTAAGGGGATGGATGCTGTCTGGGTTAGAAAGAAAAAATAAGAAGAAATAATACTCATAAGTTTTTGACGTGATAACGTCTCATAAATCGATGAACACCGGCTGCACGCACGAAAAAGTGTCACGTTCCGCCTGAGCCTGAGCGTGCAAACGAGAGCGCGGAACAAGCGATAGAGAGGTACGATCGGCCCAAGTGTTGGCGTGTGTCACATTTCTTCATCAATGTTTCTTTATGACTTTATCACGTACAACTATCGTCCGTAAACCGACTTTACAGACAACCAATTTTTTTGTCATTCTTGTGCTCTAACGATTAATGTTAGACCTGCGACTTTAAAAGATTGTACCCCATTTACATATCGACGCTTGAAAGGTGAAATTGACTAAGCGACATAGGGCTAACATTAGAGAAGAACAGTTAATCATATAAATTATGTTTCTGATGACAAAATAAGATTTCTAAAACAGTAAGAATTACGCCTGTAGGATGGTTACAAGAATTTATATGACTTTTTTCTGAGAAGTTAAACCTTAAACTTTTCTCCTGCCTTTCAAGCGTCGATATGAAAAGAGCGAAGCAATCCCGTTAATAAAACCTCGTAACATCTCTTTGTTTGTCTGATATCATTCAGTTCATCCAATAGTAAAAGTGCTTGTCTTTCAAAATACCAGTATTCTATTCATTCATTATTCAAAGACATTATTCAGTAGGACTCATTGGACTCTGTGACTGTAAGTATGGAAGTCCCATGATATCTTATAATCGATTAAAAACTTATAACAAATCTACTCTGATGAACTACCATACGAAAAAAAAAAAACAATTTACCTTTACAGCCACCATATTCTCGCAACAAAAACTTAACCACCCAATAAATCCACAAGATAACCTCCCTTTAACACAAGGGGGGGTAGGTGCAATCTGGTGTCTTTTGTCCGTATCATGTCACCCCGCAGTCTTCACTCAACAATCTTTTATATTTCTACAAGACTGTTCAACTTTGAGTTGGTTACAAAAGTTAGGAGTTGAAAGGTTAATGGAATAAGTGCCGCTGGTGTGGGGAGGGTTATAAAATTAATAAGTGGATTATTTGTCACGAGGAATGTTGGTGTATTTGTTGAGTGTTTTTAATCGGTTTAATGTCATGATGTAATCACATAAAAAATTATAAAAATAAAATTTATCAATCAATTAAATAATCATAATCTTTAATAATGGTAAAATAGTCATTAAAACTTTTTATTGTGATAATGTAAGATATCATTGTAAATAAAAATGAAAACAATTTTATAGTATGAATTGAAATGTATAATTATGATTGCATGCAGTATTTCTATTTTTAATTCAAACAGCGAGAAATAGAAGGCTATTTTATTTTAATGTCGTTATTACAGAATTAATTAAAAAGTCATTGTGTCTCGCGTGGATCCACGTTCATCGGCATACGAAGGGTTAAAGCTTTCTGAGTATGAACAAGTTGTGTAGGAAACGAACTCACGACCTGAATATAAGAACAATTTCCGTATTCAAAACCTAGTCGCAATCTCATCTCAACAATCATTCGGCGTTCTCTATAATTTCTAATGACGATATTGTAAGTGGACGTGCACGGCATCACGTTAATGTAAGGTAGTAAAATGTATATAGAAAAAAAAGAAAGCAAGAAAAATTGTTTATTCCGCACAAACATAACGCACATTACAAAAAAATACAAAATTATACACATACAAAGTAGTCAAAAGCCTCGTACTCAAGCTTATAAAAAACAATTGACAATTGTGTCAATTGCTAGATGGAAAAAAAGGGCCAGCGACCAAAGACAACACACATTGATTGACATTGACAATACAAATTAAGGAAATAATGAAGACGCTTTCAAATCGTTCACGATAACGTTATAATGTGCACGTATTTCTATCCATTTTATGGACGTGAATGTCCACGATAATATTATCAAGTTAGAAATAATACAAGCGCACATTGTCAAGAACTTGACAAAATTAAAGTAAATTAGAGGTATTTTTGAAATATTGAGACCGAGATTAGAATGCGAACGTTCTTAAAAATACAGAATAAAAATCTTAACCCTCCAACGTCGACCAGCAAATCATCGAAGGTTTAACTTCAATAAGTATTCTCACTTTTCCCGTGAAATTAACAAATTATTATCCCAGACTGTAATTAAATCATACCTTTTATTCAACTTTAAGACTTCCGGGTCCTTTGGCGGGTCCGCTGCCGGGTCCTAGAAAAAATAAAATATGGCTTATACTTGCCAAATTACTCCTAAAGCTACATCACTATAAATAGGCATATAAATCAACCATAGAATAACTTGAAGCCATAACTATTAAGTAGTACCCAGAAATAACTCCACACAAACATAATTTAATATACCACCATCCAATAAAACACAAAACACGTACCAGAATTAATACAAAAGTTGTTTCGTCCATAAAATTTGATGTCGCTTCACATCTTAGTGAGACTTGAAACTCATTTTCATATTTTCAACTATCTGACCGGCAAAACAAATCCACAACTCACGCCGTAATAGTTACGTACAGTCGTAGTGCATTAATGTGCTGCCAACAGATGTGGACTCTGCTGGATGTGGCTGGAGAGAGGTTGGTTAAAAAAATACTTTTTTGTTTTTGTGAATTCTGATTGGTTGCTTTTCTGGGTACTTAATATAATATAATAATAATAATAATATATTTTATTTCTTTAAAAAGTACAAACAACATAATTATGGTAATACAAGTTTAGATTTTGAGATGATTGTACAGCTGCATAATACAAATTAACACACTGACTCTCAAACTGAGTCATGCTCGTATTTTGCGAGTCAGGCGGCACTCCGCTTTTAATGTCTTATATAATCATCTTATTATGTGGACACTGTCTAGCTTATACATTATCAAGTATTCCATGCATATGATGATATAAACCTTAAATACTGATCTAGCCTATCTATCAATTTTTCCCTTTCATAGTTATTAGTACTTATTTGTTTATTTAGTTTTATTGAAGGTATTGATTTTATCTATTTATAATTTTATTTAACAATTTCCAATAGTTTTTCTGTTTCTTCATAATTTAGTGACTTTAACCAATTTTCTAGCTTGTCTTTAGCATTGTGCTTACTCAGTTTGTAAAACGAGATTTGTTTGTTGATGTGGTTGTAAAGCCTGGAACTCAGTGCGTTGTAATTTCGTGATGCAAAAGCTGTTCTACACTGGACAGAGGGACACACCAACGCACCATGTCTTTTCTGAAATGTTTTAACATTAAGGGGAATTTCTGAATGTCGTCGGAGCATAGCACGAAGTATAAACAACTGTCTAACAGTTAAGACCTGGCTTTCTCTATATAGTTCTATGGTTGGGTAGTCACGAGGTTTGCAGTACATGACCTTGAGGAGATACCTTTGCGCTCTCTCCAATTGCAGGAACAAGGTCTTATATGTCCCTCCCCATGCAGTAATACAGTACCCAAGAATTGATTGGCATAATGCCTTATAAACAGTATTCATTACCGATAGATGGTTAATGTTAAACACTGATACATAATCAGCCTATAATGTCCCCACTGCTGGGAAACAGGCCTCCTTTCAGTGAGAGACCGGGACTGGGCCGTAATCCACCACGCGGGCCCAGTGCGGGTCGGTTCGAACCTACGACTTACATACAACTCGTAAGCCGCGGCCGTTACATTGAGCTACTAGTCCTCATTAACACTGACAGTAATTCAAAATTGGTAATTTTTATGATACTAATTTAGGGTTGCCATTCGTCCCGATACGTCGGGACATGTCACCATTATTATCAGTGGTGTCCCGACGCCGACGTCCCGACAAATACATACGAATCCCAAGTTATAAGGAACACACCGAATCGACGAATACCTACGAACCCTGATCTGGGAGATCATTTAATAATATATTATGATACATGTGCGCTATGTTGATTATTACACCCGAGGCGGTATTATTTCGAGGCGATAAGGAAGCCGAGTGTGTAATGATCAATGCACACACGTTTCATACGACGTTTTTCAGCACACTTGCGAGGAAAAAAATAGAATTAGGTATACGGTTAAATATTCACTTGTATGGAAAATGGCGCGCTGGTTTTGTTTTTCCGCGCTAGCGATGCGCGCGCAGGTGTAAATAAAAGCACAGGCAAAATCGCTAAACAGCCTATAGTTGCGTGTGGGTGAAACTGCGTTACATCCCTTTCCTTTTGCATAATATCAAATTCTCAACTAGTTTTCCAAATTGCAGATACATATTGATTTCATATCTTGTTTCTTTTTAGGGTTCCGTACCTCAAAAGGAAAAACGGAACCCTTATAAGATCACTTCGTTGTCCGTTTGTCTGTCCGTCGCCCAAGACCCTTTTTTCGGGAACGCGTGGAGTTATCAAGTTGAAATTAACGTCATAAATCCCCATAATTAATCATTAACTTTCATCTTTGGCTGTTATAATTATTAACATTACCTACTTTAGTTTAAATACAGATCTGTTTAAGATAATTACGTTTAACGAAACGTGTCTCTTCATAAATAAATCTAAATAAAAAAACCATGCCACATCCAGTCACCTCTAACACTCGCAACTATTTATGACTACTGCTTACCACGCTGCATCCGGGGGTCTCATAAAATTCTATCGCCGGGATTGTGCAGCGTTGATCCGTCTGCAGCGGGGGGAGGAGGGGAGGGGAGTGCCGTAGATTATGAAATAACCCGCTCTCCCCTCATTGGACCAATTATATAACCGGTCGAAGGGTTAAAATGTGCAAGTGGTTGGACATTAAAGGTGATAGCATTATGTCTAGACCTGAGGGCTGTCGATGATAGATGGAAAGTGGATCAGCGGATAATCCTGTCAAAGGATATAGGGACAGTTTTTAAAACATTTTAGGGATTTGAATAATTGGTCAGAACAGGACCATGGAGCAGGAATAGGTCGTCCAGGATGTGTTTTACCAATATTTAAAACATAATGTTCCTGTTTTCATCAGAAAAGATCTGCCAAACTGCAAAACAATTTGTCTAATAATTCTGTCAAATATGAGACTTTGTTGTTGTATTTCCAAGTAGTTGTTCGAACTTAATTAACGTTGTTTCTGACACCGTATTACTTACCATACCGTAACTTACTCTTTACATTTTTTCCTTACATTTCCTTATTTTTAATTTTTACTATTGAAAATTCAGTTCTATTACTTAGTGTTATAGTTAATTAATACTTAAAATGTGTACAAAAATACTCTATTGTGAACTGTGGAGGCTTTTAAATAGTTTTTCGTTAATTACCTCACTTCTGTATTTGATAGCTGTAAGCCACACAAACACAATAAAATAAAATAAAAACCTAAACATCCGAAGACGACAAAACTATGAATCAATAATATGATTTATGACCCTATGCGCCTTCCTGACCCCAGAACCCAATACCACCCTCAAAAAACAAAAAACAACACCCAAATTCTGAACAGCACACAACCCAATATTTCGAAAATCATATAACTAATAAAAACCCTAAACATACTGTAGGAATGGCTCGCGAACCGAACAATATTGCCCCGCTGCTTGCCAAATCGAAAACTAAGCTCGGTCCGTACTCATAAGTTGCTGTATCTCTGTATTGCACAACTTTCAACTGCGACGCTCATTTGCAAACGTTATATAGGACGAAGATTCGGAATTGGATCATTTAACTATTCTTTTGAGGCATAAAATATACTAGGACAATGAGATTTCATTTCATTCTTGTTAACACTGAAACAAACGGTTAACGCATATCTATCGCTTGGGAATCAAAGCCAGGACCGAAAACGAGATAGACGTAGACGAAAATAAAATACATGCAAAATTCAATGAGCGTAACTGCAAAGGGTTATATTCTCAAAAAAGTGAGAATCGTAGACAAAGCTATTCATATTATGAGAACATCAGAGAAGCAATTCTCATATTTTCAAGAACATTCGCATTCTAATCTCAGTCGCAATCTGTCAAAAAATACAATCAATTTACATACATTTTTGACAAGATTTTGACATTGCCACTGAGATAAGTAGGCCAATTCTACTAATTTAAAACGTTCAAAATCTAGTCGCAGTCTCATCTCGGCGACAAACAAATGTCAAAAACTTGTCAAAATGTAGGGAAATTTGAAGTATTTTTGACAGATTGAGACTGAGATCAGACTGCGAACGTTCTTGAAAATTAGTAGAATAGCCCCTAAGATTGCGACTTGAAATGAACGTTTTTTTAAGTAGATACGAGAATTATTGGCCTTCTAATCTTTAAAATTTATTTATTATCTTATAGTCCTGTATAATAAGTCCAGGATTTGGAGGAGGCTCTCAGCAGTGTTAACTTAAAAAATAACTATAAAAAAAACTTCTGTGTCCCAAAATCTTCTCTCACCATTTTAATTAATAACGGTAAAATTATCACCTGCATTTACTAAGTAATACGTACTGTTGGTGTTACCTTCACATGCATTTTAGTATTCCCCCATTTAATTCCCTATTCACAAAACACACACCAAGACAACCAAGATCTCATAACCACAACCTAGCTTTCTGCTTACCCCTCAAACAAAAGAGCACCTAAACAGAATAGGCGTAATAATTCCATCTGAACACGTTAACTAAGGACACTATGTACGGTCAGCAGGTAAACAAAGCGACGCATTAGGAGGGTAGATTAACAAAAAAGGCGGGGGTGAAATACGGCGGTGCCTGTAAATTTTCTTACGGCGCCCCCTCTGACGGCCCCGAACATCGACACTGCGCTGACATGAGTATGGTTTGCAAAAATGCGAAATCTGTTACTGTATTTTATTTTTTTTGGATTGTATCTTCTTACTTATGTAGTTTTTTTTAATTTATGAAAAAGATATTTGGCTTGGTAGTGAAATTTGGCAAAAAAGCTTTCTAAAACATTATCATTTTCATAATGATTTGAGGCAGAATTGAAAACAAAAATCAAGCTTGTCAAAACCTTACATACGCTTATCTGCAAACTTTGTTATATTTTATTGAAAGCTTCAGTTGTATACTTACTTAAAGTTTTTTTATTCAACATTATTATTTAACGTCACCATTTCTATAAATTTCAAATAATTTTCAATTTGTAACTCACAACAACATTACTGACAGCTACCTACAATACTTTTTCTGCCGACGCTACACTCGTCTCCCGATTCGTCCCACCGAAAATTTTCGTTCGAGCCGTTTCTAAAGCGCCTTTTTTAATCTCTATAAATCAAATTTATGACTTGTGTAAGCTTTCTGTTTTATTTACCCTTTTATAATTTTGTTGTCTGTACATACACGGACGGAGTTGGGGCAGGCACACACACACCCTTATTATAAATACACACACATGTATCCGGTTGTCATATTCACTTTAGCCAGTTCTTGGATTTGTTACGTCATACAAGTTGTGCTAGTAATTTTTTTTTCTGAAGTCATCATCGTCATCTGCCGAGCCTTTTCTCAACTATGATAAGGTCGGCTTCCAGTCTAACCGGATACAATAAAGTACCCGTATTTTACATGGAGCGACAGCCTGTCTGATTTCCACAAGTTCTACTAACTCAGTTACTCGATAATACTAATACCTCTTGGTAAGACTGGTTGTCTGACTTTCGGGCTTCGAACGAACCGTAAAGCATGTTAGCCGGAACCAACAGCTTAACGTGGTGTTCGAGGCACGGAGGAGGTCTTGGTATGTAAATATGGTCGCCCATCCACAGTCCAACCGCGGCAAACCTAGCTTAACCTGATCAATCGACCCGTATGGCTGTTATTATTTAGATACAAGCCTACTGGTATCTTTAAGTATCTATATTAATTTTGGTAAAAGAAATGGCGGTCCTGAAAGGTTTAATAAAAAGATGATAAGTATTTCTAGATTATATTATCAAAGACGATACTGCGGTCCTATTCTGTAAAAAGATCACCGTCATAACTTAGGTGAAGTGAGCTTAAAGTAAGTTGTCAATGGAGTCAATCCCTAGTGTCAGGTGAAATGACAGCTCACTTCACCTAATTATCACGGTGATCTTTTTACAGAATAGCACCGCTGTTTGTCTTTTTGGTAATGGCTTATAGGCCTGTGAGTTTGACTTTAAAAAGATCCCTTTAAAAAGAACCAGGTTCTTAATAATTAATTACAATCTAGCTTAAAAGACTGATAAACAACTTTAATCTAACTTAATGTTTTACGTGATAATTATTTTGAAACTTAGATTAGTGTCGATTGTACTTTTCACAAGTCCATTCCACTTTCATAAGAGCCTGATATAATGATATAAACACTGTGTTCATGACGTGTCATTATATGTGTAATTCTTGCTAAGGTATTCTTATACTACACAAACTCTCTTTTTGATATTTGTTTTTTTTTTTACTAGAGTATCTAAGTCCGCAACGCAGGGGTCAATATATCAGTTTTATAAATAACAAAGATCAAGGGTCATTGCAATAATTGAACGACCAAGTATTAAAAACCAAAGTCATGTATGTAATTAAATCACCACCATTTTAAGGATGTATCTAACTAGCGTTATGTTAGGTAACTAGCGGTATGATACTAAGACCGGTCCTATTTGATAAACTAATTAGGCAAGAAAAAAATGTAAATATTTTTGGAAATAGAAAGTAAATAGCTACGTTTTGATTTGACTTTTTAAAATTACCTTCTATTGCATACGTCAGGGTATGAAAGTGTTTTTTTAGGCTGTTATAGATATATACTTTCAATTAATTTAAATATATCATGCATATTTTTACGTCTCTTGACATTTCTCGAGACCCTGGGATCCCGGACCTTTGGAAGGTGTCCGAGGGGCCGAAGCCAACTCGCAGAGGCCCGTTAGACGCTTTAATTACATGAGGCACCAACCGACGATTATCCTTGTACGCACTATGCAAGTGCACCCATTTATTTTCCGTGGTGGAAAATTTACATGAATGTCCTCCGCCCTGGGGCAGACGTTTATTGGCATTACAGCAAAAGAAATACACCTTAAAACCATAAAAACAGAAAACAAAGATAATAATGCCAAAAGGGCCTCAGCTCAGCATAATGTCAGATGACAACACAAGATGTGCCACCTGACGCTGATTTTCAGCTGCAACCCACGAGTGCCATACGCTGGAATAACAAACACATAGGGAAGTGTGTGTCCGTTAAAATAAATGAAGAGAATTAATAAAACGTGATAATATGAAAAGCTCATACAAAATTAAATTAAATTTTGTGACATACATGTATGTGAGTGTGTGTGTTTTATACTGTCATTAATGAAAAACTAAAATAAATAACTAATATGTGCGTACTACCTACATAAAAATAAAATAATAGAAATTACCTATTAGACAACATCGTGTGACTCAAGTGTGACTGCATTGTTCTTCTTCTACGAAACGGATTTTCATGCAGTTTTCATTTTCATTTAGATTTAGAGTAAGTACAATAATAATTGACTAATAAAAAGTTAAACTGATTCGATAAAATCGATAAAATTGGTAAGGTTGATAAAATTAATAAAAATTATAAAATTGATTGTTTTAAAAAAAATATGTCGACTCGAACATTTTCAAATTCTTTTTGATGGCTTAAAAGAAATTCTTTTAATTTCAATTTAAAAGTCGAGAAACTTTTACTATACTTTATGGGAGGACGGATATTGTTCCAGCATTTAGTAGCTGCGTAGCGAAAACTGCCTCTAAAAGCCGCACTTGTGCTGTGGAATGGAAAGCTGTTGAGAACATTTTCTTCCCTCACCGATTCCGTGTCTTCTTGTCTACGATAGTTTGTCATATAAGTAAGAAGGGGAGTGAGACTTAATAACACCAAAGAGTAAGTTCGCCAAGTGGAGTTTACGTCTAGCTTTCATTTTTTTAAATGTTGTGCTCATTGAGGAAAGGCGACTGACTGACAACCAGTGTTCCATCTCAGACATACGCTGGGGGTCGCAGGAACTACGATCCTTCCGCAACCCCTGACTGGTGCCTTCTGCGAGACGAATGTTTCGCAGATGCAAGTGCACCCAAAGACAACCCCTGGTTGGTGTAGGACTATTGCAGGATATGGAAACAAAGATATTGGATTATGGGTTTGGGTGACTAAGTAAACTGGTTATCTAGAATTATGGGAATACTATGGCCCCTGCCTTACCAATGTTTCATGCATATTATTACTAACTTATTTTATGATTTACGGTGATTAACGTACCTACAAGCCAATTAAAATATGGGTTGGAATATTTAGTATATTGCACTTATACCCGTTTTTTCACATTACAATGTTAGACATTTGCAAGACGTTCAAATGGATACAAAGTCTCCTAGTATGAAAGCAAGCTTGCTCATCAAAAAACTGGTCGTTACACTCAAAAATAACATTTTATAAAGGGTGTTGATAGTGACTACTTCTTTTAGAATTTACAACTAATTTTATACCTAATAGTTTTTATTTCACATAAACCTACATGGGCACTTATGAAATGTCAGAAGCTAGGTGCACGGTTCCAATTGGTCGTTTCCTATGGAGAAGAGCCGGCAAGAAACTCCACGGTTACTCTTTTAAAAGTAATTGGCTTTTACAATGTTTTCAAATTACAGTGTCAATAGGTATGGAAGGACTATATAGGCCTGTCAACAAGTACTTTATAAAATAGAAAATGGTCTACAAATCGACAGTCTACAAGGCCTAAGTACAACATTCTCGCATTCACAAAATATAAAAGAATCTATCAAAAAGTTATATAAAAAAACTTATTAAATCAAATGATAATTATGATTGCTATTACAACCATTGATAAAGTTTTATCAATTTAGATATTTTAAAGAAATCAAACTGACCTATCACTCACTGTACGAAAAAAAAAACAAACGTCATTTATCTCCCTACCCAATAAACCAGGGTCTCAAGTCTGCTATTACAATAGTGTCAGAATGGTCTATCATTGATTTCATAATTTTTGATTTTGACAAGTTTAGTAATCTACTAATATAATGGCGTCATTATGACTTTCCAATGGTCAACCACTGACACTCCATTGAAAGAAATGGCCTAAAATGGTAATCTCGTACATAATGACAAATGAATAAATATAACATTTTTTGCTATTCACTAACTTCTTACTACTTTAGATTGCAAACACTAATACGTAATATGTAAAAATATATATTAAATGAAATCTAGAATGAAATTTAATAGTAGTTTTTCTCAGACTATTGAACGACCAATGATCGACCATTATGAATTTAGATGATTACGAACTTTTATCAAAATGACAATGGGATCGTGTTGGAATGACGAATTTATAAAAATAGCAGACTTGGGCCCCTGATCAGCCCAACTTCTAACCATAAACAATGAGTGAAAAACATCTGGGCCCACTGGGCGGATCAGGTCATTAATTCCAGTATTGTTCTCCGTGTGCTGAAAGGAGTTATGGCTACGTCTTTGTGTGTGGTGACGGGAGAACGCCTATGGTAAAAATATATGAGGTGATATTGACTGCCATGATTGGGATTTGTGACTTTGTGAGGTAGTATTGTTTTTTAATGCTTCTGGTCGTGATGCAGAATCTCTATTTCTTTTTAGGGCTCCGTACCTCGAAATGAAAAACGGAACCCTTATAAGATCACTTCATTTTCCGTCAGTCAAGCTCACGAAAGCATGAGAAAAAGGGTATTGAGAAAAAAAAATACTAATATTTTTTTTCTAGATGTATATTGAATAGCTGTTTTTGGCCTTCAAAACCACCCCGAGATTTCTTTATAGCCTGTTCTAGGCCTCAGTTCTATCAATCATCTATCAATCTGCCTGACGCCAATCTTCCTACAAGTTTTAATTTTCTACATTATTTTTCATGTTTTTTTTATTCCTTTTTTTTCTTAGACTCTCCCGCTGTCTACAATCGAATGCGACCGCTACCATTGTATTGCAGAAATAGCTATCTGCACAGTCTACCTTATTTTGTTTGTGTACGCCGTGGGTCAAATGTCCGAACAAAACCGCAAATGACCTTTGGCACATAGAACGACAAGGGTTAAGGACATTATACTTTTCGTCGTGGATCGTAGACAAAGTCGCAGGCAACAGCTATTAAATTGATTAATAAATATTAAGCTTAAACTAAATATAATTGTAGTATACTACAAACTACAGAATATTGCTAACTATATTAGCGATAACTCTTGAGTGGGATACTCAACTTCAAAAACCAAAACATCAACAACACCAACCAGTCCTAATGAAATTGCCAATTAGCACTCACCAACTGCACATAATTGAGATAATCAATCTAAATAAAAATAAATCGATCAACCTCTCAGCAATTTCAATACGGATATCTTTACAAAAAAGTTATATCATGTTAAAAATAAATTCCGTGAACACAGGAACGTGTACTAAGCAGCTTAGTCGGGGTCCGCTAAAGAACACGTCACAACATGCCCTCAACTTTGTTATACATTTCCTTGACTTAGCTTTTTAGGGTACCGCAGTGTAGCCGAAAATGAATCGACAATTTATTTTAATTATTTTTGTGCTTACTTAAACTTTACTTGACTTCCAGTTTAGGGCGAGTTTATCAGAGATAGATAGAAAATAATTGATATAGTGCACACAAAAGACACAGCACAATTAAATAATAACAAATTACATTAATAAATAAAAACAGGGTCCAACATAAAAAACTAAAACATACCTAAAGAAATTAAGTGAACATACTTAAAAATTATAATAATTTATTTGCGGGCGTTTTGGGGGACTGTCTTAATTGTGATTTTGACGTTCAAAAATAGCTAATTCTCAGCCTTATTTAAATGAATGACTTTTGATTTTTTTCTTTTTGATATAATTTTATATAAGACACAAACATCAGTGTAGTCCTGGTTCTTGTTATAAGATCTCCAGTATCACAAGATCCAAATCAAAATAACTAATATTCAAGTTAGTTGTATATTAGATGGTATAACGCAACCTTAAACTCATTTTATTTCATTCTAGAAGCTTCCCATTCGGCGCGCACCTTTGTTTGGTTTTGACTAGAGATGGGCGGGTGGGTAAAAATTGGGAAGGTAAAAATTGGAAGGAAAGGTAAAATAGGGTAAAAAAAGGTAAAAATTAAAAAATACCCATTTTTACCCGGTATTTATTATTAATACCGGGTAAAAAATGGTATTTTTTAATTTTTACCTTTTTAAAAAATGATTACTATCTATAAATTATTTAAATGGCTTCGTCATCAATACTACGATTTACCATGTTAATATTGACCTTAAGCATTGAAAATAAAACATTGATTTTAAATAAAACGAAGTTAAATATCTTTTAAATCTTTAATCAACATATATTTTCAAATAAACTGTTTAGAATTCATCTCATCTGCCTAGTCTTTTCCTAAATATGTTGGGGCCGGCTTCCAGTCTAACTGGATGCAGCTGAATACCAGTATTTTACATAGAGCGACTGCCTATCTGATCTCCACAATCGTGATGGTAATTGAAATAATGGTTGCAGATCTTTAAAAAAGTCTATCCACAATATATGTTCCATTTCATTATCAGGTCCAGTTGAAAACCAGCGTCAGGCACTAGTTGTCTGGCTTTATGCTGAACTGGGCCTTTTTGGCACGGCCGTGAGGCACACTCTCCTGCTAATTTCTTACATCGGACTTTACGTTACTTACCTATATGTTCTGTTTTTTTTTATCTGATGTATGTACCTAGCTGTTTTATTGTGTGTCTTTTAGTCTGTGCTAAATAAATGTATTTTCTTTCTTTCTTTCTTCTTTCCACTAGGCTCCGAGAACTTCTCCACAATCGTCGGTTTCAGGTCCATTTTCTCTCGAAAACAAGTCGTTGGAGAGTGCAGAAAAACGGCCTACCTCAAGGCACCGCTTCTTTTTAATATCTACACCAACGACCAACCGTCTAACCCTAACACGTCCCGCTTTCTCTATACAGACAACCTTGCTCTCACGTCACAAGCCACCACCTTTGAGGAGGTTGAGGCCCACTTCTCAGACGCTCTTGGTAACTTAGCCACATATTACTTCGCTAACTCATTCAAGCCCAATCCAAGCAAAACCCAGTCTTGCATATTTTATCCCCGCAATAGAGAGGCGGGCCGTAAACTTAACATCGTTTGGGGTAGGGTGTCCATCGGGCACAGGCACTTCTCTAAATATCTTGGTGTTACCCTAGACAGGTCTCTAACATTCAGCAAAAACTGCAAGATTATCAAGCAGAAGGTGCAAACTTGCAACAGTCTTCTTCGTCGACTGGTCTCATCGAAGTGGGGTGCTTCGCCTGACGTTATACGGAATACTGGTCTAGCGCTATCTTTTCTGCGGAAGAATTCGCGTGCCCCGTGTGGAGTCGTTCTGGTCATGCAAAGCTGGTGAATACAGCTTTGAATGAAACGTGCCGGATCATCACTGGTTGCCTATAACCGACCCCGGTACAAATGCTGTTTCCACTAGCAGGAATCCACTACTGGTGGCGCAGTAGTTCGCAGTGCGGTGGCAAGCTCAAGCGAAAGAGCCAAAATGGTCTACGTCACACGACACCCTTTGCGTGACAACTTCCTTGTGCGACAAAGGCTGAAAAGCCGAAAAAGTTTTTTAATGTGTGTCGTCCCACTCACTGAGGAACCATCACAAGAAAGACTGAAGTTGTGGCGAGACAGTGCTTCCTCACCCAAACCGTTCGTTCCACCCGCTGAATACCTCCCACCTGGACATGAGTTACCTTGGGTAACCTGGAATTCTTTAAACAGACACCGGACCTAGGTTGGCCGAAGCTAGGAACACCTGTTCAGGTGGAGTTTCATAGACGACTCCGCCTTGGAGTGTAAATGTGGTGCTGTTCCACAAACGATGGGACACTTAATATCGTGTCCTGCGTGTCATGTCAGCTGTACGTTACAGGAATTGGTGGACGCTGGTGATGGCGCCAAACAAGTAGCTGAATTCTGGACCTAGTCCATTTAGATTGCTATCGACACGCTAAGAAGAAGACCAGGCTCAAAGCTGATCCAGAAATGAATACTGCCTTTGCTAATTTTACTGTCAGCCTTTCAATTTCTTCCTCTTATTGCCTTTTGTGATGACAACGATGGCTGATTCAGATTGTGATTATTCTGAATCCAGCGAACCAACATGGGGCGCTGGGTGCGAGGATGTCATTGTTATAATAGGAGCGTTAGTAGTATTGGTGATATTTACGTCAGTTTGATTCTTCAGGTAATTTTTAGCAACAGAGATATTTTTTTAGACACTAATTATTACATTTAACTAAATGACCTCCCATTTTGTTGACATTTGCTATTTTATATTTATGATCACAATACTTGCAAATTACTGAGGACCCACACTATAGTGCTTCCAAATTTCATCTCGTTTATTTCTGCCTTTTCCCATTATCTAAAAAAAAACAGTGAATTTAATGAAGTTAATAATAAGTGCAAAACACATTTAACATATTATATTTAGCTTTTGACATAGTATTTCTTGACGGTTGTTAGTTCGATCCCGAATACCGATGTAAAAAAATCAAAATCAAATAAAAAAGACGTTAGAAAATAACACGTGGGCCAAGTTCTTCTAGACTTATAAGTCCAAAATTTATTATAATTAGTATTTAAAGAACCAACTTTAGCGATATTGAAAATCTATTACAGAAATTTGACACATTGTAGTAGCTTGATGTGCTGGCGCGTCTGTACTATGAATTAAAATTGACATACCTTCTTTTATAGTGTTCTAAGAACAAGACTTCACACAATTCCGTTGAAAAAAACTGAATATAAATCGTATCTATTAAAAAATACAATAATTAGTTTCAGTTAAACTGATTTTAATTTTTACCCGGTATAAATTAAAAATGGGAAGGTAAAAATGGGTATAAATGGGTATTTACCCATTTATACCCATTTTTACCGGGTATATTCCCATCTCTAGTTTTGACAAGAATAACTGACAACCGTCAACTGAGCTGCGCACCGAAAGGGTCCAAAAATTTGACAACTTCTATCTTCGCCCCAAACCCTATTGTTTTTATACATATATTTGTGTGTGTATGTTAAAATGGCCAATTCCTGTAATTAAAAACATTCAAAATCTAGTCCCAATCTCATCTCAGCGACAATCAATGTCAAAAACTTGTCAAAATGTAGTGAAATTCGAGGTATTTTTGACAGTCTGAGACTGAGATCAAACTGTGAACGTTCTTAAAATTATGAGAATTGCCCCTCAGAGCGTCTATGCTGTTGTATGGAAACTCATATTTTTCTGGCATGATGTTAAAATGACTAAGGACAGTCTAAATCCATTTACCGGATACAAAATTCCATATTGCCAAGATTTTGTTGAAAGCTAATGGTGAGGTCTTCAGCTTTATAATCGAATCAAGAACTCCAAACTCGGTAGCTTCGTTACTAAATGCTAGACCAGAGGTTTACTAGCAAATTATTCGGTGGTTTTGGCAATGTAAGTTGTGGTCGGCTAAATGACTCGTCAGCCTGTATCGGTTGGCTTGCCAAGCTTATACCAAAATGACATGATTACACTACTTGCCATATTTATTTTTGTTCAATTTAGCGATCCATTCTCTCTAATTGCATTACTGCTGTGTATTAGGTTAAAAAAACACTGTGTACGTAGCACCTAAGAGATATTTCAAATACCTAAGTCTTTATAGTTAAAAGAATGAAAGGAATCTTTTCAATTTTTTGCTCATCTATTTTGACGAAAACAACACATACATGAACTCACGTCTTCTTACCATATAGGTTGGCAGAAGCTATAGAAAACACCTGCTACGATCCTCGAATACTCTTTTTGCCTCGACATTCATACATCTGAAGGCAAGAATTAAAAACTTTCAAAAATTAGTCGCAATCTCATCCGAGCAATCAATGTCAAAAACTTGTCAAAAATATATTAAATTGATTGTGTTTTTAACAGATTGAGACTGAGATTAGAATACTAACGTTCTTTTAAAAATACGGGAATTGCTCCTCTGGTCATACAAACATGTTGGTTGTGCTACTGCGCATCTGACCGTTCTTAAGTAGGTACATCACAAATAAGGTCACATTTCCTCGTAGGGCATGATAAAATCAACTAAAGCTCACCACTGACATTGTTCCATTTTCTTTCTATCTCTGAAAAAAAATCACCAAAAACGGAAAGAACAAAGAGAATATTACTTATTTATATACGGAACCTTAAACCTCACAACACATTTAGCCGACATAACGCCATAAAAACTTTCCTTTGACACGTTGCCCACTACGTCACACACACAAAGCGAGCGATTACATAGAAAAACGTGCGAAACGCTTAAAACGGGGGGGAGACGACCTAGGGTGGGGGGGTGCTACAGAAATGCAAATATGAAATATGAAAATGAAGATGGCATGTAATAAAAGTGATATACTGGCCTCCGTAGAGCCATTTCGTACCGTGGGTAGTCGTCTCGTCAGTTTTATGCCCGGCCGTCCATCATACCCTGACAGCATTCATGGATGCCTCCTTGAGCCACGAGGGGGGGAGGGGTTAGGGGGAATGGACGCGCAGATTTATTATTTCAATGTTGATGTTTGATGTTTTATTATTTGAGTCGTGTTTTGTTCTGCTTTTTGAGATCAGTCACGTAATAGTTAAAATGCGTTAATTATGCTTCACTTTAGTGAAAATAAAATTCGCTGTTATTATTATTATCAAGTCATGCAACTTTAGTTGTCTTTCAGTTTCTTTCAACTGCAACTGCTGAAAAAGAGAATTTTTTTATTACACTCAACTTTTTCAGTACCTTCACTTCTAAAATTAGCCAAAACACACACGAAAGCTACACATCTCACGACATTAAACCCAAAAAGTACAGTAAGCAAAACAATAAGGATCGTTAACAAAAATTTTAATTACCATAAAACAGCTCAAGTGGTAGTGGTAGGGTCAGCACATTCAGCGGCGATGCAAACAAGGCGGGCTTTAATCGAGTGCCCTAACTCGGCGTAAGCTTTTTGATATCTCCGATACCGGGCGAGCTGCAGATCCTCGTAAGGTTAGCAAAAAAGGTTCAAAATAAATTAAGTGGCAGTGATTTAGTATGAGTTTGCAAAGTTAGTAGGAATACAAAGTGTGTTAAAATAATATTTGATGATTGATAATATATGGAAGGGTAAATATAATTAAGTTAAAAGAAATATATAACTAATTTGCAGAATTAAATTGAATCGGTAACCGAGGAATCATTAATTGTTGCATATTTTTGTTTTACAACTGGTAAACCGTCAGTTCAAGATTATATTAATAATGTAGATATGATACAATTAACACAACTATTACTTAATTATCTCAATGTGAATAAAAACTACTTTAGTTTTTATTTTAGATAAGTTGCGATTGTCTTTCTTCCTTCCTTCTTTGCTGTCGCTACACTGACCATGTAGGTAGCGTTAGCAAAGCCAGGTGGAGCATGTTTACGGGCGCTCGGTCGCGTACATCACCGCGACAACGCGCCAGTGTGAGCGCGCCCTTTAGAGCCTGTCCAGAAAGCGCGATTTACGCGCGAGTCCACTCGCGCATAGGCACTCGCGCGTTCTCGAGTTACTAGAGCTGCATACATTCCGTCCAGATGCTCTCGCGCGTTACCTCACTCGCGCGTAAAACGCTTGCAATGAGCGGGACTCTCGACTCGCTCGTTTTACGCGCGAGCGCCGCGCGAGTCGAGATACTCCGGCGCCGTTGCAGCGTCCAGTACTACGCGCGTGTCCGTGGCGAGTGGACGTATTCGTTTAAAAATGGAGCGTGAAAACTTTGACACGGAACTTTTTATTGATGAAATTGAGAAAAGGGTAGCTATATGGGATATGGAATCATCTGATTATTCTAATAGAGTTATAAGTAATAATATAATCATCTGATAATTCTATTATTCTAGTAAAGTTATAAACATACTATGCGTCATTCTGTCACGTAGATGCACGTTAAATCGTCGACTTTGTCTTCGTTTACGACGTCTCCATCGACAGTATGCAAGCCACAACACAACCGCTGTATCCGAGTCCATTTTTATAACTGACCAAATCCGTCTCATCACATACGCGCGTGATTTCGCCGCATCTGGACGCAATACAAATCAAAACGCGCGAGTGGACTCGCGCGTAAATCGCGCTTTCTGGACAGGCTCTAACGTCCTTCTAATAACATTAGCTTTTAACTGTCCCACTAAGTTTTTTAGGGGTTTTAAGAACTGGTTGTTATATCTTGTTGTTTTCTGGTTATGTACCTGGAGATGGCGTTTTGGTTGTAAAAGGTGAGGCTAAGCGTGCAAGGGCCTGTGTGCAGTAGTGCTTCCCCTGAACTTAATTCTACTGTCAAATAACGTTGCCCTGTTCTGGTTTCAGAATGCAGGTGAAAATTGAGGCTTGAATGAGACATCTCAAATTTTATCTTTAAGAGCCTACACTACCTCAGCTAAAATTCACTCTTTATCTCGGTCGCACGATACTGCTCGCGGGATGAGTGAGAGCGAGACAGAGTGCGGTGCTCGGCGGCAGTCAGCTCCAATAGTTTAGGTATTTGCTTTTTACGGTGAAAATAATGGTAATTAAAAAAAAGTAAATGACATAAGACCTGCTTAATAGTTAGTTCGGTTAGTATACAAAGTTTCATGATCTTATTAGAAGTATTTTTTGAATACCAGCGGTTTATTGTTCAGTTTGGAGGTAACTTTGGAATTTTTTTCTATCGAGAAAATTTTATGAAATCGTGTTATCGTCTAACATAAGACCTAGCATTAATCCTCAACTTTACCATATATTTATTTCAAAATTAATGCTGCAGTAAATTCGACATAACGGAGGATCATGCTAAGCCATTTGAGGTAGTATAGGCCCTTAAGGCAAATCCCTTGTTATTGTAGAGGTTGAGTTGGACTGTATACTTTAGATGTCGGATTTTAACAGTTTTCCAGTTCCTTCTTAGGCGATGTCGCGTTGGCGATTCTCAAATAATAGCTGTTATTATTCCGACACTCCATTTTTTTATCGTGTAGCCAACAAGGTAAAAATTGGAGTGCACTGTAGCAACTAATTGCGCAGGTGTTTACGATCAACTTCTCGTGTAAATTGGTTACTAATTCGGAGTACGGCAACCTAATAAAAATTAAGTTTCCTGTATTATTTTTAGTATGATTTGGAAAAATTGAAAACCTACATATTTGTTCTGTTTTTAAAAGAGTTTGCCTTGAATTATGGTTGGTTGTTGTGACTCTATGGGGAACTTTGGATCATAGCGGTAATCACCATTTCGATATGTGCCGAAAAGAATTTTGCTTCGTCCAAAATAACAATCTCGCGCAAAACAATACTACAGCCAGATTCTGGCAAAATATCCAAGTAGAAAGGTAGTTTAATATCTGTTTAATAGTATACACTAAACCTCTTATAATTCTGCCGGCCACCGCAGCCGTGCGAGCCTCGTAAACAGACACACACTTGCAGTTTTTGCATATACTTGCCTTCTGCTCACCGCATAGTTAAGGGGCAAACTCAAACTCAAACTCAAAGCATTTATTTCAAATAAACCAATTACAGGCACTTTTGAATTATCAAGGGGTCGATCAGTCAGAAAGATGAAGCTAGCTAAGCTATACGTAACGGGCTGGCCTGATCAACTGATTGGGGGTTAAAAAAAACTGTTGATTACTTGACCAATGTTTTTGAAAGCATTAAAAACTATGATCGAGTCTTATGTCATGTGATTTTTTGACTAAAATAAAACCAAAAAGTTATCAGTCACGGATAATCCCCCCAGAGCTATATGAATAATAGACGGATGAGGCATCTTGTGTTACTTCTTATTTTCAAAAGCATCAATCAATCATCACCGTCATCTCAACAGAGTTAACTGCTTATCTTCTTCATGTGTGTGTGTGCAAAATTAAGACACATCCAATTACTAATATTATGCATATAACAACTTGATAGTCTCAATAATTCGGTTCTTATTTACCGAACTGTGAAACAAGCTAATTAATTTCGTTTCATAATGCATTCACAATTTAAAAAAGGAATACCTAAGTCTTATCATCCAATAGATTTGCTATAAAATCAAACTAGTTTTTTTTTCTTTTACCTATAAAGAAGAAAAAGTATTTCCAAAAATACCGGTAATTAGCAGGACCTCCCCCTTAAGTTCCAGCAGGTATTTAGTGTCCGAATTTATAGTGCTGTGTTTAAGAGTGAGTTAGGCGCGATCCCACTGCCTGATATTATGCGATGCTCCACGTCTCTTTGTTACCTGGCTTACCAGCTCGCCAGAAGACTTGCACAGAATTTTGGTTATTTTCGTGGTAACCACAACTTGCATAAATGGCAGATTTGTGAATGCAAGACAAGCCTGAAATACAAGTTATTGATTATTGTACTGGTTCTTAGTTACCTTTAACAGTTTACAGTTTTGGAGATTTCTGTCTACCTTACCACAGAAGCATTTTTATACAACGCCTTTTAGCTTATAATAGAAGAGTAGAAATGAGATAGTTTGTCTAGAAAATGTCGACTGCCATTAAGGTGGTATGTAAATAATTGCAAAAAAAAAAGTGATTGTTCTTTATAGTGTGCCTTTTTAACCGACTTCAAAAAGAAGGAGGTTATCAATTTAGGGTTTTTTTTTTGTATTTTTGTTACGCGTTATCTCCGACAATTGCAAATCGATTTAAATTTTTTTTAGTGGATTTTTTATGCCTTTATAGGTCCCTTATAAATTTCATTAACTTTTCTAGGGTAGTTTTTGAGTTAGCTTCAATAATACGTATTTTTGTCACTTAGTTTATATTGATGATAATAATGACTTCTTGTCACTGATATCTACATAGCAGGTAGTGTTACGAGTATATGGATTTGTGTGGGGTAAGTGCAACTTAAAAGTGAAATAAGTATATTTTTTTTTTTACAAAAAAAAAACAACCAACTTTCAAAAAAGACTACAAAGTAAAACTAACTTTAATTTTGGAAGTCGGTGGCAACGAAAATGACCCAACGACACCGACTTCCGAAATTAAAGTTATTTTTCACTTTGTCGTGTCTTTTTTGGAAGTCGGTTGTCGTTTTTTTTGTAAAAAAGTTTTTAAGTGTATAGAATAGCGATTTAACATTGTGGTGTATGTTTTTTAGCTATTTAGTCTAGCCTCCTATAAAAAGAATACACGGTACAATGACATTTGACATTCTCGATACAAAAAACGGCGGTCCACCGTAGAAGATGGAACCGCCACTCCTTGCGGAAGTAAGCCACATCTATGAAACTTCAATTAATTTTCAAGTTCTGAGGGGCAATTCTCGTGATTTTTAAGAACGTTAAGTGTCTGATCAGTCTCAATCTGTCAAAAATACTTCAAATTTCCCTACATTTTGACAATTTTTTGACATTTGTTTGTCGCCGAGATGAGACTGCGACTAGATTTTGAACGTTTTAAATTACAAGATTTGGCCTACTGGTCTCAGTTTTAAAAAGACTACCAGTACACCGACTGCTAAACCTTTAGCGTATAGAGAGAGAAATGTCACAAGATTCAAGAAATACGACGTAACAAAAGAATATCCCAGAAACCCCATACACCCGACCCATAAACCCATCATCGTCACTAACATAACTCATAAAACTTCAACACGGCCATACCATAACTAATTCTGTCCATAGCAAAACAATAATAACGATACACCAACATTACCAACCGGTATAGCCGCGCACTATTCTAAATATTTATGTGTTAAAAAGTTATACAGCTAAAATGCTGAGAATCAAGCAGTTTGGTCAAATAAATCCGTCGTTGGTTAAGAGTAAAACAGTACATATTTTGTTGCGGGATTTAAATCAAGATTCGTGCGCGGGAGCATTTGGTGAGCATGGGTTTAGGAGATGGCGGGACTGTCCTGTTTGAAAAGAGTTGGTTAGGGCTAGATTTTAACATAGGAAATTATACATAAATGTTATCACTGCATTCATTCAAATAACTCGATGTCCGTGATGAATTTGTTTATTGAAGTAAATAGTCCAAAAAATAAATAAATAAAATTATCACCCTGAAATCTACAGTGAGAACTGACAACACAAACATAATCTAATATATAAAATTCTCGTGTCACAGTGTTAGTTACCACACTCCTCCGAAACGGCTGGACCAATTTGTATGAAACTTTGTGTGCGTAAGTTTGAGAATCGGCTACTATCTATTTTTTTTTTTTTTGCAAAATGACGTTTGCGGGGTCAGCTAGTATAATACAAAAAACATTTATTTGCTTATAATGTAGGTAAGATAAGATGGATTTTTTATAAAAGTTTCCCTATGCATTTTACCTTACGGCATGCAAATTTTTCAAATCACCATTTTTGTTTTTTTTTTTATTAGCCACTGATGTCCCACTGCTGGGCAAAAGCCTTTCTACTCTCCTTCCACCGTCCTTTCATCTTCTCTGTCCAGAGCTACCAAAGACTATACACAGACTAAAGAGCTATTAAAGGAGAGCCTGCCGCCATATCGTGTAAGCCCTTTGGGCTATTATTCTTTGCAGCGTGCCTCTAAATATGGGTAACAGAACAGAACCTAAATAAACAGAAATAAAAAAAACATTTTCTAAGCACAGACTAAAAGGTACAAAACACACCAAATACCTACATTTTATTAGCCAGGAAAATTCTACTAGATTTTCCAAAAAAAAGTTCATCCAGATCATTACATTTTCTACTAAGATCTTTCGACAAACTTAAGTAAGGTATTACCTAAATTAGGTAAACGATTTTCATGCCATTATTCAATAGAATTAACCTTCTATTCGGTTTGGTTTTTTCTTAAAATCTTTTCTTAAATAATAATATAATTAACACGTTGCTACAAATTTTAGGAAGCTGAGATTTATTCTTCAATTGACTTGAAACCACTCGAAGATAACTCTTTGAAATCTGCCTACGTGCTAACAATGTTATGCCATTTATAATATTTATCTCCACAAAACCACCAAATGTCTTGGTCACTGCCCGCACACAGTAGTTCCAATGTTTACTCTCGAAGATCTCAGCACAATTCGTCATCGGTAGAATGAATCCGTCAACACCTCCACATTGTATGGATAGACTTGGCATGGATGATCACGCGCACAATAATTTTGTTTGGAAGGTCGACGTAAATTGTTTCATTCAAATTCAGCTCGCGAAATTGTGTGAATGATATTATGTTTAGCTTTAAAATAAATTAATGTTTTAAACTATGTAGTTTCATTGAAAAGATAAAGTTGACGTGAAGTTGTTTAGAAATTATGCTCTTATATAGTACTAGCTTATGCTCGCGACTTCGTCCGCGTAAATTTTGTTTCCCCGACCCACCCCGTCGCAACGTGTCGCCGGCCTGCGCTATTACTTCGTTTTCGCTTGGCGAAAACTTCAGACTTTTTTCTTTTTGCTCAACTGCTAAGGGTCCTAGCGTCAAGTTTAATAGAATATAGCTTTCCTCAAGAACTGGGCTATCAAACGCAAAAATATTTTTATATATGCGACCAATACTTCCAGAGATTTACAGCTTTCAAACCGTGTTTCAAACAAACAAACTCTTCAGCTTTATTATTAGTATTATTTTAAAACTATGACATCTCCTAAGATATACATTGAAATCAAATGATGTCACAGGCAATTTTGTTCAAAATTAAATACATGTGATGAATAACGTATTTATTTGGATAAGGATTAATACCATGTTTATAAAAACACCTTCGCAAATAATGCATTATTTTAGAACAAATTTGGTTAGCATAAAAGAGGTTATAGTGAGCTAACCTTAAAAGATAGACATATGATGTCGCGGACTTTTTTTTTAAAGCTTTTAAAGGGAAACAATTCTGTCATATATGATTTTTGCGAAACTTTAACCGTTTACGCAGCGCACGCAGCGGAAGCTCTCAATAGGAAAAAAATCCCCCGATTTTGAAACATTCTTCATTGGCGCTCCGCTCCTATTGGTTTTAGCGTGATGATAGCCTATAGCCTTCCTCGATGAATGGGCTATCTAACACTGAAAGAGTTTTTCAAATCGGACCAGTAGTTCCTGAGATTAGCGCGTTCAAACAAACAAACAAACTCTTCAGCTTTATAATATTAGTATAGATTAATGACATTGTGACGACCTTCGCAGAGTGGCTGATAGCAGCTGAATGAGAGTAGCTGAGGATCGTATTGAATGACGTGTGAATAACTCTCCATAACCTATCTATGTAGACCCCAGGATGTTCTAGTTCAGGGGTCGAGATCTCATTGATGTAACGCGTACCTACAGTTTGGAAATAAAATTACTATCACTATATTCAGCAGTGAACCAGTGAAACACTATCTATTAAAATCAATTAAAAAGATCGGATCAAAGTAGTTTTGTCGAATAGGATTGAATTCGACAAAATGATCATAAGTATTATTTTTCCTGGCGTTGAACAAGTACTTATCTTGCGGTTATCTACATTATCCTTATTTAACTACATTTTCAAGATAAAACCATTTTAACTCTCGTTCTGTCTACAGCTTCCTAACCCACAATAATTTCGGTATAAGTAAGATTCAATGATTCCCGCGGCTCAATCTCGCTGAGTCGTGTCAATCGGCGCCCGCGCACCGCACCACCGCACACATGCAAACGATCACACATACATACAACATGTATCCAGGAATAATAATGACAGAGTGATTTAAGGAGTTTGGTTTAGCAGACATACATATAAAGGGCTAAAGATTATTTAAGTATATTTTGTGTGACTGCCACTTTTTATCGACAGAGTTGTTTTCAGTTCAGTAATTAAACATATAGGCTATTGGAAACCTATTAGAATATTAATAAAAAACAGAATCCATTGTTATAATCGCACCCCCGGTGCGACACTGTCACTTTTGAAAAAAATGCAAAAATGACTTAAATATCTAAAAATGATCCTAAAGCACCCCTTTACTTGGTGCGATAACGTTACTTTTGTAGTACGCATAGTTTCCGTATGAGGGCGTGAGTGTCATTGCCGTTTTGGCGCGAATCACGTGTCGCTGGGAGCAACATCGTTTTTAGATATTTAACTCATTTTTGCATTTTTTGCAAAAGTGACAGTGTCGCACCGGGGGTGCGTAATATAGGTACAACCGCGGACAGCGGCGGTTGCCACTTTTCACCCTTATGTGCTTAGCAATAACACTGAAAAGTGCTCCATGATATAACAAGAAAAAACGCACAAAAATAAAAATACCTATCTAAAATAAGTACGTAACTCGTTATAATTAATGAATATAACACTGCAAAATAAACTACGAAAACTACATTTGACACATTATTTAACAATTACGCTCAATTAAACATAAATACAGTTTAAAATTGAATAATAATTAAATTAACGTGAACAATAATACATTTAAAACAAAATGTGCACTCGCGTGGTATAATTAAAAATCATAATTACTATTGGTACGACGACAAACGTTTACGACCGCAATCAAACACAGTTGCACATTAAATAGGGTGAGAGGGACTGTTGTCATCCATCTTTATTTTATTTTTAATTAAAAACATTGCTCCAAACTTGTTTTAACGCCTAGTTTCAAGATGACAATACAGTGTTGTCTTAAGTGTCAGTTTTTATCTTAAGACTCTGCTGTGTAAATTTTTAAACAAATTCATGTTTTCGGGATGAGAAAGATGCACTTTATAAACTAGCAGCTAAGTTTCGAACTAAGACACCACTAATTCATTTCTTTAGCATTGCGTTCCAGACTACTAAAACAACAAATGTGACCCTAATGACCCATGGTTTTGCGGATCGCGATTAAGGCATTAGCCAATTAATGACTTATTGACAAAATTCGTCACATATTGTGCGATTGAGCCAATATATCAGAATCTAGCTTGTATGCTTGTATATGCTATCACAATTCCTGTGCAGCCACTTCATAAAAAAAAAAACATATTCACTGTTTCTTTCAAAGTTATTCTACATTCTTCATATGCAGTCACGTTTGACTAATGGTTATTACCAACCCATAGGTATCTAGTGATATTATTCCAAAACAATCCATCCATCCCTCAATTTTAAACAAAACAATTATTCCAGCAGGCCGACAACCACGACCGCTGCCCCACAATTCATTATCAACAAAAATGAGTATATATTTATTTGCACAGCCACACGTCAAAACAATACGATTGTGCCCGCCGCTTGTGCACGACGCTACCCTGTCATTTACCACAAAAACTAGATGAAACCGATTAAAACCACCCGAAACTGGTTATGGCGGAATTATAAGTGTTTTATGTAATTATTTTTGGATGTTATTTTCTATTTGAGGTTATTTTTAATTGTTACAGGTAGGTGACAACGTGAGGAAACCGGCATGTCCCAGTATAAAAAATTCGAAGACATGTGACATCTACCAAACCGCCCTGGGCCCGCGTGGTGGATTACGGCCCACTCCCTCTCGCAGAGAGGAGGCCTGTGTTCAGGAAGCCCAGTAGTGGAAACATTAGAGGCTTTTTTTATAGGTAGGTGAAACTTATTATAGTTATTTGAAGATACCTGAGGGGCAATTCTTGTAATTTTTAAGAACGTTCACAGTCTGATCTCAGTCTCAATCTGTCAAAAATACTTCCAATTTCCCTACATTTTGACAAGTTTTTGACATTTGTTTGTCGCTGAGATGAGACTGCGACTAGATTTTGAACGTTTTAAATAACGAGAATTGGCCTACTGAAATAATCGATGAGACATTCATAAAAAAATAAATAATAAACAAATGAAGATCAGGCTTTTCATGATGTTGAAACATAAAACAAAATACATTACATATACTATTGACTAGCTGCGCCCCGCGGTTTCACCCGCGTAAGTTTTGATCCCGTCGGAATATCGGGATAAAAAGTACCTATGTGTTATTCTGATGTATAAACTATATTACTGTAAAGTTTCATCAAAATCCGTTCAGTAGTTTTTGCGTGAAAGAGTAACAAACATCCATCCATCCATCCTCACAAACTTTCGCATTTATAATATTAGTAGAATAGGATGTAGCAGATCTAGGAAGTTTAAGTAAATTTAACTGTTCGAGACATTGTAATTATCTATTATTCCTTTCAAATGACGGGACCCAGCGATGATTGGCAAATAAACAGGATTAGTAACGAGAATCGAGCAGAAGAAGGCAGACATAATGTCTTATTACAAGTGAAGTGTAAACCACATTAAAATCGATTGTGCAGCTTAAAAGAAGAAGCGGACAAACAGAAAGTCACAATAAGTGACTTTGCCTATACTATAATATTAAATACTGGCTTGACACATTATTATGTACCTATAACTCAAAACACAGACAATTTTTTTTCTTACCCTACACTATCCCACTGTTGATCAAACGCCTCCCCCAAATCCATCCAGACATCCTTTTCTAGCGCCACCTAGATTTGGATCAAGACTAATTTATGTTATATTTATTACTAGCTGACCCGGCGAACTTCCTACCGCCTCAGAATCAATAAATACAAAACGTATGTATGAGAAAATAAATTATGTTCATTTTTTTGTAATGAATATTTTCCATGTTTTAATAGATATTCTGCTATTCGGGGCGGAGATATCCAAAAACAAAAACATCATAAAAATCTGTGCAGCCATTCTTGAGTTATAAATCGTGAAACTAACCCGACTATGTCTTATATATATTATAGATTTATAGAACAGGAACATTTCATAGCTTTGTTAAGTGTAACACAAATTATTTAAAGCCTTTTCTTTATATTATCCATAAATAGCAGAAGAAAAATCTACATAATTTCATGAATTTGTCTCTTCTCTCAATAAACATAAACAACAAGAATGAAACTCAGGTTAGAACGCAAGGCCAATATATAAAGAATGAAATTCAGGCCAAAAATCAAGGCCAATGTAAATAATAAAGCCTGAAAATTAGTCTGAAAATTTTCCTAAATCACCATGATTGTTAACAGGGCTGCAGACAAGCGCCCGCACATAGCTCATAACGAACAATGGCGCGATCCTAAATATCCGATATTTATTTATTTATAGCATTTATAATACGGTGAATATATCACTGAACTGTCATACCAACCGCGATAATGCAAAATTTGCGGCTTGGAAAACTATGGAGTGGTGTGATTAACGAAATTATAAGTTAATAGGTGGATAACTATTTTTTGGGGGGGGGGGGCTCGTGGCTAATTAATAACAGCCGCACGAGTCGATCGATCAGGTTAAGCTACATTTGCCACGGTTGGTCCGTGGATGCGTGACCATCTTTACATACCGAAACCCCTCCGTGCCTCAGAAAGCACGTTAAGCCGTTGGTCCCGGCTGTCATTCTTGGACCTTTGGCAGTCGGTACGGGTCGTCAAAACCCCGAAAGTCTGACAACCAGTCTTACCAAGGGGTATCGTATTACCCAGTAACTGGGTTATGGAGGTCAGATAGGCAGTCGCTCCATGTAAAATACTAGTATTCAGCTTCATCCGGTTACACTGGAAGCCGACCTCAATATAGTTGGCAAAAGGCTAGGTAGATTGATTGATAACTATCGATTCTGTCAAATCTTAAGACATTAGAATAAAAGAAACATTTTTTCCTAAAGGTTTATCAGGGCCTCTGCTTAAAATATAAAAAGCACTTTTAGCTATTTGCAGTTATCAGTTTCATCTCTATTTTCTACGCCATTTGCTGCACAAGCCGTCTTGACAGCGTCACAAAATACATGCTACCAAGATCTACCGCGATGGTGTTGGATGGTAACCAATTTGCCTCATCATAAGCGTGCTCATAGTACGTAGGACAAGAGTAACGGGGACGTGTTCCATTGATATCCTAAAAGTCTTTGATATGTGCTGATGTCGGCCAGCATGTACTTAATTAAGTCTACTTCGTTAAACTCATGCAGTCAAAAAGGGATCTTTGCGCTGCCACCGAAGACGCCGTGGAAGTAGCGAAGTTTTGGGCCAACAAGATCGGTCAACAGTCGTACCACTACCAGCGACGCGAAGAAGAAGAAGAAGACTTAAACTTAATCTCAGTGGAATTCCGACCTTTTACAAGACAGATGCCCAATGACGGATGTCACAGTACCCAATCACAGCCATAGTCCATATCAGCCCACCAAAAATCTTTAGCCCCAGCCCGCTCCACAGCACCCTTAGCCCTGCACCGCCGGCAGCATCGAAGTGCGCCAGTAACGAGAGCTACGTCACAATAATTCTCGCGCACGACAATGCTTTAATGTGCGTTTGATTCATTCGTTACAAAATGAGGTTATCATTGCCAGTTACGCTGTTGTAATGAATTTTGCTATTGTCGGCCGGCCTTTAGCACCGGAATGGCTATAACAAATCATTTTGACGTTTTATCTACTGTGCATATGTTTTTGGTTGTAATTTTTGTGATTGTGATTTGTTGAGTTTTAATTTGTTTAGTAATGCAAAGGTAATTGGACAGACTTGGGCCCAAAATAACAGAAAAACGAATGTACAGTCAGCAAAGGAGATAAGTATGCAGGGTCGTCGAATATAGTTGAAGTTCAGTAAGAAACCGATTGATGTTTTCGAATTAAATTTAATTTGTTAAATGAACTGTTTGTTTTCTATTAATTTAATTAAATTTTATTCGAAAACATCAATCGGTTTCTTACTAAACTTCAACTATATTCGACGACCCTGCATACTTATCTCCTTTGCTGACTGTACCTACCTGTTTAAAGAAATTAAAATGATAATCAGCATTTCTTCCGACCAAGATGAAAATCCTGCGTTGCACCTTTGAAAAGATTCGTACTAGAAGAATGTCAAAGACTAAAGAAGAGAAGAGGATTAATTAAGTAGGTACATTTATTAGATATTAAAAAATTGCAACTGAAAACCTTAAACTATCATAAGGCGGTAATAAACGAACTTATCACTACAATCAAACTTTTACACACAACCTTTAGAAAAACTTGGGTTGTTGCGATGATATTCTAGTTAAATAAATGAACATATAATCCAATGTTTTCATGACCTTTATTCCTTGGAACCACATAACTACACACCTATAACATAATCAGCCTACTGCTGGGACACAGGCGAGGAGGCCTGTGTGTCTTCAAGAGGGAGTGGGCTGTAATCCACCACGAGAACCCAGTGCGGGTTGGTAGATCACGTCTTCGAATTTTTGGTTCTAGGACATGCCGGTTACCTCGCGATGCTTTCCTTCACCGTTTTGAGAGTTTGTTCCCGTTGAGTTAAGTACACCATTTTGTGTTACACTGTTATCTATTGGGAAAAAAAATACCGATTAGTGACATTGTAACTCAATGCCACGTTTTTTTTCCCATCAATATATACTGTAACCTGCGGTGCTATTCTGTGAAACTCTCACCTTGAAAACTTAGGTGAAGTGAGCGTGGATTGAGCTGTCAATTTATTATTGCTTGTAAACCAACTTAGACCTTAGATACCTACTTGTTATTGTAGGATAATCGTCGTATCAAGTCAAGATGTATTTTAACAATGCTTTTATCCAAGAAGGTGTTACAAGGTGGAACACAGCGTTCTGTTGAGTTACATTGTCAATCAAAGGGGAAAAAAATGTGGCTTTTAGTAACAGTGTTACTAATCGGTAATTTTTTTCCCAATGGGTATGCAATGCTATTTAAATTGAAAATGTTGTAAGAGAACTGCATTTAATTGTTAATTAGTTTGCATACCGTTGAAACGGTGAGACATGCAGCACTATGCAATGTTATGAACACCTTTGTAAACACCATGTTTCTGGCAAATAAATGTTCTATTCTGTTCTGTTCTGTTCAGTGTAACACAAAATGATGTAACTCAACGGGAACAAAAGGCTTTGAGAACAGTGGTTGATGAAATAATTTACAAAAAGTCAAACCCCTGTTTGGGTTCGAACCTACGACCTATATGTTTCACTGGTATGTCACGGCCATTGCCACCACTGCTCTCACACACCTATAAATTGTCCTTCAAATCAGAACACAATAGTGTATAGGTAATACTGCTTAGAGGATGAAAGATGTGTACCTACGGCAGTTGCTCTAAGAATCACTCACTTATCCCGCACGACATAATGTATTAAAAACTATTCGTGAAAATCAAACCCAAACCATTAAATACTAACCCCCCGTAAACAACGATCCCATAAAAACCAAGAAGCCTCTTACTCCCCAACATTACCATTACAAATGCAAGACAAAACCCTACATCATGCGACGCCAACGCTGACGTTGCCGAAACTTATCCGCCGGTACTTTTCACCCGGACACCTTAAGGCCATTAAGGCACTAATGACTGCCTGTAAATTGGCCATAACTCAGGCCAGGCCGTAAATAACAGCTCGCCTCTTGATAAGGGCTGCTGAGTTGTCGCAAACGTCCAACATGTCTGTCTTAGTTTAACATGTGCGATTTATAGTTACGACAGTCGACAAGTTTGTCTTGTCTCCGTACTTTATGTATATTAAGTAGTTTTGGGTCTGTTAACGGTTACTGATATTGATGGGAGCGCCATCTGTTGTGCGGAGACGTAATTAAGATGTGAGTTGCAGCTAGTACACGATAGATGGCTTTAATTTCGTCGATAATGGATGGGTGGTGGAGTGATAGATGTTCGCATACCATCACATACGTCTTACGTACAAGATGGATTACTCGACCATCAAAAAGAAGGAGGACTATAGTTCAAATAAACTTAATAAACCTTAACTTTAAGACGTAATTCTCCGGTAGATAATCATATAGCTACCTACCTAAGCATATCTTAAGTGACATCATCTTACTTATGGATTCTAATTTAGGCCATACTATTGGTATAACTACTGTTTTGGTTATACAGGGTGTCCCTGGAAGTATGGATCAAATCAAATAGGGGTGTGGGCAAAGTCATTTCCAAACTTTTTGATTCTGAGAATGTTGGTGAATTTTTTTACGGTTCAAAAGTTATGACCAACTTTTGTTATTTTCAATCACTTTGCATAGTGCTAAAAGAAAAAAATCATTTAAATAAAACTACCAGGAACTGTCAATTTAAGTTTTTTAGACAGCACTGATAGTTTTTTTAATGATTTTTTTTCTTTGAGCACTGCGAAACGATTGAAAAAAAAATGGTCACAACTTTTGAACTGTAAAATAATTCTCAATCATTCTCAGGATCAAAAAGTTTGGCCTTGACCCACGCCCCTATTCGATTTGATCCATACCTCCAGGGACATCTGTATAGCTAAGTAGCTATGGGTGCTTAGGTAAGTACCTAAGCATAGGTACCTTTAGTAGTATCATCCTTAGTTCCTATTTATGCAAAATTATGAGTATCATTGCTGTTTTACTATAGCCAGCTTCCCGGCAGCAATTTTTGCAGCAAAGAAGCAGCTGCCCCTTTAAAGGCCATTACGTAACAGCAGATGTTCGCAGTTCCCATAGCCCCCAGCCCCTATAGCCAGTCCCTATAGCCATTCCAGCGAATCCGGCTACACTTTAGACACAAAGGACAGATGAAAATACCCAAAACTTCTAAACATATTGATACACCAGATGATAAACAAGGCAGGCTTAAACAAAGAAGCAAACAAACAATTATCGCGCACGCCGCGTCGACCGAAATTAGCAATTACTTTGAGGGAATCTCCGGAGCCACCATTATCTTAGCAGCCGTAACTCTGCTGCTAACTGTTATTGCCATCATTCCCCGCTTGATTTAAACAAGACGTTACACCACAGTCCCTCGTCAAACATGGAAATAGGCTGAGTCGGATATGGTATTACCTAGTTATGATATAATGATTACTTTGCCCTGGTTTTTCGAGCTCAACTGTCATTAACGCGACACAATTACTTTTTCTATTGGTATTCTACCTTAATAAGCTTGCCTAACTGACCAACGGTTAGGGTAGCGTCATAGATAGGTACTAAGAGTAATAATTAACTATCTAGATGACTATTTCATCACATAAAAAACGCATGAGTTTGATGAGACTTAAATCGCCTGAACTAACTCCTTGCGAGCGTGACTGCTGAGCGTCCCTGTGCTGCGCTACTGGGCGTCCTGGCTTCAATCCCCAGGTCGAACAAAGTATTAATGGGTTTTCCATTAGGAATTTCTTAGTAACAGTCCGGAGTTTGGAATTTGGCGGTTTAACAACCTCGTGCCTCGGAAAGCACGTAAAGCCGTTGGTCCTGCGCCTGATCTCTCCCCGGTCGTGTCGGATGGTCGTCGCATCGGACTATGAGAGTTAAGGAACAGAGAGTGCACCTGTGTCTGCGCGCACACTTGTGCACTATAATATCTCCTGCGTACCTGGCTAATCTACGTTGAGATTGACCACCGTGACCGAAAACGGTCGCTAGGCTATTATTTTATTATCGCCTGATAAAAAGTAGCCGCACACAGATAATCGCGAAGCTGGTTGTAAATTTATGTCGAACCGATTTTATAAAAGCTACAAATTACTGAACTATAATGTTATACAGGAGGATATCATCTTTGTCTTAGTTAATAGTCGCATACTCTATTGGCATTTGTCCAATACGGTTATTGCATAAATTTAATTAATGGGGTCTAAATTCAGAATAGATCAACGCCAGTCTCAAAATGCCTACTTCACTACATAGTATAAAACAAAGTCGCTTTCTCTGTCCCTTTGAATGCTTAAATCTTTAAAACTACGCAACGGATTTTGATGCGGTTTTTTTTTATAGATAGAGTGATTGAAAAGGAAGGTTTATATGTATAATGTAGTGTATTTAGTATCAGCATTGCGCCCGTGCGAAGCCGGGGCGGGTCGCTAGTAAGTAATATTTTATGATTGGTATACCAAAATAGTGATAACAGTGGTGGCTTAGTGGTAACCATTCCAACTTAAATGTTGTAGGTAGTGTGTTCGAACCCAGTCTAGCGATTTAATTTATGTAAATAATGTCATCAGTTCATCACCATTGCTTTCAAAACGGTGAAGGAAAACATCGTGAGGAAACTGGCATCTGCTAGAACCAAACATTCTAAGACTTGTGACATCTACCAACCCGTACTCGGTTCGCGTGGTGGATTTATAGCCCACTCCCTCTCGAAAAGAAGAGGACTGTTTCCCAGCAGTGGGATCATTATTTGCTGATTATGCTACATAATATAGTATGCTATACCAAAATTACAAAAATCTTATTCGCTTGAAGTGAGATTTGACAGCACCAGGGGCTTACAGAAACTGAAGAAGGCACTACTTGGTCTATTTCACCACCTCCAATATATCTGGAATCTGGAACTTCATGAAATTCGAAACCAAATGAACTTTATACCTAGTATACAGGGTCAGATAAATTAGCTAGCGAAACTCTACAGACGTGATGGGTATCGATATGTTAACACTATAAAAGGGTTAAATGTTTTTTTTTTTTGGTTCAACGATGCTGACGATATATGTTTTGCTACTTGAGTTGGGAAAATCTTTTTTCTTTAGTTTTGTTCTTTACTTTGTCGTGTAGTCATATCATACCCATCACTTCTGTGAAGCAAAAAGGAGGGTTATGATTTTGACCGGTATGTATGTTTTGTTTTATCGATACCCGTCACATCCGTGAAGTTTCGCTAGCTAATTTCATTTGACCCTGTATAATAGGTCCTAAATTTTCATATCTCAATCCAGAATATACTATACTTAGTATATTTTAAAGTTAGTCATGTGATTCGTAGCTCCGCTCCCCCGCCTGAGCGACACCATGATATACGGAGATAAAGAACTCCATTATACTACAATGACCATAGAAACACCTTTGTTGTAGGTGATAACACTGATAACATTACACTTACTGACCTGCCGGTGGAATTAAATTGTCAATCTTTGAGGCAGATTATGGGAGGAGGAGAATGATGAAGATTTAGAAGAATATTGCATGCGCAATGCAAGAACGAAAAATAAACATTAGGTTTAAATATTCAGGGTTCAGATACGATTTTCTGAAAAATCTGCCATGTAAAACACTTCATTAGGAGGACAGAGTACTTTAAATTGCAGGTAAGGTTAAATTAGCAGCATCATAGATAAATAATAATAATAATAATAATCTAAATATAAGTACAATTATGATTTACATTAATTACAATCGAGGAAAGTTAAATTCTAACTGTAATCACCACCTAAAACACCTACACCACCACCACCTACAAAACTCAAAAGATATATAAAACTTAATTTAATATATGGGTATGCTCGCCATGTTCTCTTCTGTATCCAAAAATTATGTATCTATCTATGCCTGTGACTCTAAAAGATCTAACTGAAAAGTCCAGTCTTCCCTGAGATGTTAGGTTAGGGCAAAAAAAAAAAATCAAACCTAAAAGTCTAGTATAATATAGAAGTAATTTTAATTTTATGGATCTAAAGACCTCCGCTCAAAACAGACGTTTGCAACAGTTAAAAACAAAAGTAACATTTTATCATATAACTCTGTTTCTTTTCATTTCAAAATATTATAACGCTTATCGCGCCATAAGCTTTCTCATTCCCTCTTTTTATGGGGGACATAAAACGTGGGACGAAGCTGTGACGAAATTATGTACCTACCTAAAGAAAAAAATCCCGACCAATCATTTTAAGGTTTACTAATTTGCTGCATAGACTTAGCTCGGTTTTAAGCCCATGCGGTATACGTTTCGTTACTATAAAATTTCAACTTTTAATGCCATAATATACTTGTGGAGCCCAGTGGAAAGGGCCGTGACTTACGAGTAGTAGCTCGTAGGCTCGAAGCCAGGCAGGCACTTTGTGTAAATTCCTTCATCACCACTGCTTTCATAGCGGTGAAGGAAAACATATCGTGAGGAAACCGGCATGTCCTAGAACCAAAAATTCGAAGACATGTATCATCTACCAAACCGCACTGGGCCCGCGTGGTGGATTAAGGCCCAGTACATCTCACAGGGAGGAGGCCTGTCCCGGCAGTGGGAACATTATAAAAGCTGATTATGCTAAGCTTAGGATTAATATGCTATCAAATCTTATGAATCAAACAACTGGAATAGCTATAGATAATAAGATATAGTTTAACACCCATGCACGTAAAGGCGCGGGCCCACCACAGCGCATGCTGTGCACGGGCACGTGGCGCATTTTAGCTGCGTGTATTAATTTGGTTGACAACATGGGTCTACGTTTCCACTGGAGTACACGAAGACGACCCACGACTATGTATAGCGTGGCACGGCACACGGAGAGGCTACGCACGTGCCACTGCAATCCACGTACACGGGCTTCACTGCGGGAGGTGGGACGGGCGGGGAAGCGGACATAAGAATCGTGGGTCATATTCGTGTACTCCAGTGGAAACGTAGACTCACGTCGACAACGTTGAGCTATGAAACCGCCTATTCGAGCAAGCCACGCGTGTATCAATGACGTCAAATCATGCGTAGCCTCTCCGTGGGTTGCAGTGGACACAACCACATACATTTTCTTACAAAGCGAAGCTTAATACACGTGCGTAGCCTCTCCGTGCGCCCCAGTGGGGCCGCGCCTTTAAGCCGTTGGTCCGGACTGTCATTCGTGGATCTTTGACAGTCGTTACGGGTAGCGAGAAGCCTGAAAGTGTGACAACCAGTCTTACCAAGGAGTATCGTATTACCCAGTAACTGGGTTGTGGAGGTCAGATAGGCAGTCGCTCCATGTAAAATACTGGTATTCAGCTGCATCCGGTTAGACTGGAAGCCGACCCCAACATAGTCGGGAAAAGGCTAGGCAGATGATGAAAAAGAGTTAGCTAGTTTATTTTGTCGATATTGAAACTGGGTGTTACAGCCATAAAAATGAGACTTATCTTAAGATGAGCCGATTCTTATTAAGATTACAGCTACCCATAACATTTGACAAATATGACAATCATCATCAAGGAAATCTTGAAGGTGACAACGTCAAGAAATTGGCCACACTTTAAAACTATTACTGGAACATTTCGGCGGATCGAACGGCATTTGTCTAGAGGCTGGGCCGCACGGTGACACCAAATGTCTCGATTATTGAGGACGGTCCTCATTTCTATAAAGTGATAAAGCAAAGATGTGGAAATATTTTATTATAACCCTAATATAATATATTTTTTTACCCTAGTTAGCATTTATATTGTAACAGTTAATACAATTTTGCGTGTACTTTATCAGGCCATAAGCCCTAATCATTTAATTTATAACTCATTGTGATTCTTTGTCATTTTCAGCGGCATTATGATTTTAATACACCTAAAACACGCTACGTGGGTGTTTGTATACATTTCTGTTTTTTTACTATTGACGCAATACTTTGTTTTCCTTTGTTTCTGTTAGTTAGACAACTCACTCAAAAATACATTACGTTCACAGTTATTTTACCACATCACTGTCTAAATCACAGTGATCTTTTTCTCATTCTAATAATGTTGCTGTTGGATTAGGTTAGGTTACCACTGACAAAATAATTGTGGTCTTTATCCTCATAACAATAAGGTTGCTATTGTCAGAGGTACTATCGTAACTGTGAACAGACTGTACAGATTTGACAGATTATAAAACAAAATAAAGTAAATTCTGTGAGCCGCCACCGCCGATGATCGTTTTCTTATTTAAAGCCTGCAGTACTTAAATCGGAAAATCGCAGCGAAAATTATTTTATAATCTTTCTACAAACCCTGCTATATTTAAAGCAGGAAATTTCAAGAAACTCATTACATCCAGCTGCACTTTTTATGAATTCCACTTTACCACTGTACAACTGGCGACACTAGCTCCCATCGCCCCTCGGATTACCCGACAGAGGGGAGACATTTACTAGTGACATTCGGAGTATTTATTCGCATAATAATAATTCCTCAACACGGCGACGGGGACGTTCCTCCGTGAAGAGTTATGGCTGGGGAGACACCTCCGAGGTGACAGTGTTGCTGTTGGGAGAGAGAGGATGTGACGGGGATTTTAAGGCGTGGATGGCGAAAATGAGATAAAGTCATTGAGCTAATCTAATCCTATCCTACTTCCTTCCTACTTCCTACTATTCTATCCTATCCTACTAATATTATAAATGCAAAAGTTTGTGAGGATGGATGGATGGATGTTTGTTATTCTTTCACGTAAAAACTACTGAACGGATTTGGATGAGGTTTCGCACACATATAGTTTATAACCAGGATTAACACATAGGATACTTTTTATCCCGATATTCCCCCGGGATCGAAACTTACGCGGGTGAAACTGCGGGGCGCAGCTAGTAATAACTATTTCACAGTGAGAACTTACTGAGTTTTAACTCAAATTTATTATATTTTCAGGTATTCTCTTTTGAAGACACAAAATACTGTTTTTTACAAGAAATAAAAAGATGAATACCTATAACCACAACAAGTATCTACAACATAAAAAATAATAATGAAGAAGCATAGTTTGGCCTACCTACTTCAAAATTTTTAAAAGTTGAACATAACAATATATATACGATGATATGATATAATAGCCCCCCCGACCGATTTCGGTCATGGTGGCCAATCTCTACGGAGATTAGCCAGGTACGCAGGAGATATTATAGTGCACAAGTGTGCGCGCAGACACAGGTGCACTCCCTCTTCCCTCACTCTCATAGTCAGACCCGAGCATAAATGGCGGGACGATCTTGACGCCTATAAGTATGAGCGATTGTTCCATATTGACTCAGGGTCGAGTTAAGTAGAAAAAGGAATGGGAGTCCTTTGCTCTGCAGTTGGGCAACACGGGCTGATTAATATTATTATGTTAACCTGAAAACTTCATTTCTCCAATGTATTAAGGACCAAAAAATTCGCATAAAACTTATTAACATTAGATTAAAAAATCGTGACATTCTTTCTACCATCATTATTATTTAACAAAACGGTACCTACACCCTTTCTAGTTAAGTCCTCTGAGTTACAAATTTCTTACTGTAGCGGAAAGTAGTCTCAAGTATACAAGGGTACGTCCACACTGCTCTCACGATCGGCGTCCACCTTAAGATTAAGGCATTAACTGGAACACGCGGCGACGGCCTACAGACGGCCGATGTTACGAGTATACCTACATAATGATAACATGGATGTAACTGATGCTGGATTTGATGATGACAATGATAAAGCTGAGATAGGACTGTGGTGATGACAATGGTGGATTGTGAAAAGGTACTTAACTAGAAAATAATGAAAGAGAATAAAAAAGAAAACAGAATTAACTAAACAAATTACAATAGAACTAAAAGTTTAACAATACCTACTATTGAAGCTCACTTTAATAGGTTAAAAGAGTGTCCATGGAGTTCCTTGCCCTTTCTTCTCCATAGGTATTTACTACACTTTAGAATGGGCAACTAGCTTCATCTTTCTGACTGACCGACCCCTTGACAGTTTAAAAGTGCCTGTAATTGGTTTACTTGAAATAAATGCTTTGAATTTGAGTTTGAGTTTGAAAACAAACATACAGTCCACCTTTCATGATAGTAAGTAGCTAGCCGCCGACCGTATTAAATATGATGTAAGGATATTTTGTAAGTTGTTGCCAATAAACACCATCAAAGACAGACAAATTTTCGAAAATAATGTTAACACATTCTTTTAACCTACACAAATTATTCGAAAAGAATGTTAACATATTATTTTAACCTAAGTACCATTATTTTAACCTACACAAAATTTTCGAAAAGAATGTTCACACATTCTTTTAACCTACACAAATTATTCGAAAAGAATGTTAACATATTATTTTAACCTAAGTACCATTATTTTAACCTACACAAAATTTTCGAAAAGAATGTTCACACATTCTTTTAACCTACACAAAAGTTTCGAAAAGAATGTTAACACATTCTTTTAACATACCATTATTTTAAACTACACAAAGATTTTTAATGGTTAGGTTTGTGAAGGCTATAAGTAAGTAATGAAAACCGGAATAGAACAATATTTTTCCACAAACATAACATACATAATCAGCCTCTAATTTTCCCACGGGTGGGGTACAGGCCTCCTGCGTGGGACAGGGAGCGGGCCGTAATCCACCACGCTGCCCATTACGGTTTGATAGATGTCACATATCTTCGAATTTTTGATTCTTGGACATGCCCGTTTAAATAATTAACCGAACCTACGACCTACAACTCGTAACTCGCGTTCATTTCTGCTGCTCCACAAGCATATTATGGCATTAATAGCAGACAATTAAGTAAGGAACCACAATTATTATGCAAAATTAGAAACCCAACTATTAACAGAGGTGTTTGAGGAGAAGGGCACTTAGTGGTGAAATCCCCTTTTTACGGAGTTAAGCTGATATAACTTAACCACTATAACACATCCAGTTTCCCTAACTCACAATCATGTAACCATTTGCGGTGTCCTAGTATTACAACAATACCCATGATTACCTCATCATCAAATATCTTAGATTAAGCTTGAAGAATTAACTTGTTACTGTCGACTTGTACCCTTCAGCTTTTGAGGGTTAAGATCCGAGGAAGGGACGACTATTTTCGAGTTGGAATAATAATATTAGTTTTAGTAAGAAATATTGGGACCGTTTTACTAAAGGTAATTCAAATATTTAACGTATCAAATGAATGGACAGATGCATCGATCTACTATACTTATTTATCTCTTTTTGTTAAAACGATATAATTTCCTAATAATAGCAAATCAGTAAATCGTTACGGGTCGTCAGAAGCCCGAAAATCTGACAACCAGTCATATCAAGGGGTATCGTATTACCCAGTGACTGGGTTGTGGAGGTCAGATAGGCAGTCGCTCCATGTAAAATACTGGTATTCAGCTGCGTCCGGTTAGACTGGAAGCCGACCCCAACATAGTTGGGAAAAGGCGGGCAGGTGATGACGAGCAAATCAGTGAATCACGAAATTTTGGGAGGTGTAGAACGGTATATTCTAGTAAGTCTTCCTATTTCTTCGAAAGCAGTAAATGATTGTAATTATAATATCGAGATCGGGAATCACATAATAAATATAATATACTGTAGACGAGGTATATTTATTTACACCAGAAAATACATAACAAAAAAAAACAATCATTACTACAAAACATACAATGGGCGGCCTTATGATGTCGAGGTGACGACTTGAGGAGATTTTGGGATTAACTCGCTTCTTTTCTTAAATATTATTTTCTTATAATTTTAATTGACTTCAAGTTCCCATTTGTTTTGAATACCAGCGTCACACGAGCGAATTCACGGGCTCACACAGTCTGAAATATTTACCTAGCCAAAATGCATTTGGTGTACAAGGGTACAAGTTCGATCAAAACCAAAAAACATCAAACAACATTTAAAAAAACCCCTACAAGGAAAAGTGTGGGTGGAAATCTTCAAGCTCTCTCACAATGGTTCACATAATAGAGCTCGAAGCCAAGTGGATATATTGCTCGCGATAAAAACGTATCCATCCCGATATGCCCTCACTAAATCACCACTTAATAGTCGAGGAGCTCGTAAATATGTCAACAGGCTCCAATATCTAAAGATGTATATGTGAGGAGATCTTTTTTTGTGCGAAGTTGCAGTGCGTCAGGATTTGTCGATCTTACTTCGTGTGTGGTGGGAGATGGATGGGACGCAAGTGGGAGGTGCGTTATCGGCTGTAATTGTTCGCTTGATTTGTGCCTTTTTGAGCGGGGGTTACTGTAATTGCGCCATGTAAAAGTTTATCTTTTATGTGTAAAATAATCTAAAAGTAATAATTATAAGATTTCCTAGAGCTAGTTTGATAATATTGATCTTTTTTAGAGTTTTGTTGAATAAAACGCGGTTTTATAACCGTCAGAGGTATTATTAACACGTTTAACTTATTGATCTTTCAACGGATGAAAATCACTCCGAACAATAATTTTCGGAATCGAATAGCAGAACTCTGTCACTGTGTACCTACTTATAAAGGTATCTTCTGACGGATTTCGGCTTTTCAACGAAACAACTACCGTTTTGCTTAGATTCAAGGGTGTAGGTCAAATAATTTTATCACAAAGTAAATAAAAAAGCAATTCACAAAATAAAATAAAAATACACACAACTATAACCCAACAATAAACGCTGACTCACAACCGCTATAGCTCAACAACAATGCTCAGAACTAATTAAATTCAAATTAATCGTTAAAAAAAAGGAATCACGTCAAATTGACCGTAAAATTTCAAGAAAGAAAAACAATGGGGTACCGACGATAACGGCGCTGGACTTAAATTAAATCTGAGTCGTTTCGACGAACCCTTCACTTTTGTAAACATACGGACTCATATTGCTAAACCAACTGCTGCGGGTGTAAAAATAAGGGTTGTTTGTACAATGCGCTACAATCTTTAATATACCGGTTACTTATTTTATCAGTAAAATTAGAAAAAAGTTTGTATCTTAGAACTTGAAAGTATAATTTTTTAATTGACCCTAATATTTCCCGTGGTCTAACGAAAATGTAGTATTTTCAGGTATAACTCAGTTCTAAACATATTTTTTAAGCCTGGACGACGACATTACGAGTATCAAGCTATAAATTTCCAGTTTTAGCTGATCTCGCATTGTATAGGCTTTTCTTACAATGAAAGGTCAGCTTATACTTATACTGGAACAGCTTGATATATCGTCGTGCGTACTCCATTTTCACACTAAATTAAAAAGCATGATTTCTCATTAATCATTCTAGACCTTAAGTTGCCTGATCACTCATACCAACGTATCCTAAGATTTTCAACAAAATAATCTACCAAAAAAAACCGCTAAGCGTTCCCGCTCGAAACTCTTCCCCACTACATTTCCAACACGGAGGGTTAACTCTAAACTCCGTCCAAGGTATGAATATTTACGAAAGCATTAATTATTTTTTAACTTTCTTCCCGCTTTAAGAGGCTTTCTTAGCGTAAGGTGGAAATACCCAATGACTGTTGTTTTTAGTTCGTGAAGTAAAGTATACCCCATTACCGTCCAATTCCGAGGTCCTTGCTTACTAAATCAGGGAAAGTAGGAGAAATATTAGTTGAGGAATTTTTAAGCTGGATTTAAGAATAGTTTAGTAGATATGAAGTTTGTAGTTAAAAAAAAAACATTCGACTACTGAACTCGCCCTCATTTCTTCGACTCAAACTATTGATATCGACAAATAAACCTATTTAGAAATTTTGCCTAAAATCAAATTTAAAAAAAGATCATTAGGTGAACAAGTTATAAACACAAATCATCAATTACTCAGCCTAACGCTAACTTTAACAACAATTAATTAACTTATACACGCACATAATTTTTTTTTATAAATATTTTTATTCTTTGTAACTTACTTACGTTCCAATTTTCGATATTACATTATGACTTCGTAAAGGTACGAAAGTTTTGTCAAAAAACCACCATTCACCACTAAGTTGCACTGTTCATCCATTCAAACCCAAGCCCCCACCAACAGTTACTTGACATGCACAATTCCTAAGTTGCAATGGTCACCCATCCAAATCCAAACCTCAATAACAGCCACTTGTACTTCTCGCACGTCTCTCTCTTGCCACAGAATCCCCAGTATCTCAGTTTTTCGAGCAAACTTCGATATTCCATAAGGTGCTACAAATATTTTATTTTTCTTATTACTCAATTAACAAGGCGAGTGTTATCGGTCGGTAGGCCTGCTAGCATTTAAACCAAATAACAGCTAAACAGCGGTCACCCATCACCGTCCCAACCTGAGCAAATGTTGCTTTACCCACACATTTCTTCCCCAAACTTTAAATATCTAAAAAAGTCTACCATTATTTACGAGTCCATGCCACAAATCTTCTCAATTGATCATAACAGCAAAACCACTCTAAGTTGCAATGGGCGGTCACCCATCCAATTCCAAACCTCAGCATCACACACTTAACTTTTCCCTTTTCTCAAACAAGGAAATACTTGAGTGAGAAAAAGCTGCAAGTAGCCACCGCATCCCCACTATCTCAGTTTAAACTTTGATATTCCATAAGGCGCCACAAATATAAGTTTATTTTTCTTATTACGCAGTTAACAAGGGGTGTGTTATCGGTCGGCAGGCCTGCTAGCAGTTAAAGCGAATTTATACTTTCGATTATACTGGGCTGTGGATGAATAAAAAACAAATGAGCCAAGAATTTGTTGGTACGCTGCGCTGCGGCGGACTGTGTTGGATTAGGGTGGATGTGGGTAGATTTTAAAATTAACTTTAAAGTTTTTAAAAGTGGCATCGAAAGTATAGGATCTTTGAAGAAAAAAATTGGGAGATATTTTAGAAAAATATTCGGCTTTATTTCTTTATACCTAGCCTGTTAAGGGATATGCTAAGAGAAACTCCTCATTAACACTCGTCTGAGTTAACTGAAGACAGATTTAAGTGGGAAAAAATATTTTTTGTATGATTACTTCTCTTTAAATGGATTGGTGACTACTATAGCATAAACAGCCCAAATTCCCACTTCTGGGACGCAGGCTCTCTATGAGAGGAAGTGGGCTATAATCTACCACGCGGGCCCAGTGCGGGTTGGTAGATGTCACATGTCTTCGAATTTTTAGTTCTATGGCATGACGGTTTCCCCAATTTTTTCACCGTTTTGTCGTCCAGTCGCCGTCTATCATAAATTTCTCACACCACACCAGTCACACTACCTTGAAGAATTTAAAACTTTAAAATTATATAGTTAAAACTTTAAAATTATTTATTTAAAACTTTAAAATTATATAGTTAAAATATAGTTACTCGACTGTTAATTTTTTCTAAAACTATACGTGTATACCAATAAGTCATTCGTGTTTACATAAAGTTACCGTTTTGTGAAGCTGTAATATTATATGCCCTACAAATGACTACCAGCGCAGTCCAAATACTATCACGGCAAAGTTAGATAAAAAAATATGTAAGTATATATGTGGGATAGGCTCAATTTCTCTTAAATAAAACCCCCGATTTCTTTTAAATATTTATATTTATTTTTCCATCTTTTCTCTAACGTCTTTTCAACCTCGTTCCCCTTTACAGCTGTCCCTCTTCTACCTTTTTAAACATTAATTCACTATCTCTTTCACTTTTTGGCTATTTCGTACATTCATCTCTGTCACTCGTTTAGGCTTCACATCTGTCATTCATCTTCACGTCTCAATTCACTATCCTGTCATAACGTTCCGTTCCTACATATATATATTTCCAGTTTAAAATCCTCATTTTAAATTCCGCCCAAACAAAGTTGTATCGTATTATCCACATTAAAATATCGTCGTCATCCGAAGGCGCAGACCTAAGCTATTATATTTAATGTGTATGCTTGCTTGATTTGAACGTAGTATCAAACTCCAGCATTCTTTGTCTCTTAGTAATGTTAATTTGTCGTGTTTTCTTGTTATTATCAAGTGAGCAAATTAAACTTTACGATTTTGCATACTTATTTGTAATGAGCTACGCTACGCCTACGCTGCTACGCGCCTACGCGGCTACGAATAGGGAGCTACGGCGCTACGGATTGACAGAGACGTGGGATTAGGAAAATTGTGAGTTTTCAGAGAAGTTAATTATTTTATAGAAAACAGTAATTTATAATATTGTTTTGTTCTTTTAACAATAAATAATTTTCACATCACAATCTATTTTTTTTTTAAGAATTGTTTGTACGAACTTTTAAAATGTTAAGTTAGTTTTCTCGTTTTTAAACGAATGCAAAACGACTTTAGTCTAACCTACTCGAACATAATTTAGTGATTATAGTTACACATGTTTTAAGTAAACTAATATCAAATAAACTTGCAGTGAAATAAACACATTACCTATTTAATTTATTAGAAAAGTCACAAGGACTAATTTCTCAAAAGTTTTCTCACAAGAGTAGCGACAAAAGTTTGACCCTTCTTCGATAGATGGCGTTTTGCCGTGCCCCTGAATCGCGCTATGGTTTCGTTACAACCCTACCGGTTACACTGCAAAAATCGCCGCTCCACTTAGCCTGAGAGCGGCGATGATGATTTGTTTTATTTTTTTTTTTTAATTTTTATTTATTTTCACTTCAAAAACACAAACATCAGTGTAGCCCTGGCTCTTGTACTAGGAGGTCCTGTATCACAAGAGCCAGACCTCTCAATTTACAGAGAACATGATATAGAAGCTCAGTAGACAAAAAAAAAAAATCATTGTAGTTATGGCATGCAAAGAAGGTAAGTTTACAATTATACAGTATAAAAATATAAAAGATAAAAAGTGATACCATAAGAGTTTACATTTTTTTTTTAAATTTAAGTAACCACTGCGTTCTGTTTAGAGTCTGGGTAAGTGTTACTGAGGTGTATGTGAGGGTGTGTGTGTGTGTGTGTGTGTGTGGGAAGTGTGTGTGGGGTGTGTGTGTGTGGTGTGAGAGGGTGTGGGTATGGGTGTGCGTGTGTGTGTGAAAGTAACAAAGTCTCATGAAACGCTGCTGAATAGGTTTTCTGATTCGTCATAGTCGTAGTTTTCTAGCCAGTGAATAATAGTTTTTTTGAATTGGTAGTTGTCAAGTTTTTTAAGTTGTCTGATCCCCTTTTCGTGGCCGGTTTTATTGTAAAGTCGTGGTGCAATATATTGGTAGTGTTTGCTAGCGAAGGCGCTCTTGGTACCTTCAACTGGGCACCTGTCAATCCTCCTGGATGAGACAGGCAGACCTGGGATGACTTGTCGGTGATATCTTCGCAGGCATTCGTAAAAAAAGAACTTACGTACGCTAAGTACTTTGGCTTTTTCGTATACCTCGGTCGTGGGTGTCCGGTATTTCAGTGACAAAAGTACTTTTAGCACCGCACGCTGGGCTCGCTCCAGCTCGATCATGTGGGTCTTGCCTGCCCCACCCCAAGCGCAAATACCGTATCCCAAGACACAATGGCATAAGGCTTTATATACTTGTAAATAAATAAATAAATAAATAAATAAATAAACAGAAGTTTTAGACTAGCAACATGTCTCAGGGTTTTAAAGATATGGATCAACTTGCGCACTCTTTTGGCAGTAACCGGGATATGATGTGTCCATTTAAGATTGTCGTCAACGATTACTCCTAGATATTTAATGGAATTCACTCTGTCTAGCTTGGGGCACGTGCAGGAGGAAAAGTTGTTGCTATTCCTATTGCAAGGAAATGTGTGGCTGCTAATTTTAAAGTTTTTGGGGCTTCCTGCTCTAGTTTTACTAAAACATAGATATTTCGTCTTGGAGGTGTTGAGTGATAGCAGACTATCTTCCAGCCAAGCTGTTATTTGGGAAAGACCCGCCTCACATACTGTTTCTAGACCTTTCCATGACCTGTCATGGAACAGAATGACTGTGTCGTCGGCAAACATCACGACATCTGCTCTATTATTATTTAATGACTTATATTTTTAACTCAGCGCTTGAGAATAACATACACACCAAAATCATAATGACTGAATGCAATAAAAGAGTAGGCACAGATAAAATGGATTCAGAGGAACATAAAACGCTTAAAAGTTTTCTAATGAAAATGTATAACTTGTGTAATTTTAAATTATTAACTGAATATAATATTTATTTATTATCTACAATAATTATTGTAAAATAAAACAATACAGAATAATTCAAAACTAACAGTGTTAAAACACAGAGTTAACTACAATTATTAGGTAATTAAGTTCCATAGATTAATAACATACTTTCGAGAACTGCTCTTCTCTTCTGCTTTATTAAAAAAAAAATCGACCAACTTCCAAACAGAAATCACTACAAAGTGCAAAATAACTGTAGTGTTGGACTTGGAAGAAATAAAACAAAACCAAAGACACCGACTTCTGAAACTAAAGTTATTTTGCACTTTGTAGTAAGTATTTGATGTCAGTTGCATATTTTGTAAAAAAAAAAGATTATTCAGTTTTAGGTTCACAAATTCGTGTACTACTAGGTGCCTAGGTATATGCACAGCAACTTTATTTAATACTAGCTGCGCCCCGCGGTTTCACCCGCGTATCCTATGTGTTATTCTGATGTATAAACTATATTACTGTAAAGTTTCATCAAAATCCGTTCAGTAGTTTTCGCGTGAAAGAGTAACAAACATCCATACATCCATACATACAAACTTTCGCATTTATAATATTAGTAGGATTCCGTACAATACCCATTCACAATAATATGTGTAATGTTCCTCGATGATAAATGCTATGGCATATCTTTGAAGTCAATGATCTGTTGACCATCAATAGGTAACTAACCAGTAATTTCCTTTGATCTTCAGTACAATAATCAAATCATACAACGTGCACTGTTCATTATTGAGGAGTTCCATTGTCTATCTCCAAAAGTTTTCATCAGATCTTTATCCAGTTTAAACTCTCTTCCAAACAAACAAGAATCATCATCCAAATAAGTTAACAACTGATATAAATGAAAATACATTTAAAAAAATACATACAAATGAACATAGAACCTCCTCCTTTTTTGAAATCGGTTAAAAAACTACCCCTCAACCGCCAACGCGATACAAGAGATCGAGTTATAAATCCTAATCCAATATCAAGCCATATCAATACACAAATATATGGATCCTGATGGGGACAAATCCGCAGACTTAACCCTAGTTTACGAGTGGCCACTGATGGACATTGACCGGTATCGGGGCGACCCAGCCAGCGTCAGTGTTGCTAGTTACACGTTTTTATGTTCCTTATTTTGCTAGTTAGATACCTACTGCGGGGCAATTGCGTAACATATTATGAATCGGAATCGGTTTCATTTTGACAGTTCAACAACATTCATTGCGTCATTTACGTGTTGAGCAGACAAATTTTTCGAACATATTAAGCAATGGATTAGCAATTTGCTTCAAAATGATTCAGATCCCGATTCATAGTGTGTTCCGCAATTAGGGTGTAGGTCCCGATTCTGTTGTTCACAAACTAAACTAAATTTAAGTTCAGTGCATCTTTTTCTTTCTATTTCAATATGAAAAGGACAGAAGGTAAATATTAGTTGAGTCCCGTCAAATTAGATAATCCATAGAGAAGTTTAGACGTGATTAAAAAATTGGCTACTTTCTAAAAATACGTCAATTTACGTCAGGCGCTGGCTAATTTGACAGGACTAAACTAATATTTATCTTCTGTCCTTTTTATTGTATAATGAAATAGAAAAAAAAAATATGCACTGAACTTAAATTTTGTTTAGTTTATGAACAACAGAATCGGGGTCACAACCAATAATTCGCTGTACCTACATTTGCCATGTAATTAATAATGCATACTTTATTGTTGTAAGCTAAACTTGTCTTTTTTTAAATATATTTTGTCTCAATAGTTTTTTGTTGTCAGTATTAAGCGCCTGCTACAATTAGATACGCAATATTTTGTTTAACAAAAAAATGCTATTCATTATTCAGACCAAAATATCTTTAGTATTTTGTTTATCATTGTAATTTTACATGTATTTATGACATTTAACATCACAGTAAGCCTGAGTTTAAGTTAACCTAAACTACTTTTAGCTCTTTCTTTTCATTTTAGGTACATACTACATTCGATACAGATATTGTGTAAAATTATTTCAAACTTTAAAAAAATATTTTGTTATTCAGAAAATAGATAAAACCCTTTATCTCTTGATTTTTCTGTTGAAAGCTCCTCGAACTTTAGTTTATTTGTTTATAAGTGTGAATACAGAAATAAATATATAAATAAACTGTAGGAAAAATATGACCAAGCTGGCAACACCAAAGCTTCCCCGTTTGAATTACTGTAGTTATTTCTTGTTTATTGTACCAGTATTGGACGGCCGTAGGGTTGGTCATTTTATTGCGTACGCGTCACTGTAGGGTTATACGATGTAGGATTTAGTGCGTGTTGGGATGTGTTGTTTTGCATCATCCTGACATCATCATATATTAAGTACTTATGTTTGTTCTGTTCTGGATGCCAAACTGGTTGATACTTATTTTCTTTATGATTAAATGCGTATGCGTATACATGTCTGGTTCGTTTATTGGTTATAGTATGTAGATTATTATTATATGAAAAGTACCTAATAGTGGAATACAATTTGTATTTAGAACTGGTTAATTGAGTAAGAGGAAGACTGTCCTACCGTGATACAGTTTCGACTAGTACGGAGGACAGTGTGAATCGAGTGCTTTAACCTAAATAACAATAACAGTGTAAGTAAGTAAGTTTAATAAGTTTAATAAATAAAAACACTAAGCGTCGGTCGTGGGGCCCTGGTGACTTGTACTACAGGCGTTGCTTGCAATGCCTACTTCAAGCACCAGTTTCTCTCAAATGTAAACTTATCCATAAGCTAGTTTTAAGCACCACTACTGTACATTTGTGGAGAGAAAAATAAACTTATTATTATTATACCTTATTCCTGAATAGGCTACCAAGTTTAAAGTACTAAGGGCTGATTGTACAAATATCTTTTATCCGCGGAATACAATTGACGTCTGACAATAATTCTAGTATTGAAAATCTGTCAAAAATTCAAAATTTATTCTCAGGATAAAACTTATTCTAGCTATACTCCATTTACAATAAGATTAAGATTAAAAAAACCTTTTTTACCGTCTGTTCAATCGATTTTGACTTCTATTCCGTAAGCATAAGGATGGCATTAAAAGCAGTAAACAGTTGTTATTGTAAGCACTTTTTTTGCTTTTAATGCCATCCTTATGCCTACGGAATAGAAGTCAAAAACAGTTGAACAAGCTGTAAAAAAGGTTTGTTTAAATGTCTAATCTTATTGTGAATGGAGTGTAAAGAAGTTTGGTGAAATTCGCCCTAAGTATTTTATAAAATGCCGTGTAGAATCTTAACAAGCAAAAAAATACTTTACTTGGACTTTTAATTTAAATTAATCATTTGAACTGTAATATATACAAGTAAACAACTTTACCATAACGTATCACAATGAGTAATCACCGATTTCACGTTTATAAAAAGTCAATGTATTGAAAATTATTTAGAATTATTTATTTGACATTAAAAAGTAGGTACATAGACACAAGGTGAAACTTAATTTAAGCGTGCAAAACTAAATGATAAATGACCCATAGGTATGCTAAGAAAAACCTGTATTATGGGGTTCATCGAATTAAAATATGAATTTAATAATCATTAGAATGAGTAAATCATCTTGTTAAGTTAGTATAATCCTAATGTTAAGATTTCATAAAATAGTCATTCAATAGGATTAATTGGTCTTAGAGAGTTGTATTGATGACTTTAATGATTATAATTATGTAAATACAATTTGTTACGGTCGCGAATCATATATTAATCAACGAAAAAAAAAGTAAATAAGTAAAATAAAATAAATAAGTGAGAAATAAAAATAGACTTTATTTTGTCGGATCCTTTGCACATAAATAACATATAAATCAAGTACTTATAAACTAATAACATTAAAATCCTATTATGAGTTCTGCTTATTAACCCTATATCCGCTCCGATGTCGCGAAATCTCCTGAAGATCGGTAACAATAGAAAAAATAATTGTGTCTATTAGTGACAGTTGAGCTAATTTGGCAAATGAGCTATTATCAGCTACCAAGTCAAGCTATCTTGTGACATAGGCTTCCTCTATTTCCCGCCAATTATTCCTGTCCAGAGCAGTCGATTTATTTATTTATTTAATCTTTTCGCACACAAAAAAGGTACAAAGGCGGACTTGATGCGGCGGATTCTATAGTCTTTCGAAAAAAACTCAGTTAAAATGCCAGTAACTAATATAATATTGTTACTGGAGGTGGCAATGCCTTTGATTATAGTCTGTAAACTTTTCTATGAAAAAAATCTTATCTCCTGTTTTAAAATAAAATTATTTCTACCCACAGCCTATAACAAAAGAATCCCCGCCACAACCAAAACGAGTATATCTACCCAATGCAACTTAATTCGGCAAAATTACAATCGTTCAACAAACAGTAGCCGTACCGATTAAAACAATTGAACGTATTTATTTCCACCATTATAACCCTACCAATGCATAGTGCACCGTAATTATCGTAAAATGCGAACATGTTTATGTATTTTTAATTCCGTCGTATATCGCGTTTGGTTGCGATGTAAAATGGCGAGGCCGGCTGTACGGAAATCACTACAATAAACTTGTGTTAATGTTTGAATTGTTATGTATCACTATTGTGTTAATATTGTCATGCTGAAGTGATATTTTTCAGGTTACCTAAATGTATTAAAAAATGTTCTACTAATTTTGAATAGACTTGATGCGTAATAAGAGAAATCCAAATCAGATGACTGAAATGGCTGATATCTATCGGGTTTTATTGCCAATAACCTCATTCTACGCTACTACGAAAATAATCTTTATGATGATGGAACTATCAAAATGACCTGATATAATATTTTCGGGTAATAACCTAATAACATAGATCTAACCCGATACTTCATAACTACGAATTTTACTGATAGTTTTTCTAACCTCCCAGACAGCGCCCGTCAGTGCAACGGTAATTCGCAATATAACCTAGCACATCCACTTCTTACCACCCATCCCTCGGCCGGGAGGATCGTTTCCATTATCCAAGCCACTTAGCTGACCCGCCCTGATGCAAGGTAGATCGTTGAAAATAGCACTAAATATAAACCAATAGCGGCCACTAACCGCGCGGGGTCTAATTACCAATAATTATCGTTTCGTGCCGTTTGGCCGGGATGCAGTTTTAAATACGCCATTTTGTTCCGCTACTCGGCTACTAATGAGTGTAACAGATCGCTTTTTGATAATGTTATTGATATGGCTTGGGGACCACGATCAGTTGAGATTTTCCGAATTAAATTAGTGCGGGTATGTGAAGTGTGAATTGGTATTGGGTCATCGTAATGCGGAATTACTGCCGCGGGCGCAGGGTTTAATTGTCAAATTGACAGCTCGTTTATTAATTTTTCGTGGCGCATTTTAAAGTTTCATTTAATAATTTATTTAAAATTTCACAATTTCTGTTAAGTATATCTTGGTATTCGCCTGACAGGATACTCAGAGAATTAGCGATCGCAATACAATCGCAATGAGATTACGTCTGGCGCGGATTAAAAAATAAATAGTTTAATTTGATAATATTTTACGTAATCTATGTTATGTTATTTATTTTTTTTTTTATTTCTGTAACTGCCCGTGACACCACAGCGGGCCCTATCAGAATAACAGCGCTGCGATATTTATTTTTAAATATCGCAGCATCATGCTGAGATAGGAGCCTTTTGGCCTCGTATAGGACTTTCTGTTTCATTTTTTATACTTTTTTAATTTAATTTTTATATAATTTGGTATTTTAATTTAGACTGTGTTTAGTTTAGTTTGTGATCCTCCTGTACGAGTCGCAATAAATACTTTTTCTTTCTTTCTTTCAATAATATTATGACGTCACGACCACAAGCACTGTCAAATGATGGATAGACTATGTGAAAGATGATATGGCTAGAAAGAATGTGACTACTGAGTCGACGAAGAATAGAGAAGTATGGAAGAAGAAGCTGATGCGCTGATCCAAAATAAATTGCGACAAAAGGGCAAGATAATGATGAAGACAGCACTGTCGTTCTGGGGCCCAAGTCTGCTATTTTTATAAATTCGTCATTCCAACACGATCCCATTGTCATTTTGATAAAAATTCGTAATCTGCTCAGTTCATAATGGTCGATCATTGGCCGGACAATGGTCTGAGAAAAACGACTACTAAATTTCATGCTAGATTTCATTTAATATATATTTTTACGTATTACGTATTAGTGTTTGCAATCTGAAGTAGTAAGAAGTTCGTAAATAGCAATAAACATTAGATTTATTCATTTGTCATTATGTACGAGATTACCATTTTATGCCATTTCTTTCAATGGAGTGTCAGTGGTTGACCATTGGAAAGTTATGACTTTGACGCCATTATATTAGTAGATTACCAAACTTGTCAAAATCAACAGTTATGGAATCAATGATAGATCATTCTGACACTATTGTAACAGCAGACTTGAGGCCCTGTTCCTCTTGTTACTGATATCATTGATACAAATAACATCACGCCTGTTTTCTCGAAGAGTTAGGCAGAAGTGTATCTCAAAACCAAAAGTCATTTATCCAAATTAGGCTGAGAATCAGCACTTTTCGAACGTCAAAATTACATAAGACAGTCCCGTAAAAGCCCGCCCTTCACGACTTTCAAGTGCTTTCGCGGGGGAGAAGAAATGGCGCATAAACTGTCTAGCTAAAGCTAGGATAAGTTAAGATACTAATCACTAAGTATTTTACAACACGTTGAAAAACCAACATATGCAATTGGTCACTTACAGAAGGTCAGAAAATAACGTCACATAACACAAAATCCGCTATACAGGTTGTTCCAAAAACAAATCCGGATAGTGGCACGGCGTACGTTGTCTACACGGTTGTCAAAATGTATCGGAGTGCAATAAAGTGCGTCGCAATACGAACCACGCCGTGTCCGCACGCCGCGGCGCGCCGTAACTCCGCACGTGCGGTTTGCTGCCGGACCGGACGGTATTTTATGGAGAGGATGATACCCGTTTAGATTTTTTTATTAGGGACTAATTGAGGCAGTTCTGTCATCTTAAGTTATTGAAATAGCCCACAAAATAAGCAAACTGAACTTACTGGTAATGGAATGGGCATGTAAGTCGTAGAACCGTTTGGATTCAAGTAAAACGTCCAGGCTAAGTGGATCGACAATCTTTGCAGGGTGGCTGGTAGCAGCTGGATCTAGTTAAATGGCGTACGTTAAAAGTAAATAAATGTTTTTTCTTTACCTAAGATGATGTGGTTAAGGAACGATAAACTGATATCAAGTGGTCAAACAAACAGTCGACATTGATAAACTGAGTTGATTGATGAGTTTACATGCAAAAAACTGAGAGTTTAAAATCTGTTGTTAAAACAAAGCACTGATAAGTAACTTGAAATTGGATCATGTTCAGTTAGTTTCCACATAATATACAGGGTTTATTTTCAAAGACCAGCCAAATTGAAGGATGTGGTAGAGACCATCAAACTGAACAACTTTCTCCATAGGACCAATATCGTAATCGCGAAAAATCTATCAACTGTCCATAGAAAACTTCAATAACTACTCGACCTAAACGTATGGGACGGCTGAATTTAGGTCGGGAAATAGGTCGTGGCTTCAAACCGAGGCAAGCACTTTACTTTGTGTAAATTATTTTATAACCACTGCTCTCAAAATGGTGAAGGAAAACATCGTGAGGAAACCGGCATGTCCTAGAATCTCTGTGTTCCATGTTATGGGTTTGGTTTCCGCACTAGTCCTTCAGTTGGACCATTGTGCGTGGACCATGGCGGCCGTCGGTGGTTATTCCAACCAGCCCACCTGCCTCCAGAAGCTGATTAGGTCTACTGGTTTGTTGAGAACATCTGTGTACGATCTGGGTGTCCCGAGAGTTTCTGATCTAATCTGGGTGACGCCTGTGCACTCAAAGAGCACATGCGTAACGGTTTCATCAGCCTCCATGCAAGCTCTGCACAGGGGACTGTCCGTTATTCCTATGGTGTGGAAGTGTTTATTTAGCGAGCAGTGTCCCGTGATGGTCCCCGTCACCAGGCGCAAGCCTTTCCTGTCCAGTCGCAATAAGCGCCTGGTTAGCCTGCCATCTAATGATGGCATAGCTTCCTTGGACTGCCTGCAGCCTGGTCCTAGAATCAAAAATTCGATGACATGTGTCATCTACCAACCCGCACTGGCCACGCGCGGTGGATTACAGCCCATGACCTCTCACAGGGCCGACTGGGACTGAATGGGCGACTAGAATCAATTCTATTTTTTAATTTTTAATTTTGACGTTCTAAAGTGCTTTTTAAGTGCTTATTTCAAATAAATGATTTGACTTTGACTTTGACTTTGACAGAGAGGAGGCCTGTGTCTCAGCAGTGGGAACATTATAGGCTGACTATGATAATGATTATAAATTAATTACTTACTGTTGGATTTAGAACCTAATAAACATAACCTAATAGTATATTTTTGTTCGCACGTATCAACAGCTCTAAACATTCTAAAACAAACTGACCAATTAAAACAAGGCAAGTCGACGTCGGCCATCTTAAATCTGCGCGGCCGTGCATTGGCAATATCTGAGCGGCACCTATTACTTCGGTGCCGGCTGTATGCGTACAACCCGCATACGATTTACTGTTATTTCCTTGAATACGATGCTGGTTTGCGTTTTGTGTGAGTATTGGATGCAGTTTTGAAGAAATTGTGACTGATATCAGAGGGCCTATTCTACTAATTTTCAAGAACGTTCGCAGTCTGATCTCAGTCTCAATCTGTCAAAAATACTTCAAATTTCCCTACATTTTGACAAGTTTTTGACATTTGTTTGTCGCCGAGATGAGACTGCGACTAGATTTTGAACGTTTTAAATTAGCAGAATTGGCCTACAGGTTATTGCTAGTTCTTTTAAGTTTTTGTCTGTGTTGGGTTCTGACTGTCGTGTACTTCTGGCGAAAGAGTAGCCCGTATAGGGAAACTTCGATGAAAAGTCGAAACTTATCTGAGGTATGAATCCTATTTTCTCAAACTAAGGCTTATTTCACACGTACCACGACCACACCACAACCACAACACTTGGGCGCGCGCTAGTCTGTGTGAAAATCAATAGATAAATTTACACGGACCACATTTTGCCGTCATTATCAACCACGTGTGTGATACCGACCACGTCGCAACCACAACATTAACACAACATTTTATAGGGACCACAACACAACCGCAAGAAGCCGCAGCAATACTATTCACACGTAACCACAGCTTGACCACATTTTCTCGCTGCGATGTGGTGTGGTTGTGGTACGTTTGAACGGGCCCTTGGGTTTACAGAACACCATGTGTGTTCAGGGCGACCAGGACAAATGATAAATGATAAATGATTTATTTCTGGTAGGTTTGTACAAACACTTTTACACGTCAATATTATTATTTTTTTTTTTAAACTACATGAGGTCGGCGTTTCCTGACTATTCTGAGAAGAAAGGCCAAAACAAACTCAGAGGTCACAGTCTTTTTTAAAGTCCAGACAAAATCTTGGTCAAATCAAGTGAAGACCATGTAGATTGGTGTCTGAAATGGTCTTTTGAGGAAAGAACCACACAGATTGAGCGGACCTGTCCAGTCAGTGCACGCAATTGTCAAAAATCGTGCAGCTCAACTCAGAACTTGACTGACATCGACGCTCAAACTGTAACAATGAATGCAGCACATGATCCCATGAGTTGAAATTTTTCATAGGTTATTAAAAAAAACCGGTGTTCCGCGTAGGTATTGGTTATAGATTGCCCGTCGAAGTCCCTGCCCCTGATCATGGTATTCTGTAAACCTTAGAAATACGAGTAGAATACGGAATTTTGACGCACAAAATATCGATAAATGCTAATACGATGCTACAAAATTACGATGCACGTTACTGCGAAAGACCGTTTCTGCGAAGCCACTACACTTCGGCTGAGGCTACAGTAGGCAGGGATTTGCGATGTGACTGGAAGAGCAAAACGAGAAAAACATGGTATGGCTACATTATAAGCGAAATTCCGGCGTATATTCAGCGATGATGGCTGATATGTTGATATAGCCGATGCCGTGATTACAGTAATATTGTTCCTATCGCATAAAGAAATCAAAGATCGCTAGTAATATTTGATGTACGGTGAGAATTCATTTACTTGTTTTAAACGCTCATGTGTCACAGGTCGCGTCGCGGCCTAATGTAGTCTCACCCTTCGATGCACGTTACCGCGAAAGATTGTCACTGCGATAAGTAACTTCGATGCATGTTACAACTCTCGATCACTCCTGTGTATTTCTTTCCATCATCCTCATAAGGGGACTACATGACCTAAAGCGCGGTCACTGTCGGGGCTGGGTCGAAAATAAAGAGAAGCGTGATGACACAACGCTGGTAATTTATTGCACAATATGAAGCAATTATCTATTTACAAAAAATGTTTTGATTAGACAAAAATATTAAGATACTCTTTGTATAATAATCTGACAAAAACGTATGAAAATTTAAATTTTGCGGGCTATCTAGTGCATTCTTAATCACAATCGTCAAATTAAAAATTCCTTATGGTGATTTAAAATTAGAATGACGGGTTTAAGTATTCAATCATAATTAAATTAAAACATTTAATTTGTAAGCAGCACTACAAATTGGCACCCACAGGTACGTTTTATCCATTTGTTTACATTTTTAACAGATTTTTTTTAAACAGAGCATACAGCACTTGCGATTCGCAGTCTCACCACTCAAGAACACGTTAGCTTCACCGGCCATCATTTGTAGTACGCACCAACCGTGAAGTCGTAGTAACTAAGCTTGATTATCGTAAAGTACCTACCTAATCTAACAATAATCATTAGGTACTACGCCTTGGAAGAAAACGTTATTATCAATAACAATAACAACAATCTTGATAAGTGCTGATAGTATTCAGCATAATCTAATAATAGTTCCATTGAACTTAATTAAAATCTTTATTGGTTCAGACGGATTATGATAACGCACTAGGTCACTTAGAAACTTCGAGGGCTATTCGGATCAACAACGTAGGTAACATAATGCCCATTGTCCATGATGCTACTCAAAAGTAAAGCCACATTTACACGATGCAAGTTTTTGTGAACAGTGTTGGCCAGACAGGGGCTTTACTTTGTGTAAATTATTTCATCACCACTGCTCTCAAAATGGTGAAGGAAAACATCGTGAGGAAAACGGCATGTCCTAGAACCAACATTTCGAAGATATGTGACATCTACCGACCCGCACTGGGCCCGCGTGGTGGATTACGGCGCAAGACCTCTTAAAAAACGAAATATAGAAAAAAATAAAATATGCCAAAGAGGAATGGAGCGAAGCTACATGAACCACAAGCTAAAGAACAGAATGAAAAACAGTACGATCAGAAGGAAGACCAAGGCAAAGGAAGTGGCCACGAAAGTGCTGGGCTTAAAATGGAAGTGGGCTGGACACCGGACGACAGATGGACAAAAATCACCACGAACTGGTATCCAATAGACATAAAACGCAGACGCGGTAGACCAAACAAAAGACGGAGCGATGATATCGCAAAGATAGCCGGCAGAACAATCAGCCGCCCACGTCATCCTGGAATGCGAGGCTGTGACTTCTCAACGCGCAGAAATCCTCGGAACAGTGAGGTCACTCCGCGAAGCCTGTGAAGCTCCCAGGAAGCTTCTGTGCTTCTGGGCGGAGTTAGGCTGGCTCTGTTAGCCAGAATCCCCACGCACAACGGACCGAATGAGAGTCTAAGTGCGGAAAAGGGAGTCCCATCATCATCATCATCATAGCCGGCAGAACATGGAGCAGAATTTCCAGAGATAGAACAGCTTGGAAATGGCTGGAGGAGGCCTGTGTCCCCGCAGTAGGAACATCATAGGCTGACGATGAAATTTCTTGCCTCTGGCATACAATAAATATTGAAGCAACAAATGACTTTCATCGTCTAATTAAACTCTGTTTAAACGATGTAACCTTTATTGATGCTTCAACAATAAATTACACCGTATTTAATAAATAAGACTTAACCAACAAATTTCGTAACATAATATCAATCACAACCTAAACCATTCTGAAGGATATGCTTAGGAATGCTTAAAAAATTGTCTGTTCAACAACGTAAATAACGCAATGAATATTGTTGAATTGTCAAAATGAAACCCATTCTCAATAATAGTATGTTACGCAATTAGCCCGCTGTTCCAAACTCAAATGAAGAAAGAAAAGAAAGAAACAAAAAAAAATTAATAGGAAAAATTGTCTGCTCAACAACGTAAATAACGCAATGAATGTTGTTGAACTGTCAAAATTAAACCCATTCCCAATAATAGTATGTTACACAATTAGCCCGCTGTTCCAAACGCAAATGAAGAAAGAAAAGAAAAAAACAAAAAAAAATTAATAGAAAAAAATTGTCTGCTCAACAACGTAAATAACGCATTGAATGTTGTTGACCTGTCAAAAAGCCCGCTGTTCCAAACTCAAATGAAGAAAGAAAAGAAAAAAAAAATGAATAGAAAAAAATTGTCTGCTCAACAACGTAAATAACGCAATGAATGTTGTTGAACTGTCAAAATGAAACCTATTCCCAATAATAGTATGTTACGCAATCAGCCCGCTGTTCCAAACTCAAATGAAGAAAGAAAAGAAAAAGACAAAAAAAAAATAATAGAAAAAGATTGTCTGCTAAACAACGTAAATAACGCAATGAATGTTGTTGAACTGTCAAAATGAAACCCATTCCCAATAATTGTATGTTACGCAATCAGCCCGCTGTTCCAAACTCAAATGAAGAAAGAAAAGAAAAAAACAAAAAAAAAATAATAGAAAAAAATTGTCTGCTAAACAACGTAAATAACGCAATGAATGTTGTTGAACTGTCAAAATGAAATCCGTTCCCAATAATAGTACCTATGTTACGCAATCAGCCCGCTGTTCCAAACTCAAATGAAGAAAGAAAAGAAAAAAACAAAAAAAAAATAATAGAAAAAAATTGTCTGCTCAACAACGTAAATAACGCAATGAATGTTGTTGAACTGTCAAAATGAAATCCGTTCCCAATAATAGTACCTATGTTACGCAATCAGCCCGCTGTTCCAAACTCAAATGAAGAAAGAAAAGAAAAAAACAAAAAAAAAATAATAGAAAAAAATTGTCTGCTCAACAACGTAAATAACGCAATGAATGTTGTTGACCTGTCAAAATGAAACCCATTCCCAATAATAGTATGTTACGCAATTAGCCCGCTGTTCCAAACTCAAATGAAGAAAGAAAAAAATAAAAAAAGAATGTCACAGCATTCTATTGAGTAGCGTCGTGGACGATAGGTCTTTTTGTGTCAACTCAGCCTATCGCAGTCCACTGCTGGCCATAGCAGTGGCGAAGGTACCATACAACTCGATTCCCGCCGGCTTCCCTTCGAAAATTCAGAACACAACCACTCTATAGTCAATTCATCATTGAAATATAATGCAACGGTTTATTTACTTTTTTTTTTGCTCCGGCTTACCTTTGTCATATATTCACCCTTCGCCACTGGGACATACGCCTCTCCCAGGCTGCGCACAATACTCTGTCCTCTGCCTTTCGCATCCAATCTGTCTCAGCCGCTTTTTTAAGGTCGTCGGTCCATCTAGCTGGCGGGCGCCATACACGACGCCACTTTTAGGTGTATCGGTCAAGTAATTATAACCCGAAGCTAAAGTTGCTTCCTGCCTGCTATGCGCTAGTGGCTAGTTTTGGTTCGCTTCCATTTCGCTTTCGCTGCAGTATGCTGACGGTGTAAAAGGGGGTTTTAAAGGTGTGCATAACTGGACTTTATCTATTCGGTTGTGTTCTTGGTTTGGTACCTTGGGATTTCTAACTTGATCGAATCATGAGGTTTTAAGAATGTATCTTTTCTGAGGAGCTTAAAAACACTAGAAATTAGTGAAGACAATCCGGACCCAGGTTGGCCGAAACAACGAAAACCTGTTCAGATGGAAATTCATAGACGACTCCGCTTTGGTGTGCAAATGCGGTGCTGTTCCACAAACGATGGGACACTTAATATCGTGTCCTGCGTGTCCTGTCAGCTGCACGTTGCAGGAACTGGTGGACGCTAGTGTTGGCGCCAAACGCGTAGCCGTATTCTGGGCCGAGTCCATTTAGATTGCCATCAACACGATAAGAAAAAGTGAAGATAATGACAGTATCGAATAAGATATTTGACCAGTTCAATGATTAGCTATCTAATTCGAACAGTTCTTTAAGCATCTGCAGGTTTTTCAGCACAAATCGATCTAATTTATGATACAACGTATAGTGCGCATTGCAGGTACCTATTTTTTGCTATTTTCATCCTTTGTTTATTACCTTTTGACTTGGCCTACAATAATAAAGGATTATAATTATTATCTTTATGTTCAAAGTAGACATGATTATAGTCACGTTAGTTCTATGATAGTGAAATAAAATCAATTTTTTTGGTCTTTTTTTTCTAACAAAACAAATTACCCCACAACACATCCGACTAATTACAGTGCGCGTATTAATCACGGCATTATTCGGCACGCGAGCGCATCCTTTCGATGATTATTATCACTAAATCATATTTAGTGCAGTCATTATCGCCTCTGCGCACGATATTATTGAGTGCGCTCATAATAAATAACAGCTATTGGGTGAGATTCTAATTTTACCCTCGTATTTTACAGTGGTTTCGCTGTGGCCTTCCGATTAGCTGCTATACAGATTAGATGATAAATTGGTGAAAATAATGGCGGAATCAAATGAAGGTGAATTGTTTATGAAATGAAACATTCCTAAAACAACGCGTATTTAATAAATAAATAACCCATTCTTTTTTTACACTTAAGACTGTGCCGACCGTACAGTGGCGCCCTCATCGTTTGTTTGGTTATTTCATACAATTTAGAATGAAAATGCAGAAAATAGGCACGTTAAGTTGTGCTTCACAAGATTATACGTTAATATTATTGGAAACGGTAGTTTTATATTGTTTAGTTTTATTATAATCCTTAAAACGGATAACAGTGGCCACTATATTCTGTTTTAAGGATTATGATAAAACTAAACAATATAAAACTACCGCTTCTAATAATATTAACGTATAATCATGTGAAGCACAACTTAACGTGGTTATTTTCTGCATTTTCATTATAAATTGGATGAAATAACCAAACAAACGATGAGGGCGCCACTGTGCGGTCGGCGCAGTCTTAATAAAATCCTCTACAGCTAAAGATTATTGCAAATATTTAAAAATTCTAATATTTTTTTTCTACTATTGAAAGCCTCCATTAGCCACCTTGGTCTGAGCAAAGTTACTTGTGTAAATACACACATCAAAAGTGTCTAGGGATCAAGCATTTTTATGCGGATTTCTTGAGATTGAGATGTGGCTTTGTAATAAATTTATGATTTTATAAATTTATATGGATCCTTTTTGGTGCATTTCATAATTTGAATCAGGAACTGTGAATCAAATTCGAGTAAAAGATGAAAATCAGCTGTCAATATTTTCCCTATAAAAACATACAACGCATTGAAGACATTATTAGTGCTACTGTTTCCTTACTACTGATTAAAACCAACGTTATTATGGAGCGGCGACGTCATTTAAGCAGGGAAGAAATGCTCAGAGCCGTGGGAATGATAGAAGCTGGTTCCCGGCAACGTACTGTGGCTTTAGCTCTGAATACAAGTCAGAGTGTTATCAGTCGACTTTGGACACGTTACCGAAGCACTGGTACCGTGGCTGAGCGCCATGGAGGACGGTATCGCTGCACCACACGGAGACAAGACCGATACATTCAAATCTTAACTCGAAGAGCTCCAACAATAACCGCCATGATGTTAGCCGTGAGGCTTCATCACTCTTCAGGGAACTTAATTAGCGACCAAACAGTCAGAAACCGCTTGCATGAAGTGAACCTTCATTCCCGAAGACCGCTACGGGTACCACCTATAGCAATGCACAATCGTAGGATTCGATATCAATGGGCTCTTGAACACAGAAATTGGGCAGAAGAACAATGGCGTTTCGTGTGCTTTTCTGATGAGTCTCGTTTTGGTATGAGACCGGATACAAGACGTATACGACACTGGAGAACCCCTGGACGCCAACAGCGATTAAAATCCTGCCAGGAAGTCCATCCTTATAGTGGTGGAACCATCATGGTATGGGCGGGTATTTGGATCGGCGGAAGAACTGAGTTGATTTGGATCAGAGGCAACCTCAACGCTCAAATTTATGCTGAGACGATTGTATCAGACGTCATCGTTCCTCTACAAGTGCAAATCGGTCCCTTATTTCAGTTAATGCATGATAATGCACGACCGCACACCGCAAGAGTTGTAAGACAGACTCTCGCCGCAGCTAACATCAATGTCCTGCCCTGGCCTGCTCAGTCGCCAGACTTGAACCCGATTGAGCATGCATGGGATATGCTACAGAGAAGAGCTCTGCCGAATATGGAGGGTATCCAGTCGCAAGAAGACCTTTTTTTGTTGTTGCAACGAACATGGGCGGCCATTCCACAGCGTGATTTGGATGAACTCATTTTGAGTATGCCAAACCGATGTTCTTGTGTTGTTAGTGTTCGCGGTAGAAACACGGATTATTAATTGTTTAAGTTACCCAATAAAATTTTAGAGAAAACTGTTATTTCAGTCTTTTTTTCGAACTTTTGTGTTAGTGGTTCAAATGTCAAAAATCCCTTTATTAGGAAAATGGCAAATTTCTTTATTAATGCAAAGGTGACTTGGTTTATCGTTACTGTGACAAACGAAAACACTTTTATTTGATGAATCCTTAAAGAAAATTTTAATTAATATCAATCAGGAGAAAAGTTATTGCAAAAATATATGTTGATCCCTAGACACTTTTGATGTGTGTATAACTTTAAATACAAATCAATCTTGCTGTACTAATTTCAAACCCAAATTACAACGCCATTTATGCCCAACTGGCATGACGAATAAGCATGGAAACGGCAACACCTAATGAACTAATAATCAAAAATTATTGCCACACTAAAACCTTATCATTACCAAAATTATAACATAAAACATGGCAACATTGTTCCAAACGCGACGCGAATCACACAGCCTATAGCCACGCTGACGGCTTTACGATCGTATTAATGCTAATTTCGGCAAAATTCGGGAATGCTCGGAAATGTTCGGCTCCCGAGTGCTGATGACGTTATGTCATTTTAATGCGAGCACCTTGTTTTGGTGATTGGGTTGTAATGACGTTATTTAGATATATGGTGTTGAGTGTATATTCGTAATGAGTTTTGTGATAGTTTTGAAGGTAATGTATTTCTGTTATTTTCTAAGCAGATTTTAAGCGCCGCAAAAATATTAAAATCACAGATGCAATTGAAACAGCGCGCAGAAGGGCGGTCAGTCGGTTTGCTACCAACCTTGCTGACTGACTAGTCTGCAGTGCGATTCTGTAATGCGGCCGCCACACTATGCTCCTCGCGCTGCTCATCGCATTGCTCGTCGCGCTGCCGCTATTTGCAGGACGACGTGCGGCATGACGAGTGATGTTACCACACTACGTCTCTGCTTCCATTCCTCGCTATTTCCCATGCCACCCGTCGAGTGTGTGGCAGGCCTATAACTATCTCACCGTGAAAAGTTAGGTGAAGTGAGCGTGGAGTGAGCTGTCAGTGTCATCCTGATGCTAGGGATTGATACTCTTGACAGCTCACTCTAAGCTCACTTCACCTAACTTTTCACGGTGAGATTTTTCCAGAATCGATCGGCTGTTTACAACAGCATGCGGAGTTGCAGGAGCAGACGTCAGCAGGCAAGTTCTTTCACGCAAGTGTTAAGTGACAGGATTAGGCCGAAAACGATTAATGGTGATGGGTACAACCCGTTTTGGTGGTGAACAAAATATTCGCACTTTACCTTGCAAGCGTATAGCATAATCAGCATATAACGTTCCACCTGCTGTGATGCAGGCCTCCTCTCTGTGAGAGGGAGTGGGCCGTAATCCACCACGCGGGCGTGTGTCAGTGCGGGTTCGTAGATGGCACATGTCTTAGAATTTTTGGTTTTAAGTTTTTCCTAAACACGATGTTTTCCTTCACCGTTTTGAGAGCAGTGATGATGAAGTAATTTACACAAATTAAAGCGCTTGTCTGGGTTCGATTCAACGACCTGCAACTTGTAAGTCAAATAACGGGATACATAACTAGACTACTTTACTATTCTTTTAGACAGAAGACTGTCATTTCAATGTCAATTTTAATCAGCAAAACGAGGGGAAATGATGATTCCTACTTTCTACGCAAGCACACCATTATAGATAGTGCAATCCACGAAGACGCGCCCCACTCTTCTTCCGAATCGTTAGTGGTTATCGCTAGTGTATTAGTTTTTTCGATACACACTAATTACCCACTAATAATAATTAGTGTGTATCAACAAAACTAAAACACTAGCGGAATGTTGCACACTTGTGCTGTAAGAATTAGGAAAAAGAGTGGGGCGCGTCTTCGTTGATTGCACGATCTGTAAGCCTTGACTAATAATCTCTTCATAGACAACCATAAAAGAGTCAACATCCTTTATGTAACCCAGAAAACATGCGCCAGAGCCAAAACTGACAGTATTTTCCTCAAAACGACAGCACATATAAAGTTATCAACTAATATAATTATCGAAATAAATTGCCGCTAAAATTGCGCACTAACCCATAAAACTAAACGCAATCAGTTCAAAAACTACCGCAGAGAGTGGCATAAATCAAAATTTAACAACGGCTAGTCGGCCTGGATGATTAAATTCATAGCTAACTGTAGGTTTATTGTGTGAACAGCAACCGGTTGCTGGGTTGTAGGGAGCGGTTGACAATTGTAGTGTTTTCAAAAAATCATCCAGTGTTAGGTGGTCGCGTAACGCCAGAACGGACAAGTAGATAATAAAACATTCAACCTTACACACTCGACCAATGATGCGTTAGTGTCGAGACATGCTAACGAAGTTACGCCGGCGCCGGACGCATCTTCCGTCAGATGTGCGACAACCCTAAGTTAATAATAATAATCTTTATTATCAAAGAGCCAAGTACAATTTGTCCATCTCAATCAATCATAAAAAAAAAACAATGAAGTGTAACGCTACTTATGCATTATTTGAGACAGAGTGTACGTCTGTGTCTGTGCTAGTATAAACTGTGTTACACACTGACAAATCGCTGCACTTATTAGAAGTTTTGGTAGACATAAAACATTACTTTAACATAAGTACTTAACACTTACTAAAATGTATGTAAGCAAGGAATAGGTGTGTGTACACGGTGTGGGTGTAAAAAATTTATGAATATAAAAGTTATGAATGGCTAGCTAAGTACGTTATGTCATACTTGCTGCTGATCTCCAGAAAAATTTAATTATAAAACTACTATCTGTTACTTATTAATAATCTAAACGAATATGTTAACATTAGCTGCAGATAGAATAAAGAAGAAGAAAGAAGTGTTTTAGTAATTCATATTTGTTAACTCCTCCTCCGACACCTTTAACCCACCAATAGTAAGTTGGAAGAAGAAGTAGCAAAAAAGGTACCCTTTCTCTAAAAAAATCTTCTTTCTATTCACGAGGGCGGGCCGTAGCATAACTGCTCTGGGCGCCTAATACCATCTCTTTGAGCAGTAGATATTATTTTAAACTTACTTCAGTGTAGAAAAGAGATGGCTATACAGGACGTATAGCTCTATCTGTTTCTCACACTGAAGTTTAAATATATCCTGCTATACGAGGTGAGATGGTGGTAGGCTCGCTGCAACCGATTGCTTCCACCAGTTACACGATAAGGTCCCGCGGGTGTATCCCCGTTGGAAAATGGCGTGGCCCCGCCATAATGAGCGCGCGATTGTCGTTGCTTTGATTTAATGACTCGAAATAATAGCAATCAATGCGATCGCTGAACGACTGCCGATATTTTTGCGATACACGCATAGGGTGTTAGGCGCTTAATTTTGTAATAAGTCATGATAGAATTAAAGTAATTTTATGATGAAATGAATTGGTAGGTACTGCGAACCCAAAAATGTTCTTGCTATATATAGGTAAGTATTAAAATTATCTGGCCTTGAATAAAGTTTGGTAAAACTTTTTGTGAAATATTCAATATGTTGTATACCTGCATACAAAGTTTTAAAGCCTCGTAAACTTAAATATACTCTTCTCAAATTATATAGTGATTTGATAAGGTATGATTTTCCCCCGTGTCTAACTAACTTTATCTTATTTTCAAACCATAGTACTTTTAGTTTTTGTCAAATAAATAAAAAAACTCGCTTTCAAACACCCTATACTGTTCACCGGGTTGACATCAGCCCGAATAATGGAAGCGCATTATTTTGCGTCTAATTAATTTACGATAATGTACTGATACACCGTTAAATAATATATCATCAATCGTAATTTTATATTAATTTCATTATATTGCCATCAGTTCGACTTTTCAGGATATTTACTTACCACATTAATAATTATTCTGTGGTAGTACTACGATCTGAACTTAAATCACACATCATGTACGAGCAATAAAAATCCAATGTTGCTCTCCAGCATAAAAGTTAGAATCAAGACGTTTTGAGAAAGTCTTCAAAAGCTATGGAGAGCAATGGTGGTCCATTGGTAACGACTGTGTCTTACGAGTTGTAGGTCGTAGGTTCAAATCCAGTCAGGAGTTTTAATTTGTGAAAATTATTTCATCACCACTGCTCTCGAAACGGTGAAGGAAAACATCGTGAGGAAATCGGCATGTCCTAGAACCAAAATTTCGAAGACATGTGACATCTACCAACGCACACTGGGCCCGCGTGGTGGATTACGGCCCACTCCCGCTCACCAAGAGGACGCCTGTGTCCCAGCAGTTAGGACATTATAGGCTAAATTATGCTTCAAAAGCTATGCAGAAAAAACGTTATAAGACTAACCTCGGTGTCCAACAATTTGGTAAAGTTACAGAAAGTCTGCTGTCAAATCCAAGCTAAATGCTGTGAGCTGCTGACCAAAATAACAACAAGCAATTCTATTTTTACAAGACTATCTTCTTCTTATTCTTCATGTCGCTGGCACGACCGTATATTAGATCTTGTTGGCCCAAAACTTCGCTACCTCCACGACGTTGTCGGTGGCAACGCAGAGATCACGTAGACTGAATGTTTCAATCATGACAATATAGACAACAGATCAAAATGAAACGACTTTTAAAGACCAGCAGTGCTATTCTATAAAATCTCACCTTGAAAACTTAGGTGAAGTGAGTTTAAAGTGAGCTGTCAATGTGTCAATCCCTAGCATCAGGTGGATTGATAGCTCACTTTAAGCTCAGTTCACTTAATTTATCAAGGTGATCTTTTTACAGAATGGCACCTCTGCAATGCTATTCTATAAAAATCTCACCGTGAAAACTAAGGTGAAGTGAGCTGTCATCATTCCACCTGATATTATGGATTGCTTCCATTGATAGTTCACTTCACGCTCACTTCACCTATGTTATCACGGTGAGGTTTTTACAGAATCGATAGGCAGGGTATGTTTGGTTTTGTTATTCCTAATACTTTTCTTTATATTTATTGCAGTTATCATTTACCGCTTGGAGTACTGCCCACTTTGTAAGCTAAGACCGTGCCGATAACTTAGACAATATTCAACCACAATAAATTTGACAATAAAACATTGACAAAGAATTATCATTTCCGAACTTCTGCACTCAGAACATAAACGACACGAACGTTTCAACAAATTATTGTCTGGACATAAAACTCCCAATTGGCAAAGATACAGTAATAAGTATAGAGGATAGAAGATATCTACTTATCGAAGATACGGAACCAACAAGCCGTGACGCAATAAACCAATAAAATAAGAATATAAATAAAAATAACTGCTGTATTATAAATAATGTTAGAGTAGTACTTGTGTAGGGCTGTATATCACGGGGCTCAGGGTGGAGTGTCACCCATCTGAGTTATAGCGTCACAGAACATAAAATATACAACAAAAACTGTTGTTCTTCCAACAGTTTTGCCCCATATTAAGAATGAGCACAAACAGAATGTGGATTTGGAACAGGGGCCGGCGATATTGTGGAGATGCCAAGGGACTAAAAATGTTGGGAGAAAATGCATGGTTGCTCCCCCTGCGTAAGACAGGTTAAATGGGTAATAAGCAGCCTATCGATTCTGTAAAGATATCACCGTGATAACATAAGTGAAGTGAGCGTGAAGTGGCGTGATGGAGGCAATTTCTAACATCTGTAGGCCAATTCTGCTAATTTAATACGTTCAAAATCTAGTCGCAGTCTCACCTCGGCGACAAACAAATGTCAAAAACTTGTCAAAATATATGGAAATTTGAAGTATTTTTGACAGATTGAGACTGAGATCAGACTGTGAACGTTCTTAAAAATTACGGGAATTGCCCCTCTGGTAGAGTGACAGCTCACTTCACCTTAGTTTTCACGGTGAGATTTTTACAGAATTACACTGTTCTTTCATCTGTGATGTGAACAACACTGACGAACTTAAACATAGCACCAGCAGTCAAAAATGCTGAATAGTTTCTGATACAAAGTGAACTTTGTAGAAAAAAAAATTGCACTCTATTCGTCTTCAAAATTGCGTTTTAGACAGAAAAGATGGGTTTATCTAATCCATACTAATTTTATAACGCAAGTGTCCCATGGCAATCTCCAGAAAATTTAAATTATAAAACTACTACTGCCCCATTTTTATATATCCGCGCAATCACTGTCCATTCCAAGGTTGCCTGGAAGAGATCGCAGAAAGCGATAAGGCCGCCCATTGTATGTTTTGCAGTAATAATTGTTTTTTAGACAGAAAAGACGGGTTTTATCTAATCCATTCTAATTTTATAAATGCGAAAGTGTCTGTCTGTCTGCTAGCTCTTCACGCTTAAACCGCTGAACCGATTTAGATGAAATTTGGTATAGAGATAGTTTGAGTCCCGGGAAAGGATATAGGATAGTTTTTATCCCGATATTCTCACGGGATCGACACTTATGTGGGTGAAACCGCGGGGCGCTTTTAGTGTTAAATAAAAATGGCCTGAAACCGATTGACTGGACACAGTTACCCGCAACTGAAGGTACAGAGGCCAGCACATCAAGCTAACCCAATCTGTCAGATTTCTTTGATAGATTTTCAACTTAACTACAAAGGAATAAGGTTTATATTCAATTGGGGAAATTTTACAGATTGGGTAGCTTGATGTGCTGGCCTCTGTACCTACTGGACTGTAGACGTAGATTCGATCTTTCAGTTTCCTTTCCTATATATATTGATAGAATAGAATAGAATAGAATACTCTTTATTATGTACACCATTATAAATTACAGACATAAATATAGAACTTTAATAATACAATAATGATAATACAATACAATATCGAAAAATATAAATCAATAATAATCAATAATATAATCAATATCGATCAATATCTTTGATAATACAATATCGTCCCCTGGCCACTTCAAACGCTTCCCTCACCAACAGCGACTCCACTTCATCCCGCTCGCCGCATCCTCGGGGCCGATTCAAGCCCAGTTCACGGGGTAATTCGTTATTTTTATTGTTTTTTGTTATTATGATTCTGTCCCCTGGATTACTGTCCGTGATACATGGCCAAGCACTGGATGCGTTTAATTGCCCCGGACGCTTTCCCGGAACGCGATAAATAATAAGATTAAGGTGGGAAATAGTGGATTTGGCTGTTTATAATATGGGCGTTACTTACCCTTTATGTTTTTGTGAGCGGTTGTACGGAGGTAAATGTTTTTTGAAAGGGAATTCTTTTTTTTTTTCAGTCTCAGAAAATTTTTCAAAGAGTAAAATTTAAAAAAAATGTGGTAACTTTAAGTACACTAAGTACCATTACTAAGGGAAACCAGAACCTTAATTTTGTAACACACTATCAATCACAATCTGAATAATTTTGAATCATATTACTAAATCCATTGCTTCATATGTTTGAAAAATTTGTCCGCTCATTAACGTAAATAACGCAATGAATGTTGTTGAAACTTATATTAGGTACGTATACAAATCGAACTAATAGGTCAATTTCTTACTAAACTCATGTACTTACGCAAAATACACGTTTGGACGTGTGGAGTTGCGGACACCGGCCTTTTAAACCATAAAAATTACTACAGAACTTGCAGTTAGTTGCGTATAACTTGTGGGTATAAGTAGGCGACGCGTGAAAAATCACCATAGCGCGATCTGATTCGCCGTCAACGCCATCTATCGAGCAAGAGGAAAAATTAAAGAATAAGGAAACTTTTTTTTTTGTAGGTTTAACTACTTATATCCTAATATCCTACTAATTAATATTCTAAGTGTGAAAGTTTGTGAAGATGTTTGTTACTCAATCACGCGTAAACCGGTGAACGGATTTAGATAAAATTTAGCACACAGATAGTTTATAACCAGGATTAACACATAGGATATTTTTTATCCCGATATTCCCACGAGATCGAAACTAACGCAGGGGAAACCGCGGGGCTGTGCTAGTTACTTAAAAAAAAAGAAAATAATTTTAGTCACAGAAACACTTGCATATAAAAAAAATACTCCAAGAAACTCCAATTTTCAGTAATCAAATAAAAAAGACAATGAGAATGACTTAACTCCAATTCTAAAATAAATACCCCAAACAAAACATTTGCGTAATAATTAACAAAATTAAGAAGATACAACACAAAAAATCAGTTGTTTCTCCTAAAAAAGTTAAAAATAATAACAGCTCGGGTCACAATTTGAAACAAAACAGCGTTACGATGTATTTGTAGGTAATATCAGGCCTTCTCATTAGGGCGCTGGGATACGCCATATTTGTATAGACAGTTGGACACAAAAGTGTTGGTGTAATTTAAATAAAATACTTAATTTTTTTTTCTCTTCTCAGTGGTCTAGTGGTCGCAAGCGGTACTGCTGTGCATGAGGTCTTGGATTCAATTCCCAGGTCGGGGAGTGTTATTGGATTTTTCTATCTGGAATTTCTCAGTAGCAGTCCGAAGTCAAAGTCAAATTCAAATAATTTATTTCAAATAGGCACAATAAAGGCACTTTTGAACGTCAAAAATTATCTTTATCTATATATATAAAAATGAAACCCGTTTTCCGTTGTCACGACATAACATGAAAACGGCTTGACCGATTTGGCTGATTTTTTTTTTGTAGTTTTCTAATACTCTGTACAAGGTTCTTACGGAAAAAAATATAAAGAAAAGGTCAGCTATACAAAATAAAGTAGTGCATCAAAGCTACGCTAAGGCGGTACGAAGTTCGCCGGGTCAGCTAGTATACAATAAAATAGAATTGATTCTAGTCGCCTTCTAGTCGGTCTTGTCTGAATTTGAGGCCAGTTGGTGCTAAATGCTTGCCCCCTAATACATAAGACTTATAAATAAATATAACTGGCAAAATGTGCGTGTACTATTTATAAATCGTGCCTTGAAATAGCATTGTAATGTTGTTCTTGTACAGACGCTAGCACATCAAGCTACTACAATCTGTCAAACTTTAATAGATTTTCAACTTTATTGCTAAAGTATAAAGGTTCAAAGTTGATGGGGAAAATTTTACAATGCCAGGTAGCTTGATGTGCTGCCGTCTGTACCTATTGCGTTTTTGATTATTGATATTGTATTATTAATGATTTAGACATTATTAATTTTTTTTTGACATTATTTCTAAGTAAATATTACCAAATTTGCCAAATATAAGTAGGTACTAATACTAGTGTTTATTTATTTATCTATTTAGGCAAACCAACTAAATACTCACAAAGACATTCAAAGTACATTTACAAATACAATAGCATTGCATGCATCTAAATTAAAGGTAAGCACATCATTTTAATAAAAACCCACTATACAATAATAATAACATAAAGATGGATAAAAATGTAATTAGAACTAATATCAATATCTCTTTTAATGCTCTAAGTATCTCTTAGACTTAAAATTAACTTTTAAGTTTACGTTTAAGATGTGTATGTAATTAGTTACTAACAAATTGGATTCTGTGACCTAAATAAATAAATTATTATTAATATTATAGACACACCTCTGCCTTAGCTATCGGGGAATATATATTTCGCCATTTATTTTTAGCTCCAAATAAATAAGATGGCGAACCTATTTCAATCAACGGGGCACAAATCCATACTCCGGGCTACTACTGAGGACTTAGTTATGGCAAAACCCAATAACACCTTTCCTGACCTGGAAACCGAACCAAGCATGATCAGTAGCAGCGCTTGCGACCACTAGTTCACCGAGGCAGTCTTGCATAAATAAATTATTTTATTTAATAAAAACCAATCCAAAAACATAAACACGATTGCGCTGAAGCGTACCCAGTATTATAAATCCGGTGTAACGCTCATTTCAAAACGATAATTAAGCGACAGCGGCTCGTTTTGCACAAAAGGTGCCTAGTTTATTGCAACGTATGTGTACGCGAGCGTCCTTTTTGCATATCCCCTCTGTATATGAGGAAAGATGTATCTGATGGTAGGAATGGCTGTGAATGTACCTACACATTTGTGCGATTATTGGAGCTAATTATAAAATTCTGCTGCTATAAAAACTGACTTAAGTCAAATTATTTAATTTAATATTCTGTGTCATGTAACGTCAATTACTTTGCATACCTAGTATTGTATACAATCAAGTATTTTCTAACTGAACAGACAGCTGTGCTGCTGAGGAGTTTGTTGCGCCACTTCTTCTCCCCAGCAAAAGCACTAGGAAGTGGTGAAGGGCGGGCGTTTTGGGGGGACTGTCTTTTGTAATTTTGACGTTCGAAAAGTGCTGATACTCAGCCTAGTTTGAATAAATGACTTTTGATTTTGATTTCTGGTAACTTATTATACTCGGCCTTTTACAAAAAGTTTTTAAATATATTTCGTGTCTGTTTTAGTCAAAGTAAACCACTTTATTAATTAACTATAGCATTTTTTTCAATGCGTATCGAGTTATTTTAAAATGGGCTTTACTTGTTGGCGTTGTTGATGTTTAAGAATATTTAAATGTATTGTTGTAACTTAGAGACGAAAATTCCTGTTAAAACATGAAAAGTTTACAATGGTGTCGATTCTGTTGTTCACAAACTAAATTAAATTTAAGTTTAGAGCATCTTTTTCTTTCTATTTCATTAAGAACAGGACAGAATATAAATTTTAGTTTAGTCCTGTCAAATTAATTTGCTCCTAACGTAAATTGACGTAATTTTAGTAGGCAAGTTTTTAGTCACGTCTAAACTTGTATGGAATGGTGTCAGGCACTGATTAATTTGACTGGACTAAACTAAAATTTATCTTCTGTCCTTTTCAAAAGATGCACTGAACTTAAATTTAGTTTAGCTTATGAACAAGGGAATCTGCACCATGCATCGACGACTTTCGTAAGTAACCAAATTATGATGAATGATGCTACAAATTAATTTAAGTATAAAAATCTTATTCATCATAGCATAACATCCCGCTTGTAATCCTTGAAAGGTTTGGCAGATGTGTACCTTATTATATACCCACATCTTATTCATCCTACCTTACAACTTCAAGAAATTCGAAGAAAACCTTAGAATTTTCGAAAACTTTGATTAAGTAGTATGTTTACTTATTAATTTAAAATGCTCCTGCTGTTAAAAATAATGGTTGGTATTTAAAATATTTTGATCTCAAAACAACTGCTAACTTACTTAACTACAGACATTCTTAATTATCTATTAGTTAATCTACATAAAAGTGTATTTAATCACTTGTTAATTGATAATTACTATGCGATAATCGGCTTATCTTTCTGAACAAATAAAACTATTCCGGAAACCCTAAAAAATACCCTAATAAGTTTATCAACAACCAGCAACGATTATCTAATGAGCTAAAACAATGCGCAAGCGCACCTTAAAACCACAACAAACGTATCTAGGCCTCAGTTCGCACCGATCGTTCGCAGCGGAAACACGTCTCCAAAATGTGCAGTACATTCCTTGACCCCGAAGCGATATTATCAGGCAACGAGGAATGGATACAGCTCGAAGAAAAGTGGGGAGAACCCGTTGACCTAGAAACTGAGGAAGACCATCCTCCAGGGAAACTACAGCCTGTCTTCAGCACCTTGGACTTGATGAAGACTACCTTCGATTCCTCGTTTCTGTTGAAGAAAGTGCGCAAGAAAGTTGGTAGAAGACTGTCAAAAAAAGGAGTCTTAGACTACAATGAGTTCTTGCAAGACCTTGAAGAAAAGAAACAGCCAAAACAGTTCTACTTCATCAATGGACAGATTCTCTCAGCAGCTTCCGTAGAAGATATATGTGACAAGATTGATGACATCTTCAAGTCTGTGGAGAAGCTCTCTTCTGCTACCAGCACGGTCCGGAAGAAGAATGCTTTACCTGAGAAAGTTAGCTGCAGCATATCTACTGCCGACCTATCTTTTGATGATACTCCTACAGTAAAGGAAAAAAGTGACGAAAATGACGTGGAAAAGTACATAGATGAAGCATTTGAGAAATTGAGCCTTTTCTCGAACATGCCAATGGATGATGTGGATGACGTCACGAGGGAATCAGTGACGACCCTTGTGAGGAAGTTCAGCTCCATTCTTCGCAGCCCAGCAGTGAACTGCAATCCTAGGAGACAGCGAAAGTGTTGCAATAAGTTTAAGGAGTTAGCAGAGTTCTGGAAAAGCCATGCGTTTAATGAAAGTCAGGTTGGACATTGAAGTATAGTGATTTGGTGTTGGTATTTCCATTGGAGGGTACTTTTGTGTCATTAAGACTTGGAAACTTGGGATTATATGAGCATAGCGTGGGCGATATGATTATGAAACTGTGATCTAATTAAGTAGTTATTCAAGTAAGTATAAAGGTAATTCATATAAAACTGTGGGTATTCGTAAATAATACATGAAAAATAAAAACAATAGCTTGAGTGCTATGGTTTTCAGTTTTGATTTTTGTAAAATAGAAGATAGTTACCAAAGTAAACATTGTGATGTGTTTAAATAAAAAACTAGGTAAATACATGTCACACAAGTGCGACTCGACGATGCGACGCGATTCTGGTAGAACAATTTCCATGATAGAAATCGTCTACTAGAATCGCGTTGCGCCTGTCGGCTTGTGATGTAGCTAAGAATATGTAATTATATTATTATTAATTATTGTAATAATTCATTGACGGGGGTAGACTGGTATGTTATAGGTAAGTCAAAAATTACATAGTTTAAGAAAGTAATTTCATTGAAGCATATGTAGTATTGTTATTGTTTTTATTACTATTCTAACGTAGGCTCTGTAAAACTTTACTACTATTGTCAAAGATTAATAATTTATTTGTTTGAAGAATGTAATTAAATAATAACAAATTCAGTCAATTCCGTTGTTTAATATTTCAGAATATTTTTTTAATATTCATTGTAAAAGGAAATGCTATCATGAATTGTAATAGTTTGTAAGACAAATAAACAATTTATATTATAATGATTTAAATAAACGCTTTGAAATGATTGTATGGTTTTATTTACAAATTTCTTATGCATTTCTACTGTCCATTCAGTTATTAAATCTCTGATTTTGCATCACTGTCAAAAGTACAATGATCTTTATCATGGTAACAATAAGGTCGATAATGGGCTACTCACTACTGCTATTGACAAGTCCTTCAAAATTACAGTGATCTTTATTGTCGTTACAATGAGGTCGCTATTGGGTTGCCACCGTCAGAGCTAAAATAACTAAGTCAGAATATTGTTCACTTTGAGAGGTAGTTAAGTAATATACTTTACTAGCTTCTGCCTGCGACTTCGTCCGCGTGAAATTTCTTGTTCCCCTGACCCACCCCGCCGGACTGGATCCTTCGCCCGCGCCCTTTTTTCAGTTTTTGATCAGCGTTCTTTCTGACTTCTATTTTTGCTCCGCTGCCAGCGTGAAAATAAGTAGCCTATAGCCTCATGAATATCAAATGCAAAAATAATTTTTAAAATCCGGCTAGCAGTTCCAGAGATTAGCATGTTCAAACAAACAAACAAACTCTTCAGCTTTATTATTTAGTAGTGTCCTAACTCTCAAGATACAGGCATATGCCTAGTTTGGGGGTCACCGTCTAATCTATTCTTGTATAAATTGTGATTACTTAATAAATAAATAAATAGATTTTAACAAATCAAGGTCAAACTCAAAGCAGAAGTGCATATAACATTAATTAATATTCATTATGTTAATAGCATAGTTACATGTAACTATCTAGGTTAAAGCTTTAAAAAATATACGATAAACTTTATTTCCAGGCCTTTAGGAATACTGATAAGTTGATAGCATCATTCACTTACAATAAAACTGCTAACTATTATTGATAACCGATCTTTAAACAACCGTCTGATTCCTTTTGATAATAATATTTATGTGTAACGAGAGCATTACCTACTACGCCACATTATTCTGTTAATAGTAGATATTGGCCCCGATTCTGTTGTTCACAAACTAAATTAAATTTAAGTTCAGTGCATCTTTTTCTATTTCAATATGAAAAGCACAGAAGATAAATATTAGTTTAATCCTGTCAAATTAGATAAACCATAGACAAGTTTAGACGTGATTAAAAAATTGGCTACTAAAAATACGTCAATTTACGTCAGGCGCTGACTAATTTGACAGGACTAAACTAATATTTATCTTCTGTCCTTTTCATAATGCAATAGAAAGAAAAAGTTTGTGAGAATTAGTGGGCCGTAATCCACCACGCAGGCCCAGTGCGGGTTGGTAGATGTCACATGTCTTCGAATCAAGATTCAAGGACATGCCGGTTTCCTCATTATGTTTTTCTTACCAGATCTTTGAACAACCGCCGGGTTTCTTTTGGTAATAATATTTATGTATAATGAGAGCATTACCTACTACGCCACATTATTTTGTTAAAACTACCTACTTTTCATACAATTCAAGATATAACGGGGTGTCCTGCGTGAGCGACGAATACGACGCGACGCAACGCGACACGGAACAAAAAGATAATTAATTCTAAGTGATAATGGGTTTTTAACTTTTTACCATCATGAATTCCTCAGTAGCAATCCGGTGTCTCTATAAACATGGGTTTTATTTATTTGCGGACTGCGGCCGTAATAAAAAAACGGGCTTCGGAAAATACGGGCGGGATGTTGTTTTATGTAAGTTAATTGTCAAGTTGTTTTTTTAGTTCCACATGGCGTTGCTGATACGATTTCTTCTTCAAATATGATGACCATATTTCTCAGCATTCTAAAAACAGTGACTGAGAATGTGTTTTCCCCTTTTATGAGGCATTTTGTGGAGAGGATGAACGGTTGAGAAACTGGTTTCGTCTTCTTTACAAAGTGACTCATACCCAAAATTGTTAACTTTATTTATGTATATACTAACACTAGATATAAGGTACTTTACTAACACTACGGATCCCTGTTATCTGAATACTTGAAATAAATCATTATTATTATTATATTTTTTGCTTGGTACTCAGGCTGGGATATAAACGCTGCTCGGTGTCCCTAATGTTTATCACTTAGCAAAATAAACAAAAGACAAACAGACAAATATTCATGACACAAACAAGTCGTTACCGAGCTATTACATAATTACCTGAACGGACAACAAATAGAAATTCATGGTTCATTAAGCAAACAACCGTGGCTTGGTTCCGTAGGTCCTCGCAGGACACGGGCTAAGTTAGTCGCTAAATCACGGGCGGTGCCTGGATGGGGACACACGCGGGCCCAAATAGGAGCGGTGCCGTTGAGGTGGTGATGGAAGTCGGGGAGAGCTTGGTGATGAAAATTTTTAGCCCTCACGTCATGGAAGTAGTAAGTTGGTATGTTACAGCGGAACGTATACTAGGTATGCTTGTTATGAGGTGGGGTGAGGAATTCAAAAGTGGTTTATTGTTTTTTAACAATTTAGGTAGACTCGTGATTGACATCCATAATCATTATTATGATTATATTACTATAATGGGATGGTCGATTTTATTAATTATTAGTTTCGCATTAACGCACTGCATTGTCTACAGAACACCGTGGCTCGATTCTATTGATCTTGAGGTTATTCCTTATACCTATTATAGAAACTTCATTCAATCATCATCATCTGCCTAGCCTTTTCCCAACTATGTTAGAGTCGGCTTCTAGTCTAACCGGTTGCAGCTGAATACCAGTATTTTACGTGGAGCAACTGCCTATCTGACCTCCACAACCCAGTTACTGTGTAATACGATACGCCTTGGTAAGACTGGTTGTCAGATTTTCGGGCTTCTGACTACCCGTAACAACTGTCAAAGATCCACAAAAGACAGCCGGGACCAACGGCTTAACGTGCTTTCCGAGGCCCCCTCCGTGCCTCTGGGTATATAAAGATGTTCACCCATCCACAGACCAACCGCGGCAAGCGTAGCTTAACCTGATCGAGCTGTGTGGCTGTTATTATTTAGCCTTAGGCCGTCAAAAAACTAACTAATTTAGAAACTTAATTCAATAATCATGAAAAAACCAAAGTAAAAAAACCTACAATTAAAAACCAAAATCAATTTACACTTTTATTAACAACAGAGTATAAAGTTTTTTTAATAAGGTAATCACTATGATAAAGATTTCGGATAAAAAATGCTCTGTCACTTTCTTCTACCGAATCTAATCAGCCACCTGACACCGCCACCATCGACTATGCCGACCGCACAGTGGCGCCCTCATCGTTTATTTGGTTATTTCATACAATTTAGAATGAAAATGCAGAAAATAAGCACGTTAAGTTGTGCTTCACAAGATTATACGTTAATATTATTAGAAACGGTAGTTTTATATTGTTTAGTTTTATTAAAATCCTTAAAACGGATAACAGTGGCCACCACTTTCCTTTTTAAGGATTATAATAAAATTATACAATGTAAAACTACCGTTTCTAATAATATTAACGTATAATCTAGTGAAGCATAACTTAACGTGCTTATTTTCTGCATTTTCATTATAGATTGTATGAAATAACCAAACAAACGATGAGGGCGCCACTGTGCGGTCGGCATAGTCTTAAAACCAGCAGGATCGTCCCAACTTCCTCCCCGTATGTCCGCCATGTTTCGCGCACTGACCGGAAGCAGAAACTTATTCCGGCTTGTTCATGAGAGTTGGACAGTTTGTCAATTTATGAGCGCTGAGCACAATAACGCGAGCGCAGCGGATCGGACTGAAGGCAGATGCTGTTAATTGAGTTAGCATGATTAGCTATCTGTTTTTGCCGTGTTTATGTCAAAGGGGAATTGAGGGGTCATCCTGCCTTCGTTATTGATTGACCAAGTAAGCAGGGCCTCAAGTCTGCTATTACAATAGTGTCAGAATGGTCTATCATTGATTTCATAACTGTTGATTTTGACAAGTTTGGTAATCTACTAATATAACGGCGTCATTATGACTTTCCAATGGTCAATCACTGACACTCCATTGAAAGAAATGGCATAAAATGGTAATCTCGTACATAATGACAAATACGCAATGTAAAAATCATGAAATTTAGTAATAGTTTTTCGAAAATCATTTCTACTAACGGCTTTTATAATAATGGTAATACGACAATTCGATTACGAGACCATTGACCAACCAATGATCGACCAATATGAATTTAACAGGTTACGAACTTTTAGCAAAATGACAATGGGATCGTGTTGGAATGACGAATTTATAAAAATAGCAGACTTGGGTCTTGGAAGAAACGGTAGCAGAAAGGTTGAAAAAAAAAACCTTTTTTTTTTTTGCGTAGAGCTGCAGTCCGGCCATCGAGAGAATGCGTCCCACCTATCAGTGCGACAATTCTAGTAGCTAATAAAGATCAAATTCGCAAAACACGTATTTGTTTGTATGTCAAGTAATTGACAGGTATCGAGAACGCATTCTTTCGTCGGCCACACCGTAATTCATAATTCAACGTGGGATACTGTAGCCCAGTGTGGAACCTCAGATAGAAACACGCTTGTACGATACGATTGCATACAGAAAGCATGGCTAATAGAAATCTCTATTCTTAGACAGCACGTTTCGCCGAAAACTTTGTTGATAGAAAACATTATATTTATATATCTCGGTTCATAGAAAGCACTGTTGACAGAGATCTCTGTTCATGGAAACCACTGTTTCCAGATACCTTAGTTCACAGAAAGTCGACGTAGGATGCAAAAGCGAGCGAAAGGCACCCCGAGGTTAGGTTTGGTTAGCCGTCGACATAGGATGCAAGAGCGAGCGAATGGGAATACAACTTTATATAATTAGTTTCCGTAAATAGTTTCTATGAAAAAAGTTTATGGCAAGGCTATGAACAGAGATTTCTGTCAACAGTGTTTCCTATGAACAGAGATATCTACGAACAATATTTTCTATCAACAAAGTTTTCGGCAAAACGTGCTATCTAGGAATAGAGATTTCTATTAGCCATACTTTCTGTAAGGAGTCGTATCGTACAAGCGTGTTTCTATCTTATGTTCCACACTCATTGTAGCAAAAAAAAAATGTACCTATATTACCTACTCCAGTATTTAAAGTTCGATGAGCTGACACACAAAACTGAAGTGCCAAAACTAACTTAAACTTTGCCACAAGTAACTTTGGGTTATCAAGGGATATTTAGCTTGAGGCTTTTGTCTCCCCAGTCGGCCTATATATATGACGGCAAGATCGCAAAAAGTATAAGGTAAACCATTCCTTCTGCAGTGGGATTGTCCGAAAGGGTTACCGCTACCTAGGAACATAAAGGGCTAAGGAAGGAACACGGGTTGGTTTTAGTCAGTAAGAGTCTGACACTCCCTTCCGCTCCACCCAGAGCGGGAGGGGTCATTTGATGATTTCCCATCCTCAAAAAATATATATATAGATATAATTTTAAGGCTCATATGAACTAAAAACAACAACATCATAGGAAAGGCGACTAACAAAAGATATTTACAAGCCAGATGTGAGTGGAAACACCGGGAGGGGATGCTCAACGAGGACATCATCATCTGCCTAGCCTTTTCCCAACTATGTATGTTAGGGTCGGCTTCCAGTCTAACCGGATGCAGCTGAATACCAATATTTTACATGGAGCGACTGCCTATCTGACCTCCACAACCCAGTTACTGGGTAATACGATACCCCTTGGTAAGACGGGTTGTCAGATTTACGGGCTTTTAACGACCCGTAACGACTGTCAAAGATCCACGAATGACAGCCAAGACCAAAGGCTTAACGTGCTTTCCGAGGCACGGAAAAGTATTGGTAGGTATGTAAAGATGGTCACCCATCCACGGATCAATTGCGGCAAGCGTAGCTTAACCTGATCGATCGACCCGTGCTTCTGTTATTACTTAGCCAGAAGCCCCTCTTCCTAAGACGAGATATACTTATACCTTATTGGTGACTAGTTATGAGGCAAAAGGAGTATGTAGGAATAATAGTTTATCTTTATTTCAGACATGTCCATACCTTTTACAAAGAAATCGTTAGTAGTAGTAGATGGCGTTCTATAGTGTCTGCCTACACCCATGGGGCTTCCCACGGGTTCACTTATATAAACTCACGCCTTCTTAGGCGTGAGTTTATGTATGAGTAGGTGTACTTCATACTAACTTAGTAACTGTTTGCAGGCTGGGGGTTCTAAGAGAAAAATAATAAGTCAGTTTAATAGTTAACGTTTACCCTCAAGACTTCGACTTGGTATAACCTTCACGTCGCACAAACCATCTGAAACCCCTGCAGCTTGTGTTAATCCACGTTCAAAATGTATTAATTAAGAGTCCACCTTCATTCACTGCGGCTATCAACAACTTGCTGCACTTTAATTAGCTGTTACGCAATGTTGCGGCTGCGCCGGACTCCTAAACCCGCCATGTTATACGACAAGTATGGCGCTTGTTTGCTGCCTCGTGGCGCAGGAAAGATATTGGTTCGTGGGGATTTTGAGTTTAGTGGGGTTGGGGTACCTTGTCCAGAAATCAGTAAAGTGTATTGTTAAGATTGTGAGACAAGATTATGATTCTTTTTAAGTAAGCAAAAGGTCGAAATGTTCTTTGTTTTTATGCCATATAGTTACTCGTAACAAAAATGTATTCTATTAAAAAAGTGTATGATTTGTGATATGAAAAAAATGGTTTTGATGGATTATATTCACCAGAATCGGCAAATGGGCTAGTTTCTACCATCAGTAAATTGAAAATCTATTTAGTACGTCAGTTAGAGTATTGGAAAATAATGGACACGTATTTTTTGTTTTAGTAAATCAATGAATATTGACAAAGATAAAACGCATCAAAACTCAGGAGTGGGGGCTCGTGACGTCAGAACGCACTAAAAATTATACCAAGGTGTGACGTATTGAGAATTTTAAAAGCGTCGTATCTTCGTCAATTTTGGTTTACGTAACAAAAGAAAAAATACGGGTCAAATATTTTTTGATAATCTAACTGACGGACTAATTAGATCTAGCTTAGCTTAGAGCTATCAAATCAGCTCTCCGTGAGTTTTTGCCTAAACATGCATCAGGAGAACGATTATTGCTAAATAAATAGACAATTAATAAAAAAAAATCGCTTTATTATTATTGTAGAAGAGAAAACGAGTTAACTTTACCAGTTAATTGCTGTTTATACCAACCAATGAATAGTATTTAATATCAACGAGGAAATCATGCGTCTACCCACATTTTTGTAAAAGGCCTCTTAAACTGTCCTGAGGCATATTACAGCATCATTTTACAATAGACTACGGTAGAATGATTACCTATAAAAGAAATATATATTGAACCGTAATTTTTTTGCCCCTAATTTCTGTTGTCACCTCATTACGCACTAAGAACTTAATGTCTTTGATGACATAAAGATGGGTGTCCACTAACGGTTATAAAAACGGCAACAGTGCTCCATTAGTGACGTCACGGGCTCGGCTGCTCTCGATCAATTTGTGCGAAATCGCCGGCGCGAAGTGTTTTTTAATTAATTTTATGAGTGAATTTTGTTGCGGGACATGAATGTGTGGAGTCGTTGTTGTAGTTTTTTTTTGTGCGTATTTTCACACTTGAAAATATGTCTTTAAAGGATTCGTATGGCTTTCATAAATACGACTTCTTGACGATAGGTTTTACTGGATTTTCCGAAACCGGTCAAAAAGCCGTGTATTTAAAATCATATAAAATATGTTTTGTACTTGAAAGGCAACAACCTGAAATGCCAACTGAGTAAAATTGGGATAGGTATATAATAACTCACACTCGTGTTTTAATAACTCCTGCTACTTTCCAAAATGTAATGTATAAAAACTTAATGTACACAGTCATGCAATCAATATATTTTTATCCTCTAATAGAACAATGATATGACCATTGAGGCACAATAATTATCTGAAACAAAGTTTAAACAACTCCTTAATCCTTAAAAATACCCGTACCGGACCGTAACCGTAGAAAGAGACGAACTGAACGTTTATCTAAAAAAAAAAACTGCAGTCGTCAGCTCCATTCGGTCGCTGTCCGCGCGACATTGCCGTCGTCGACGCACTAATTCAATACGGCCGACGTAAGCCATTTGCGTTCGCGCTTGACGCATCGCCCGTGAAAAAATCAATTACGATTTTTTGATAGCTACGCTGACCAGCGGTGTGGTGTGGAGGCGGCTTTATTTTGGGGGATTATTTTGTATGGGTTTTTTTAGTTCGCGTAGGACTGTTTTTCTGTTATCTAGTTTCATCAATTCGTGATATTTTACGAGCAAACTGCAGGATCTGTTCGGCATGACCTACGTTATTAATGGTCCTCATATTGTTTAAACACTGTAGGGTATCCCAAGTAGCATTCGGGGTTCTATATAAGATGTCTAGTCGTTCACATGTACTCTACAAGCTGTGTATGTCAGCTGTATATGAGCTGTATAGCTTGCTATAATGCTTTTATTGAACCAGTTTGGGCACAAATTAGACAGCCTTAAGTTCACTATGGCTGTACATTAGAAGTATAATAGCATTATAATAGCAGTTTAAGTAGTAACATCGATCTTAAGGCTGACTTACGGCACTATATGGAACGCAGTGTGAACCATACAACGTACATGAGTGCAATAAAGAGTAATAAGTGGCTAAATACACAGCCTACACAGTTAAAATCGGACAAAAGTACTCCAGTAAGCTACCTTAAATTCACCGCGGTCCTAAATTATTTCCACGTGGAAATCATTTTAATAATTTAGTTTGACAATTGTACGGAGTGCAAGGATTCGGGGCAAAACTAATAACTCCGGCGGATTATGCGGTAAGTACCTGTTTTATATTAGCCATGGTTAATGCCATGGGAATGCAACTTTATCGTGAAATGTATACATATTGCCAACTAAAACTTTCACGCGCCTCTGTAAAAACGCTTTATTCATTTTGAAATATTTAAAACTGGCTAAGAGGAAAATTTACATTTTCAGTTTTTGATATTTTATTGGCATTATAATTATACTACGGTAATTAATTTTAACATGAAACCAAAACTCATTCGCTCTATCTGCGTATTTTGTGATAAATCTGCATTAATCTTGTAGATTTATTTGGTAAATATTTTAGGTTACGTAGAACAAAATGGTGGAAATGAAATACGGCTATGTGAACTGTTATAACTCCTATTTAATGCAGTAAGCGTATATTAGGTTCACATGTGTTCTGTTAGAATGCTGTTATCTATATGAAGTCCCACATTTGTACCACTACAGCGCCAAGGTCGATTAATTTATTCTAATGTGAACTTATGTACAGCTTTAAGATGTAGTTCAGGGCAATTGTGTATCTTTAATTCTTTCTTCAAATACTTAAATTTTAGAGATCCGCAATAAAAATTATTAATGTCCGTTAAATGCCCAGTTAAAAATGCCCAGTTACTAATAGTCAAGTATGAATACCTAAAGTACAAATTTTGTAACAAACTAACAAAAATCACCTTTTCGTGTGAGACACACAGTTGGCGTCAGAGTAGTTACATTACAAAAACACTACTCTGTTCAAGGAGGTATTTAAAATAATGTAAACAAACTAGATAAACAGGGACAACATTATGCCCTGCGACAGAAAAGGACAGAAAATAATAGTTGTCACTCAGCCATAGTAACAAACACTGTTTACAATCTTTTAAAGGTGAAATACACCTGTCAGCACCGTAAGCGCCGCCGCGCCGAGTCGGCAAGTGTAATAGTGTAACCATATTTTCCAGCATTTATCAGATAAATAACTGTTATTCCTGTTATTTATGTGATTAATAACTGATATTTCTGATATTTATCTGTTAAAATTCTGTAAAATATGGTTACACTAGCAGACTTGGCGCGTACGGCGCTGATGGGTGTACTTTCACCTTAAATATCTACTTAGACAAAGTTTATGCTATTTATTTCTGACAAGTAATCATGCGCATTCCTTCTAACAAGTAAGCGAGAAATAGAGGCAGGAACGGGATAGGTATAGATCCTCTGATCATTCACGTGCAACGTGCGCCCGTGACGTGCGTGATGGCCAGATTAGTTATTGTATTGTTTTTAGTTGCAAAATAAATACCACGTGAAGTGCATGTTTCTGTGAGTGTCACCGTTATCTGTATTTTAGAAAGGTACCTATTATTTGTTATTTTGTTTTAAGGAGCGTGTGTGTACGTATTATTTGTTTATTAGTATAAATTCATTTATATGACTGATTTCATTGTGGTTTTAGGTCAGTTTTATGTTAGGCTATGAAAATGTGAATCTATATAAGTAATAAATACTTGCTAGGTAATTTGTAATCATATGGAGGTTTAATATCACGCAATATCGTCTCTGGATTTTTTTCCAAACGATCAAAGCGAATTTTGAATAAAGCAGCGATAACACGTACCAATTCAGAATACATTGCTGGTTATCTTGACTTTATTGTAAATAATTCCATCCATAATAACCAGCAATGGAATGCTGAATCGGGATGAGTAATCGCTTCTTCAAATTCGTACATGTTGGTATTTTGGCTTAAGGGTAATGCTTTGTTGTGTATATGTTGATGTGTGTCTCATATTTAATTTTAATTATTAAAAACAGATACTATTATTTTTTTAATGATAATGAATGTACTAGTAGGTATTAATCCAATTATTCTCTTTCAGACAATGCCGTTTAAGATTGTACAGACTGTGGAAAAAGGACGACCCACATTAAGTATTGTACCGTATGTTTGGGAGGACGATGGAAAACTATTCTGGCCTACAGAAAAAGTTAAAAACCGAGCACGACTCGCAAGAGACGAAAACTCTTTTCCAAATCCAAATTGGGACATTTTGGATTGCGTGGTAAAACGAAGTAATATTGCAACGTATGCCGAAGCGCAAAACGAACTACGCATCATGGAAAATTATCCACTGACGCGCCCGGGCTATCTAGATTACGTAAGCTGGACTGTCCCCATACATTTGTGTTTAATCGTTTTATTGTTTATATTTCATTGTTTACGTAGTACGGGCGCGCGGCGGGTGGTCTACTCGACGGCACTTGACGGTTACACGACTCCTACACAAACAAATTCTATGGAGCCCTTATAAACTAACGATTGTTTATTTAAGTAGATAAACCCGAGCCCATTACAAAGCTTTTTTTTTAATTCTAATTGGTTTTGGTTTTTTCCAATAAGAATTTATTTTTTAAGTTTGTTTACATTACGCTGCTTACCACTTTGTCGAATTATCCTGCAAAATCTATCGCGTTGACCTATGTTTTTTATTTATCTAAAAAATAGCCCAATACATACAAAATCGAATGGTAAAAGAAAAAAATCAATTTTATTTAATAGTTTTGAAATACGATAAAAATAATATCACCGGACCGCCCGTCGACCGCACGACAACGTTATTCCTCTTTCATTTTCAAGCTATTAATTTCATTTCGTAGACACTTTTTAGCATCAGAATTTTTTGCATATTAAACTACGTTAATTTTACTATCTAGGAAAATTAAAAAGAAACTTATAGCTCTAAAAACAAAACTACAGTGGCTTAAAATGTTCGTGGTAACTTTCGGGCGCGCGGCAGTTTTTGTTTGTTTACGTTACGCTACTTACCACTTAGTCGAATTATCCTGCAAAATCCATCGCGTTGACCTATATTTTTTATTTATCTAATAAATAGCTCCATTTATACAGAATCTAATGTAAATAACACATAAGCACTTTTCTTCAAAACTTTCGAGATATAAGAACATATTCATCGCCCGGACCGCCCGTCGACCGGGTGAAATCCGCACGAGTACTTTATTCCACTTTCATTGTCAAGCTATTAATTTCATTTCGTAGACACTTTTTAGCCTCAGAATTTTTTGCATATTAAACTACGTTAATTTTACTATCTAGGAAAATTAAAAAGAAACTTATAGCTCTAAAAACAAAACTACAGTGATTTAAAATGTTCGTGGTAACTTTCGTGCACTGGGACATTTTAGATTTTTACGTAACGCTAACGGATACTTTGCCTAATTTACATGTAAAATCTATCGCGGTGACCTATATTTTTTATTTATCTAATAAATAGCTCCATTTATACAGAATCTAATGTAAATAACACAGAAGCACTTTTCTTCAAAACTTTCGAGTTATAAGAACATATTCATCGCGCGGACCGCCGTCGAGCGGGTGACATTAAACTCATGAATTTTTCTTATTTTTTAACCACAGATAGTGAAATGGTGTTACCCGCTATGACTTCGGGGTTTTTTGCATTATAATGCTACGTTCACACACTTTCCAACAATACTAAAACCAAAGTTGTAGCTCTAACAGAAAAATTTGAAAAAATCGGAATGTTTCGTGGTTACTTTCGTGCATTCGGGCATTTTCAACTGACAGTTCGTGGTCGATTTTTGGCATTGGGACAATCGGGGGTTTTTGTTCGCGGTCGATTTTTGGCTTCGGGCGCGTGAGCGGTTATACAGACACGGACAATGAAACAAGTGAATCGCGCCCTAGCCCAGCACCTGTAAGACCAGCGGCAATACCACCAGCAAACCGTTTTGAAAATATGGTGCAAAATTTGGTAAGTGATTAAATTTTTTTCAGCAACACATATAAACATTTAATAAAAACTTGTGTATTGCACCGAGCGCAGGCTGCCGGAGGGTTACAATTTAGTGCCTGTGGTATTTTGTTTTAGTAGGCTAGGCCTAGGCACCCCTAAAACGGAGAAAATTGTTTGATTTATGGCAACACTGCAATTAATTTACCTATTTATGATTTAATATATTTTTTGGATTTTCTCAGATAATTTTATTTCAAGAAGACTAATTTGGCACTAAACAGATTTAGATCAAACTCTTTACCTACATACTAAAATATACAAAGCTTAACTATCAATTCTCTGAAAATATTGAACGGATTCGTTGGCTCGTGGTTTTGTCGGCGACTCATCAACCGCGGATGTAAATTCGACTATCTAATTCCATATGTAAATTATTATTGGAATAAAAATAACAGCCCAACTTCAAAGTTTTATTATCGTACAAGACAAAAGTTATGATTTTTTGTTTGTTTCAGATGCCAAGTGCCATCAACGCGGGAGCTACAAGCAATCAGATCGAAGCTAATGATGAAATGTCATGTCTAACCTTCTTCGACGGCGAACAGTGTATTACAAATCAAAACATTTTAATTCAAAAAGTTAATAACCAAGAATTAATACTGCAAAATCTTGTTGAAAGCGTTCAAAAACTTACTCAAAAAGTGTCTGAGTTGTCTGTACAATTAGATGAATGCATGTTAAAATTTGTGGAAAAAATCGAGCAGCCAGTGTCTGTTACTTTATTAAACGACGCTAACCAAGTTGATAAGGAATCGTTTATTTTTAAACAAATAAGTGACAAGCAACAACTAGACAATCTGGAAAGAAGTTTAATAAATAAAACTGAAAGATCAAAACTACAACAACAGCTGGGATTTTTGTTTCAACCATGTGAAGGAAATGGCTTGACCTTTGCCTATAAATTGATCGACTCAATGGTTTCACGGGAGTTTCTGTGTGAATGCTCCTGGTCTGGGGGAAGCCGTGGCAACGTTTCGAAGGTCCCTATAAAAGACTACAAAAACTTTGTCAAATTCTTCTGTGATATGATACGTTCATGGGATTGTAAATTTACTATGGGACAAACTGAAAAGTTTTTTAAGGTCATTCTGAAAAATGCTGTTAAAAGGAAGTCAATGAAAGACTTAAGATCCTCTTCAAAACGAGTCAGAAAAATTAAATCAAAACCAAAAGACCAGGCAAGCACAAGTAAGCAAGAAGTTTCTGCTGATTTAAAAATTAATCAAAATAAAGAATCAAATGAAACATTAGAGATGGAAATAGCAGAAGTGGAGGATGAAGACGAAGAAAGTTTGCGCTAATATTTTTTATGCGTTTTTTGTCAATATGGCATTCTTTTTTTATTATTATGTCTGGTATAGTACATATAGAAATTTAATGACACGGTAGTTCTTTCCTACTATAACTTTGCGAATGCTTTTTTTGTAACATTTCACCGTAAGCCTCGTTACAAAACCGGTCATGACCAGTACTTGCCTTTAGTTGATTTTTGTTTCTACTAGGCTGATTACAGCTTAAGTAATAATTATTTTTTGGTAATGAGACTTAAAAATTTTTAATATCTCCGTTTATTAGAACTTATTATATGCTGATTATATAATACGGGTACTTTATGCTCAGTTATGTACGTAACAAATTAGGCTTCATGTAAATACACAAAGCCTTGTTTGTTAGGATAGTTAATTTCGAAAATTATACAGGAAGCAACAAAACGGGTAAACAAGCCGAAAGAACCTAGGTACTCATGAAACTGAACATCTTTTCCCATGGAACATAATTGTTAAATACTTAAAATAATTGGACCTCCCAAAGCAAATTAACTAGCTGATCAACAATTTTGTATGGAAGGTCCCAATTTTTTTACTATTACGACCTATGTTCTATAGCCGTTCAGTTTCATGAGTACCACTTTGTCCTCTTTTCGGCTTATTATACCCTTTTTATTACTCCTGTTTTTGAAAATAATTTTATTACTTAAATGTTGTTTGATACAAAGTGCTATTTTTATTAAAAAAAATTAGAATACTTAAAATAGTTAATTATGTAAGTATAAGTATAATGTCTCCGTTTTATAAAACTCATACTGATTATACACTTTCGATGTATAAGGTAGGTATTTTAAGCTTAGTTTCATAACTAAGCTTATGTTGTTGTGTAATGTTGATTTGCAAAAAGCCTTGATAGTTGTTTAAGTTTAATTTTGTTAATTATTTCTTGTTATACTTACCTGATTTTGTTACAATTATTTTATGTTATAATAATGTTGTTTGCTACCAAGTGTTATTTAGATAGAAATATTTAGACTGATTAAAATAGGTAGTTAGCTAGTATAAACTAGTCTTTACTCTGTTTTATAAGAGACAGCCCACCGAAAAATTTGTGTGCTACGTTGGAACTGGACAATTTTCCATTTTTTGTCGGTATGTTGATATGTTAATTGTGTGAAAAAAAGGTAATAAAAGCCAATAATATCACATCAAACAGTATTTTATTTATATGTGTGTAACAAAGGGATAAAAAAATTAAATTCTTTGTGTTCAATACATACTAATTTACATTTAATCTCTTTTGGTTCTAAGACGATCAAAGTATGGGTACTATTCTGCTGACATCTTGATTTGTATATCGCAAGATGAGACGATTTTATTGGATATTCAAAAACGTCTTCTGTGTTGTTGATTTTATTTCCTTTAATCAAAATCTTATTGTGGTTGAATTTTACGCAGCAAATTTTAACAACCTCGTTGCATTTGGTAAGTAAATAACTGTCTTTTTCTTTGCTGGAAAGTTTAAAATCTTCAAAATTTAATACATTATTGTTTTTAATTGTGTTCACAAAAGGATATTTCTTGTCTTTATGTGTTTGAAAATGAATATCATCCATATTTTCAGCCAATCGTTTGGCAACTTGAGACAGTGGTTTTCTTCCTGATCTCAACATACTTTTGATCATAAATAACATATTCTCGAAGGGATATGCGTTGAATGTCATCAGAGGGCCAAACATTTCAATTTCATTCGTCAGGTGTAGTAAGTTGTGTATGTTGCTTGTAACGTAGCCTGAACCATAGAAGTCTTTGTAAAATTTTACAAAATGTTCCAGAAGCTCCTTTGCTAATGGCAACAAAGTTCGGTATGTTTCTGTTGAGCAGATTGTTATACTACAATATAGTGTTAAGAAATGATTATAAGCTTCATTGTTCATAACATCAGGCAAAATGACAATACTTAAATAATGAAAAAATGCTCTAAATTCTGACGCTTTCCAATGTGCTATTGAATCTAAACCTCGCACTGCTCGATGCACTTCTGAAGGCAGTTTGCAGTTGCATAGAAAATTTGAAACCAGTGCAATATCACTTGCCCGCATTTTAGTAATATATTTGCCAAAGTTGCCGTCACGCCAACCAATCAGTAATCTCTTCATAACACCCAAGTCGATCAAATGAAGTGAATCGGCTACAATAAATTGGTTCACCATGTCAATAGGAAGATTTAATAAAGGAGAGTCATTTTTATGATGCAAGCCATAAATTTTGTTTCTAAATCCTTCATTTGTCCTTTCAGGACACAAAGACTCAGAAAATGTGACGGTATGTGTGGTATGCGAATATTCTCCAACTGTAGTACATTTATGGCAGCCGTGTTTACCGTTAAAATTGCAGACTCCTGCAAAAAAATATTTTAAATCAAGTTATAATAATATAAGCAAAAAGTTAATAAATTTCAAATAATTGTGTCATGTGCGGATCGTACCTACGAACCACAGAATAGAAGGCAGTTTCACTACCAACCATCTGAGCTATCAAAGTTATCTAGAAATACTAAGAGATGCATCAATAATTTCAACTAGTTATTTATCGATATTGGGTGCATAATGGCGATAATATGCGACACTAAGATAGACTTACCTTTAATATAAGCTCTAGCTGGCGAGTCACAAATGAAGCATCTGATTTGTATCTTTATAGTTTTCTCTAAGCGCTCAACTACAAGACCTTCTTCTAATAATATCTTCATGTCATTTACAAAATCTTCTAAAAATTCATTTAATTTTTTTGGTTTTCCTTTCCCAAAATAGATTCCAATAATAAAAGGCCGAATCCTGGGATTTTCAAAAATGTTACCTAATATGGGCCAAAATTCATTTGTGGAACTTTTAAAAATAGGCAAACCATCCACATTTATGTTAATTGAAATCATATCTGGAATATCCGTCCAATTTAGCAAAATGCTCTTCAAAGGTTTTGCTATCCCATTGTGCCAGTATTGACCTCCTTCTACATTTTTTAAAATGACATTAACGGGAGTGCATAAAAATGTTCTAGCATCAGAAGGTAGTGTTCCTGGTTTAAATTCGTTTATTATGTTTGACAATTTATTCAAAGCAGAATGAGGAATACGATTTTCATTAGCCCATGTTCTTATTTTTTTGCGAAAGGTTAAACAATTATCCAAATCAAAATTGTATTCACTATCACTAGAACTGCAATCACCACACTCAGATATCTGTATATTTTGAAGGGAACTTTCAAGTTCAGGCATAATATTTTCCTCTGGATCATGTACGGAACCACCAACAACGGTTGAAGTCGCACTTGTTGAAGCCTTATCGACGGGCTCATTTCCGGGCGTCGTTGTCAATCGACTGTTTATTTTCAAATATTCTTTTGCAATTTTTCTTCTTATTCCACCGGTTCTCGCTCTTATTTTCCAAGATTTTTTATACATTTTCACAAATTTTATTGCACGTGACGTAAAAACATACTTTGCAATGGCGCTTGGGAAAAAGTGTAATAGAATATCACATTCACATTCATGTTCAGCTTACAGCAAATAAAAGTAGTACTTGTGGACAAATAAACTGCTATTGATGTTAATGGACAACACATATAGTCCTTCTAACAGCCTACAGTCCACATGTGAATTATTTAAACACTTCTATACAGATAGTAAAAAAAGGTTATTTTAAGTATCACAAACAAGTCCTTATACAGCAACTGGCTGTATAACAGTCTAAAACAAGTAAACATAACAGCCTTGGGCTTTATAAATGACCACAAGTGTTCTATTAAAATGCTAGCTCTATAACATCGAACAAGTAGGCCGTTAAACAGAGGTTGCCGTATCTCTACCCTCCTATAATGCTCTTAGTCAGAAAGCTGACTAAAGGGTAGTTGTTAGAGTATTATAACACCCATAATCGTATAAAAGTATTACTCTACACTCCTATACGTCCCTTAGAAAGGTATAGGTGTAATTAATTGCAATAATGCAGCTAATAAATCACGAGTGAACTGTAGTAATGCTTTAAGTTCACCTTGGAACTAAATGTGTACTCTTAAATGGAATAAAATGCTACTTGGGATGGTATTAAGTTACTAGGTATGCATGTGTGTATAGGCGGCTGCGCCCGCCGTATAAGAATTGAGCCAGTCGCAAATAAACGTAGATCAATACAACACGTATATTCTTTCTCAGTATTTATTACCTTCCTTTATAGTTCACCCAACATAACATCAAGTAACCTTAAAAACACTAAGGCAGCTTTTGGATTGTGTAACTTAGCTGGCTTCGGCGGCCTGATTATCTGGCAGGCGTCTTACTTTACCTAAGTACCTTTACTCATCCAATCGACGATAGTTATTCGTACCGTATGCACGATTCACGAGTTTCGTCGGTATAAGTAGGTACTTATTACATGGTACTTATCACATCAGCTGGTCTATTCTATAAAAAATCTCAATTTAGGTGAAATGAGGTTCCATTTCACCAGAAATTGATTCAATTGACAGCTCACTTAAGTTTTCGCAGTAAGATTTAGACAGAATAGATCGCGAGTTATGTGTCATGTTTCGCTAAAGACACACGTCGATTATTATTTCTTATAATCTGCAAAAACCCAACTACAATTTTTGCTTTATTTTCCTGAGACCTATTATTAAAATACAAGTTCTGTGTCCTCCCTCGCCAACCTTCTGACTGGCCAGTGTATTTTCAATAACACTACTCCGTGACACGACAGTTGACACTTCAATTCGCTTCAATCTAAAATGTTGCCGTCACTGCGTAAAGCCGTGTGGTAGGCAGGCAATGAAGTGTAGGTGAAATTTTATTTTTGCAATAATGGTAGAAAGTTTTGAAGTGTTGAATGTTTTTTCGCAAGAGCTGTAATATTTAATAGCTGTTTTATACGCGACATTTTAATAATTTATTGACTATAAAATGAGGGTAGTTCAAGATTTTAATAACTGACGAATGTCGTTTCCTAACTTTTATTAATCTTAGCATAATCAGTACAATGTTCCCACTGCAGTTTGGTACACACTACACAGGCCTCCTCTCGGCGAAAGGGAGTGGGCCGTAATCCACCACGCGGGCAGAGTGCAGGTTGGTAGATGCCACGCGTGTCTTCGATTTTGTTTTTGTTCTAGGACATGCCGGTTTCCTCACGATATTTTCCTTCACCGTTTTGAGAGCAGTGGTAATGAAATAATTTATACAAAGTAAAGCGCCTGTCCGGGTTAGAACCTAAGACCTGGAACTGGAAAGTCGCAGCCGTTACCACTGGGCCACCACTGCTCTGTCATTTGCTGTGCTTATTAAACATAAAAAAATTAATCTAAATAAACAGTTTGGCAATAGGAAGAACACATATTGTTTTTTTTTTAAGTGCTTCAACTCCTCAGTGGTAAGCTGTTTTTTCACAATCCGATAAAGAAACCATCTATAATGTAAAATAATTTTGTGAATATGACGGCAGATTTGTTAGCCTCACTGACTTAAAAATCTTCCAACTCCACATGGGGTATGTGAAATTGGTTTTTAAGTCGGTATCATCAGATCATTACAAAAACGATATACATAAATCAAAATCTGCAATAGCACCGTCAATTACTACGCAAGCGACTATATATCGTGCGCCAGCGCATTAGAAGCACCTGCGCCGGCCCAAGCTGCCTGATTTATGTCGAGTGCGGCACTGCTAATAAGTCTATCGGGCTAGACGAAGATTATGAGAATAGGGGCCCAGACTCGTTGATCGGGTTTGATGGTTTATGTCTTGTTGTTCGGAATTTGGGAGTTGTTCATTAAAATGAAAAGGCGTTACTAGTATTTTGTTCATGCTAGTTGCTTGTATTATAAAATGACAAAATCGTGACCACAACTGTTTAATCTTCTGTAAAATTTTAGTAAGTTGGGATTTTAGAGTAATTAGTTGGATGGAGGTGGTGGATTCTACGCTCGGATTTCTATAGTGGAAAAATAGGTTAATATTTATTACACTTATGCTCCGACAATTTTTTTGATATTTTCGATCCTCTTGCCTTGAACTTATGACTTATTAAATGATAGTTAATTTCTTTCGTCCGATCATTGTTATTTTAGTGTTATATTTACGTCTTGTAATTATCGAAGGGTCTTCGAGAATTACAGGCGCGTTATGTATTTACGTCAATACCATTACGGAAACTCATGGCTTACTTATTAATGTAAATAGTCAAAATTGGAATGGTGACAATTATCATCAAGCTCCTACATAGCAAAACTAATGTTCTTATTACCAAACTTAATACAATTTCCGCTAAGATGTTGAATTTCGCATCCATTTATGAATAGAATTGCCAATAACAAACGGTTCTTGTCATCATCGAGCCGGCCGTGTCCCCGCCGCCCACAAATTAATTCTGTTACACTTGGTTAACGGCCGCATCACCTGGACCTCTGAGCGTCCGCCCTACATTTCTCATGACCTTCATATAGATGCACTGGATATGGCTGCATTAAAACAAATTAAGTAATTCTTTTAGGTTTTCGATCAAGAATTCCCTTTTTATCGAAGTGTTAAATACACTTGGCTTACCGTCACCTGGACCTCTTGGCGTCTGCGCTCATTTCTCATGACATGAAATTAACAACCTGGATATGACAGTTCTTATTTTAAGGAAATACAATTTTTCCAAGACTGAGGGCCTATATATATCTGCGACACAACCGCGGATGCTGATGCAGACAGCATAAAAAAAATAATTACAAAAGGTGTTGGTATTTACTTTATTTCACGGACACTCAAACCCTTTAAGGTCTATCCACAAATATCAGGGTTGTGCACGAGACGTGGTACGACGGTACTCCGTCAGCAACTCAAAAAAAATTCGATGTGTACGATTTTATATGAACTCGTTCCCAGCACACACGTCCGTGTTCTGTCCGGCGACGGAGTTTCAGTGCCTGTGACTGCACTGTGTGTGCCATGGCCCTACCACGTCCCGGATACGGTCCTGATGTGTGTATAGACCTTTAAACTGGAACACTGCTTTGCTACTCTTTTCACCAAAATAATTATGCACATCATAAAATAATCAGCTTAAAACCTTGGTCTCGTATGACTGATGGAGTAAACAGCCGATCGATTCTGTATAAATCCACAGTGAAAGTTAGGTGAAGTTAGCTTAGAGTGAGCTGTCAAAAGTACCAATCCATAGCATCAGGATGACACTGACTAAATCACCCAAACACACCCACACTTCACCTAAATTTTCACGGTGAGATGGTTACAGAATCACACTGCAGCATCTTTTAAGTACAGACGCCAGCACATTAAGCTACTAAAATCTGTCAAATTTGTTTAATAGATTTTGAACTGGGATTATTTGACAGTTTCGGGTAGCTTGATGTGCTGGCGTCTGTACACTTTGATTTTTTTTTTTTGCCTTTGGTGCTACATATCAGTAGTGCGACGCAGTAGACGTCCAAGACGTTGGCATCAAGCCGAAAAACTACTTAGCAACATGTTACAAACCAAAAGATGAGATCTTAAACTTTGTTCAGGCTCCATTTTTTGTCATTTCAACTTTTTGATGAATTTCTTACCAGTCTCCAATTGCTTAAAAGGATAAATTGTAAGCAATTTATGCTTATATTCATTTGTTTTGATGAGGGGCCCGTGGCTCAATAATAACAGACGCACAGGTCGATCGATCAGGTTAAGCTACGCTTGCCGCGGTTGGTCCGTGGATGGGTGACCATCTTTACATACCCCTCCGTGACTCGGAAAGCACGTTAAGCCGTTGGTCCCGGCTGTCACTCGTAGATCTTTGACAGTCGTTACGGGTAGTCAGAAACCCGAAAGTCTGACAACCAGTCTTACCAAGGGGTATCGTATTACCCAGTAACTGAGTTGTGGAGGTCAGATAGGCAGTCGCTCCATGCAAAACACTGGTATTCAGCTGCAACCGGTTAGACTGGAAACTGACCCCAAAATAGTTGGGAAAAGGCTAGGCAAATGATGATGATTCATTTGTTTTGATAACTACCTAAAACCTCTGAAAATGTATAATTTAGAGTGCAGTTTCAACATCATTCAGGTCCAAAGAAGCGAGGTAGACGCCTTTTTACTAGTATTTCTGTAGTCAAGAACGACCTGAAGCCAGCCCAAGTGAATGACTCGACGACCCAGAACTGAAATATCTGGCGAATAATGCCGAGAAAAGCCGATCCCAAATGACATGGGATAAGGCTAGGCAAAGAGAGAGTGCAATGTCGTCATCATCATTTCAGCCAAAAGACGTCCACTGCTGGACATAGCTCTCCCCCAAGCACCTCCACTTCGACCGGTACTGTGGTTCTCACATCCAGATGATTCCTGCGGCCTTCACCAGTCATCGGTCATCGGTCCACCGTTTGAGAAGTCTTCCAACGCTACGTCTTTCAGTGCAGTGGCGTGGTGGTGGCGAGTGCAGTTTGCAGAACAATTGTTAGCAATAGAAATATTTTTGGAGGAGACTTCCAGTAGGTTCTACAATAAGTCTATCTCATCAATAAATGCTGACACTGGCTGCATGTGAACACAGTCGCTTATTAAGACGACGATGAGACTAACCGTCTTGATCTGTAAGAACGTATACTATGGGTTCAGACTTTTAATTAATTGTCTACGATTTCTATACAAGGTGTGCCAGAAGTCAGCAATCGTGGAAAGTGATTACTTTCATGGATAATAATAAAACCGTTATTTAAGTACTAGTTCTTATTGTGTTCATCTGTTTTATCTTTTTAATTCTTTTTGCGTAACGATTAGTGCAGATAAGTGTATTTTCTTTCTTTCTCATTATTTTTGTATTGAGAAGAAAATGGTTTTAATAATATATATTCCCCTAATTACTTGACAAACAGATTGGTTATCACTTTTTTTAAGAAAGTGAAATTGTGTGTGAACAAGTAATTTGCTAGCCCTGAAATGGTAATAATTCTTTAGGTCAACTGAAATAATTAGTCCATCAGTTAGATTATCAAAAAATATTTGACCCCTATTTTTTCTTTTGTTACGTAAACCAAAATTGACGACGCTTTTAAAATTCTCAATACGTCACACCTTGGTATAATTTTTAGTACGTTCTGACGTCACGAGCGATTTTGACGCGTTTTATCTTTGCCAATATTCATTGATTTACAAAAACAAAAAATACGTATCCATTATTTTCCAATACTCTAACTGACGGACTAAATAGATTTTCAGTTTATTGATGGTGGAAACTAGCCTATTGTAGTCAAATGTTATAGTTACAACAATTTAATTAATGACACGATATTGTCGAACTGTTGCGATCCATTTACATACACGCTGAATCTATTACAGATAGTGATGTGCCTTTTACGATTCTTGTTGAAAATGAGCTAGCATATTACCTACTAGCTGTTCTCTGTTACTCTTTTTGCTTGAAACTTTTTACCGTCTTAAAATATTCGTTGTAATTAACAAATATTATATATAAGCATCTTAGCTAACATACTTCGTTTCGTGAATTTTGGAGTTTCACCCACATATTTCTTGCGAATATAATCATTTCAGCCGAAAGACGTCCAATGCTGGACACGTCAGGCCTCCCTGAAGTATTTATAGCCAATTATTATTCGTGACTGAAAGGTACAGACACCAGCACATAAAGCTACTACAATCTGTCAAATTTCTTTAATAGATTTTCAACTTTATCGCTAAAGCGTAAGGTTCATAGTTGATTGGGAAAATTGGACAGTTTCAGGTAGCTTGATGTGGTCTGTACTTGTTAAACTACCAAAACTTTGAAAATAATTGTGTTTTAAAACTAATTGGGACACCAGTATTTTAAGGAATAGGTGTCTTCATTCACTGCCTCTTTGGTCTAGTGATTGCAAGCTCTACTGTTGAGCATGAGGCCCTTTTTTTTTGAGGATGGGTAATCATCAAATGACCCCTCCCGCTCTGGGTGGAGCAGAAGGGAGTGTCAGACTCTTACTGACTAAAACCCACCCGTGTTCCTTCCTTAGCCCTTTGTGTTCCGGGGTAGTGGTAACCCATTCGGACAATCCCGCTGCCCCGGCAGGCTTCGGCCCTTTCGGGCCCCTTCCTTACTGCTGACATCTCTTTGAGGCGCGCGTGGAACACGTACGCGCCGTCCGGCACGGGCCTGGTCCTGATCGGACGGAGAGTTACCCATTACTCTCCGCCCGCAAGCCCCCCCCCTACGGTGGCCGGGAGTCGTCACGCGGCTCCCGACGTCCCAGCCGTCCCGCCACCTCCTTCGCTAGCATGACTGCTTCGCAGAAGGAGGTGAAGCATGAGGCCCTAGGTTCGGTTCCTAGGGGCCAAGTGTTATTGGATTTTACTCAGTAACTAACAGCCTGGAGTCAGGATTTATACCCGATTGATCGCTATAGACTCGCCCCCTATTACTTCTAAGGTACATCTCTGTCCAACCCGGGGAGTTACAGGCGTGATGTTATGAGTTACGTGTGAAACTTCATTCACTTCAAATTTCTTCAAATACAGACACATTTTCATAAAAACAATGCCATACTCTAGTAACGACTACAATACAGCGCACCACATACCCCATCACTAGAACTCCAACACAACACTAAATATCTAGCTGTTTTAATTTATTATCAAACTTGAGCAGTTTGTCGCCTGCACATGCAAGGGGCCAAGTTTCGATACACTGGGACCATAAATTGATAAGATTATGTGCATTCGGACTTTGATTTACGTCCCCCCGATAGATAATTGGGACGAGTTTTGAATTTACTGCATGATGGGGTTAGGTTTACAAGTTTGGGGGTGCAACTTAGATGCATACATCATCGTAACGGTAATGACCATGATAGTATATCAAGGGTCTGATATCCCGTTTCGAAATGCTGCGTATGCGACTACTTTGGTTCATGTTTGTCGAGATCTTAGGAGACCTCAGGCAAAAGATCGCGAGGTAGAACTCAGTTCTATTAACACATAGGGAAATGTGGCTGTACTGCTCGGTTCCTACAAACAAAAACAAATCGTTTTGCTTACTAATGGTAACATTTTTTATTGCAAAACTGGACATCTAAATATGTAGATTTGTAAGCTAATTTTGCCTCGGTAGCTATTACTTCCATATGGGAGAGTCTACTATGCAAAGCTAAGTGGTCTTTATTATTGGTAAAGTTACATAATTCTTAATTTTATTTATTTATTTATTTATTAAGCAAGGCACACCAACGATATATTTACAAGGGTAGTAACAATAGGTAATCACGAGTCTTCAATTCTGTGTAAATACATCACTTATAGGCATGCACAACATTCACATTAACAAGTTAACAATTCATTAAATTATTAAAATATTCGCAAAACTTACAATTTATACATTATATTATATAAGATTCCATTACAAAATAAAGTAAAAAATAATACATTTAAGTAGTCACATTGCATTAAGACAATACAACCATACAAAATCATAATAAAATAACGGCACATAAGGTAAGAAAACGGATTAATCATGAAAAGACAGAAAAATTAAATGACGTAATCTAAATTATATGAGAAAAATAATAACAAAATATCATAAGACTAATTAAACCAAAAAATTCAAATGAAATGGAATTGAATTAAATTTGATGACAATATTAAATTAAAGAATTTATTAATTAAAATACATTATTATTATTCGATTTTAAATATAAGCAAAAGTAAAAGTAGGCAGCTGATTAGTGGTTACAGAACAATTTTATTGATTTTAGTTTTAAATATTGGTAGACTATCAAAGAAAATATCGATACTGCTGTCGACCGAACAGGCTCTGTTGTAAAAAGTCAACATTCTGTTTAAGGGAGCATGCTGGCCTAGATTTGTGCGACACGGCTTAGTGGCAAACGTCCTAGGATTACGCTTGGACCGGAGATGTGAATGACGAGGCACGTCTAGGTTAATTTTTTTTAGGAGATCTGGAGTCGATGTTAACCCGTTTACAACTTTAAACAGTATTATCAAATCATTTTGAGCTCTGCGTTGTTTCAATGAATCTAATTTGAAATAGTTTAGCCGTTCTGGGTAATCGGCTCTAAATGGACATTTGTGGTCTTTAAACCGCAAACACCTCGTCATTTTTTTTTGAACGCGCTCAATACGGTCTGTATAAGTATTATATGTTGGACTCCAGGCGGGAGATGCATATTCAAGGAGGCTGCGTACAAAGGTGTTATAGAGCACTTTCAACGCCGAGGTTCCCTTGAACTCTTTGCCAATTCTGTTGATAAACCCAACCGTTTTCATTGCTTTTTTTACGATATTATTTATGTGTGTGGTAAATGAGAGATCACCGGATTATCATTATTTTAACCAATAATGGCCTGTAAATTAAAGGAATCGGCCATAAACGGAGGAGGCTAATACTAAGAAGTAGATGAAACTATAAGCCGATCGCTTAACTGAGACGTTACCTGAGGTAGCAGCGCGGTGCGGGAGGGGGTGTGGTGACGTGATGCGAGAGCTCAGTGATTCGTCAGCTAGTGACAACTATCACCCCTCCCGCACCGCGCAGCTACCTCAGGTAACGTCTCAGTTGAGCGGTCAGCCTATAGGCTGTCTATAATGCAGCCAGGTTCTAACTAGCTTCTTGAAAAAGTATCGCATGTTATTTTTGTACAGACACTAAAACATCAAGCTACCCGAAACTGTCAAATTTTCCCAATCAATTTTGAACCTTATGTTTTAGTGATAAAGTTGAAAATCTATTAAAGAATTTTGACAAATTGTAGTAGCTTGAAGTGCTGGCGTCTGTACATCGAAGTCAAGTAGTATCGCAGAGACGGTCTTTCGCAGTAACGTGCATCGAAATTTTGTAGCATCGTATTAACATTTAACGATATTTTGTGTGTCGAAATTCCGTATTCTGCTGTGTTTCAACAACCAAAAAGCTCCACATCCACCATTCAAAAGTACGACACAACCCCCAGCACTGGGTAACATTTCAGCACCGGGACGTATATTACCACCATATTATCGCGCTTATTACCGCGCGGGTATCGCCGTGCAGCCACGTGGGACAGAGTTAGCCTGGCATATTTATGGTGCTATGTAATTATACCTCAACTGTGCGCAGTGCTCGAGTTCTTTGATTTATGTGGGCTGTTCGATTATGTGGGAGAGTAGATCATCATCAGTGGTCTTTGTTTGGCCTCCACAGTTGCGGTCACAGAAGAATACTGTTTAATTACCTATATTATTTTTGCAACTTAATAATTTCAAAGATATCTTTTAGGTTAGTAGGGCAAGCAGTAGTAAATGATGCAGAGTGTCGAGCAATCAGAAGCGGTCTAAAATGACTGGTATGAAAATATTTTCCCAGTGCTACTGTGATTTTATTGTGGGTGGATGTGTGGAAACTTTCAAATAATCCTATGGCGATTGAGGTACCGGAATAATGTTATCATTTCCCACCATCTAGGTACAGATAGTGCAATCCACGAAGACACGCCCCACTCTTCTTCCTAATTTCCGTTAGTGTTTTAGTTTTTTCGATACACACTAATTAGCTACTAATAATAATTAGTGTGTATAAACAAAACTAATACACTAGCAGAACGTTGCTCACTTGTGCTGTAAGCATTATGAAAAAGAGTGGGGCGCGACTTCGTGGATTGCACTATCTGTAAAGTCGAATATTAAAATGTTCCCTAAGTATCTAAATAATCTGGAATCAGTAATAATCACCTACAATGTTCCAACTGCTGGGCCTCCTCTTTGTGAGACGAAATGGGCCGTAATCTACCACGCGGGTTGAATGATGTCACATGCCTTCATGGATTTACAGTTTTAGGACATTTCGGTTTCCCCACGATGTTTTCCTTCACCATTTTGAGAACATCATCATCATCTGCCTAGCGTTTTCCCAATTATGTTGGGATTGGCTTCCAGTCTAACCAGATGCAGCTGAATACCAGTATTTTACATGAAGCGACTGCCTATCTGACCTCCACAACCCAGTTATTGGGTAATACGATACTCCTTGGCAAGACTGGTTGTCAGACTTTCGGGCTTCTGATGACCCGTAACGACTGTCAAAGATCCACGAATGACAGCCGGGACCAACGGCTTAACGTGCTTTCCGAGGCAAGGTGCAGTAGTGATGAAATTATTTACACAAAGTAAAGTGCCTACCTAAGTTCAAACCCATGACCTATAACCTCGTAATTCGGGGCCACTACCGGCCACCACTGCTCGTATGAAATGCAACGCCCTTATAAACCAAAGAACTCATGCACAACATGTTATCGGCCAAGTTCCTATTGTCACTAGAAACCAAACTGCCTTATTAATTACTAGCTGCGCCCCGCGGTTTCACCCACGTAAGTTTCGATCCCATGGGAATATCGGGATAAAAAGTATCCTATATGTTAATCCTGGTTATAAACTATATGTGTGCCAAACGTCATCCAAATCCGTTCAGTAGTTTTTGCGTGAAAGAGTAACAAACATCCATCCATCCTTACAAACTTTCGCATTTATAATATTAGTAGGAGTAGGACTATTTACAATTAATTATATCAATCAAGAAAGGGTGACCATAATTTCAAGTAGATATACAGGGTGGGTAAAAAATCGTGGATCAAACGAAACAAAACTATAGCTGGGGTTATTTGCAGTAAAAAAAAAACCATCATCACTATAAAAGTGCTCTTATGATAGTGGGTACCATGATTTATCAGTATTGGCACTTTTTTCAATATCTTTTAAGTCTCACGAAAAATTATTTGGTACTTGAGAACCTTACTGTAAACACTCAAATTGTCATAACTTTTAAGGAGATCAAGTTAGGGCACTACCACAGAGAAATGTTTTACTGCAAATAACCCCAGCTGTCACCCTGTTTCGTTTGATCCGCGATTTTTTGCCCATCCTGTATATGTTTTAATCTAAGCACCGTGGCACTAACCGTGTCCACTTCATTGTTCTTAAGCCCACCCCTAGTGCGTGACTGATAGTGTCCTAAGTATTAATGAGTCTGTAATTACGAGTGTCGTGGGTCAGTCGACACTATTACTCAAAGTGACACACCCTAGTGTCAATCTGTCACTTTGAGTGGGTTTTTGTTTCTTTAGCCGGGTAGCCTTTGAAGTTGTTAAGTGGCTTAGTGTTTTCTCTGAAATCAATTCTAGGTTAGTTTGCGAGGTTTTTGTGGTCGGAAGTACACACAGCGAAACTTCTTTTTTATAGCGGCCATCTTGTTTTCTGTCGTATTGTTTCATAACTACTTACAGTATTCAAGTTTAAGAGAAACTTAGCTTTACATGGCTATAGAACTGTCTGGCAGTTTTGATTATTTTGTATAATTAAGGCCTACGCAAATGTCCTGCAGATCTGGTAGCGTCATGTGACGGATCGTTGACCTACCTAAAAATATGGTTGAGCTACACGATAACAGAGGGGCAATTCTAGTAATTTTAAGAACATTCACAGTCTGAATCAGTCTCAATCAGACAAAAAATACTTCTAATTTCCCTACATTTTGACAAGTTTTTGACATTTGTTTGTCGCCGAGATGAGACTGCAACTAGATTTTGAACGTTTTAAATTACGAGAATTGGCCTGCTGATGCATGCATTCCGCCTGTTAGGACTAGTCAACTCAAAAGCCCCTTCCAGACATGACCCTCCTGCCGGGGCAGCGGGATTGTCCGAAAGGGTTACCGCTACCCCGGAACATAAAGGGCTAAGGAAGGAACACGGGTGGGTTTTAGTAAGAGTCTGACACTCCCTTCTGCTCCACCCAGAGCGGGAGGGGTCATTTGATGATTCAAAAAACATGACCCTGCATTGTTAGACTCATACGCTATTAATATAATTTTTGGACTTTAAAAGAGACCTCTGAATTTGTTTTGACATTTCTTCTCGGGGATCAGCCAGATAGGAAATCGCTATCTAGTTTTAAAAATATTGTCGTGTAAAAGTGTCTTAAGGCGCCACTTGTCGATATTTTTTCTATACAAATTTCGGGAGAATATTACTCCACTGTTTGACATTGTGCATCAAAAATTAAACATGACATCGTTTAGACTTATTATTAATTGTGTCTGTACGGAAACAGAATAGTAAAATAAAATGCCATTAAAAAGTTATGAGCCAACAAAGATTCGTTTTTCTTGCTATTTTTAACGTAACTTTGGGTGTCGATAAGTAATAAAAGAACTGTAAAATTTTCAAAACAAAGTCCGTACCAACAAAGCTCAGTTATCAAAGAGATCAATCAACTTTATTTGTAATTGATTTATGCAGTAGTTTTTTCATAAAACTCGAACTTTCAAAGCACTTTTCGAATTTTTTTACGCGCCTTTCAGTTCGGAATGGTGTTTCTGTGCGTGAGAACTAGACGTTGTTCGTGTAGTCTAGCGTCTAACTGCTCATCACTGATACTAGCGCTGTCAGACACGAAGCCAGACGAGACAGCGTGCTTTTTGGCCATGACCACCAGCGAGTTCGAGCTCGCGACTAGTTTACTCTTAAAAGATCTACTCAGGCCGATTTTTCAATCTACAGATAATTTTTATTCGTGGAATAAGATTAACGTCTTGACAGTTTTTGTATTGAAGAACTGTCAAAAATTCAAAATTATTCCTCGGATAAAATTATCTGGCGTTGGAATTATCAGCCCTAACATAAATAAACATTTCGTTTCATTTCAGAACTTATTATACGTTTATATAGGTAAAAGTTACGTCTTTTTGTAGGTAATTATAATGTTGAATACCAATCGTAGACCCATTTGAATTAATACCTTTTTTTTTAACGTTACCCCATACTTGGAATTTCTCCGGGTGCGTTTACAAACATTTAAACTCACATACAGAAACAGCCAGACCCGGAAGAAGTATACTTGTAGGTCATACAAATATTAGTTCCGTGCGGGAATCGAACCCGTGACACGCAGTGCAGCAGTCAATCGCTTAACCATTGCGCCAGCCGTGCCGTCAAAACATATTTGAGTTTTATAAAGATAGAAGTCCTTAATCACTAAAAAAAGTTATTGTGTCTACTTTGAAAGCAAAAAATAACTAAACACATTTTTTTTTAAAATAAAAACGACGCCTTTTTGACCACACGACGAAATTTCGCACACACATCACAAACACACATATACACTATAAATAGACACGCTTTTAGTGAGAGATAAGGGTGTCCATCTGGCTTGTCAGTCCGGGACAGGGGCCGGCCGCGACGTCACTAGTAATCCTGACGAGACTTTTGACGTCGTAAAACGTCGCTGATATGTCCTGACGGGATAAGTCCCTGTGACTTTTGGAAATCACGCAAAGAAAATGTTTTGGTCTGTTTTCGTTGTAATTTTAGTAACCTAATGCTGGTGGATGGTATTGTGTAAGGATGTTATAAAATGATACAATGGCCAAGATTCTGTTGTTCACAAACTAAATTAAAATTAAGTTCAGTGTATCTTTTTCTTTCTATTTCATTATGAAAAGGACAGAAGATAAATATTAGTTCAGTCCTGTCAAATTAGATAATCCATAGACAAGCTTAGACGTGATTAAAAAATTGGCTACTAAAAATACGTTAATTGACGTCAGGCGCTGACTAATTTGACAGGACTAAACTAGTTCAAAAGTAGCAGTAGTAGTAGTAGTAACTAGTAGTAGTATTCAAAAGTAGTTTTCGTCATTATAATGATTCAGAATTGAACTAGCTTGTTAGAAATTTCATCTATGTTAGTTAATCGAGTTCCTATACTAAAGTTCTGCTGATTAAGTTCTCTGGGAAAGAGCATTGATTTCCAGTGAAAACCCACTTACACAGCACATCTCCTACGCGACAGTTAAATAATTTGCGAAATTATATCACACTAGCTTCTGCCCGCGACTTCGTCCGCGTAATTTTTTTTGTTTCCCCGACCCACCCCGTCGCAACGTGTCGCCGGCCTGCGCTATTACTTCGTTTTCGCTTGGCGAAAACTTCAGACTTTTTTTCTTTTTGATCAACTCCTAAGGGTCCTAGCGTCAAGTTTAATAGAATATAGCCTTCCTCAAGAACTGGGCTATCAAACGCAAAAACATTTTTATTTATGCGACCGATACTTCCAGAGATTTAGAGCTTTCAAACCGTGTTTCAAACAAACAAACTCTTCAGCTTTATTATTAGTATTATTTTAAAACTATGATATCTCCTAAGATAAACATTGAAATCAAATGATGTCAGAGGCAATTTTGTTCAAAAGTAAATACATGTGATGAATAACGTATTTATTTGGATAAGGATTAATACCATGTTTATAAAAACACCCTCGCAAATAATGCATTATTTTAGAACAAATTTGGTTAGCATAAAAGAGGTTATTGTGAGCTAACCTTAAAAGATAGACATATGCTGTCGCGGACTTTTTTTTTTAACTTTTAAAGGGTAACAATTCTGTCATATATGATTTTTGCGAAACTTTAACCGTTTACGCAGCGCACGCAGCGGAAGGTCTCAATAGGAAAAAAATCCCCCGATTTTGAAACATTCTTCATTGGTGCTCCGCTCCTATTGGTTTTAGCGTGATGATATATAGCCTATAGCCTTCCTCGATGAATGGGCTATCTAACACTGAAAGAGTTTTTTCAAATCGGACCAGCAGTTCCTGAGATTAGCGCGTTCAAACAAACAAACAAACAAACAAACAAACTCTTCAGCTTTATAATATTAATATATAATATAATTATTAGTATAGATAACAGTTAAAAATTGTTTGCTAATTTAATTACTTTATTCTGATCCCTACATGACTGACTGCCCCGTTGGTTCCGTGATCGCAAACGCGACTGCTGTGTGGGGTTCTGGGTTCGATTCCCGGGTCGGGCAAAGTGTTATTGAGTTTTCCGATTAGGAATTTCTTAGTAACAGCCCGGAGTTTGGAAGTTGGCGGTGTGATACCCCCGTGCCTCGGAAAGCACGTTAAGCCGTTGGTCCTGCGCCTGATCTCTCTCCGGTCGTGTCGGATTGCCGTCCCATCGGACTATGAGAGAGAGGGAAGTGGCTAATCTGCGTTGAGATTGGCCTCAACTAAAATTAAAATTAGTTATATAAAATATATCTACCAAGATCCTCAGCACCTCAAATCCCTAAACAATTAGCCAACGATTTATCACTAAACGTTAATTTTTATTACATTCATTGAGCACTAGCCAGTTAGCCACGATATTAATCTAACGCCTAACACACTAACACGACACGGGGTAAGGGTGACCATTCTTCATTAGCACAAAGGAGCCGGCCTTTTGTCTCCACTCCATTCATTCGCGATTGTTCACTACTGTGAGTGAGGAGCTTGGAGACTTATTCTAGAGACGAGAGTTTGATTATCAATTTGATTTTGCTCATTTATAATAAAGATGGTATGGTATTTCTTTGGTGTGGGATGCAACGTGTGTCGACACCCTTGCGCCATCCCATCTTCCATGTACGGTGAGCTGTGCTGGGGCGGCTGCAGCAGGTGCGGAAAACCTCAAACGGCGCAAATACTCCAATCTTTTTGGAACTTATTTGTTTGAGCCGTTTGGGGTAGAAGCACTAGGGCCATGAGGCCCGAGTGCCCACTTAGTATTTCGAGACATCGCGTAGCGGTTGGTCGACTCTTCACGTGACCAGAGGGCTGGCCTATTTTTTGGCCAAAGAATCAGCATTGCCATTCAACGTGGCAATGCTGCCAGCCTTTTGGGCACGTTTCCTGTTGACAGCGATGCGGACGAATTTTTTGATGCCCTTTGTTTTTTTTGCCTTCTTTTTATATACTTGTACATATTATTATTATTTTAAGTGTGTTAGATAAAAATATCTGTAAATAAATACTCCGGTTTTTAATAATAAATTGTAATAATCGTTATAAAAGTTATGATGAACCATATCTTACCAGAGACTTTAATGAAAACTAATTTTATTTTATTTTTTCAGTATTTTTTAATCGAAAAACAAATAAAACCCAGTTTGCTTAAAAAAAGCTAGGTACTTAAATCTGAAAATGTACATGTTAATTAACCTTAAGAACAATAATTGTAGATACAAGGCAATATAACACAATTTTGAAACAATATTATTACTACTAGCATTTATTTCAGTATAGTTTAAACTATTCTCACAAGACACCACACATATCACAAAATCAGCCCACCACCGCACACAACATTCGAAAGAAACACGAACCCATATCAAACGGCCAGAATACGGCCGCTGACGTCCAGACGTGATCCCTGTCAACAAATCCACAATACAAGCTGACTCGTTGTCACCCCAGTTCAACAATGCAGTGATTAATGATCACTTCTTGTATTTCACTATTGGACGGCGCTTCGATTCAAATTCAGTTCACTTGTGGATTTTTTGATGGAGACAGATGTTTGTGTGGGATAGGAAGAAATGAAGTACAGATAGAACAATAATAACAAGTGGTACCTACTGTGTTCACTCCTGTCAAAAAACTCCTTTTAGTCATAGAACAATTGAATTTTTCGCAGTGCGCCCTTTTTATTTTTCCCTTGTGATGTACGTGGCGGCTTTCACAGCAGTTTTATTTTTTACAGTTCAAAACATCAAGTTCCTACAGGTGAAATATCATTAAATAACATCGAAGGACCAATTTTTATGTATATTCATGCACAGAATTATAAAATCACTAATCCTTTTACTCTGAAGATCTAATTTTAAAATAAAAAACTGTAGAAAATGTTTTTCATATTGAAGGAGTTCTCCGTATATCTTACAGGGTATTCTCACTCAAATCCAGACAATCAATTCAATTAGACTGTGTACCTTGAGTGTGAGCCCAACTTGCTATTAAACGGAGCAAGTGACAAAACAAACTTAGCTCCGTGAGTTGGCTCAGACCGCCTTAAACTGGTTTTCGTCGGTTTGAACCGGTTTATACTGGTTAGGCTCGATTTAAACTTGCTGCAAAGTTATTTGATGTGAAGATTGCTGTGAGAAAAACGTTTGAAATTAAACACAATTAGATTAAATAGTTTAATTATTATTTTTCAATTTAAATTATATTTTCTTTTACATGAGAAGTTATTTTGTGAAACTTTACTCATAGAAATATTGTACATGCAATGGCAAAGCAGTCAACTCATGCCCAATTTAGTCCAGTTCATAGAAAAAGAACCATTCCGAAAGATCTTTAACAAATTGCAACAAGCCCAGTTCTACACGCAGTTGCGCAGTTCCAAATGCTGCTTTATGCTTTCCAATGTCTGTCTATCTCTTTCTACATCCAACTTTGCAAAGCAACAAAGATATCGGCGATGCAATGGGCCGCGGCCAGCACGGAGCATTAAGCCCGCGGCAACAATCTTTACGGGACGTTCGGGTACATTTGGGGACATTCTCTGACATTTGGGAGTATTCAGGGACGTTCGGGACATTTGGTGAGTACTGGCATTTAGCTAAAAGGGTGGTATGGTGATATTTTGTTTTATGGGTCTTAGATGAAAGGCATACAGGGACTATTATGATTATTAATTTCCATTTGAAGGATTTCCGTTGGATTACAGGAGAGAAATGTGTGGCTGCAAAAAAATACAATATTTTATGAAGGGGCTAGCTTTTAAGAAGTTTTAACAAAAAAACTGTTATTTTGCTTTTATTGATGCAACAGTATGATCCAGCTACACAAATCCTGAAAAAATGTATTCTTATTTCCGATACCGCGAACACACTCATCACTCCAGCCAATTACACACAAAAGGGCAACACAATAACCGGAATCCATTAACAAATCGTTTACAGACAACACGACAAGTGGCACGGCGCGTGTACCGCAAAGCAAGCATGACAGAACAAAGTTTGTGAACCGGATTGCGCCGGTTCCGGGCGGATTAAACCGGTCCGTGCCGGCGCGCGGCGGTTAGAGGTGGTTAGAGGCAGTTAGTCAGGTGAGATCTCAGGCGCGGCGCGGGCTTACTATCGAATTATTGTCTTTGTGCAACTAGGCGTTTTGTATGCCAAGAGATTTTGTTTTTAGGGATGAGTTTTGGTTCTGTAGTTGGTTTTGGAAGCTTCGCTTCTCAGATTGCATCTGTTCGTAAAATAGCTTTAAAGTTTACATATAACAGAGTTTGTGTCTGGGAAGAAGATACCTACAAGTTTTCAGATTTTCAAAACAAGGATTCGTTTTAACTGTTCCAACGCAAAACAGGGCTGGTATAGCAACTACAGGACAAGCAAGTGGTCAAGTGTGATTTACATTACTATTGCTATAATCTATATCTTTTCTGGCACTGCTCATCGCTGCCCAAATTCTCAGCATTCAAGACCCCAGCTCAATTGTCACTGGTCAATGGTCCACCTTCCAAGAGAGATTAGACCATTCGAACGCCCTGCCCTAAGACGCACAGATCTCCCGATGACATCAATCTATGTAAACAGCCTCTACACAGCTCTTAAATCAATAGGTCTTTGTCCAGGTACTTGGTAGACCATCGAGAGCTGTTTGATTTAATATAATGGCTATGTGGGAACATTAGACGATCAATTGGCCATCAATTGTGCGGTTAATTTGCAGTAAATACGCAGTAATCCGCCGCCTGTCCGGGGCTGGATTTGACAATGTTATTGCATGATTGGTGCTGTGTTTTGGATTATACAGTTTGGTTTGCGTTTGTGAAAAATTGTTAGGAATTTTTGTGTGAATGGAATTCGTGTTTATTTGGCAATCGATTAAAACGAAAGCGTATAGGTGCTTGAAAGAAAAATCGTTTCACCGAGTTAGGTAATAATAAGTGAAGTACCTATTATTTTGCTCAAAACATGGTCACCCTATTATTGTAACTATTTTAATTAAATGTTTATAATTTGATTATGGTAAGACAAAGACGGTCTACTGGCTTTTACAAAATTTAATTTAATGCTTGTTTAAAATAAGGACCATATTTGTAGTATCATCTACATAAGAGGTAACATTCGTTCGTTTTAATGCAAATTAAGGATTGACCTATTTAACCACTTGACTGTACTCTTTGATCACGCCTTTTCAATTTCTCGATAACACTTTAGACTATATATGTAGGTCACGCTTTAAAACGTCTAGACATTGAAGGATAATGGCCCCGATTCTGTTGTTCACAAACTAAACTAAATTTAAGTTCAGTGCATCTTTCTCTTTCTATTTCAATAAGAAAAGGACAGAACATAAATATTAGTTTAGTCCTGTCAAATTAGATAATCCATAGATAAGTTTAGACGTGATTTAAAAAATGGCTACTAAAAATACGTCAATTTACGTCAGGCGCTGACTAATTTGACAGGACTAATGTTTATCTTCTGTCCTTTTCCTAATGAAATAGAAAGAAAAAGATGCACTGAACTTAAATTTAATTTAGTTTGTGAATAACAGAATCGGGGCCAGTGTCTTATTTTAAATATTTAATTGATTAACCCAGTTTTGTGTTAGTGTTACTAATAACAAAATATATCCGTACTTATAAATACCCATCTTGCTTCAGAAATTTCAAGGTGCGCCATAGCAGTTGGCGGCTTGATCGAAGCCTTTCTGCAAGTTCAACATAGTCAGCTGAAGGGGGATGTATGTGAAGCCACCGTATGACGATTCCCCATTATGTACAGTCAGCAAAGAAGATAAGTATGCAGGGTCGTCGAATATAGTTGAAGTTTAGTAAGAAACTAATTGATGTTTTCGAATAAAATTTAATTTAATTCATAGAAAACAAACAGTTCATTTATCAAGTTAAATTTCATTCGAAAAAATCAATCGGTTTCTTAGTAAACTTTAACTATATTCAGCGACCCGGCATACTTATCTCCTTTGCTGACTGTACCAACATACTGACCTACATAGTTAATAATTAGCGATCAAAATATTATGAAAAGAAGGAATCGTCGTCAATTCTTAATTCTTCTTTTTATGTTTGATTAGAAACTACTTCAAAACCCAACTTTGACTTAAAAACCTTACGAAATCAATTAAAACAACAGCCCCATTAACAATTTTTCACATAAAACCGTCCAGTTAATTGATTACCGCTAATTCTGTACCCTGCAAGCGTCTACAAATTGCCGTGCAATATCTCAAGGCAACAACGGCCTATCAATAAAGGCCTCCACTGGCCTCGCCAGGCCTCCGTCTTGCCAATACGCAGGCCGGTAAATTGAGACGGCCGATTTACGAGGCCTGGCCGTTGCGACGTATTAATTTACAATAGTCAGTGAGATGTGTGAGAATGGGAGAGGATTTCAGTTGTTTCTTCGATTTTGAAAGAAAGTGTTGCTGTGTTTTAGATTTAAAAGGTTATAATAGAATTACCCACGACATACGTAAGTACACGTAATCTGCATTCGCGATTTATTCATCAAAAATGTAAACAAATATGAGTTTGGTTACATTTTTATGGAAATTTACATTGGTTACGAAAAAATAATTTTAAATCAATATCACAATAAAGTTCAGTTTACGCTACAAGTTCAAACATTTTTTATAACTTATTCAATAGTGCTGGTCACTCTGAAATAAACTTAATGGCCATTAAAATAAAGTTGAAATTTGTTTAACTTGAAATAATATTAATTTGAAACATAAGTTTGAATAGACTTTAGTAATATTACATTGAGCAGAAAGTAATAAAAAGAGGCTCAATTATTAAAAAAGTGCATCATTAAAAACGTAGAATGAAAACTTTTTGAAATTATTGAATCTCTAAAAAGAGATTCAATAATTTCAAAAAGTTTTCATCATTAGCATGTCAATAAGTTTTGAGAAAATAAGTTAAATATTTCCCTTTATTTTTTATTAGTTCAATTTAATTTCCTCACATATATTTTTCACCAAGTGAATTCAGACATGCTGTTTTAGAATTCATTAAATTACTCCATGAGGGCAACAAAAATCAACATAGTTCATAATGTTACAATTAACTTTGTCTGGGTACGGTTTTACCCATTCTCCTTTTCGGAAGAATTAGTTATTATTAATACCTTGTCGGAAAGCAATTGCTTATAAACTTACAGAGAAGTAGTATTCAATTGAGCCATAATTTTATTATAAGGATTTAAAAGATAAGTACTCCATGTGTAGGTGCAATCATTAAAATTTAGGAATAAATATTTTCAAAGATAAAAGATACGCATAAACCTATTTAAAACTCTAAATATAATATATACCTCATGTGTTTTATATTCATTCAGTAAGTACTCCCTTAACGCTGTAGAAAAACAACATTTCAGTTTAACGAATTGTTTGAACACTGACATCGATTTGCAAATCGATCCAGTATCTTTTAATCACGTTGATAACTAAGCTCTAATACTCCCTCGCCAATAAATCTATTAAACTTGTTTCTCCATAAACCCCAAGTTATTCTCAGATCCAGATATAAATAGTCTGTCAAAAGTGTACCTAATTGAGGCGACGGCGTCGATCTGATTACCTCCGCGCCATCGCACCGGAGTCAATACTCATCCATATTCACGACGCTTTAGTTAAGACGAGGTGCTATTTTTAGAAACGAGAATATTTTTGTAGGTTGATATCTGGATCAGATGTGTTACCTATTATTTGTGAAGTGGAATAGTCTAACGACTAGTGGTCCAGAGATAGTAATTTCAACCACCACCACCACCACCACCAGTTAGCCTTAAACATAAATACCTACTGTTAGTTATTAATCATGGCAGTCGTGATAGTTACTCACTAGTTTCAAACAGGTATACTACCAGGTCGATGACAGCAGGTAAATATGATGTACCCAGAGTTAGTAATTTGATCTCACAGTTAAACTGCGTTAGCAGTTTTGTGGGGCAATGTACCTAACTATAAGATTTTTTTTTAGTGAATAAATCATTAATCAATCAATCAAAACTCACCTAATGTTCTATTGAGATGCAAAGACATAATTATATTCCTAGGTTTACAGGTTATAATGCTGTAGGTCAAGTTCTATGGACAAACGGGAATAGATAATGTGTGTAGATAATGTGCAAATACATTGTTATGTATAATAAAGAAAGAAAGAAAGAAAAAATATTAACTTTATCTTCTTGAGGTACATAATTTCAAACAAAACCCGAGAGCTTCTCATAAATTCGAGATCAAACTTATGACCGAAGTTTTTAGACAATAGGATAATCAAAAGAAATTAATTTAGTTATTGTATATCCTTCTAGTCTGATAATCGGTATTCCTCAAAGCGCAACTATTTTGAAACGCAACCAACTAAGCGCAACACAAATTCAAACTAAAAATATTATATGTTTGTTCCTCAAAGCGCACATAATTATCAAGATGCAATAGTGATGGTTATTAACTAAAGGAAAATATCGATAATGAATAACACAGGTCAGCACCCTAATTGCGTAACACACTATCAATCGGAATCTGAATCATTTTGAAGCAAATTGCTAATCCATTGCTTCATAAGTTCGAATTTTTTTCCGTTCAACACGTAAATGACGCAATGAATGTTGTTGAACTGTCAAAATGAAACCGATTCCGATCGATAATGTGTTACGCAATTGCCGCGCAGGTACGGCTATAGCTACTCAAGTCTTATATAAAATGCATGAACAGACATAATGCATGCATGTAGACAGTATATAACACGAAATACAGTACCTACACTACACCCATAATTACAAACCCCCCAACCCCATTCAATCAGCACCCGCAAATAAAAACAAAAACAAATGACGTTCCCGTAAACAAACCAGAGCCTTCCACCTGACCAGCCACATAAACACTGAAGAAGAAAAGCAAAATGTATGTGCCGTATCGGCGGCAAAGCCCCGTACAAATCTGGCCAGTGGATAGCCAGCCTGATCGACAAATCCGGCAGATTACGCGCTGATACAGGGGGCATGTTTATGAGACAGCCGCCGGACTGCCGGACTGTGGCCGGCCTGGTAGGGCTGCCGGGAAATTCGAGGGAATTGATGAAAGAAAATTAGATACGTTGGTGCTTTCCTATAGCGGTAAAAGATAACAGAAGTAATGTTCGTGAATCGTGCAATGCATGACCTTAAAAAATGCGATGGTCAAACAAAGGTGGACATTAGCCACCGTTGAATGTTACAACACTGTCATTATTATATTTCTGTTGTTGTTTAGTTCACAAATTAAAATATAACGATAATAATGTGAGTGAATTGTAGAGCGACCTATTAATATATTTTTTTATTGTCTCCAGTTAATACATTCATCTGATCTTAGACAGAGTAATCTAACATATGAATCGTATTAATGTATTGCACAAAAGGAACTGCTACTGATTCCAAAACTAAGCTTGAACTTGTATTATGGGGAACAGTGTTCAGCCGCAGGATATATCACATAATAAAATAAGAATACTGTTAGGAATCGAACCCAACACAATACCTTGCGCGCGGCCTGCACGCGCAGGCAACATGATCAGCGCGTCATCGGCAAACTGAGGCGCAGCGCGGCGACGACACGGCTCGGCCCGATGACCACTCGCTTCCACGGACTCCACCGCGACAGAAGATACCCCTCTCTTAACTAAACTATTAACTGTTTGTCCGGGAAAGTTAATGCTGTAAATAAGAACAGCATTAAATCATTGCCTAAATACAGTCCACTCTTTTATTGCTCCCCGCGCTAACAAATACATTGGTTTGAATGTCACCGCAGTAGACTTACAATATTCATCATAGACCTCATTAATCGCTTTCCATCAGGCGTGATCGAGGTCAAGAGCGCCCGGCCCATTCAGCAATAAATTAAAAAATAAAATAACTACAAAACAAATCCCCCAATCCCAAAAACTAAAACAAAAACGCTATCCAGACCATCTAAGTTCATTTTCCAATCCAAACCTGAGCACAATAGCCATAAACTGACAAGAAACTATCTTGTTCTGTACCAGATAACATTTTACAAACATATCTCCTGTACGTTGAAATAAAAATGTAAATGCTCTGGCAGCCCTAACGCATCGAGATAGAAGGAAGGTACTCCGTATAATATTTTGGCTTACAAAACGAGTCCAAGTTTTAATAGTGTACCCCATGTTTATGTTATAGCCTTTGGTATCGGAAGTATGAACCTGTCCTTAGGGACAAGGCCTGATGCATAGCGTATGGGATTTTTGGATGGATTTGATTTGATTTTTTTGCGATATTTCGTATTATTTTTATTGAAAGTTGATGTACAATATTGAATGCGAGTGTGTGTAGGCAAACAAGAAAACAAACATTATAAAAATCTCAGAATTAATGACAATATTTTAGAGTTTGTTTCACATCAAGTCTATACCAAACTATGTCAGGTCAGCTGGACCCGCTCGCAGAAATGATTAGAAAAGTATAAAAACCCAACAAAAAGACATACTCGTAAGCTTATAAGTACCTATTTTTTTAATACATAAATATTAGTTTTGTACACAAAAAGGTAAATAGTTAAGTATAAAGAAAATTTAAGTATAGGTTAAACATTGATAGAAAAACCATTTACAAAGTTCCCTAGTTAATAAAATGAGAATAACAATGCGATCCCGATCGTAGCAAAGGTCTGCTACGGCTACGAATGTGTGCTACGGCGTAGGCATTGGCGTAGACACAACATTGGTAGATTGTAACCGCAACTCGTTTTTATTAATCACAATATTGTTCTTAAAACATCTTGTTTACGACTATTGATGGTTTATTCAATAAAATTACGAAGGTTACGACAATAGCAGAGCTATGGCCGCGTGCTAATCGGAAGCGATCGTCGCGCTTTTTAATAAGAATAATTATGACGTACTCGCGCGTCATAATTCATACAAACGATAGCGTTGATCGCGTACTCGCGCGATGGTCGCTTTGCGTTAGTACACGGGGCATGTCGTCTCGTTTCAGTTATAGGCAAAACGATTTCGCCATCACTGTATTATTGATTTAGAGCTCACTTCTTTTTTTCATATAACTTTTCTCTCATATTTTATCTATAAAACATACTACTTAGGTACATTTACATTACATTTCACCCCTCTAACACCAAAAACAAACCAACCCAATTACGCCACCTTCATTATTTAAATGAACTAAACAAACATTACATACAAAACCGATTACAATTTACAAAACAAAACAAAACTTAACAACGTAAATAAAACCGGTAACTATCTCAAAATGTGACCAGGTCAGGTCATTACGCATAATCGCTGGGCAAAAACTATAAAAGCCCATAATTATTTACAACTACCGGTGTTTGCGCACGTTTTAAAACTACCCGCCGACCGTCCCATCAAAGTCAGATAACGCGGGCAACTATGAGAAGCCTTGTTTATTGAGAGGATGTCACGGGGGTCCTGCAGTTCAGACTGGGATGCTGGGAATATAATTTAATTTCCATGTGTTTTATTGGGCATTTTATGTTGAAATATCCAGTTGTGATACTTTATAATGTTTTCTGACGTGTTTAAGCACACAAATGTACAGATGCGGATTTAATGTCATAGGCATTTTGTTCCAGTCAACCTTTGGATAATGCAGAAACAAACAGTGGCAATTCGCTTATTAGTGGTTGATAATGAAACTACATTTGAATAAAAACTCTTCGTAGGTATGACGTTCAACATTCCGGCTAACAATTCGCCAATATTAAGTTTAAGTCTATTAACCTTTTAACCGCGCGACTTCATATCAGAAGGCTAGTTCTCGTAATTTAAAACGTTCAAAATCGTGTCGCAGTCTCATCTCGGCGACAAACAAATGTCAAAAACTTGTCAAAATGTAGGGAAATTAGAAGTATTTTTTGACAGATTGAGACTGAGATCAGACTGTGAACGTTCTTAAAATTAAGAGAATTACACCTCTGTTGTCGTGCCCCCAGCCCCCGGCACAGTGATTCGAAAAATGAATATTTTGTTATAATACAGCGTAATTAATAAAAAAGCAGAATTAACGAGCTGTGGTATTTGGTTGTAAATATACGTCCCTGGTGAAATGGACACGAAAATATTTTGTCGGATTAATCCGACGTAAGCGGTTAAAAGGTTAATTATAATTAGGAAAGTACTACGAATAATTAAATTGTCAATGCCTTCAAATCTATTTATGAAACTACTAATATGTTTGAGATGATTTTTGAACATTTGTTTGCTTGACAATCGTCTTGACTTAAAAATCTTCAAGCTTTTCATGTCTTTATAAGTTTATATTCATTTACGTAGACAAAAACAACAATATTACAGACGGCTCTTTCATAATTATTATTTCCTACATAATTATTATCAATAATAAAGTACCCGAATCCGAACTCGCTGTGAAGCTATATATCCGCCGATAAGGCCTTTTGTATCTCAAAATAAATAAAATAGCTTAAATATGTCCGGTCGGGGACTCAAACATGGCGCCCGTGTCCATACGAGTCCAACAGAGCAGCGTACCACACATATGTATGGAAATTAATACCAACATACATGTTTTGTGAATAATACCGGGTTAGAGAATATGTTTTGTGTGTTTGAAGTGAGTTATTTAACTTGGTAGGATCAGGAATCTTCTTTAAATAGGCTGAAAGTCTGTAGATTTAACTGAAGACAATATTATTTATGAGTAATTTAAGATGTTACAATAGTTAACAAAATAAAACTGCTAGCACCATTTAGTTGGACGCGTACTGTAGGTATTGTACTTTTGAAGTAAGCGTCAGTCAAGAGTGTTGCAAACAACTCTGTTATGTAGTTTTATTAAAAACCAGCTGACTCGGCAAACTTTGTACCACCTCAGAATCAATTAGAACGAATACATGAGAAAATTAATAATCTTCATATTTTTTTTATTTCGTGAATTTTCCCCTGTTTTTATAGAACGTTATTCTTGCTATTCGGGGCGGAGAAAAATCCAACAAATTAAAGATCATAAAAATCGGTCCAACCGTTCTCGACTGATAAATGGTGTAACTAACCCCATTTTGTTTTATTTATAAACTAGCTGACCCGGCAGACTTTGTACTGCCTTAATCGATAAATAAAAGACAATTGAGTCTACTTATTTAGAAAACGTTTGTATGGGAAATAGAAAAGGGCTGTTTTTAGGGTTTTACCGGGAATTATTCGATTTTTCTCACCTTTTAAACCTTCCCTAGACCTCCACGAACATTTCAAGACCAAGATAAGATAAATCCGTTCAGCCGTTCTCGAGTTTTAGCGAGACTAACGAACAGCAATTCATTTATATATATATAGATATTAGGTTATATCACAATCTTAACATTACTGTGCAAGTATCTATTGTTCCATTGTAGGAACAATATACCTATCTGTTGTGTGTGACACCTACATATTTAAATCACATAAGTTGAAATAATTTCTCTCTTCTTGCATCAAAATCAGCTGCTATTTTAATTCATCAAAATACTCTCTGCCGTCAAGCATCATTCTAGATGAAAAGGTTGCAAGCTTAATTATTTTTTTTTATGTTAACGCTATTTCTTAGATGTGGTATTTTCCTATGAGACAGTTTATGTAAGGACATCTTTCTACTTGCAGTCTTTAATATAAGTGACACTAAATGCTTCAAAACCATCAAAATATGAAAACAGTTACAGACTGGTAAAGATGCGGAGTATGTAAGATGAATATATAATGAATGTATACAAAAACTTGTAAAACATTTTAAAAGAGTAACGGTGGAGTTTCTTGCCCATTCTTCTCCACACGAAAACTATCTTTTGGAAGGGGCGACTAGAATCAATTCTATTTTTAATTTATATTTTTAACGTTCAAAAGTGCCTTTTAAGTGCCTATTTGAAATAAATGATTTGACTTTGACTTTGAAAAAAGTATATAAAATCTAGCCTAATAATTAACAGAATGAATTGATTAATCGTATCACACAGCTGCTGTCCTACATCCAAAACTTTCCAAACACCATCAAACCGATACCAATTAAAGGCACCAGCAGCAACAATAACAATAAAAATAAAAAACTTTAATAAACAATGAAACACGACGCTCTGCGAATTCGCCAAAAACACGGCCCCGACGCGATTACTGCCCCTTAACTCGGTATAATTACGGTCATTTGGTGTCATCTTACCCTTAACGAGATCATCAACACAGCACCAGTGTTGAGCTACGAAGATTTGTGAGCTCAACGGTGGAGGAAAGATTTCGAGAATCTTGTGTATTTTTGGAGACGGTAAAATACCTAATTAATATTTCTTATAAAGGGACAAATACTCTCTGGACACGTTCTACCACCATTCTTATTTTTTCTAAAGTGACAGATTTTCTCTGGACAGGTTCTACCACCATCTTTATTTCTGCAACAGTATTGCTATCTTCTTTTTACCGTGGCGATAGCAATTAATATTGTTCCAAAACAAGTTATGTCAACCAATCTTACCAAGGGTGTCGTGTTACCCAGGAACTGGGTTGTTGAGGTCAGATAGCCAGACGCTCTATGTAAAATGCTACTATTCAGCTGCATCCGGTTAGACTGGAAGCCGACCCCAACATAGTTGAGAAAAGGCTACGCAGATTGAGATCAGTTGCCAGTGAAATTCACTTGAGGCATTTTGTCTTTCGAGTTTTATCCATACTAATATTATAAATGTGAAAGTGTATGTGTGTGTCAGTTTGTTTGTCCGTCTTTTACGGCAAAACGGAGCGACGAATTGACGTGATTTTTTAAGTGGAGATAGTTGAAGGGATGGAGAGTGACATAGGCTACTTTTTTTTTAACCGTGTTACCCCGAATTTAACGCGAGCGAAGCCGCGGGAAAAAGCTAGTAAGTATATTATATAGCCAGAACTGATATTGTTCCAAAGTCTTCAAAATCACGGATTATTTTGCAAAGCTTAGGTTGTTTGTTTATATTATCAAGATTGCTAGACTTGCAATAGATTCTATGTTCTATGTTCTATGTTATGGGTTTTGGTTTCCGCACTTAGTCCTTCAGTTAGACCATTGTGCGTGGGCCATGGCGGCCGTCGGTGGTTATTCCAACCAGCCCACCTCCCTCCAGAAGCTGATTAGGTCTCCTGGTTTGTTGAGAACATCTGTGTACGATCTGGGTGTCCCGAGGGTTTCTGATCTAATCTGGGTGACGCCTGTGCACTCAAAGAGCACATGCGCAACAGTTTCATCAGCCTCCATGCATGCTCTGCACAGGGGACTGTCCGTTATTCCTATAGTGTGGAAGTGTTTATTTAGCGAGCAGTGTCCCGTGATGGTCCCCGTCACCAGGCGCAAGCCTTTCCTGTCTAGTCGCAATAAGCGCCTGGTTAGCCTGCCATCTAGTGATGGCATAGCTTCCTTGGACTGCCTGCAGCCTGGTGACGACGTCCACCAACTTACTGCTTGTGTGTGGGTGTGCTCCTGTAGCCACCTGCGTAGTTGGTTAAAGGGGATGGGTACGACAGGTTCCGGTCCACAAGCTGACGCACTGGATGCCCTTCTGGCCAGTTCGTCAGCTGCGTCGTTACCTAGCGACCCACTGTGTCCTTTTATCCATTGTAGCGTCACTATATTGCGGTTCAAAACAGTTACCTGTTCAAGCGCATTGTGACATTCTAGTATTAGTTTCGATGTGATGCATTCCTTCCCTAGGGATTGAAGGACTGAGGCGCTGTCAGAGAGTATGCGAATACGGGCATCCGTAACTCTCCTGGCTGCTATGGCATAAGCCGCTTGTATTATGCCCACACATTCCGCTTGGTAGACAGTGTTGAGCATACCCAGCGGTCTGGATATTTTTATGTTGAGGTCGTGTGAGAAGACTCCGACTCCAGTTCCGCAGTCGGTCTTTGAACCATCAGTGTAAATTCTCAGTTCCTTCGGGCCTGAGTAGTCGCACTGCTCCTCTTTAAGCACTATGTTGTAATGCTTTTGAGAGCAGTATTGTTTCGGGGCCTTGTCGCAGGGTGATGCCATCATTGGCTGCCATTTGATCGCATCTTCTTTTAGACGTATGTGTTTGACCCTAGAATCTCTGCTTAGGGTACCTGATATATGGAGCCTAAAGGCAGCCAGGGCCGCCTGTTCCCGCACTATGAGGTGTAGGGGCGGCAGTCCAAGCATAGCCTGTAGGGCAGCAGTGGGTGTAGTTCTCATGCAGCTGGTGATTGCCACACACGCGAACCGCTGCAGTTTTTCGAGATCTCTCTGGGCTGTGCTCAGGTCTGTTCTGGGCCACCAGACTAGTGAGCCGTATGTGATGATTGGTCGGATGACTGTGGTGTACAGCCAGTGAGTGACCTTGGGGCTAATGCCCCAATTCTTACCAAGCATACGCTTGCATTGCCACAGGGATATGCTGGCTTTCGTAGTAATGTAGTTGATATGTTTTGCCCAATTCAGCTGTTTATCCAGGAATATGCCCAGGTATTTGGTTTCAGTTGATAGGCTTAGGGTTGTACCAAAGAAACTTGGTAGTTTTAGTGTTGCCATTTTCCTCTTTTTTGTGAAGAGAACTAAATCGGTTTTCGTGGGGTTCACTGATAGTTGGTGTTTTCCACACCAATTCTCTATTATTTTCAGGGCCTGGCGCATTAGGTTGCACAGAGTGTTTTCGTGGGTGCCATTTATTATTATGGTTATGTCGTCGGCGTAGCCTACGGTAAAGTAACCTTTGTCGTTCAGTTCTTTGATCAGACTGTCTACGACCAGGTTCCATAGAAGCGGCGAAAGGACACCCCCTTGCGGGCAGCCCTTCGCCACGATGGCCCTTGTTGTGTCGTTTACGGTTACTTGTACCGCCCTCTGTTTGAGCATGTTGGTGATCCAACCGCTCAGGGGTGGGTCTATATTGTGTCTGTCTAGGGCCGTGCCAATGCTTTTGAAGGTGGTTTTATCAAAGGCACCCTCAATGTCAATGAAGACGGCCAGTGCTGAGCATTTGTGATCCACCGCACATTCAATTTTGGATACCACGCTGTGCAGTGCGGATTCCGTTGATTTGCCTGTGGAGTACGCATGCTGTTGTTTGTGGAGTGGCTTTGCCCGTAGAGGCCCGTCTCGGATGTGTCGATCACAGAGCCTCTCTAGGGTCTTTAGTAGAAAGGATGTGAGGCTTATGGGTCTGTACGCCTTGGGTTGTGTGTAGTCGGCTTTGCCCGGTTTGGGTATAAAGATAACTTTCACTTCGCGCGAGGCTAGGGGTATATATCTGAGTGCTATGCAGGCCCGATAGATTTCTACCAGGCATGGTGTTATATGGTCAACCCCCCATTGTAGCAGGGCTGGGAAAATGCCATCTAGTCCTGCGGACTTATAAGGCTGGAAAGTGTTGATAGCCCACTTTACTCGGTCTTCTGTTACTAGACTGTGGGCACTGGACCAGTCTCGCTCCGTTGGGGTCCAATCGGGCACAACTTCCCAGGTCCTGTCCTCTAGGAGTTTGCAGTCTGGGAAGTGAGTCTCGAGTAGTACCTTGCTGGTTTCATGGTCCGTTAGTGTGTATGTGTTGTCAGATTTTTTCAGCGCGCCAAGAGTTCGGTCCTGATCTGTTGATAGGATTTTCCTTACTCTTGCGGCTTCATTATTGGTCTCGATGGATTCACAGAATTTCCGCCAAGCTGTCCTTCTGGCGGTTCTGATTTGCTTTTTGTATGTGTATTGAGTCTCTTTGTATAGCTCCCAGTCTTCCGGGAGTCTGGTGTTTTTGGCTCTGTTGAATTGCTTTCGTAGTGTGTTTCTGAGTTTACCAAGTTCGGCGTTCCACCAGGGATTTCTCTCACTGTTGGTTCGTGGTGCCTTTAGCTTGCAGCATGCATGGTATGCTTCGGTTAGGTATTCCGATAGCTTTGTTACAGTGTATTCAAGTTGTCCGGATTCTGTTATGTTTGTTTGTGTTAGGTGCCTAGCTAGCATCGCGGCTAGGAGGCGCTTGTACCCGGGCACATCGGTGCGCCTCGGATTACGTCGCGGTTCGGGTTTCCTTGTATTAGTAGTTAGTGTGAAGCGGATCCTTCTATGGTCTGAGCAAGAAGCTTCGTTTGATACGTGCCAATTTGTGATAAGATTTGTCGCGTTTTCTGTAGCAAGAGTTAAGTCTATGATCGTTTGTCCTCGGACTGTGACCCAAGTGGGCTCAGAGCCTCGGTTAACGATGTTCAGGTTAGTTGAGAATAAATAGGTGGATAGTACCTCTCCTCTGGAGTTCGATGCCTCGCTGCCCCAGAGCGGGTGGTGGGCGTTCGAGTCGGTGCAGATGATCAGGTCCAAATTGGTGCGCTCGCAGTGCTGCACCAGATCGGCCATTTCTTTCGGCGGGCAGTCTGTTTCCTCACCCGGCATGTAAACCGAAGCTAGTACAACATCTGGGAATTCACCCTCGGTGTGGAGCCTGACAGCTGTCAGATCTCTGGAACAGAATTGAGTGAGTAGCGTGGTAGGGATGTCTTTGGGTAATCTTGCAATAGATTGCAATATCATGTTAAGCATTTAATCGTTTTGTTTTAAATTGATAACCGAACTTGCAGATTCTTTTAATTGACACAATTTTAAAATTTAAGTGGAGATTTGTTCTGCCCGGGTCGCGGGGAAAAGTCACTATCAGCTCCACTTCACGGCAGCAGGATTGTCCGAAAGGGTTACCGCTGCCCCGAAATATAAAGGGCTAAGGAAGGGACACGGGTGGGTTTTAGTCAGTAAGAGTCTGACACTCCCTTCTGCTCCACCCAGAGCGGGAGGGGTCATTTGATGATTTCCCATACACAAAAAAAAAAGGGGTCGCGGGTTGTTCGAAAGAGATACCGTGGCCCAGGCAACTTATGGAAGACGGGTGGGTTTTACTCAGTAAAAGTCTGACACGCCTTCCCGGTCTGCCTAGAGCGGGAGAAGCTATTTGATAATTAATTACCTTTAAAAAAAGTGGAGATTCGTTTAATGTAGGTATGAAAAAAATACACTTGTCACCTCCATCCCTTCGAGCATCCCCATCAGTATAAAGCTTCAAACTATAAATAATATTTTAAATTAATGCTAATACTGCTGGTTAGCCTAAATGTCGGGTAGACGTTATAACTCAGCGCAAGCGACGCGAGCTGGTTAATGTACGAATTTGCCGAGTATTTGCCGTTATTTATTATGATTACCCGGGTAAAGCTGAGATCGATAAGTAGTCAAGGTGCGTCGATTTATTGTGCGGTTATAGTGCTGAATATGGTAGTTTTGCTGAAAGTTATGCGTCATAGTTTAACGGGGCCGCGGGTACCGTCAGTGGTAAAGCAGAGCCCTGAACGGTACCTACAGTTTAGTCATGCAATTTTGAATATTTTGTGATTTGTTTATGAAGATGAGTTCTAATGATTAACGCGTCTTCATTACGGCAGAGTTCTTCATTCGTGTCTTCAGTACGGCGGTAATTACCTCATTTGCTTAGCTTTTTCCCAACCATGTTAGGGTCGGCTTCCAGTCTAACCGGATGCAACTGAATATTAGTATTTTACATGAAATGACTGCCTATCTGAGCTCCACAACCCCAGTAACTGGTTTGTGGAGATCAGATAGGCAGATAAGCAGTCGCGATAATATGATACATTGATACCCCTTGGTAAGATTAGTTGTCAGACTTTCGGGCTTCTGACAACCCGTAACGACTGTCAAAGTTCCACGATTGACAGCCGGAACCAACGTGCTTTCCGAGGCGTGGAGGGTGTTTGGTGTGACCATCCGCGGAAAGCGTAGCTTAATCTGATAATACTTGACTTTACGTACGGCTGTTATTAACGGTTTAATTGAAATAAATGCTTTGAGTTTGAGTTTGATTACTTAGTCACAAGTACGGCAGAGTAGGTACTTAGTATAAAAAATTCAAAAAAAGTTTCTCTTTTTGGCATATATTGAATCTAGAATAATATATTTTGATGTTTGGCAGAGAGTAAGCTTTGAAAGCGCCGTGGAGCTTTTTGTATAAAAAATATGTACACGTGTAAGCAATCGCAATCACTGTATCAAATAAATGTTATTTAGCTCTTGATTTCAATATTTAAATGGCTGTACATACCGGTACCATTCCACCATACAGAATATTAGGATAACTATCACAGTATTTTGTATGAAGTAACAATAAAAATAACAAATGTGCGCACAGCACGGATAAGATTAATAACAGAGGAATTTATGTGAATATAAATTTATTTGACGGAGTTAAGTGGCTATACTTTACCGAAGTGTCATCTACGATGGGTGAGTCGTACCGTCATTGTCTTATTGCTTCTGGTAGGGTAAAGATTTTGGCGTACCATATAGCCTAAGGTAAAATAACCAGAAAATTTCAGATTTAACCGCCGCGGCGCTGGAACACAAGTCTGACGTATAGCCAACAATCTCTGAAATGACAGTTTAATGAAAATTTTATTGATCATGAATATAATATAATTATTATGACAATGTCTTGTGTTGTATTGGAAGTCAGGCGTCGTTTAAAACAAGTTTTTTTTTTTTGTTTTGACTCGTTTCTAAGAATTTCTTTACACTTGCGAAGTGAAGTGAGCTCCGAATTCTTACGTCATCTCATACTTTATCTGTCAAAATCTCACGGTCAATCTAATTCAACTCGCTGACACGCTCGCAAGGGTAGCGCTAGTGTAAATTCGAATTATCAACCGAGTTTTTAGAATGACAATCAAGCAGCGGATTCAGATTCGAAGTTTAGAATGAGGTCTTACAGAATTACACTGCTGGTCCAGTTGAAAACCAGCGTCAAACACTAGTTGTCTGTAATTTTTGCTGAACTAGGCCTTTTTGGCGCAGCCGCAAGCGCAGCGCTTTCCTGCAAATTTTTTACATGAGACTTTACACTTTTTTATTTGATTGTGTCTGATGTATGTCTTTGGTGTACCTACTGTGTGTCTTTTGGTCTGTGCTAAATAAATATATTTTCTTTCTTTTTTATGTGAGTAAGTGTAGCAGAAATCATTACTAAATCAAAATCTGACCTAGTTGAAAAATGTCCTAGCTGGAAAATGACGTATATTGAATCTGACCTACTTGGAATCTGACGTCCATTACCGCTTTCATCATCACACTTCTTCTTCTTCGTGGCAAGACATTTCTCAGATCTTGTTGGCACGAAACTTCACCACTTCCACGGCGTCATCGGTGGCACCGCAGAGGTCACTTTGACTGCAAGTTTTGGGACTCAGAGGGTAGGATAGGAAATGGAGCATGGTTTGTGACATAGCTCCACACCCTGCTTGCTTTTCGTCGAGGTAGCTCCACTTTACTTTTTTGGAGTTACGTTTTCCCTCATCACGCTTAACAGACGCCGATCTATCATCAATATCCTCGATGGGTTATCAGTATCACAGATATATGACTGAGTCGCAAAATTAAATTAACTAGCAGGCAGGGGAATCTTGCCAGCTATCTTGCCTTGACATAAATCATTATCCCCCATTAAGGTTTTTTCATCATCCAGGGTAGACAAGGAAGCTTCTTATTATCCAGAGAACCACATCGAATCTGCGAACGTCGACAGTAGGAATGAAAGATTTGAGACTTTAATAAGTGTGACCCTGGAATTTGTTACGCCATTTTTTTGTCAAGAATTGTCCGATAGGAAATGTCGAATCCTTCTAGCGTATAGTTTTATTATAATACGACGTGTATAAGTGATTCCAATATCCTATTTACAGAATAAACAATTAATTTCAGTAAAATCCAGTGCAACCTAGATTATCTTCGGGTATTTTTTTAACTAATTACGGAGCTACCTATTCTAGTGACCATGCTCATAAAAACTTACAAAATCATTATCATTATCAAAACACTAGAAATCAAACAAACGAAACTCAACCCTCAAATCGAATAGCAAATCAAACAGTGAACACCGCGGGTACTTTCGACCCATCCACCCTAACTTGAGTTATTTGCCCAAGTTATCGGCCCACCGTTTATCACTAAAATGTCACATTTAATAATAATTAATGATAATTGCCTTCTAGCTTACGACAAAGGCGATCGGCCGATTCTCATAAGTTATTTCAGTTTAAGTTAGAGAACACTTGGAATTTGAGTAGAGAACTGTATCTTGTGTAGTTCGGTGTAAGTGGGGATAGGGGGTGGGGTGGAGTCGCTGTTGAAACAGTTTAAAAGTTTTCATTTAGTTTGTGATCTTTCGGAAGTGTAATATTTGAAAAAGCATTGTTTACACACATGGTGGTGGGGACATCCACTTCGATGCGCAACCTGGTACAATAGATTCAGTATAAAATATGATTCTGAACCCTCCTGCGTTGAAATTTATCGTCGGTTATAAAAAAGCCGGTCAAGTGCGAGTCGGACTCGCGCACTGAGGGTTCCGTACAAAGTAGGTATGTATTTGTATATTTATATATATATTATAGTATTTATTATATGTATAGATGTATGTATATATAACCTATTTATGTATTTGTGTACCTAGTTTTAACAGGTTTTTTTTTCATTGTTCCTCTCAACCGAAGCACCTGCCATCTAATCTCTTCACCACCCTTGGTTGACTGGTAGAGTATGCCTAAGGCATAAAGTCCGCCTTTGTACCTTTTTGTGCGAGAAGTTTAAATAAATAAATAAATAAAAAATAACTACAAATTTACGGTTTTCAGATTTTTCCCTTTACTTGTGCTACATGACCTTGCTTCTTGCCAAATTTCATGATTCTAAGTCAACGGGAAGTACCCTGTACATTTTGATTCCCTTGAGAGTGTCAAATTATACGTTTTTTGCGGCATAAACGGCCGTGTCTTTTATATTTTGTTAACATAGAAGTTTGATTTTTTCACAGCTTCAACAGACCGCAGATCTAAATATATGGTTTTAATTTCAACTCGATACTTTCAAGCGTTCCTGAGATAAAGGGTCTTGACAGACAGACGGACGGACAGACAACAAAGTGATCCTATAAGCGTTCCGTTTTTTCCTTTTGAGGTAAGGAACCCTAAAAATACAGCTATTTTTCCAGCTATTGTTCCATACATTTAAATTCACCGCATAGCTATTGCACTTTTCTATGAAACAATAGATTTTTTTTTTCGATAATCGACGCAAAATTTCTTCACTAGAATTATGTGCTAAATTCATGGTTCCAATTTGTCGTCGATATCTTCCCGCCCTGTAGTTTACCATCTCCTATAATATTTCAGTGTGAGTTTCATGAGTTTCTTAAAAAATTCTTTTACTTTTTACGTAAAATGTTAATCGTCTATTCAAAGTAGGAATTGGCCCCGATTCTGTTGTTCACAAACTACCTAAATTAAATTTAAGTTCAGTGCATCTTTTTCTTTCTATTTCATTATGAAAAGGACAGAAGATAAATATTAGATAATCCATAGACAAGTTTAGACGTGATTAAAAAATTGGCTACTAAAAATACGTCAATTTACGTCAGGCGCTGACTAATTTGACAGCAATAAACTAATATTTATCTTCTGTTCTTTTCCTAATGAAATAGAAAGAAAAGGATGCACTGAACTTAAATTTAGTTTAATTTGTAAACAACAGAATCGGGACCAATAAGTGACAAAATATGACAATAAGTTCTAAAAATGCCGTTGAGTATGGCATTTGCATTTAAGTTATTTGTAATGATAACTCCTCAAATATGTATCAATTAGCTTTACGGAAATTGACCCTGCTACAAACCGTTTTGAGTGACTACTTTTTATAACTTAGTATGAGCACACATACTTAGCAAAAATCAGTGAAAGGATATCAGATACTACCTGAGGGGCAATTCCCGTATTTTTAAAAACGTTCGCATTCTAATCTCAGCCACAATCTGTCAAAAATACAATCGATTTGTCAAGTTTTTGACAAGAAGCTTGTAGATAAAACTGGAGGTAACACTCTAAATACCTAAGTGAAACCGACTGTGGGCTGACGCTCTCTTTCTAAATACGCACTTAAGAACGAGACAGTGATATATGTTTTCTTTGTCTAATGTATGTATTCAGAAAGAGAGCCCACAGTCGGTTTCACTCAAATGCTCAGAGTGTGGCCTCCACTTTTATCTCTAAGCTTCTTGGTTTTTGACATTGATTCGCGCTGAGATGAGATTTCGATTTGAATTTGAACGCTTTTTAAGTACGAGAACTGGCCTTCATATTCAATATTTCATAGACTCCTTACCCAATACTGCACCGACATCATAATCAATAGTGCAAGCAAAACAACACCGTCTCCACCGCACCGTCTCCACCGCACCCCTGTCCTCAACGAGTATTCTTAATCACTTAGCATTGGTAAACGTTCGCACGACAAGGTAAACAATATGAAGGCTACAAGTTGAACTATAACTCTTGTGTTACGTATAAAGTTGTGCTCCTACGCAAACGGCTGCATTGTTTCATGTTTGACTAGCAGACCGAGTTCCGCTGTGACACTGGTGTTGGGATGTCATTGTAAGCGGATTGGGATGGCCTATGTGTGTACTGTTACAAGTTAATGTTATATAGGTATCTATTTGAGAATCAAAGTTTTTGTTCTGCGTTTCATTGATCATTATTTTTCAATTATTAGAACAATCGGGTACAATGATGTGATACCACCACACTCAATACGTCTTTTTATAGGGAAAAATAAGAATAAATAGGGTTCCGTATTATTTCCTACTTAAATTATTAATCAAATTAAAGTTATTACTTTAAAACTGAGGTGTGAATTAGCCATGCACTTTAAGGGGATTTTGTATGGAGTTCGTTCAGCTTTCCGCGGCTGAATGGATGCATACGCATCTCATACAAAATCGTTGTTTCTATGGACAAAAGCTGAATAGAGCTGAATAAGTGTGGCTAGTCCCTAAGACAAAACTGACATCCGAACTATCTTAACTTCACCATTAAGTTTTATTAAAATCATGAATACTTTGATTTCTGTTAAATAACTCTTCTAAATATAACTATGCTAAGCTGTATTTCACGCCTAAAATAAGTTTCAATAAAAAACTTTATTTCTGTTTAATTAAATATTTAATTTACATTACGATCGCCGTAACAAAGACACCTTCCTTCTAAGACGAAAACAAACTCACTGTTTTTAATTCCCTACGAGAGCAACTAAAGGGTTAATCGATCGAATTCGATCAGGGGGTTAGGGGGGGATAGTCCCCTCTTGGATATTAGCAAGGTGTTTCTCATTGTCCCGACAAGTTTCTATTCAAATGGAATTTGTTCCAAAACTCGACGTTAACGGCTCTGAATGATAAAGATCTTCGATTGACAGAGCTTTAGAAAAGGCGGGTCTTAGATATGTATTAAAACAAGATTATTTAAAATATAGATATTGAAGATATTTAACTACAACAAATTATTAGATACTAGCGGCCCGTCCCGGCTTCGCATAGGTGGACATTTATTTTTTAAACATTTTATTATTTTCTTGCAATTAAAAAAGCCTATATTAATCAGTGATAATGTAGCATTCAAATGGTGAAAGAATTTTTAAAATCGGTCCAGTACTTTTTGAGTCAATTCGTTACAAACATACTTACATACAAATCTTTCCTCTTTATAATATTAGTATAGATTTTCAATACCTTTCACGCCCCTTAACAGGCGATAAAGTAACAGATAATGACACACCATAATCTAGTGTTGTTTATGGTTAAAAACCAGAAGGTTATTATAGTAAAACCAGTGTATATAATAGGAACACAACATGATGGATCAGTCAGAAAAAATCTCCTCTTAAAAGTAGATACATCTTTAACTGACCTTAACTTATATTTAAAACAACTTAGGCTACCTTCACAGAGTAGTCTGCTTACTCTCTAGACATTCCCAGATCTACTCTCGTCAGTCGCGGACTATATCGGCGATCTCTTTGTTGGTCGCTCATATCGCGCTGGATTAACTGGGACTATTCGATACCTTCTAAAATAAGAACCTTGAAGATGTTGAGAAAACTGGAAGAGGCAGAATGTGGGTCCTCATTTTTTTTTTTTTTTTGACTCCGTAATCAAGGAACGAAAGTATAAAGAAAACCTAGCTGGAAAATTTTTATTCTATGTATGAAGGTTTATTTATATTTTATACGTTGCAGGTTATATTCACTAATAGGTAGTTTTAAACGAAAGTGTGGTGTTGATTCACTCGCCACAAATATTAATAAATTTATATCCAGTTCTCTTTGACACCAATTCTTCCTTTTACTCGTTGAAGACTTTTCAACCTGGGGCTTATTTATTAAAACCGACAGTTGAGACAAGACAATTAAAAAAAAAACTGTTAAAAAAACTTACAAAATCTATTAAACAGCACCTTTCGTGAAAATGTAACAATTATTCGATTCCATATTTCAATCGTAATTGACGTAATGTTTAGATTGATAATTATGTTATACCTACTTACTATCAGCTGTAAAGCTTCCTTATCTATTATAATATACATACATGATGTTAGTTTTTGACAAATATATATAATAATACTAGCGGCCCGCCCCAGCTACGCACGGGTGCATTTTATTTTTTCAAATTTCCGACATTTTCTTTCATACAAATCTTGTCCTGGCAATATTCGCAATAAAATAATATTGCGATTATAAATTGAGATATAAACTATCCTATCTTTCAAGTTGGATGAAACTGCACACAGAGTGCAACATTTTATTAAAATCAGTTCAGTAGTTTAGGAGTCCATTGCGGACAAACAACGTGACACGTAATTTATATATATTAAGATGTTGCAAATAATAGGTACCTGACGGTAAAATAAATGTAGCATTTTTTCGGGACATCTCATTTTTGACAGGGCAAGAAAGCCCAAAACTCATTCAGTCAAACTACGAACCTTTTCCAAATTCTCTACCTCCTTCACTTATCGACATTTTGGGCCTTTTAATATGAGATCGTCGAAGTTATTTAGATTTTATCAGGAACACGTTGTATTGAGGTGGATAAATGAGTTCTGTTGCTTTAACGAAGTTGTATCACTATCGGATCGCGCTTTGTGTCGCTAAAATTTGTTCAGATTAAGATAACACTGATGTTGACTTCGTTTTGATTAAGTTTGAGAGTTCGGGAGCATTTTGGATTTTGTGTTCGTATTGTGTCAGGTATCCTGTATTTTCAAGGAAAGCAATTATGCTAATGTCAATTGTGTAAAGTTTAACTTTTTATTTTTCCTAGCAGCAGTTTTTTAACTTTTCATTTCCTTCTCTTGTCAACAGAAAGAAAGATAGAAAATACATTTATTTAGCACAGATCAAAAGACACACAGTAGGTACACCAGAGACATAGACATCAGATACAGTCACATAAAAATAAGAAAAATTAAAAAAGTGTAAAGTCCGATGAAAAAACTTTTTTACAAAAAAAAAACAACCGATTTCTATAAAAACACTACAAAGTGAAAAATAACTTTAATTTCGGAAGTCGGTGTCGTTGGTTCCACATTTTTCGTTTATTGACACCGACTTTCGAAATTATTTTTCACTTTGTAGTGTTTTTATTGGAAGTCGGTTGTTTTTTTTTTTTTTTGTAAACAAGTTTTTTATTTTTCACTTTTTAGTGGGCCAGTTTGTAACTCATTTATCATCACCTTTAAAAAATATACTGCTTTTCCCGATGCGGGGACGTTAAAGGTTGAGGAGTTCTCCTTGTAAGAACCAGGAGAACTGGAGCTGATTGAGAAGTCACCATCGGCTCCACTTCACGATGCGCATTGAGTAGTTCCGATGGCCATCTGTGGTCTTCATCATCGGTTCCACTTCACCGGATGGTGCTTTCTGAGAGCAAATGCATGAGTTACTATAAAAAATACCCAAATCGCTATAGGTGCCTACAAAATTTTAGGGTTTCCCTCGATTTCCATGGGATTCCCTCATCAGATTCCGATTTGGTGACAATGGGAGCACTTCGGGAGCATACCCTTTCAAATAAAAAAAGAATTTTGAAAATCGGTCCTCAATTGATGGAGAAAACGGTGAACATACATAAAAAAAAAACATAAAGAAAAACATACATAAAAGATGAGGTTATAAGTCGAACATATAACCTCCTCCTTTTTGGAAGTCGGTTAAAAAATAGCAGGAAAGTGTGCCTCACGGCTGCGCCAAAAAGGCCCACTTCAGCAAAATGCCAGACAACTAGTGCCTGACGCTGGTTTTCAACTGGACCTGATGTGTGAGGTGACGGATGTAAATCAGTTTTATACTTGCAACGTGACGTGTGTCTGCATAGTTACGTTTTTCAGTATTCCTAAAGAAAGCTAAATATTCATTGTAAAATTCCGTTTGCTAATAATCTACCGATCTGTAAAGTTCACAGTACGCTCGTGTTAAAACGAGGGTAGTCTTACAAACGGACTGCGTTAACGTTTCGTTCTTTAATTAAACAGTAATTAGTTACCGATTAACAAGTGTTCGTGTACCAAATAATGCTGGGTTGTAAGCTTTTGGAGAGACCTCTGTTTAAGAGGTTATTTTGTTTGTTTTAGAGTGGCTTGCTAGTTTAGGGTCATTGATTGTTTACCTACTTAACACTATTAATCTTTTATTTCTTGAACAATTTTACAAAACTACTGGAATCTAATTAATCGTCAGAAAAACAAATTAAATTGGTGTAAGCTGTCTGCTGAGGGGACTACATTCTTATTTTTTATCCTCCCAATGGAACGCTATACAGCAATTACACCAACGGAGCGCAAAATATCACTTCATGTGCTGTTTTCCATCCATTTTGTGCGCGGTGGTCATCGAAAGGGCAAAACTAAAAATCAAAAGTAATTTATTAAAACTAGGCTGAGAATCAGCACTTTTTGAACGTCAAAATTACATATAAGACAGTCCCCCCATAACGCCCGCCCTTCATCACTTCCTGGTGCTTTAGCCGGGAAGATGTGGAGCAAAAAACGAGTGTGCTTATGACCACACGACTGAAGTGAAACTTCTTTCGCTCCATCTGTATGTATATTTCATTTACTAGCTATAAGAGAAAGAGAGAAAGAAAATGTGCGCGCGCACTGCTCTCTCTTGCTCCTACACTGTGATACAGACAATAAGCCTGCAGTGTGCTTAGATATACGGAACGTATTTGGCTATGAGAGGAAGAGAGAAAGAAAATGTGCGCGCGCACTGCTGTCTCTTGCTTATATCCCCCACTTAACTTCCGTTCGCCTTGCCCGATCACACTTTTCGTAACGCTTACGTCACGCGTTCGCCAGCTTACTCCCCAAGTCAAGCGTGCGTAAAGAAGTTTAACTTCAAAAACTCCCCAGCAGCACAGCTGCCTTTTGAGTTAGAAGAACTTGATTCTATACAATGGTAAGTAATTAACATTACGACACTAGTTAAATTATTTGCCATATATTAGCTAGCACACGCCAATAAATCAACTAAAATAAAACATTGCTGATTAATATTGTTACATTGTTTTTTACATTCTGTGACAAATGTAACTCACACACTTTTCAAAATACTAGTAAAATTTTACAATCTTTGTAAATATGTGAGCACCATGTATCTATCACATAATTGATTTACCAGTCTGCTATATTTTTAATTCTTTTTACCATTTGTGGTAGACTAAATTTTATTTTAGGTGGCTCGTCTTCACATATAATTATATAATGAATGTTATTGGCGACAGATCTGGCAACTCCTTTGCTAGGGACTTGTTGTTGTTGGTTGGCTAGCAACGGGGTGGCTTACGTATTTTTAATAGTTTTCGTATGATATTTTTCTATATTATATTAAACCCAATTGCACCTTTGCTTTTCTTTTATTTGGTGCTTAACAAATGTATACAAAACTTGTAAAACATTTTAAAAGAGTAACGGTGGAGTTTCTTGCCCATTCTTCTCCACACGAAAACTACATTTTGGAAGGGGCGACTAGAATCAATTCTATTTTTTATTTTAAATTTTGACGTTCAAAAGTGCCTTTTAAGTGCCTAATTGAAATAAATGATTTGACTTTGACTTTGACTAAGAAACAATCTGAAAGATCTAAAATGCATCTCTGTTAACGAGTTCACAGCAATATTGTTCAGAGGCAAAAAAATATGGTAGTAGCACATTTCCAAATGTTATTCCACAAGAAAGAAGCAAGCCTATGAAAGAATCAACGAAAAATATTTTGAGACTTTTCCACAAACAAAATTACAAGTTTTCTTGGGAAACGATCGTCTTAGATCTGGCAACACAGTAAAGCTACTTGTTTTGCGTAGCCCGCCACTCCCGACAAATGAGGTGATCGCGCCCTCCTACAAATTGGCCACATTAATATAGACAGGGTTACAGGCTGTTCGTGGAGAAAGGGTGCGGTATTTGAAATAAAATAAAAAGTTTGAAATAGTAGAGAGTCAACGAAGAGAACCCGCGTAACTAAAAGCGATTATAACAGTATTAATTTCTGTCTTCAATAGACATACTATTATTATAACATCGCACTAACACACTATCAGTAGCAATTCAACGACATTTATTACGTTATTTATGTTGTTATGCTGCAGACAAATTCGAACCTAAGAGACATTGAATTAGCAATATTCTTTAAAAAGTTCAGGTTGTGATACTGACGTTCGAAAAGTGCTGATTCTCGGCCTAATTTGAATAAATGACTATTGATTGACGAATTACGGTGCGGGTAAAAAGTTAAAGAGTTCTCACTGTACAGTTTTTTTATTGTCACTCAATATACTAACCATACAACAGTGGTGTGGTACTTACCCATTTTGTAATCATAATCTTCCTTTTTTGCTTCGCCGTAGTGGGGTAAAAACCGACCATCGATCTCACTTGTACTGTGACTAGTATTTGGAACAATTTTTTATGTTTTTTTTTTAATCTATGCTTTGTAACTTATCTAAGTACAAATCCAATTTCCGACCAGTTCCGAGTAGGTTTTTTATTTAGATAGATACTTATTTTATTTACATAACTTTAATTGAATCATTTTATATAGCAGAAAAAAAAACTATTATTTTCAAAGCTCTCATATTTAACAGTCGAACACAGTGTAATGTGTAGGATGCCTGTGTCGATTCGGTAACGGAGCCTGTCGAACGCTCGTCTCGCGAACGCGCCAGGCATAGCCTCGCAGTGCAGTACTGGAGCAGATGACGAAATTGTATTAGGTTTAGATATAAAGTTTGAAGGATTATTATAGGAAGTGCAAGAATAAGTTTCAAAAACACAATAATCTGGTTCAGGGGTTTTTTAAACCAACATTTTTCTTAGTCACCTTCTTGACAAGTTCCTTGCTCGTACATTTTATATACTACTTTCATAGTTTCATAGATAAGAACTGTATCTGATTGATAGTCACTGGCTGATCTTACTACATTATGAACAGGTGAAATTAGTATTAGCTCGTGCCAACACAAGAAGAACAACTGTCAAACTATTACACCGGAAATAACTCCTAGCAAAAATTATAATATTCGTTTTTCCTTAGTAACCGAAATATCTTTACTGCAAACAGACAATTTTAAAACGTCCGAAACCAATTAAATAACGGGTAGTATTTAAACGCAAATCAAAAAATATCCTTTTTCTATGCAATAAAATTCCGAATTCCCATCAAAATTACTGATTGCACAGCAAAATATTCAATTCAAAATATCACTAAACACACTACAATTTATTTTCGCAGCGTACAGCGATTTTTACGTCAGGACGACGGAGCCCCGCTGCACGGGGCTCCTATTTCTGTCTGCAGGGTTTAAAGGAACCTAATCAAACCGAACCTCGGGGTGCCCCTGACGTCGTTTAGTATTATGCGAATTTGCTGTACAGTCAGTATTATTTGCTGTGCAGTCAGTATTTATGCTATGTATGTAGTATTTTTTGATATGCAATTTATAATATCCCTAAAATAACCCTCCCAACTCCGCTACTCCACCGCGAGCCCCCCGTCAATAAGTGGCGAAGTGATATCGGTTTAATTCGCGCGTCTTGACGCCGAGCCGAGGTCGAGGTGAGCCGGAATGTTAATTACACAGACTGATCGCCTCTCCTACTGTATACGCCATTTCTCTGCGGAAAGATGGCGGGGTGAAAGAATGATTGGCGAGGGAATTCGGCTGCCGTAGAGCCATTTGACTTGGGAACTGCTGATGTGTTGTCTTTTTCTTAACACGTGCAATTAATTATGTAACTGTGTTAAATAGGACGTCTCGGCAATAGACAGCAATTTACGGCAACATCAATACTCAGTGGTGTGCATTGCATAAAGGCATATAAGCAGTACCTACCTCGATAAATCACCATAAGCCTGTCAATTACATTTTAGTGTGTGTGCCCCACATAGAAAATAATTTGAATATTCAAAATCACTTTTGTTTTGTTTCTGATTACTGACCGCGTCTGCCTGGAATATACCCAGCCTAGTGCCTGCCTACCCATTCTAAAAACCAATGCACGCCACTGTCAATACGGTACAAAAATTGCCAAAAATTGAGCAATTTTAGTTGCCCATGTTAATGCACCACTGCTAAGAACTAGAAAAACTATAGAACTGCAGCTAGCTGAAATCTGTGTTTTCCAATAGCTTTGACATGAGATTCTCCGAGTACCTATTGATTACTGTCTTTTCGGTTTATATAGGCGAGGGAATTTGGATATCTTAAACAGGATGAAATTGAAAACATGCGACAAACTGAAATGTGAGATTGTATTCATCATTAAAAAAAACGTTTACTATGGGACCAAACCTGAAATCGCGAAAAAAATTCAGCTGTTCCCTACATTTATGTTCGCATAACTCGTCAAAATGAAGGGAACAGCTGATTTTTTTTTTTTGCGATTGCACTTTTGGTCCCTTAGTAAAAGTTGTTCATAATGATGAGTACAATTTCCCATTTCGGTTAAATGTCGCATGTTTTCAATTTCAACCTGTAGTCATTTGACTTGGGAGGTGTTGGTATGTTGGCTTTTTTTTTTTCGGGCAATTAATTTTGCAATTCTTGGCAACTGGTGACGTCTCAGCAACCCTGGAGCAATTTACAGCAACACCAAGAATAAAGTTCAGATAGCCCTCCATATTGCTCATGCTCGTAACACTTCAAGTTACAACGAAAGTCGTTCCTTTAAAGAATATAACGTGGGAAATATAGTCTGGAGAAGAAACTATGTACATAGTCAGGCTGGGACTTATTTCAGCGCAAAATTAGCGCCAAAATATGTGAAGTCCACTGTGTTGCAGAAATTATCCCCATTGGTTTATATACTAGAGGATCCTAATGGCAACCAAGCTAAATGGCATATTAAAGATTTTAAAATATAATGTATAATAGGTCGGGACAAAAATATTTTCGTATTTTGAATCTATTGTTAGTAATCAAACCTCTTTGGCAGTACTGAATGTAACTGGCTGGTTTTAATACTATTAAATGTTGACATTTTAAAGATGCAATAAATTTTAAAAAAAACTAGTTCCCGCCATTTCTCAATTGTTTTTCAAGCAAGCAACATGAACGTATGTGACGAAGAAATTCGGTACATTTTAAAATTTTATTACAAAAAGGTAAAAATGCGACGAACACCGCGAATAAAATTTGTGCGGTTTACGGACCTAATGCAGTGTCAATACGAGTAGCACAAATGTGGTTCAAGCGTTTCAAGTCAGGAAATTTTAGTGTGAAGGATGAAGCTCGCTCTGGACGCCCTGTCACGGATAAGATCAGTGCCATTTTTGAAAAAGTGGAGCAAGATCGACATATTAGTAGTTATGATATTGCTGAAGAACTGCGGGGTAATTGCGTAACACACTATTAGTAGCAATGGGTTTCATTTTGACAGATCAACAACGTTCATTGCGTTTTTTACATTGTTAGCAGACACATTTTCGAACATAATGAAGCAATGGATTATCAATATGCTTCAAAATGATTCAAATTGAGATCGTTAGTGTGTTTCGCAATTAGGGTGCTGGATGTTGATCACAAAACAGTTTTACGGAATTTACAAAAGTCTGGGTACAAGAAAAAACTTGATATTTGGGTACCACATGATCTCACTGAGAGAAACTTAATGCAACGTGTTTCCATTTGCGATTCTTTGTTAAAACGTAATAATTCCGACCCATTTCTTAAACGGTTGATTACGGGTGATGAAAAATGGATCACTTACGATAAGAATGTCCGAAAAAGATCGTGGTCGAAGCATGGGCAAGCCCCACAGACCGTGGCAAAGCCCGGCCTGACTCGGAACAAAGTGATACTGTGTGTTTGGTGGGATTGGAAAGGAATCGTCCACTATGAGCTTTTGCCGCCGGGTAAAACTACCTCTACTGTTAACAACTGATGAGGTTAAAAGAAGCTATTGAGAAAAACCGGCCGGAGCTGGTGAAGAAGGGCGTGGTGTTTCATCACGACAACGCCAGACCGCACTCATCTATAGCCACTCAGCAAAAATTGAGAGAGCTTGGCTGGGATGTGTTGATGCATCCTCCGTATAGCCCTGGTCTTGCTCTATCAGATTTTCACCTGTTTCGGTCACTTCAGAACTCTTTAGGAAGCATAAAGTTAACCTCAAAAGAACACTGTGAAAACTACCTGTCAGATTTTTTTGATAAAAAATCTCAAAACTTCTACAGCAATGGGATCATGGCATTGCCCACAAGATGGCAACAAGTTATCGATCAAAACGAAAATACTTTTGCCCCGACCTAATATAATTATGTAAATAATTCTCTTAAAACTAGATTTTTTTTAATGGTTGGTAAACCATTCAGAAGATTATTTTAATTTCTCTTTTATCTGTTCTTTTCAGATAATTTTAAGTGCTTTTAGGTATGTTGCCTAACCTTTCTAATTTGACTAACTTATTTTTCTCTTTGATGACTAATTTGTCTTCAACTATTGTAGTTGATTGGATCAATTCCTTGTAGGAATTGATTTCATTTTCAAAATTCAAAAAAATACAACCTCTAGTATAGAAACTTTTAGAATGACCTTTTCGATTTAAATTATATCTAAACCTTCTAAAAAAAAATTATGGAAATTGCCAAGAATTGAGCAATTTTAGTTGCCCTTGTTAGTGCACCACGCTAAGAAGTGGAACTGCTAGCTGGAGACTGTGTTTTCCGGTAGCTTTGACTTGGGGTTCTTCGAGTATTAAGTTAATAGTTTACTGTCTTCTATGCCTATAGAGACTGATCGCTCCTCCTACAGCAGTGCTATTCTGTAAAAATCTCACCGTGAAAACTAAGATGAAGTGAGCTGTCATTCCGCCTAATGTTAGGGATTGCCTCCATTGATAGTTCACTTCACGCTCACTTTACCTATGTTATCACGGTGAGATTTTTACAGAATCGATAGGCTGTATACGCCATTTTTCTGCGGATAGTGGCGGGGTGAAAGAATGATTGGCGAGGGAATTCAGATGTCGTACAGTCATTTGACTTGGGAAGTGCTGATGAGTTATCTTTTTTCTAAGATGTCGTTGTGTTGAACTGCTTGTCAGAGTGTAGGTTTATGGGCAGCGGGATTGTCCGAAAGGGTTACCGCTGCCCCGGAACATAAAGGGCTAAGGAAGGAACACGGGTGGGTTTTAGTCAGTAAGAGTCTGACACTCCCTTCTGCTCCACCCAGAGCGGGAGGGGTCATTCGATGATTTCCCATCCACAAAAAAAAAAAAAAAAAACGAGTGTGCTTATGACCACACGACTGAAGTGAAACTTCTTTCGCTCCATCTGTATGTATATTTCATTTACTAGCTATAAGAGAAAGAGAGAAAGAAAATGTGCGCGCGCACTGCTCTCTCTTGCTCCTACACTGTGATACAGACAATAAGCCTGCAGTGTGCTTAGATATACGGAACGTATTTGGCTATGAGAGGAAGAGAGAAAGAAAATGTGCGCGCGCACTGCTGTCTCTTGCTTATATCCCCCACTTAACTTCCGTTCGCCTTGCCCGATCACACTTTTCGTAACGCTTACGTCACGCGTTCGCCAGCTTACTCCCCAAGTCAAGCGTGCGTAAAGAAGTTTCACTTCAAAAAGTGTAGGTTTATATAAAGCTACTTATAATCTGGGACTCTTCAATTATCGAGTGAATGAGCTAGCTTCTTTTAGAAAAGCGTGCACCTTCATCTTCTGCGTCATCACTTGCCATAAAATTATATGCTGCTAAGCTTCTTAGTTTTCGTTCCTATTAAAAAACAACACATTCCAACTTACACCTGCTGTGCAATTCTCATAACTTTAAGAACGTTCACAGTCTGATCTCAGTCTCATTGTGTCAAAAATACCTCTAACTTCCCCACATTTCTGACAAGTTTTTGACCTTGATTAATTATCGCTGAGATGAGATTGCGACTAGATTTTGAACGTTTTCAATTACGGGAATGGTCTTCTGGTTCTCTGAACACAAACGAAATGTTAGTTTACCCATGTTAATTGCCAAGAATGGTTCACTGAAATCAATCATTTAATTTGGCTTGACAAACTGACAGTCTGTTAGCAAACAGCAGTGCTATTCTGTAAAAGTATCACCGTGAAAACTAAGGTGAAGTGAGCTGTCATTCCACCTGATGTTAGGGATTACCCCTATTGATAGTTCACTTCACGCTCACTCCACCTAAGTTATCACGGTGAGATTTTTACATAATCGATCTACAGAACACCATTTGCTAACTATTTTCTGTTGATTAGTCTCTCATAAACCGGATAGCACGTTTAATTCCATTCTTCATCATCATAATCAACCTATAACCACTGCTGGGGTGCAGACCTCCTCTTTTCGAGGGGGAGTGGGCCGTAATCTACCATGCCGCATGCGGGCCCAATGCGGGTTGGCAGACGTCACTTGTTTTGGAATTTTTGGTTCTAGGATATGCATGTTTCCTCACGATGTTTTCCTTCACCGTTTTGAGAGCAGTGATGTCGAAAATATTTACCCAAAGAAAAGTACCTGTCTGGGTTCGAACCTACGACCTACAACACGGTAAGTCGGGGCCGATACCACTAGGCCATCACTGCTCCTTCTATTCTTTAAATCCTACTAATATTATAAATGCGAAAGTTTGTGAGGATGGATGGATGGATGTTTGTTACTCTTTCACGCAAAAACTACTGAACGGATTTTGATGAAATTTTACAGTAATATAGTTTATACATCAGAATAACACATAGAATACTTTTTATCCCGATATTCCCACGGGATCAAAACTTACGCGGGTGAAACTGCGGGGCGCAGCTAGTCACTAAGTATCCTCTTCAAAACAACACCATCGCAAAAAGTCAAGTCAATTATACTCAGTCCCAATTACGTACGGCAATAGTAAAAGGAACAGAGAACAAAGCAATTGTAACGGCGATACACAACAGTCTCTATCGGGGACGAGACAATGCAAAAAGGCGCTAATTTCCCGAAACGAAAAAGTGGTAACGATTATGCGTTGCGGAGCCACCACGTTTGTCTCGCGATAACGCGCGCTTACAATTAGCATGGACGGTGTTATGTTGGAATGTGCAGTTTCCTATGCAGAGAATGCGAAAATGATGCAGTTTTTATGGAAGAATTTTCTGCAGTGTGTGCATTGGTTAAGTATGTGCAATGTGCTACGTTACCTAAATTATAATGGAAACAACACACTAGTGTAACACGTACTGTGTTACACTAGTGTGTTGTTTCCATTATAATTTCCAAAGTAATTTCATTGAAAAATGATCATCATGAAGAAAAAAAAATCATTATAATATTTTTTTCGAGTTTTTTGGATGTCTTTACAATAAGTTTCAGATGCTGAACATCTATTAATAACAATAATCCTCCAGATATTTTTTTCTTTTGATTTGTTTCTGCAATGGCGGCCAATTTCAGCAGAAACTCACAGATGCACTAAACACGCCTAATCACTCTCCGGTCGTGTGAGATTGACGTCCCATCGGACTATGAGAGTTTGGGAAGAGAGACTTCCCAAACTCTCACAGTCCGTTGGAACGTCAATCCGTCACGACCGGAGAGTGATTAGGCGCAAGTCCGACGGCTTTTTTTTTTTTTCAAATCATCCAATGACCCCTCCCGCTCTGGGTGGAGCAGAAGGGAGTGTCAGACTCTTACTGACTAAAACCCACCCGTGTTCCTTCCTTAGCCCTTTGTGTTCCGGGGTAGCGGTAACCCTTTCGGACAATCCCGCTGCCCAGTCCGACGGCTTAACTTGCTTTCCGAGGAATGGGGGATCACACGGCCAACTTCCAACCCCGAGCAGTTACCGAGAATTCCATAATGGAAAAACCCAAAAGTACTCTGCTGAATCGAACCCACGCTTAGCAGTTGCGTTTGCGACCTCGAGACTAAAGGGTCAGTCAAAACATTTGTAACTGGTGGAAGTGCATTTTTTTACCATGCCAGCTTAAAATCAGAACCCGACTTTTACACACACTTCTGCATAATCCCATCCTCTTTCGCAATTAGACGTGACTTGGCGACTATAATCGTTAATGTTTAGCACCGGTCACATATTTCTGTACCTTTGTGCAAATGCACCCTCCGTCTACCACCTCGCCGACCAATCAGAGCGCGCCTTTATTGCTAACCATTTCTAGCTTTGACGGGGCTTTCCTTTTTTAAAGATTTCAACTTTCGAATACGATTCTCGGCAGGTTTTTCTGTTGGCTAGATAAACAGAGGGGCAATTCTCGTAATTTTAAGAACGTTCACAGTCTGAGTGGCAATTCTCGTAATTTTTAAGAACGTTCACAGTCTGATCTCAGTCTCAATCTGTCAAAAATACTTAAAATTTCCCTACATTTTGACAAGTTTTTGACATTTGTTTGTCGCCGAGATGAGACTGCGACTAGATTTTGAACGTTTTAAATTAGCAGAATTGGCCTACTGATCTCAGTCTCAATCTGTCAAAAATACCTCTAATTTCCCTAGATTTTGACAAGTTTTTGACATTTGTTTGTCGCTGAGATGAGACTGATTTTGAACATTTTAAATTACGAGAATTGACCTTCTGTTAGCGTACCATAGAGCACGTTGCTTCTATGTTGCCAGATGCAAATTATACCACTTTTTCGTTGCTGGTAGTATTTCTAGTCTAAAGAATAGGCAAACTGGACTGTAGGACTGATCATAACAGCTGTTCTAATTACCTACTATTCCCCTAAGTAAGAACATGAACATTTCTTGGTATAAGGACCCTAATATCAAGAAACTAACTGGAAAATACCATTACATAAACTGGTGTTGTGACCCGCGGGTTCTGATAATCTGGCCAAGTATCTAATTTACTGTTAAATCTCATGCCCACATACAGGGCGGCAGGGACGTCGACACACAGCCTGTTACATATAGAAGCAACAAGAATAATGTAGCCAGAATTTTGTAATATCTTGATTTAAAAGAGTGTCCTTGGAGTTTCTTGCCCGTTCTTCTCCAAGAGATCTACATTTTAGAATGGGCAACTATCTTCAACTTTCTGAGTAACTGACCGACCAGTAATTTTGACAATTCAAAAGTGCCTGTAAATGGTTTAATTGAAATAAATGCTTTGAGTTTGAGTTTGAGTTATCATGGATTCAGCACATGACTGAACCCCCTGCGTTGAAATTATATATCGACAGTCAATTATACAAAAAAATCTGCTGTTTCATAGAAATGTGCAATACCTACGCAGTGAAATGTATGGCAGAGTCATTTTTTTTTTTAATAACAGACTGAAAATTTTGCCGACGAATGTCATGGATTCAGTTTGCGCGTCGATGTCCCATGACACCCTGTTCATTTTATGTGACTAAAGCTAAAAAAACTAATGTTCGCCAAGATTTTTTTCCCGTTACAAGATTTTGATTTTAACAGTAAGTTGAATCAAACCACAATTTCATCGGAAATAATTGGAAGCAAAACACGAGGAAGCAAGCAAGACGTTTACCCCCAATATTTTAATTATTCGCGGCGATACAAGCAATATTTACGAAGCCAGCCTAATTAACAGCGGCACATATGGAGTCCGCTGATTTCTCTGGGGCTCGCCTACCGTTTGATGGAGACTCACAAGCCCTTTTATTTGTGAGGCCACGAAGAAAGAGATTGTGCAGCTTATAAGAGAAATACAGTGATTTGACTGCCCCGTTGGTCTCGCGGTTCGCGCGACTGCTGAGCGTGGGGTCCTGGGTTCGATTCCCGGGTCGGACAAAGTGCTACTGAGTTTTTCCATTAGGAATTTCTTAGTAACAGTCCGGAGTTTGAAAGTTGGCGGTTTAATACCGCCGTGCCTCGGAAAGCACGTTAAGCCGTTGGTCCTGCGCCTGATCTCTCTCCGGTCGTGTCGGATTGCCGTCCCATCAGACTATGAGAGTGAGGGAAGAGGGAGTGCACCTGTGTCTGCGTGCACACTTGTGCATTACAGTATCTCCTGCGTACCTGGCTAATTTCCGTTGAGATTGGCCACCGTGACCGAAATCGGTCGGGGAGGCTATTATTATTATTACAGTGATTACGATTTATACAGGATTTTTTATATAATGTAAGTAGTCTAGAAAAGACAAGAGTTATGACAGTACGCTAAAGTTCCCAATTTAAAAAGATGAAAACTTTGATTAAAAAAATATTTAAAAAACCTATCTACTCCAAAAAAATTATTATAGCAGTGATTCACACCTCCCGAATCACTCGGTATTATGAGTATTTATTTATTTTTTTTACCGAAATTCCCAACTTTGGCCTCGTGGCCCAATAGCCTCGTGAACCAACTTTTCTCAACCAACTAAAATATACAAAACTTAGTATTTTGCGGCTAGAATAAACAAAATATTCAACTAATAACCGTGTTAGATGGGAAATGAAGGAAAAATAATAATGGAACCCACCTTTTTTCTACTGTGTTAAGCTCATTTCCAGCGCTTTTGTTTATCGTAATTGGTCCTTGCAAACAGAAACCAAACTTCTGTGATCTTTGAAAATACTTAGTAGAATACGACGCACAAAATATGATAAATGCTAATACGATGCTACAAAATTACTGCGGAAGACCGTCTCTGCGATGCCACTACACTTTGAACGTTACTGCGAAAGGTTTTCACTGCGATACTACTTGACTTCGATGCACGTTACCCCACCCGAGGCGAACGCAACGAACGCAATAGGCGACGTAGGATGCAAAAGCGAGCGAAGGGCACCCCGAGGTTAGGTTTGGTTAGGTTACTTTAAACCCTTTACACAGAAATAGAAGAATAGTATCGCAGTGAAAATCTTTCGCGGTAACGTGCATCGAAGTCAAGTAGTATCGCTGTGAAGATCTATTGCGGTAACGTGCATCGAAGTATAGTGCCTTCGCAGAAACGGTCTCTCGCAGTAATTTTGTAGCATCGTATTAGCATTTATCGATATTTTGTGTGTCGAAATTCCGTATTCTACTCGAAAATACTTACTTCCTACTTCCTACTAATATTATAAATCCTACTTCCTATTCTACTTCCTATCCTACTAATTCCTACTATTCCTACTAATTCCTACTAATATTATAAATGCGAAAGTTTGTGAGGATGGATGGATGGATGTTTGCTACTCTTTCACGCAAAAACTACTGAACAGATTTTGATGAAACTTTACAGTAATTTAGCTTATACATCAGAATAACACATAGGATACTTTTTATACCGATATTTTTACGGGATCGAAACTTACGCGGGTAAAACCGCGGGGCACAGCTAGTATTTCACAAATTACTTATGTATTTGTTCTACCGATTACCTTGTTTTAATTGTATCTGTTATCTCACTACGTTCAAACAAAATTCACCATTCTACCTCCAAAAACCTCAAAATAAATGCACACCTAAACTCTACATCTAAGTACAATTTTAAACCTCATCGTGGTTCAATTAATCCCGCGTCTTCAGATATGTTCAATTAGGCTCTCATATCGTTGCGCCGTGATTTCTCCGAGGGGCAACATGGCGTCAAACTTATGTGAGAGTAGGAGAAAAATTACGGGACTCGTGGAATTTTGCTTTTTCTTTACAAAGAGGATACTGTTGCCATGTCAAATAAAAAACTAGTTAGGTAATTTTTAAAGCCAAGCCACTAATTATTGTATGATTGTTCCGCCTTGTACCTGTAGCAATAAAAATATTAGATTATTAACGGTTTTTGTTTCCAAAAAACGGATCACGGATTTCTTCCAGTAGAACGTAGCTCAGTACAATAAAAATGTTAGATTATTAACGGTTTTTGTTTCCAAAAAACAAAGCTCAGTATTGCCTACGCAGTTGTATCAAATCTATTTCAGAATCTTTCAACGAGATCTTATTACCATTATAAAGGAGCATATTTTACTGGCCCATTACAAAACGAAATATAAACAAAATTCAAAAAAAATAATCTGTCGACATTAACGAAAAAAATAATAAGCTGGTCCCGCGGTGGGCGCCAAAAATAATAAGCTGGTCCCGCGGTGGGCGCCAAAAAGGGGAGCCCTTAATATTCATGCTCCGTGAAAGTTGCGAAAAGATCCGCGAGACCTCATCAAATTATAAGTTGTGCGAGTCATCGCCTTGGCACGAAGTGAGACAGCAATAAAAAATTTGAAGCTTTGGACGGACCGTCGGATTCTGTATTACAAATATTACAATCGGTCAACATAAACAGCAATTTAATATGTTTTGTGCTGTTAATAAATTTTATGACAAATTCTGAATTATATTTATAAGTAAGCAGAATACTATACAACATAGTGTTGGCTATGATTTTAACTTTGATTAACATGTCAATTAATAAAATGTGGACAACTAATCAAACTTTTGTTTTAAGAATTTTATACAGAAATACTAAATAGAAGAAATAAATATAGATGTATATAATAGCCATCCAGGTTCCCGACATTCTAGTAATCAAACTATTGGCAGAACGACCGGCGCCGTCGACCGCTCGAGGCCAACTGACAAACTTTTAATTTCTTCACCGCAGACATTGACGTTCGATTGCGATTGGCGGGAAAGTTACATTGCACAGATAACGGCAACTTTTGAATATAGAAGGTAGAAATGTAAAATGGATGCGTTCGTATTGGAGTTTTGAAGTGTATTAAATAAATCGATTTGGTTTTTACGAGGTCAAAGTTTTCCGATCTGAACAGTTATAATGGATCGGGATCAGCTTTGGTTATTAAAAATTCAGACTTATTGTCATTCAGACATCAGATACCTGCAAATGAGTTACAGTACTCCATCGTCGTAGTTTATGGCTGTCTGCTTATGTCTCGCAGCGGGATAAATAAGTACAAAGCAAAGCACTCTTGAACTAAAGTAGGGCTACTTTAGTTCAAGAGTGTTTTTTGCCATTCTAATTCAGCTTAACAATATCCTCATTAGGAGCCAAAATGCAAATTCAATTATTGCGCACCACAAGGAGATAGGGGAGGTCAGCTCAAAGCGGCCACCTTAACTTTAAATTAAGAAAAAACCTATAAAACGATTCATTTTTGAAAATAATTTTATACTAATAGGTAGATAATTTATTTAATTTTTGTAATTTGCAATTTAAATTTCGCGCAAATTTAAATATAAGCTTTAGATTTGTAGATTACAAAAACTTGTCAAAAAACCGCTTTGCCCGAGGGGTCGCCCAAAGCGGCCATGGTGGTAAGGGCATAGAGGCCACCCCAAAAATTCTTCAGAAATGTTTATTTTTTGTTGAAATATATCGTGCTAGACAAAATAAAAATCAAAAAAATATATTAAAAACATTATTTATTATTATTAAACATATTTTTTTAAAAAATAATCAACGTTTTCTACCCGTTTTAATCACAATCAGTCTTAAAAGTAATTTGACTTAAATTTAATATTATAATTAGGTATTTAGTTTGAAAACTTCTGAACTAATAGGAATTTTGAATCAGATTTAGTTTTTGTTAATATTTATTAATTTTATTAATCAACAGTCAGTAATCTTACTTTAAGTCTTCCAACAGTCTTAAAATATTGAAATAATTAATCCTCTAAAACTTAAAAATATTTCATAAAAAAAACCATTAAAATAAAATAAAACTTTTTGTAAAAATCATCAATATTTTCTGCTTTATCCTAATTAATAATCACAATCGGTCTTAAAAGTAATTTAATTTAACTTTGTAATATTTAGTTTAAAACTTTAATTAAAATTTTAGGAACTACTAAGTATTAGGTTGATACTTGACATTTTTATTAATCATAGTTACTTCTTTCAACAGTCTTTATCTTTTATAAAAATTAATCCTCTTTTTTAAATAAAACAATTAAAATTAAATTATAACAACAGAGATCAGATTTCTTGACAGTTATCACAGTAGTAAGCTGTTCCGGAATATGTCATACACGATTCATGAGCCCATAAACTGGCAGTCATCACATCGTAACTTCGTCCCAAGACGCCTGGGTAGTTTTACGTTTGTAATTGTTGACCATCTAAACAAAATAACTGAGAATTATCAATCGAATCATAATATTTCAATAAGGGCAAAGCGGTCACCTGGCCACTTTGCCCGAGCCGCTTTGCCTTTATCGCCCATTTTGTTATAAAAATTCACTACTCCCACATTATTTATCAAATTTTGGAGCTAATACTAAAGACACAAAGCCAAATAAACAAGTAAAAATACACGTGTAATGAAAGCATTTAAACTCAAACAGGTTTGACCAAAACAAGTTAAACTTACCTTGTATTATTTTAACAAAGGGCGCGAAAACGTATTTTTCGTCATAAGAGCCACCCGCTCGATCCCACCGCTACCGAATGTCTGATCGGTACGGGGCGGGAGGTTTATTACGCGTGCAGAATGGCAACGTCTCGCTATCTCTTCAAATATCCGAAAAATTAATCATGGCCGCTTTGCCTTCTATGGCCACTTTGAGCTGACTTCCCCTAAGTAGATGCAGATTACCTAGATGTACCCTGATAATTATCGTCAATAGCCATTTCAGTTGCGTTGACATCTCAGCTGCGTTGCCATCTCAGCTGCGTTGCCATTTCAGTTGCGTTGCCATATCAGCTGCGTTGCCATCTCAGCTGCGTTGCCATTTCAGAGACAAAGCTGAAATAGTAAAGTGTGAATTCCAAGCAGTATTTCTCCATTTGACTTTTCACAGAATACAGGTGAAGTAATCAAGTAAAAAAACACAATGTCTGTTATTAGCTGGGTCAGCGGATCGCACTAATGACGCATGTCGGATTGCTAAACAATGTTTTAATGTGAAACACCCTTATGCAGATGGCACGGGTTATTTGCTTAGGACAACCAAACTGCCGACCGTTTAGCGACCGACCCGTCAGCGGGACCCGGCGCAAGGGATGTGTTGCAGCGGGTGGGATTGGCGCCATGATTTTGAACATACTATTTTTTTTTTTTGCTTATGTATTTTTTTTTTGCTGTTGGTCCCGGCTGTCATTCGTAGATCTTTGACAGTCGTTACGAAGAAGAAGTCTGACAACCAGTCTTACCAAGGGGTGTCGTATTACCCAGTAACTGGGTCGTGGAAGTCAGATAAGCAGTCGCTCCATGTAAAATACTGGTATTCTGCTGCATTTTTTATTTTTTTTATATATATTCTTTTTTAAATGCCTTTTATATGCCTATTTGAAACACATTCTTTGACTTTGACTGGAAGCCGTCCCCAACATAGTTGGGAAAAGGCTATGCAGATAATGATGTATTTTTTACATAAACAGTAGATAAGTATAGACTGGTCTGTTTGCTGAGGCTATGTTAAAAGAATAGAGAGAGGAATCAGACTTTTTCTAGAAAATTATCGCTATTGTATGACCCAGAGTGATATCGTGGATAAGACACGAGTTTAAAACAGAAGAAGATCTAGCGGGGGATCCAGGGGGGAGGGGTGGAGGGGGGGTTCAGGGGATCAGACCGGTTTAACTCGTGATATCTAATAAATAATCATCTACATCATCATAAGGTTCTCTATCATTACATGCTAAAGTACTCAAATAAATCAAACACCTTTCTTAATAATTACGACCGGCTGACCTTCTGTAATCTCCTGAAACTCCCTCTTATCGGTTTTTGGAAGTTGTATGACGTTTGCTACTCCCTTTTGTGTGCTGTGAAGGCTACCACTGCTTATATAATTGTAGATGTAGGTAACTGATCAAGCCTTAATGCTTAAAACCTGCTTTTGTGCTTACCGCAGCTCGGAAGTGGCCGATATTCAACAGTGAACTGGCGACAGGATCTGGACCTGACAAAAATAGTCTTCATTTCCCTAAAAATAACTTACCCAATCGCTGGTCAAGTATAACACACACCACCAGTATACAGGCTGATACAGGTGCGAGATTAAATGGCCGCCGTGTATACAGGGTGTTCATTACGATATTGCTGTGAGTACAACGAATATTGCGAGCGGTTTTTATTAGGAATGTCGTAACGGTTTACTTTTTTTGATGAGAATTGAAAATGTGTTTGATCTGCTGTTGTAAAGGGACAACGTGTCATTGTTTATTGTCTGAATATTCGCTTTTCAATGCGCGATGATTTTAAAAGGATCCGTTAATTTGTTTCGATTTTTTTTTTGATGGAAGGTTTTAATTTTGATTGTGATTGTTGTGATTAGGGATTATTTGGCGTATTTTGAATTAATTTTTCGTAACATTTTTATGATAAATGTTGACATGTGTAGCGGTAGATGAGTTACCAAGTCAGTGAATGAACATTTACTTATCCTTATATGAGGTGGTGAGGAATACTAGTTCCAAGATATTAAACTATATCAATACTTTGTAGCTCAGTTGGCTTAGTTACTTATTAAAGAAAAATTCACAGGTACAACATGGATGCCTACACAAGATCTATTTACCCGAAAATGAAAACCTATGCAATAGGTAATCACAGAGTATTAATTTGGTAAACTAGGGTAGCACAATATATACCGTAACGACTTGTCCACCGGACAGTCGGTAAACAACCGGATGGGAAGCGTTACCGGATAGTATTGTACACCTATTGGGGAAAGTAAGGATTTTCTTATGTAGGCAGTAGGCACCTGAATTCCGAAGTTCTTCTACCGAAAATATAGTCTTGCTAATCCATTTTATATATTTTGTATTTAGGCCTTTTTAACGGCAAATTGTTACCACGAATGGTTTCGGATTTAAGGTTTGATTTGCAAGTTATTGCTTATAGTAAACAGATTTCACGATTTCCAATGGCTTTTTCACGAATCTTTTGGATTCGTGAAAAAGCCATTTCCACCCAAAGAAAATAGCATTTTCCTTAACTGAAAAGGGACACTAAACTGACCCGCTCATGTTGCTTCATCAGAGGTCAGTTCAGTGTCTGAAGCAAAACATAATCAGCGTATATAATGTTCCCACAACTGCTGGGACACAGCCCTCCTCTCTGTGAGAGGGAGTGGGCCGTAATCTACCACGCGGGCCCAGTGCGGGTTGATAGATGTCTTACGTCTTCGAATTTTTGGTTCTAGGACATGCCGCCGGTTCCTCACGATATTTTCCTTCGCCGTTTTAAGAGCTGTGGTGATGGCCTCTTAATTGGCAAATTTATTGTTAACAAGAACGGTGATTTAGGGTTTGATTTGTATATATGACTAGCTGCGCCGCGCGGTTTCACCCGCGTAAGTTTTGATCCCGTGGGAATATCGGGATAAAAAGTATCCTATGTGTTATTCTGATGTATAAACTATATTACTGTAAAGTTTCATCAAAATCCGTTCAGTAGTTTTTGCGTGAAAGAGTAACAAACATCCATCCGTCCATCCTCACAAACTTTCGCATTTATAATATTAGTAGGAAGTAGGATTGTATGATTTGTATGTACTTATAGTAGACAGATTTTCTGATTTCCTATGACTTTTTTGCGATTCTAAGATCAATCGAATCCAATCCGATTCGATTTCGATTCGGATTGGAATCGATTGATTTTATTCTATTCTAAAACCATTTACATATAAAGTAAATGGCCTATTTTACTTCTGAAAAGAGACCCTCCAATGAAGCAATGGCCCCCTGCAATAATTAATACTATCTTCCTGCACATTCAAATAAGCCATAAACTCCATTGAAACTGTTGTGCCCATGATGACCGTTCGCTGCACATCTATTAACTGTAACAGGTGGAGCGAACGGCCACGATGAGTTACTGTTATATTTATGTTCGTGTGTACGTCCCGCAGTAACTCAAGAACCTAGTGCATCGATTTTACGATGGCCGCTTGTTTCGGGAGCATCGGTGCAATTTATTGGCAATACGTGGCCTATTATTGATAGGGAAGACATGTTTTGAATTTTCGTTTGTGAATATTATTTTGGTGGTGAAATTGGGGGGGGGTTGAGAAACGGTTATTTTTGTAATATTAAGATGTGTCTAGGAATGGTCAAACGATGAACTCTCCTAGGTTATGAATAACGTCGCGCTTATTAATTATACGTCTATTTCTAATTCATAGTTTACTACATTGCTTTTAATTATCTACAGTTATTATGAAATTTATTTACCTGTATAACTAAAATAAATAGATTTCGAAATTAAAGCACGAAAAACATCACGTTCAAAGTATAAAATACATAACCTGTATTCGCGATTGATTTGCCAAAAATGTAATCAAATATGAGTTTATGGAAAAATTGTAAAAATAACATAATACACAATAAAATTCAGTTTACACTACAACTTCAAACATTTTTATAACCCTTTCAATACTTCTAGTCACTGTGAAATCAACTTAATTACCATTAAAATAAAATTGATATTTGTTTAACTTGAAATCACATCAATTTTAAATTTATATAAGCTCACGCCTTCTTCCCGTGGGCTTAGGCAGAAACTACAAAACGAAGAAAGTAAGTATGATGTAGTCGAGTATGTAAGAATCCTTGGCAGGTAGCGTTTTGTAAATATACAAAATCGTCATTAAAAACGTTACAAAAACCGCACCTGATTTTAATCCTAACAAAATCTACAATAACCCAAAATCAAAATGACTTTAACTGAAAATGACAATAAAAACGACCCAAACGCCAATTCAAAAACGTATTTAAACAATAACATTAACAAAAATGACAAAGAAACAGTTATTTCAAACGGCTGCCACTAAAATTTTAATTAAATATATCGAAACAAAATCATAAATATGGCGGGACGTAAATTCGTACCTTTATTAAAGCCATTAGGGGGGTAGAAGAGTATTTCTACATCAGGATGTTGTACAGAACCATAAAAGCGTTAGTCAAATAGGGAAAACTAAGGAAATGTTTATGTTTTAAAATATTTGGGGAATGTTTCTTGCATATTTCAGATGTTTTTACGCGTTGTTAAAAGTGTTTGATTCCCAAGACGAACAAAGCCAATATCGATGTACTTAAATTTTTTGTTTTTTTTTTTTGCTCTGAGTATACGTTATTTGAGCAGCATCAATTAGTAGATAACAGTACGCCACATTGCAATCCGATTTCTGTTTTGAAATTGGGGGATATTGTTGCGCCACTTCTTTTTCCCAGTTCGCACTTGGAAGCGGTGAAGGGCGGGCGTTTTGGGGAACTGTCTTATGTAATTTAACGTTCAAAAAGTACTGATTCTGAGCCTAATTTCAATAAATTACTTTTGATTTTCATTTTGAAATATTTCGTCAAAGACAAAGTCAAATCATTTATTTCAAATAGGCACTTTTGAACGTCAAATATTAAAATGAAAAAATAGAATTGATTCTATTGTAGTCGCCCCTTCCAAAAAGTAGTTTTCGTATGGAGAAGAATGGGCAAGAAACTCCACCGTTACTCTTTTAAAATGTTTTACAAGGTTTTGTATACATTCATTATATAATTTATATGTGAAGACGATGCACCTAGAATAAAAATTAGTCTACCATAAATGGTAAAAAGAATTAAAAATATAGCAAGGACAGGTCAAGTCCAAAGTCACTTTCAAAAACCATTAATTCTTATTCTTTTCTATAATGGTGATATGACATATGCCATTATTGTTCCACGATCATCATATTATTGTTTCCTCACACGAACGAAGTGGACTACCCTTTCTGCCCTCAGTAATTCGTGAGAGGGACTTTTGGTCAATACAATTAAGGGCGGGCAAGATTTCACACATACAATTTGAATTTTAAACAATAGTTTGTCATATAAATTTAATTTTATACCCCTCATGTTTATGTATTCAGATACAGGGTGATATGGGGATATGTGATGGAGGAGATAGCGCTTTGTTTCAGTTTCGGGGGTATGATTGATAAGAACGTAATTTTTGTAGATTTGTACAGATATGCCAGCACATCAAGCTACCCGAAACTGTCAAATTTTCCTAATCAACCTTGAACCTTAGGCTTGAGCGATAAAGTTGAAAATGATGTGCTGGCATCTGTACAATTAAAAGAAAGAGATGAAAGTAGTTTAGATTAACTTAAACTTAGGCTTACTTGATTAACCTGTGAACGAAGAAAACGCAGCCATTTTCAAATGAAATGAAATGAAGGTTTTCTGTAGGTTTTGCCTAACAGATGTGATAGTTATCTGTGAAAAATGGATAGTATGTTGTTGAAATTTAATTTTAGTGCCTGTTTAAACCATACATTGGGTAGTTCGTTTATTTGGTAGAAATCAAATCAAAAGTAATTTATTCAAACTAGGCTTGGAATCAGCGCGACCAGGTTCAGTACTTTAATACTTTTTCGGTGTATTTTATCTTTTTCGGGCATCAGTATTTTTGAAGGTACTTAACTGTTTTTAAAATACTTACTTCCGCCAACCACTTACCCAAAAAACCCCAAAATACCTTCAAAAATGCTCAAAAAAAATAATGCTTGGAAAAGAAAAACTCCAAAAAAAAAATACTGAATCTGGTCACGCTGCTTGGAATCAGCACTTTTCGAACGGCAAAGAAAACTGTCCGCTGTTTTTATAAAATCCTAAGCTTTTTTGGCGAAAACGTTAACGCATCCTCTCAAGCACGAAAATCAAGATAATGCCCACATCCACGTGTACCAACCCCATCATAACCAACATCCTGTACAATAATCTCGACGATAACCAAAATAAATTGTCGTTTAAAACTAGGGATGGACGAGGGTTTAAGCAATTAACTCGTGTAGCCGTTAAGAATAAAACATTCGGATTTGGTCCGACACCGTCACTAGCGTTGCTTTTCAAACTATGGACGTAACTTTTCACTGTTTAGGCTTTCAGGGAGAGTTACACTACTTTTGGTTAACGTCCGTTTGTGGGGATGTGTTTGTAAATTGTGAATAAGATTAAAACCGTTTTTGAGAGGTGAATGACGATTTTCAAGAATGAATGACTCGTGCTTGATTATTGCCGTTGGCAAGATATTGGTTAGACCGTTAAGATACGATTACCAATCAGGGTGCAAGATGTGGATTTCATTTCCGCAAAAATTTTAAGGTCGGCTCAGTAACCAAGCCTTGGTCACTGAGCTGGCTGATACTGCTTATGTTAAGATGTATACTTATTTAGTCAAATTCTAATTAGTAGGAATAACACTGAGCATAAGTACGGTCAATATATTTTAGCAAGTAGGTTTCAATTATTTGCGGTTGGCCATAGGTAGAGGTGGAACACCGCGGTAGTTTTAGCCGGTAAGAATCCGGCATGCCCCTCTGTCACCACTCTGTCACCAACAAAAAAAAATGTGTAGGTATATAAGTGTTATTCGTGATATATTTTATTATTAATGTTACATGGTTGTTAAGATACAGTTACGGATCCTATAGGGCACAGCAATCATTAATTAATGATATCCAGAAATGCAATAAGTCATTTGAGTATCTAACTCAGAATCGAGGAATGATCCCCTGTGCGGCTGGAAAAAACGTAGAAATATAGAACAGCACCCAGCAATAGAGAGGCTTATTACTAATCCCAACAGCTCGGAGACACGGCGTGTCACTTTTTAATATTCCTAACTAAAAGTTAATATCATGGTGGAACTCACCTCGAAACGGTTGTTACCCCCAGTTAACGGCTTTTATAGCTTGTACAAAACGAGTAAAGCCACAAAATACTAATTCTCCTGTCTCAAAATGTATCAAACTTTTCTAATTACTGTAAATGTGATGTCCCCGCGACTTTTTGCGATTGCAATATCGTTAAAGTATGGGTATCTGGTTAGTTCGTAACGGGTACGCGGTAAATCTGTGGTCTTCATTTTGTAATAAAAGATTATGAAATTTTGTTTCAGGTTCCTTAGGAAATCTTTAAACTTAGGCCTAAATTCATCAAAATATAACCTCAAACCCTGTTAAAGTTGGCATAGGCTATTTAACAACGCATTCGATCACACTCGCTAATTGCTCCACTAAATGTCAAGGTATTATATACTAAATGTCAGTGTATCACTACACTGTGAAAACCCCACAACATTCCTCCTACAATCACAAAAATTAACAACCAAGATGCCAATACTTAACTCCCCAAATGAAGACAAAACAAAATCGCATCTCCGAAACGGGAAAACCGTTCCGAAAATCAGAATTACCAAAATTAATTCAATAAACAACATCACATATGCAACGTTGGACAATAATTCGCACGCGTGTATCCGAACGGACCACGTGACCCGCAAGATGGCGTCCGGCGACCTTTTGGCGGGAATCTGTGCTGCCATGTCAATGATTTTCCCGGGTTTTCGGTGTTTCTTTGTTGTATTTTTTTGGTCAATGGGTTGACTGTAATGTTTTTGCAGTTATAATTGTTCATAGATTTAAACTTTTAAAAATACTCAGTAATTTATTGCAGGTATTATGTGTAAATATATATTATTTATAAACTTCTTTAATAACCAAAGAATCAATTTAGGGTTTCTTTCCTAACGAAAGAAAAAACATTGAAAATAAATACAAAGCAATAGATGAATATTGTATTGATTAAATTCATTGAATTCGCTTTCCCAAATGCATTCATCCGATATTTCTCTCCCAAAAGCTAGCAACCCCAACAGAAAATCGGGAAGCGTCTACTAATGGCGTCTTTTTACGCTACCTGCTTGCTAATTGGAAATTAGGGGCCTTATGTGTAGGAGTTTAGTTACAGCACCTATTGTTATTGCAGATTCCTATTCGCCATTGTTTTTGTCTTTTTCTATTTACTTGATTATTTTGGTGACTAACGTTAATTAATTGTCTGTTGGGGTCATTTTTCGTTAGAAGATTAAGGGACACATAAAGTTGAATAAAGATTAGGTGGGGATTCAGGTGATTGGATTATTTATCTATTTTTTTATTGTGTTATTTTTAGTAATTTATAAAAAGTTGGTTAATGAATTAAAACAGATCTTAGTAACTTCGTTTTTTTTTTCTATCATAGATTCATGAAATGACAATAAACTGCAGCCGGATGTGACATTAATAATAATAATTTAATAGTTCAATTTAATTTAAATGTCAATCGTGTCGCTGTTGTTTAGACTCCTGCCTACCCCTTGTGCACCCCATAACTAAACACTTAACTACCCACATTTATTAAGATAATAACCCTTTAACACGACAAAGCTAAATGTTAATATCAAACAAAAATAAACAATACTAAACAGTGTCCTAATTAGATCACCTATGAATATCGCACAAGATGGCGTACGCGTTAGCGCCATCTGTCGGTTGTTAAACGAATTTATTTATACATCTAATTGCTCCGTACTGCGAATATGCTACGCGTATGCACTTAATACCTTTAATATTACGTTTAAAGCGCTATTCTGCTTAAAACAAGGGTTATTGTGAATTCTGTCATCAAGTTTTAGTGGCGGGCGGTGATTGCAGCGGTGTTTGTCTTTTTGGGTGGGACTGAGATGTATTTCGTTATGTACTGCTCATATGGCAGTCATTATTACGCATTATATACGCTCGTTGCATAAATTGTGGGTAGGTAATTGGTCCTATGCTATTTGGTATCATTTCGGTAAGCTAACTGCTAACAAAACTTAGCTGGGCTAGAATAGAATATCTATAAAAAATCGTAGCATATGAGTCACTGTACACTACATACTCGTACATGCCAAAACAATACACTGGCCCCGATTCTGTTGTTCACAAACTAAACTTAATTTAAGTTCAGTGCATCTTTTTCTTTCTATTTCAATATGAAAAGGACAGAAGATAAATATTTGTTTAGTCCCGTCAAATTAGATAATCCATAGACAAGTTTAGACGTGATTAAAAAATTGGCTACTAAAAATACGTCAATTTACGTCAGGCGCTGACTAATTTGACAGGACTAAACTAATATTTATCTTCTGTCCTTTTCTTAATGAAATAGAAAGAAAAAGATGCACTGAAATAAATTTAGTTTTGTTTGTGAACAACAGAATCGGGGCCAATGTGACTAGCATTCAAAACAAAATTAATATTCATTATCAATTAATAAGCGCCCAATTATTTAATTTTACAACTTTACACTACACGGTAAGTAGGTACATCCTGTTTTCCATCGCCTAAAATTAGTTTCAATACAATGTTTGAAAGAAAAATTTAAATAACGAAAAGTTAAAAGAATACCTCTAAAAAATTACGCAAGATCTTCACAATAAAGTTTAACTTAGCTACCTCATCTGCCATCACTAAGTCGTCTAATGTCTTCGTAATCTATCCTGCCATACCTCCCACAACTGGGGTGTGGGACTGTGGGCTGTGGGCATAACAGCCCGACGCTAATTATGTTCAACGCGGCATCCCTCGGATTTGCATGCCACTAAATCTGGGTTCCTAAGATTTAGTCGAGGACATACGGACATATTTCTTTGAAAAGAATTGCGATTTAAAGCGGGACGGTTTTGGGGTGATGTGAGGTGAGCGCTTGAGAAATGAGAGTTTAGTTTGATGAGGTAAATTAACTTGGTTTAACCTAGTTTTCCGGGAAATCGTGTATTTCGAGGTTTAAAAAAAATAAATATTCGCTAATGAACTAATAATAATTTTGAATAAATTATCATATTATGATTAGATCATAATGATCTGTCGTTTGGCGCCCAAACTTGAGGACGTTGAAAAAGTAGACGTAAATAAGATAGTACTATTCCACTTTAATCATTTCATACACAAAATAATAAGGAGGCATACGTATAACATAGTTAGAATGAAAATCTTTATCAGAACGAGCTAACTAACTTATTTACAAGAATTTTCCTAAAAATATGACACGATCACCAACAAAAACGCGGGTTTCGATCGTCAAGATGAGACGTTGGCAAACCAAAGGGGGAAGCAGGGGTAACTCGCGCAAAACTATAAATTCCAGTTTAATTACCCCCGGGCAGCGTCACATCATGGATTCAGACAGTTTTATGACGATTTACGGCACATTTCGACGCCGGGACTGGCCCGCTTAGGGATTTCCACCGGCCGATCAAGCAAGACCTACCCAACCCCCTTCTCGCCGTAGAAATAGTTGGGGCGTCGGGGAGAAGTTGGGGAAAACGAGGTGTCTTGTGTAACTGGTCGGTATTCGTCACCTTTTACACAGCCGGGGGGTTTTAAGGCTTCCAGTTCTTTATGGTAATGAAATCTGAGCAGGGTGACGTGGCGAGGTGATGGCTGCGAGAGTTTTTGTTGTGCCTCCCCCCCTCTTTATTTATTGTGCGTTTGGGGTGCGGAAGTTTTGGTCGAAGTTTGTCGAATAGAATGTGCTCCGTGCGGTGTTGATGATATCGGGAGTACGAATTGTTTTTGTTCATTTCTATTTGGGAAAAAGGTAAAATAGCGTGGGTATCAGTGCCAATAAACAGATGGGTCCGTTTGGTGATTTGTGAAATCGAGTTAAACTTTCTCTTGGCATGTTTTTGTTGAAGACTATGACGTAATGAAGATGTTTCCCTATAGTAGTTTGAATTGTCACTTTAATTCCTTACTTGTAACATCAAAATAATTTGTCGACTTGCTTGTTTTGCAAACATGGTTTTAAGTTATTTTTATTAGTCTATTAATTTGATTAAGTTCTTTTAGTATATTTCGTTGTAAGTTGCTCTGAACCATTTGAGCTGCTAGAACAGTTAATCAAAATAAACCTATTTTATTTTTTCAATATTTTTTTTTCAGCAAAATACTAAAGAAGTAACAAACAGAATCTATATAAAACGTCAGCCAGACAATCACTCCACACGAAGACAGTACAGAAAAACCAATACAAAAGAGATACACTTAAAAAAGAAAAAAATAATTGTCATTCCCAACACAATCCAGTCGGGATCATAACAGTTTAACACGCAATTTTATTTGTCGATACAGAACGTAAGCTAACGAGACTTTATAAGCAATAAACGTACAGACAGACGTTTTGGTGTGACATAAAATCAAATCAACAGTTATCCTGCGAGCCTACATCACAATCGGGCTTAATCGCGTATGTGACAAGTTAGCTTGTACGAGCAAGCGACCATTTTACAAAGAACTCCGATAACTCGGCAGTTATATCCCCCGAGTTCTGTTCCACTGAATAAATCGGGGGATGCGGGGGTTGGAAGTAAATTTGTCGGTTTGTAACACGCTCAGCGCTCGCTCCGGCCCGATATCGCCTTGAGTGACGGACAAGTATGCATTCAAATGGGTTACTTTAGCCCCCTTCTCCTCTTTATAAACATCGTGGCTAGATCCTCCACCAATTTGGTACAGAATTTGTTGTGGAATGTCGAATGCTTTTTGAGGGTTAAATTGCATTTAATTTGCAATAAACAACGGGACTGTTTTGATGTACATTTAAATATTCATTAACCGATTTTTGGTGTGTTTAAGGTTTTATGGTAATTGCTGGATATTTTCTTAATTATTTTGGCGCTGTTTTCTCGTGATGGAAAAGTAAACGGTACGCATGATTGTCTTTAAATAACTTTTTTCAGCGATGTCGGGACTTCGAGGAGAATTTTAGAGCTTCGTAGGTTTCAACATTAATGATGTATCTAATATTTTGTAACAATGTAATTTTAAAAAAGTGGCCATGGAGTTTCTTCTCGTTCTTCTGCATGGGAATATACGAGGCTTTAGAAGTGGCAACTCATTTAGCATTTTTGTTATAATAAAGTTGTATTATGTTTTTTGTTTATGTATTTTTAAATTATAAGAGTTACGCATGAATAAAGTTAAATATTTTTCTTTATTTTATATACAGGGTGAAATGGAAAACATGCGAAAACCGAAATGGGAGATTGTACTCATCATTATGAACAACTTTTACTAAGGGACCAAACCTGCAATCGCGAAAAAAAACCAACTGTTCCCTACATTTTGACGAGTTATACGAACATAAATGTAGGGAACAGATGATTTTTTTTTCGCGATTTCAGGTTTGGTTCCATAGTAAAAGTTGTTCATAATGATGAGTACAATCTCCCATTTTGATTTGTCGCATGTTTTCAATTTCATCCTGTATAAGTACACACTATGTTCAGTTAGAATCACACTTCTGCGGAAAACTAGACTTACCCGATTTATTAGGTCACACGGTGGGACGTCATTCGAGAGGTAGTTGCTGGAAATCAGCGTTGTTGATGATAGGTTCGTCCGAAGTCACAGCATTTTGCTGAGCGACGCACTGGGCCTCAAGTCTGCTAGTACAATATTGTCAGAATGTTCTATCATTGATTTCATAATTGTTGATTTTGACAAGTTTGGTAATCTACTAATATAATGGCGTCATTATGACTTTCCAATGGTCAATCACTGACACACCATTGAAAGGAATGGCATAAAATGGTAATCTCGTACATAATGACAAATGAATAAATGTAATGTTTATTGCTATTTACGAACTTCTTACTACTTCAAATTGCAAACACTAATACGTACCTAATATGTAAAAATATATATGAAATGAAATCTAGCATGAAATTTAGTACTTAGTAGTTTTTCTCAAACCTTTGACCGACCAACGATCGACCATTACGAATTTAGCAGATTACCTACGAACTTTTAGCAAAATGACAATGGGATAGTGTTGGAATGACGAATTTATAAAAATAGCAGACTTGGGCCCCTGTTCTTGTGTTTGTCACAAGAGTACTTAGTTATTTTTCCACTCTGCAATTGGCATTTTGTTTTTGTTTTGTTATTACCTGCCAGTGTCGCGGGTGCATCACGGATTAATTTGTATTCAATGGCCCTGATTCTGTTGTTCACAAACTAAACTAAATATAAGTTCAGCACATCTTTTTCTTTTTATTTCACTATGAAAAGTACAGAAGACAAATATTAGTTTAGTCCTGTCAAATTAGTCAGCGCCTGACTTAAATTGACGTGTTTTTAGCCAATTTTTTAATCTTGTCTAACTTGTCTATGGATTACCTAATTTGACAGGACTAAACTAATATTTATCTTCTGTCCTTTTCTTAATGAAATAGAAACAAAAAGACAATCGGGGCCAATGTCAATTTATGTGTGTTGTCTTTGGCCCCTAGCCCTGACCTCAAGCAATGGACAAAATTGTTAACTTTTTATATGGTTGAGTGCAAGGCTTTTAACTACATTGTATGTGTATATCTTATGTATTTTTTATTTGTAGGTAATGTGCGTTTGGTTTGTGCAGAATAAACAATTTTTCTTTCTTTCTTTCTTTCAACTAGGTACCTTCTTCTTTATGAATTTCTGACACCTTTGACAATTCAAAAGTGCCTGTAAACGGTTTACTTAATTTTAAAAAATGATTTGAGTTTGATTCGTGGGGTATTCATTTTATATTCGAACCTACCTATATCTACCATAATTTTCCACAGATTTCTTAACCATTAAATTTACAAATCCCTTCCATCAAAATTACCTCTATTATCATCCAAAACAATATCCATCTCCCTTCAATCCATAAAATGATATTACGAGATAAATCACTAGCGAATGCATCTCACGCCCCAGTATAATGCACAGACGTACTAACAGACAATATATGACGCGTACCCTCACGCTAGCCCCCGACGTAGGTAGGCAGGGTAATAAAAACTGAAACTCGTCAGCTACGGAGACGGTTGAACGATTTATGTGTTGGTATGGAGGAAGATGTGCTGGTAGGGAGTTAACCGATTGCAAACGTGAGAGGTGTGGTGTTGATAACTTCAGGCCGTTTTCTACTTCGTTGAACTATGTATACTATTTAAGTGTTTTTGTAATGTCAAAATACTTAACAGATTTTTACTAATTGAAGAATATCAGTACTTACAACATTTTTTTTTAAATTTTGTTATTCTATCTGTTTATTCTGGTTGATCTCCGAAACGGCTGAACCAATTTTGATGGGATTCATCACTCGCAGATAGCTGATGTTATAGCCGCCTAGTGTTAACTGTTGAAAAATCAATATTTAATTTATAATAATAGAAAATCAATTGTGTCTCATTAGCCACAATAAGGAGTAACTTACGTTAGAATTTTTGAAAAATAATTAGAGTTCCGCGCAAAAAAAAAACCCCGTGATATTTAAAACAACCACGCGTTCAGAAGCTAGTATAAGATAAACGTTAATTTATCCCATGATAAGCAGCTGACTGCTCAGACATATTGTACAGACGTCAGCACATCAAGCTACAACAATCTGTCAAATTTCTTCAATAGATTTTTAACTTTAACGCTATAGCATTACGTTCAAAGTTAATTGGGAAAATTTACCTACCTATTCACAACGTACTACAAAAGTGTCGACACTCATGTAGACTATTGTAAAGTCACTGTTAAGCCCAACTATAATTAAGGGCCTATACTACCTCAAATGGCTTAGCATGATCCTCCGTTATGTCGAAAATACTGCAGCATTAATTTTGAAATAAATGTATGGTAAAGTTGAGGATTAATGCTAGGTCTTATGTTAGACGAAAACACGATTTCATAAAATTTTCTTGATAGAAAAAAAATCCAAAGTTACCTCCAAACCGAACAATAAACCGCTGGTATTCAAAAAATACTTAAAATTAGATCATGAAACTTTGTATACTAAACGAACTAACTATAAAGCAGGTCTTATGTTATTTACTTTTTTTTAATTGCCATTATTTTCACCGTAAAAAGCAAATACCTAAACTATTGGCGCTGCCTACCGCCTAGCACCGCACTCTGTCTCGCTCTCACTCAGTCCGCGAGCAGTATCATGCGATTGAGATAAAGAGTGAATTTTAGCTGAGGATTAATTTTGTTAAGAGCCTAAACTAGTAGGCTCTTAACACACACACATAACAAAACATCACGCGTATTGTTCCCCTGAAGGGTCAGGCCTTCATTGGGTAGATAGGGTACACCACTACCCACCATAATATTATGTCCCATAGCACATAAATATATAAACTTCAAACACAAGCCTACCTTCATTCCTAAAATCTCTAACGAACAATCCCAAAACCCGGACGAATATCATACGCTGCCCTACCGACTCGTCCGGCACGTCACCGGGTCAAATCATCGTATCATTTGTGACGGACACGCGGACGTGACCGGGAACCGAACCGGCGACCGGCGATAAATCGCTGGCCACTGCGCTAGTGTAAGTTGAGCTGCGGTGGGGAAGAACATGGTGTTATGCGGTGATAGTGTCAGTTTTGTAGTTTGGTATTAAGAAATTGTTAAAAGATGTACGCAGCCGTAGCTATATATTTCTGTGAAAAGAAGAAACGATACGTTTAAAAAAAAATCGCATTGTAAAATCAAATACTTAAGTAACTAAAATTTCTAATTAGTTTGATTTGACGAGCATAGATTCTATGGAAATGGATACAAGAACTTTTTCCGGAAATAAATATTTATTATTTACTTGTCTTTACTCATTTATTTATAAAACATCGGCACTTTCAAGATGTAGGATTGGAAGCCATTTCTACTAAATTTTTGTCTCCCTGTTTTATTTTTATTTTATAGTTTGAATCTGTCTCGGACTGGAAAGAGCAGACTCAGAGGCTTTTTTTTTTTTTTTTTTTTTTTTTTGTGGATGGGAAATCATCCAATGACCCCTCCCGCTCTGGGTGGAGCAGAAGGGAGTGTCAGACTCTTACTGACTAAAACCCACCCGTGTTCCTTCCTTAGCCCTTTGTGTTCCGGGGTAGCGGTAACCCTTTCGGACAATCCCGCTGCCCCGGCAGGCTTCGGCCCTTTCGGGCCCCTTCCTTGCTGCTGACATCTCTTTGAGGCGCGCGTGGAACACGTACGCGCCGTCCGGCACGGGCCTGGTCCTGATCGGACGGAGAGTTACCCATTACTCTCCGCCCGCAGGCCCGCGCCTACGGTGGCCGGGAGTCGTCTCGCGGCTCCCGACGCCCGGGGCGTCTCCCGCGGCGGCTGGGACGTGAGGCCCTCTCCCTCAGCCGTCCCGCCACCTCCTTCGCTAGCATGACTGCTTCGCAGAAGGAGGTGACTGCCTCCCACTCCCTCTCGCCCCGGACCATGGCTTGAACCAGGGCCGGGCGCGAGAGGTCGCCGCCGCCGCCGATCGCCTCTGCGAGAACACGGCGGTGCTCCGCCCAATTGGGGCATACCGCCACCGTATGCTCCACCGTGTCCTCCGGGCGACCCTCGCAGTGGTGACACCCGGGCGTATCCTCCCGCCCGATAATGTGCAGGTACCTCCCGAAACACCCGTGTCCGGTGTCCGAGTGGCGCGCGGAGGCACTACGCCGGGGGGAAACTCCGCTTCCGCGGCAAATCGCGGCGGAGCGGACCGACCTCCGGCGCGATCTCATGGCGGCATGGAAAGAGCGACTGTCGCAACCCAGCGCAGGGCACGCCGCGATAGCGGCGGTAAGACCCCTCTTTGAGGAGTGGCTAGAGAGGCGCCACGGCGCCCTCACCTACCGCCTGACGCAGGTCCTCACCGGACACGGGTGTTTCGGGAGGTACCTGCACATTATCGGGCGGGAGGATACGCCCGGGTGTCACCACTGCGAGGGTCGCCCGGAGGACACAGACTCAGAGGCTTGGTTCGTTATAAGATACCGAAAGGAATTCATTTTTGCTTTATAGACCTCTCTCTTCTTCCCGAAATTACTATTGAGTAATACGAAAATTATATTTTTACCACTGACCACGAAACCGATAGTTAAAACTACACCAAGATCTGTAGTTTTTATTTTCTTAACGTAATACCATGGTTCCATTTCTACTCCACATTTCCTTCACAAAATCCACACAGAGGTCTGGCAATACTAGCTAGAACTCGGCTCAGTCATTATTGAACATGTAATTGCTATTATAAATAAGGATCTCATGATATTGTGCTCATATTAAAATACTTTGTTTTTCTTTTTCTTTGGAAGGTTTGAATCGATAGGCACTTACTTGGATGGATAGGTAACTACATGTACCTGCATGGTGGTCAATGCTGGCTTTCAAAATGATTTAAGGCTTTTAAGGAATATGACATCGCCATTTGTAGTCGGCAAAGAGCCAATCGTCTGCGTCGTTCTGATTGACAGAAAGAATAGAATATAAAAGAATAATTATAAATAAAAATAAAATCTTTTTCAATTGCTGTGAGCCTATAATTCAAAATCAATAGTAATTTATTCAAATTAGGCTGAGAATCAGCACTTTTCGAACGTCAAAATTACAAAAGACAGTCCTCCAAAACGCCCGCACTTCACCACTTCGTAGTGCTTTCGCTGGGAAGAAGTGACGCAATAAACTTTCCAAAAGCACGGCTGTCTGTTCAGTTAAAAAAAAAAACTTGCTTCTATACAATAGTAGGTATATAAAGTAGTTAATATTACGAGACACAGAACATTAAATTAAACTATTTGCCAAATGTAAGCTAGCCACGCCTATATACCAATAAATTTAATGTAAACTAAAGGTACACGAGCAAAATAAGTGAAAAATTAAAAGCTATAACTATAGTTTTTTTTTTTTTTCTAAACTTGTCCTATTCCAATAGAAAAGCTACTAGAGATACAGTCCGCTTACATTTATTTCACCTCTGAATTTGCGACACTGTCAAAATCAAAGTAATCCTTATTCTCGTTAGAATAAGGTTGCTGTTGGGTTGTTGCCACTAACTAGTCTGTCAAAACCATAGTGATCTTTATTAGTGTTGCACCTAATGTGGGTCCTGCCGAATGTCGAATTCGGCCGAATGTTCGGTTTAAATATGTACCGAAGCCGAAGTTCGGCCGAACTTCGGCCGAACTTCGGTTACATTTCGCGCGCTTTTGCTCAATGAACAGCAGTGCTATTCTGTAAAAATCTCACCGTGAAAACTAAGGTGAAGTGAGCTGTCATTCCATTTGATGTTAGGGATTGCCCCTATTGATAGCTCACTTCATGCTCACTTCACCTAAGTTATCACGATGACATTTTTACAGAATCAATCGGCTGGTCAGATCGTGTTTGTTCCTCGTCGTCGCTTGTAATTTCACTCACTTCTTTCTTTTCTACGGAAATAAAAATAAAAACGAACATCCACGTTACCTATTTACTTACAAATCATCATATTTTGATCTAGATTTCATTTTAAAATAAATCTCTTTTCACTTTTCCATTTCTTATTTAAATTAATTTAAGCTACCGAATTTCGGCCGACATTCGGCAGATCTAACCGAAATTCGGCCGGAGACGAAGTTCGGTAAAAGCTGCCGAACTTCGGTAATACCGAATGTGAAACGAATTTCGGTGCATCTCTAATACTTTATTCTTGTTATACAATAAGGATGTAGTTGGGTTGCACCGGTCACAGGTAAAATAACTGTGACCGGACTAAACGTTCTTTTTACAAAAAAAAAAACGAGTGTGCTTATGACCACACGACTGAAGTGAAACTTCTTTCGCTCCATCTGTATGTATATTTCATTTACTAGCTATAAGAGATAGAGAGAAAGAAAATGTGCGCGCGCACTGCTCTCTCTTGCTCCTACACTGTGATACAGACAATAAGCCTGCAGTGTGCTTAGATATACGGAACGTATTTGGCTATGAGAGGAAGAGAGAAAGAAAATGTGCGCGCGCACTGCTGTCTCTTGCTTATATCCCCCACTTAACTTCCGTTCGCCTTGCCCGATCACACTTTTCGTAACGCTTACGTCACGCGTTCGCCAGCTTACTCCCCAAGTCAAGCGTGCGTAAAGAAGTTTCACTTCAAAAAAAAATAACTGAAATAAAATCCTCAGTCATTTTCTCAGCCCTTATAGCCATTAGGCCAACGTCTCTTCTACCCATCTGCCTTCCACAATCACTGCCTCACCAACACCACCCTTGAGAGACAAAGAAAAACAGCCATTAATTCCCCATGGGCTTATAAAAGAGCTGCCATATTCCCCTTTAGAGAAACACCATGATATCCGGCAAAGTAGTATTCTAATGTTTTTAATGTGTATTTATGGGTTTTATCGGTGTTTATGGGACATTTGATAGGCAATGGTGGGGTAATTTGGGGCGGGGTAATTTTGCTATGAGCTGTGAGTGGTTTTATAATACGGTAATTGATTTATTTTACGGTTTGATAAATAAGAAATCTATAAATAATAATATCGATACATTCATAACCGTATTCAAGCTGTGTATTTTTTATTGTGTATAATTTTATATGAATAAATAAAAAAATCTTTATTTCTTTCAATTTTATAAGCCGAAGATATTGTAAACTATTATTTTTAAAGTACCTATTTGATTGCATGTTAACACCTAACTTTGCCTGTAATAGTGCAAGTACTTTTTTTATAGTAGGTATATTGAAACCGGAACTTTTGCATTATGAAATGCTGCAAGTGATATTTGCTACGCCGTAGACCTACTGCTACGAACTACAGCTACGCGTAGAAATATTATTATGCCACATGGTTTAAAAGGGAGGAAGGAAGGGAGGGGCCCGTGGCTAAATAATAACAGCGGCACAGTTCAATCGATCAGGTGAAGCTACACTTGCCGCGGTTAGTCTGCGGATGGGTGACCATCTTTACATACCAAGACTCCTCCGTGCTTCGGAAAGCACGTTAAGCGGTTGGTCTCGACTGTTATTTGTGGATCTTTGACAGTCGTTACGGGTAGTCAGAAGTCCGAAAGTCTGGCAACTAGTCTTACCAAGGGGTATCGTATTCCCCAGTTCCTGGGTTGTGGAGGTCAAATAAGCAGTCACTCCAAGTAAAGTACTGGTATTCAGCTGCATCCGGTTAGACTGGAAGCCGACCCCAACATAGTTGGGAAAAGGCTAGGCAGATGATAAATAATGGTTTAAAAGCTATTCATAACACTTTTCTGTTGGTACTGTGACATTTTTAAATTATTTCCCGTTTAGCATAAATAGTTATGTGTTTCACAACCAATCATTACAGCAACCACACGACTGAAAAAACGCTCGTGTGATTTTATAGCGAAACCGACGAAACGACTGAAAACTATTAAGTACCCGAATATATTTTTGAATTCCCCAAACAATATTTAAGTTCATTAGTGGCTTTCTACGTCACAAAGGCTTGCACAAAGGCATTGAACAAATCCATATAAAAATACTCCAAGAACATTAAAAACAAAACCTTCAAACTTAGTCCGAAAGACAATAAACTCTCGTTCATTACATTAATAACACAATTATATAAGTAAGTAACAAAAACTTGAGCCATTAGCCACACGCCGCTGCATACGCCATGAGTCCCGTAACGCCTCATATCGCGGGCCGGCCAACCTTCACGGCATTACTCATCAGGGATAAGTTCAACGGTTTAATTTTTGACAGTTGATATTAAGGGGTTACGGATTGGGGGGCCAAGAGCTGAGTAGATCATTTTGAGAAACTTTGTTAAATATAGTACCTAAATTGTTTATAATTTCAGAAAAAAAGAAAAGAAAATATATCTTTTAGGACTTAATAATGCTCTAGTCTTAAAAAGCTGTCAGCTGCTGGTCTTAATAAGGGATATCGTATTACCTAGTAACTGGGTTGTATCTTTCCATGTAAAATACTAGTATTCTGCTGCATCCGGTTAGATTGGAAGCTGACTCCATTGTAGTTGAGTAAAGGCTAGGCAGATGACGATGGTCCTGCTCCACAAGGGCGCACAAACTTGATTAGAATTTGAAAATTCTGTGCCGCTGAAGATGTCAAAAACTCTTTTTGCAATCGCTTTCAAAGCTTTTGTATTCTTAACTGAAAGAAATAAGCAGTAAATAAAAATGAAAAAACATTGATCTGAACTGCTTTAAACAGTTCCATATGAGCCTAACGTTCAAATCAGTATTTTTTACTGATCCGAAAATAGTTAAAGCTTCGGGCACAATGTTACGGTCATGACAGTAAACTTTATCGTTTTTTATGTAAATGGTAGATACTGTTTTGTCTTTTATTGTTTTACAAACATTTCTTCTTACTGCGTAAAGTCAGTAAGTGTTAATGAAATCACTTTAATGTGGTGTAGTAAGAAATTATTTTTTTCAGTGTACAACGGCTTTAAACGGGATTAACTTAAGCTTTTCGGTATGTCAGTCCCATATATTTGTGACTTTTTCATCATCGTCAGATATAGCTGACAGAATGTTACTAAGTCAAGGCACGAAGCTGCACCCTAATTGCGTAACACACTATCAATAGGAATTTCAATCATTTTGAAGCAAATTGCTAATCCATTTCTTCATAAGTTCGAAAAATTTGTCAGCTCAAGACGTAATTAACGCAATGAATGTTGTTGAATTGTCAAAATGAAACCGATTCCGATTGATAATGTGTTACGCAATTGCCCCGCTGTTCCATTATCATTTCGTATTATGCTAGTATTAGCATGATACGAAATGATAATGGAACAGTTACAATATACAGTACGTATATACGGTAGCATCATTAGCATGCTTCTGTAAATTAATCTGCTCTTATAATAGTAACCTATAGCCCTATGTTAACTTTTGTCGGAAGGTATTACATACATGATTCTATAATTCTCTCTCAAGAAAATGACTATTCAATCATCATTATTGCTCAACTTCCATCTTTATAAAAAGGTTTACCTACCGTTTTACCAATCATAAATGACTTGCTTCTTTTTCAAAGAAGGTGCATCTGCAAGTAGTTTAATTGGATAATTCATACTCCAAACAGGATACTTTTTAAGAAAACGAATGAATCATCCAAATCGGCTTTCCCGTAACGTTATTCTGATGTTAGTTTTAAGTTGTAACTTATTATCTTTTCGCTAATTGCCCCCTCTGGCTTAATGCTGGGAGATTTCGGCGCAGCTTGATAACTTCGGTCCTCTTACGTCTTGTGGAGGTGAGGTGCCAAACGTTCGGCTGGATTTTGTTGGAGAATGTTTATTGAAACTAGTAAAATTTTATATTTACCTAAATCATTATAGCCGGACTATAATGACTTAGGTAAATATAAAATGTTACGAGAATAGTCTCGATTATCATAGAATGACAACCAATTTCTGTGTGCTCTGTGATCTCCTTTCCTAAGTCTTTAATAGGTATCTAAATATAGGTAGTGCCTCAAAGTTTTACAGCCTATAAACTTCCCGGTACCTACCTAATTAACTTGTGCCGCGAAGGGCTTACGTAAACCCAAGGGATATCTTTTCTATGTCTATAAGGTAAGTAAAATAAAAATCTGCTGTTTCATAAAAAAGTACAATACCTACGCGTTCAAAATTTATGATCAACATTTTTTTTTATTTCTACTAGAATTTCAATGCATTTCCAATTGAATCCAAGATAAGTTGCGCATCCCTCCCACCAAATTAAGCAAGACACGGATAATTTTTTTTCTTGATGGTCAATCAACCCAAGGAAAGTGCAAGTGACTTCCAATAAGGTCATACTAATTTCTCTAGATTGCAATCAAATATGATTGACGTGAAAGTGTTCGTCCAAACCTACTTACAGAAATAAATCATTTATCAAAGAACACACAAAAAGACCTCATATTTATTCAAATGCAATCTCAACTGCACCAAAAACTAAAATGAAACATAATCCTCACAGTTTCAAAGCGATGCAGGGGCCGTAAACATTTTTATTAAAAACAAAAACATAGAAATTCGCTGCGAAAACTTTTGCCGCCGCAAGAATGAGATAAGTGAACTAAGTTGTTCTCAACTGGCAGAGGCTAAGTGTAATTATAATAATTCACTTAATAACTGACTGTGAAACTGTGGTGTTATGTAACTTGTAAGTATAAGTTATCTTTAAGTGGTTAATGAGACGCTGGGGAAAGTGGGACTTTTTTGGGGAGAAAGCAGTTTAACTTTGTGTGATTTTGTGTTTCTATGAATGCAATAGCTACTTATTATAATCAGCCTATAATGTTCTCACTGCTGGCACCCAGGCCTCCTCTATTCGAGAGGGACTGGGCTATAATCTACCACGCGGGCCCAGCGCGGGTTGGTAGATGTCACATGTGTCTTCGAATTTTTGGTTCTAGACATGCCGGTTTTCTCACGATGTTTTTTTTTCACCGTATTGAGAGCAGTGGTGATGAAATAATACCTAACTACTTATTCAGTTAGTATTGATTGATAACTGAGGGGCAATTCCAGTATTTTTAAGAACGTTCAGATTCTAATCTCAGTAAGACCTTAATTAATGACAAGTTTTTGATTTGGATATCGGATTTCATGTAAGTATCTGACTTACCTATCTCAATTGAACCAAGGCACTTTTGAATTGTTTGAGTCGGTCTGTCAAATAGATGAAGCTAGTGGGCCATTCCCAAGGGTAGGTAGTAGCTTCCTACGGAGAAGAATGGAAAGTAAACTCCATGGACACTCTTTGAAATAAATTATCTTTACCTAATATATAAAATTCTCGTGTGTTAGTTACCATACTCCTCTGAAACGACTGGACCGATTTGTATGAAATTTTGTGTGCATAACGGGTAGGTCTGAGAATCGGCTGATCTATTTTTTATTTTTTGCAAAACGACGTTTGCGCGGTCAGCTAGTGTTACAATATTTTGGTAACATCATTCAATGTGAGAACGATGTACTTACAAAGACGTCCATGTTAAGTTCAGAGTAAAAAGATGAAAAAAAAAACAGAAATTCACTTTAACTAAGTGGTGATCAGATAATGGCCCCGATTCTGTTGTTCACAAACTAAACTAAATTTAAGTTCAGTGCATCTTTATCTTTATTTATTTATTATTTATTTATATATACTTTATTGTACACCAGAAAATACTTAACAAAAAAAAAACAATTATTACTACAAAACATGACAACAACATCATCTTTCTGTTTCATTAAGAAAAGGACAGAAGATAAATATTAGTTTAGTCCTGTCAAATTAGTCAGCGCCTGACGTAAATTGACGTATTTTTAGTAGCCAAGTTTTTAATGACGTCTAAACTTGTCTATGGTTTATCTAATTTGACAGGACTAAAATACTAATTATCTTTTGTCCTTTTCATAATGAAACAGAAAGAAAAAGATGCACTGAACTTAGTAGGTACAGTCAACAGCAAAAGTAGATGATGAAAATCAGAAATTCAATAGTTCTGACTGAAAATCACATAGTTCTGACGCGGACTACGTTCATTAATTAGTATTGAATTTCTGATTTTCATCATCTACTTTTGCTGTTGACTGTACATACCCTGCACCTCGCTTGCCTGAGAATTAACAACTCATAGGTAACCAAGGGTATGATATATCCCAGTAACTGGGTTGTGGAGGTCAGATAGGCAGTCGCTCCATAGAAACTCTGTTATTCAGCTGCATCTGGTTAGACTGGAAGCCGACCCCAACATACTTAGTAGGAAAACGTTTGACAGATTGAGGTATGAAGTTGAATCAACCAAGTATCGCTGAAAATTACTTTGTGATTATTTTGAGAATTATGAAATGGTAGGTAGTGCTAGAATCCCTGGCATAAAAAGTTATTAATTATAGAAAGAAATATAAGTAGGTAGGTACCCCAGATATCTAGGTGTGCAGTAAAATAATAATAATAATAAATTCTTTATTTCGCAAAAAAGTGAACAATAACACTAGTAAGTAACTAACGTTAAGAACTGTGTTACCAGAAAATTTAAAAACTAGCGTATTTTGAACTCTGGTAGGTACTCAAAGTAAGATCTAACTTGTGTTATGAGTACCAGTGTTCCAACAAAAGTTAATACACAAAGGTACACTGGTTCCCACGAGGGACAGCAGGGGCATTAGTGCAGTTTCATTGTCACAGAGAAATGAAACAAAAATATAAAACAGTAAAAATTATACAGAAAATAAAGTGGATAACGAATGTAAGTGTGTGAGGGTGAATGAATGTTTAGAGATGTGTAATGTATGTATGTGTAATTTATGTATGTGTAGTGTATGTATGTGTAATGTCGTAAGTTTAGAATAATTAGACTTGAATGAGAAAATCGTGTATGAGTTACAGTGAGTGACTAAGTAGGTATCTTAAGCAGATGTTCGGTGTCTTCGTAATTAAGTTTTTGTAGCCATCCTTGAACACTTTTCTTACATTCGAACCTAGTCATTGGATAAATAAAATACAAAATAGTGTAAACTAGTAGGAGCTAGAAAAAGGAATTTCTAATTAAATGAAGCATCAGAGTCCATCCAAAGTTTATTGGCTGACTATAAAAAAGAGGATTTTTAAAACAAGGAATTCTCACAATACCGAAGTGTCATTCTGTTCGCAATGGCTGTATTTATTTCCTAAAATACTAACCACTTTATTTAAAAATGTAAGAGTTGATAAAAGTCAAACAAAATATTTCAAAGCAACTTCTAAAACACATTCACCAACATGAGTGACATGCAACGACATCTATGTTGGAGAGCACGTGCCTAGCATACTGATTGCCGCCGCTAGATGGCAGTACATCGCTAGGTGTCACTCGCGACATATTTATGGCCAAAAAAACAGCGCCTCGCTTGAAACAGAATCGCTTTTAAATGACTGGGCGAATTTGCGCGCGATCTCACGAATTTGTATGCAGATTTAAGAAGAAAGATGTCTGAGTGTGTTTTCCATTCGTGCAGACGGATTTCGTTATTTATTTTGCTTGGAAAAGCTGTTTTTCTAGATCTGTATATCGAAGTTTATGTTTTGTAAAGATTATCCTGCTATATTTTGATTTTTTTACGCGAAAATCGAATGAAATCGTTGAAATAATCGTTCATTTGAATTTATTGTCGACAAATCATTTACAACAGTACACCAATCGAAGTAACATTTAATTATGTCGTGAAAAACAACTGCAGAAAACCAGATTTGGTGGTTCTGATCACGATGAAGATTTAAAAATCTTCGAAACCATCAAATTACCTATTTATTAAATTATGACTTATTGTATCTAGTCTTAGTATGTACAGACGCCAGCACATCAAGCTACTACAATCTGTCAAATGTATTTAATAGATTTTCAACTTTATCGTTACTTGAAGATAAGGTTCAAAAGTTGATTGGGAAAATTTGACAGTTTCGGGCATTGAGCTATTTAACTAGAGAAGCAAACCTCAATAAAATGTGTCAAAAAAGTGTAGCCACTTTATAAACGCGACGACGTAGCTTTGAAACCACTAAACATTTAAAATTAAACATATATCTGTCTCACTTACACGCGTCGTAAAAATACTACCGTCGCTTAGATTAGACAAAGACCACAATATAAACATGCAATGACGGGATGGGGTTACCCATGCGAAATTTTACCCAACATTTTAAGCCATAAAAATTATTTTTTAAATATTTGAATTATGTATTTCATAATGGATGTGTAATAGAAGTTTATAAATAATGAAAATAACTAAGACATTTTCTTTTTGAATATTTTTTCTTTATTATTAATGAAATTGAATGATTTAATAGGTAGCCAGTCAGTCTCTTTTCTCAGCAATCGGATTATTTCCACCCATTTTTCACGGCGTGCTGCATCTTTAGGCACCCTGCTACGTTGTTATTATTAAAAAATATTTAAAATCACTTATTCCATAAATTAAAAACTCAATGAAAATAAATTAGAAACTAAAACTAAGTTTTTAGTGGTAACACTGAACCCAGTTTACAAAATTCTACATTTTATTGCGTTTTTACGTTGATATAAACACAGAGACAATTAATTTACGTGTGGAAAGTAATTCCGGTTAATTTATTATGTTTTTTTGATCTTGAATCGCACTCTTTCGCGATATTTTTTGTCGCATGTCACTCGGTTGACTTCGGTTGGCGTCACACAGAGCACTGAACTGACGTTAGCTACGCTGATGGCTGTAGCCATCAGCCTAGTGGCAACGCCTTGGTGCGGTAATTGCTAATCTAGTGTAACATATATATCAATGGTTTCGGGTACCTAGCTTGATGTGATGTACAAACAGCGAGGTGATTGCGTAACACATTAACAGTAGCAATGGCTTTCATGTTGACAGTTCAACAACATTAATTGCGTTATTTACTTATTTGTGCAGACAATTTTTTCGAACATATTTATAAAGCAATCTGAATTAATAACATCCTTCAGAATGAAATTAAAAGAGCGTTACGCAATTACAAGGGTGCAGAATGCAGATACATTTTTGTAAATACAGACCCCAGCACATCAAGCTACCTGAAACTTTCAAATCTTTCTAATCAACTTTGAACCTTATACTTTGGCGATAAAGTTAAAAATCTAAGAAATTTGACTGATTAGCTTGATCTGCAGGCGTCTGTACTCTGTACTTAAAAGAATAACCTAGACCATAGATAACTGAAGTTATCTAATGCTACAAATTAATAGCGAGAATAAAATCTGAAGTGTATCTCTGTAGGTAGGTACTACATTATGAAAGTTTAAACAAATACCTTTGAATCTTCGTTCTAAGGTTCTAAGCATGTACCAAGTCTAGAAAAGCAGCGACTGATACATTATTCATTAGTTTCTTTCTCTGAAACGAAGTTTAAATGTAAATATCGTCTCATGTTGAAAGTGTGTACCTACTTGAGAGGTCGTGAATGTTCTGTTGTCTTTTGTTGTTTATAAGACGTTGTTCTAAACTGTTGTGGCTTTGTGTCAGTCAATGACAAAAATAAATTTGATAAGTGACTATATTTTATGATTACTTCTATTGAACCATGATGTAGGTAAATAGCATTTTCTATTATACCTAAATACTGCAGTTCTCCTGTTGATAAAAGCTTGTATGAAAGACCGTACTCAGAGGTATACCTAATGTAGAATGTAGGTACTTATTCCTTATTCGGCTAAGTATTTTTGTTTCCGTTTTTACAGGACCCTAAAAACCTTTGATTTTTTTTTTTGCGATTTGTATACTTACTAAATCACTAAAGCAGTTACCTGCTGTTAACTGCTTTAATAAACTTACTTACGAAGTACCTAGGTACTTACTAAATTGTATGAGTGAGTGATAAGAAATAAGAATGGCCACACGATTCTAACATAACAATTAGTTACCGTTTTTATTGAAGTAAACCTCAATAAATTTTACAAACAGAACTTTACACCCCATATTTTGAAGTAGCGTGGACACAGTTTCCCATAAATCGCCTTCATTATCACGCATCGCATAGTTCGAATTACAAAACTCGAATATTTTATTTTGAAATAAGACCGTCAATTCAGTTCCGAAGTCACATAAAACGTTAGTCTATGACAGACATCGGGGTGGCAAAAGTCCGGGCCCCGCCAACGAGGCCTCCCATAAATATCAACCGTCTGAGACATTGTCAACCGGCCACCCTAATTTACGGCTAGTAATTAGGAGTTTGCACTTTGCCAAAACGATTTGCATCGATCGCTACGCTATTAATTTATTGTTTCACTAGAATGTTTGAGGTTTAGCTTTAAAATGCTGGATCTGAGCTAATTTTTATTAAAGCTCCGATGATAGTAATTTAGTTGAGAGTTTTGAAGTCAATTTCGAAGTTTTCCAAAATATGCTATCTTGGAACGCTACGTGTAGCGACATCTATAAATGGTTACAGTAAACTGTTCAGTATGTACGCACTGTAAAAGCTAGCAAGTTGGTTGGATAGATGTCGCTACAACGTAACAGAAATAATTCATTTTTATTGAATTCAACATCCAAATAACCTACCTGCCGTAAAACTTGGTGAATAGACAGTGAAATAATTGCGTAATACTCTAACAATTGCAATGCCTTTCATTTTGACAATCTAATGTTGTCGAGCAGACGATTTTTCAAACATATCATGCAGTGGATTTCTTTCAAAATCCTTCGGATTTCGATAGAAAGTGTGTAGCGCAATCAAGATTTACTTACTTTCATAATTTTATAAAGTAATTTGACATTTTTCGTGAGTCAAAAGCAACGACTAAATAATATGTCAAAAGATACTGGCGACACCTGTGGTAAAAGTTGACAGCTTTTTTCCCTTTTGTCGTCTGTGGTCTACTAATATCTTTCCCGCATTTTTTCACGTCAAAAACTGAAAACATCAAAACAAAACGCACTGCCAAAAAGGTGTATTGTTTTGTGTAAAAAAAATGTGTTAGTTTTTTCCATTTACCGAAGTAATTGCTTATTATAATGGACCCATACGAAGTAGAATTTATTGGCGAGAACAGAATCATTAGTGTAATACCAAATTTCACGTACGACAAAATCTATCTGATCTGCGGTGAATTTGGTCCATTCCGTGCTGGTTTGCCACTAAATGTGCCATTATGGCTCGCTATGATGTTGAAACAGAAGCAAAAGTGCCGCATAGTGCCTCCAGACTGGATGGAATTAGATACCTTGGAAAATATCAAGGAAGAGGAGAAAAGATCTAGGTTAGTTTTAATTTGAACTTTGTTGTATTCCAACTTTTGATTTTCAATAATATTTCGAATGTTTAATTTGTTGTTATTGTAAGTCCACAGTAACTAACCTGGCCTTTTTAATGCTGATAACCTATAAAAATGGTCTAAAATACAAAGTTAATGAGGTAGCAGTCTTCATGCTCAAGTTTCTTGTCTATTCTCGTGATTATGTAGAGCGGTATTATTAATATAAACCAACATTACCCGATTCATAGTGTTTATCCTTCTATCAGTATCGGTACTTGTTTGTAATTAAACATTTCTATCATTTTGAAATTACCACACTATTTCAGATTCTTCACAAAAATGCCAAATGAACACTATATGGTTGAAGCCAAACTGATTCTCGGTGCAGCATCCGAAGACGTCCCTAATGCTTCAGAAATAAAGACCATAATCAAAGACATTTGGGACATCCGCATGTCTAAGTTACGGACCTCCATGGATGCGCTGATGAAGTCCGGAGGTGGTTATGGTAGACTGGACCACTTGACTATGATGGAGATTAACTCCGCAAAACCTTTGTTGCCATCTGCTATGGATTATTTGCTGCAGATACAAATGGTAAGTATTGTTATAATTGTCTTTATTTTCAATAAAACTAGGAATTATTTAATGGCATAAAATCACACCTTGATTCCTCAAAGGATTGGGCACAGGTCTACCTACATATAGTACATCCACATTGCTGGCCTTCCTTGAGCAGCTGGGTGAATCAAATAGTCAATTTTCACACCTGTATGCAAAATATGCGCATTGATGTGGAGTTGCGGACAACAGCCTGTATTACCATACCGTACAGCCACATTTCTCCAGCCTATTGCCATTGTCAATAAATCCAAATTTTGAGCTGCTACTGAGATATTCTAGACAGAAAAAACCTATTGACACTGCCCAACTTGGAAATTAATCCCTAATGAAAGTCTAAACAGAATTTTTTCATTTGTATGTGCACTTCTGTGTTCTAATGAACACCAGTCTGAAGGCAACAGTATTCATAACCTAAATGTTGGATGATAACAGGAGAAATTGTATTCTTATAAAAAATTATCTGAACATATTATAGACCTCCCATTTACCTCTATAATTTGCCAACGAGAACCAAAATTTGGTCAGATCATGTACACTACGGCCGAAATATCTTGGCAAGTCCGAACATATACACTAAGAACTTTCGCTCATGTTTTCACACTCACACTCGCCTTATGTCACCATTTGGTTCCAAAAAATCTTACTGCGCAGCCTTGTGCATGAAGTTCAGACTTGCCAAGATAAATCGGCCGTGCTGTAGAGACCATGTAGATTAGTGTCTGTTAAGATCTTTTGATGAAAAGACAACACAGCTTTGAGTGGACCAGACAATTGGTCTGATAGAAGCAGTAGCTAACCATTATGGTATTCTTTACTTTACAGAAAGCCCAAAAGAAGATACAACAGACATCGGTCCTCAACACTTCAACATTCAGCCAATCGGGAAGCTCACAAAATACCTAACTCTATGTGGAATATCTACTTGTTTATGTAGCATGTAAGTCAGTTCATTAAGTTGTTAAGTAGTTAGCTATTTTTGTAAGTGTTTTGTACTGATAAAGTAAACAAATTTCTAAATAATTCTGCATTTGTATATTTACACCAACACATTACATACTGCCTGATTCAAATTTTATAGCGGCTTTGAAACATGAGGCAAGGCGCTGCGCAATAACAAATTTACCTGTCAGTGGGGGTGAGGGGTGAGGTACTGCCAGCGAGTAGTGCACTTCAGAGCCGCACTAAAGTTTGAATCAGGCTTACTCCCTGCCGAAGTGTTTATTAATAAGTAATTTAACATTTACTGTCCTTTAGAGCGCCTCCACACTAGCGTTTGTCCAGCGTAGGCGTTCGATAAACGTATGCGCAGCGCAGACTCTGCGACTACGCGGCGCAGGCGTTGCGTTGTCGCGGCGTCAGTGCAAGGGTAAATGAATACGGTGCGTTAGCGCCGCAGATGCCGCGTTACTGCGGAATATTTCCGAAAAACAACGCAATTGTGTGACGTCTGCGCCGCGTTAGCGACGCGTTCAATTGACTCCAGAGGAAACGCCGCAACAACGCGACGCCTGCGCCGCGTTGTCGCGGCGTCTGCGCTGCACATACGGTTTCGAACGGCTACGCTGGACAAACGCTAGAGTGAAGGCGCTCTTACTGTAATTATTTGCACAGTTAATGGCTTAGCATACACCTATCCACTCTTCTATACTAATATAATAAAGTTGAATGGTTTGTTTGTTTGAACGTGCTAATCTCTGGAATTACCAGTCTCATTTGAAAAAATCATTTATTTACCTATTTGATACTTTAAGCACACAAAAATTTACTAAGGTGAACTGCTGCTGATTCGTTGCATTTGATAGTCCAGTTCTCGAGGCAGGTTATATGGCCATTTAACCTCTCGCTACGACCCTGAAGAGCCAAGCAAAAAGAAAAAAAAGTCAATAAGAAAATTAAGAGAAAATTAACCGGCGATGCGATGCGACGCGTTGAGAACTGTATCCTAAGGTTTCGATTAATGCATAGGTTTGGCCAGGAATCATACCCTTATTTCAGAACTTGGGGTTACCTTTCACCAGCATCCTAATTGCGTAACATAGGTACTATCAATCTCAATCTGAATCATTTGAAAGATATTGCTAATCCATTGCTTCATATGTTCGAAAAATTTGTCTGCTCAACAACGTAAATAACGCCATGAATGTTGTTGAATTGTCAAAAGTAAAGCCATTGCTACGTTTTTTTAAGACCAGATGTTTTGTAACTAGAACAACTAAATAGTTTACGTGCCACTTGTACAAGAAACTATACGGGGTATATCCGTTTTACCCGTTGATGTACCCCACTCTGTGCTCGGTATGGTCTGGTACAACCAACTGAGGGTACGACGGAAATTCACGCTTGTCGCGTATATGGTTAGGTTACTGCATTGCATTGAGCATAACCCAGGAGTATTGCTGCGCCTGAGTGTATGTGTGGAGGCGGCGCCATCTGCCACTGCTGGCTGTGCCGGTTGCCAGGAGCAACCTTCTCGCTAAAACACCATTGACCCGCGCAATTCGGGTTATTAACGATCTTCACGTGAAGAGCGATGTATTTACATGCCATTTGAGTTGATTCGCAAAAATACTGATGTTCTTTTTATGTACTGTAGATTAGCGTAGGCTAAATTGTTGTTTTTATTTTAAATATTGTTTATTTTTATTATTTTTAGGGAACTTGGTTATGTGGTTATTATTTTTAGATGTTTTTATAAGTACCTACAACTAGTTTTTTACGTTTTTCATAGTTTATTTTAAGACCACGCTATCGCATTAGGTATACACCTCTAATGAGTTTTATGGGAGATTTTAATAAATAAATAAATATCGCCCAATAAGACATTCAAAAAAATATTCTCACAATCTCAATCACGTTATAGATTTAAAACTATTATATAAACAAGTGACAGTGCCGCAGTTTGCTCCAATCTATAATTTATAACTCCGATAGTCGGACTTTCAATTATAAACACTATGATTTGTTGAGCTAGAATATTATCTAAATAGGTTTTTAGCGTACAGTTGACTTATTGATATGTTTGGGCCAAAGGTGTGTGGTAAAAGTGATTTGATAGTGTTTTGTTAGAATTTGTAGTCATATTGAACTTTGCCGTGGTTCTTATTATTTATCTACTTTCGTTATAGGCTTAGGGCAGTTTGGGGGAAGGTCTTATGTAATTTTGACGTTCAAAAGTACTAATTTGAATAAATGACTTTTGATTTGATTTTAATCAATTGCCCGGCTGATTTGGCAATATTTTTTAATGCTGACCACTATGTGTTTGGCGCTAATTTATTCTGCCCCGACCGTTCGACCCGTTTAAAATATGATTCGTACGGTCTTACCCCAGCACCGGAGTTACCCCAACTTATGTCTTTCTCATATGTATAGAGGGCAGCACATCAAGCTACCCCAATCTGTAAAATTTCATTGATAGATTTTCAACTTTATTGCAAAGGAATAAGGTTCATAATCAATTGGGAATATTTGACAGATTGGAGTAGCATGATGTGCTGGCCTACAGAGGCCAGCACATCATGCTACTCACGATGCTACTCATCATGTTACGTACAGACGTAGAAATGTGTTTTATTTATTAGGTACGGCGTGCATCAGAAAGGTGTGGTCATATTTAAGGGCGATGTTTTTACGATGTTGGCCGCATGGAGAGTCGTTCAATTGATGGTCTGGACAACCTTAAATATAACCACGCATTTATGATACATACTGTATTTATAGAAGTATGTATAAAGGGGACTCCACATTTTCTAAGGTAGTTCCTCAGCTTCTGTAGACATTTAAAAACATAACCCTTTTTGCTGTCTTTGCTGTTATTAAGTCGCGTAAAAAGGTAATCTGGCATAAAACACGGACAATGTCTCATTTCAGAAAGGATTTTATGAATGCTTCTAAAACCTATTACTTAGTTGTTTTTGATGTCACTCAGTTAGTACCCACTTGTACTGCACTTAGTTTCTGTATATTTTTCTCCCTTTATGGGAGTTAAAAGCTCAATCGAATCAATCAACTTAGCGTATCGCAGTCCACTGCTGGACATAGGCTTCTTCCAGACTCCACAACACTCTGCCCTCCGCCTTCCGCATCCATTCTGTCCCAGCCACATTTTTAAGCTCGTCGGTCCATCTAGATGGGGGGCGTCCCACTTGTAAGCTTACCGATACGCGCTCTCCAGTCGAGGACTCGTCTACTTCACCGGACATCAGCCATATTGCGTAGTTAAGAATATACATTCCTTTTTGCACGGTCGGTGCAAGACTCAAAATGCCAAGTACTCTAAAAATTCATTGATAAAAGGGGTCAAATCCATGTCAATAAAAAGCATATTCATATCGGAAAAATAGTATATTTCCTCTTAACATCTAAGATGGGCCTTTCTCTTAAAAATCTAGTGGCCAAGTTTTAAAAATTATTTTCATTTTCTTACATTCTACTGTGTCCGTTTTTGCCAATTGCTTATAAGTATCTTAGACCTATGCTTAATACAATCTGCTTATCCTTTAATTTTAATTAGTCTTATTATTAGGTACTAAGGTTATAATAGCAAGTAGCCTAGCCGTAAACTACGGATTACAAAAAAGGTACAAAAGGCTACGGTAAACAGAGAAAAATAATGTTTATAGTTATGATGCACTAAAAAAAATCTTGCATATTTTTTCAGACTGCAACCAATCTATCATTTCATCATAATGGAACAGGTACATACTTCCTGATTTTACAGAACAAAAACTAGACAATTAAAAACGAAGTACTCAGAACAAAGTAGGTAACGATAGAAAAAAAAGTCGGTAAAATTTAGCTTTTGTTTTTGCATCATTCTCTCGATTTATCCCATAGCCTAATTGTAATAAAATAAATAATTACAGAATGGCTTCCAGACTTATAATAATGTTTTTACTGGAATGTAATATTACAGTTGAGATTAAATTATTCAATAAAAAAGCGTTTTAGAAGAGATCCAAATTAACCAAGAAAACTTTAGAACACTAGGCTGTTTACTTAAATATTAAAAAAAAAACTTTTACAGGTATTTAAAAACAATGTTATACTGGATCTACTGACAAAAGAAAAATATAGAATGTAAAAATTACAACTCTATTATTTCATATAAGTCGGAGACCGTCCATTAATATACATAATTTGAGAAATCTTTTAGATCAAGTTTAAAATAATTTGCGTTAAAGACAGCTAATACAAGAAGCACACGAAAGTCCGAAAACAAAAACTTAAATGTATATCTATAGAGATAAATATATATTACTTACATACAGCTTTAGCCGTGTTTTAAGTTGATTTACTTTGCAAAATGGAAATGTACAATACACCATATTTTTTAAAACGCAAAGCAATCATAACACTTTGGTTTAACTCCAGCTTAACGAATACATAAGAATTGTAGGTTAAATATCAGTTATTTTAGTAAAACATTGATTTATTATGTACAAAATTAGACAGTATTTACAGAAATGTCTTCAACAAAAAAAAAAACATAAATTATTGTTTTCGTAAAACAGAAAATATATACAAAGATCTGCCGATATAACGAAGCTGGGCATGTGTCAAAGGATTCTGTCGGTCCCTTAGGGATAAAGCTTGAAGATGCAAGTCCAAAGCATTTTTCAAAGAGCCTTCGATAAAATTCGCTTAAGGCTAACAAAAATGCGTCCTGAACATTTGGAGAGAGCTACACACAATTTTTGCAGTCTTCTATAAAAATGTGTATATTTATACTGGTTCGATTTTATTAAGACGGCCCGAAAACTAATGCACTGCCTAAATTAGCTGAAAAGGTAGTTTAGTAATGATAACTCTGTTAGAGTTGGATATATCAACGCATGGGTTAGTGTAAACTGAAAATCCAAACCATTAGTCGTATTAGTAAGGCATTTGGACAACCCTAAAAGCAAGAATATGGCATTCATTTGCATTTGCAAACGAAGTTCGCTTCTCATACTGATAAAATATATCTTCATGTTAGTTTCAGGCAATCTTATTTTTAGGCCATACTAAATTTAGTAGGGCATCCTACGAAAAGCATCTGCAAATGGTGCTAATAGGTAAACAATCCTACTAAATATGGCACAGAAAAGCAAGTCTCGTTAAAGTAAAGAAATATGTACACTATGTCTAAAGAAATAAGATATAAAATACTTTGAAACCATGCTGAGCTTGTTACGTTCTTCTGCCGGCAATGAAACTCAAGAGATCTTTAGTGAAAGGATAACAATTGCGTATGCGCATACTAGAACTAATATTTACAGATATGTACAAAATACTGAACTAAGTATAAAAATAATATTTACAGTTAAAACTATGACTTCAAGTTACTTAATACTAAATAATGACTATAGAATACACATAATGTGTTAATAACTTAAGTTTAACTTGGATTCAGCCTGAAGTTAGAACTAAGTTAAATCTAAGCCTAACATTCATCTAACACCAACTTAATTCTTTAGTACTCTTAACCACTTCACTGTAATTCTACTCAAAATTTGAACATTAGAAAAATGGTTTTAGGCTTCTAAAACTAGATAAAACCTTAAATAAAACCTTTTTACCCGACTGTATTTATTGACCCCATTAATTTTTTATCCCTGCCTTTGTATGTACTTACCGTCAAATAGATCCTATACTGGCCAAATTTTGAAAAAGTTTCGTGTTACCCCTGATTAAATTGTGCAGCACCCACAATCGGGCTCATTACCGTACAAAAATAACTATCCCCTAAACTAAAATACTAAACAGCTACAATTTTACTAGGGTCTACCTTAACCCTTAAGAACATGACGTCATCCTTGATAAAGTTCCTCTTCTTCAGCATTTCATGGGAGACAAACCTTGGGAACCCAAAACCTAACGCATCGGGTTCCTTCGATGGTCTTTGGAAGTTCTTCCATGTGGGGTCGGGAACGAAGCTCTCGACGATGTTGCAGGCTCTGTCTGGGCTTGAACTCTGGTCGAAGAGGGTGAAAGAGACCGTGTGGGCGAAAGGCCAGCGGAGAAGGGCGTCGTATTCACCGGGTAAGATCTTGATGTAGACTGACATGTGGGTTGCTTCGCCAGCTCCGTTGCCGTTGAGAAACAGTGACGCCTGGAAAGAAAGGAGATGGGATTTTAGTTTAACCCACTAAAATAACATTGATTTTTTATTTAGAAATCAGGAGACAAAATTGAAAATATTATTAAAAGGATCCTGTCATGGGGAGATCTAAATCCTAACGCAAATCATCTGAACCTAAATAACTACAAACTAGTCATTCAAAAGTTTAAAATGCAAGAAAAGAAGAGAAATTAAATTAATTAACAAATGTCACAGTCTACCAAAACGAACAACTATGATTTATTACACTCAAAATAATATTACACGAATGAGCAAGTGTCTAATTCAGTATCCGTGGGGACGCGAGTTTAGTCATTATACTCGAGTTGACTCATACAAATACAGCGGCGTGGCTTTGTTTACCAACAAATGTGATACATATGGCGTTACGACGAGAGTTTTGGATGGCAACACGAGTTCTGTACTATGAGGTCGATTTTCAACAACGGAAAATAAGCATGTACGGCATACTATATTTGCAGATATGCATAATCGTGGCAATAATTGTGAATTCATTTTTATTTTTGACCAAGGAGCTACCAGGAATTTGGCAGGCATGCCAAAAGTGGGTAGTTAGATATTAGTGAAGCGTGAATGTGGAACAGACATATTTTTTTGCTCTGCAATTAGAAATTTTTGAAAAATATGACTCATATTTCTCGGGAGACAGAATGGGATCACCACAGTATTTCAGAAGGAGTTGATCGTAGTTCTCGGTTTCCCAAGACTGGAAACTTCTACGACAAAAATAATGCCCAATTCTTTCTGTCGTGGAAGTTTTCGCAAAAAATAACTTTTCAAAGCTTACCTGCAACTTATATCCATATTGGCTGGTATAAAACGCGGGAGACACAAGCTCAACGCCATCTTTGCACTTAGCCTCCGCCATCTTGGCAGCCCAGTCGCTGATACGCCACACAAGAGCACCAGAACAGTTGACCGATAGTCGCGCAACTGCAGAGCGCAACGAGTCTAGTTGTCGCGCTTGGCGGCTGGCGAGAGCTGAGACGAGGGCTAAGTGTTGCTGGCAACTTTCTTCTGTGTGTTTTTCTAGAGCTTGTCTTGTTCCCTGTAAAGATAGAAAGATTTGTTAATATTCTTAGGACTTTTAATCTACAATTAAATTAATAGTGAATCTTTTAAAAGAGGGTCTTGATATTACGGTGACACTTGACCGGGATCGCTTGGCTACTTATTTTCGCAGTGTTATTCAAAATCTTTACAAAAGTAAGTACTCAGGCTAAATCTCAAAGTCATCAAATGCTTATTTTTATACTTATTTGCTCTTTTTGCTTTGATTGTATTAATCGTTTTTATCATTTGCATTGTTGATTGCTAATTGCCTGCCATAAAATTGACGTTACCTGGTAGCTTTGTACGCTTTTTGAAGGTTTATTTAGTAATATCCATTGGAACATACCTTAAATCTACACCCAGCATCTCGAAAGGAGCAGGGTAGCGCTGCAGCAGCGGCGGCCGCGGCATGGTCCCGTAAGTGAGCCGCCAGGTCTGCGCGTGGCACGCCACTCGCGCCGCAACGTTGTGGACACGCCACTGGTGCGCGGGCGCATGATGCTCCGTGCGCTGATACTGTGTCCTGTGGAAGCGTGGAAAAGTTTTTTTAGGTACGAGTATGACTGGGGAGTAAACAAAAGTCGAGACGAGGTTAAGTTGGTTTTCACTTTTAGTTAAGTCAGTCGTGGTAAGATTTTAAATTAATATACCTTTTTTGGAGGGTAGAATATTTAATTTCTCCTAGATTATCTTTCACCCAGAAGTCCCCAAAGGGTTTCGCCTTACGAGACCCTTTGGGCCTTATGAACTAACATTTGTAGATGCTTACCTGGGTATAACTCTGTCCGCAATGCTTGCAAGGCACTAGTCGCTTACTGCAATGCTGTTGAATGTGCTGCTGCGTATGTCTTCGCTGCACCTTAGCTCCACACTTGTTCTCGCAGTAAACTGGCTCGTGGCCACAGTTGCCTTGATGTTCCTGAAAATTACGATTTACATGTGTTAAAAATCTAAACTGGAAATGCCAGCATGACGATATTTGCTAAAAAGTTTCGCTAAAAATTCTTCCTTAGAACTAAGTAAACGGTGAAGTGGTTTTAGAAACGCCATCATAGTCCTTTCAGCTGTTTGTAATACAGGGTGCAATTATTGTAATTTGCATTATTTTACATCGAATTATTCCCCCGTTCTCACTACCAAGGTTAAAATCTGATACTAACGGTTCTTTAATCTACGTAAACAGAGGGAAAACATGAAAAGGATCCTCAATCCTTACCTCTAAGGCGCTTCCCGAGAACTCCTTATGACAATGCTCGCAGTTGGCGCGGCGGCGGGGGCAGGTGTAACGCAAGTGATCTTGCATCAACACGCGCGGGATCATCGCACCGCACTGCGCTGCGCAAAGCACCGCATCGTGCTTGCACGTGTTCAGATGCGCCTGCACATAAGAAAATGATCGTAAAATGTTGAATCGGGCGTAAAGATTAAATAGGTCGGTTTGCTATCGTATGGTCGTTAAGTTTTACGGGTGATTCCAACGAAATTTAAGTTTAAAAAAAAAACTGTGCAATTAAAAAATATTCAGGAACTTGTTATGCAATAGAAAAAGAATAAATATTTTTGCAACCAGATAATTTGATTAATGTACGACTTGTTAATTAGTCTTATAATGCTAACTAGTTGTCAAATCTGTAGTCTAGGAACTTACAAACAAATGCTGTTATTTAAATTCATCAGAAGACTTGTAATTTATTTTTAATTCAAGCGAACATTATACAAATTAGCGTGTTCACGCTAAATGAACTTAAGAGCAATTAATTTTGAAAAGTGACTCGCACTTGCCCTGTCATAAATTAAATACTATTGTCGGCCAGATAAATAAATGTGTCGTGACACGACAGTCGCACACAAAATGATAGATCGATCGATCTATTTACCTACTTAACTTTATCTTAGCAAATATTTAGCTTTCTCACTCACCTTCAATTTGCGTAGCTCGTCCGACCATTGGCATCCTTCTTTGTGGTGGATACAGTACACCACCGATCCCATAATAGCCTTCTCCGACTCGGGATCCGGATAAATCTGAAACAAAGAGAACAATATTTAAAATCATATCCCAACAAGCCAAGTACGTGCTCTTAAAAATATATCGACCTTTTTTATCTTTGAAATTATGTATTTAAGCATTTTGCTGAATTATTCTCAGTTTTAACAGAAAACACGACGTCAAAAGCAACGGCTACCGTTGAGACTGATTGAGGCGCTGCCACACTCTCATAACGGATTAAATAGGACAACGCGATTAAAAATAAACCACATTTCAAAGAGAATATCAAACGGGCGCTGTATACACACCGTACTCTCGAATATGGAACACATCGTACGGAAATATGCAAAATGGCCGACTGTTTTTCGCGCGTAATTTATTCAAAGTAAAGGCGCGGGTGCGTTCACCGCAAACGACTGATACGTAGTGAATGCGTTCCCGTTTGTAGTACATTTTCGTTATCTTTATGGGTGCAACGAACAGATGGCTCGAGCCACGGACCACCGTTCCCTATGTTTGTGCCGCGATAAGCGTGATTTTTCACTTCCCAAACCAGCTGGGTAATGGAATGAGCAAATACACGCGTTAGATGCCTTTGAGCAAGTTACATTCACATGTCGAAGCTAATTTTTCCATGAAACCGACTCAGTGAGGATTGAAAAACTTGTTTGTTGAGTAGGCTGTTGTAAAATTAGGGATGCGCTTCGAATGCTAAATGTTGTTAGTAAACAAAGCCAAGTTAGAATATTTGCTCAGGAGATGTCACTAGTAGTCGCACAGATCTTTAAATACGCCACCCGAATCGTGAACACGAATTTCTGCTAAGCTTTAAAATACATTGAGAGTTCTCCATTCATTCCAATGTTCATCTGAAGAAAACAGGCGATGGACTGTTCCCTTTTCTAAACTGAAATATCAAAGCTGTTCCATAGTACGCTGTGTTTCTATTTACAAACATTGATGCATGTGGTCATCGGCATGGCTGCTGCGTAACCGTACCACCTTAGCATATTCTATGCAAGTAAAACGAAGTACTTATCCTATCTATTACCGCCACTTAACTGTGAGTTTTATCGCCAACGAATAAGGGTGAGAATCCTGTTGCGTTTCGCGAAGTCCTAGGTGCTCTCAAAGCTGGTGGTGTATAAATTTACAAATATAGAATGTTATTTGTGTCGTATTCTAAAAAGATGGACCGCGATGTGTTGAGCTCTCCCGCATCGCTCAATTATAGAACTCGTTGTATCGTAAATATAGTAGGAACGAAACGTAGCAGGTTGCTGAAGTGACGCGGCGGTTGTGACGTTTTGGCGCGCAACTCCCGCGCAGCAAAAGGATAGATAGAAAATGAGGATGTTACGCTGCCATTTGTAAAATATCACTGGCATAGGTGACATTAGACAGCTACATAATATACGTAACATAAATTGTAATATAACATTACTTGAAAATATTTCTTTCATTTGACTAATATTTATGTAGCCACTTTAAATCTGTCAGAGTTTTGTTTTTGTTAGGCTTTCACATGCCACACTTGTATTTCCTTATTCAGGTTATTTTAACGACGTTTCCATATTATTTACATTGGAAATAATTGAGAATGTGATTAATCAGTTATTTGACATAACACATGCAAATGATTGCCGACAAAAAGGTTACGAAATAAGCAGAGATAACAAGAACCATATTAGGCGGCAAGACCTTTCCACCTACGTACAATGTTTGAATTAAAACAATTTACTTAATAGGTTTAATAATTAATGAAATTTACACTGACAGGCAAGGGCATTATCATAAAATAAAATAATAAGAAGTAGGTAAGATTAAAAACAATCATAAAATGAAGACTTCGTTAGAAATACAAAAAAATTGTCACTACCTTAAATCGACTCGTTTCCTTTTCATCCACTAAGCTCTCTTTCTATATTTGTAAGATTAACTTTAGCATAACATCTTTTAAGAATCATCTTGTATCTCCGAACTAGTCAGGACTAACATTAAGTCGCAAATGTTATGCAAAGCATCATGCTCCCAGCCATTCTATTTCAAGAAAAACTAAACAAGTCTTTCTTACAAAATTACTTAACAAAATCGTCACGTCCCACAATTCTCACGAAGACACTCAACTTTAAGGAAGGTAAAAAAACAAGGTTTCAAATCTTATATGGCATAAAAACGTTATCTAATTACAAGGTAAAGCGTCATACGCCCACCGCATACAGGGTTGCATCACATCTCCCACGCGGGTAGACACTTGCCTTCTATCGATATGGAAGACCTTGGGGAAATATACTAAGTATTGGACTAGGTATTAGATTTCTATCAGTTGGGATTGATTTCAATTCCACCTGAAAAGCAAATATTTAGACAGCTTTGTTTTTGGACCCTGAAATGCATTACTTATTTGAACTCCTTCTGATCAAAAGTGCACTCAATCATCTGAATCTGTCAAAAGGCTGCCTTTTTAGATCTTTTACGTTCGGAAAATGCTGAAATCTCACCCTACTTTGAGACATGATAGCGAATCAAGTAATTTATTAGTCCAAAATCATTTTAAAAAACTTCTTTAGCGAAAGCTCCCGTTAACGCAAAAGTTATTTTAGTCAAAACAATTGTATGCACGTCACAATCCACTTGACGACCGTGTCCGGCCGCGGGCGACGAGTTGACGTCTCTAATTTGTTACGAGCACCATTCGGGGTGATTGTTAACACAGTTCCCTGTGTTTTATTTGATATTCCAAGGTTTATAAATGTGCCAAAGGAGGGGCCGGAGTAAATGGACCTGAGACTTGTTTTTTTGCTGGAAATCAGTTAAGCGAAAAATAGAGTCAACACACTCTTCAGTATCAAAGGCAAAAAATCCTGATGTATGTATATTCTATGTGCTTACGGTAAAATTGCTGTTATTAAAATAGAACTAAGCTTGAATTAGACGCTATTGACAATGATAAATACCTCAATTTTTAAAATGTAAACTCTTCTGCATAATATATGTCTTTCCCAAAATATATTTTGTATCTTTAAACAGAAAAAGTTCTTAACCGAACGCACACATCATCGTTTAAAACGAATGCACCATATAAATTATGGCGCAAACTTAGCTGTCAGTTTGTGTTCTAATTTAGAAAATAGCGGTTGGAGTGGTTCGGAAACCGTTATTTTTTTCTTACTTCAATGTTATTCTGGGTACACTTCTTTGTACAACCTTCTTTGGCGTTTCTACACTTCTGTTTTCATCAAGTCACACCATCAGTTGATTGACATGTGACGGTGATGTGCGTACAAACTTAGCCCATCTTCCAGAACTGTCTTTTACCTTTATCACCTTCGAAATAAAGTTGAATTTTGTTTGTATTTGTTTATCTATCTTGTTGATACAATTTTGTATTTGTTAAGTTATCGACACGCGCTGACGTGGGAATGTAAACATTACACCAAAAATATATCCAGGGATTATTTTCAAGTGTTTCCGTAGTAAACTGAACTAGTTGTACCTAAGGTTGAAAGGCCTTTTTATAAGCAAAAAAGATGATGGTTGGTTGGTTCGATGATTCTTTTTACCCCTTCATTCTCTGAGAATCAGATCTTCGGCTATAGTCACATGACTCCACATGGACTAAAATGTTTTTTTTCCCAGATAATAACTTTGCCGTTCATCACCTAATAATAAAGTTAATGGGAACTCCTACTCAAGACACAAGCCACTTAATCTGAAAAATGCGTCTAATAACTTATGCTTGTAAAGTAAACGCAATATTTTCCCAGCCTTGCGTGTCTAGCAATAGTTATTAACTTTTCACCAATCTAAGTTAAATTACTTAGTTTATTTGATTTATTTGCTTGGTTGAATGTGGTAATTATTTCTGCTTAACCTTCGTGTCTGTTCACTTTTGTACCTACCAGATTATTTGCAGATTAGAGCTATGCCCGCGGGTTCGCTCATTTGGTTGTATATTCTATTGGCATTATAAGTTAATGGGGAAACTCACGTGAAGTCATAGTGTATTGGTAATATCCTCTACAACAACGGTTGATGACGTAATGTAAACTAAAACTTTTTAGTACATAGGTTGTAGATGACCGAAATAAAATAGTTATTTGCAATGAATTGAATGTGTTTGATGGTGCTGTGCTGGCTTATTATTCCGGATCATCATTGCAGTTTTTCGTGTCATTTCTATATTGTGCGTTACAAAAACAAGCATATTTTTAAGTTAATATGTAAAAAAGCGGAAAAATAAGTACCATCTTACGTGTTAATGAGACCGGAACAAGTTAAAATTGCCGCAACTTCTACAAAACAAGCGCCGCATAACAACAACTCAATATTCATAAGAGCATGGTATTACAAAATTTAAATAATAAGTCTCGATGGTTATCACCGGTGCGCGCGCGCAACGGAAGCGGGTTCGACGCCCGGCAGCGGGACGGTACCGTGGAATATGTAATGATGTCTAATTAAAAGTTATGTAATGGACAATGTGTGATTTCTGTCATTGTTTGGGTAGAAGGGCCTTTTTTGTCAAAGCCCTAGGAGGATTTTAGTTGCGAGTTGCGTTTTTTAATTTTCTACTTAATCTACAAAAATTTACTAACTTTTGGCAGAGCCAACTTCACTACACCAGGAAAGTGCTAGTGGAGAATTTAAATAAATGCTATAAGAAAAAAGAAATGAATGCAAGATAGCATTTAACTGATTCAACAATAGCAAAAACGTAAAAGAAGACTCAGTAAACATTGATATTCCACTCATTAGTAGAAAAATAATTAAGTAATAAGAATGATTCCCATTCTTATCTATGAATCAATGCGTGGCTTTATGTCGGAAGAAAACTGAGGAGCTAACGGACAGTTCTATTAGAAACAAAGCAATGTAATTGTATTGTTACTATACATAGTACTTTCCTACTCAGAAGATTGTTATCTGAAAAATGCGTGCGTTCACAAGATCATGAATAACTTGGTTACGTACGTAGGTACTGCTATGATGTGCGCATTTTTATGGAAACACCTTTGAATGTGTTATACATTATATATAATAAATCTTTACATAATTAGCAGTATCATTCTAATTTACTCTGAATCTTTCTGCTAAGCTGCTAGCGGATTCTTCATTAAACTCGTCTTAAAATTTTCTGTTATTGAGAGTCATTTTTAGCGGTTTCATTTTTATCTGCTTCCATAAAAACGAAAGCAAATTCCATGGCGTGTCTAGTTTCAGTAGACTTCGACAGCATAAGCTATCCTAACCATTTAGAAAGCCAATTATGTCCAAGTTGTTTCAGATATCATAACAATGATGAACTCTCTTTTGCATCATTTTTCAACTACCCACATAAAACCTACGACTCTTCCCCCGACTTTGGCCATTCTTCTCTACTAGGTATCTCATTCGTAGATCAGTTTTTATACCAGTGTGGGAGTAATATTAAACTTCATTGATAAACAAACGGATTTCTTCAATGGACTGACATCACATCGATCCATCATACAACGCTAATGCATTGATTGTTATTGTTTACGCAACGTCACAGCTTCGGGTGCTAGTATATTTAGGTGCATTGATTAAAAAAGTTTCGATATCAATTGCGATAGATACACCTTGATCTATATACCTACAGTTTTAGAAAACAGATGATTCAATATCTTCAAGAAATCTTCTTGTCATTCATAATTTCTTTTATCATATTCACTAGACCAAAACTGAACCACTAGACGGAAAACGGTGAACAAGTCCAAAAACTGACAAGTTCTCGTTTTCACTCGACGAAGCCGTGTTAAATCTCATTAAACCGATTAGCCTCAGTAGCAACTAACAGCGTATTACAATCTTATACTTCTAAGTAGTTGTTGTGTTTTTCAAAATAGACCACTTCGTTAGAAGCAACGCGATATCAATTAGGTTGTCTGTCATCGCCCGAACGTGTCGGGTTGCCGACGAATTCAATTCTAAAACGTACCCCGCCATTTGGGTTACATTAATTCATAGTTTGTTTTGTTTAGATGTTAAAATTAATTTGAAAAAGGAGTTCTGGGGAACACGGAATTAGAATGTAAAAATGTATCGTTGAATTTTCATTTTAATTGAAAGAAAGAAAAATATACAGTATTCGTTTCCTTGTCATCCCGAGTTATAAAAGGAAACTAAAGGAGCTGTGTTGTGTGATCTTGTTCGAAATACATCGAATACAGACACCAACAATGAAATCCTACTATATCAACGTCAACAAACGAAGACATGCCAACAAAATACTTCAAAACCGCGTCCTAAAAATGTAAACTATAGAAAAATTCTAGGTAGTTTAGACAAATCGCATTTCCCAAATACCTATGGTCACCACTGTCGTTCTGTCACGCCACAAATTCCAGAAGAAACCGCAGGTATGCGCACACGCTTCCAAACCCATCATTTTGACACGTACTGCCTCGTGAGTAGTCGTGAGTGATCAGTTGATCACCGTTAGAAATTTGAGGGGAAACGGAGAAAAGACACATCTGACTAACCGACTATGTATGATAAAAGATTAAGACCTAGATAAGTCGTCGGTTTCATCTATGATTGTAGGTATTACTAGTTGAAATAGTTCTGGCTACAGATTGGGAAATAGAAAAAGTTAGAGACTCTTATGAGCAGATGTTTGAGACGAGTTAGTTCAAGTTTATTTTAGCTCAAAAAGACTCCATCAACATCATCATATCATGAGCCTATTATATAGCAGTCTGCTGCTGGACACAGGCCTCCTATTGCACGAAAAGACTTACTAGATTTTAATTTATTCGCTCTAGAATACTTTGGTATTTATAACATTAATTTATCCGAAATACCAGAAAATCAAATTAAAGTCAAAATCACGTCAATCAGTCGTTATCAGTAACAGTACCATTCCACTAATAAATGCCAATAAATCACAAAGGCAGACGCACCGGAAGCGGCAGAGGTCGCTAGTGTCAGCCATCAGCGCGCGCGCATCACACGATAGCTTTCGTAACAACTTACAATCAATAACTGGACTCAATTGTTGTTGTGTATTTATCAACTTTGTGTTTTGTAGACAATATGGGTCCTTTGATTTAGTTTTGTATTCGTGTATTAAATAAGATTTTACCTTAATTAAAAGCACTTCATTAAATGAAGATTCGAGGAACTGTTTTAAAGATAAAGATAATTTTATTTTGCAAATATGGTTCACAAAATTATTACAAGATCAGCCACCTAGGCATGCAAAAGATACACAAAAACATACTAACTTAAAAAAAATATTTTTCATTAAGGAACTCACTTAAATGATAATAAGAATAACCCTTCACCACTAAAAAGCTTCGAAGTCTTTTTTTTTTAAATAAAGAAAGCGACAGCTCTTTCCAACTCTTTGGTATTTTATTAAAGACTAGCTTTTGCCAGCGACTTCGTCCGCGTGGAATAATGACTTCCGGAAATTGAGGCTAGTGCCTCAATTTCCGGAAGTCAATTTCCGGGAGAAGAAAGAGCACATCGGTTAAACTCTATGAGAGTTAGTACTCTCATAGAGTTTAACCGATGTGCTCTTTCTTCTGCCGATTCTTGAGAACGCGTATTTCTCATTCAACGCGTTTTTCAAGACAATAGCGGGCGGACGCCGGCGTCCGCTTGGGGCTTGGATAACTAAAAATATATAACTACGTCTAATATATAAAATAATATATAATAAAACCTACTTCACTTAAAACTAAATACCTATAACTACTATAATTAATAATACCTACCTATACCTATAATTAATAAAAGTACCTACGCTTTTATCTGCTTAATATTAAAAAAACTGAACATAAATTAACCAAAACTTACCTACTACTAACTAACTACTACTAACCTATTACTACTTCACCTAAAAAGAAATCCTGTTTTCCCAACATTTCCCTTCACTGCTCTGCTCCTATTGATCGTAGCGTGATGAAAAGTATACTATAACCTGCCCAGGAGATGAAGAACAATTGTACCAAGTTTCGTTGAAATCCGTCGAGTGGTTTTTGTTTCTATAACGAACATACAGACAGACAGACAGACAAAAATTTTACTGATTGCATTTTTGGCGTCAGTAACGATCACTAATCACCCGCTGATAGTTATTTTGGAAATATATTTCATGTACAGAATTGACCTCTCTACAGATTTATTATAAGTATATATAAGATTACTGGACCCATGCAGTAGACACTTTTGCCCATAAGCGCTGTTTTGGCTGACTGTAGACAGCACGCTATTATCACGTATATTTGGGGGCAGATATTGCACTAGTGTTGGATTTTTGTTTATGATTCAGAAAAGTAGGCGTAAGTTTACAGCAGTCGAATCACCATCCCCTCCTACCTTAAATTAATTTACGGCCGATTGCCACCTTAAAGTTCTCAAGACCTTATCGCTCTATCCATTTTATTGACCCATTCGCTCCATCTATTGTTATGGCGAAACAATTTAACAGATCCCAATCTCCTGCAATCTGTGTTACACCCGACCGAGCTGCGAAAACAATCACTCCATATAACTCTGCCCTAACAAGTGCAGCTCCAATTGAAGTCACTAACCGCTTAGCTCAATTGGATAATGCTCCGAGTAAAAGGGTAATGCGTTCGCAAGCGCAGATTAATCGATTACCGGAAACAGCCATTTTGGATCGGCCACGACATTGCGATTTCAATCCTTTTATTGACGGCTAGCTGCTACAGGCCGTTGATCTTACGAATGTGTATGTAGGACGCGATAAAAATGTCTGTAGATTTGGCCATCATATGAATGACGAGAATTTGCCTTGACCTAATTGGGGCCGCGGTAGGATTAGTTAGGACTAGATAAACGTTGCTGATAAAGTTGATAAAATTGAGATAATAAAGAAAGGTTGTTTTATTTTGAATATTAGGTTGTTCGTTGATGTAAATGTTAACTTGGAGGAGTAACATAATAACTCTAACTGTATCATCATAACGGTTTATGATGGGTACTACTGACATATTGTCTGTTTGTCTGTGGTTGTATGTTTTGTGATCGTTCAATACTTTAATGAAGTTTAAGTACCTGGTCATATTGGGAATCATAATTGCTTTATATCCTACGTAGGTAACTCTTATTCCCTTTACCAACCTATAATTGATTTTATTGCCATATCAGCTTCGAACAATCGTCCCCTTTTAAAAAGATTCAACATGAAATCACGAAAAACTTGCGAATGGATAAGGCTTTTATAGCAAAATGTAATTAAGTCTGCCCATGTCCAGCCATCTCATCGAAATCATCGTATTCCGAGATTACAGGAAATCTTAATAGAAATGTTTTATACCTTAAAACAAGCTTTAATTACCGAACTATAAGTAGGCACACGTAAATAGACATAAAACTCATTCTTACACTTTCCACGCTCTCTCTTACTAATTCCATATGTTAGAGAGTGATCTGAATACAAAGATGGCGGCGATGACGCATTGCCGTATAACAATCTAGTAATAGAACGCGTTAAAAGACTTAATGCTTCAGTTACGGTACGGATAACTCATTTGAAATAGTTAACGGGTTCTTTTATGTTAAGAAATAAATAAGAGGCGAGGCATAAGGTGTGAATGATCCATGTTTTTAATTCATTAAGAAAAGAGTACTTGGCCATAAAAAATGACAAATGGGCAGTCTTGTTATGGAACTAATTCGTAGCTCTAATGAAAAGTCGGCTTTATGTAAAGAATTTTATGCATGGGCTGTTGCAAATATTTGCTGAGCACTGATTGATTTATCTATCGTTCGAGGATTTGAAGAATCTAACGATGCCCATAATTGATTATTCATCGCTCCATGTAGGTAATCTAGAAGTTAAAGTATGGAAATTCCCAGTTCATAACTTTAGAATATCTATTTTTCATATCTGCAATTCTGCGTCGACCTTAACTAAAAATGTCTTATTTCGTTCACAATTTGCCTTTATATAATTATTACACAACAGTAGATTCTAAATAGCTAAAAATTGATTTTTCAATCACCTGATAACTTTATTCGAAGAATAATTTTGAAATTTTGACAGTTATTTCATTCAAAAACTTTCAAACGTCAATTTTATTCCTCGAATAAAAGTTATCTGGCGATGAAAAAATCAGATCTTACTATACAAATTAAAACAAAATCTCTTGAAAAACACTGGTCCAATATTCAATGCTCACATTTTTCTTACTTTACGAGCTGCGCCAACGCATAACTTCTGCACCTTCGACTTATCAATGAACCATTTAGTAGTAAAGTGAATAATGGCGTGACTCAGACAAAATGGCAGATATTTGCCATACTTTTGCCACGATGCGGGTTACTAGGTCTCGCAATTTTATGGGCATTTTGCTCATTGGCGTGATTTCATGCGTGGCATGGGAAAAATCGTTTATATGTGCATGCGAGCTTATGTCGTTTAAACTTGGTTTATGCCAAAAGGATCCTTATGTTCATACAACTAATGCCTCTACAACTCATAGTTGTAAAATTAGAAAAATAGCTGATCTCCTTAGCCTTTTCCGAACTATAGTAGGGTCCTCTTCCAGTCTAGCCGAATGCAGCTGAATACTAGCATTTCACTTAAAGCTATCTGACCTCCACAACCCAGTTACTGACAGAAATGACTAATCTTGTAAATAGTTACTTTTTTTTTGCACTTGGTTGAAAACATCTAAAAGGATAGGCAAGTTTATTTGCTCAACATTTTTGTATTTCCTGTCTTCGTTTGGTCTCTAGAAGTTACAACTGGTACGTATCTATGTGCCTTTAATGTTCTCGTTAAATTCGTTTGGTATGGTTTCCTAATGATTCATATTTTTTCTGACTTCATTGAGAAGTTCGCTTTGTTGAGTCACTATCACTACTTGCAAACAGACATGACGTAGGGACGAGTTCAAGATAGACTTGTCTGGACATTGGAATAGTCGTCCAGACAAGTCTATCTTGAACTCGTCCCTACGTACGCTTAATCATCATAATAATTGACATTATGAATAATTGAAATAACCTCATATCTACATACAAATAAAACTAAACTACTATGTAAAGATTACTATCAACGGTATTTAAATCAAATTGACGAGTTTATTGACCGGATATCGCAGCCTCCAACAAGCGGAAGTGACGTAGCGTTATCGTGGGATGCGCTCGCGCATGTTACCGCAAAAGATCATCATGTCGGCGCCTTGGCTTTATTGATTTATGGTGAATTTATCGGTTTTATTAACGTTTACTTGACCAATAAATGTGTTGTACAGTTTTATTACTTTGTTATTGATGAATGCATTTCTCTCTTGAATTGCAGAATACTCGGGTACCGACTGATTTAAACCACTTTAACAGAATTCCTTTGCCTTTAACAGAAATTCGACACTTAAATGCTTGAAATGGAAGATTGTGTTCTCATAGAAAGTAGTATATGCATCGATTTTTGGGGAATACACCACGGTAAGTTAAGGCTCCCGTAGACAGGCGCGACGCGACTCTAGTAGGACAATTTCTATGAAAACTATGGAAATTGGGAGCCTGTTTTAAAATACTTAAAATATTGTAGGTAGTGTTTGTGCTTTTGTACTCCGTTCTAACCTAAACAGACACTTCTAAGGAATGTATAAAGTTGATAGTTTAATAGGTACACAGGCTCGTAGATAGGAATTCTGCCTTGTAATCAAAGCGTAAAGCCCACGTGTAAGCATTTTGTAAACAGTTTACAAGTATGTGAGCCACGTTGCCATACAGACACCTAATGGGCTTATTATATGTTTGTTATGCAACTTATTAATACACGAACATCTTTGTTTGCATTTGAATTATTGTGCAAAACTTGAATAGTGGTATTGGCTATTTCCTTTCACGAGTTAAAGCTTAGTGGGCGTGCTTTGCAATGCACATAAATACTATTTCACTATACACTGATTGCTATAAGGTTTACATACTAGGAAATTAGCTGACGTTGGTACACAGTTCGTTTATGGCAACGTTAATCGATCCCCATTTTATTTATCGTTATCTGTTTTATACTAAAAAGAGTCAGTTATTAAGGTTTGCGTGTAAAAAAAATCACTGCATTCTCTAAGCAAGATAAATATTTTTGCTGATTAATCAAACTAAGTTACCAAGTCAAGGAAAGTAAAAACGAAGAAGTAAAATACTAAGTCCTTTAAGATAGGAGAAGAAAAAGAAACTGCAAATAAGATGCACTTTATAAGAGCAGACTTGAAATTTGAAATAAATACCAACATTCAAAGTTGTTAGTCATTTGAGAAAGGTACATAATTTTCTCAGTGTTATTTATCATCTTCGGAATGCCACATTATGTAATGTTATTGTTGACTGTGTCGTTATGACCGACGATTAGATAAAGAACTCTTTGCGGGCTGGTTGAGTAACTTGTAGGAAAGAGAGTATAGTAGGCCGCATGTTACAATACCCTAACCCAATGGTCTCTGTTATCTGAATAAAATGAAAATAATAATGATAATAATAAAATAATAAAAAAAAAAGATTGATTGAAGATTGAAATTTTTCGCTTTGATTTTTGTGCCCGACCCAGTTCTTGAAAATGACCATGTCACGTTATATTGGGATCGATCTATCATTACTGACAGGTCTATTGTCGCCAATAAGCCTGATATAGTGGTGATAGATCGATTAGCGCGCCGCACAATGATTGTAGATGTTACCATTCCACATGACGGGAACCTCGTGAAAGCTGAGAAAGAGAAACAAATTAAATATCTCGACTTAGCACACGAGGTTGTTGACATGTGGAATGTGAGCTCGGCTGTCATTGTGCCGATTGTCGTATCAGCCAATGGCTTGATGGCCGAAAGCCTCGATCAACATCTATCGAGGCTCTCGTTGGGCGGTTGGATCAAGGGCCTGATTCAGAAGGCAGTACTCCTTGATACGGCTCGCATTGTGAGGAGGTTCCTCTCTCTGGAGCCCTAACCACCGGTAGCTTGGACCCTGTTCCCGATACCGGTGGCCCACTATTTTTTATATTTTTAAATGTTTTTATATTTTTTATATTCTAATATTTAAAAATATAATTTATATGTATATATAATGAAATAAAGGAGAAAATAATAATAATATTTTTTATATTTTTAAATGTTTTTATATTCTAATACACACATCAAAAGTGTCTAGGGATCAAGCATTTTTATGCGGATTTCTTGAGATTGAGATGTGGCTTTGTAATAAATTTATGATTTTATAAATTTATATGGATCCTTTTTGGTGCATTTCATAATTTGAATCAGGAACTGTGAATCAAATTCGAGTAAAAGATGAAAATCAGCTGTCAATATTTTCCCTATAAAAACATACAACGCATTGAAGACATTATTAGTGCTACTGTTTCCCTACTACTGATTAAAACCAACGTTATTATGGAGCGGCGACGTCATTTAAGCAGGGAAGAAATGCTCAGAGCCGTGGGAATGTTAGAAGCTGGTTCCCGGCAACGTACTGTGGCTTTAGCTCTGAATACAAGTCAGAGTGTTATCAGTCGACTTTGGACACGTTACCGAAGCACTGGTACCGTGGCTGAGCGCCATGGAGGACGGTATCGCTGCACCACACGGAGACAAGACCGATACATTCAAATCTTAACTCGAAGAGCTCCAACAATAACCGCCATGATGTTAGCCGTGAGGCTTCATCACTCTTCAGGGAACTTAATTAGCGACCAAACAGTCAGAAACCGCTTGCATGAAGTGAACCTTCATTCCCGAAGACCGCTACGGGTACCACCTATAGCAATGCACAATCGTAGGATTCGATATCAATGGGCTCTTGAACACAGAAATTGGGCAGAAGAACAATGGCGTTTCGTGTGCTTTTCTGATGAGTCTCGTTTTGGTATGAGACCGGATACAAGACGTATACGACACTGGAGAACCCCTGGACGCCAACAGCGATTAAAATCCTGCCAGGAAGTCCATCCTTATAGTGGTGGAACCATCATGGTATGGGCGGGTATTTGGATCGGCGGAAGAACTGAGTTGATTTGGATCAGAGGCAACCTCAACGCTCAAATTTATGCTGAGACGATTGTATCAGACGTCATCGTTCCTCTACAAGTGCAAATCGGTCCCTTATTTCAGTTAATGCATGATAATGCACGACCGCACACCGCAAGAGTTGTAAGACAGACTCTCGCCGCAGCTAACATCAATGTCCTGCCCTGGCCTGCTCAGTCGCCAGACTTGAACCCGATTGAACATGCATGGGATATGCTACAGAGAAGAGCTCTGCCGAATATGGAGGGTATCCAGTCGCAAGAAGACCTTTTTTGTTGTTGCAACGAACATGGGCGGCCATTCCACAGCGTGATTTGGATGAACTCATTTTGAGTATGCCAAACCGATGTTCTTGTGTTGTTAGTGTTCGCGGTAGAAACACGGATTATTAATTGTTTAAGTTACCCAATAAAATTTTAGAGAAAACTGTTATTTCAGTCTTTTTTTCGAACTTTTGTGTTAGTGGTTCAAATGTCAAAAATCCCTTTATTAGGAAAATGGCAAATTTCTTTATTAATGCAAAGGTGACTTGGTTTATCGTTACTGTGACAAACGAAAACACTTTATTTGATGAATCCTTAAAGAAAATTTTAATTAATATCAATCAGGAGAAAAGTTATTGCAAAAATATATGTTGATCCCTAGACACTTTTGATGTGTGTATTTAAAAACATAATTTATATGTATTTAGTAGTTAAATAAAGGAAATAATAATACCAGTATAAGAAGCTCTTGGTGTTATGAAGCTCTTGGTGTTAAGAAGCTCTTGGTTCAAAGTGTTACCACTAACGTGAAGTCTACTGTAGGTACCTACTGTATTTACAAGCAATCTAAAACGTGCATTATTATTTTTGGTTAAAATAAAATATAAAGACTTATTCGAAATTATGATATAGGTAGGTACTCGTAAGTCATTTTTGTAGAAACAAGATAACAGCATTGGCTAATTCCTTTATGTCGTTTATAATTGCAAAATAATTAGTAAATCACCAAATTACGCGTTTAAAATAAGCAATTCAAATCTATGCAATGGTAGAGTTAGATCTTTATGAACGACCTACTCCAAGCAAAACAAAAACATTATAATAGAACCGAGGAATTATTTAGATGCTGTGAGAAAAGATCTGTATCTTAGCATAAAGATGAATATGCAAATGCGTAGATCTACAAAGCTCTAGACAAGGAATTAAGTATAGTGACAACATAATAATAGTATCTTAGGTGACAATCTAAAGCGATAAAAAGAAGTGATTTCATTCTAAATATTTAAATACAAAAAAGAATTAATAACAAAAGATGGTTGAAACTATGAATAGTGTGAAAGTTTCCGGCTGTGTAACTAGATGGCGGTAGAAGTCAATAAACATCACGCTACGATTACTTTCCTAGTGAAACAATCTAAGTATAGGTAATTTCGTTGAATGAAAAAATCTTAAGTTTAGGAGACTGTTTCTAATGTTTCAGATCAGAAAATAAATCACCCACTTATAAACCAAATCATATGACAACATAAAATTCCCGGCTACCAGAAGCCGGAGGAACGCATAATATTTCTCATCAACAAAATACATTCAAATTACGCAAACACCAGTCGTAGTTGAGCCCATAGCCTAAAGACTACATTCCTAAACAGATTTCTAGATTACTTAGAAGGCAAGTATTTCTATTTAATTCGGTTGCGCAAGCACGTTTCATTTCATCTCGCAAGGAACGTCGGACTTATCTGATCATCTATGGTAATGTGTAAAAAGTTTTACCTAACTGTTCGGAAGGCATGTGTTTCTTTCATTGGCAACACTGGAAGGAATGTGGCAGTACACGTGAGTGCCTAAGCATAGAAGTATTGCAGTAATTTAGAGCGTAAGGTGCGGTTTTTGCAGCTAAGAACTTTTTACATTCCTCGAAATGCAGTAAATCGATTGTAATTGTAAGCAAAGAAAGTGCCGAATTTTCTGTATTTTCATAATTAGTACAATATGCTTAAAAAAAAAAACAGGCACAGTTATACTAAGTAATTTCTCATGCCGGGAATAGCAGATCCTGTTAATTACCACCATAAAGGATCATTCCTATACTTTCGGTAAAACCCGAATCACCATAACCAAATGTTGCCAATAGAGAAACCATAAAATATTATAACCAAAACTAAACTTTATCACCACAAGAAGCAAAGATGAATTAAATTAAGATCTTCTTTAGGAAGTATCAAGCCATTAACAATTCTGGTCTGGTAACCCGTTATGAACATGTTTCGACAAGTCTGAGGACTACTGAGAAACGAGGGCAAGGACTAGGAACCCATGACCTTATAGAGTTATTTAATGATTTGTCTACACAATGGGTAATGATGGCAGTCATAAAATTCATTGATAGTTTTCTAATTAGCTAATGATCCAATTCAAGTCTGAAGACGAAAGACAATTTATTGAAGACATTAGTTAATGAGCAGGAATTTAAAATGGATGATCATACTAAGCATAACCATGCAAGGCGTCCCATTTCCTGGTGGTTAGCTGTTAAAATCCTATTACCTAATGGATTCTCTTTATTTATTGGAACATTTAAGTAAGTGTTCCGAAAAAGATCTCTAACATTTGAAAAACCACGTTAACCGATTTTAGTCACCTCCATGATAAGGCGTGTTTCTAAAGACTTTTTTTTCAGTATTATTCACAAATAACTTCAATTTTCTTTCATCAACCACGCTCTACGATGTGAGATATTATATTAATCAAACACATGATGTCTTTATAAGCGCTTTTCACTTGGAGCACAGGTAGTTACGACAGCGAATGTAATGTTTTCTTAGAAAAGCATGTCTTGAGCAGAAGATGTAATTGGACGTCCAGTGGACACCTGTTTAGTGCTTGTGATGTGCAATGAGGATATTTATGGACCAACGTTGGTCCTAAATCTTCCAACATTGGACTATGATGTTGGAATGCGATGGGCCAATACTGGTAAGGATAATTTTGAATGAATGGCGGGCCGTACACAGTCAATCTCGATCGCGATCCGCGATCAAAATCAATGATCGCGGATCGCGAAAATATCTAGATATTTTGAAATCAGATGCATCAATCCGTCAATCTAATTCGTACATTATCAATCTGGATCGCGATCATTGATTTTGATCGCGGATCGCGATCGAGGTAATTGACTGTGTACGGGCCGCCTAATTTGTTTTGCAGCATAAAAACGTTATGATCGTGTAATTTGGATATGGTTAAGTATTTAGAGGCTTCTAGAGGACTTGAACTCTAATACGCGTCACAATAAAATACAATTTGTTAAAAATGCATCTTACTTATTTTTATCTTACTGTTAACACCATCAATAGTTGCTTAGTTAAGTAAACTTACAAATGTACAAAAGCTAACGTTAGAGACTTGAAAAAACTTACCTCTAGCAAATCGTAGAGGAATTCCACGTAACTCATTATAGCAGTGACAAATTAAATAAATAAAAAACTTCACTAAATAGACCTCACTGCACAAAGTCTGTTGTCGGAGTGGCAATGGCAACTGCAAAAGATAATTTGTTTATGGTAGGTTACCACACCTATGCGCCTACGCCGTTTTTTTAAACACCTGCCTGTCTATATATGGATACTAATCAACAGATTTAATATTAACATTGCCGTTTTTTTCTTGTCTACCATCTGTGTCATTGACACGAAGGAAAAAAATGCAGATTTTATCCGAAAGTTTTTGGACTTCAGTTTTATTAGGAAATCGGTTAAAAGCTAGTACCTAGATGTCATTTTAGTTGTCATTCTAGTGTTTGTTAAATATTGAAGGAAAATAACGAATAAATCGCCACCAGCAAGTTGCGAATCATCGATAAAACCGGTTTGAAAAGTAGGCTTGCAAAATACAGCTACGGTGTTAGTAATCATGCAGTACTGTGATTTCTCGGCGACAAAAAACTAAGTTGACTGTAGATTATAACGTATAAGTGCAATAAAAAACTGACGACGTCACGACAGCTTTAAAACGAAAAAGTAAGGCGGGAAAAGTCCCAAATAGATCATACTTAAGTCCTCAATTTCAAGATGCACACAAAAGGTGGTTACATAATAATAAATCACGCTACTTACACACGTCAAAATGCGCTTACGCACCAAAACCACAGTTAATATACTCTAATGATAGTGTACTGCTGCCTCAGCAACCGACAATCAAACGAGATTCAAATGAAAGCAGTTTGGCTCCTTCAGAATCAAGCCCGAGGCACGGATGCGTTGAAAAAAATAAAAAAGCTTTGGTCGCGTTCGCGTGCACCGTCCGTGGGAACGTTGGAACAATAAAAAGTATTTAATCGACACGATTATCCGGGGTTGCCATTTGCGAAAAATTCGGACGATCTTAAATATGTACGGTATAATTTAATTTTAATATTACGCTTTTGTATTCAACTTCAACACAATGGTATTGCGATGCGAAGGCGACAGCTTTTTGTTGTGAAAAAAATATGGCGGATGTAATTACAGCAGTAGACGCAAAATCGGATTGCTATTTTTTGGAACCAGTCAGTCTTTTCGATACGGTTCTATTATCGAGAGGAGGTAGCGATTTTTCACGGATTATATTTGTGCCGAATCATAATAGAGATGTTTCGAAATTATGTAGCAAATATTTATTTCTATGAAGGTTGAGTAACTTCAAACTTTCAAGAATAATATTTGACAAGTGAATTAAGGTGTATTATTAAGATGTCGCAGCACAATCCTTTCGAGGTCAGACTCAACATAATTTATGCAACTATTCGCCTCAAACAAATGAATAAGTCTTAAAATGTAAACGAATCAAGAGCTAGGCTATCAATCCCAGATATTCTTCCACAAAGTTCAATAACACAGCTGATTTGCATTCGCCAAGACATTGAAACCGCTTCTCGTCCTGAGAATCGATAATACGATCGGTTTCGCGCCGAGAATTTCGGATTCAAGTCCGAACAACCATATAGGTCTAATAAATTAAGAGTCGCTGTGCGTGTGCGCATTACAAAACGATGACTAAACATCGCATCGGCCGTGCAATCTCGTACAACCTGATTTTTGTCGTGACTAATGCGAAATATTCAGATTTTTACTAAATATTTTATAATTGTCGGTTACTTTTTGGGGATTTATTGGACTACAAAATTGTTCGTATATTGAAATTTTAGTCCAGACAGTTTTATCATAATATATTTTTATTTGTTTTCTAACTATATAAATAGGATTTATTATAACTATGACGGTAAAGTCGATGACCACTCTACCGACAAAGTCCACTTTAAAAGGACAAACGACTATTTGCCCAAAGTTCCCAGAAAGACAGTTCAAGTTTGAAGTTTCGAGTATCATGTGTGTCGTTAATAACACATTCTTGCTCACTTAACCGTGAAATCAATTCAGAAGAAAATTGCCCCTAACAGCCCAATTTCCATAACATTAACAAACTAAATTAGGACATAAAATCTTTAAAGATTCCATTGAATCTGTCAAGTAAGTATTCAATTCAGTCTGACTTGTTAAAACGTTCCGTAAAAGTTACGGTTCAAAAATTCTCCCACGAATAAATACATACTTATTTGGTCTGTCAACTTTATCAAAAAGCACATTCAAATGTAAACTCTATAAATAGGAAGTAAGTCTTAAAGTAAGTTGCGCAAAAACTTGAAGGCCGCCGGAAATCAAGTGCGGTTGGATTATTGGGATCGCGATCACAGTTTAAATATGGCGGCGCATCCGGTCAATTGAGTGTCGATTTTACTAATTAAGAAGGCTCGATTCTTATTCCGACAGACGCAAATGTTAACCTAGCTGTTAAGAATTACTAAAAAGAAATAAGGCACATGAAACAATATTAAGACTGTGCCGACCCTACAGTGGCGCCCTCATCGTTTGTTTGGTTATTTCATACAATTTAGAATGAAAATGCAGAAAATAAGCACGTTAAGTTGTGCTTCACAAGATTATACGTTAATATTATTATAAAAGGTAGTTTTATATTGTTTAGTTTCATTATAATTCTTAAAACGGATAAAAGTGGCCACTATATTCCGTTTTAAGGATTATGATAAAACTAAACAATATAAAACTACCGCTTCTAATAATATTAACGTATAATCTTGTGAAGCACAACTTAACGTGCTTGTTTTCTGCATTTTCATTCTAAATTAAAAGAAATAACCAAACAAACGATGAGGGCGCCACTGTAGGGTCGGCACAGTCTTAACATTTTAAACCTTTCATAAAAGAACCACCTCAAATGAATGTACAATTTCAAAGAAAAATGATCCAAACACATGAACAGTAATAAACTGTCTCTCCAGTCAACCCCATTCAAGGAAAGAAACTACCATAAAAACTAATCAAAATTTACTGCGATCATCAAATACAATTTTTATAAAAAGCTCACTGGACAATTCCATTTAGTTAAAACACGGTGATAAGTATTCTCAACATGCAACCGTAATAGGATTGTCCATCAGATAATAATGAGAATGAAAGCTTCCGTGATGTCAAAATAATTAAGATCGTTGATAACGTTTGATAGGCTAATTTGTTTTAATTAGCTAAAGGGATCGGTTCGGTTACGTGTGGAGGGACAAGTATGAGTAATACTAGCCAGGAAGAACAATATGGTGTACTTGTATTAGTCAGATTTCTAACTAGGACGATTAAAGTATTGAAGCATTTTAGAATTTGTATATGGTCCGGCAGGATAATTGCGTAACACATCAGTACCTAGCAATGGGTTGCATTTTGACAGTTCAACAAAATTCATTGCGTAATTTGCGTTGTTGAGCAGACACATTTTTCGAACATATGGAGCAATGGATTAGAAATATGCTTCAAAATGATTCAAATTGAGAGTAATAATGTGTTACGCAATTAGGGTGCAGGTCTGTTTTTGAATCCTCGGAAAATATTTAAAAGCCATTTATGGCTGTATACGAGTACGAGATGTTCAATCATAAAAGGTGTAGGTACTTACGTATTGTAGATTCTCAAAAAACGTATAATTTATATTTCAAAATACTCCCACTGTAATTTTTGGGACTGCAACAGCATCGAATATCTTAAGAGTTTAAGCAACCATTAACATTGTTTAACTGCCCAAATAACACAGAAATTACTATAAGATCCTACAAAGACCAATTTCAACTAAAACCCCTTTATCAAAAAAGGTTCTTTTCAAATCCATCCATCAGATCTGTATAATTATTACAATCGTATAATATGGCAACTCTGACAGCCAGTAATTGATGCGTCCAGTTTTGAAAAACGTTCCAGAATCAATGGTAATCATATATTTTTTATTTAATTGTCGTAAGGTTGGTAATGTTCGATTCGAATGATTGCCCGTTACTTTTGAATAATTGAATGATTGGCACTTTCAAGCTTGAGCTTATTAATGTAAGTAATGGTAGATAAGGGTTTTTTCTCATGAGTGTATTCTGATAAGACTACAATAGCCATCTTGTTTGAATAGGAGATAGGTTGAAAGCAGCTTCAGTGTCTTACAATTAACTAATCTTTCTTCACATGATTACTATTGCAACGCCATTCTCAATTGAAAAGATTTTAGAATTATATACAATTATTTATCATTATGCTCAATTACATCTGTTACCAGTTAAGCAACAAGACAGTTCTAAATCCAGCCATATCATTATTTCCCAGTCGTATATTTATCTAAAAACGAAAAACACGACACTGTCATGTACAATCACTATAATTTGTCCGACAACATTCAGCTTTATTTCTTTAACATACAAACTAATCGACTTGGAATAAGGGGACTTAACTAAATAAAACAGTCGATCCCTACACTATCAAAGGCTGATGGCTCAAAGACTGTGTGGGGAAGCAAAACTACTCCCAATGGACATGTAGCAATAAACAGTAGGGCTCTAGACAGAAAACAGACGTCCTCGCACGAAGGGCCCTTTGTTTAGAACATTTTAAAAATAAACCTTTAAGTAGTGACCTCCTTTGTGTTAATATTGGAATGTTTATAAAAAAGTTTTTGGACGATATTCAAAGAGTGAAAAAAAGTTTAAATCAGGAGCATTTTTGTGATGGCCTACTGGAATCAAAGGAATAAGTAGAAAAACATAAGCGATTAAGTCTAAAATTAACGATTGTCGTGTGTCGGTTATAAATAACTCAAAAAAATCTTACCATGTGTCGGTATCAGCTGATCTGCCTCCAGTATATTCGGTAATTCCTCTCAGCACAGGTAAAAGTTTTTTTTGGTGGCAACTTTCAACAGCTGTTGGAGTGCGTGCACGCATTCGAAATCCCGAAGTTTTCATACAATTTGAAGTTTCGTTAATGTATCCGAACATCTGCGCAAGCAGGTGTTGCCCCGGAATTTTTGAATTTCGAACACTCCTTGTGTATCGAATTATTACTTTTTGCCTGACTATTGAAGGAGGCGGACGCGTTTTATAATTGTAAAAATGTATGGATTTTATTGCTACTTATATTGATAGTTGAGCTTTAATATCAATTAGTATGACATTTAATTATGGAAATTGATATTTCGCTGCTTTAAGAGGATGTTATTTTTTTTTACAAAATTGATTCAAAATAAGAATAACATCTTACGTCACAAAAGATTTAAATAATACATGAGGGACGTGTAAGCTATATCAATCCTTAAATCAATTTTACAATCAATATCCGCAAAAAAATATCCTTTCCCCTCACATCCTTTCAATCAATTTGCTTTCCATGACCGGAAATGTCATTTTAACAGTCCACTTTTTTTCGTATCCGCATCCCGTACTCGATTCATATCGTTGTGTTTGTGTACCGATACCGATTACTGGCAATATCCCAGATATCGGATATCATATCCGTTTAGTTGATATCCGATACTGGCTGACGAAGATTCTGCTGACTTTCTGCTTATCTTTATTTAAGATAAGGACGGTCTTGTGTATCAATTGCTGTGAATGAAATTGAGATTGAATGGCAAACATCAAAGTTTTTGAGAATAAGACAGTTTCGTGGAACTTGTATTGCAATTTATCAACATGAACAATTTACTACCTATTGTTGCTTATAAATTATAATAAGTTTTAAAAGAATCCTAGTTATGTCTTCCATTTATTTCAAAATAATTATGGTTGTAAATTCTTTTCACTCCAACATTAATAGGAATAATTATGCAAATTCATTCATAGGTCAAATTACACCCTTAAAAAGTAAAATTACTATCCTTAAAATAATGAAAAAGTCCCCCTTTTAACCGCTAGACACAATTATGCACAACATTGAATTTAAAAAAAAAACCTTTGGTAGGTATACTAAATAGGTTAAAATGAAATCGATGGAAAAAATAGAGATCCGTTGAAATCTCTATTATTTGCGTCCTTTGTACGAAACGCCCCTGGTATCGGGTTCAGTAACAGCTGACGCTACAAAAACTACCCTCTTCCTTTATCTATGGTTACTATTCAATGTTAAGCACACTTTTGTGCAGGGTTTATTAAACATAATTATTATTAAGTTCAAGTGATGTTTTGGAATTTGATGCAAAAAGTGACTCAAAATCAGTAAACATTGCATTCCAACCTGTCAATAAATTAACAACAGCTTGATTACATAATTTATTTAAATATATATACAATATTTTTTGTATATTATTTTGCTAATAAAGGTGCATGCACCTGTTTCATCCCTGAGAATACCTTACCCTAAAATAATAGTCTAAGATCCCAACGTAAATTGATCTCTCGTCATCTGTATTTTTAATGCAGGGTACAAAATAGATTAGAGCATCTATTTGTGGTTTCGCAAAATAAAATATATTTATCATTTATGCTTCTCGAACCAACCACCCCTCACTAGAGCTTTATTTATGTATTCCACGTTCTTCGATTCAAATTCAATTTCTAACAACTCAAGTTTCTAACCAGCCAGGAACATTGGATAAGCAACAACGTTTTTTTCCCCGCCTCATGTGCACGGTTCGTTTCCCAAGCCTGAACAGTGCACATGGCACACAGGAATTTGACACGCAGATGTTCGTTCCGCCACCGACACAATAAAATACCTAATAAAAATGGCCAACTTGCACTTTAGAAAATTATTTCAGTTTTATCACGCAATTATTTTGTCGGTGTTGTACTAACTGCTAATTATTTGGAAGAAAGTTACTTAAGTAATGATTTATTGTTTTGATGAAATAACATCGTGTTTAACTTTATTGTTGATTTTTACTGTAAAACCTATAAATTACGAGTTAATTTCCTAATTGCATGCTCATTTTGTTTAATAATTATAATCACATAAAGTGAATATAATTTCCAATAATACTGAATCAAACTAATCCATATAAAAATAAAATAACATGAGAAAGCTGTGACATCCATTAGCGCATGCGCGTGTGAATTACTATGCGCATGGAAAGATCATCATTCCATTACGAAATGTCACGCCCCATATGAAGTGTTTGTACCTACTGAACATTGGTTGGACTACAACGTAAACGATGTTTTAAATAAATAAACAAACTTCAATGAAAAATGTGAAGTAGGCATACAACAAACTCTAGTTTTCTATTAAAAAAAACTATAGCACTTAGCCCCAGCGATTGATAGAACTGCTGTTAAACTTAAGGCTTCTGTTTTCGGGCACTTATAACAAAAAATACTCCGAAAAAATATTCGAATGTCTAGAAGAAACTTGATAATAATGCAAGAACGTGCTTACTGCTTAACTTATCCAACTAAGGAAAAACTAAATAGTATTTGGCTTCACCACAAAAGTTCAATAGGGTCGATTTAACCTGTGGCCTATTGAACTAAAGTCGACAAGCTCGTCTTAGGGCTATGTTACGAGAAATAATAATTTGAGTGCCTTTTTTTATTATTGCTTTATAGAAAGAAGGTGGTAATAAAAATGAGAGTGACAAATTGAAATATTAACCATGTATCTCAACAATACCTACAAAGAAACTTTTGACAACAATTTGAGAAATCTAGAGAAAGGTAGTTTTTGTCAGCGACAGAATAAAAGTAGGTCCAAGAATGACAAGTGAGCCTAAAAGTGGAACCAAATAAGACAAGAACGAGACAAAAACAGTTGCAAACTATTATCATAAAAAATATACCTACCTACCACAATGTTTAATAACTAAACTTAATCGTTTTATAACACTTTAAAAGTGTTAAAAACATAACAACCCAGTAAGGAATGTGCAAAATCCTGCCTCGCCAAACGAGTCCCGACATTGTATGTAATCATACGCAATCCACACATCGAAATTGCACTAAATGAATTCTTACGTTATTTACCGGTAGGTAATAAAATAAGTAAGTATCTTCGCGCATTTTAAAAGCAAATTACTTTGGCGCCACTTGCTTGTTGAATTGCAAAAGTTGTTGCTAACTCCGCGACTACGATGGTCTCTTTTGTAACCCGTCTCCCACAAATACCGTAAACAAAATAATGTAGTCGTTCAAGTTCTTATTTCACTAAAAAGTTTATAACTTCAACTGTCAAAATGACTTTTTAATTTTGGAACATGTCAAAAAGCGCGCCATAAATCGAAAATGGCGCCAAAAGAACGCCATCAATTTATTTTACGATGATTTTTTATTGCGAGTATTTTTTAAGACACGGGTCATAGCAGTTTGACATTTTGTATCTGGCAACACTAAGCATGGGCAAAAAGAGTTTTATTGCGAATTGTCGTCCGTCGATCATCGTTAATGACACAGTAATTCGTTTATGGCCCTCGGTAAAAAGTAATGGTGAAAATACCATGAATTTTTAAGATGTGTCTACGAGTATAAGCCATAAGTTTTTGCGGATGGAAAAATGTGTCACAATCACAGGCCACAGGCCAATTTTATAAGAAGAAAAAACCTTACTGCGCTGAAAAGCGCTACGGTAATATTGTGTTAATACCGTGACAGTACTAAAACTCCAAAAATTAAACTAGACTTTTAACATTGTTTCTCTAATTTTCTTGAATTACCACTAAAAAGGTGACACCACAAAAACTTAAGTAGGTTAACTGTATTTTTTTTATTAAAACATAAAAATCACGTTTTTGAAACGTCACTTTAAAATGGTAGTCTTGCTATAATAAAATAGTAAAAAATCACTAAAAACGTTATTTTTTTACGTTGGCCTAACTTGCTAAGATTTACAACGAGTATTATTACGTTTCGCAATGAATTGTAAATCAGTTTTATTGTCTCTGATTAATGAAGATAGTGCCTTTTTATCATTTTTATTAGACTCCGGTAGAACTACTTTGGTTCATTGGCAATTTCTTCCGTCCCTCCAGGAGTTCCTTGATAATCCTGTTCCTTGTAGATTATTAATTTTCCGAAAAACAAAAGACTGACTATTGAGTAATATTTTATTTCTTTTTAATCCCTACATTTTTAGCAATGTTTGAAGTTTTGAAGGGTTCATTTTGAATTTATGGAAACGACTGGTTTTTATGAATGGCAGCTACTTTCTATAAGTATATCTTTAACATCCGATTTTGACATATCTCGGGACCCTGGTCCCAGGTCTTTGGAAGGCTTACAGTCGGGCGCACGTAACTTGGCAAGGTTTTGGCGTAGCGGGAGTTAGTTAGCTCAAGTAGACTTGGTGCAACAAGAAAATGGTCATTTCTATTGTTTGTCATTCATCTGCCTAGCCTTTTCACAACTATGATGGGGTCGGCTTCCAATCTAACCGGATGCAGCTGAATACCAGTATGTTACATGGAGCGACTGCCTATCTGACCTCCACAACCCAGTTACTGGGTAATACGATACCGCTTTCGGGCTTCTGACTACCCGTAACGACTGTCAAAGATCTACGAATGACACAGCCGGGACCAACGGATTAACGTGCTTACCGAGGCACGGAGGGGTCTCGGTATGTAAAGCTAGTCACGCATCCACAGACCAACCGCGGCAAGCGTAGCTTAACCTGATCGATCGACCTGTGTGGCTGTTATTACTTAGCCACGGGCCCCTCTTCTATGGTTTGTAATTGCCATAGATTATTTTTAAGCATGTCTGTTTACAAGAAAGTTATAGAAAGGCATAACGCATCTAACGACTCTTGCCAAGTTACGTGCCGGCGACTATACGAGGGACCGAAGCCTACTCGCAGAGGCCCGTTAGATGTTTTCAGTTAAATGAGGCACCAAGAGACGATTATCCCCGTTCGCACTATGAAGTGCACCCAAGAACAACCCCCGAAACTATATGAAAAAATATATGAAAACAAAGATATTGGATTATGGGTTTGGGTGGCTAAAGTGAACAAATTAACATCAGATTACTGTTATGAAGTGCATTCCTAAGTTCACTGATTTACACATTGGTCCTCTGGAATTGAATTCTTAACACAGCCCGACAGTAAATATTGCAACATCTGCAAAGCAAATTAAGTAAAATTGAACGCTCTTTGCATACCGTTAAAATACGTGTATTACTGATATTTGCCGCTGGTTTTTGCATAATATTTGATAAAGTCATGATAACTTATCTTTGATAAGTAGGTTACGCATTTGTTCACCGAAAAATTGGGTAAAAAAAAATTGTCAGAAAATGCATTTTCATAATATTTCTTATCAAGACATTATGAACAATTTTAATAGCGCCAGGTAGAAGAGATAAGATACTATTGTTTCTTAATGAATGCAAATGATTATTATGAATGAATTTTCTTAAGGGATACCAGAATGGCGTTTAGTATTTTCTATGTTATCTCAGTACATAGTACACTTTGATAAGTGCTGTAATCTTCCTTAGCATCTCATTTTGAACCAGTAACCTACATAAATAGAAAATTATCGGTATCGCGATTTTAGACAAAACTGATAGTAGTGATAACTGTAGCGTTTGCTTGACCGAATTTAACAGATATAATGCTATGTATATTTCTTCGGGTCGACATACGAACGGTATCAATGATACTTCAAAGAAACGGTCTCATTCAAAGTTGCTCATGCAAGTTGTACGCTACAGTATCCAAACACAACACTAGCAAGTACTTAAAACCTAAGACCTGAATCAAAAACAGACTTCAGCATTTAGAAAGGCGTCTTAAAAGGTGAAAGTCATGCTTTCATGCTTCGCAAAAAACTCGCATCTCGTCGCGGCCTTGCCAAGGTGAGTGCAAGGGGGACATAACGGTGCGCTGCGCGAGCGCTCCGGCCCCCGCGCACCAACAAACATTAATTTTCATACACCATTACCGACTTTGGCATCCAACGAACGTTCCCACACTATCCCCCGTGCGTGCCACACAATATAAACAGCAATGTACACGATCAAACCACGTGCCTCGTCGGAAATGAATATGGTTTTTGATACACTTCCTTTAAATACTGCTGTACTTAATGACCGTCTAATATGGTGTTCTGTCCCATAAAGTATGGTTCAAATTTCATACACGTCTACCATCGCTTATGGGAAAGCTAGGTAACGGTTGCTAGCCTTATTTAGGTAAGAGACTGTTAGGCATTCGCTCTGCTATTTGTAAACAAAGGTGTAAGTCTGCAAGAGTAATTTTCTCCAACTAATGTGGTATTTCATAAGTATTGTCATCACGTAATAAAATCTGGGTTGTAATCTTATTGTTTTAAAGTAGGGTAACTGCGTTGGCGATTTTTAAGGACGTTCTCTCGTTTTGACAGCTCAATTAAACAACTGAAGCGTATATGATGGCCAAATTCATAGAGCTTACAAGGACATTCCTATTATGTATTGCAAATTTATACAGCATGAATATGTGTTGTAATTTTTGACATAAAATTCTACATACCATCTCTTATTAAACTATGTACCTATGTCGTAAAGTAGTCTTAGAACCACTTTTCTGCGAAATAGCTAACCGTAAGTTTTCGTACATAATGAACTACTTGGCATTCAAAACGCATACTTGAGCTGCAGTCGCGGCTACACAAATGTCCCCCCTCTCTAAGAAATAATTCAGCGGAGGGACCTGTCCTAATTAAAAAGGGAGACTTACGATTTGACTGATCTCCGTGATAGGAATTGGTGTGATAGTTTTATCCGAACTGTGGGGGAGCGATGAGGCGCTGGGAGTTGGCGATACTCCTGGGGAGGAAGGGCCATTCCCGACGCTCTCCTTAGAAGTGCGGTTGGGAGACAGCCTCGCTGGAAAGCTGAGGGTCTTCGTCCACTGCGATAAGCTACGCACCATCTTGACTGTTCATAAGCACAACACTCGTTCACTGAACTCTTTGTGACGAGCGACACGCGCGCTCGCTAATACGGTCCGCGGACGAATGAAGAATCGAAGAGGGCAACAAAACGTACAGCCTGTGCAAGTTGCGACTTGACCGACTGGAGGGGAGCGCGTGTGGGGTGGTGCCGTGGTGATGTGTGCGTCGATGCAGTTCGGAGTCCGGCCACCTATAGGTTTTGGGTTGGATTTTCTTTTGTTTATCGGATCGCTTCGGCTACCTCGTGGAGCAAAAAAGTTTCGAACGGTCATCTTTGAGTTGTAATGAATTGGCAGTTAATTTACAGTTTGTTGTGTTGATTTAGTTCGTTATAAATCCGATTAGTCACCAACCTGTTTTATAGGAGAGGCACAAAGTAGGTTTTTTTGTTGAATGGAATATCTATTTTTATTAAGTACCCTTTCACTTTTATAACTGACTTGAACCATCCTTGTATATACAAGAGAAAAAGGTCAACGATAAAAACGAGCTTTTATGATAAAACCATTATCAAAAAGGCCATTAGTTCTATTCAAAAGCGCATTTCAACGCAGACTTCAAACCCATATACCTACCTCACACATTCATTTGAATTAGCAACGCCCTATAAACGCAGAAAATAACTGCACGTAACGAGGGTGGCACCCTCCTCTCTTTTCAAAAACTCCAAGATATGTGCGAGCGCAAATATAGACTGGTTTTAAATGCGACTTAATACGTATCGTTCGGAGTATGCGATAAATTTTTCATGTAACCAAGAATAGAAAAAAGAAAGAAAGCTTTTTATTTGCCATATTCTTGAGGAAGGTTAAGGGCAAGTTAAAGGCTATTTAACATCACGCTATGACCCTTAGAAGCCGAGAAAAATGAAAAAAGTCAGAAAAAACGGTAAGCGAAAACGAACTAATAGTGCGGGCGAGCGATTAGATGCTAACTACTACAAGTAGTCTAGCCTTTTTCTTGACAAAAACTATTCAAACTTGAGAAAAAACCGTTTCCATTAACTTCGTATTCAGACAATCAAAGCACTTCTTCGTAATCTAATATATTAGCTACTCCACAAACCATAACTCGACCAAGTTTTTATAAACTGCGTCTCGGATGGGTGGTTCAAAAGCTCCATTAAAAAAACTTGGAACTTATGGTTCGTGATAAACAGGAGGGTGCATAAGATGCGAATCGATACAATGGGTGCGCAGGATTGCGTGTCGCAACTTCCTGAAGCCACGTGCGCGCGCAGCTGACGCCCGCAGCGCATGCGCGCTGAGTGTTTTTAATTTGAGGGGTCCGAAGGAAACTGTGAGTGGAATAGTAAGGAACCTTTTGTTTTTACATTCTTTGGAACCGACACTTGGGAGAAAGATGTCTTCGGAAGTTTTTAAACTCTTTGTTTTGTATTCCATTGAGTTTTCTTGCCAAAATAATTGTATCTTTTCAAATATACACTCGGAAATAACTTAGTTATAAGTATTCGTTACTAAGTTTCACAATTGAAGGGGTAAGTGGACAAAGGTGTTAACTAACAAAAAATTCAAATTGAGATATGAGCGTTAGAAAATTTTAAATCTTAAAATCAAGGTGGTTATACATTTTAAATGTTTTATCTAAATCTGAAGTGTCAATCCTTTTTAAAAATTAAATGTTTTGAGCCCACCAGACGATTTATCGTCACTTATAACCTATGTTCATGCAAGAAACTCGATTTTTTCAGTTTTGTCAGATAACACCTTTGTCCACTTACCCCTTCAATTATTAACTTCTTATAATCAACTGACATAGTCTTGTTATCATAGTTTTGTGTAATCATATCACTGATTACATTATTGAGCTATAAATAAATGAATATCCAATCAGTTTACATCCCTGACAAGCTAAGCTCCTTGTTTATTTTACAACGCAGAGCATAAAGATTGTCTTGAGCAAAAAAGGGGTCATTAATGCCCCTCGTTATGAGTACGGGGGTTTCATCAGCCCCTGGACCACCCCTACCCTACTATCCTATTGTTCTCAGATAGGGTTGGTAGTTCTTACTTTGAGGGTACTCAGATACTTGATGTTGGCACGGTTCGATCTAAGAGCAGTTAGAGTACTTTGTTGATTGTAGTTTGGGCCTGTTTTGTTTGAGATAAAAATGTAAGCATCATTAAGGCAGCTTATGGAAGTGTATTGTTCGTTAGGGGTTTCCAAATAGAACACATTACAAACATTGATAAATAGTTGTGTTATGTTAATGTTACCTGAAAATTGTAATCACATGAACCCAGATTCTGAAAAATTTCGTAATTTTCTGAACTTAGAAATTATTTGAAGCATTGCGGTTGACGAAGACCTGGATGAGACTCGCGCAGACCAGGGAAGCATGGCACAAAAAAGAGGAGGCCTACTCAGAAGTGGATGGGAGAAGACTGCCTATGATGAAGATGAGTGCGAATAATTCAAAAGTTGACTTAAAGTGGATATATGTATATTTAGAAAAACCCGAATGACGGCATATTTAATACCCCCAACGTCTCTGTTCAAATTGATACTCAAGGTGACAACAATAAATGCTTTAGAATTTAAAAAGCATACCATACAATTGTGATCATAATGAGTCATAGAATGTGTATAATAGACATTGACAGTAGGTAATAGCCAATAGGCAAAAGAGTTTGCGTTATAGACAATTGTTCTGAGTACCGGATACGGCGGTACGTGTCTCGAAATACAACTAATGAATTGCGCAAATCAAAACAAAATCAAATGACATTTATTTCCTTTTTACCATTTTATAGTCGTCTGTAGGCTTTTAAAATGATTATTTATTACTCTTCCTGATTCTGGCTTGGGAACCTAAAAAAAAACATGGGTGTAGGAGCACGTCCTAAGTTAACTGTACTACCTAGGTAATAAACAATTTTTTTCTTCTAAGGGCTACAGATATGGAAAATTGGCAATTATTTGTACTTAATTGTTAAGATTGCGAATTTTCCATACCACAGTTTTTACCAAAAATTACACTAAAGATAGAGAATATAAAGGGTTTAAACCAGAACCGCCTGTGACCTAACCCTAATTTACAACACCTAATTTTAATGCCACACGTAATTTTGAGTATTAAAAATAAACGTTACCAATAAACAATGTTTTCATAACAACTAAAAAACGCATTATTGAATACGGCTTCAATTGTTTTGATATTTCATTGCTCCTTGAAAAAACAAGTGAAAACGTCAAAATAATTAATTTAGGTAGCAGAACAAACGAATGCTGGATTTTTTTAAACTTAACATAATGGCTTGAAAAAGCAGTTTCTACTGCTTTCTTACCTCGCAAGGGATTAAAGTTAACGGGCAATAATTAATATGCACACATGTTTTGTACATACTACAGACGTTTATTGACGATTTAAATCAATTTGCCCAGTAAAAAAGTAACTATAAATAAAAACTTAATCTCAAGTTAAAACAAAGACGTGTAAAATGTCAAAGTGATTTATCCACGCTTTCGTGAAAAATATGGTGACTATACTTTCAGGATTTTGTCTTAAGGACTAATCACACTTATTCAGCTCTGTTCAGCTTTTGTCCATTGAAAACAACAATTTTGTATGAAGTCCGTTCAGCTTTCCGCGGCTGAACGGATGCGTACGCATCTCATACAAAATCGTGATTAGTCCCTTATGCAGTTTTTTCGTATATATAAATTAAATACGTTAAATATTTGGTAAGTTCCTTCATTCAAGTAAACGAAAAAGTAAACAAAAAAATAAATGGATTTGTAGTGTATAAAAATTATGTTGTATTTTTGCAATAGGTAAGTAATTATTATAATGTAATCTTTTTATTGTTTGGATTTTAATATATTCTTGGTTTTGTCCGTTATTGATCCACTTTTATGGGTCAACAATAATTGCAAATATTGGTTTAACCCGTAGATATAGGAAAACCAATTGTTTCTGCAAGGTCTTATGAAAATCCTGTTTATCCGCAATTACATTCTTCTTTATCTAACATTTTAGGTATCTGTGTTTCTTAAAGCTTTGAACTAAATGCTTATTAAAAATCTATAGCTCACAGAATAACTAGCTAAAGTGGCAATGGGCCGGCCATAGTAGCCAGAACCGATGACCGTTGGGAAAGACGTGCTCTTGAATGGGGACTGCGAATCGGCAAACGTAAGGTAGGACGCCCTCAGGCTAGGTGGTGGTGGTGGTGATGGTGGCAGCTGGCTGAGAGTTGCAGAAAATCGAGTTGAATGGCGTGCAATTGAAGAGGCCTAGGTATATCCAGCAGTGGACTGAATGATGATTGATGATGGACACAAATACGCAGTAAATATACACACCTGTGAGTTGTGGAAGCTGGGCAACATTGTACCCACGGTTAAAAAGTATGTTGGCCAAATTACAACTCGTAAAGGCTGATTTTTCCAAAGACAGAAAATTTTATCCGAGGAATAATTTTGAATTTATGACTTTTCTTTCATACCGTCAATTATTTAAACGAATAAAAGAAAGATGGGCCCGTGGCTAAATAATAACAGCCGCACAGGTCGATCGATCAGGTTAAGCTACGCTTGCCGCGTTTGGGCTGTGGATGGGTGATCATCTTTACATACCGAGACCCCTCCGTGACTCGAAAATCACGTTAAGCCGTTGGTCTCGGCTGTCATTCGTGGATCTTTGACAGTCGTTACGGGTAGTCAGAAGCCCGAAAGTTTGACAACCAGTCTTACCAAGGGGTATCGTATTACCCAGTAACTGGGTTGTGGAGGTCAGATAGGCAGTTGCTCCATGTAAAACACTGGTATTCAGCTGCATCCGGTTAGACTAGAAGCCGACCCCAACATAGTTGGGAAAAGGCTAGGCAGATGAATTATTTAAACGAATAACAATTATCTGTTGATTGAAATGTCAGGCCTTTAATCACTTAATAAAATTGTAATTAGTATAAGCCTTCATAAGCTGATCCATGTAACGATCCGTGAATTCATGAATCCTCGACCGCTATCATACACGTCCAAGTTCAAGGGTCGAGACCTCATTGATGTAACGTGTACTGAAGTTTTGGGAATAAATCAATATTACTATAGTTTCTACCCAATCAGAAAATATCCCGTTTCCCCCAAAACGCACAGTCACACCACACATTGTTAGGCGAGGGTTCCTTTATTATTAAAAACTAGTAAACGCATGTTCAAAATTAGTTCTCTGTCAATCTGACTAGCTATTCCTGTGCCTCGTAAATTACGTTCTAACACCGTAAAATACTTTGGCAAAAGCGTGTCAAGTTAATTAGTGTGCTCTAAACTCTGTTTAAAGTTTATTTAGAATATTTTGAAGTGATTTAGCCAATAGATGAATGATTGATTAGGTATTCCGTTGTGAACAAACTGAAAATTTTAGTAACGGTTGATTAAAGTGAGCTTCGGTTAGTAATGACAATAATTGGTTGAGTACCTACACGTAAAGTTAAGTGCTTTTGTGGATTAAATAAATTAATAAAAGATTTCTTAAGAGCATCGGATCCTGGGCAGGTAGCTCCAAGATTAACAGGGTATAGATAGTGCAATCCACGAAGACGCGCCCCACTCTTTTTCCTAATGCTTACAGCAGAAGCGTGCAACATTCCGCTAGTGTTTTAGTTTTGTAAATACACACGAATTATTATTAGTGGGTAATTAGTGTGTACCTATGAATTAACTAGCGATAAACACTAACGATTGTGAAGAAGAGTGGGGCGCGTCTTCGTGGATTGCCTATCTATAATCAGCCTATAATGTCCCCAATCCTAGCCCAGGCCTCCTCTTGGTTAGAGGGAGTAGGCCGTAAACCACCACGCGGGCCCAGTGCAGCATCCTAATTGCGTAAAATCGGAATCTGAATCATTATGAAGCAAATTGCTGATCCATTGCTTCATAAGTTCGAAAAGTTTGTCTGCTCAACACGTAAATAACGCAATGAATGTTGTTGAACTGTCAAAACGAAACCGATTCCGATTGATAACGTGTTTCGCAAGTGCCCCGCAGTTTGGAAAATCAACAGACTTTTGCCTAATCTATTGACCGCAGACTAAAAAAAAACAACATTTTTATTTCACATAAATCTATATGGGCAGTTGGGCAGCGGGATTGTCCGAAAGGGTTACCGCTACCCCGGAACACAAAGGTCTAAGGTAACACGGGTGGGTTTTAGTCAGTAAGAGTCTGACACTCCCTTCTGCTCCACCCAGAGCGGGAGGGGTCATTTGATGATTTACAATCCTCAAAAAAAAAAACATGGGCAGTTGAGCACTAAGGTAGCCTACAAGAAACTTCACGGTTATATACGCTTTTAAAATAATTGGCTTGAATGAACTTCAGCATTGCGATTCTGTAACCATCTTACCGTGAAAACTTAGGTGAAGTGAGCTTGGAGTGAGCTGTCAGTGCCATCCTGATGCTAGGGATTGATACTCTTGACAGCTTACTCTAAGCTCACTTCACCTAACTTTTCACGGTGAGATTTTTCCAGAATCGATCGGCAGGTAGTCAACGGTGTCAATACGAAAGTCCGTATCGTCGGATAATCGTTATCAATTACTGTAGTGTATGATTTGCTTGTCACACTCTGCATATTCAGTAAGTATTGCTGACCATATGAAGTAGGGAATTAACTTTAAACGCTCTACTTGTTTGTAAGAGTTCAATCAAACTATGTAGTTATTAGTGTTAAATTAGCTGATAAGTAGAGCTAGGACATAGATCATTTGCAAAGGGGCTTGTGAAATGTTAAATTTTTATTACTATTTTTTTTTTTCAGAAATATTTTCAGTCGTCTATTATTTTGGCTTATAACCTAATCAGCTCAAATACTGCAAACCATTTTTTTTCTGAAACGATTACCTATAAATCGCCATTATTTCAAATTTCCCCTTGAAAAAACTCGCTCTCTGCAGCGCTCCTGCAACTAATTATAAATGAATTCTCTCACCAGCTTAATTTTGCTATTAACGCGATCAATATTAAAACCCAATGATCACATGCGTGACCAAAAATATCATAATACCAACAATGATATCCAAAAACCGATTATGACCGTAATACCCTTATCTCATTCTCTACTAACCTCATTCCATAAACTAAGGGTGAGGACTTATTTCCGGCTAAAACGGCCAGTTTTCAATTAAGGACAATAGACAGTAATCGATTTGGCCCGCAGAATAATCACTCATTAAGGAAGCTACAAAAAAATATCAATTAGGGTGCTGCTTTGGGAATACCACGTGGGTATGTGGTAAGGGTGTAAAGTCGTGGGAATTTTATTCCTGGAAAGTTTTGACATCCTATTTTTTGGAGTTTTGGATATAAAGTGGTAAATATCCTAACCTATACATAATAGCATTCAAGTCTTATGGATGATTTCCACCAAACGGCTCGCATCGCATCTGATCGGAATGGATTTTACAATCTTTAAACGATATTAAATCGTGTACACAGTATTTAAAGTCTATATTACCAAGCCGCGCACAGCAGCTTGACCGCGAGCGTCTTCCGCGACACGCGATCGTAACCGAAGGTATACTGCGACGCGCGATCGTAACCGAAGGTATACTGCGACACGCGATCGTAACCGAAGGTATACTGCGACGCGCGATCGGCTCCGTTCGCCTCTCGTTCTATCCGATCGAATCCTTTCGGCTGTCGTCCACTCTTCTGTGTTTTATAATAATTTTCTTCTTCTTCTAAAGGAATAGCCAACAATCCTAAGTCAACTTCAACCATTTTCAAAAATTAGAACACGTCAACAGGGTAGGAATGAAACTATTTAACTAGGCGCAGAAACGGATACGTTCGCAAGCGAGCGACGCGCGACGGTACGGAGCCGATCGTATTCGTCGACATGCTGCCGGACGCGATCGGCTGTCTCCGCATCCGTTCGTATCTTTTCCGATCCGATGCAATGCAAGCAGTTTGGTGGAAATCATCATTTACTCATACTTATAAGCCTTTTCCCATCTCTGTTTGTGTCCGCTTTCAGTAGATGAACTACTGAAAGCGGACACAAAAGGCCTCATGCGGCTATCAATATTACCTAACAAGATTACGACTATCAAGATAATAGTATTCTACCTCAAAGCATGTATCAATTTAACTATTTACAGGCACTTTTAAATTGTCAAGGAGTCGGTCGTTCCTCCTAAACTTGCACAACTCACAGGTCTACCTACTGCGTATTTATGTCCATCATCAATCATCATCATCAGCTTACAGCAGTCCACTGCTGGACATAGGTCTCTCCAAGCACACCATTCAGATCGGTTCTCGGCGACTCTCATCCAGCTGCTACCAGCCACCCTGCGGTAAAATCGTCGCTCCATCTATTTGGTATTCGGATAATCGGTACAAATAAGACCCTTAAGTGATAGTGCACAATCAAGTAGGTATAAAGTACTTATAATTGGATGTAATACTAGGTAATGAAACTTTGCCTCTTGCAATTATTGCTATATTTAAACCATCGGAATGCGAGTTCAACTCAGATGATTAACTAATTACCAATTCACAAGAAATCTATAGCGAAATGTGCTAATTATAGGCATTCCAGGAAAGGGTTGTGTTTATAGTTTTAATGCCATAACTCCTTTAACTATAAAATATAAATTCCTTCATTTTCTCTCCAACTTTTATTAGATACTAGCGTCTGCCCGCGACTTCGTCCGCGTAAAATTGCAACCTTCCCACCGCGTGGGATCCGATACCAGCCCGAGCTACTACTTTTTTGGCGGTTATTATCGTTGTTTCTGACTTTTTTCATTTTGTTCGGCTCCTAAGGGTAATTGCGTGATGTTAAATAGAATAATGTACCCAAGATTTTCTAATATCTTTTTAAAAGAGTGTCCTTGGAGTTTCAGTTTTTTTTTCAGATTTTTTTTCTTTATATTTTTTTCCGTAAGAACCTTGTACAGAGTATTAGAAAACTACAAAAAAAAAATCAGCCAAATCGGTCAAGCCGTTTTCATGTTATGTCGTGACAACGGAAAACGGGTTTCATTTTTATATATATAGATTGATTGTATGTAGAGCTGAAATTAAGGACCAAGCCGACCAACATTTGAATATCATATTATGTGCACTAACAAATCTACATTTTCAGACAAAAAAATCCAGGATTTCAGGTTGTGGAATTCACTACCGTCCGAAATTAGGGACTGCCAAACTGTTGCAGTTTTTAATTAAGAGTAAAAGAGCACTATCTTTCCACCTCATCATAGTTATGTATGTATTTATTATTTTGATTACGTTATAATCATTATTAAGATCGTAGTGATATTTATTTTAGAAGTATGTATTTTTAATTGTATGTATGTAAGTATATTCTCATAGTATTTGTTTAGTTTTATTAAATGAATTGATTATAATTTTATGTATTTTTTTTTTGTCTCCTTTATTCTTTCACACGCTGTCTACATCTCTCTATTTATTGTCCTATCGCAGGTATGCTGGAAGTGTGTGTACATAAATGGTAAAATAAATAAATAAATATATATCATATTTATTCCTAAAATACCATTTGCCAGTAATTAACAACGCTCACCTACAAGCCATCATAACCGTGACAACAAGCATGTATGAAAGGAATTTCAATTAATTCCGTGCGTTTGTATAGCCTTTGTTTCCTGAGCGGTGAGCCCCACGTGCATCTGCACCCCTCGTAGACCGATAATGGTGTTATTCTATCGAGAATGTTTTATGCGATAGGCAATAATTTTTTTGGAAGCACCTAATAAAATAATATTTCTATGGGAAAAGTAAATAGGGAAGAATTTAGACGATAATTTTAATTGAGAAGCATCCGTGAGAGCTAACTGATACCGATACAACGAAATGTGTAGCTTATGCACAACACTGCATATTAAAAAGCTCAACTTTTGGTAAGACTTAAATTATAGGAATCGAAATGCCGATATCATTAACAACGCATGACAAGTGTCTATCCATAAAATTAATAGCCGAAACTGTATACAAAGTGACGGACCAACTGCCAACCGAAACCACATTGTCGAAATCAATAAATTAGAACCACACAAAAACCCATCGCACTTCCCTGCAAGCGGTTCCTTTAAACTTTAAACCCATTGTAACATCTAATTGCTCTTTAGTCAAAGCCCATATGTGGCACGACCCGAGGCACTAATAAAAACAGTTCAGCAAAATGACCGGTCCCATATGGCGTGGCGTTGAAGAAAACCGGGACATCTTAGGCACATGTGGACAAATAGACGTTTTTTGGCCTATTGTGTTCCAGATTTTTTTGGTGATGGCACACGTGGCGGTGTTAAATTTTTATGTCCCAAATTGTGCTGCCTTTGAAGCAGTGTGTTTTTAATTTGTTAGGGCACATGGATCGAAGAGGATATATTACGTAATATTACGACGACGAAATTAAAACATATTATATCTGGTCCACGAATTGCTTTTCAAGGTGCATTATTTATGGAGACTCCAATTCTACGAATTATTTTGTCGCCTTTTGTCAAGATCTGATTGCAATTGCACTGCAAACATTGAATCAATTCGAAGTTACTAATTTGATAAACAAACAAGAGTCACGTTTTCAATCCGGTTCGGTTGTGATATTGCTAATTTGCTAGCCATTCTAAACCTGAACTATTCAGGCTGTCGACGATTATCCATTCATCAATCGACCGGAGTTCCCTTTGAGCATAATATGAATGCAGCGTAAAGTCATGAATGCTAAACTCAAGGGCTTCAATAAACCTGTGTGTCCCTTCATATCGCGCATCCGTTCATAACACCTGAATATATCAATGAAATATTACATAATAGGAAAAGTCGTGTGCCCACCACACGAGCGTACCGAGAACTGATTATTAACAATCATAATATGACCTCATTGGCGCCATTTTATTTTTGATTGTCCCATCAAACTATCGGACGTGCTCACGCGCCAAACTTTGATACGTGACTGACTTGATTAAGAACTTTTTACTTTGAATTTGTTTGATTCCATTATTTATAACGTAATTGCACACGGTATAAAATCAGAATACATTTATCTTCATGATTAATTAAAATATTGCATGGTGAGCTACTGCTCAGCCAGCGCCTTAGAGTACTCTCTAAGTAAAGTATAAGTAACATGCTCTGTGTCTCTAAGGGCACTGACTTACATACCAACTGGTCATTCTTGACTGGCGTTTCAACCGTTTGATTTTTCATGATAATTTTGCAAAATAAGCCTAGTAACCTTACATAAGATGACCAGAATTGAACAACCCCTTTAAACCGACACCATAACAGACCATTCATTTCAAAATCTTTCAATTAATTACAACTTACTTGGTCATCGACACGACAACTTTGCAAATTTAAACATATTGTGCAATCTTCAAATCCCCCGATCATTCAGTCGCCCCATATCACTCTATCAGTTTTTAGGATCAGTGGACCTTAAAAACTACACCAGAATAAGAATATAAACCAACGGCTCCATTCTCACACAGACATAGCTCTTAAATTAACTACACTTCAAAACAAGGTAGCCACTAGCCAGTTAGCCACTGTTTTCGTCACCTGACCGAGCCTAGTCCTTTTAAGTACAATTCTAGAACAGGTTTGCATCCGGCACAACTGTAGTCTTGTGCAAGACGCTAACAATATTGAATTGATATTTGACTGTCACTCCCACGTCGTTGACGGACAAGACTTTTACGGGACATCAAAGTGATGTTGCAGTAATGATTTGGGCCGATACGTGCTTAAAATTACATTTTGGAAAAGATCCGGGACGAGTTCGGGAAGACCAAAATTAATGAGCACTTGATAATGGTCTTGCAAAGGTTGAAAAAATCGATAAAATATAAGGTACTATTAATATTACTAAAGATATGTGAAGGAAAAATATGTAGCACAGATTAAGTTTTGCAAAAGATCCGGGAGGCACAATGATAAAGTGACAGTAAAATTGGAGTTTAAACTGGGCTTCCAACAAAAGATAAAGTTGATGAAATCGACAAGAAAATAGCAATAGGTATAGTGGAAGATTGCATGCTTTATATCGACAAGTGCAATGTGTAAGTAAGGCACACTTTCTCTTAGCTGACGAAGCAAGTTAAGCAGCTGATTTAATGTTCGGTATAAATAGGTATGTATAGGTATATAGTCAAATATAGTCAAATTATATATAGTCAAATTTCTTTAATAGATTTCAACTTTATCGCTAAAGCATAAAGTTTAAAGTTGATTGGGATGATTTGACAGTTTCGGGTAGCCTGATGTGCTGGCGTCTGTACTTGAAAGAATTAAGCTTTTGATGTCAAAGAGAGCCAATGAATGAAGTGTGATAATTGAAGAAGACGTTAAGGAGTTGAAATTTTTCTATTTACTTTAGTCACCCATCCCCCGAATCCCGTAAATAAACAATAATAATTAAATATCTCGTCTGCTTACATCGCTTCATCAATCATTAAAACTAAAATGACTAACGGCTTAACCGCTTCATCCCATTACGCACTAATTCGAAATTCAAACAAAGAAAGGGCATGGGACTTTTAAATCACGGAATAGTGAGGCGACATTGACGTAACAAAAAAAAATATAAAGGCAGTGACACATTTATTAGACCTGTCATTCGATGGTACTTACCATTGACAGCTCATAAGTTATGAGCCTTAATTTGTGATAAGCTAAATGCGTGTATGTACAGATGGATGCGCTACCGGATTTTAACTTTCACATTTCTAAAAGTATTGTTGGGTTATCGGTTATTTAAATTGGGTCTTTTAGCGTCTTTGTGTCGAAGGTTTTATGGTTACAACACCGTCATGATCCGATATGTTATTTCATCATCATAACGATAAGTCCTTGTCTGACTTAAGGCAAGGAGCTTAAGTTTAGAGTTTTTTGTTGTAAAGCAATAAAACTGGACTAAATTATCTCATAACAACGATTGAGTCACAAACACAAATGTCAATTAAATTTACGATTGGCATAAAATCTAATAGTGCACTGTGTAGCTTAAGAATCTAGTTTCAATGCGACATAACTAGGCGATGTTAGCTCATTCGTAGCAGGTGTTCTTACTATTTAGGTATGAGGACTTGTATATAAACTACCTTCGTATACTAACGAACCAATAAATTCAAAACCCAACAACTCGGCCTCACCAACAAAGAAAACAACACATCCCCTTTTATATTTAGTCACATTTATTGGCTTAACTGAACTAATTACATGCGGTGACAGTGTATTTCGGAACATAAGTCGACTAATTCGTCGGACAGGCGAGACATAATCGTAATCGAGGTAATGCGCCTCACTATGCCATCGACAAGTTATGGCGCCAACATTACTTTTTTATTTTTAAACAGTTGACACTGGCTGAGTTTAAAGCGCATTAAAAATTACTTTGAGATTGTCTTTACTTTTTTCTGGACAATCCAATTTTGTAATATTCGTGGTACAAAGATTATGAAAAACTTACGAGTTATTTTTAATCGATAGATTAGGGTGCTACTAATAAATATCCGTAACGTAATATTCACATATTTTTTCAGATTCAATAAACATAACATCACGCCTTTTTTTTTTGTGGATTCGAAATCATCAAATGACCCCTCCCGCTCAGAGTGGAGCAGGAGAAAGTGTCAGACTCTTACTGACTAAAACCCACCCGTGTTCCTTCCTTAGCCCTTTATGTTCCTGGGCAGCGGTAACCCTTTCGAACAATACCTCTCGCCTGTAATTTTCAATAGGTAAGGCAGAGGTGTAGGTAGTACATATAGAACGTCCTCATTTTGGCAATTATGTTAAAATCCCATATACAAAATTGGAGATAGCCATCAACCGGGTATAAATCCACACTTCGGGGTCTGAGCTTTTACTAAGAAATTCCTGATGGAAAAAGCTAATAATACTTTGGGGTGTGAAAAAAATAATCGATTATACAAAAATCGTTTTTATTCCCATAAAATTCGATTTTAATGTGAAAAAATCGATTTTAATGGGAAAAAAATCGATTTTTTGTATAATCAATTATTTTTTCACATCCCTAATACCTTGCCCGGCCTAGGAATCGAACCCGGAAAAGGACCCGAACGCTATTCCTGAGCATAAGAATGCTTAGCAGCTGGCGACCACTGAACCAACGTGGCAGTCAGATTCTAGTACCTAAATGCTCCACTTAATTTTACTAAACTCGTTTAAAGTTTTGTTGCCAAGCAGAATGTTAATGAAGGTCAATTTAATCGAGTCATACGTGGTACTACATCGCCTCGGGGTACCTGATGAGCTGCCCATATACAATAACAGGAAATGCCTTAAATTGCAAGACCGCCAGTCTGAGCTAATTTAAGAATTGATGTGGAAATAATATTGTTCAGACTGTACTGTACCGACATTTTTCTTACAAATTAATGCTGTATAAAATTCATTTATTTTATTACTAGCTGCGCCCCGCGGTTTCACCCGCGTAAGTTTTGATCCCGTGGGAATATCGGGATAAAAAGTATCCTATGTGCTATTCTGATGTATAAACTATATTACTGTAAAGTTTTATCAAAATCCGTTCAGTAGTTTTTGCGTGAAAGAGTAACAAACATCCATCAATCAATCCTCACAAACTTTCGCATTTATAATATTAGTGGGATAGTAGGATAATTGGTTTTTATCTAACAGACTTAAAATAATAATAATATGTACAAGTATATAAAAAGAAGGGGAAATAATCAAAGGACATCAAAAAATTCGTCCTCTTCGGGCGAATGTATGCTGTATAATAAATACCAATACGGGTAAGTACTGGGTCCGCGTTGTGGATTATGGCACATTCCCTCTCACCTGGAGCAGGCCTGTGTACCCGCAAGTGGGAAAATTATAGGCTAATTATTATCATTATTTTTTTTTTTTATTATTAAGAGGAACAGCAAACAGTTACATGATGAAAACTTAAAACTAGTATAACAATAGGTATTTGCATTTTTTATACTCATGCATAAAGGAAGGTACTCCAAAAGTGACTGAGATACGTAAGTAAAACGTAGCAATTAAACCCTAGGGATCCAACCATAATAGTAGAATTTACAAAATTGGTTTCAAAGTACTCTGTCGTTTGGGACAAATCTTTTACCAATTACAACGCAGTTCCCGCCGAGATACCTAAGGGGTTTTTAGAAAATATATAAGTCCGAATACCTAAACAGATTCTGCCTGAATCATACTTACTTCTATAATGATTTGGCTGCACAAATTCGGTCGCACTTCCCCCACATTTACGTCGCACAATGTTTTTACATAAGCTCAAAGCCCAAAACGGATATATGGATACATAATCAATCGGTCCACCTCATTTGTGAACTTTCTCTACCGACAATTCATAATAGTAATTAAATTAATCTTTAATGTTACAATTACAACCGGCAACCAGCTAATTAAATTACAGTTAAAGTAACCGGAAGATGCGGTTAGATCAAGAGCCAATATCCGGTCGATATATGAATGAACGGTCGTTAATAGTACCAGTTTATGTGGAAGTGGCATAATATGTAGTTCAATAAACTGCGGGTAGATGAAGTAACTTCAGCAGCTGTGGTCCTTGGGTAATTCATTTTACGCCTCTCAATCCTACTCTAATAGCAGAAAGGGTGATAAAAGCTTACAAGCTATTATGTAACTTAATTGTCTATTTGACTCTTTATTTGACTTTCATCTGCCTAGTCTTTGCCCAATTATGTTGGGGACGGCTTCCAGTCTAACCGGATGCAGCTGAATACCAGTATTTTACGTGGAGCGACTGCCTATCTGACCTCCATAAGCCAGTTACTGGGTTGTCAGACTTTCGGGCTTCTGACTACCCGTAACGACTGTCAAAGATCCACGAATAACAGCCGGGACTAGACTCTTTATTTGACTTTATGGTTGCGAAAACCTACAATGTTTTCAAGTATTACAAAATCAATAGTCATTTATTCAAACTAGGCTCAGAATCAGCACTTTTTAAACGTCAATCTATACTTATAATAAATCTGTAGAGAGGTCAATTCTGTACATGAAATATATTTCCAAAATAACTATCAGCGGGTGATTAGTGATCGTTACTGACGCCAAAAATGCAATCAGTAAAATTTTTGTCTGTCTGTCTGTCTGTCTGTCTGTCTGTATGTTCGTTATAGAAACAAAAACCACTCGACGGATGTCAACGAAACTTGGTACAATTGTTCTTCATACTCTTGGGCAGGTAACTCCCTTTCAGCTTACTCCACCTTTTATACTTACCATCCCCACCACCATCTCCACCTTGTATACTTTTCATCACGCTACGATTAATAGGAGCAGAGCAGTGAAGGGAAATGTTGGGAAAACAGGATTTCTTTTTAGGTGAAGTAGTAATAGGTTAGTAGTAGTTATTAGTAGTAGGTAAGTTTTGGTTAATTTATGTTCAGTTTTTTTTAATATTAAGTAGGTAAAAGCGTAGGTACTTTTATTAATTATAGGTATAGGCATTATTAATTATAGTAGTTATAGGTATTTAGTTTTAAGTGAAGTAGGTTTTATTATATATTATTTTATATATTAGACGTAGTTATATATTTTTAGTTATTCAAGCCCCAAGCGGACGCCGGCGTCCGCCCGCTATTGTCTTGAAAAACGCGTTGAATGAGAAATACGCGTTCTCAAGAATCGGCAGAAGAAAGAGCACATCGGTTAAACTCTATGAGAGTTAGTGCCTCAATTTCCGGAAGTTATTATTCCACGCGGACGAAGTCGCTGGCAAAAGCTAGTATTACATAAGACAGTCGAAACACCCGCCCATCACCACTTCCTAGTGCTTTACCTGGGAAGAAAAAGAGGTGGCGAAAAACTTTTACAGCAACTCCCCAACATGTCAAGATACAATCCAAGATAATGAAGATTGAATTATAAAACGAAGCAAAAAGTGAAGCAGCAGTAATGAACTTGGTACAAAAATAGCCCAAGACAAAATTTCTGTAGAAAAATGCCTGTTATGGAAGAATACAAACAAACCAGACTTTAGAATTAGGCAATAAACACCTAAACGAAGGAAATTAATGTATAAACTGTTGACAATTTAAAGGGTGTGCGTCGTCATACTGTCTGAAGGGAGTTAAGTAGTAAAAGTTGGACCAATCTCGAACACCAACCGTGGAAGGGTAATAAAAGGGATATTTTTGGCGCGACCATTTTGGATTGTTTCGTTAACGACGACGACGCCGACGCTGACGTCAAGTTGTATGAAATCTTTTGGGTTAGTGCTGTAAACTTGATGTAAAAGAGGTTGATTGTTCGATATTGAATGTGCTCTCCAATTTTATCATAGTTTCGGCATAGGCATACGTTATATGTATTCCATCCATACATGGATATATCAAAGAGATCTTCGAAAGTTATATCTGCTACACAGGAATACCACAAAAGTTCCGAAATCCGTCACAATGTTAATACAATACGTAATCCTGCCAACAATTCGTTCGAAGCTGGAAATATCGCCAGAACTTCAACAAAGGGACTCCCGCGCAGGCTGCAACAATGGCGGCGACAGATGCGTGCGCAGCACAATGCGAACTGTCAACTATCAGCTGTGCACCGCCATCTTTGATTTGCTGGTTATTATATTGAAAGTGGACACCTATGTGGGGTTTTGAATTTTATTGTCAACTAAAAGCAGGAATAATGGTATAAAAGGGTATCACAATAATCGAGCCAGAATAAATAAGAGAGACTTGAACTGCTAACGGTTTTGATAATAGGTTCTTTTTCCGGGTCCGGTAAAAAGAACAATAGAATTTTCTGAAGATAAAACTCAATCATCTCAGAGTTGGAAATATGTTAGTACAAAATACCAATGTATTAGAACCTTGCTCTGATCTTTAAAGTAGGGGAAGTATGGAGGAATGTATGCTCTTAGGTACCGACTCTATTAAAATTCAAAACACATCAAAACATCAAACGTATTAACAAAACCATAACCTCACCTATTGTCAACAACTAAATAATACGGCATTTTATCTCAGACTAATCTCTGGCCCAATTAAGTTCCATTTGTGTAACCCGGGGTGGTCCAAAAAAGGGAATAAGTCTGGAATATTTTGTTGTTCCGTGGCACCGTACGACCTCCGTCAATTAGAATATGTCAGTTACCTACTGTATTATGTCACGGAGGTCGGCCCTCCCAAAAATGCTATTGAGTTAGACCCTTTTAAAGACGATTGAATAATTGAAATAAAGTTCAGAAATAGCTTTATGAACATAATGGCGAAATAAAGTTAAAATGTGACGAACCTCATTTACTCCATCCACATTTTAGATCTAATCCAATGCAGGTAAAAATACTCATTTTTTCATATATCCAATCCCTACACCTCAACCGTTATGGGATATTTTTAAAACCTGAATACCTACTGAAGATAATTTGTGATTCCCGTCAAAGGATGAAGAAGAATTTGTTTAAGAAATGCCGAGTTCTCGCTGACATCACTTCTCGAAGACACATGAGTAAACACCGAACATCGACCAATAGTAAATCTGCCTCAAGATTTAATAAACCTACTTGATTATGCAGTTACAAAAAAAAATACAGAGCTTCAAATCCCAAGTCTATACCGTGAACTTGCGTATACGCCTGTGTCATATGACGTACGGCTCTGCGCGGGCGCATTCCACACATAAAACAGCCTCGCGCCTCGATGCGTCTATTGTCCAATATACGCTCGTCTTTTTACTAATAGCTACACATTGGAACGGTCACAGTATTGTGGTCAAAGTTAAATTGATGTCATGGCATACCATAAAGATTTTAATGTCTCATTACGAAATAAATAAGGAACTATTGAACCGATCTTTGCTTGAGACTGATAATTTAGAGATGTTCCAATTTCACACAATAATAAATTGAAAATTCTAAATTAGGAGATCCATTTTGCTTTATTGGAGGTTGAATTTGACTCACTACCAAATCAACACAACACTAAAAGGTCAATCAAACCCATCCCTACAGAAATATATAGCAAAACCTACTTCTCTTCATATCTCCCCAGTCCGCACAAAAACTCTTCATTCACATAAACAATTTCCGACCTTTACCCACAAGAAGATCACAATCAAATACCGGATCAGAATATCGTTATTTTTTTTTCCTTGGCACGCAGACCTTGTTTACATTAGAAATATTTGTATCGTGTGTCTCTACACCCAAACTTATTTGAATTAATGGAATCTGTCGGCTCCTTTTAAATACGAATTTAACGGATAAAAGGTGGAGTAAGCTGAAAGGGAGTTACCTTCCAACGTTGTTGAAATGGATTTGAGGATAATGTTATGAGTGATACTGTACAATAAATGAATATTGATTTTATTAGACTAGAAACCGATGAAAGCAAACTAAGAAAATAAACAAAGATCCTGATAGAAACGGATTTTGTAATGCTTCCATATTCTGAGGGGTTTCAGTCAAAGCAGTTTGTGTTAACGTTAAAATATTTGTGAAGACGGTTTGCGCATCTAAGATATATATGCACGTAAAGAAGGACCTAAAGTATCCCGTCAATGAACTCCTTAAAAATAACGCTATCTGGTAGTCTACTATCTAGTCCTAGATTGCCTCTGACTACGAATATTGTCAGCTGGCATTTGAACCATTGTAAAAGAATACCATATTTTTTTTCCTGTAGTACCTACATTTTTTTTTTTGTAGATAAGCAGTCATGTAAACGAAAAGTAAACATTGTTTATTTACATTTACATAAAAGATAAAATATCGTATGATCATTATATTGTGTCATACATAAAGTTAACCGACAGTAATATTTTTTGTTTACTTACAGAAATTGTTTATCTAGTTAACGATGACTCATTTAACGGTCAGTTATAAATAAAAATTGCTTAATGTTTAGACTTCGGTCATTAGTGCAAATACTTAGTGAAAATAATGATGTTTTTAAAATAAAAAATCCACAGATTACAAGAATTTGTATTGTATCTCACATTAACGATGTTACTATAAAATATACTTTGATAAATCTAAGGAGTTTTATCTAGAGTGAGATTAAAATTCAGAATAGATGAGCCATTTCTGACAAAGCGAACCTAAAATTGGAAAGCTACATTTACATCAACGAGAATAACAAATCAAGGTATGCAATAATCACGATCATGTCCATGAATGCTATCTTTAATGTAATGATGGGGTTGATGGCGCTTATCTTGCCTTTATTAATAACAGTGCGAAATGATATCAAAACAGCATTCATATCAAGCCTCGTTTTCGTAGGGGTGCTCCAATTCTTGCGGATTGCTATTCTTTCGTCCATGTTAATGCACCGGTGGGCCTCGACACTTTCAAAGCATTTCGTATTATTTTCTTCAACGACTTTCAATAGAAGCTTTTCAGTGGTTTAAGTCAATTTCGTACATTGACTTTTCCATCATAGTTGTCACTGGTAGAATGTCAGTTTATATGGCCCTCAGATCATGCATTCGTTCCGGTTAGAAGTTCAACACTTCAGTGTTTTAGATGACTTCACAAGTAAGATCAATCGATATCATGTCAAATTAGACCAATCAATCGTATTATATCTTTGTTTTAATGCCACCTAATACCATTTCCCCGTCACCATAACCCCATAACGTATTCAAAAGGTCAATGAATACCGGTACAAAATGATTCCGTCTGTCCGTTACCGCGAACTGGTCTCAAAATCAGCTGTTCCGCTCTTTGCCGCTCCCATACACAAGTTCCACCGGTTTTGCTATATTGTTGATCAAGCAACATTTTGAACTTGAAGTAGAACGTAACGTATTTTTAAGAATGGGTACTTTTTTTATTAGGGTACACCGGATATCTAGGGTACACCAACAGCTTCTATCCATACTAATATTATAAATGCGAAAGTCTCTGTTTGTCTGTCTGTTACCTCTTCACGCTTAAACCGCTGAACCGATTTAGATGAAATTTGGTATAGAGATATTTAGAGTCCCGATAAAGAACATAGTATACTTTTCATCCCGATATTCCTAAGGGAGCGACACTTATGCGCGTGAAACCGCAGGGCGCTGCTAGTATATATCTTAAGTAAGTACTTATAGGTCACAATAGCCTCGGACTTACACAGTCGCCAATTTATTTTAAGCTTACCAGCAATCTCAGAAATAGGTGAATACACACAATAATAATAAAACTAAAGGCTAGAATTAAAAAATTAACGAACAATCTTGCAATTTTGAGGGGCCCGTGGGTAAATGAAGGACTCATGGCTTAATAATAACAGCCGCACAGGTCGATCGATCAGGTTAAGCTACGGTTGGCGCGGTTGGTCTGTGGATGGGTTGACCATCTTGACATACCGAGAACCCTCCGTGCCTCGGAAAGCACGTTAAACCGTTGGCCCCGGCTGTCATTCGTGGATCTTTGGCAGTCGTTACGGTTAGTCAGAAGCCCGAAAGACTGATAACCAGTTTTACCAAGGGATATCGTAATACCCAGTAGGTCGTGGAGGTCAGATAGGCAGTCGCTCCATGTAAAATACTGGTATTTAGCTGCATCCGGTTAGACTGGAAGCCGACCCCAACATAGTCGTTGAAAAGGCTAGGCAAAACAATATAAATAGAAATAAAAACGAGAACATCATGAAAAGTATTGCCGCTTTCATTAACCTTTTGACCGCCACGGTCGTGTTGGGCACGTTTTCATTTGTCGTCTATACACGACCGTGGCGGTCAAAGGGTTAAGGACACGTTGTCAACTGAAACTAAAGAAATTCGATTGATCTTGGAAATGTTAGATACTACGAATTTGTAGAATTCGTATTTTACTGTTACCAAAAGTCATTCCTTTGAACTTTATAAGAGAACTCTTGTTTTCTTAAAATATTGTTTTCTAGCTGTTGCCTGAGCTTCATCTGCGATCCAGGATGAAAAATAAACTGTCCTTCTACAGGTCATGGTCTATCTATGTGCCCATTTTCATCCAAATCCATTAATGTTCGGTTCCTATAAACAAAACGAATCGTTTTGCTTACCAATGGTAGTATTTTTTATTGCCAAACTGGGCATATAAATAGATTCGTAAGCTAATTTTATCTGTGATAGCTACTTCCATATGAGAGGGTCTAATATGCAAAGCTATAAGATGTTTGCTTCATTATTGGCAAAGATACAAGAGTCTTGATTTTAACCATTGGAATCGGCGGAATCATTAGCCGTTTTAGCGTGAAAGCGTAACAAACAAACAAACTCACTTTTGTATTTATCATATTAATTAAGATTAGCATTGCAATGACCATTGAGTAGTTCTACTGTGATAAATGATTCAGCAGTCTTCAAAATCAGCAATCCTACAGAGATTTTTTCTGCTATTTTACATATAGAGCTAGACCTGTCTATTTTCAGGAATAGCCTGCATGAAAATATGTATTATGTTCTCTTTTTTCTCTGTGTTCTTTCCTTGTATTACGTCTACAACAGCTAGAATATGTTGCAATAATTTCCTGCAGCTATTTCAGTGTGTTTACTTCTTTTTCGTCAACGAAAGCTCTTCGTTTGATATTTTTAAATCAAACCCACTAATACCGGCTATTTAGTAATTTAGCCGTTAATCACGAGCTCACGACACTCCTACGCACTTTCAAATATCAATGTAGACCTCACCGGCACCGGCCCCTTTGTAGGGTAAAAGCGACAATAACCGGCACTATATTTTAACGCGGCATCTTTATGACTCATTACGGGAACATCCAAATGTATGTGCAAACATCGACTTTTAACATCGTAAATACTATGTTTTATTGGTGCCTATAAAAATGTTGATGGATGAACAAATGGGTCGGTTTTATTTCATACATATGTATGTATGTACTTGTTGCATGTTGCGTTGGAATGTGCTGATGTTTTGTTAGGCGTTGGTAAAGATAACGGATGGATTGTAAACTATAGCACCTAGATACAATGTAGATACTAGGTATAAGTTATTAGTAAAATAAATGGTGGATTAATGGTGGCTTTTTAATGTTAGTGATAAGTTAACTGAGTATTTATATGGTATATCACGTATAAGATAAGATAAGATAATATTTATTTGCTATATAGGTTTCATTAGACACTCAAAAGTGAATATCGTAAAATAATCTTAATTTGACGGCACGGTTGGCGCTGCGTATCGCGGGTTCGATTCCTGCACGGAACAAATATTTGTATGACCTACAAGTAGTTGTTCCGGGTCTGGCTGTTTGTGTATGTGAGTTTAATGTTTGTAAACGCACCCACAATACAGGAGAAATTACTAGTGTGGGGCGTTTAAATAAAAAAGATGAAATATGAAGAATGAAGAAATTATAACTTGGCAATATTATTACACGAAAAAATATGTATTATAAATAAATACATAAACAAAAAATGTGTACTATCATCATTGCAATAAATCAACCTTAATGTTCACACTCTGTGTCACACATTTCTCAGTAATCCCGTATCCATGTGTGGCCAATTCGTTTTAAAAGCAAAAATATTGCTGGTAAAATCAAAATTACCGTCAAACACCATAATTTACGTGTTGTCAACATTCGATTGATTCTTTACTCGCATTACCGATGCCGACTGACTGATAACTGGTGTAGCCACCTTAATATTTATCACCCTTATGTCTCAAGATATAAAGTCCATATTAAATGTATTATTTAATTTGTAATCTTCAACTACGGTGTTCTACCATTAACCTGTAAATCGTTGCTTGACACCTTATTACTACACCTCATTTCAACGCAAATGAGACTCATCCTTGTTACAAATATCACAACGACGAAATTCCCTAAACATACCATAATAAATCAGCCAACCAATTTTAGACTCTCCCGCAATAGAAATAAAGTTCAAAATTATTTACCAGTATTTTCCCTTCAAAATCAAGGGTGGTATTATGTCGTGTCTTTAAGACCGCCGTATCAGCAGGGAGGCATGCGGCACGATTGAGATATTTCCACTAAATCCAATAGATAGTATGTTTGTTTGTTTGCGCCGATATAATGGGATGGGAGGTCCTCAGGTTCTCAGTAATGAAGACTGTCGGCAGAAAGGTGTTCAGATAATAAAAGGATGCGACAGGATTTTGTTTGGATGGTGACTAATTTCAATAAAACATGCAGCCCCGTATAATCATACGGTTTCTCGGTCTTGTATTGTTGAATGCTATACAGTAAAGAGACAATACAAGACCCATTTAAGGAATGAAATGTGTCTTACTACTGTATGTATGAATCGTAAACTATATAACTAATAGGTGCCCTCAGCTTTTTCGGACATATTATGCGTTCACCTAAACATGACCTGGGGGCCTACCACCACCTCTTAAAGCAATATTATTTTAATCTTACTTCAGTGTGGGAAAGAGATGGAGCTGCATGTCCTGTATTGCCCCATCTCTTTCCCACACTGAAGTAAGATTAAAATAATACTGCTATAAGAGGTGGTGGTAGCCCCCCTGGAAAGGCTTATAATACTGGATTGGGTGGAAGACCAGGCAGAGCACCGACAAGATGGTCAGACGCGATCAAGAAGGCTGTTGGAGACAGCATCTACCGTGCGGTCATCACTGCAGAAGACCGCATAACTTGGAGACGCGTCGTATGTGGTCGCGATCCTCAGCAAAAAGAAAACGACGGAAAAAGAAGAAGATAAGTACTTACCTAATAGCTACGAATAAGTAATAAGCCTAATAGGTAGTCTTAGGTAGAGTAATCACACCATACAAAGTCGGTAGATGTGGTTAATATGTTTATTTGTTTGTTTGAACGCACTGATCTACCTCTACAGAACTACCGGTCGATGAATGAAAGAATGAATTAATTCCACCGATCCCAGCGCGTTAAATCAGACTCGATTAATCGAATGAACCCCAAGATTCGCACTAGCGACCATTGCATATCAAGGAATAGATCGGTGGGAGTTTCAAATTCAGCGTCAACCACGTGTTGTGCACATGGAATCGAGTGGAAACACCTAGCCTAATTCTGAAGGACTATAGGCTATATAACATAACGCTATTACCCTTAGGAGCCTAGAAAAAAGAAAACAGTCAGAAAGAATGCTAAACGAAAACGAAGTAGGTAATATCGTAAGCGGACGATGCGATGCGGGGTGCGTCGGGGGAAGAAAAAATTGCACGCGGACGAAGTCGCGAGCAGAAGTTAGTGAACGATAAAGTTACAAATTTCTTCGGTGGGCATACTTATAAACCTTTATTTACCTCATACCACAGGCACTGGTTAATAGAATGCACAGTCTTAAATAAAGAAACTCTGAGAAAGAAGGGTCTTGAGTTACAGATCACCAGCACCCTAATTGCGAACCACACTATCGATCTCAATTTGAATCATTTTGAAGCATATTGCTAATCCATTGCTTCATATGTTCGAAAAATGTGTCAGCTCAACAATTTAAAAAACGCAATGAGCGTTGTTGATACGCAATTATCCCGCGGCTCTCTTAGATAGAAAATGTTAATTTACAAAATTGTTAGAGTCAAGATATTATATAATCAAAGTTTGAAAGCAGAACCTACAAAATTAAGAGAAAATATGACAAAAACACATTTTTTTTTTGATACTTATATAACTGGGGAAAATTGTAAATTATATTGACTGTTAACTTATTTGACTGGCACATAAAATTATCAGTATCAAAAGCGAAGTCCAGAAAAGAATCAAGAAATAAATATTATTTAATTTTTCATGCCCAAGCCTACCTGTAAACAATTCTCCACCAAATTAACTATTTCACCCCAAACAATACCACATCACGGCCATTACTACAAAATACATCCATTTATCAGCTCCTATCTTCAAAACTGCGGAACGAAAGGCTTTCGAACATAATCCTTCGAGTTCGTCACACCTTTCTTGAATTGTGAAGACAAAGCTATTATTTTAGTAGTTCTATTCTGTTTGATACGCAATTTTTGGGTAACCGTTAAAGTAGGCTAGAACCATAGAACAGAGTAAGATTGGTAGAAGGAAAAGTTGAAAACGTCTTTGAAATTACGTATTTTCTGTTAAAAAATTGGTTGGAAGTTGTATCATCTAAACATACATATTTGTTTTTATATTCTTCCAAGTTGTAATCCCAATCATTTTAAGTAAGGACTCGATTGGCATACCTACATAAGGATCTTACTAGGTATACCTATACAAGGTTATATGGATGGAAATCTACGCGCAAACTGTAACCACGCGATTCTAGACCCCTAAGCTTACAAATGTTTCGTGGGTTATCATACAAAACCTTGCTGTTTCATAGAACAGTGACCTTTGCGGTCAAAAATGTTCTGAAGAGCAAGTTTTTTTTAAAGTAACAGACGAAAGATTTTGACGCCATGATATTTTTCCTCGGTTCAGAATCATATACTGAATTCATGGTAACGGGTTTTGCGGCAATGTATGCCTCCCTGTATATTGACAATAATTACATCCTTTCCACTATCCTTTAAGTCTCGTAGAGGTCCTCAAAAGTTACTTCAAATAAATCTAGGATTGAAAAAGACAGTATAAACATTTACTCTATAATATTATAACACGTGCTTGCCTACAAACACTACACACTTCATCCCCCTAAAGTTTTTCTACTGTTTTTACTGATCCTAACATCATCTTTACAACCTGCACTGCTGCACACTTTCGACTCCCGTTTGTTTTCTCTAAGCTCTTTATTGCCATCAACAGTTTCTGCCCACCCACCCTCCATTCTTCACGGGGCTCTGAATACACAAAACAGTATCCCAATAACATTTTTACGGCTTAATTGCCTACCTGCAAATGTCATTATACTCAATAAAGAAATATATCGGTTTACACTGAAGGATACTCCTGGTAAAAAGGCAGTAAATTTTGAAGAAGGGAATAGGATAATAGAATCTGTGACGAGTAGTGACGTAACTAATTATAAATTATTTGCTGTAACTGTTATCTTATCTATTGTATTAGAGATGACGACAATATTTATTGAACAGTGGTTTTGAAGGAGGAACTGCTATTGTTTCTTTTTTTTTTGGTTTAGCACCTGTCCTATTTGGAAATTAATTAACATTGGATTGCAAATAACCTATGTAGAGGTTTTTATTGTAGACATAATCCTTTGCAGCTATGCTCCTAATCGAATAATCATATGTCTTGTCTACCAAAATCTGGATTTATATACTTACAGCTAAAATGTGACAAATAGTTCAGAACTCCCAAAAATTCAAGATAATCTTCACGTTATATTCTATGGAAATAAGTGAACTAAAAGATGACGCTATAGATAAAGTGTTGTTTTTTACTGCTTCAATAAGCAACTAATAGGAACAGGTTACAACAGGTACAGTGCTGGTCAAACAAGGGTTGTAACATGTCAATACTTGTGTGTCATTGAGCTTGTTAACGACCACACTTCACCGGAAGCTTAGATAAGAAAAACAGGTAAGTTTCAATGTAACATTGCGGGTCGATAACACTAAAAAAGGTAAAAAATCTCGTCCTGACCAAATGGCAAGTGATTAGATACAAGAGGACGTGCTCCAATCGCAGTTGATAACATTCACTTAAGGTACTTGAATCTGATTGCTAAAAACTGGGCAGTAATGTAACCAGTAACCACTGAATTATTCGCTTGTTGCTGATTGCTTTTGACCTTATGCAATTTTTACCCTAAAACCTACCAATTAGACTAACATACGAGTACCATATAAAACTTAAACAGCAAAATAATATTACCAACCAACTATCATTTTTTAATGTTTTATATGCATACCTACCTACAAGAAGAGTAATACACCTAAAACGTCACCGCAACTGTTTCCCAAAATTATCTACCTAGCCTTTTCCCAACTCTTTCCCAAAAAGTGGTTTAAATAACAAGATGTCTTAAGTCGCCGAAAACTGGTTGCAGTAATGTAAACATTAAAAAAGTCTGAATTTTTTGTTTGTTATTGCTTTTGAACTTTTGCATTTGACTCTGAAACCTATCATTACTACGATATATCCTAAACACAAGAAAATAATATGTATTACCAACCAACTATCATTATTAAACTTTTTACTCCCATACAAGAAGCACACTACATCTAAAAGGCTAACATTACATTCGCTTTATCTCAGTAGTAGAGATGCCAATTTTTTGCTTGACAAGATCACTAGAAGCATACTATTTATTATAGTAACACGATCCTCCAATTGAGTCAGTTTTTGCAAGAACTGCGAACCGCTGCATACAGCCTCTTTTTATGACTTCACTGACCAGCAAAATATGTCTCCCCTGCCTCTTGTTGGTCCAACTTTTAGTATGAAAGAAAGGATACTGTGTCCATTGGTTAGGGGTCTCGGTGACTGGTCATCAAAGGCGAATGTACGGCCTTGCTGATTGTATGTGGAACTTGGGACTGAATCGGTTAGTATCTACAATTTGATGATGAATGATTTTTTGGTTTGATGAAATCTTGGGTTGAAGTGTTGAATGAACGTTGGGATGACAATGAAATTCTGAGATGATACTTACTTGGTCTCTAGATAGATGAATTGCAAGGTTTTTGTAAATGTTGTTTGCACATTCTCTTTTTGGGAGTACCTAAACATGTTTCATTTACATAAAATCTAGAAATAATCGATGAGTTTTTAAATGTTCTACCCATGAGAGCCTGCAATAATTATAGCGTTTATTACGAGACTTACTACAGAAGAACAAATCATTTAGCACCTAGTTTCAAAATTGCTAAACTTGAAAAGACTTATCTTGGTCCTTAATTTTGTAGTCGAGCTAAAAGTGAAGACAAAGCAAAATCACCGACTGAATTCTATAAATAGAATCAAACAAAGCTTAAAGAATCACAAATAGTTATTAATGGTGCATCGGCAAGAGTAACGAACGAAATCTCTTCATGAATATAAAATACCCTGTGTACAATACGACGCAATAATTTCGATATCGGGTCGCCGAGGCCATCGGATGGCTCCAAATATACCTTGAACATGTCGCACCTTCGGTAGAACAAGGGCATAATTGCAGTTTTTGCTATTTTACAGGAGAGCTATTTTAAGATATTTATTGCATTCAGTGAGGTCTTGCTCTGTTAATATTGCTCGAAAGTTTTTCTTCTTTGCATGATATAAACTATATACTATATCCTTTTTAGGCGTATAGTTAACAAGAATTAAGAACTTTTAGTTTTTTTTCAATTAATTTTAATTTTAAGGAAGGGATACATTTGTGCCCTTGTTCTACCGAAGGTGCGATGTCATGACATGTCGGGATCCGGATTAAAAGGCTTCATAACTGGCTTAACGGTCTTATTGATACAATAAGATTAACATCAGAGTTAAGTATTTAAAACATGCATAAACCACCAAACTCTTTTCCAGGAGTAACACCAAGTTGTTAAAAACAAAGCTTGATTTGATATAACCTTAGCTTTTGGCCAGTTTTTTTTTTCTGGCTATAGCACTTATTTTGTATCTCGATTCTGATTTCCTAGTGTGTACCGTTGGTTGATGGTATGTATGCCGATATTAGGTGCAAGAATAAACAATATATTTCTTTCCTCTTGCTATCCATCTTTCGGTAGGTACCTGAGAAGTCCTATTAGCTTCCTTGTTCAATTTAATTCCTAATTTAGGTAGGTCTCTTTTTTTAAAGTACCTATAAGACCCTCTCAGCTAAATGCTCTTTCGATATCCTCAAATTAACATATCCGCTCCACTTCCAAATCAAATTAGGATCAACCGATAAACTCACCCAAACCGAACAACGGTCTTTGGACAGGTAGTGACGTGTCTACCGTCCAATACCTGTTAAGCACGACCTTGCCTCGACCTAGACTGGACAGGCTTGAACGGGTCAATGCACCGCATCTGTCTGAGAGAAGATAAGTGTCGTTTTAAAGCTAGATTTTATGGACCGCTCACTTTTATGGCGATGGGTTTTGTTCTCCGGATTATGTTGGAACTTGAGTGCCTGCAAAAAGTCTTCTTTTAAACGTTAAAAAGGATGTTACAAATTTTAAAGTTAGAAGCTAAGTAGGTATGTATTGTTCATGTTGAAGTTACTTACGCTTGAAAATTTTCTTGTTGCAGATATAATGGAAATAAGTTGATTTGCATTGCAAGTGTCGTTACGTTACATTTAGTTAGCAAGTATAGTAAATATTTGCATTGTTTAAAATGGACTTATAGAAATTGCCTGGAATATCTTAGGTTCCATTATATCCTCGGTCATCGTTCCCCATTTCTTATCTACATAAAAATGTAAGTGTATTGTATTAAACAGTTATTTATGAAAGATGTTACAATAGCAACAAGTCAATAACGATAGTGACTCCACAATAACTTATTGTTAGTTATTACTAGATACTTCTTTACAATGACTGAAGAGCTCGTGCTCGCTAAGTAATAACAACCGTACGGGTCGCACGATCGGGTTAAGCTGCACTTGCCGCGGTCGGTCCGCAGATATAGGTTTTTATATTTTATTTATCTTTTTTTGAGATTTTGGTTTTGTAAATGTGAGGACTTTGTAGGCCCTGTAAATTTTAGATCTGTAGACCATTTTTTATTTTATCAAGTACCTGGCACTTGTTGACATGCCTACGCTGTCCTCCCATACCTACTGTAATTAGAAAACATTATAAAAGCCAATTATTTTTAAAAGAGTAACCGTGGAGTTTCTTGCCGGTTCTTCTCCATAGGAAACGACCCATTGGAACCGTGCACCTAGCTTCTGACGTTTCATAAGTGCCCTTGTAGGCATAGGTGAAATAAAATATTTTGATTTTGATTTTAATGGGTGATCATCTTTACATACCGAGACCCCTCCGTGCCTCGGAAAGCACGTTAAGCCGTTGGGCCCGGCTGTCATTCTGAATCTTTGACAGTCGTTACGGGTGGTCAGAAGCTCGAAAGTATGACAACCAGACTAACCAAGGGTTATCGTGTTACCTAGTAACTAGGTTGTGGAGGTCAGATAGACAGTCGCTATATGTTAAATACTAGTATTCAGCTGCATCCGGTTAGACTGGAAGCCGACCTCAACATAGTTGGTAAAAGGCTAGACAAATTTTATTGATTGAACTTCTTTACAATGGCTATTAATGTCATAGCTATTCTTATAAGGCCTTGTGGCCTTATCAAGTTCTACAGGTTGAACCTGTTCTCAATTCTGAATTCTATTACCTATACCAGTGTTTTGGATTTTAGCTACGAAAATAATAAACATAACTAACTAACTGGCAATGTATAGGTCTGTCTACTGAGTTTTACCTACCAATCTACAGTCATCTTTGAAAACTGACTTGGTGTAGTTTACAGTGGTTATAGCGCATATGTAAGGACTTTTATAATAATAACAAATGTGACTTCACGACACACCTTCACAATTTCACACAATCATTCCCTCAAAATAACAACAGTAGGTAATTATATCCTTTAAAATCATGGAAGCACCAATCTTGGGACAAGCGGTGAGGGCAAAAATAAAACAAAGTATCGGCTCGGTCCACACGTGCGGCTACATCTGCGCAAGGTGCGCCTGCGCAGCTGTCCTCGCCAACCAGCATGCTTGCGCACAGCGACCATAAACATTTAAAAATCTCGCCGCAACGCTCTGCACCTTTGCTTTCAGCTAAATCTTTTTACCCACATTAGAGTTTCTTAAATGACAGTTTTTGTTCGAAGCCCGATAATTATTGGCATAATTAGCTGAAATGATGAGGAGAAAATTGTGCTGTTAAAATTTTAAAAGGTGCGATTTTATCAGGTGAGATAGTAAACCATGTTACGCTTTATCGAATTTTTTTAAAAGCCATTTCGTTCAGTTTTCGACTTTTAATAAATACTTTAAAAGGGCATCTGATTATGTTAAAGACACTGGAAGAGAGTGTAACAGCTGGTTGTCATCTGCAAAAGCTCGGAAATAAGAGTCCGCTAAAATAATGTAGGTATGAAAGCGATCGAGGCTCACAAAAACAACAATGATTTGTGAACGAATAATGTTGCTAACTCGATAGTCTAACACCTCTTCATCTACGAGTACCTAAGTCTTACCCGCGGGGTTATTGCGTAATACTCAAACTCAAAGCATTTATTTCAAATAAACCAATTATAGGCATTTTGAATTGTCAAGGGTCGGTCAGTCAGAAAGATGAAGCTAGTTGCCCATTCCAAAGCGTAGGTACCTGTGGAGAAGAACGGGCAAGAAACTCCACGGACACTCTTTTAAATCATAAAATTGTTACAAAAATCTTGGTTACATCCTTCATGTTGAAATTATACATGTGAGAACGATGCAGAAAGACGTGCACGTTAAAGGCGTCCGTACTTAAATAAAATAAGCCGTGGCGGCTAAAGCCTAGTTCGGACCAGGCTAGTTATTTAGTAGAGTAGCGAGTAATTTAGTGGCTAAATGTGTGCGAACCACAAAAAATTAATCAATTTAGTGAATGATTAAGTCGATTCGATCCATTTTACTCTATTTTTATCGGGCGAGTAGCGCCTCCCACCACGCGTCCGTGCTCACTGGTTCACCGGCTAAACAAATCCGAACCTGTTGATTAGTCGAGTTCATTAGTGGCCGCAAAAATGTTAAAAAAATCTTTCGGATATTCTCAAATTATCGAAGTAGTTTTTGGGATCTTCCAATGCTAATTCCTTCAGAAGAAAATTAGTGGCTCCTAGTTTATCTCTTCTATTGATCCATTTTCGCATCCATAGGCAACTTCTTTTTCTTAATCACACAAATTTCCACATCCACCTCTTCTAAAATAGCCATTACGATTAGCTTAATCAGTGTATTCACTCTATTGTGTTGCAGCCCGTTCATGTTGCAAAACACCACTCACTTGTGTACTGTACTGCACCGTAGGTAATGCGAACGATTTCTGTGAAGTAGCGAGTAGTTTAGCCACTAAATTACACGCTACTCTACTAAATTACTAAAGTAGTCCGAACTAGGCTTAAGAGATGACCAGTCCCTACTGACGGCGCCCGTTCACGAACATGACGTATATGGATCAGCACCATTCAGCTCAACCTTTTTGAAGGGAACCGACTACTTAAGAGTAGGAATGGCTTTGATTTTGACATTTCAACAACATTCATTGAGTTATTTACGTTGTCGAGCAGACAAATTTTCCGATTATTGAAGCAATGGATCAGCAATATTCAAAATGATTCAGATTGTGATTAATAGTGTGTTGCACAGTTACAGTGCCACTCACTGTTGGACAAGAGATCTCTGTACCGATTATACCAGCATAGCTAGTTAAGTAAGTTCTATGCAAAAATACTTTTTTCTATTCGCACCTTAGAATATCATCCCCTCTACAACCCTTGTTAACTTATGTTTCTACCACGGACGAGGTAGCATGCACTTGACTACCCACGCGAAGTCTACCTTTGTAATGAATCTGAATCACTCACTGAAGAAAACAAGATATCTTAAAACATTTTAAAATAGGAACGGTGGAGTTTCTTGTCCATTCTTCTCCACACGATAACTACCTTTTGGAAGGGCCGACTAAAATTATGTTCATGCGAGATTTGTGATTTGTTTAGCTGCCTCGAGCTGAGGTCAAACTCACTCATCGCATCCCAAATGACATTGATTTACCTTCCAAATTTCCATTGCCCCTCTTACATCAACATCACAATCCTCAATCTAGATCCATAGATATATGTGACCCTATTTGACCTCTAACGTTTTTCATTGGTTACTTAGCTGACGTCTGCTGCATTCTGTCCGGCAGCCCGTAATGAATAATTCAGTTGAATTTTGAGTTCGTCTCATTTGTTAATGTTTTTGTTACGTTTATTATGATGGACCGTTTATGGGTAGAGGTCCAGGTGTTGCATTTGGAGATGAAGAGGATTATTTAAGACAACGTTTGCTATCGGTAGGATAGAAAATTAATAGACAAAGCTTCAAACCCTCTTACGACGTGCACTGTCTCATATTTATTTTCTCGCTGGATAAGATGTTGATTCATAACTCTGCCAGGTAACAATCACTTTACCTTTATGGAACAAGAATAGTAGCCTGTCGATTGATTCTGTAAAAATCTCACCGTGATAACTTAGGTGAAGTGAGCTATCAATAGGAGTAATCCCTAACTTATAAGGTGGAATGACAGCTCACTTCGCCTTAGTTTTCACGGTGAGATTTTACAGAATAGCACTGCTGAACCTAGCCTGAATAGAGTTTCAGTTGCTACACATACATAAACACATGGAGGTAGACAGAAACTATAGAACGCTACTTGAAAGCTACCTACCACGCCAGTTGCAGTTGCTACGTTATTATAAGTAAAGACTAAAAAGTATTACCAAACTCCAGGTGTTCAAAAATTTCGTCAATATCCGTGACTCGTCCGTCAACTTCTTGATTTTATTGGAACCATCTGGTGGATCCTGTTGATATGAAAATAAAACGAAATACGAATACATCACCTGCCCGTCATCTCATACAAGCTGGGAGATTCTACTGAGGTACCTATATACGAATGTCGGATGTGCTGGGTTGATGAGCTTGCAATATTTCATTATTACCGGTACGTACCGACCGACACCTCAATCGGGTTGTAATTTTGAGAAAATAATGTCAAGATGTTTTAGAGACAAAATTTATCTACGACAGAAATCTACATAAGGGAAAACTATTTGACCACCTTTATTAATTTTTCCAGTTTTTTAGCAAAGTTTATCAATATTTAACATTGGAAGATCAAGGTGTGGAAAAATGTATCTATTTATTTATGCTTAGTTTTTACCTTGCTATTATATTTTTCAACACTGAACAATTCAAACATGATAGTACTTTTAATGTCTCTTGAGTTATTTAAGACTAGAAAATAGCTTTCAAGATCCTGTAACGTGATTATACGCTTTTGTTTTTTCTCATACCCTTTCTATACAACGAACCTCTATCTATTTCTTCCATTGGTTAATAAACAAGCCCATCTCGAAAACTACAATATCAATCAAAATAAAGAACAGTGCTATAAAATATTTAAAGGGATACATCACATTGTCAAGTGTTAAGGTGACCGGTACTGTCCAGTACCTACATTTATCGTGTGTAATCATAATCCATCATGTGTTATAGACTTGGAGCCGTTAAAAATGAGTGCAGTGTCAAATGTATAGAGATTAGGGCCATTCTTTGAAATTAAGACCCTTATTATAGTAGAACAATGCACAAGCATGATCCATTTAGAACAGAGATTTTAGAATACGTAGCTTAGATTAATATAACATCTGTCATTTTTATAATCGATCTGAAATCTATGGCTTTTAGACATAAAACGAAGTTTCTTTTAATCCATGAGATATACTATCAAAAAACTTATGAAAGTAACCACAGTAACAGCTTGCTGGGAGAATTGCGGTATATTTTCTTCATTTATCGTGTTTATTTTTGATATTTAAACGTTTACCGAATTATGTATTACAAAATTATCTAGCCATCGTTTTATTTTTGTTTTATCGCAGTTACAAATAAGTTTTAGCTAAACAAAATATTATATCAAATAATTACTTTTTTTCTTCGATACACATTGCTGCCAAACTTTTACAGAATAACCCATCACATCTACTGTATCCCAGAGACACGAGACGGTCATAGATGTGTGACCCATGACTGCCATAATTTACAGTCAATACATCGCTCTATGAGTCTGTGGTGTATACTGTCTATGGAATGCACTGTTCATACACTGTTGGTACATTGTTGTGGATAGAGTGTTTAAAATAAACAGAGAACATTCTTAGAGCTCGTTAAAAAAAAAAACCTTGAAAAATAAACTTATTACATAATCTCATGAAAGAAAACATCAATAATCTCATCAGTGTTCATAAAAAAAATCTAATAAAATAAACTATTTCTATTCGATGTATTTAGCGATTTTGTTTTGTTGTTTTTCCTAAGCCTTTTAATTGAAAACATGAAATACTATCTCCGTGCATACCTACCCAGTTAAAACTCTAATACAAGTATTTCAAAACATTTATTTATAATCAAAAACATAAATCAAAATAATAAGCACCAGCTCCACAATATGAATTTAGAGCACATCTCTCATAAGCTCCTAAACATATCTAATCTACGCGTCGGTCAGTACAATGCCTTTCACCCCATGCGTACGCGCATGACAAATAAAATTCCTAACGTGAGAAAGTCGAGATAACGTCAAATGACCGTTAATGCTGTATTTAGATAAACTTTATTGTTAACTTCTGTGAACTGAGTTCAAAGTGAGGTTACTGTTGCATCACAGTGATACCGACATTTAACTGGTGTTAGTTAATCGTGTTGGTTCTTAGTATCTTTATTTGTTCCTGCTTTCTAATTTTGTCAATGGTATACATGGTACTTATACTTAGAAAATTATTAAATGATCTACTTTCAACGAGGAAATTGAATTTTAGCCAATAAGTCAAGCTGATTATTACCGAAGAGTTGTATAATATTCTGTATCAAAGATTTACAGATGAAAACAAGAGGAAAATCTAAACAAAACGTCAACACGTGTTTCTCTGTCTACTTATATGGAAGTCCTTAGATTGGGGACAGTCAGTCAGAACAGCCAGCCTCCCTACCAACTTTGTTAAAGAGCCCATTATTGTCCAACTGCGGAGCAAAGGTCTCTTCCTAGAAAAAGCACGAGCATTAATCACCACGGATTGTTGATTTCAGACTTACATCACACAATATTATAAAGGCGAAAGTTTCTTAGTGTGTTTGTTACTTCTTCACGCACAAACGGCTGAACCAATTTTGGTAAAATTTGGTATGGAGGTGGGATGGTACTTTTTATCTCGATATTCCCACAGGCTCGAAATTTATACGGGTGCAACCGCGGGGCGCTGCCAGTTAATCCTTCACAACCCAGTTACTGGGTAACACGATATCCCTTGCTAAGACTGGTTGTCAGACTTTCGGGCTTCTGGCTACCCGTAACGACTGTCAAAGATCCACGAATGACAGCCGAGATCAACGCCTTTACATGCTTTGCGACTCACAGAGATAAATGATAAATGATTTTATTTCTGTAAGTAGGTTTGTACAAACACTTTTACACGTCAATCATATTTTTTAAAACGAGATGAGGTCGGCGTTTCCTAACTGACTACTCTGAGAAGAAAGGCCGAAACAAACTCAGAGGTCACAGTCTCTTTTAAAGTCCAGACATAATCTTGGTCAGATCATGTGGAGACCATGTAGATTAGTGTCTGAAATGGTCTTTTGAGGAAAGAACCACACCGATTGAGTGGACCTGTCCAGTCAGTGCACGCATTTGTCAGTAATCATGCAGCTCAACTCAAACTTAAGGAGCTCAACGATTCGACGAACAATACCAAAGAAAGGACATTTGGGTGGGTCGCATAAATTACTCAAACTGCCAGACCATGACTAAAACTATCTGAGAAAATAAAAAAAAAAAGGCAAAAAAAAATAACCCACATAGTCTTCACATTCACAGTCATTAAAATAATATAATACTTTACAAAGTAAATATTCATGTCACTGTATATGTAAAATTTATCAATGTCAATGTGTATATAAAAATCCAGAAATAGTCTTGGTCAGATCATTTTGAGGACCATGTAGATTGGTGTCTGAAATGGTCTTTTGAGGAAAGAACCACACAAATTTGAGTGGACCTGTCCAGTCAGTGCAAGCATTTGTCAGTAATCATGCTGCTCAACTCAAACTTAGGGAGCTCAACGATTCGACGAACAATACCAAAGAAAGGACATTTGGGTAGGCCTCATAAATTACTCAAACCGCCAGACCATGATTAAAACGGAAACAATGACCCACATAGTCCTCACATTCACAATAAATAAAATAACATAATACTTTACACAGTAAATAGTAAATGTTCATGTCATTGTTTATGTAAATAGATATTAAGAAAAAAAAAAAGAAGTGTAAAATCGCAAAATAAAATAAAACAACATTCGCAGTCTAAACTTATTGGAGCAGCTCAATCCCAAGCCTTTTTGTCCTCAATAAAGTCATTTTCAGTATAATAGGCTATGTCAGTCATTTACAGTATAATAGGAGAGATCTCGGTATGTAAAGATGGTCATCCATCGACAGACCGACCGTGGCAAGCATAGTTTAACCTGATTACCTGATCGATGGACCCATGCGGTTGTTATTAGGTACATAGCCAAATACAGATAGTGGCCCCGATTCTATTGTTCACAAACTAAACTAAATTTAAGTTCAGTGCATCTTTTTCTTTCTATTTCATTATGAAAAGGACAGAAGATAAATATTAGTTTATTCCTGTCAAATTAGACAACGCCTGACTTAAATTGATGTATTTTTAATTGTAGCCAATTTTTTAACATGTCTATGGATTATCTAATTTGACAGGACTAAACTAATATTTATCTTCTGTCCTTTTCATAATAAAATAGAAAGAAAAAGATGCGCTCAACTTAAAATTAGTTTAGTTTGTACAGAATCGGGGCCACTATCTATTTTAAAAAGTCACATTAGTACCAACTTTGCTGACTGGCCATCGACCAACCATTTTACTATCACGCGTAAGCTTTTCTAGTACCTACTCATGCTTCACTCGATTTATATTTGGACTGAGTATATGGTCTAACACATAGAGAATATAAGGTCTTAGTGTCTTACACACTATGCCGAAGTTACGCGACCGAAGTTCGGCGGCTGATTTTACGTTCCGACGTATTCGGCTGACGTGACACACCATAAGTGCCGAACTTACGCGGCAGAAATTCAGTTCCGCATCTCCCCGCTGCTCCCCGCCCCCGGATCTTCGTCAGCAATCGAACCGAACTTCGGTCGCGTATAATGTGTGCTCACAGAATAAGTTGCCGCTGAACTTACGCCCGACCGAAGTTAGGCTGTACGCTATGACGCGACGTAATTTCGGCATAGTGTGTCGTCAGTAATTCAAATAGCATTGCAGACGTAATTGTGCTGAACTTCGGTCGCGTAACTTCGGCATAGTGTGTTTAGACACTAACATGAGTATGACTCATTGGCTCTAGAGAGAGAAACAATACTCCTTACTCCCCTCCTTTACAGTCGGATGACCACACGTTCCCTCACGTACAAGACATCTTATCTTCATTGTTAGCACCTACTTTACATTATAATGTCCTGGGACCCGTTTTATATCGTTTAACCTCTTCTTTATGAAAAGGGAGCTAAAGGTTGTGATGCATTGGGGTGTAACGTAAGTACGTTTACGTAATTTTCGTAAGAAAACATTTTGTTGAATAGGTAATTGGATCTATAATAAAAGAAGCAGTGACTGAAATGCAACGGGTACTTATTTGAATAATTTATTCGAAGCTATTTTTAAGTTGAAATCAATTTTTATTTACAAAAAACTGAGGTAAATAGATACTGCGTCATTGATCCAGCTATTCAGTTTGAAGCACGGTCGCTTTCCATTAGTTCCTAGGTTTTATTCTGGGTCGAGTAAAATTTAAAAAATAGTTTTTCGGTTTAGAATGTCGCATTAGTAGGTACTGGTGGTCTGGTGTGGTATATATGAGTAGATTATAATTTGCAAACAGCCTGCACCTTCCAGGATTTAAGAGAATTCAATGATAGAGCGTTCCAGGAGGCTACTGTCTGGTCGGCCATTTGAGTCAAATCGACACGGAAAGAAGAATATTGTATAAAGTAATTATTACAACTATTACAATATTAACGCATTCCGCTGACGATAAGGCAATCATGGTTATTCATATTTCAATGACATTCGATCGTAGGTCATTGACAAGGAGCAAATCTTAAGTTTATTGCGAAATACTTTGCAAGAACAATATACCTATTAGCCAATTTATAACCTCGATTACAAAAATGATGCAACCCGGAACACAACGCCCTAATGTAACCCAATCCTTATTCATTTTGAATATGTCCAAATTGGGTCTTTTCAAAACGAGGTCAGTGATCCTGCGAGCATTATTTTCTTACACAGATTAATCTTTAATTTAAATGCTGCTATACAAAGAGCTATAGAACGCATATTATAATATGTGATCGTTTGAGAATGCATGTCTCTATGACTTATGAGATATGCATCGAATGCATTCGAGGATCGATCTTGTGTTGAATACAGAGAATAGATAATATATGTTTTAATAGAAACAAATAATAATAATAATAAAACCGGCCTGTAGGCTGGATACAAACCTATGGTGGATGGTCTTAAAAAAAGTAACAATGGTTTTCATTTTGACAATTCAACAACATTCATTGCGCTATTTACGTGGTTGAGCAGACCAATTTTTCGAACATATGAAGCAATGGATTAGCAATATATGCTTCAGAATGATTCAGATTGTTTTTGATAGTGTGTTACGAAAGGGTGCTGGACTTGAACGTAAAAGTCTAAAATCGACAACACAAAACTAATCTAACTAATAAATGTTAAATGCTCCTTATCTTTATGAGAAGAGGCATTTTGCTCTGCAGTGGGCTTCAAGCAATGTGTATTCGTTGAAGTATCATTCACCCCATCTGCATATAGCTAAAGGAGATAACAACACAAAACAAAACACAACTCCTTTTCACGCACCACTGATATATTAGAAATCAAGTTTATACCGAACTACATCATTACGCCTCTTCAAACTCGGAGAGGAGTGAATAGAAAACTATTTCGTCCTATTGTGCTTACGCAATGGCTATCCTTTTGTGGGTCAAATTTCTTTTGTGAAGTTTATCTATTATTTTGATTTTAATAACCGTGAGATCTAATCTGATAGGGTTTTTTTTCTGATGTCCATGTGAATTAGAATACTTATTCGGTTTCGTTGTGTGACGAAGGAAACGTCATTTCGGGTCTATTCAATATATTTTTATCTTTTTTAAAACTGGCTAGGGATGCAAGACTTTACCAATACAGATAGACCAAAACAGCCGGTGTCAATATAATAGAATTATTTTTTTATTTTATTTACAAATTGTTAAGTGATAATTTTTTTAGTACGTTTTAGATGCTCTGAATTAGTGGCTTTTATTATTTCCTTTATTTCATTTGCATACATATTGGTTACACTTTTACAATTTTTTTTTAAATTCACTAAAATATAAAACCAGGAACAGGGATGCAAGCATATATTCTGTACTAGCCGCGCCCCGCGGTTTCACCGCGTGATAAAATTAGCCTATATGTTAATCCAGGTTGTCAGCTACCTCCATACAAAATTTTATCAAAGTTGGTCCAGCCTTTTGAACGTGAAGAAGTAAGATACATATAAACACATATACACACCCTCAGATATACTTACAAACATTCGCCTTTATAATATTAGTGTGATAGACGTATCTGAAAACTAATTAAATTGACTTTTACAAACCACTTAGGTAATTTAAACCCCTTTAACAAATAACACGTAAAGCCTATTTATAAACAGAAAAAATATTGATATAAAACTTAAGTTAACAAGTCAAATGCCTAATCATCGTATCATGTTCAAGTTTGTCGATCAGCACAACAAGTCGGCAGGCATACGATAACAAAAGAATACGCCTATCTGTTTATAATGACACCAGATACTGTCTACTGGGTTATTGAGTATTATGCCGTGAGTAAATAGTATTTGAGGTTTCATGTTTGAAGAAAATACGTAATGTTGTCTAGTCTAGGAGTTTAAAATCGCCCTTTGTAAGTTGTAAGTTAGATTGATTAACTGTTTAATACTAAGTTTATACAATCATGTCATCAACTGCCTAGCCTTTTCCCAACTATGTTGGGGTCGGCTAGGCAGATGATGAGATGATTCGGCTGTCGGAACTTGTACTTTCTAAGAGTACTAGTGGCCTTACTGGGGCCCAAGTCTGCTATTTTTATAAATTCGTCATTCCAACACGATCCCATTGTCATTTTACTAAAAGTTCGTACTTAATCTGCTAAATTCATAATGGTCGATCATTGGTCGGTCAATGGTCTGAGAATGCTAGATTTCATTTAATATATATTTTTACACATTACGTAGGTATTAGTGTTTGCAATCTAAAGTAGTAAGAAGTGCGTAAATAGCAATAAACATTACATTTATTCTTTTGTCATTATGTACGAAATTACCATTTTATGCCATTTCTTTCAATGGAGTGTCAGTGGTTGACCATTGGAAAGTCATAATGACGCCATTATATTAGTAGATTACCAAACTTGTCAAAATCAACAATTATGAAATCAATGATAGACCATTCTGACACTGTTGTAATAGCAGACTTGAGGCCCTGCTCTCCTGTAGGATGGTCGTGGCCTCGTTTGGGATGGTAAGGGTATGCCTCGGTCGGCGAATCCTACTTATGCGGTAGATTCAGGTGCTATAAAGCAGTATCAAAGAAACGCTTAGAGAATCGTTTCATGAACTGTTGGACGGTGTAGGTAAAGCATGTTCGTTATATATACTACTGCCGTGATTTTTTTCCGGAACTATTTAGCTGGCAGGGGGCGGGGCGCTTGACTCTAACAAAAATGTTGGACTTAAGCCTCTCCCATATAGACCTAAGTCCAGCAGTGGAATGCGATAGGCCTAGTTAATACATGTGACATCACTGACCTTAAGATTCTAACCCTCTTGTCAAACGATGACCCTCTTTGTCTCCCTTGACGTGTGAAGTAAATTATTGATGGCCCTTAGGCTGAGGCTACATTAGGCCGCGACGCGACCTGCGACACATGAGCGATTAAAACAAGTAAATGAATGCTCACGTAATCTCGTCGTTCTCGCTTCGCCTACTGTAGCCTCAGCCTTAGGCTGAGGCTACAGTAGGCAGCGATTTGCGATGTGACTGGAAGAGCGAAACGAGAAAAACATGGTATGGCTACATTATAAGCGAAATTCCGGCATATATTCGCTTCAATTTCGCTGATATGTTGATGTAGCCGATGCCTTGATTACAGTAATGTTGTTCCTATCGCTTAAAGAAATCAAAGATCGCTAGTAATATTTGATGTACGCTGTAGCCATATACGTGAGCATTCATTTACTTGTTTTAATCGCTCATGTGTCGCAGGTCGCATCGCGGCCTAATGTAGCCTCAGCCTTAGTGTTACTCTCTAGTTTCTACTTTATAACTTCTTACATCGTGAATCAATACATACAGAATGTTCTCAAACGTTCCGTTACAAATTTCTTACGTGCCACTCCCAGCGTGACATATCTGTGAGTCTGTCTGTGACTGTAACATTTATTGGTCTTTGTTATGTCATAATCCTATAACAATAATTAGCAGTGCGTTTGACAGTGACAAACTTATGGCAATGCTACGGGTGTTGACGAGCATATTGGTCACACGTGTTTGACGCACTGTTATGAGAAGAATTTTTCTATAATCTTTAAGATAAGATAAAGATTTATTTAAGTATATAGTAAAGTACAATTATGGTGTACATTAATTACAATCGAGGAAAGTTAAATTCTAAATGTAATGTAAACCTGCCTGATCTAGGTTTAAGAAAAAGCTGTGTTTCAGGTCATCAATTTATATCAAACATTTAAAACGAAGACAACAATAAATGTATTAGATTAGAAGCTAAATTGAAAAGAAAGTATAATATTTTCAGAGACTTAAAGAGTTACTATTTTGGTACATTATTCTAAAACTAGATTATATATTAAACTAAGTGACACCGCAAAGGCCGTTTTGAAAAAAAAAAAATAGTGGTATGAAAAATAGATGTTGGCCGATTTTCGGGCCTACCCGATATGTACACAAAATGTCATACAAATCAATTCAAAATTTAATCAATCAATTTTTAAACTTGACAGAATTTTCTAGCAGACTTGACTGAGTTACTAAACTGGGTGTGGATTTTTCATCGATAAAATGTACAAAAATAAAAATACAGAAGCCTAAACAACCTATCTAAAATCACACATACCTAAACTAATCATAAATACATACCTCACCATCATCTGCCTGCCTTTACCTAACTATGTTGGGGTCGGCTTCCAGTCTAACCGTATGCAGCTGAGTACCAGTGTTTTACATGGAGCGACTGCCTATCTGACCTCCACAACCCAGTTACTGGGTACTAGTATACCCCTTGGTGAGACTGGTTGTCACTTTCGGGCTTCTGGCGACCCGTAATGACTGACAAAGATCCAATGACAGCCGGGATCACAGAGCTTCCCGGCACTGAGTCTAAGTCTGTATGTATTTAGTAGCTTAACTTGATCGATCGACCTGTGTGGCTGATATTACTTAGCCACAAGCCCCCCTCTAACCTAAACCATACATACCTTTAAGTTCCTACCTACTGAAAAACCAAAAAAATCCCCAGACTTCGCAAAAGTTATGTTAATTATACAGCAAGACCTTGTAGGAACTTAAAAAACTCTAAAAAACCTTAGGTACTAACTAACCGACTATAAGCTTTTAATTATCATGAATTCATGATATTCTCGTACATAAGTACCTACAACAACGCTGACTGTAAGTTCAATAACAATCTACATCTGCAAGAGAATAATCCACTTTAGAAAAGTAAGATAAAGATACCCGTGCAATTTCAGCAGCAAGTCAGCAATGTTATTATCCAATGGATCATAGATCGCGGCGTTGTTCCGCACTCACTCGCGCCGGTTCTCACGCCCTGCGCCCGCGCACCCGTAAGATTGTCCGGTCCGACACACGGTGGCAAGACGGACATTTTAAGTGTCGTCGCTTATTGGAGCTTTTTAAGCAGATATCAATTTCTGTTTCATTTTTCTTTTTGTTACTTTTTTTTTTTTTTTAATTTTGTTATTTTAATTTAGACTGTGTTTAGTTTAGTTTGTGAGCCTCTTGTACGAGTCGCTAAATACTTTTTCTTTCTTTCTTTCTTTTCTTTCTTTCTTTGACAGTTTGATTTGTTTTGGTACTTTTAGAAACTATATATCTAATATATAAAATTCTCGTGTCACAGTGTTAGTTACCATACTCCTCCGAAACGCCTGGACCGATTTTTATGAAATTTTGTGTGCATATCGGGTAGGTCTGAGAATCGGCTACTATCTATTTTTTCTTTTTCCAAAACTACGTTACTGTTCCCTATACTGTTCCCACTGCTGGGACACAGTCATCCTCTCGGTGATTGGGCCGTAATCCACCACGCGGGCCCAGTGCGGGTTAGTGAATGTCACATGTCTTCGAAATTTTTCATTCTAGGACATGTCGGTTTCCTCACGATGTTTTCCTTCACCGTTTTTGGGAGCAGTGGTGATGAAATAATTTACACAAAGTAAAGCACCTGTCTGGGTTTGAACCTACGACCTAAAACTCGTAAGTCGCGGCCGTTACCACTAGACCTCCGCTGCTCTAATATAATATTCTTAGATACTCCTTCTTCCAACCTACACGGTCCGAGTGACAGTTTAAGAAAAAAAGGCGTGGTGCGCTGTCAACGGGCATTGAGGCTGTTGGCTGCTTGGTTTTCGGATGCAATGGGCATATTCTAGGGACGTTGTAGTGTTGATTAGGATCGTGTTATGTAATTCTTATGCACTTACTGTTTACCTGTGTGTTTGTTGCTAGTTAAAAGTAATTTGTAAGAAATACAACTTTGTAGGTCATTTAGTAATTTGTTTTTCAATATATTCCGCTTCTGATTTCTAAGAATATATAATCCATACTAATATTATAAATTCGAAAGTAACTCTGTCTTCATGTTACCTTTCACGCTTAAACCACTGAACGAATTTCGGCAAGGAGAATAACATCCTAGGGAAGAACATAGGCCATAATTTTAGTCTCGGGAGCACGTTCTCATGAGACAATTTCCGACATCGACGCGTGCAAAGCCGCAAGCAGAGGCTAATAATCCTACTAATCCTACTTCCTACTATCCTACTTCCTACTATATCCTACTTCCTACTATCCTACTAATATTATAAATGCGAAAGTTTGTGAGGATGGATGGATGGATGTTTGTTACTCTTTCACGCAAAAACTACTGAACGGATTTTGATGAAACTTTACAGTAATATAGTTTATACATCAGAATAACACACAGGATACTTTTTATCTCGATATTCCCACGGGATCAAAACTTACGCGGGTGAAACCGCGGGGCGTAGCTAGTAATATTATAAATGTAAAAAATTGTGTGTTTAGATGTTTGGTACTAAATGACGCAAACACCGCTTAACGGATTTGAATGAAATTTGGCACAGTATACTTTTTGTCCCAGTAAATGACATGGCATAACGACTGTTATTAATTTATCCTTTGGACCCAATTCTGAAGTCCACACAGAAGAAGTCGCAGGCAGAAACTAGTAATTTTATATTATAATTATATAAATGAAAATAATCTTTGTGCCCTCCTTCGGTTTTTCTTTTTATATTCTCAATTACATTGTTCAGCCGGTTATTAACTTAATACAGTAAAGTTGTATTTCTTTGTGAAGAGCACCTGACCAAACATATAAAGGAATGGATAGCATCATTTTAATAAATATTACTTTATAGAATTATATTAATTAAAATCATCAATACAACCCTCTAAGTTCATATAATCCCATTGATTGATATTTCATGAAATAGTAATTCAAGTGAAAAATCAACATTCAACATGACACTGACCTGCAAATTGCAAAGAACGTAAGAACATTATAATTTCGCGGAGTATCTATCGCATCCCCCTTAAAGTTTAAAAGTAACAAATTGGTATCATTATTTTTATTCACTTTCAACAAGTACTTATAACTTTTTCTTTATTTCTGAAAAATAAATATTGTTATTTATGTAGTTAGTACCATAATAAATGATTAACAATAAGTAAATCACGCAAATCTAACGCTTTGATCTCTTCAATGCGGCTATTTCTAAGTCAGTGTCTATGCAGCGCCATCTTCATTCAAAAGCACGAACTAACCACAAGACGTCCGCAACGCTCCTTAGCTCCAAACGCATAGTGAAACAACTGTACAGCTTTGCACTGTTAAAAGGAGATAGCAACACCACTTTACGACCGGACATAATCCGGGAGAGAGAGACAAAAACACTGTCGCGTGACTGGTTAGCATTGCAAGGTCGTCACAAGAGGTGAGTGACACCAATCCGTGAAGACTCTCTTTTTGTTATTTTGGATTTTAACTCTCAAAATATACGGTTGAAATTCGTTTGGGAAGTAGTGATAGATAGTGCGTCCGCGCATTTTGCGTGCCAAATCATCTTGTCTTGTTTTGATTTTGTAGGCACAATTATTGGTGTTTAATCGATGTTTAAACGATCCATTACGGTTGATTCGCCGCGATATGTGCGGTACTTGTAATTTTGATACTGTGCCGAATTTGTTAATTCCTTGGCTACAAGACATTGTTTTGCATTGTGTAATTTTTTACCACGTTTTTTTGACTGCGTGTGTGAATCTTACTAATCTGATGATTGACACATGTACTCTTGTCAAAGATGTATTTTACATCTTAGGTATTCTCATAATTTAAAGAAGAGTCATAGGTACATAAATAAGGAAATACGTCTAGGTCTCTACAAACTCCAAAGCTAAAATTGCGAAAAATTTTCCTCATCAAATGGTTGTAGGACTGACTTGTCTCAATAGAACCAGGCGCGGTCCGATTACATGGGAGTCGTGACCCCCCAAAATCATTGAAGCTGTCGAGAGCCTGAGTGATTTACTTGTTTTACTAACTTAAAACTAAACATGAGCCAAGGGAATCGCACGCAGAACCTCAGCAGTAGCGCTTGCGACGACTAGACCAACGAGGAGATGTCTCCCTAAAAATATTCCTCGGAACTCATGGTGACCCCCCAAAATCTTGGGCTGCGACCGCGCTTGAATACAACCCTCTCATTACCCGATAGACGAAACAGAACGGAACATTATTATATTATGAACTTTTATAAATATGCAACAACTAATATTCTGACCACTAAATGAATTATGAATTACTAGACTAGTTTCTGCCTGCGTGAAATTTCTTTTTCCCCGATCCACCCCGTCGCATCGCATCGCGCACCCGCGCTGTTACTTCGTTTTCCTTTTGCTCGGCTTCTAAGAGCCATAGCGTAGCCTTCGTCAAGAATTAGGCTATCAATTTCAAAAAGATTTTTTCAAATCCGACTAGCTGTTTCAGAGATTAACGCGTTCAAAAAAACAGACTCTTCAGCTTTATTATCTTATTAAATCGCACCTTCGGTAGAACAAGGGCACAAATGTATCCCTTCCTTAAAATTAAAATTAATTGAAAAAAAACTAAAAGTTCTTAATTCTTGTTAACTATACGCCTAAAAAGGATATAGTATATAGTTTATATCATGCAAAGAAGAAAAACTTTCGAGCAATATTAACAGAGCAAGACCTCACTGAATGCAATAAATATCTTAAAATAGCTCTCCTGTAAAATAGCAAAAACTGCAATTATGCCCTTGTTCTACCGAAGGTGCGAAATGTTTAAATGATAAGTATACAATAAATGTTATTACAATTGTATTTCGTATTGCTCCCCACTTTTCAGAGCCAACAATCTACATTGCAATGTTTTGAAAATCTTGATTTTATAGGTTTATCGACATGATCGCAAGTATCCCCCCAGGATCGTTTGTTATGGCAGTCTGTGGGAGACACACGTGTTCAATGTTTACGTTATATCTATTCATGTCCATCTTATTCGTGGTGTGATAAAGAAATTGTTATTCATTGAACTTTGAAGAATAATATTTTGATCAAACTATTTTGATCGTCTACTCTGTACGAGTTAATTAACTTATTAGCTTCCTCCCAGCATCAAATGCATTGTCATAGTCCCCAGTCTTTTGGACACATTGTTATAAATAAGTAATAAATATTCATTAATTCAGACGATTTGAGTTATGGAACTCAAATGGAATTGTGCAGGACACCTGCACCCTAATTCGGTATGTAAAGAAAAAAAATCCTACGCTGATTCCCAAACCATTTCGAGATTTAAGGTTTCTTAACTTAATTTTTCTATTTTTAGTGCTTAAAATTATAAGATGAAGTTTATTTTAACATAAACACTTAATACCACTTGACTTTCATTTGACCTCCAAATAAGCAGATTGAGAATACTTTCAGTGCCTCCTCTCATCATAATTATGTTAAAAAGTTAGTCATATAATGTCAACTATAGGGATGACCATAATAATATAGGTATGTAATGCAGTCGTGCGAAAATTTCGCCCTTTGAATCGATTCAAATCAAACATTGAAAATCTATTCACACATAAAATCTAAATCCCGAATTCTGAATTATCGTTAATCAATCATTATAATGATAGCTTAAATAAAATGCATTCCCTTTAAATAATAATATATTAAGTATAAAATCATTCGAACTATTTTGTAACCACAAATGGTGTTGCAAACTTGCAAATATAACTAGGTACTGTAGCTACTTGTTATTGGTTTGATTTTGATAGTGACATATTAATAATACCTTTATTAATTATCAGTCATTTCTGTCCCACTGCAGGGCAAAGGCCTCCCTTCCCTCCGTCCACTTATCCCTATACAAAATTAATAACTGTAGTAAATGTTCAATCGATTATGTCGATCATTCCCACCTCTAAAACTGTCTAGTGTCATGCTTGAAGTTTCTGATGTCAAGCAAAAAACGTCAAATTTAGAATTTTTATTACTGTGTTATACGTGGCATAGATATTGAACTCTTCAGCCTACGTTTGAAGCAGAATTTAGAAAATTTATTTAAAATTAATGGCTGCTTAGAAAACCAAAATTTTGAAATTAGTTGCATAAAATAACTAAATCTATAAATTAAAAATATAAAAAAAAATACCTGAAAAAAACTTTACATACCCAATTGCCTGAACATCAAATGGTGATGTTTGCAGACGACAGTAGGTACTGCCATAGTGAAATGTATTGATCGCAATAATTATCAAGACGACATAAATAATACACTATCGGACATAATTAACTGGCTTGATAAAAATAATTTAGTTATTAATTTAAAGAAAACCAAAATAATGCACTTTCACCAAAGAACTGAAGTACCAAAAGTAAATATTAGACATAGTAACTGTGACATTGAGGAAGTTAAAGTAGCAAAATTCTTAGGTTTACTCCTTGATAATCAGCTTAACTGGAAGGCCCACATAGAGGACCTAAGTAAGAAAATAAATAAATCAGCATACGCACTTTTCCAAATTGCAAGAAAAGTTAACATGAATGCACTACTAGTTGCATATCACGGCCTAGTAGCCGCAATTTTGCGATATGGTATTGTTTTTTGGGGCAATTCTACTGATAAAGATATAGTTTTTAAGGCACAAAAAAGATGCATCAGATCGATGTGTGGTCTGAAAATTGATGATAGCTGTGTACCAATTTTCAAATCGCTGAAAATACTAACCTTACCCTCATTATATATTTTTGAAATTAGTGTTTTCGTCAAAACAAACATGAGGTTGTTCGAAAAAGTGTCAACTTTACGAGATGTAGCGATTCGTAGCCAATACGCAAACTCTTTGAGTAATCAGCGTTGTAAGACAGCCTTAGTGAGAAAGAGCGTCTTAGGCATGGCACCGCGCATTTACAATAAATTACCAGATAATATAAAAAAATTGAATGCTACACAATTCAAAACAAAATTAAAGCTGTTGTTAATTGAAAAATGTTATTATACGATTGATGAATTTTTTAATGATAAATTAATGTAGACTTATTTTATTTGAATTTCTTGCTGAATATTGACACTATAGTAATGAAGCATTGACTGTAGAAATTAATTCCTAATGTGACATTTTAATTATTATTATTATTATTTTTGTTTATTATTGATTTTTTTTAACATCATTCTATGAATATTGACATATTATACCTATTAAATAATTTGTGTTTACCTCTCGCATGATTAATATATTTTTTTATTTCGCATGCAACCATATAGTACGCCTCTTGGCATAACATAGCGACCTATCTTTGATTTAAGAACTGTACTCAATACCTATGTTACACAAATAAAATTGATTTGATTTGATTTGTAACACACTGGCCCCGATTCTGTTGTTCACAAACTGAACTAAATTTAAGTTCAGTGCACCTTTTTCTTTCTATTTCATTATGAAAAGGACAGAAGATAAATATTAGTTTAGTCCTGTCAAATTAGTCAGCGCCTGACGTAAATTGACGTATTTTTAGCAGCCAATTTTTTTATCACGTCTAAACTTGTCTATGGATTATCTAATTTGACAGGAATAAACTAATATTTATCTTCTGTCCTTTTCTTAATGAAATAGAAAGAAAAAGATGCACTGAACTTAAAATTTAATTTAGTTTGTGAACAACAGAATCGGGGCCACTATCAACCGGAATATAAATCATTTTGAAACAAATTGCTAATCCATTGCTTCATACGTTCGAAAAATTTATCTGCTCAAAAAATTTATCAGCCAGACATGGCGTGATGTGAAGGCACCAGTGATTGTGATCACCAGCTTAGTTGTAAGTTCTAAGTATGTATTGGACATTGGACTAGTTAGGATAAGCAGTCTTACATCAAACTCTGTAAGCTCGGGTCGTTCTAATAAACTCTTAGTATAACGGGTCCTAACGTTTTTCCCATAGGTAACATAAATCAAACAAAAAGTTAAAACGCTAAAGTTGATAATGATGGGACTTTCTCATTCAAGATTTTCTTTTTATAACCCCCCAATTCATTATTGTCAAAACATTATCACCAACTACTTCCTCGTCATGAAACACAACATTGATATAATTTTCTAAAGTAGGTAATTCAAGCAATAGAATTTGAAATTGACCGCGTGTGAGCTTGCGCGCGCGCATCACCGATCTATTTGAAATAACTGCAATTTTATTGCTCATTTTCTTTCTTGTGAACATTGAAAATCCTCACGACGGTAATATAGTATGAGGTTGGTAATGATGAGGAATTTCAAGTAATAAATTCTTTCGAATCGATGCAGTGGAATGTTTTCACTTGAATTTATATTTACGGTTGTTGAGTTACCTAATCTATTATTTGTAACAAATTACTAAAAGACAATTCAACTTAACTGGTGAAATGTTGTTGTAGGTACTTACACCTCTGCCTAGCCCTTTCAAGATCACAGTCTTGTTTTTGTGTGTACTGAAAGATCTTGTTGGTTTATGAGAGACAACAGATCTTCAGATTTTTGTACCACAACGTAGAGTTAAAACAAACCAAAGCTTGTTCAAGCTCCATAATCACTTTATGTAACAATTAAAATTGTTTTTATAACGCATTCTAAGAAAGCTCGTAGTTTTACGAGTCAATAAAATAAGTTAAAAGATTCGTTTGTAACAAGCGGTGTTTGACCGCAATTGTAAACAGCGCCATCTATCCACAGCTGGCTGAACCGCGTAGAGGGCCGACCACCCGCGTGCTGCGTCGTCGACGCGTGCGCATCCGATAACGATAAATAGCGATTGATGGAGGCACTGCGCTTATTGAGCAGGGCGTAGTGTAGATAAAGTATGTATATTGTTATTAGCATTATTTACTCTTTTAAAACTACTTAATTCATACGGTAATTAATAGAATAAAAAATATCCCCTTTTCAAAGACATTACTATTTCAGTGCGTGAGAAATTGAGACGTAAGTACCCTAAACTCCAGGTTCTCACAAATCTGTAGATCATCATCAGGAATTACCTCGATAAAGTTTTAGTAAGTAAGTGCGAAACTTACCTTCGCGTAATCAACGGGAGACGCATTGACCGGACAAGTAAACAGTCCCTCGCTGAAACAAAGAAAACTGACATAACTTCATGTATCTACAGGGTGAAATTGAAAACATGCGACAAAGCGAAATGGGAGATCATAATTATGAAAAACTTTTAGGTATTATGGAACCAAACCTGAAATCGCGAAAAAAAAAATCATCTGTTCCCTACATTTATGTTCCAATTTAAACTCGTCAAAATGTAGGGAACAGCTGTTTTTTTTGTTTTGTTGTATGAAACAGCAGATTTTTTTTTTTTTTTTGATAACCGTTGAATAATTTCTGTGCAGAAGTTGAGAATCATGTGCTGAATTCAAGGTTACAGTTTGCACATTGGTTAATTTTTTTTTTCTTGTATTTAGACAAATATCGAAATACATTAAACACATAACATCAATTGATGTGCTTAATTTATTCCAAGAGTGGTTGTCTGGATAAAAGTAATTTCGTTTTCCAAACTTTGTCACTACAGGTCTATGTGACGAATGGTCATCAGAACCATCTATCCAATCCACAGGCACTCAAATTTTATTTTCAACGTTGTTATTCTTTTCAAAAATTGAAATGCTAGAGAGCTAGAAAGTTTTCTCCTCACAAAATACCTACTACTTGAATATCGGTTCTTTTTTATTGACATCCATGGTGTCTGCTTTAAAATTCTGCAGTGCGATTCTGTAACCATCTCACCGTGAAAACTTAGGTGAAGTGAGCGTGGAGTAAGCTGTCAGTGTCATCCTGATGCTAGGGATTGATACTCTTGACAGCTCACTCTAAGCTCACTTCACCTAACTTTTCACGGTGAGATTTTTAGAGAACCGATCGGCTGATCACTGGTTCAAAACATAACTTATAAAGGCAAGCATAATCAATCAGCCTATAATGTCCTCACTGCTGGGACACAGGCCTCCTCTATGATAGAGGGAGTGGGCCGTAATCCACCACGCGGACCCATTGCGGGTTACTAGTTGCCACATGTCTTCAATTTTTTTGTTCTAGGCCATGCCGGTTTCCTCACGATGTTTTCCTTCGCCTTTTTGAGAATAGTGGTGAAGAAATTATTTACACAATTTAAAACGCCTGTCTGGGTTTAAACCCACGACCTACAACTCGTACAGTCGGGGAGGTTACCACTGGGCCAACACTGCTCTTCTATATAGCAAAAACTCTCAAAAAAACACTGGAAACTTGACTAATAAATATAGCCAAAAACAGGTCTACGCAATGGCCAACATAAATGTTAAAATTGGCTGCAAACACATTAAGAAACCTCTTAAACGTCTTCTCAAGTACTTAACATGTTTGTCATAAACCGTAGCAGTTAGCGTTAACACGTAATAATATGTATAATGTAGTTAAAGTGTTAAAAATATACTTAGCGTAATAATATCGTGTAAGATTGCAGTCGGCATAGCAATTATAAACTAACGTAGTACAGCGGGCGTCGAAAGCGTTTGGAATTTGACAGATCTTGCTGATATAATTTGGTTTCCAGTATACAAATTAAATTATGTTAAAGAAGAACGACATCAGCCCCCTAATTGCGCATTGCCACTATCAATCACAATTTCAAAAGATTTGTAGGATGTGACTAATCCATTGCTCCATATGTTCGAAAAATTTGTCTGCTCAACGACGTAAATAACGCAATGCATATTGTTAAACTGTCAAAATAAAACCCGTTGCTACTGTTATTGTTAGTATATTATGCTACCTACTACCTCGCGGAGTAGAATTCCAAAGGATCCATCTTTACCAATACAGCCCTTTACCATGTCAAAAGCTTATGCTAAATCCATTTCATTTGCCAATATTAAACATTTAACCACCAAATTGGCAATTCTGATATTAAGAGGAAATGCGGATGGTCTTTTCTCCATTTTCAGTCTGGTTAATGACCATAAAGCAATGATTATTGAAATAATAATAAATATGAACTACTTTTATGTCCCTATGTTTTTATTTTTGATGATACATTATTTGTATAAGCACTAGAACCCTCAAAAAAGTGCCGATTTAAACCGCTGTAAACAGAGGCCTAGTGTACAAAGGACAATGCCAGATCCTGCCCCAGCAATTCACCGAAAATGTAAATGAATGGAAATAATTGTAATGAATATAGGACCTTATCATATTAAATCGTTTATCTTTAGGACCTGCAGATTACAAATCAATGCTAAATGGAATTCAACCCCTGAAATTCCTTTTTGCTATTTCCGAAACAAACATTTCAGAAACCGCAAGTTCTACAAGCAATAGGAAAAATGTTTAGTTATCAGTAATATAAAAGCAATAAGGTGCTGATGGTTGTAAATTAATAATTGTATTGAACGGGGCAAAGTTTTATAGACTTTCTGGCATTGTCATTTGACAACTATTAATGAAAAAAGAAAAACATAGGGACACAATATTTATTTATTTTAATACTTCAAGCACATACATGTACAGAGGCGGACTTAATGCCATAGGCATTTTCTACCAGTCAACCTTTGGGTGATGCAGAGACAAACAGTGGTAGGTGTAATCATGAAAATTGAGGAAAAAAATACTTTAAAAAATATTTTAAATATAAAGATACGCATAAACCTATTAAAACTATGAATATAATATATACCTTATTACATATATAGGTATATAAGCACAAATAAATATGTACATAAATACATGAATATACTTACTAAAAATAAATAAGACAAACAATGAGAAAATATTACCGTTGTGACGATACTGCCAGCTTCTTGCGAATGTGCTCACGAACTTTAACTTTTTTTATTATTTATTTATTTATAACTTATCCTTCTTATTCAGTTTATGTTAATATCTTTTAAATTGGTCCAATATTGGAGGAGAAAATAGATGAGAGCCAAACCTCGAATTATGACATTTTACTTAGGCTTTTTCAAAAGTTTCTCCGACCGCATTTCCTCTTAATGGAGCTAGAAATCAAACTGTACCTACATACTAGAAAGAAATATCGTTCAATACAACACCTGTGTCCACGATTATACTACTTGCTAATAGTGTCGGCCACAGAGAATAATCACCGGAACAGCAGACGGATACTGTCTGGCGATAAAATACGTTGCATCGTGATTCCATGATGGATTGCATAGTTTGTTGTTACAATAACAATGTCATGTTCGCATGGCTATTGTTTCATTTATCTGGATGCAGGCGGACTTTGAAATGGTACCGATAAGGGATTTAGTGACGAATTTTGCAGTGTTTCTGGGAACGTAAATTGGCAACCATTTAAAGAACTGCAGACACACGAAATAATCATGCTATGTAAGTATATAAAAATAATAATATTTAAGTGTATTTGTGTAATATCAAAATAAAAGCTTTTTATTAAATGCATATATGAAAGTATTGATACTTATAACAGAAAAAAAAACAATTTTATAAATTTTTGTCAGTCTGTTTGTTCCGGCTAATCTCCGAAACGGCTGAACCGATTTTCACGGGACTTTCACTGACAGATAGCTGATGTTCTAATGAGTAACTTATGCTATTATTTTTTTAATTTATTTTAGAAAAGAATTAGGGTTGCGCGTAAAAAAATTAAAACCCATGAAATCCACATCCACGAGGACGAAGCCGCGGGCTGAAGCTACTGTTAAAATGTATATTACTGAAGATTTCATGATCCATGATTTTCTGTTATACGAAGAACGCATTATGCAAACACAGCATCATATTTTGAGAAATATAATCATTACATTAATGTCCTTCGCTATAAAATGCTGATCATCCCTCACTGTTTGAATTTCCTCCAGCTTCAAAAAGAGATTTAGATATAAGACGATATACATTTGGGTACCTACTTGCATCGGAATTCCTGTCTCATAAATGTAACATTCACGGTAACCTAAGCGGAGCCTGGCGATGGGCCAGAAGGACGCGAGAATGAAGAAGCTGATACGCAAGCATAGTTAATATCGACACCTGCAATTTAAAACATTGTAACTCATTTTCACTACTTTTCAGCATAGCGAATTAAACATTCAACATATTCTCACTTTGTTCCTATAAAGTCCTAGCGTCTTCCAATTTTGTGAATATAAGTAAAAAGGGATTATCTACTTTGCTGTATGACTAATATGTTGTTTACTTATGTTGTTTATATGTTTTTTGAATTACAATGATTTTTCATTAAAAATTGGACGTAGTTATGCAGAAACGTTCCAACCCACAAGTCACCCAAAATCGAGATAATATGATCAAACTACCTTTTATGACACTTAGCGTCAGATTAGCAAAAAGGTTTCAAGTTTTAAGTCTTAGTGTTCGCCTGTACTATGTAGTTACGGCAAAAAAGTGTACCACTGAAACACTAAATTGCGTTTTTCTCAAATTGTAGTCATTGTGGAATGGAACGTTTTCGCATAACTACGTCCAATTGAGTTACAATGTTTTAAATTGCAGGTGTCGATATACGCAAGTATGAAGGATACTAAAAGCTCAAAATTTTAGCTTTTAATACGAATATTTTGACATTAAAAATTCGTATTTTACTTGGATTGTTTTTGCTAATCGAAAATATAGACCTTGACGAGCAGTTTGGTATACTTAACTCATTTTCGGTCATGTTGTGGGTTGGATCCTTTTTGCATAACTACGTCCAAATGAAAAAAGAACTTTCCCTTCATTTCTTTTCTCAACACGACATTGTGTTGAGAAAAAAAATGAAGCCTAGCCAATGAATGAATGAATGAATGAATAAATGAATGACCCTTTGCCGGAGTATGTATATTTCCTGTAACGGTAACGTTACCATGAGAGTTTTCAGGTTTCTTCTACTCATGGGTTTACCATCGTCGACAGCATTTCAGTTTGAAGTTAGATGACCACCAACTGCTAATATAGTGGTTGTTTCTGACAGGGTTTGCCTACAGGGTCTGGCTTTGAACTATAATTTTCCAGGTAATTATGTAAGAGTTCTATAAAAATTGGCAGAAGAAACATCGAACTGCAACCTGTAACCTGATTCCAAACCCACTGAATTGAAATTTTTCACGTGTTTTTACAAAAAAAATGCTGTTCTATAGGTACATTTTGACTGCGTTGCCCTTTGCTATGAAAACAGCAGATTTTTTTTGATAAACGACGAAAAATTTCTGCGTTGGTCTAGAGCATAGGTTCTCAAAGTGGGCGATAACGCCCCCTCGTGGGCGAAGAAGACCCATATAAAATTATTTACCTTATCTTACGACTGTATAATATTACTCATTTAAAAATAATCGTGGCAATAACCGTTTCAGATTCGCGACAGTTGGTGAGTAAAAAAAATTAGGGACACTATAAAAAAAAATATTCTCAAAGTGGGCGGTGGACAAAGTAAGTTTGAAAACCTGTGGTCTAGAATCATATGTGCTGAATTCACGGTTATAGTTTGCGTGTTAATGTTCCTGCCAGTCTGTACTGTGGAACTCCTGTTTTAGTATCTAGTGTTGGTCGCAGTTACAACAAACTAAAATTAAAAAAAAATAACGGTTTTGAATCGCTTTGCTTGCATTTGCATCACTTCTCATCTGACGTGAATCATTCATGTTGCGAAGGTTTTATGATTCCTATCGTGATCTTCTTTAATTCCTAAACAAACAACTTGTTATAGAAAGCCATAAATCATCTCACTATTAAATTGCTTACCATAGTTTTATCACCTGATCGTGTCTAATTAGCTTAACGCCTAAGATGCTGGATCTACCAACACCTATTTGAAAAATCAACTTTATTAAGTAGCGCTAAAGTAGATTTTAGTATATTTTTAATGCAAACGCGATGTACAGTAGTTCTTCACGATAAAAACGTTTATTTTTTCGTTTGACGTTTGTAATTAGTCGGTAATGCGAAGAAAATTATGTAGCGCGTCTCTTTATATGCGCACGCGCATGAGATATGGCAGTTTTTGTCGGGTGATGATCTCGATGTTTCCGTCCGAGTGTTTTGCTTAATAATCGGTATAATCGATGCAATGGCTCGTGTAGTTGCGTCGATTTATTGGTGGCGTGGTCGTTCAGCGAAGATATTTGTTAGAGTATCAGGGGCGGAAATTGGAGTAAATTGTTCTAGTAATGATCGTGTTGTGGATTATCTTGTGTTAATAAAGTAAGAGCTCGTGTGTGTTTTGGCACGATTTATTAGATTACTATGTCGTCACACGGACTGCGCTTTCGTGAGCTTTCATCAGTCTTCAGTTCCTCTCCTTCAGATTCAGCCAGTGCAGATTAGCTAGAATTTATCACACAATGACACAGCGGGGTAATTGCGTAACACATTTTGACAGTTCAACAACATTCATTGCGTTATTTACGTAATTGAGCAGACAAATTTTTTTAACATATGAAGCAATGGGTTAGCATTATCCTTCAAAATAATTTAGATTGTTTTTGATAGTATGTTACGAAATTACATAGAGTGTTGTTTGAGGAGATTACTAGTTTAACTTAATATTATAGAAGGTCAGTATGGTGTAACTTTAGACACGGTGGTAGCCGCTTACATTTAAGCCTTGCACAATTATAATTGTGCGAGATACACTCTATCTACTTGGTACGATATTCTTTGAGGATATATCGAACTTAGAAAACAGCAGAGAACGAAGCAACTTCATTCTGAAAAAAAAGTTAACAATAACGCAAACTGTAACTATGAATCTATAAATATAAAATTCGAAGTCCGGACTGATTGATATATCAACGCACAGCATAAACCGCTGGTCCTAGAGACATGAAATTTGGAGGGTGTATTCTTTGTGAAGATTAGGTATCCACTAAGAAAGGGTTTTTAAAAATTCCATCACTAAGAGGGTGAAACTTAACGCGGACGATGTCGCGGGCAGAAACTAGCTTAGGATTCTAGACCGTCTAACGTAGAAATTTTTCGTCGACTAGAATCATAATTATGCTGAATTCATAGTTACATTTTGCGCACTTATTAAATTTTATCCTGTATAAGAGTATTTAAGATAATTTTATCGCTGAAAACTCATAACTTTACCCACACTTTGAGCCTCGGGGCACAGCTAGATAACGAATAATTTTCTTCTCACTAGCAAATCACTATCGAAGTTAGAAAGAGAAATCGATATAAATCAACAACTTTGTACAAGGAAAAACATGTAAATAGCGTGCGTTTAGTTCGATGCACTATCACGCCTCTTATTATGACGTCACGGGCAGTGACAGAGGCGATCATTGTGCCACGTAATGTTATTTACATAATTAAACCATTTACCATGCGCGTGCGTGAAATATTCGCCTTATTTAGATTGTGAGCATACTGAGCATACTAAGTTGTTTGTTAATTGATTTAACATTTGCATGTGGACCGCCATGTTAGTTTTTTAGCGTGTTCTGGAATCATTGGGCATTTTAAATCTGCCTATTGGTGGTTTTTCTTACAAAAACTTAGCTTAAAGGCAATTTAACTTTTTAGTCTTCTCTACTTTGAACAGGTGAAAGGTTCTTTTAACAGCGAGTTTTAGGACGTAACTGTCACAATGGTATGACGGAGGTGATGTTCTGCAAAGCCAAACTTTTCCTTCATCTTGAATTGTGCCATATTAACGGCCGCATATTGGAGGTTCCATAAGGATCAATCCCCACTGAAAGAGCAGCGGTTGGCAGCGGCCATGATCTATAGTCATTTGAAGGCAAAGGAGGGGCAACGCGGCGCCGCGCGGCTGCGCGAGCCTGTTAGCCACTAGTCAAAAGAGGAAAGTCACTAAGTCCAGGCGCTCATTATCGGCATCGACACGGCTGAGGATTTTAGGTGATAAAAAGGCTTCGGTATGCTTGAGGTTACTGTATTGGCAGCTTTGAGGATGCTTCGGGATACTTCGGGATCCTTCGGTACGCCGTCGCCCGCCGCGCCGCCGCCGCCGGCGCCGAGGCAACACTCGGGGCTAGCTTGCACTGCGGTTGGAGGGACGAGAGGACGTCTCGTCATCCCTAAGAACGTTGCAGCATGCCAAGGCATAGTTTCCGACAGTGTGCGCTTGCTTGTAGGGATGCTGAAGGATCCCTTTCCTTGCCGATGCCGATAATGGGCGCCGGGCCTAACTTGCTCTTACGGCCGCTGCGCGCCGCTGCTCTTTCAGTGGGGATTGACCCTTACCTCTTACCACAACTACAACACGTGGTCGGGCGCTAATTTGTATGAAAATTAATAGTTCATTCGGTTCACGCGGATCACATTTTACCGTCAAAATCAACAGTGTTGGCGATACCATCCACGTCGAAGCCGCAACGTTGCGTCGACCATTTCATTTGATTTTGTAGTTACCACAACGCAATTACAAGAACCTGCAGCGACACTAATCACACTTAACCACTGCTTGCACATATTTTGCCGTTGCGATGTGCTGTGGTTATTGTTCGTGTAAACGGCTCCTTTCGGTGAGAGGGAGTGGGCTGTAATCCACGACGCGGGCCCAGTGCAGGTTGGTAGATGTCACGGCAAGTCTTCCAATTTTTTGGTTCTAAGACATGCCGGTTTCCTCACGATGTTTTCCCTCACCGTTTTGAGAGCAGTGGTGATTATTAAATAAATGCGCCTGACTGGTATTGAACCCATGACTTACAATTCGTTACTACTGGGCCATCGTTGCTCTCAACTCTCTTCAACTCTTCAATTAAGCGAAAAGTCAACGGTCATGCGAAGTGTTGCCTTAACTGTCAGCGTGTCTTGACCTGCCTAAAGGCGCAGGCCCACCGCGGCGCATGCTGTGCACGGGCACGCGGCGCGTTTTAGCTGCGTGTATTAATTTGGTTGACAACGTGGGTCTACGTTTCCACTGGAGTACAAGAAGACGCGACAATGTATAGCGTGGCACGGCGCACGGAGAGGCTACGCACGTGCCAAATGCAATCCACGGACACGGGCTTCACTGCGGGAGGTGGGACGGGCGGGGAAGCGAGCGACGCCTGCGCCATTTTGTCAATTGCTATTGGGTCATATTCGTGTACTCCAGTGGAAACGTAGACCCACGTCGACAGCGTTCAGCTATGAAACCGCCTATTCGAGCAAGCCACGCGTGTACCAATGACGTCAATTCATGCGTAGCCTCTCCGTGGGTTCCAGTGGACACACCCACATTTTCTGACAAAGCGAAGCTTAATACACATGCGTAGCCTCTCCGTGCGCCCCGGTGGGCCCGCGCCTTAACTCAAACTGCGTCTAGTCTAGCGCACTTGCCAGAGTACCTACCTAGATACATCAAAGCACCCGCAACAATGTAATAAGTGGTACTAACGGCTCTCTATCCGCCATTCCTAAACGATATGTTAACACTATGCTCAGTGTTGTACGGTTACCGGGCGTTATGTAAGTACGCCTTTACTGTACCATAACTTAGTTACCGACTGTTACTGGTAGGTAGTTCCGATTAGCCGTAACGTGCGTAATTATTGCGTCGCTGTAGCATTATCTAATATAATGTTTTTTTAGACAGCCATAACACAGGTTTCTCGTTGCATGCGATATGTTGCATATATGTAACACCAAGGGGTTTACATACGCGTTATAGAGACCAAGTTGAAACTTCTCGTGTACTTCATGGGTGTAATTTGTCTGTACGCATTCGTAACCTTCAAAAAGCAGGTGACGCTGCTTTGCTGTGCTCCTGATATAATGATAACTGTGATAGTCAAAGGTTTGAAAACGTGACGGGCTTCCTCCATCACATTTCGATTCAAGGTTGGCATAGTCATCGCTTCTATGGTCTGAAATCAGAATCATTCGTACCGCCTAGGAGTGAATCTCCTAGCCAGAGTTTCTAGAGAATAGGTTGCCTTTTAAAGTCTCCTCCCCTCCCAGTCTTCTTCTGGGTGATCTTGTCTCATCTTTTTTTTATACACGATGATTTTTTTTCCGGTTCCAAATGTTTACAGGGTGTTCCACCCATGAATATCAACAACTTTCAATATGGGACCAACCCTGAAATCACAAAAAAATCAGCTGTTTCAAACATTTTGGTCAAATAGGTATTGAACTTTTGTATGAAACAGCTGATTTTTTTTTCGTGATTTCCAGCGGTTTTGCGTTGCAGCAGGCTGTGCGTTGATATATCACGCACAGCCTAACCAGCTGGTCCTAGAGACATGAAATTTGGAAGGTGTGTTCTTTATGAAGAGTATAGGTACCCACTAAGAAAGTGTTTTTCGAAATTCCACCCCTAAGAGGGTAAATGGGGGGAGGGTGAAATTTCACGCGGACGAAGTCGCGGGCAAAAGCTAGTTTTAGTAAAAATTGTATCATCACCTATCTCCTATTAGCAGTTACGTTATCATTCACTCCCTTTCCATTTCATTCCATGACTAATCCAGAGTCTAGATTATGCGCTTCATCCCTCCTCAACACTTGTCCATACCAATACAAACGATTACTTCGCAGAGTCTATCCATCAATACAAACTAAAAAGACGAGAATGACGTTCCATACAAATTGACAGTCCTGTAATGGAAATCAATTTCCTTCAAAACAGTACCTATTCAATTTAAATCCGTTAGTACCTACCATCAAATCGATTTTCTCAAGTCAAATAACCACAGTATACATTGAAACATTATGTATGTATATGTCGCAACTCCAGTAGTCAAATACATAATTCAGGCGCATATATTTGACATACTTACATCTGTGAGACGATGCGCGTGGGATTCAGATAGTGATGTGCCTCAAGATGAGATTAGGCGATTGTTTATCGATTCTCACTCACTTTATTCTTACTTTAGTTTTGCTTTGTCGTACGCGTGGGATCATGCATTGTCATGCGCAAACAAATACGAAGAATTTGAACTCATTGTTCTAATTTGTTTTTAAAATATTTTGTTAAGGAACAGATACAGTTTTTGAACAAGATTGTCATCCTAACAGCTGATTGGAATAAGAAAAGCCAATCAAATCACTTGACATTTAATGAGTTTGACAATCTTTGACTGATGGTTTATCCCATCTACACAAGTTCTCGGGAAACTAAGGGGACGAGTTTCCAAAAAAACATTGATACAACTAACTTTTAAACAGAAGTCAAACTTTAAAAATCACGAACTTCAATTCCAACTTTATTCTCGAGATGAATAGGTAATACGGGTCCGCAACTGCACGTCAATGCGCGTATTTTGCGTGCATAAGAGATGAGTTTTAAAAGGATATGTTTGAGGCAGTACATTGTCTGATAAGATTTTTATAAAGTATATAGGTATCCTAGCAATACGTACTAGTAATCTTCTAAAGGCAATAAAACGGTGCAAACTACTCATAAGTTCACAAGAACTAATCTTATTGTTCACGAAGCACCGTTAAGTTCCCTCAGTCAAGCTTTATGCAATTAACGCGTTGAGATAAATAGCGGATACATTAAAGGTTGAGCTTTAACTTCCAGATTTAACGATCGTTTAATTAGATACGTTTACTGGCTGTTAAATAAATAATAATGCCGCCCTGTAATTAGTTAAATGCAGGGAAACTGCCTTTTCTTGTGCTGAGATCTCGGAATCAACGATTGCTTATTGCGTTTTGTCGATTCCAGACTTTGGTATAGGTTCATCAAGTCCGATGCTCTTTATGTTTTCTGTCACCAAAGTCAGTGGTGAAAATGTACAAACGCCAGCACATCAAGCTACAACAATCTGTCAAATTTCATTAATAGATTTTCAACTTTATCGATATTAGCATTAGGTTCAAGGTTGATTGGGAAAATTTTACTGTTTCGGGTAGCTTAATATGCTGGCGTCTGTACCTACAAAGAAAATTCTTAATTAAAGAAAAATTCACCAGAGAGCGGTGGTGATGAAATTATTTATACAAAGTAAGACGCCTACCTGGGTTCGGCCAGGGTGAAGGAAAACATCGTGAGAAAACCGGCATGTACTACAACCAAAAATTCGAGGACTAATTAGCTTATGTTATGCTAACGAAAAAAAATACTATTTATAGCTGTTAGCTGTCCGAGAGTACTTAATCAAATAATTTTGCCTTGAATCTCGCCTACATTTATTGCCATACTTAATATCTTCTACATAATCAATTTAGCAACAAAATTTACTGCTATACTAAAATTTAAACCACGTCTAGTAAATTTTGCGTATTTTCTAACAAAATCTGATATGAGCAGTTTCAAAATGTAAGCTGTTTAATATTCAAAGGCGATTCTAACGGAGAAGTTAGTCGATAGATATTTTGAATCGATAGTTGGGTTTGATCAAATCGAGTATAAATAGGGATTTTAATTCGCAGATTGAAGTCGATTGCAATGGCAATACTTAGAACTAAACTTATTTTTGCTAGTGATGCGCCAAGTAACTTGTTTTGAAGAATCAGATTATTGGTAGTTAGGTACTGCCTTAATGTGTTCAAATAGCGAAAATAAAAACAATTTTCTTGCTAAATTGATTATGTAGAAGGTATTAAGTGTGGCAATAAATGTAGGCGAGATTCAAGGCAAAATGATTTGATTAAGTACTCTCGGACAGCTACAACTCCACGCAAAAAATATAATAAGCCTAACATTGGCGTAGCACCCGCAATTTTTTTTTGAAATGCGTTCCTTGATGTGGGACTGAAATTAGCATGGGAATAAAGTTACAAGTAACCTCTAGTGTATATTCATATTTCCCCTGCTTTTAAAAACGCCTTTCCCGTGGTTTTTGCAATAAAATTGGTAAACGAAACATTTTCGCCAAAATTCAAATAGTGGACGACAAAGAGTAGGTAAGTACTTTTTCTATTATGTTATTATATACATTGATTCTGAAATCTTACCGAGTACTCAGGAGCCCAAAAATCTAAAAACCAGTCTTACCAAGGAGCATCGTGTTACCCACTAACTGGGTTGTGGAGGTCAGATAGGCAGTCGCTCCATGTAAAATACTGGTATTCCTACACATCTGAATTCGGTTTGACTGGAAGTCGACCCCAACATAAAAGGGTAGACAAATTGCTTGATTGAGTGAAATCTTACCAAGATAATTTTGAATTCGCTCCATATTCCTATTGTGGCCTTTGTGGCCATCATTTGCAATATCGATAAAATTCCTAGTCAATAAATCCACTGCATTTAACCGGCAAAGCAACAAAACAAGTCTGTAAACACAGCTATGTAGGCATGGGAGCTGTAACTGATACAGATGGGAAACTGCGGTGAGCCTGTCCATCGAGCTATCGAGTTACCGACTGTGTGTCACGGCTTTAGAATTAAGGGTGTAATCAGAAGGAGTGGTAGTGTTTAATTAGTCTGTAGACTATGAAAAAGACTTTAACAATCTTGCAGTGTAGTTAAACGCTAGCGCTAGAAGCAGCACCCTGATTGCGAAACACACTATCGATCTCAATTTAAATCATTTTGCTAATCCATTGCTTGATATGTTCAAAAAATGTGTCTGCTCAAGAATGTAAAAAACGCAACGAACATTGTTGATCTGTCAAAATGAAACCCATCGCTACTAACAGTGTGATACGCAATAACCCTGCTGGTTTAGGTCAATTGTGCTTATAAAGGGTGACGGTCGAAGCCAAGACCACTTAGGCATAGGCCTTAAAAACAGGAAAAAAAGATCATAGTAACTACATTAGCATAATCACAATCAGCCTATAATGTTCCTACTGCTAGGACTAGGCCTCCTTTCCTTTCGGTGAGAGGGAGTGGGCTGTAATCCACCACGCAGGCCCAGTGCAGAATGGTAGATGTCACATGTCTTAAAATTTTTGGTTCTAGGACATTTACTTACGAGATTTTCCTTCGCCGTTCGAGAGCAGTGGTGATGGAATTATTTACAAAAAGTAAACCGCCTGCTGGATTCGAACCTTAGATATAAGAAAGAAGTTGAACTATTTTTTAAAATATCTATTCTCTGTCATAAATTCACGCTTCGCCACTGGCACCTCTACAACATTAAGGAATGCAAATAATTTTATGAATATGAATCTCGTGCCGACGACACTTTGATCTACTTTCCAGATAACCAAAGAAAATAAAACTTTGTGCTTGTCAATCACATAACACCAACATATCATCAACATATACCAATAATTCATAAAACAACGTTCACAGACTATTAACTTAGTTAATGAGCGAATGTGTGAATATGTATTAGTGTTAAATAAGTATTCGAAGGTATGCGGTTACGTACAAAGTTAATTTAACGAATTATGATAGTATCGACTCACGCGCATGTAAACTTTTCATTCATAAAACTTTATTGTAAAGTGTGAAAAAGTGGCAGTTGGTTTATGATTAAAGATCGGGTTTTTCATGTTTTTGTGAATTAATCTGAGCGTCGAATAATGTATTGTGGGTTTACTCTTGGTAATTTAATAAAAAAACTAAGAATTGCACAGTTAATTTTTATTAAATGCAATGGGTCTAAGCAACGGTGTGACATCTACCAACCCGCACTCGCCCCGTGTGGTGGATTACTGCCCACTCCGTTTCACAGAGAGGCATGTGTCCCAGCACTGGGAACAATATAGGCTGATTATGCTCAGCGGTGTCCTAACGAATTTGGTCATTCAAAATCAAACATATCTAATTCAAAATAATCGAAAAACAAACCATGAATTTCCTGCATTTGGATTTCGATGAAAATACAAAGGTTTCAACTTTCAGATATTATGGCAGTTGCATGACTTTTTTACAGCTTAATTTCAGTCCATAATTATGGGTTTAAAGGGGCATCTACCAGCACCCTAATTGCGTAACACACTATCAATTGGAATCTGAAACATTTTGAAGCAAAATGCTAATCCATTGCTTCATTTGTTCGAAAAAATTGTCTGCTCAACACGTAAATAACGCAATGAATGTTGTTGAACTGTCAAAATGAAACCGATTCTTACTGTTATTGTGTTACGCAACTGCCCCGTAGAACTAGCGTTTCTACAAAAAGTATCGGAATAGCACTAAGTAACGCAATGTCTCGACCACATAAATTACTAGGCCCGTTCAGGAACCGGGTGTTCCTTCATCCATACCTAATATGGTGAGTTTCTAGTTTTGGTCAAAGTGCAAGGCCGATCGAGCCATTTCCTGACCACTTCTACTAACGTTAAGAAATCTTTAATCATGATGGGAGTCGAAAAATTCAGAATACTGTATGAAGTGGTAAAAATATTAGCCAGTCACCAGTCAGCAAGATGGGAGCGGGCTAGATGGCAGGCTGAGGTATAGCCACTTGTGGGTTTTTTTATTGCACGCTAATGAAAAGGGGCGTATAGCTACTGCCGTATCAGCCGTATCAATGATACGGGGCACCCACATGTGGAAGCAAAAATTCGTTAAATATTATCGAACACCTAATTTTTTTTTATTGATCCGCTCATCAATAAAAAAATTGAGGAAAATGAAAATATGAAAATGAACGTCTTTTTTATTTTTGACTTACAAAGGCTTCAAACTGCAGGCGCTGCCCAATTCTCAAGCTCTTGCATTATCACACACAAAATCCACTAGTCAGGTTGCCCCGATTTTCAAGCTCGCATCGCTCGCTCCTCGCATTATTTTAGTGACAATGACAGCTAGACTTATACAGGATGTCCCTGGAAGTATGGATCAAATCAAATAGGGGCGTGGGCAATGTCATTTCCAAACTTTTTGATCCTGAGAATGTTGGTGAATTTTTTTACGGTTCAAAAGTTTTGACCAACTTTTGTTATTTTCAATCACTTTGCATAGTGCTCAGAGAACAAAATCATTTAAAAAAACTACCAGGAACTGTCAGCTTAAGTTTTTTAGACAGCCCTGATAGTTTTTTTTTAATTAATAGATTTTTATTTGAGCACTATGCGAAACGATTGAAAAAAATTAATCACAACTTTTGAACCGTAAAATAATTCTCAATCATCAATCATTCTCAGGATCAAAAAGTACGGAAATGACCTTGCCCACGCCCCTATTCGATTTGATCCATACTTCCAGGGACAACCTGTATATTAGAGTCATGATGCTCCAATTTTCTAATTCGCTCCGCTCGTTCTTGCATTCTCTTAGTAAGTTCACTATGGCAGCTATAAGAAAAACATCCTTTTGAATTTCACCACAGTCGGGGTCAAGAGGACCCCGACTATTGTTGAAGACCGTAGCTAATGTTTGTATTCAACAAAATTATCTTGACGTACCATTCAAAACTGTAGAATCTTCTCTTCTTCTCCGTGAAAAATTACTCCAATTTTCATATCTACATTCGGCAATTTTACTTTTCCCCTGAGCTGAGATGTCCCCTGAACTGAGATATTCAAAACAATATTTTTGTTTCAAGAGGAAGACTTTTATGAAATTGTAAGTAAATTTATTCAATTATTCATAGTTTGTAAGACGGTTTAAAAAACCATGTTCGCCTAGTAATACAACAGCGTGTGTAATTTATACCTACACTTACATCTAACTATATATTCAACGCATGACTTGCGTTTTGGTCACGGTGTATCAGCAGAGGCCTAGGTGTGTTTTGAAAAAAAAAAATACGTCGTGATTGTACTTACATGTGCTAAAATTTTAGCACTGGGAACTGTTCAAGTGTACGTTCGTAAAGGCAATTCTAAAGAGGCTATATTTTTACTGCAATATGTGGCTGTATAGATTGCCGACAACATTTTCAGAATGGCCCACTTTGGCTAGTCTGGCCAAGTATTGCTGCAAATGCTGCAAATATATATATTTTTTTAACACTGCTTGCGGTAAGTATTTCACTGATAGAAATCATCACATATCTAAGGAAAAAGCTTTATACCCTCCATGCGTCTTTCTCTCTTTCTGTCTCTTTCTATTATATACGAGTGTGTGTGTGTGCGATCTAGTATCGCGTTAAAAACTTCGTTCCTGTTCCACGACCGCATTGGTTATTAAAAAAAAATACATTTATTTTGGACCAAAACTTATACACATTTTCATAAACCTGCCAAAATGCGTGACAGTTTGTCGACAGGATTAGAATTTGATGTATTGGTTGAACAACCAGAACCCCTATTGAAAATAATGCAATATTATGCTACGAGTACATATTGCTGTTTCTCTTTATAGCATAGATATGTTTAGGCAGACTTTGCATGAAAAGACACCTTTGCCCTGAAGAGGGTAAGCTTCAGGCCAATTATAGCGTATCCGTGGGTCCACATTACCCGAATGTTTCACTGCATTTACCTACTCTATCAATGACAGTATAGTCAATACCAGGAAATGAGGTCAAAAACTTCATTATAACACCGTTGAACGGATGTATGGCTTTATCGATCAATACAGGTATATTTTTTTGCAAAAATAACAGTTTTCCATCCGGTATACCGACTTCCTATAATAGGTAAGAATAAGGCACAGATACTTGGCTTCTTTAAGAAATGGCATTCATTAATTGAGACAATTTCGGGCAGTCTAGCAATCACAGAAGGTGGCTGGGATAGACTCGGGGTGCAAGGCGGAGCACAGGGTGTTCTGGTGCAGCCTGGGAGAGGCCTATGTGCAGCAGTGGACTGCGATAGGCTGAGTTGATTGAGGCAGTCACTAGGGGACGAAATGTTTGGAGGGCCCCGTTAGGCATGTCGACTGATACCCTATTCCTCTCACAATTTTACTGATCCCGTCAGGGTCCACAATGATCATCCTTGCTATTCTCTAAGGATACAGTCTTGCGGGCAGCGCTGTCGCAGCGCTGTCGCGGTGAGTTTCACGGCTGCGACAGCGCTGTCCGCAAGGCTGTGTCCTTAGAGAATAGCTCCCCATGACGTTTTTGTAAAATCTACCACGTAAGTTCACACTGTCGAATGCAATAAATGTAATAGAGTATCTATAGAGTTGGGGGTGCTTTGACTGTACGTGTATATCCCGGGGCCCTGGACTCATGGTAGTCGTAGGAACCATGAGGTTTAGTCGGTAGGAGTCCGAAAAACCTCCGTTCTCCCCAGTTGGAGCATATCCGTGAGGAAGACTCCACACAGCAAAAAAAAAATGACGATGGTGATGATGAATGATGATGAGAAATGTCACGCGCAAGTGTCTTCAGCGAATAAAAAGAGCTTAAATTATCCATTTTACAATGGTGTTCTTGAACCCACACAGTTTGTTAAGCCGGTACAAAGTCACAAACTGTCGATACTTCGTCAACATGGCGCCTCGCCCCTCTGACATGCATGTATCAAGTTAAGTAACATAGAATAACCGTTAGCTGACAAGTAATTAGATCTTCCTCTACAAGCCTTTGACGGCATAAATATGTAGTCTAGCCTTACTTGTGGTAGGGCTGCCAAGTTTCAATTCTACTAATAATATGATAAATATGAAAGTTTGGATATTTGTTACTCAATCACGCTTTAACGAGAGCAGTGGTGACCCAGTGGTAATGGCCCCAAGATGGCCGTGTGTTCGAACCCAAGCAGGCACTTTACTTTGTGTTAATAATTTCTTCACTCTAAAAACGGTGAAGGAAAACATCGTGAGGAATCCAAAACTCGAAGACATATGACATCTACCAACCCGCACTAGGCCTGCGTGGTAGATTACAGCCCACTATCTCTCGAAGAGAGAAAGCCTGTTTCCCAGCAGTGGGACCATTATAGGCTGTATATATCAACCTATAATGCTGTCGCTTCAACAGCAGAACGGATTTGGATAAAATATGGCACACGGAAACATGGATTGACAAAAGTTTCTACTTATGGGGTTTGCATGAATACTTTTATTCGGGTAGGTACTGACGCCAGCACATCAAGCTACCAGAAACTGTTAAATTTTCCCAATCAACATTGAACCTTATTCTTTAGAGATAAAGTACAAAATCTATTGAAGTAATTTGACAGATTGTAGAGGCGTCTGTACATGGAATTATTTCTCTAGGATGCTATATTCATCATTTAAGCAATGTTTTTTCATAAGACCTTGAGCTTTCTTCGCTTGGATTTGAGTGTGAGAGAGAAGCATTTTAAGACAAAACCTTCTTATTTTTTTTTTTGAACATTTACGAACAAGAACTTCGACAGCCCTAATTAAACTTCCCTCCAATCAAGTATACAAATACATGGAAATTGTAAAGAAGTCAGTTTAAAATAACTTCACGCTCACACATGAAAGAGCAAAAAACATAAAACTCAGTTCTATGCGTATTCATGTGGTTGCGTTCTTTTTTGTGGGGTGAGCAGTATTCCAGCTGTAGCGGTAAAGCACCCCGTGATTCCGTGACTTTAATGAGGAAGACGAAGATAGACGGATTCATTTCAAGAATTTTTCAGTAATCTAATCTTTGCTTATTTGTATTTTAAGTTATGTAGTCTCCTATCTACATCAAGGACAACATACAACCAATAATTAAAAACAATATGAGTAATGGACTTATCAGCACCCCCAGATAAGTTCCTTATCGAACTGATTAACTTATCTATAGGCCAAACGCTTAACTGAGACGTTGCCTGAGGAAGCTGCGCGGTGCGGGAGGGGCGATAGTTGTCATAAGTTGACGAATCACAGAGCTCTCGCAACACGTCACCACACCCCCTCCCGCACCGCGCTGCTACCTCAGGCAATGTTTCAGTTATGCGGTTGGCCTATAGTAGAAAATTTCAAACAAATTATCTAGGTAAGCACCATTTTTTATTCATTTACTGGATAATGGCCCCGATTCTGTCGTTCACAAACTGAACTAAATTTAAGCTCAGTGCAACTTTTTCTTTCTATTTCGTTATGAAAACGACAGAAGATAAATATTAGTTCAGTCCTGTCAAATTATGACTAATTTGACAGGACTGAACTAATATTTATCTTCTGTGTGTAAAAATTGGCTACTAAAATTACGTATTAATTTTTTAATCACGTCTAAACTTGTCTATCGATTATCTAATTTGACAGGACTAAACTAATATTTATCTTCTGTCCTTTTTATAATGAAATAGAAAGAAAAAGATGCACTGAACTTGAATTTAGTTTAGTTTGTGAACAACAGAATCGGGGGCATTGCCTCTTCGGTCACTTTGAAACAGGCTCAAAACCTCTTTAGGTACTAAACTTTTAATCGAACTGAGAAATGACGAATTTCCGACTTATTCTAGTAATCACGGACTACACTTACGGGTAACATAAATGTGCAAAAAAGTTCAACACATGATAAAACAAAACATCTGGTTGGATAACAATTAAAATCGGTGTTGCACGCACGACATGTTCGTTCGTGCAACACCGACTTCAATTGTTGTAAAGCGTCATGACGAATTGCTCTCATCCATCACTGCTATTAACTATAACTGATTGAACAGGCTACAACGTGGGAATCCTAGATCTTCAATTGTTTAGATATGTAGGTAGACTGCTGATGCCCACGAGACGGTATAATATATTATTTATTTATTTATTTAATACTTCAAGCACATACATGTACAGAGGCGGACTTAATGCCATAGGCATTTTCTACCAGTCAACCTTTGGGTGATGCAGAGACAAACAGTAATAGGTGCAATCATTACAGGAATAAATATTTTAAATATAAAGATACGCAGAACCCTATGTAAACTATAAATATAATATATACCTAATTACATATAAATATAAGCACAAATACATATACATAAATAAATGAATATATTAAAAAGAAATAAGACAAACAATGAGAAAATATTAGCGTTGTGATGATACTGCCAGCTTCTTGCGAAAGTGCTCACGAACCTTGACTTTAAAGGATAATCGGTTGGTTGCCATCCTGATTTCCTCGGGGAGCGCATTCCACAGAGAGATAGACTGAACGAAGAAGGAAGAGTGAATGAAGTCTGTGCGATTAATGGGACATTGGAGAAGACGATTGTGTGATGAACGTAGATTTCTATTGTGGTTGGCGCAAATGTACTGAAAGTGGGGGGCTAGATAACCAGGGGAAGAGGGAGAATCAAGAAATGAAAATAAGGTAGTCAGCGCCCTTAGCTCTCTGCGCTGGCGAATGGGCAACCACTTTAGAAGCGACCGATGCGCAGAGACATGATCATATTTACGTAGATTGAAAACGAATCGAATGCAGTTATTGAGAAGACGGTCAAGTTTGTCGAGGAGATCTGCATTCAGGTCATAGTAGCACACATCACCATAGTCGATTATAGGAAAAATAAGGGACTGCACAAGCATTGCCTTCGTACTAGATATAATTATACTGTGCCCACGATTTTTTCAGAAATGTCAACCCCTCATTTGACAACTCCTCGTTTTTGCTCAAATCTGTGTGGCTCTTTCCTCAAAAAAACCATAGCAGCTTAATCAGTCTATAATGTTCCCACTGCTGAAATACGGGCCTCCTCTCGGGGAGAGGGTGTGGGCCGTAATCCACCACTTCAGGTTGTTGGATGTCACATGTCTTCGAATTTTTGGTTTTACATGCCGGTCTCCTCACGAAGATTTCCTTCACCGTTTTGAGAGCTGTGGTGATGAAATGTTTTACATAAAATAAAGCAGCTATCTCGGTTCGAACCCACGACCTACAACTCGCAAATCGCCACAGTTATCACTAGGCCACAACTCAGACAATAATCTGCGCAAAAAAACATTTTAGACGCTAATCTGCGTGGTTCTAACATGATCTGACCAACACAATGTCTGGACTTTAATAAGAGACATCTGAGTTTGTATTGGTGTAAGGCAAAGTGTATGATTGATTCTAACAGGAAATAATCTACTAATTAAAACATGGTAGGTACTGTAGAGGCTTCAGCTGGATGGCTTTGCCAACTGACCTCCACGAACGTTCGATATGTTATAGCATAGATAAACGATATAAAAATAAGGGAAAGTCAGATTGTATAGCTGGCAGCACGCGTCATCATCATCATCTGCCTAGGCTTTCCCAAGTATGTTGGGGTCGGCTTCCAGTCTAATCGGATGCAGCTGAGCACCAGTATTTTACATGCAGCGACTGCCTATATCTGACCTCCACAACCCATTTGCTGGGTAATACGCAACCCGTTGGTAAGACTGGTTGTCAGACTTTCGGGCTTCTGAAGACCCGTAACGACTGTCAAAGATCTACGAATGACAGTCGAGGCACAGAAGGGTCTTGGTATGTAAATATGGTCACCCATCCACGGACCAACCGCGGCAAGCTTAGCTTAACCTGGTCAATAGACCCGTACGGATTTTATTACTTAGCCACAAGCCCCTCACTCACGGTGCGCCACACGCACGCGCGCTGACAGCACGCGTCTAAATGTAAAAAGTAATTCTTTATAGGAATAATAATTATTCTGTAGATATTAACCCACAAAAACATTTCATGTTAAATGTTGCCAAGACGAGACCATGTAGCTCGCACTGTCAAAAAGTTGTAGAGCCAAGCTTCTAACTCTACACGCCCTAACTCTACAAGGCCTAACTTCGCAAACTACACCTTAGTCAAAATATATGGCTTGGTCTTAAATTATATATCCTATCTTACGACTACATAATATTCGCTTTTATATATAATCGTGGCAATAGATGTTTCAAGTAAAAAAAAATATCTTCGAAGAGAGCGGTGGGCAAAATAAGGTTGAGAGCCCCCTAGTAGCTTAGGGCTCCACGGTCCTATAAAGTTTCTACGTGTTAAGTTTGTATAAGAAAGAAATCAAGTTAAAATCTATTCATACATATTATGCAGTGATGTCAGAACAACCAATGCAATTAATAATGTACCTAATTAGTAATTAATGACGATGTTGTCCAAGTAAATATTCATGTAATTAATATTAATTAACCTGTTGCTAACAGGTATCTATACGGAGATAATTGCAACTTAAGTGAGATGTAATATCCCGTATGTTTTCCTTTCATTAAGGTGTTGATATGGGGACCAATAACTGTGTTTTTGTTACGATTGGAAAATATTTCTTACTAGCTGCGCCCCGCGGTTTCACCCGCGTAAGTTTTGATCCCGTGGAAATATCGAGATAAAAAGTATCCTTTGTGTTATTCTGATGTATAAACTATATTACTGTAAAGTTTCATCAAAATCCGTTCAGTAGTTTTTGAGTGAAAGAGTAACAAGCATCCATCCATCCATCCTCACAAACTTTCGCATTTATAATATTATATATATATTAAACATTAATATATTATTATAGTAGGATGTTTTCCATTAACCAACCAAAAACCAATAGCACTGTATATCAGAAATCGAAGTCCTTCTAATCTAAGTTTTTTAAGTAGTCTTATTTAAGACACAAACAACATGCAAAGTTTAATGGCACTCTTAAGGCTGATTTCACCAATGTTATATTTTTTTCCGTGGAATTAAATTGACATCTGATAGTTCTAGTATGGAAAAACTGTCAAAAATTTAAAATTTATTCTCAGGATAAGATTTATTCTAATTGCTTGGTAGAATTCGCTCTCAGAATAATAAATATTTACCCAAGAAACAAATATTGATTAATCTTTTGTCCAAAACGTCGTAAAACAAAATAAATGTATAACATTATAGACTTTAAAAGAAAAATATTATGCATTCACCAAGTGAACTGATCAATAATTTCTTAAACCAAAGATTCCAAGACCCAGTCTCGCTCAAAAGCATTACAATAGAAACATCAGTGGAATAACAATGTTAAAGAAATAACCACCACGACACACATTAACACATCCCATGTTCAATATTTAACACTCTCCAACATGAAACATGTAAACGAGACGTACCTGTTTACTTTGAACAGAAGCCCGACAGGGGTCATTGCGTAAAAGGCACTTCACTTCAAATTTTACAAATCCGTCACAAAAAAACAATTCAAAAAACCGAATTTGGAAAAGAAATAAAAACAATTTCCAATTCCGAATGCACTTATTTTTTTCTTAAGTTCGAAATTCGCGTTCTATTTTTCAAAAAATTAGAATTCACTTTCGATGTTTGCCGTTTTCGTGTTACAAATTTTCTAATTCCGTTTTATTTCGCGTTTAGATCGATTCATTGATTCTACTCTGTGTCAGAGCGGTTGATCGGTACGCGTGTTGGTCCGTCGGCGTTCGCGTCAGTTCTGGCCGAGTGACAAACAATGGATCGGTTTGAAGACTAATTATACAGGTTCTCTTTATTAGTAGAGACAACAGGTGGGAACCCTCGTTACAATGTTGCTGGGACGTTAAATCGTACTTAATTTGAGTGTAATTTTGGATAGATAACTTGAGGGGAACCTATGGGCGCAATTGTTTTCTGAAGAACGTTCGTTCCAATCATCATCATCTGCCTACCCTTTTCCCAACTATGTTGGGGTCGGTTCCCAGTCTAACCAGATGCTGTATGTTATATTCGAATAACAGTATGTTTCATGGAGCGTCTGCCTATCTGACCTAACGTTCGTTCCAATAAGTAGGAGATATTAAAATTATGGACATTTTGGCTGAAATTACAGAATGCTTTACAAGTCTGGTTAGGTAAATGTTAACAGTTGACTTAAACTGACAAGGAATTTGTTTTTGGAATTCAATTTTAAGCATGTATTGGCTGATTTCATATTGACAGCAAGGTGTTTAACGTCAAAAGTATATGGTGTAAGCAGACGCTAATCATTAGGTACTTAACTTGAGGCAACATTTATAAATAATGTGGAAAATGTTAAAGCAGTATTAAAGGCGATTTTGATAGTGCAAGTGATGAAATGCTGACTTTACAATTGATCTAGATACCCCAGACTCGTTTAGGTCTCAAGAATACAAAATAGAATAATAATGGTTCGAAAAGGTGGGATAACTGAACTGAACACACATGTAACAATAACGGTAAAAGATTACGTTAGCCAAAAATAATATAAACACCTTTCCCGCAAATGACATAAGCACAATAACTTAGTATAACTTGCATTCACATAACCCACGTAATATATTTTGAGGCTATCGACTCCTATGTACGGCTTTATTACCGGCTGCCTACACCGCATCCGCGCACGCGCAAGCCACAGGATGTTCAACTTTACCACCTTTTGACACAGCCGCTGTAACCTATATGTCTTTACTTCTAAGGTCGATATTGTATGCGATGGGTAGCAAAGTTAAGTTTGCTAAGAACCCTTCATGATGTCACGGTCAAATGTTTCCTTGATATTATTATAAATATTTTTTTATTATAAACATTTGAGTTCAAGGTTGAGAAGGCAAGGCGGAGGAATTGCTTCTAATACGATCCCGGAACATAAAACTTAATAATTTATTTTGATATTATGTAACTCTAGGTACTTTTTAAAGTCCCAAAGACCCATTCGAAAGTTTTCCTTTATATGGATGGAGAATAATAGACAAGATATATGGTTTCTTTTTAAAAAATCTTAAAACAATATTCTGTTAGGTCTGATGTCCTGGTGGTAAATTGTTAGGGCATATGTCGCTTGAAAGATAAGCATTGTAGTAGAAAACAGAAATATAGTCCTCTTTATCGATTTCAATAACGGCAACCCTTTGAAAATATTATTTCCTAGCGTGTGCCCTAATATGGCTCGCCAGACCTAATTTTGCTTTAAATACCCGGTAACAACTAATGCAATAGAGTTGGCCGGCAGAGGAGGGCTTAGGTATCTCTTTACGTATTTGGCGTTTTTCGGTTAGTTTAACATAAAGTTTTTAAATTTTTGTAGAGAGTCGAGCGCTAAGGCGACTTTTTTCTTTTATTGCTGAATTGCCCCGGTCTTGACCTCGATCACGCCTGATGGAAAGCGATGGATGAGGTCTATGATGAAACGAGCGTGGTCAGAAGATGCCTAAGGCACTGGAACTCCAACGCATCGACGAAACACAGGCTGCTTGTCGCCGGACTCCGGTGGGAGGATGGTCGCAAACCCAAGCTGACGTTAGCCCTACCACCGCAAGGGAAGAATTGGCAAGTCAAATAAGTGTTGGGTGAGATTGTCCAGGATGCGCCGAGCGCATGGTTCAGTTAAGTAACTGGCGGAACAAACTGCGCTACACGAGGAGGCAGACCTACATGGAGCGAGCCTATCCCAACCTGTTGTATCAATAGCGCAAGCGCTTTAGATGCCTCTTTAACACTAGAAAAAAAAACATCCCTACTGAAAGGGTGGAGGATGGCGAGGACGTTTAGAAAATACTAGCACCAGTTCTCCGTAAATAACCAATCATAAACGACAGATTGAACCCAATGTCCAGGAACCAGGAAGCTTGTTTGTTATCGTTCAGCACCAGCTCGGTTCCTGTTAGCATTCCACGCGAGGCTCGTAAACCAACAACAATGGGTTGTTTCATTCCAAACTTATTGACGGTTCGCGTTTACTGCTCATTTGCATTCTTTCTGTTTTGTAACTCTTGATTGAGAATATTGTTACGTTTTATTTAACGATTAGCTGTGCCCGTGACTTCGTTTGCGTGCATGTAGAAAAATAAATTGGCATTCATGGTTTTTTTTGCGCGGAACCCTAATTCCTTTTCTGCAATAAAAGTAGCCTAAGTTACGCCTTATAAAATTTGCTATCAGAATAACTAGCAGGGGATCCATTTCAGGGAATCAGTCCGGAATAAATCCTATCTGCCAATGAAAGTCCTGTCAAAATCGGTCCAGTCTTTTTGGAGATTAGCCGGAACAGAAAAAGACAAACATTTTATAAAAAAATGTTTTTTGTTTTATGTATATTTTTTCTTAGCATTTATTTACTAAATTATAAGAAAAAACCTGTTATTTTGACATTACAAACAGACACTTCAATATTATTTACTAGCTTCTGCCCGCGACTTCGTCCGCGTAAATTTTTTTTGTTTCCCCGATCCACCCCGTCGCAACGTGTCGCCGGCCTGCGCTATTACTTCGTTTTCACTTGGCGAAAACTTCAGACTTTTTTTCTTTTTGCTCAACTCCTAAGGGTCCTAGCGTCAAGTTTAATAGAATATAGCCTTCCTCAAGAACTGGGCTATCAAACGCAAAAATATTTTTATATATGTGACCAATACTTCCAGAGATTTAGAGCTTTCAAACCGTGTTTCAAACAAACAAACTCTTCAGCTTTATTATTAGTATTATTTTAAAACTATGATATCTCCTAAGATATACATTGAAATCAAATGATGTCAGAGGCAATTTTGTTCAAAATTAAATACATGTGATGAATAACGTATTTATTTGGATAAGGATTAATACCATGTTTATAAAAACACCTTCGCAAATAATGCATTATTTTAGAACAAATTTGGTTAGCATAAAAGAGGTTATAGTGAGATAACCTTAAAAGATAGACATATGCTGTCGGGGACTTTTTTTTTTAATTTTAAAGGGGAACAAATCTGTCATATATGATTTTTGCGAAACTTTAACCGTTTACGCAGCGCATGCAGCGGAAACTCTCAATAGGAAAAAAATCCCCCGATTTTGAAACATTCTTCATTGGTGCTCCGCTCCTATTGGTTTTAGCGTGATGGTATATAGCCTATAGCCTTCCTCGATGAATGGGCTATCTAACACTGAAAGAGTTTTTCAAATCGGACCAGTGGTTCCTGAGATTAGCGCGTTCAAACAAACAAACAAACAAACAAACTCTTCAGCTTTATAATATTAGTATAGATTTGTATACTTAGAAATTTTGGGTTTTTTTTTTAAATGATCAGAAATGATCATTGCTCGTGAAGATAATGATCACTGACAACATTTTTCCTGACACGGGAGTCGAATCCAGGACCTCATTCACATTAGTAGCGCATGCGAACATTAGAACAACGAGACAATCTTAGACAAACTAAAAAATTTTTCAAAAATCCAGAAGCTAGGTGCACTGTTGTCGTTTCCTATGGTAGAAGAGCTGGCAAGATACTCCACGATATATATCCATAACACGGTAACATAATTGGCCTTTACAATGTTTTAAAATTACATTGTTCATTAATAAGTATGGGAGGACAATGTAGGCCTGTCAAATCTCACTATGAAGTATTGAAGAGGTTTTTGCTCCATCTGATGCATGGCCTTGAAGAATTGCAACACAATTGTCATGTAAGTGACCTGTCAGCTCTCAGGAATGTGGTTACCATGCTAGTTGAACATTGAATACTTAGTCGTAGTTATTTTCATGGTAATTTAGAAGCAAGGAATTATTTGTGAATACTTCGCATATTGAATGTTTGATGTTTCGGTGTTTACTTAAGAGCCCTATTACATTTTGACCGTGATTTTTGCGTTAAATGGCCAACTTTGGCGTTCTTATTCTGAGACACTGAAAGACTTCGAAAATTATTTACTGAATAGTGGAGAATAGTTATTACTTTTGGTTTTCGCAATTTTTTCTTATATAATTATTTATATAAAGTCAAAACTCCGAAACAAGTTTTTCATAAAATGCGCGACGTGGCATATTTTCAAGCTCGTGGATTAAACTATTGTAAATAAACAAATGAAATGAATTATTAAGAATCCATTGTCCAGGGTTTCCTGCCAATTTAATGGTTTCTTTGACTAGACCTTGGCCATCACTCGGAGAAAACCATAATCTATTGACCATATCCTGTCTCTTATGTAAGAAAAAAAAAAAGGGTGTGTCGATAGATGTGATAACTTACTACTAGCCGAGCATACGCGAATCAGCACAGAGTACACGCGATTCAGCGCAGAGTACACGCGATTCAGCGCAGAGTACACGCGATTCAGCGCAGACTAGGTACACCCGATTCTGCGTCACCGACCGACTGGAGCCGAGTATACCCGATTCAGCATCACCGACACGGGCGTGACGGGTCAGTTTTGTTTACGGTTCGGAAAGAGCGCAAAGTGCACATTTACTTCAAAAATCTAGACTTGAATAAAAATTTAAGACGTAGAAGAAAGTTACATTGATAAAACTTAAAGTTCATTAACTTTTGAACCCGCATAGATGTTCGAGGGAACTTAGTGAACGAATGAATGAACTAGAAAACAATGCTTATGTTTTTATACAACCGCTGATTCTAACGCTAACTATAGGTGACAATAGGAGAGTCCCTTTTTCTTCAAGAGAAGCCAACTATTGACCAAACTACAAATTACCATGGTTCACGTCAAGAAGTTGAAGAAGTCACTAATGAAGTTGGATCTTGGAACTTTGAAAACCTTGCTCTTCAGTCCATTGCTTTAATGATCATTAGGCTGTGCGCTTCATCATTTACCTCCTGCCGGTATCCCACTTTACTTGGGAACGACGAATTATGACCTTGTCCTCTGTATATATTACTAGCTTCTGCCCGCAGCTTCGTCAGCGTGAAATACATAAACGATATCCTATGACACTCAGCTATACTGTAGCTAGAATGAATTAATGAAACAATTTCAAAATAGGATCAGTAGTTCTGAAGATTACCTCCTATACATACAAACTTATAAATTGTACTTCTTCATAATATTAGTTTTTTTTATTTTTTATAGGGTAGAGATTGTGCACCTGTGTCTGCGCACATAATATCTCAATGTCTCAGTTGACGTTAGCCGCCATGGCCGAAATTCGGTCTGGAGGACTGTAAACTGCCTTTTTTGGAACGGAGTAGACGCCGATGGACCTAAATAACAGATTTTTTTGGTTTTTGTCCAAAATTAAAATCCCTTTTTTTATTTTTAATCTTTTGATTGAAGCCGACCGATCGCTAATTCAATCAATGGATTTAATGTTGCTACGAATTCATTAATAAAATTTCCGAGCGTAGAGAAGTGCCTTTAAAAGTTATTTTTTTATATTGTTTCTTCGATTATTAGTTTTTTTTTTTTCTAAAAAACATGGCAATTCTGTGCCATAGGCTTCTACTCCGTTCCCCTTTTATACCCTGTTTTTATCCAAACGATAAAAAAGTCAGCCGGTATATTTTGATTATATAGCGCTATCATATTTGACACCATGCATTCCTTTTCTTGATCTTATAATTATCCACATTCACACGTGGTTATATCCGTTTCAATTATCCCTTAATCAAACCGCACATCTAAAGAATACCGCTACTCAACTAAGTATCAAATTAAAACAATGACTAGTCTTGAGTTCCCATGCGATGTATTGTTAATTCTACCTGTGCTTGCTCTTACAGTAATTTGATAACAATTGTAACGGAGCCTTTTGCCTTATGAAGAACAAAGACCCTGTAACCACAGAAGCCGAGAAGTAGTGGTAACGGATTGTCCGAAAGGGTTACCGCTACCCCGGAACACAAAGGGCTAAGGAAGGAACACGGGTGGGTTTTAGTCAGTAAGATCCTAACACTCCCTTCTGCTCCACCCTGAGCGGGAGGGGTCATTTGATGATTTCCCATCCTCAAAGAAAAAAAAAAAGTTAACGGCCGAGACTTACGAGTTATAAGGCCATAGGTTCGAACCCAGACCAGCGTTTTACTTTGTATAAATTATTTCATCAACACTGCTCTCGAAACGGTAAAGGAAAACATCGTGCTGAAACCAACATGTCCTAAAATCAAAAGTTCGAAGACTTATGACATCACCAACGCGCACTGGGCCCGCCTGGTGGAATACGGCCCACTCCCTCTCATCGAGAGGAGGCCTGTGTCCCAGGCAGTGGAAACATTATAGGCTGATTATGATCCATTGAAGAAAACAAAGCCACGTCTCTGTAGAAGTCAGAACTTACTCAGAAGTTGAGAGTCTGAAGACCTTTTCTAAAGCTGCGGATCCTTAGGAGAGCGGTGGCCGCCATATAGCGTCCGCAATTTACCGGCGAATGACGCCACTGAAACGTTATTTATGAAAGTAAATTGTTGTGTTTTACTAGAGAGCGTTTATTGACTCCGTAAAGTCAAGCCCCGCTGCTACCATTTTGCATGCGGCCGTTAAGTGGCAGCCACCGGTTTTTAGGAAACCGTAGCTTTAGCAAAGATGTTCCGACTGTCAACTTCTGAAAAAGTTTAACGGTGGTTAAAGTTTGCATCTACAAACAAAAGCCTAACAAGAGCGATAGTACTGGTAAATAATAATTTTAACGGTGGTTAAAGTTTTGATCTACAAACGAAAGGCTAAAAAGAGCGATAATAATTATAAATAACACCGACAATTTTTTTTTTTTTCAAATACCTCAACCGTTTATCTTACAACCAGATAGGCACCTGTGGACGACCGCCATTTATAGACAGTTGTTTAACTCCTAGGTACGCCCGCGACCTTGTCAGGAGTTGATGTTCAATGTCGTTTAGTATCTTTGCTCCTTTTGTGTTCCGACGATCAATCAGACTGTACCAGCTGTCATTCTTAGAAAAAAAAAAGAAAGAAAATACGTTTATTTGCGGTGAACATGACGCAAAAGAACATAAACACAAAAAATAAAATAAATAAAAGGTAGGGGGAAACATGCGTCACATCCACGCAAAACGGCTATCGCTCAGCATTATGCTGCGACCTTGTGCAAGACAGAGCCCCAGCGCTGGTATTCAGCGACAGCCGGCGCTGACGTAATGACGTTGTTCTTGAGAATGGAACGCTAACTTGCTTTGCAGTCTTGTTTGAAAGATATGTAGTAGGTTAGTTTTCGAAATGTAACTGAAAGCGAAACTCTTTTTTTATGTTAGACGTATACTGTCCCCACTGCTGAGCAAAGGCCTCCCAAAAATCCGGGCCCACCTCGATCCAACCCGGTACGCATCTAAGTCATTGCGCCACCCCTTTGAGCCGGCCTCGGCGCCGTTGAAACTATGAGAAGTAAATACTAAAATACAATCGCTATAGGAGGGAAGTTTCTCCGCTCCATATTAGGTGCTAGCTTCTTCCTGTGACTTCGTCGTTGTGAAATTTGTTGTTCCCCCGATCCACCGCGTCGCCTGCTCGCGCTATTACAGATAGTGCAATCCACGAAGACGCGCCCCACTCTTTGTCCTAATGCTTACAGCAGATGTGCAACATTCCGCTAGTGTTTTAGTTTTGTAAATACACACTAATTATTATTAGTGGGTAATTAGTGTGTATCGAAAGAACTAAAACACTAATGGAATTAACTAGCGATAAACACTAACGATTCGGAAGAAGAGTGGGGCGCGTCTTCGTGGATTGCACTATCTGTACTTCGTTTTCGTTTAGCGTTTTTCCTAACTTTTTTTTCCTCGGCTCCCAATGGTCGAAGCGGGACAAACAAAATCTTCAGTTTATTAGTACAGATTACAATATTATTGCATCGAGCTATAAAATCAAAGTGACCTCTGCGCGGCCACCGACGACGACGTGGAAGTGGCGAAGTTTTGGGAAAACAAGATTTAAAATATAGTCGTGCCAGCGACACGAAGAAGAATAAGAAACGAACTATAGTCTCCATTGCTCGACAAAATGTGCTCCCCGAGTGACTTCGACGTTCATAGGCAGCGGTGATTGTTACTGGTAAACTACAATAAAAAAACAACTTTCTTACACGTCGTTGTACACAGATCCTCAAAGTTATTGCAAACAAAAGACTTGCCGATACAATCCCATGGATGGCTATAAACAATACAACATACAGCACCATTGTTAACGGGGAAATTCACCACATGTACCCGTCACTATGACATGTGATCTGAGTAGAGAAACCCGTGAGAATTGGCGAAGCTTGAAACTACAGTAGCATTTCACCTTTATTTTCCGAAGGCATATACAAAAGAATAGTGTTGTTACAATCATATTTTACCAGTTGTGAGGGGCGAGCCATTGCCAGTCAAACTGCCAAGCCTTTTCCCAAGTATCTTTGGGTCGGCTTCCAGTCTAACTGGATGCAGCAGAATACCAGTATTTTATATGGAGCGACAGCCTATCTTCCCTCTCACAATGAGGAGACCTGTGTCTCAGCCGTGGGAACGCTATAGGCAGTAGTTCCACCAGAGTCTTACCAAGGGGTATCGTGTTAAAGTCCTCCAGACCGTATTTCGGTCACGGTGGCCAATCTCAACGGAGATTAGCCAAGTACGCAGGAGATATTATAATGCTGAAGTGTGCGCGCAGACAGAGATGCACTCCCTTTTCCCTCACTCTCACAGTCCGATGGGACGGCAATCTGACACGACCGGAGAGAGATCAGGCGCAGAACCAACGGCATAACTTGCTTTCCTTTCAAACTCCGGGCTGCTTACTAAGAAATTCCTAATGGAAAAACTCAATAACACTTTGCCCGCGTGTTACCCAGTAACTGTACCCCTTTAGTTATTAAAATTATTTCTAGCATAAGTTAAATGTATGCATGTGATGTGGCTGTGCTTTTTTTATGTGAATAAATACCTTTAGTATGACTGGCGAGCCTTTTGCCAGGAATAGAAATGAATCCAGTCTCCGGGCTGCAAATTAAAAATTTCATAAGCGAATTCCTTACTACTTTGTGTTAGTTAAACCACGAGTTCATTGAAGGGTAGAGCTAAATGTTCATGCAATTCTTCACTAAAAATTAAAACTACGTTTTAAGTACAAATGTGTTTAGACAATGGGCGTGTGAAACAAATTACCATACAAATGCACACTGTAAAAGAAATAAAGAAGTAGAAATATTCAGTAGGGACACTTATAACAACAAGTAGCAAGAGGAAAATTTCGGGGCTACCATAGTTACCACAAAATGCTTATTAAGAAACACATTCTGAAAAATTCCATTATTGATTATTGATTTCATTTATTTTAAGTTCATTACATTAAATTAAATAAAACATAAAATTGATATAAAAATCACGCATACACAATAAAACAATATAAAAACATTAAAATCAAATATTAAATACATAAGAATAGAGGGGGGGGGGGGGGGCTATTAAGAGGCCGCATTTTGAAAGTAGAATAGAATACTCTTTATTATGGACACCATATAAATTACAGACATAATTATATGAATTTTACAAAGGGTGACACAATGGGCGGTCGGTGCGGCGCGGTGGAGTACGCGACGTTGAATCTTAAAAACGAGTACCATTCATAATTCTGGTCTGCTTCTGAGAATAAGAAAATTCTTATTCCCGCTTGCAACCACTAAGGATCAACGAAGCAATAAGTTAATAATTAAAACAATAATGATTAATTAAAACAATACAACAGTCGAGTACTAAATTAGCTTTGATTTTCTTGTAAGGTTTCTGCAAATTTTCTGTCGCATGTAAATACTTAAGTTATTTTTTCTAAATAAACATTGCAGATAAATTTTTATGCTAATTGGGAATTCAATTGTGTGATGTTCATCAGATTGTAGCGAATTCGCACGACTTTATATATCTTAGTATAAACGTTTTGTTTTGAGAATCTCTGGTCGTATTTATTGTATTGTATTAATAGTTATTATTTTTTGGTATACTCCATCTGCCTAGAGTTTTCCCAACTACGTTGAGATCGGTTTTCAGTCGAATTAGATGCAGCTGAATACCAGTATTTTCCTATCAGACCTCTGCAACCCAATTTGCTGGGTAAAACCATACGCCTTGGTAAGACTGCTTGTGAGACTTTTGGTTTTCTGACTACTCGTGACGACTATCAAAGATCTGCGTATAACAGCCTTAGCCTTTTAGGGTCCTGCAGCAGCGGATTTCCTACAATTTTCTCAGTCATCATTCCAGCTGAGCGGATGTTCCGTGTCCATTATATCCCTCGGTACTAACCGTAGGTTCCTAGGGAATTATGTAGTAATACGTGGGTTGACGTCACGGTCAACCGCGCTAAACATTGTCGTGGTGGAGTGCGTTCAGCAAGTATGTATGTATGGGAATTAACAACAAGCAAAAGCCTGCACGAATAATGATACTAACGATACATAATGGCATAAAGAAGTAATGAGGTTACGTCTGGCGCCGATTAAAAGTTAATATTTTATTTGCTAATATTTTTTATTTCTGTAACTGCCCATAACAGCGAGCCCTATCAGAATACCAGCCTCCCGTATTAGTATTATAATAATCTTTGATACCCAGAAGGTCAATTCACGTAATTAAAATCGTTTAAAATCTAGTCGCAATCTCATGTCAGCGACAAACAACGTCAGAAAGTTGTCAGAAATGTGGGGAATTTAGTTTTTTTTGACTGATTGAGTCTGTTATCAGACTGTGAACGTTTTTTAATTACGAGAATTGTCCCTCAGCGCTGCGACATTTATTTTTTAAATGTCGCAGCATCATGCTGAGATAAGAGCCTTTTGGCCTCGTATAGGACTTTCTGTTTCATTTTTCTTTTTGTTACTTAAAAAAAAATTAAATAATTTGTTTTTTATTTTTGACTGTGTTTAGTTTAGTTTGTGATCGTCTTTGTCGGCTTTGATTCGGCGTCCGCGAATTTATGTACAGACGCCAGTACATCAAGCTACTACAATCTGTCAAATTTCTTTAATAGATTTTCAACTTTATCTCTAAATCATAAGGTTCAAAGTTAATTGGGAAAATTTGACAGCGTCTGTACCTACATTAATTTTAACATACTCCTTTATTAGTCAACTTAAGAGACAAAGGAATTATGTGGCTATACTATACAACATAAAGGTTAGCAATAAACGATTAATGAATGCAGTAATCCAGCACGCCATATAAGGGCAGGTCCTAATGCATTTCGAGTAATTACGGAGGCGTCACTTTTGGACGGTGGGAACGATTTTATTTCATCGAATTTCGAAAATAGTAATTTGTTATCGGATGTGGTTTTTTTGCTAACCATCCACGAAGACGCGCCCCACTCTTCTTCCGTATCGTTAGTGGTTATCCCTAGAGTGTTTTAGTTTTTTCGATATACACTGCAAAACTAAAACACTAGCGGAATGTTGCACACTTGTGCTTTAAGCATTAGAAAAAAGAGTGGGGTGCGTCTTCGTGGGTTGCACTATCTGTAAGCATCGATGTTTGTCTATCTGTCAAAACACTAATATACCTACGGTCTAGGAGTATCTTAGGAAAGTTGAGAGTTTAACAGCCTACACTACCTCAGCTAAAATTCACTCTTTAACTCGCTCGCACGATACTGCTCGCGGATTGAGTGAGAGCGAGACAGAGTGCGGTGCTAGGCGGCAGGCAGCGCCAATAGTTTAGGTATTTGCTTTTTACGGTGAAAATAATGGTAATTAAAAAAAAGTAAATAACATAAGACCTGCTTTATATTTAGTTCGGTTAGGTTAAGTATTTTTTGAATACCAGCGGTTTATTGTTCGGTTTAGAGGTAACTTTGGAATTTTTTTCTATCGAGAAAATTTTATGAAATCGTGTTTTCGTCTAACATAAGACCTAACATTAATCCTCAACTTTACCATATATTTATTTCAAAATTAATGTTGCAGTATTTTCGACATAACGGAGGATCATGCTAAGCCATTTGAGATAGTATAGGCCCTTAAAGCTGCTGGAAGCTTGTTGTGACACTTCGACTTCGTCTTTCCAGCCAAAGCACTAGGAAGTGGTGAAGGGCGCGCGGGCGTTTTGGGAAACTGTCTTGTTTCATGTTTACGTAAAAAAAATGCTGATTCTGTCTGAGCCGAGATTAAATAAATGACTTTTGGTTTTGATAAAATCACAGACGGTCCGTTATTTTGCCAAGGAACTTAAGCTTAGCAAAAAATAATATGATATCATCATCTGCCTAGCCTTTTCCCAACTATGTTGGGGTCGGCTTCCAATCTAGCCAGATACCTACAGCTGAATACCAGTATTTTACATGGAGCGACTGCTTTATCTGACCTCCACAACCCAGTTATTGGTTATTAATACGATACCCTTTGGTAAGACTGGTTGTCAGACTTTCGGGCTTCTGAATAATCCTACTTCCTACTTCCTACTAATTCCTACTTTCCTACTAATCACTACATAGTATAAAACAAAGTCGCTTTCTCTGTCCCTATGAATGCTTAAATCTTTAAAACTGCGCAACGGATTTTGATGCGGTTTTTTTTAATAGATAGAGTGATTGAAGAGGAATGTTTATATGTATAATTTAGTGTATTTAGTATCAGCATTGCACCCGTGCGAAGCCGGGGCGGGTCGCTAGTAATATTATAAGTGCGAAAGTTTGTGAGGATGGATGGATGGATGTTTGTTACTCTTTCACGCAAAAACTACTGAACGGATTTTGATGAAACTTTACAGTAATATAGTTTATACATCAGAATAACACATAGGATACTTTTTATCCCGATATTCCCACGGGATCAAAACTTACGCGGATGAAACCGCGGGGCGCAGCTAGTATGACATAATAATGGCAAACTATTGGCGAGTTTGCCTTCCTCATAACACAATCGTTCTTTCCATTCTCTTTATCTCTATTATTTTGGGAGTTTCGAAAAACTTCCGTGGCCAAAAAATCCATCAAAAGCATCAAAATTAATCAATGGGGCCGATTTCCTTGTTCACAAACTAAACAAAATTTAAGTTCAGTGCATCTTTTTCTTTCTATTTCATTAAGAAAAGGATAAATATTAGTTTTAAAAAAAGAACGAGAAAAAAGAAAGAAAAGTTAAATATTAGTTTATTCCTGTCAAATTAGTCAGCGCCTGACGTAAATTGACATATTTTTAGTAGCCAATTTTTTAATCGCGACTAAACTTGTCTATGGAACTTAATTTGACAGAACTAAACTAATAAGTATTTATCTTCTGTCCTTTTCATAATGAAAGAAAAAGATGCACTGAATTTAAATTTAATTTGGTTTGTGAACAAGGGAATCGGCGCCAATTCCGAACTTTGTACATTCATGCATAAACTCACGCTTTCGTCCCTTTGGGGTAGGCAGATATTACAGAACGCCATCTGCTACGATCCTTACATACTCCTTTTGCTTCCGAACTTTCTTTTTCAATTAATAATTTTCTGTAGACGCGTTAGTTAATCTCTGTATCCGCATTAATGCCAAAGCAACAATATTGCTGTAATTTGTAATTAGCGTTAGAAATACGTCAATTATTGGACGTTGGCGGAATGCTGATTGTAACCTAGATGCTACGACTGAGTATTTAAGACAACACGCTATTTGCGACACGATATCTTGGCGAAAATGTGCTTCTTCTTTTTGTAGTGACAGTAGGTACTTTCTTATATTGTTTGGCCCCAGTAGAAGTACCTATAGCCTATTTCAAAAATATCTGATGAATGTGTAAACAAACCCTGTTCTGGTTAAATTCTCACGCAGTCACTCACTAAAGGTTTCAAGTGTATTGTTTAAAATTATTGTTTGAATAAAATTGTTGTATCGCAATTGAAAAATCATCGACTAAATTAAGGTTATAAAAATAACCTCAATTGTCGAATGATCATCTTTTATGATGTTTAAATTTTGAATTTCGGGTAGGTATCAAAACTTATACTTTAGAAACAGATCTTAGTGAGTCACTTGGGTTTAAAGATCTTTATTTCTCTTAAAAAAGACAGTTCGCTTATATACTTAATGCACAGAACTTAAAAATAATAGTTCGCTTACTCGTATGATGAGATACTTCTTATTACAGATAGTGCAATCCACGAAGACACGCCCCACTCTTTTTCCTAATGCTTACCTACAGCACAAGTGTGCAACATTCCGCTAGTGTTTTAGTTTTGTCGATACACACTAATTATTATATATTACACACTAATTATAGTGGCTAATTAGTGTGTATCGAAGAAACTGAAACACTAGTGGAATTGACTAGCGACAACCGCTAACGATTCGGAAGAAGAGTGGGGCGTGTCTTTGTGGATTGCACTATCTGTAATAAGAAGTATCTCATCATACGAGTAAGCGAACTGTTATTTTTAAGTTCTTAACATTAGTTACCTCTAGGGTGCTGGAGACGTTAAGTATTCGCATATTAGTACCTATATTCTGTTTTAGGTTATTTCAAATGTTGTGATGTACTACCTATTGCCATAGTCTGCGTTCAAATTTGTTTATTTTGCCACATTTTTATATATCCTCCGGTAGGTAAACTATTGAACAACCGTGCGCCATCAACGAATATTGGTTTTTGCCATAATAGTAATTAGTGCGAGCGTGCGCTGGTTTTAACTGATTTTAACTCACTTAATTGCAGCATCAGTTTGTCAAAAGAGCAGATGTAGGTACAGAGGCCAGCACATCAACCTACCCCAATCTGTCAAATTTCTTTGATAGATTTTCAATTTTAGCACGAAGGGATAAGGTTCATATTCAATTGGGAAAATTTGACAGATTGGGGTAGCTTGAAGTGGGACACTAGCAACTAAGACTTATATTAGAGTCAAGAAATTGAGATAATTTTCAAGTTACGGAACAACAAACTGAATGTCATACTTAACAAAGTTCAAATTCCATTGCAACCAAACACTTATTAGGATATATTCGTTACAAATGGTCACTCAAAAATCAACTTACAATACATTTCACTAACGATATAATGTAATTTATCTGAGATTATGAATACTGCTCTAAGTACCTTGGTATGAGCACGTATGTAGCACGTAGTGTCAGACGATCCCCCATTTTGCCAAATTGTCTTTACAACAACATACTTTTGGTGACTATAATTATCCATCTATTATATATATATAAAAGGAGAAACTGACTGACTGACTGACTGACATATCAACGCACAGCCGAAACTGCAAGGACTAGGAACGTGAAATTTTGCATACGGCTTCCTTTTATTATGTAGGGGTGTAAGAAGGGGTTTTTGGAAATTCGACCTTTAAGGGGAATTTTGTTTGGGTGAAAAATCTTATTGCTTGAGTTAATAAACTTAAAATTTGGCACGAATACACGCAGACGAAGTCGCGGGCGAAGTGCTAGTATAATAACTATGTATAACCCGTGGCTATATAATAACAACCGCACAGATCGATCAGGTTAAGCTACGCTTGCCGCGGTGACCATCTTTACATACTGAGACCCCTCCTTGCCTCGGAAAGCACGTTAAGCCGTTGGTCTCGGTTGTCATTCGTGGATCTTTGACAGTCGTTACGGGTAGTCAGAAGTCCGAAAGTCTGACAACCAATCTTACCAAGGGGTATCGTATTACCCAGTACCTAACTGGGTTGTGGCGGTCAGATAGGCAGTCGCTCCATGTAAAATTACTGGTATTCAGTTGCGTCTAGTTAGACTGGAAGCCGACCCCAACATAGTTGGGAAAAGGCTAGGCAGATGTGATGGCTTTTGGTGAAAAATGCCCCTAAGCTATCATCGACTGTAATACTTGCTACCATATCCAATTTTCTGCAGCCGATTATTATATCAAAGGCCAGATTTCGCCGAACTAACGGAAAGATTGGGTGCCATTAATATACTTAAATATGTTATGAGCTCGTGGGTGTAGGGACAGCATCAAGTGCATTGACTTATTAACTTAAGTGAAAATATGATATATATCTCCTATTTATAATGTACATTTTTTCTTCGGAAAGTTGCTAAAGGACATCGGAGGCTTAACTGTATCATTCACGGGACTGCCAAACCAGTTGCAGCCGGAACTTGATAATGACAGCCCTAACCGGATGTGCGCCGGCGCAACTCTGCTTGTTAACATTTACCGTTCTGGATCATGGTTTTAATTAGTGTAGGTGCATTTGACCGCCTTGACCTTGAGAAACGTGATCTCAGGGCTAATTCTGTATCCATACTACACTTATATTATAAATGCGAAATTAACTCTACATTTTGTTACCTTTTCACGCCTTAACGGCTGAACAGATTTGAATGAAATTTGGCATAAAAATGACCTGGGTTTCGATTAGGATACTTTTTAGCACGCAACGTCATCCCCGTGGGATAAAATCCGACTTCCACGGGGGCGATGCTGCTGGCAAAAGCTAGGTCTACAATTATATGAAGAAACAACTGGATATTAACGGTCAATCGACGTCGACCAGACGATATTGACTGTCTCATAATGTGTATGTACAACCTGTCCTAAAATTCAACGATAATCGGGCACCAGAGGGTGGACCTGAGCATAACTAAGTACTCAAGAAAAAATAATGAAAAAAAAATATCAATTTTTTTTTAATGTTTTTCCCACAGGTCTGCTATATAAATTCAGCAATGTACTAACTGTTCGCCAGCTTTTCGTTTAGTGTTTGTGCTAATGACACAGTAAGGCATCGTCACGACTATTCATAAAAATATTTACTGATAGCCAAATTCAGTTCAAACGCGGAAGAAACTCTCACGTGTTATAAATACGTCTCACGTTTTCAGTATCGTCGATTAATAGTTATGAAGGGACTAAGTACTGCACCTATAAGGATAGTCTGATAAGTATTAGTCAGCTAGAAGCCATGTGCATGCGTGACTACTGTCACGTACGATCCGCTTTGACAGTGACAGACGGCAAGGTGCGCAAGCGAACGTGGAAGTGCATGCGCATCTAACTACCATTGGCGAAGGTACCATACAACTCGATTCCCGCCGGCTTCCCTTCGAAAATTCAGAACACAACCACTCTATAGTCAATTCATCATTGAAATATAATGAAACGTGTTATTGACTTTTTTTTCTTGCTCCGGCTTACCTCTGTCATAAATTCACCCTTCGCCACTGCTAACTACAGGTGATTTTTTTTAAGTACCGGTTCCAAATTTTTACAAGGTGTTTTACCCATGAATAGGAACAACTTTCACTATGGGACCAACTCTGAAATCACGAAAAAAAATCATTCTGTATATCTACATCGTGTCTGTCTGTATGAGCCTGTTCTTCTTCTAAACTACGCAACGGATTTTGATGCAGTTTTCACCATCATATTATGAATTTACTCCCGATGGTTTGTGTACTCTGTGTACTTACCTACCACTACCCCCGTTGGTCTCGTGGTTGCAAGCGCGACTGTTGAGCGTTGGGTCCTGGGTTCGATTCCCGGGTCGGACAAAGTGTTATTGAGTTTTTCCATTAGGAATTTCTTAGTAACAGTCTGGAGTTTGGAAGTTGGCGGTTTAATACCCCCGTGCCTCGGAAAGTAGTCCTGCGCCTGATCTCTCTCCGGTCGTGTCGGATTGCCGTCCCATCGGACTATGAGAGGGAGGGAAGAGGGAGTGCACCTGTGTCTGCGCGCACACTTGTGCACTATAATATCTCCTGCGTACCTGGCTAATCTCCGTTGAGATTGGCCACCGTGACCGAAATCGGTCGGGGAGGCTATTATTATAATATATTATTTCTAATTATATTATCTATAGTTACTAATAATAAATCTGAAGAGTTCGTTTGTTTGAACGCGCAAATCTCTGAGTATTACAGGTTCGATTTAGAAAATTATTTTTGCATTTGATAGCCCAATTCTTGAGGAAGGTTATAAGTTAAAATACACACGCTACGACCTTTAAGAGCCGAGCAAAAAGAAAAAAAGTAAGAAAACGCTAAGTAAAAATGAAGTAATAGCGTGGGCAGGCGATGCGATGCGACGCGGTGGCTTAAGGACCGAAATTTCACGCGGACGAAGACGCGGGTAGAAGCTAGTATATTATAAAAGAAATCTCTATGTTTTATCAAGTTAAAACCGTGCAGAGCCTGAGCAGGAACGGGTCGGTTTACCATACTTAAAAAAATGGACAAAGATAGAATATAGATTAATTAAAAAGTTAACAAAAAAAATATATACAGGGTGACATTGAAAACATGCTATAAATCGAAATGGGAGATTGTACTCATCGTTAAGAACAACTTTTACTACGAGACCAAACCTGAAATCGCGAAAACAAAATCAGCTGTTCCCTACATTTATGTTCGCATAAATCGTCAAAATGTAGGGAACAGCTGAATTTTTTTCGTGATTGCAGCTTTGGTCCCTTAGTAAAAGTTGTTCATAATGATGAGTACAATCTCCCGTTTCGGTTTGTCGCATGTTTTCAATTTCAACCTGTATATACTGAATGAAAAGACGCAGTCACGTAAGTACTTCCACCCAAGGAAGACGACGACACGTATCAAAGGGTGTCTACCTATGTGCATGCAATTTGTATGTGAGAACTGATAGCCAGCACGAAATAATACTTAATGGTAATAAGGCCGCTGTACTGTTTTGAATTAATATCGATTGCAATAGGGCCGGCAAACTGTTTGCCGGCCCTTTGACATTGACATTCATTAAAATGTCCTAAGGGGTCTCTGCGAGTTGGCTAGCTTCAGCCCCTCGTAGGCCTTCCAAAGAACCGGGACCCCATGTTCCCGAGATATGTAAAAATAAATAATGGCCCCGATTCTGTTGTTCACAAACTAAACTAAATTTAAGTTCAGTGCATCTTTTTCTTTCTATTTCAATGTGAAAAGGACAGAAAATAAATATTAGTTCAGTCCTATCAAATTAGATAATCCATAGACAAGTTTAGACGTGATTAAAAATTTACTACTAAAAATACGTCAATTTACGTCAGGCGCTGACTAATTTGACGGGACTAAACTAATATTTATCTTCTGTCCTTTTCCTATTGAAATATAAAGAAACTGAACTTAAATTTAGTTTAGTTTGTGAACAACAGAATCGGGGCCATTATAATTTATTTCGAGCAACAAGACTCATATCAATATACTTACAAATTATGTTACTAATACAAAGACAAAGACAAAACAGAAAACAGATTGTGATATCATTTCTACAAAGTGACAAGCCCAGCCGAAACCTTGCAGCAGTGTTTCACAAACGCACAATCGAGCCTACTCGCTATCATAGACAAGATACTATTAGCACTGCCCCGCACCCTACGGACCAAAGATGCGCACCGCTTTTTTTTTTTTTTTTTTTGTGGATGGGAAATCATCCAATGACCCCTCCCGCTCTGGGTGGAGCAGAAGGGAGTGTCAGACTCTTACTGACTAAAACCCATCCGTGTTCCTTCCTTAGCCCTTTGTGTTCCGGGGTAGCGGTAACCCTTTCGGACAATCCCGCTGCCCCGGCAGGCTTCGGCCCTTTCGGGCCCCTTCCTAATGCTGACATCTCTTTGAGGCGCGCGTGGAACACGTACGCGCCGTCCGGCACGGGCCTGGTCCTGATCGGACGGAGAGTTACCCATTACTCTCCGCCCGCAGGCCCGCGCCTACGGTGGCCGGGAGTCGTCTCGCGGCTCCCGACGCCCGGGGCGTCTCCCGCGGCGGCTGGGACGTGAGGCCCTCTCCCTCAGCCGTCCCGCCACCTCCTTCGCTAGCATGACTGCTTCGCAGAAGGAGGTGACTGCCTCCCACTCCCTCTCGCCCCGGACCATGGCTTGAACCAGGGCCGGGCGCGAGAGGTCGCCGCCGCTGCCGATCGCCTCTGCGAGAACACGGCGGTGCTCCGCCCAATTGGGGCATACCGCCACCGTATGCTCCACCGTGTCCTCCGGGCGACCCTTGCAGTGGTGACACCCGGGCGTTTCCTCCCGCCCGATGATGTGCAGGAACCTCCCGAAACACCCGTGTCCGGTGAGGACCTGCGTCAGGCGGTAGGTGAGGGCGCCGTGGCGCCTCTCTAGCCACTCCTCAAAGAGGGGTCTTACCGCCGCTATCGCGGCGTGCCCTGCGCTGGGTTGCGACAGTCGCTCTTTCCATGCCGCCACGAGATCGCGCCGGAGGTCGGTCCGCTCCGCCGCGATTTGCCGCGGAAGCGGAGTTTCCCCCGGCGTAGTGCCTCCGCGCGCCACTCGTACAGGCGCGCGAGGACTATCGCCCCCAGATCCCACGGCGGCAGTCCGGCAAGGAGGCTTGCCGCCTCGCCCGAGATCGTGCGGTATCCCCGGATCAGCCTTACGGCTACCACCTTCTGGGGCGCGTTCAAATAGTGGGCGGCTCGCCGCCGCAGTGAACGCGCCCACACCGGGGCCCCGTACAGGGCCATGGACCGCACGACCCCCGCGTAAAGCCTCCGGCAGGAGGCGTTTGGCCCCCTCAGGTTAGATGCGCACCGCTTCCGCAACCTCGTAGAAACAGTCCACGTGAGCTCGGGACTCGCACAAGAAGTAAATAGACGAAATATTAAAACATAACATAGAAAAAGAAAAACTACGGTTAAAGTTGCATGGCGCCTTTAATATTTAATAAACTTCCTAAGGGATGGAGGGAACTAAGCACACACATATTAAAAAAGCGGCTAAAATTATATCTAGTTGGGAAAGCTTACTAGAGTATTTTAGAATTTTTAAATGACAAAGTGTAATATTACGAATTTATCACATAGGTATTTACTGACATTTTATAATTTTGACAATTTGTAATTAGATATTAGGACAATTTATATTCAAAGGAGATGTCCAGTTTCTGCCCTTTGGTAATTCTGGTATAGATAAATGTTCATGATTTAAGATTTTACAATAAGATTTAAAAATTTAGATTTAAATTACTATGGATTTATTAATTCAGTATTACTTGCGTAACATAATTTTCAAAAAAACAGTACTCAATCGTGGCTTCCGCTTTGCCCTTTTTAACGGGAAGTACTAAAATGTCTTTGACGTTCCATTTTATCCCGTAATTACTTACGTTAAAGAATGTGAACAATAACTATAAGCCTCTTATTTTAGACCAAAGGAATATATTAAAGTATATTGTATAAAATACGACAATATTACTAAAATATTCTTCTGTACACATCAACTTTGAATAACATGAAGGTAAGTATTTATCAATTTTTTGACATGACATTGACATATTACCAGTTATTTTTTGCTTGCTTTGCTTGCATTGCTGTTCCAAGTTATAAGCTTTCATTCGTTCCTTGCTTACTGTGCAATGATTTTGTGTTCTTGATATTTACTTTTACCGACCATTGCTATTCTACACGGACTGACATCATCTAGACACGATTACTGTTACTATTCTTATAGGATTCTGCTTTTCCTTTCGATTTGGTGCTGAGGTGCATCAATTATGGCATCGCTGTACTGCGGATTCGCAGACATATCGTGTCAAGGTTGGCGTTACCCCTGCAAGTGAGACTTGCTTGATGGTTAGCAAATCAGGTACGCCTTTAAACTACGGCATTCGCGTAAGCTATGCAGTAAAGTCAGTATATTGAACAGTTGTGCTTCGATCTGATCGAAGCAGTTGTGTTATAATTTGAAAAATACAATGATATTTATTATTGTTCCAGTTCTCATTAGATGGATACTCTTGTCACGATTGTTATAATTTATAAATACCAAAGCTACTGACAATGATAGATTACTAGGTCATACAATGGTCTGCCGTGGTTGTGGTATCTCAGTCGGACTCAGAAATCCAAGACGCAGACGTTTCTATACCGTTGCAGTGGACAAGCATATAGTACCCCTTATTTCCAATGATATTAATTATCAGGTAAATTATTTTATAAATAGGAAAGATCTTTGAAAGAAAATGGTAAAATTAATTGGACAGATCTGCCAAAACTGGAAAGACGAGCAATGGAAACGACTATCAAGAAAAGGATTTGGGGGGGTGAACCAGTAGACATTTCGCCAGTTATATCATGTCATGTAATAAAATGTAATAATATTTTCAGGATATGGCAACAATTTATGCTTGTCAAGCCTGTTGGGTTCGAGCGAATCGACGCCTGATTCATGACTCTTCAAGAGACTTAAAGAGGATATTGTTCCATCCGTGGAACATGATCACTTACTCCACCGCCACCACAGTCTCTTCCACCAACACCGCCACTACCACAGTCCGTCCCACCAACACCGCCACCGCTACCACTACCACCTCCGTTATAACCAGTAGCACTGCATTTTTGGACAATGTTTTGGTGTCTCTAGAAGATGCTTAATGTTTTTTTTATCATTTTATTTATGTATGTATCTACAACAAAATAATTTGTTTTACAATAAATACATACATAGTTTTATTTATTATAATCCCAATTCAGTACCTATTAACAAGTAGCTAAAAATAAAATATTATTAGGTACGGGTATTGAAGATAGAAACCAAAACACGGAATTAAAGATGATACCAATACCATATTATGCGCATTTATGTGTACAATAAAGAATAAGCACTTTAGTATTTAATAGATAAACAGTAGGTGCTTTACATTTTTGTTACAGAAATAGAAATATTCAAAAAAACTGAAGAATATGATCTCAGACCTTAAAATATTAAATGTTTCAATAAACCTTACAAAGGCATACCACCAATTAGTACCTGTATTCGCTCACAGATGGCGTTGTACTAAAAAAACTAAGAAAATCCCCAGCGTGTAAACCTTATTTTGACCAGTTTTCGCAAGATCCTGACTCCTGAAACTTATTAATTGATTAACTATAAAATACGACGATTATATTAATATAAGAATCAATACTGAACATTTTCTTTGACTACCTAGACAATCGCCCATTGCTCCACCAGACGTCCTTTATAATATAGTGTTTAAATTTTATTTTTAGTTTGTGTGAAAATTTAATAATTTTTTTAGCTCTGTTTAAACATCAACGAATGACTTTTCTGACCTATTTATTTGTATGCCACAAAGGCCGAACATGACGGATCTTTTTTGTATATGAACAAACTGCATGACTCATGTTTCTACAAATGAATGTTTTATCTTATCTTAAAAAAAATAAATAGCCGATCGGTTTGATGTCAAATTTTTGGTGAAAATCAATCAACTCAGCCTATGGCAGTCCTTTGCCGGACGTAGGCCTCTCCCAGGCTGCACCACAACACCCTGTCCTCCGCTTTCCGCAGCCAGTCCGTCCCAGCGTCCGTCCATCTAGCTGGAGGTATCCCACACTACGCTTACCAATATCACGGTCTCCACTCCAGAACTCGTCTGCACCACCGGCCATCGGTCCTTCGACAAACATGGCCAGCCCACTGCCACTTCAGTTTGCTTACTCTGCAGAGTAAGCTATGTTGGTAAAATTCGCAATAAAGGAAATTAAAAAAATATATATGTAAGTATTGTAAAAATATTCTATTCTATTCTATTGGTATTTTTTGTTACGCCAGAAGATTTTATTTTATTCTTACTTGGTGTTGGTGTAGCCCTAGGTGTTGGCACGTCTTGGAATTTACTTCCTAATACGGACACCGGAAGCGCGCTTTGGCAGCCGGAAGCCACGGCCGGCAGCCGAAACTTTACGCACACAAGTAAGTACTACATTACGACACAACATAAAAGTTCCAGTTAGATAGAATCCAATTATTTCTTACCTACCTCTAGTTTAAGACCCTAATTTGTAAATATTTATGTAAATCAATTATTTCAATAAGCAATTTCAATTTCAATTCAATGGGCAAAATTCGACAAACGCTAACATTTTGTGATTTTGCTAATAATGCTCTTAAAAAAGCCGCGCTGACCATGTAATGTGTCTCAACTCCAATATTAACTTAATCTTCTAATATATAAAATTCTCGTATCACAGTGTTAGTTACCATACTCTTCCGAAACGGCTGGACCGATTTGTATGAAATTTTGTGTGCATGTCGGGTAGGTCTGAGAATCGGCTGCTATGTATTTATTTTTTTTTCAAAACGACGTTTAGGTATGGGGTCAGCTAGTTTAATATAAAATTTAGTAAATTTAATTCAATCTATGTAATGTATAGCAATCAATTAAGTTTAGTTAGTGGCGGCCCAGTGGTCACGAATGCGACTAACGAGTTGTAAAGTCGTAGGTTCGAACCCAGGCAGGCGTTTTACTTTGTTTAAAAAAAAAAAAAAAGAATCATCTGTTCCCTACAATTATGTTCGTATAACTCGTCAAAATGTAGAGACCAGCTGATTTTTTTTCGCGATTCCAGCTTTGTTCCCTTAGTAAAAGTTGTTCATAATGATGAGTACAATCTCCCATTTCGGTTTGTCGCATGTTTTCAATTTCACCCTGTATTTCTAATTCACTTCCTTTGCCCTGAGGGGGGCTATAGCCAATATACAGGGTATCCCAAAAGGTTACGTAGCTGGGAAGGGGGGTGATAGGGGTGGTCACAAGGGTCACCAGAAAAATAAAAAAATAAATCCCCTCTGGGTATTTAAAAAAATTAATGTCATTTAAAAAAAAATGCTGTTATGTAATCGTCAATAACCCTTTATCAAATTGAAATAAAACAAAACAATACATATCTAACCAAGATTATAAAGAAAATTAAGTTCTTGTCCAGTCAAAGACTTAGTAATTACGATTTCACTCAACTTCCTCCAAGTGTAGGTACTGAAAAAAAAAGTACTTATTTATTTTATTTTTTTTATTTTTCTGGTGACCCTTATGACCACCCCTATCAACCCCCTTCCCAGCTACGTAACCTTTTGGGACACCTGACTTTTGGACCTGTATATAGATTTAGGTATAATCACATATGTAGAAAATTAGAAATAAGTAGGTAGGTACAACATAATTTACCTGCTAAGAGATACGAAAATCGGTAGCGTCGCCATTTTGTAAAATTACCTGCAATTAGATAATTTATTAAGGTGAACAATATAAAAATATGAGATGGTGGTAAAATATAAGATATTTTTTTTATAATTTTAGTCACATTTTAGTGTTCCGCAATAAAATACAAAACATATACCCCGCGTCCTAACCAAAAGCTATCGTTCTCACGCGAATATACAGAGTGGTCAAAAATTCGTGGATCAAACGAAATAGGAAGATAAAGGAGGTCATTTTCAACAAAAAACCTTTCTACAACATGGCCATCATATAATTGCCCTAAAACTTATGAATATTTTTGTATACCGAGTTATTTTACAATTATTAGACTAATTTAATATAACAATAAAAAACGGTGTTGTATTATTACTAAATAATGTAGCAGCACTACAAAAGTTTAATTGCGGCTCTGGGTACCAAATTTCAAGAGCAATATTTTTTTTTTCCAAAAATTTTGAAGCGTTACCAAAAATTATTTCTCACTTTAAAAGCGTTGTGAATGACCTTCTTTATCTCCCTATATTTCGTTTGATCCACGACTTTTTGACCACCCTGTACGCGGTCGACGTGATCGTTTGTATGAATTTTGACGCCGAAACGCGACTTGATTTTACCGCGACTATGCCATACTATATTCATTTAGACACAGACATGCGTGCGAAAATCGCTTTTGGTTAGGACGCGGGCTTACAGTTTCGCCATTACCTACTGTCCGTACAGGGCACAAAGCCAGACTCTGGGCTTATAACTGAGTAAAATCTATTGGAAAAACCCAATAACGTTTTACCTTTCCCGGGGGTCGAACCCAGAAGAGTCACATTTACATGCTCGGCAGTTGCGCTTGACCAACGATCACTACCAAAAAAGAAGACAAAAAAAAGCCAAATGCGTGTCGGGCCAAGCACAGTGAAGGGTTCCGTCGTCGCGATAAATATTTACGTTTGCATAATGTGGATTTTACCAGCCGCAAACAAAAGTTATGTACTTATTTCATATACTGAAACCCATAAACGGATAGACGGACACGACGAAATAATAAGGGGTCCGTTTTAGACATTTTGCAACGGAACCCTAAAAACCTTTCGAACACGAGGTTTTGGTTTTTTGTCCTCCCATTTACAATTTAGACTACCGGATGCGGTAGGTATCTTTGGCAAGCATAGACAATAGAGCAATTCGATGAGCATCTTATCTATGTTCCGATTCAGATAACACAATAGCTTGTTTTTGGTGTCTTTGTCCCTCGCGCCTCATTCGGTAAGAGGGGGGATACCGAACTTTTTCCTACCTTTAAGCGTCTGATGTCTTAATAATAATTTCGACTATCAATCGAAATCTGAATAATTTTGAAGCAAATTACTAATCCATTGCTTCATAAGTTCGAAAAATTCGTCTGCTCAACACGTAAATAACGCAATGAATGTTGTTGAACTGTCAAAATTAAACCGATTCCGATTGATAGTGTTACGCAATTAGCCCGCTGATCCGATATCCATGAAAATGAATAATCTATACTAATATTATAAAGCTGAAGAGTTTGTTTGCTTGAACGCGCTAATCTCAGGAACTACTGGTTCGAATTTAATATTTACTATTGTGTTAGATATTCCATTTATCGAGGAAGGCTATAGGCTAGTAAACATCACGCTAGGATTCTTAGGAGTTGAGCAAAAAGAAAAACAAGTCGGAAGTTTTTACTAAGTAATAGCGCAGGCGGGCGATGCGATGCAACGGGGTGGGTCGGGGGAACAAAGTCGCGGTTGAAGCTAGTTGGTCTGTAATTTTGGAGAATAAGTAGAACACGGCTATATTAATTTAATTTTATGCTTAGTTATTTGAGATTCGAGGAATGCCAATTTTAAGCGATTCCTCCAATAAATCCCAAAAAAAACTACATTTTATGTCTAAGGGTAGTTACATTAGACACAATTTTTAAGACCCAGTTGCAATCAATATTTTTGTTGTTATCAGACTTTTTCGTTCAAAAATATAAATGTGTGTTAAAAATACCAATTACTAGTATGCTATGTGTTAATCCTGGTTATAAACTATATGTGTGTCAAACGTCATCCAAATCCGTTCAGTAGTTTTTGCGTGAAAGAGTAACAAACATCCATCCATCCTCACAAACTTTCGCATTTATAATATTAGTAGGATGTATGTTAACAACGGACCCTATGGCTCGGGAAAAATATAATTGAAATGGCTGTTTATGTTGCGCACGTATAGATAAGACATTACGAGTACTTCCTATAAAAAAATCTAATAAATAAGTCTTCCGTCATTGTACCTAATACTATTTGACTCATTTAAACAAAAACTTACTTTTTAAGACGCTGAACTTAAGGCCTAAGGGTTATATAAGACTATTTGGCACTGAATTTATTGGATTGGTATACGTTGTATTGTTAAATGAGTTTTTTATACCCTCTGCCATCCATAAATTGTACGGAATTAAAAATTTGTCAAATTAATTTTGTGGCGTGAGAATATGCAGAAAGACGTAGTCGTACTTCAATTGAATATGTCAAAGTCAAATCATTTATTTCAAATAGGCACATAAAAGGCACTTTTGAACGTCAAATGATTTCCTGAGGTACTGCAGTTAGCCATTGAATGCGGAGCTAAATGTACAGAGGCCAGCACATCAAGCTACAAATCCAATCTGTCAAATTTTTCCAATTGAATATGAAACTTATTTCTTTGCAGTAAAGTTGAAAATCTATAGAAGAAATTTGACAGATTGGGGTAGCTTGATGTGCTGGCCTCTGTACATATAGCTCTTACCATCAAAAGTGACTTCCACGTTGATGATTTAAATGCAGGTATGTACATGTACCGCGTAGATGGCCTAAAATCCTACTACATAATCAGCGGGCCAAGTGCAGGTTGGTAGATGTCACATGTCTTCGAATTTTTGGTTCTAGGACATACCGGTTTCCTCACGATGTTTTCCTTCACCGTTTTGAGAGCAGTGGTGATGAAATAATTTACACAAAGCACCTGCCTGGGTACGAACCCACGACCTACAACTCGTAAGTCGCGGTTGTTACCACTGCTCCATAAATCCTACTATAAGATCATAATTATTATTTTAATTGTGGAAATCGCTTTCATGTGTTTGGATCCGTGAGATAATCTGACCTATACGGTCTTACGGACGAAGCCGCTAGCAAATATGGACAGCTTTTGATAAATGACTTTTCATAGGAGAATAGTTACTGAGCCAAAGAGTAAGTTGTCTATACAAGACCTACAAATCACATTTTTTTTAGAACTGCCGATCTATTCTGTAAAATCTCACCGTGATAACTTAGGTGAAGTGAGCGTGAAGTGAGCTATCAATAGGGGCAATCCCTAACATCAGGTGGAGTGACAGCTCACTTCACCTAAGTTGTCACGGTGAGATTTTTCAGAATAGCAATGCAGATCTTTACATAAGACCCCAATCAGTCTTTTATTTGTTTATTTCAAAACCTTAAAATTTCAAATGAAGTTCAGACTGTTTGGCTCAAGTGGACCATGAATATCTGACCATTTCCACGCAAACGAAATTTTGAACTGAGATACCCATAGAGTACATTTATAGATAGGAGGAGATACCCACAAATTATATCACCCAGACAGGAAGAAACAGAAAAAAAACTACATACGATGATACGATTTAATTAAAAAGTGGACATCGGATCATACTTATGGCTCTGATGTCGAATATTATCAAATTAATCAATTTCTTTTCAAAGAGAAACTAGACATACATTATAGGCGTTAACAAATTATTAACAAAATAAATGTACTTATCACGTAACAAGACTTACTTTTTAATGTTTCTTAAAACCACAAGTACCTACTAAGTTCACTGATACACACTTACACTTCACCGAAAACAATGACAACATATTTTTATGATTGTACTCACATCACCATTATAATGAAACTCATTCTGAACTGTAGTTTAATGTCCTTTGCTAAAAGCTGATTATATTAACAAAAAAACAATACGTCACACGGGCGCGCGTCATAGAAGGCTCGCTCATCACTGTTCTATGTTCAAAAAGCGCGGCAGTTTATTTTTATTGAAGTTCTTTGCATGGGGTTGCTGTCGCTATAATTTAGGGCAACAAGTGGATAGAATTATCGGATCCGCGCATGCGTGGTGGTCTCGGCGCATAAGTACGCAAATAAGCGGGTGTATTGTGAACTAGAAATAGCGATATCGCGTGGGGGACACAAATTGTATGGCAATACCACCGCATACTTGCAAAGTTTCCTTTGTAGAGTAGGTCTAAATGAAAGCCGACGGGTACCTACGCTAGTTATGTCAAAATTGACTAGGTAATATATACTTAAAGACATTTTTTTTTACTTTTGCTATTTATTTTTTCTGTCCCAATAAATATATGAATCCCATAGAAAAACGGACGTTTATTTTTTTTCCAAATTAAAATTGTTTACCATAAAAACCTAATTGAAAAACATTTTATAGCAAAAAGTAATGAAATCTGTAGTTCTCGAGAATCTCAAGTGATGCGCTTACCAATTAATAGCATTTCATTTATAGTAGGTATAAGTACATTATAAGTATAGAATTATGTAGACGATCAAATTTAAGTGACACAATTACTGCAATTAGTGTTAGTGTTGTGTGTATTAGTATAATATTGTTTAGACAACATGGGACCAATGGATACAAACATTTAAATACATTTACAAAAATAGGCTAGGCTCATCATCTGCGTAGCGTTTTCCCAACTACATAGATAAATATATTGGGATCGGCTTCCAGTCTAACCGGATGCCGCTGAATACCAGTATTTTACATGGAGCGACTGCCTATCTGACCTCCACAACCCAGTTACTGGGTAACACGATGGTAAGAATAGCTGTTAGTCTCTCGGGGTACTGTCAAAGATCTTTGAATGACACATAATAATAATGACCAGAACCATCGGCGTAGAGGTTTCCGAGGCACAGATGATTCTCGACCTTTGAACTGACCGACCGCGGCAAACGTTGCTTAACCTTTCTTTTGTCGTGGGTTCAAAAAATCCTGGATACCGTCAGGGGAGGATGGAGGGCGCCAGAATGCAAATTATAAGGGTATTCTCCAAATTGCCGACACTCTTTAGGGAGCAGAATGTTTAATAATGAAAAACGACGCACGCGACGCACTTGGGGATGGACATGGCTGCTAGGCATGGCAAGCTGATACCAGTCGGGGCTGCGGCGAATGTACAAATCTCCCGAGCCCCCGACTTATGATAGTAGATAGAACAGTGGGGTTTTAGGTGCTAGGAGTCCGACATAGCCATCCGTTCTTAGACGGAGGATATCCATGAGGATGACCCCACAAAAAAAAAGAAAAAGATTAGGGCCAGACCAGGCCCCACCTGGAAAAAAACCCTAGATACTTACGCCAATGCCAATAAGAGTTGTTGCATATAATTCACTGAACATAGTTTTTCCTTATAATTTTTCTAAAGGGATTGAACGAACGTAAGCATTCGATTAGGACATACAGGGTGTGGCGTAAATAATGGATAACCCTGAAACTGTCGACTGACCGGATTACGAGCTATCATTTACCTCACTTATATCACCATATGCCCATGGATGACCAAATTATTGATATTATGAATAGAAATCGTACTTACTCATACATAATCAGCTGCCATTTCTACAATTGGCGAAATTTTCTCGTTCTCTTTTTTTTATATTACTTCTGAATATTTGAGTCATCAGACCAGTATCAAGTTTTTTTGTTATAATCTAAGATAACTTCGCAAAAAATACTTATTCTCAAATTTTAATATGTTTGGATTGTTGGGCCCCTGTATTGATGTGCATTTGGATTGAGTGATCTTTTTTTCTTTTTTTTTATATGGTGGTATAATATATATAATGGTGAATAAGGTGATATAACTAGCTTCATCTTTCTGACTGACCGACCCTTGTTAATTCAAAAGTGCCTATATTTTTTAGGTTTATTTGAAATAAATGGTTAGAGTTTGAGTTTGCTCATTGTTGAGATCAAAATTTCCAGATCGGAAGCGATCAAACCAAAAACGACGCGACGCCGGTCCGTTTTCACATGTAGTACCATGTCCACACACGTCGTTCATATTGCGTGCTGTCTGTGCTGCGTTGGTGCCACGCACGACAGAACTCGTATTAGAAAAAAAAAAACATACCGTCGAATTGAGAACCTCCTCCTTTTTTGAAGTCGGTTAAAAATATCGCGCAATTTCGATTCTTCCATGGTTACAACAGCGATAAAAAAAAGTAATTATAAACAACTGATTTTGAAAAACAAAAGGTCATGCATATTATAAAATTAATATGAATTTGGAATTCTAAATAGAATGAAAGTTATTATATCGATCTTCACAATAGCACAGTTTATACAAAGTTGATACGACAGAAAGGCTTTCCTTTAAACTGCTTATACTAGGTACCATTTTCAAGCTCTGTACCAAATATCATTTAAATTGAAACAGTAGTTTAGTCGCAAATGACTTTTGAAGTTTTTGGCCCGTTTGAACATGATGTATTTTTCTTAACAGCTGATTATGTCTATAGGCATAGGTCATGCACCTTAAAACGATAAATCTACGATACGTTGTTGCCGCTCTTACGCAAGTCATAAGCAAATACGTCCTACAAAAGAAAGTGACAATCCCATTAGCAAAACATCACGCGCGTAAAAGAAATAGAAATAGGTCAGTGTGTTGCTATTGCATCTTTGGTCCTTGCGAGGGGGGCCTCTAAAAACTAAAAAACTTGGTTTTTCAGTGCGCCAACGCTATCCTTCCGGGACGTACGTTACGTAACACGGAAGTCCTGTGCCGCTATTGTTTTGTCGAACTCGTGCGCTGACAATTGTGATTTTGTTTTGTTATTGTGAATAGGACACTTCTTTCTTTTTTTTTATTGTGACAAGACACGTAACTTGCTATTATAATTATTTAGTGTTAGTGTTTTTTTTTGTGATTTACTGTTTTTTATTGTGATAGGACACGTAATTAAACTTTGGTTGTGTGTGTGTGTGTATACCTAATTAAAGTGTTCAACAATGCCTCGTCTAACTTACACGGCGTCAGAATACACTGACATGATTTTAATTTACGGTGAATGCCGTGGAAACGCAGCATTAGCTCTGCGAACATACAGAGAAAGGTATGGTGACAGCCGCAATTGCCCTAGGAACGCCCGCACCATACAGTTGGCAGTACAAAGATTACGGGACAATAAACGTGTAGTGCCGCAACAGGAGGGAGTGCCACCGCGGCAAATACCCGCTGCATGGGACGAACGAATATTAGATCATTTTTCCCGCAACCCGACAACGAGTCTGCACAGAGCCGCCCGGCAGTTTAGATGTTGCCATAGAACCATCCACAAGGTTCTAAAACGTAACAAACGCAAACTTTATAAATATCGGAAGGTGCAAGCTTTGTTATCGAGAGACTTACCGATCAGGAACAGTTACTGCCAATGGCTATTAAATAAAACATCCGAAGACCGCCATTTCTTAACAAATGTAATATGGACCGATGAGTGTACTTTTACTCGGAACGGCATCTGGAATCGGCAAAACCTCCGGTACTGGAGTTTGGGAAATCCACACGTGTTTCGAGAATCTGAACACCAGTACAGATTTTCTCTCAATGTGTGGGCTGGTATCCATAATAATAATATTATCGGCCCTGTTTTTATTGACGGCACCCTTACAGCGGCGAAATTTTTAGATTTATTAAGTGGTCCTGTGGCCGAGTACACTGACCAACTACCTTTAGCCGTTCATCGCAAGTTGTGGTACCAGCTGGACGGTGCGCCTCCACATTCTGTGATGGCTTCCAGGGAGCGGCTCACAGAAATGTTTGGGCAGCAATGGATCGGTCGATTCGGACCTGTTCGGTGGCCACCACGATCTCCGGACCTCACTCCCATGGATTTCTTTTTGTGGGGATACATTAAGGGTGAAGTGTATGCCTCCGAGGTAAATACAATTGTTGAACTAAAAAACAGGATTATTTTAGCATTTCACAAATTAAAGTGCTTAGCGACGGACAGTGATTTAATTAGAAAACTAAATAACAATATTCTCCGTCGGTATAATTTGTGCATTAATGTGAATGGAGGACACATAGAGAATTTAAAAATTTTGTGTTTTTGTTGTCGGCGTACTTCAAAACTATCTAACATAACAGCCAGCGCGAGCGGAGGCCTAAGCCGCCGCCCGCGCCACCGCCGCCCGCTTCGACACGAAACACATGTCGCGCCCCGGCGCGCGTGCGACGACGTTGCCACTTTGTAAGGTCAGTCGCCAGGTCCAAGTTTCTATGAAATTTGGGTTTTTCCTTTATTTATAAAGGGTGGTTGCGTTTTACTCTGATTTGTAAGCTATTTAGTTTGTTTGAAAAAAAAAAATCTCAATTTTGGAGCTTTTTATTTTTATACCGTATCGAATTAATATTAAACACGTATAGTATACGTAGTGTAATTTAATGCCCCTCGGTCGTATCAACTCTGTATATGAACTAGCTGCGTCCAGCGGTTTCACCCGCGTAAGTTTTGATCCCGTGGGAATATCGGGATAAAAAGTATCCTATGTGTTATTCTGATGTATAAACTATATTACTGTAAAGTTTCATCAAAATCCGTTCAGTAGTTTTTGCGTGAAAGAGTAACAAACATCCATCTATCCATCCTCACAAACTTTCGCATTTATAATATTAGTAGGATTCATATCTTTACACTGTGACAATAGCCAGTATCAAAAATCGGGATTTTCTTAAGTAAGGATCATCCACTATTTCGTTAAAATATGGCAAATTCGCACCACCACCACCACCACCACCTACTTATAAGACCATGACTACCGGATTAACTTCAGTAATTATAACCTAAAGTTACCAACTAAACGGATTATAAAATAACCCCGTTTTTGTTCAACAAATTGATTCACTAATCCCATTATAATCACAGAGGATTTGTCGAAAAACAAAATGTTCACTATTGTGGAGAAGACCATTGTTGCCATTGACCAGACATTTGATGAGACACACAGGACCCCTAAATTATTTTTGTTGGACTGGTTAATTTAAGTAATTTTGCCATTCTTCTTGGAAGAAGAGGGTACAGGACGACACCTGTCACTTACTAGTCCTAGGCCGTGAGTTCGGTTCTAGACAGGCACTTTACTTAGTGTATTTAATTTCAGTACCACTACTCTCAAAACTGTGAATAAAAATCTGAGTAAGCATGTTCTCGAACCATAAATTCGAATAAATAATAATAAATAATAATATCTTTATTTCCCAAAAAATACAGAATAGAGAACATTTACATAAAACATTTGGATGATGCAGAAATCTGTAGACAATAGATTAATCTCTGTCTCTTATTAAACTAGGGAATCCTGTATCTTAAGAGGCAGTGATTCGCAATGAGGTTCCAATTAATTTTATGTAAGTATGAGTGGACTGTGTCAATTTACCTTCAGAAGGGAAAAAAAGAAAAGTTATGGTTTAATTTACAGATTATAACTTTTTGTGAGAGTATGTGAGAGTGTGAGGATGTAGGTAAATGATTTTAGATGAAGGGTGTGTAGGTGTGTGTGAGTGGGGATAAGTTGGTAATATGGTGTTGATGTGTAAGTGAATGGGGGAGTTGTATTTGCGAGAGTGTGTGAGTGCGAGGATAAAAGTATTCGTGCAAGCATGAAGATGAGTGTGTGCTTATTATTATTAGTATTAGGCGAATGTATGTGACATTCACCAACCTTCACTGGACGGGATGATGGATTATAGCCCACTCCCTCTTGAAGAGAGGAGGCCTGTGTGGCTGCCCCATCAGTTCCCACTGATTGGACACAGCCACACAGGCCTTAGGCCAGATAGCATAATCAGCTTATAATGTTCCCACATTATGGGCTGATTATACTACCTGGCCTGGGAGTGATATGAAGATTCGAATGACGCTAACTTCTTCCTCCTCTTAAGTTTTTCATTTCATTAAATCCATCAGTTAGAAAACACGTGGTTCCAATAAGATAGAGGCAAAATCGATGCAGCACGAAACATAATTAAAACTTTGAGAGGAATGATTCTGAAACAATACTTACATTCGTAGAAATTATGACAATAATTGACCCCCAAATTCACCAGATTCGACGGGCCCTGACTTTTTCTGTGGTAACCCCACAAAGGAGACGTATCATAGTAAATTTTGAAAACTAAACTATTTGTGACTCTGATTGTGGAATACCTAATAAAGTATGCGAAAGGGAATAGAAGATTTTTATATGAAGCCTAGCATACCTACCTGTCCGCCATTTTGGTTTTTTTTGAAAATGGCGGCCACGCATGAATCTTAATAGAAAACATACCTACCTAATAGTAACTGTTTGTCTCCGCATCACCCAAAGATTGACCGGTGGAAAATGAATATGACATTAAGTCCGCCTCTGTACCTACATTTATGTGCTTGAAGTATTAAATAATTATATAGGACCAAACCCCGTAAAGCGCCACGATTCCGAGATATTAATCATATTTTTTTTAACTTGCGATGCGTACCTAGGTATGACCAAAATATCCCTAGATTGTGTTGACGTGTTCATATCTAAGAACCCACTTTTCTCCTCTGGGCTACCAAAAAGGTTTCAATTCATTGACAATGAAACAAAACTCAACAAAGAAAACGACATTAAACGTCTCGCAAACGAAAAAAAATTACATGTGGGTGATAAATAATCCATTTGTAAACAAAATACATAATCATATCTTTTGATACTAATATACACCCATGATCTATACCAAACAGCAATGGTACACCCCAGCAGAAGTGGCTATTCATAACCATTCGTCAGACTGCTGGGTGTCGGTCAATGGGTTGGTCTACGACGTGACGAGCTGGCTTCAAGAGCAGTTCCGAAATTGTAGGTGCGTCAAGACTTGTTCATGTGCCAATAAGAACTGGTACTGTAACGACTGCGTGGAGTATTGCAATTGTTTTAAAAAAGGCTATTTCTATTGCGACGCCAAAAGGGTTAGTAGGTACATAATATTAATGTAGGAGACTAACCACACTTATTCAGCTCTGCGGGGCAATTGCGTAACACATATCAATCGGAATCGGTTTCATTTTGACAGTTCAACAACATTCATTGCTTTATTACGTGTTGAGCAGACGAATTTTTCGAACTTATGAAGCAATGGATTAGCAATTTGCTTCAAAATGATTCAGATTCCGATTGATAGTGTGTTACGCAATTAGGGTGCGGTTCAGCTTTTGTCCATAGAAAACACCGATTATGTATGAGATGCGTAGGTACCCATCCGTTCAGTCACGGAAAGTGGAACGGACATCATACAAAATCGTTGTTTTCTGCTGAACAGAGCTGAATAAGTGTAATAGCCTTATTAATAAAGATTTACACACGACACGACGTATACTGGAGTTACCCACAACACTTAAGCGGCTTACTCTACCAATACCTAGAAGATTTTTAATATTTCAGATATACACATTTCATGTGTTATAGCGGGATTATTGTATGAGAAAAGGAAAATGTTACAAAAAACCGTTTAGATCCTTTTACTTTACACACACACTGTTATACTTATAATATAGCACAGCCGTGGCTGCGGCGGCGATTTTTGATAAGACCTATCAAGACTCGCCGCCATCGCCGCGGCGCCGTGTGCAAGGGTTCATACAAATCCGAGGAATTGAATATTCCTATCAAATGTTCTGAATTCTAACTATACCCTGATTTTTAATTCGAAGGAATTCTGACAGCGGTCATTTTTTGACACTTCAGATATCGTAAACCTTTTCTGTCTTGTCCTTTTTCTAAGTTATTTAAATGACTAGAATTTTTCGGATAAAATAACATAAAATATGAAAGAGAATGAGATCAAGTAAACTATATGACAATGTAAACAACAAACAAAACATAACAGCAAATAAAAACTCAATAATAAATCGCAACAAACACCGTGAGCACATTAGAAGCCGAATAACATGCATGATAATGACACATTATAATGATTATAATAATTAATTGTCCCGAAGAACAGGCTAAGGAATCCAGGCCCATACCGCCAAACCTGTAGTTACAAGAAGCGAAGATTATACAATCAAAAAGATTTTCCTAAAAAAGGTTTGTAACCCATGGATTAGTGATCAGGGATTCCAGTGAAAGAAAAATAATTACCTTACTAATTATTGCATCTTCAATAATTTGATAATAAAAATCTGATTACCATTTTAAAATGATCAGTACATTTTTAAGTTTTAGTTTTTCTAACTGAACTCTTAAATAAAAGAAAGATTTTTTTTTAATTTCGCTTAAATGCGTTCCGTTTTTAATAGGACCGCTTTATTATTGGCAACACTTCGGAAATGTCAGAATTCCTTCAAATTAAAAAATTTCAATTTTCTTTTACAGCTAGCTATGACGGTGGTAGCGTACGCCGGCAAAGACTTGAGCTATTGGTTCAAAAATGGGGAATGGGTGCGCCAGATACATGCTGTAACCGGTACACAGGTCACATACCGCATCCATGGCCATGCCTTCCGACGCCCCATAGTCCCCTCCCCTAAGTGGCGCACACTAGATGAACCATGGTGGAGTGGCGACAAATATGTGGTGGGCAAAGCTTCAGCTAAAACTAGGCCTATCCGGATAACTAATACTTTGACTGGCAAGTACCTCAAGACAGTTTAAGTCAAGCGCTTATTACTGTATTACACTAGGTACACTGTTTTCAAGAATTTTAAGTGCTATGCCACAAGGCAAGAAGGCGCGTTTTTCGGCAAAATAACGGTCACCCCTCATTATATTATAATAGCCTCTTCGACCAATTTCGGTCACTCACAACGGAGATTAGCCAGGTAGGTACACAAGAGATATTATAGTGGACAAGTGTGTGCGCAGACACAGGTGCACTCCCTCTTCCCTCACTCTCATAGTCCGATGGGACGGCAATCCGACACGACCGGAGAGACATCAGGCGCAGGACCAACGGCTTGACGTGCTTTCCGAGGCACGGGGGTATCACACCGCCAACTTCCAAACTCCGGGCTGTTACTAAGAAATGCCTAATGGAAAAACTCAATAATACTTTGCCCGACCCGTAAATCGAACCCAGGACCCCACGCTCAGCAGTCGCGCTTGCGATCACAAGACCAACGGGGGCAGTCAATTATATTATACCAGCACCCCAAATCCACTAAAGTCACACACACCGACACCGTCGAGTGTCACAGTCAGTGACACTCGTCGCGCCGACCGCCCGCTTTAAGCGAACAGCACGCTCCCCGGCGAAGAAACCCCCGCAAGCGGCATGCATTTAATTGAACCGATTTAAGCAAAAATGATCCAATCCACACAAACCTCATTTGGAGATAATTGACTTCGATATGACAGCTATGGGTTGGATCATACGTCAGGCGCTGACTAATTTGACAGGACTAAACTAATATTTATCTTCTGTCCTTTTCATAATGAAATAGAAAGAAAAAGATGCACTGAACTTAAATTTCGTTTAGTTTGTAAACAACAGAATCGGGGCCATTATCAACTTATACACTTCTCCTTCTATTATCTAATACCTACATGAACTTGACCTAAAGAATTTGTATTAGGCTCCACAGTGACTTTAGAAGTATGTTCTGAAGAAACCATTTACGAGGTTATGATGAGATATCTACCGCACAACAGTCATCTAATGTCCTACACGTGGCGTTACATGGGCAAGGGACTTTGCCTCAATAAGACTCTGGAAGAAAACGGTATACCGGACGAACGGGATAGATTTAGCGACGTAGCGCTGGCTGAAAACATCCACATTCCCGCCATTTTGATTTACTACAACGATGATTTGACTGAAGGTAACTATGTTTTTGAATTACTTTCTTACCTACATTTGGTGCTAAGAAGTTCTTTTCACAGAGCATGTAACCTTTTGTTCTTTTGGCACTTGAATGAAATTAAACTCTCGCACGCCGCGCGTACCGGCGAATGTTGCACGGCGCAACGTATTCAGAACTCTCACAGTGCAATGTGTACCTTTTCGTGTAGAAAATAAAGTATATTTTGAGTCACTCTTTTAAAGTGTGCGCGCAGCGTCGCGTCGCGTCGCGTCTCGGTGTGAACTGACCCATAGTTCCGATTTGGCCACGCGCCAAAATATCCGAAACATGTTAGCTAGCTAGCTGTCAGTGAAAGTTAGGTAGTTTCAACCAAAATCTACCAAAAGCGGTAAAGTAATTACGAGTTCGACTATAGGTACTTCAACTAAACAAAAATTCATACAGGAAGGTACTTCCTCCATTTTGGATAGGTTTCTCATCTCAGATCTACAGCGCAGTTTAAGCAGTGTGTTTTAATGTAATTTGTGGTTTAACGCTGGTCGGGTCAACCTAACATCGATACTTGTACTGCACATGGTTGAAAATCGCTTGGCACTTGTGTTAAGGTCTTCACATTACACCTCACTTTTGTTCAATATATTGGCGTGCATAAAAGTGCTTCGTTAAAGCTAGCTCAGATTAGGGGCTGCGCCGCCACGCAACACATTGCACAAATCCTCGTTCATCACTTTCATACATTTTCCATGAACCAACGCACACTACAGGCGGGCAACGCCGCACTTTATTGTATGAAAATGCGGTGCGCAGCGTAATTTGCTCTTGGCTTAACCCTCGATTTTATTTCCAGACCCGCCTAGACATGACTGTTTCTGCCAAGATGCTGTTTGTGCAATGAAAAGACCAGTGGGATGCTTCAAGTCTTTAAAATGATCCTTTTCGACGACGAAGTTGTTTTAAACTGAAAGTTTTTTTAAACTAATTAATTATTCACAAAATTTCTTAAATATCATCATTGATCGTCATTCTCCTAAATCAAGATTTCACAAATATATTTTATTTAAATTAAAGAAACTATCCTTGTGTTTTATTTTGATTTTTTATTACATTTAAAAATATGCAATACATTTAAATCTCCGTATTCACTTGTTGTTTTAAACGAGCAACAATAAATGCTCGCGCAGTAAATGAGGATGCCCCATGAAAAAAAAATCTATTTAATCCAGAAATCCCCACCAGTGGGGATTCATATTTTTTTTACAGAAATCCCCATTAGTTAAATAAACTCAGTCTAGTGGGGATTTTTGTAAAAATAACTAACAATCCCCACCAGGTGTTATTGTTCCTAAATTAATAAACAAAAAACGTATATTATAATAAAAGCGGTTTACAATGAGAACCTGACTTTATTACAGTGAAGACAACTCTATAGAAACAAAAAGTTGATCATAATATTGACATAATTGCTTATCGCATTTTTGTTTATTAATTTAGAAACAACACTTGGTGGGGATTTCTGAAAAAAAAATAACAATCCCCACTGGTGGGGATTTGTCGGTGGGGATTTCTGGAATAAACCAAAAATTCTACATAGGTACTCGCCGTCAAAGCAAGAGCGATTTCTTATCTAAATAATAAAACATTTCAATGTAAGACATTATATTTGTATAATCATGTAAATATATTACAATTTATAAGAAATAATAATAAATCACACACTCGAGTTTTAGCTATGAGGTGTGCTTGCATTAATTTTATTCGACCGAGTTTATAACAAAAATAACTATAACAGGGATTACTATGAAGACCATGCTTACCGTTCAGGTTATAATAATAGGGATGATGACTTATATTAGAAAGTGACTTCTGCCGTGGCTTCGCCCGAGGGGATGTCAAAATTACCCCTTGGGAACGAGCTACCGGGACAAAAAGTATATATGTTACTTCATAACATCAGCTGTCTGCCAGTGAAAGTTCCGGACCAAACCAGTCCAGCCGTTTCGGATTAGCCGGAACAAACAGACAGACAAAAAAAATTAAATAATGTTTTTTTGCTATAACTACTTATAGCAAAAAAACATTATTTAATTTTTTTTTCGTTTATACTTTGATGTTCGAACAATTAATGTAATTTCAAAGAAGGCATAGTAAAATGAGATAGATAATTAAAAAAAACTGTAAAATCGATGGAAATATAGAGAAGCTACACACTTTAAAAGTTTCTGGAGGGGATTATTCCCGTCCTATTTGCTCGGTACTGTACTGACAGTGTGTGGCGTTAGTATGAAGTTACATAGTCGTGACGTCTCTTCGTCTAGTTATTTTAAAATGTTTATAGCTTTGACAACTGATTATGATTTTACACTCTTTCTATTATTATTTGCACTATTTGCAAATGATACTTTTTTTAGAGTTCAAAATAAAATAAATTGTCATTGTTAGCGCCACCTGTTGGTGAAATGGTGTATCAAAGGCAAGCGATACACCATTTCACCAACAGGTGGCGCTAACAGTCATCATCCCTATTGTTGTAACAAATTCCTCTAGTTTTTATAATCACACATCAAAAGAGCATTAAAAAAATATTTTGGCTAACTCGATAAAATGCAACAAAAAAAAGTTAAAGAAACTAGCTATTTATAACAAATAACAGTTTAAGGATAGTTCGATTTAGCCAAAATACATCATATTAAATCCACTTTGGAAAATGAAAGTTTAGTATTTAAGTTACAACCCTTGATCAGATCGAGCACCGTTCAAAGACAAATACCGCGGGAAAAGGCTGAGGAAAAATGAGTCCATCCAACCGGGGCAACCGCAGACCTGGCGACGCGCCGGGGCAGCGGGATTGTCTGAAAGGGTTACCGCTGCCCCGGAACACAAAGGACTAAGGAAGGAACACGGGTGGGTTTTAATCAGTAAGAGTCTGACACTCCCTTCTGCTCCACTCAGAGCGGGAGGGGTCATTTGATGATTTCCCCTCCTCAAAAAAAAAAAAAAAAAACCTGGCGACGCGCGGGTTCCACGGCCAAATAAATGTCAACCTTGCGCTTGTTGAAATAAAGTTAAAAATAAATAAACTTCCGTGAGGCCTAGAGCGCATGAAAGAGGTCTGAGGTGCGCGTCTCAGGTTATATTAAAAGACGCAAGATTGGTATTTGTTTGGCAGTGACAACCGCACTGCGCTTCGACGAATGTGCGCCAGCGCTTATATGCGAGAAGCACAGAATTGGTCGAAGTGGAGGTGCTTGGGGGAGGCTTGTGTCCAGCAGTGGACGTCTTTCAACAGAAATGATGATCATCATGATGAATTATTGACGGGTCCACAAAATATCGTGATAGTTATTAACTGTTTGACCGATATCAAAGTGTACACGACACACGAGCAACTTTTCCAGTAATTATTGCGGGCAACAGTTACCGAAATGGTGGAGAAAAGTGAAGCGATATGAAGCAGCCATTACCGCCGACTTATCGCAAACGACATTTTGAATTTTAGACTTTCGCGCCAAAATACAACAATAATTAAAGTAATAGCAAATCTTAATTGGCTGGATATATGTTGTTAAGTTAGCTGTAAGTTCCCGAAATAAAATAAAATATCGCTCAATATATTATGGTGTGGTGGTATCTCTCTTTACTTGGTAGCCCAATGTTACCAGAATATTGCAAATAGTCGTCCGTGTAAGCGCACTTTCATGAATATCTATACAAGGTGCACTTAATTGAAATAACTCAAACGAAAAGGAGTCTTTGAACTCATATTAATAACAACTGGACCAAACCTGAAAACGCGAAAATAAATCAATTGCGTGACAAACTATCAATCGCAATCCGAAGGAAATTCCTAATCCATTGCTCCATAGATTCAAAAAAATTCGTCTGCTGAACAACGTAAAAACGCAGTGAATGTTGTTGAACTATCATAATGAAAGGCATTGGCCCCGATTCTGTTGTTCACAAACTAAACTAAATTTAAGTTCAGTGCATATTTTTCTTTCTATTTCAATATGAAAAGGACAGAAGATAAATATTAGTTTAGTCCTGTCAAATTAGTCAGCGCCTGACGTAAATTGACGTATTTTTAGTAGCCAATTTTTTAATCTCGTCTAACTTGTCTATGAATTATCTAATCTGACAGGACTAAACCAATATTTTATCTTCTGTCCTTTTCGTAATGAAATAGAAAGAAAAAGATGCACTGAACTTAAATTTAGTTTAGTTTGTGAACAACATAATCGGGGCCATTGCCATAGCAAACCTATTACGCAATTATCCCGCTGTTCCCTACATGACATAATGTATGGAACATCGGATATTTTGGCGTTTTCAGGGTTACTCCAAATACACCTCGTAGGGGTCGGTATCGCGATATTTATTGACCGTCTACATGCCGCCTTCGTCAGATCTATATACATTAGTTTTGCGAGGGTCATGAGGCGGGCTGGTGATGGGGTGCTTGGGATAAGTGTTTGACGATGTCCACCCAGTCAAACCCGCGCGGTTTTTCGCCCGCTCGCCCGACCTCCGCCTTGTCCCACGCTCTTCTCTTCTGCGCTTTCGTTAACTGCTCCTTCTTCTCAATGGGTTTCTTCGATTCAGTCTGGAATTTGTTAAATAATGTATCAAAGCCATGCGCGGTCCGAGGGGGGGGGGGGGGGGTTGTGGGGGTCATGACCCCCCCCAAAATCATTCAAGCTGTCTGCGTGTGACTTGTCTTACTAACTTAACTTGTGCCACGGAGACCTCGACGGGCATAAAACATTAAGAACATAGGCAGACATGGGGACTGCCACAGAAGTAAAAACTTAAAATTATGAAATGACAGTGGGTTTTTTAACACGCGTAAAAAAGTTTTTACTTCAAAAAGCCAGTTGTAAAATATACTGGATGAAATTGAATAGGTTCGCCAAATTAAAACATCTAATTCAACGTGATAAAAAGAAAATTCAGAGTATGTCATTAAGGATAGAGATGCACATGATACGTGCGCTTATGCAAGCGGTTTGGCAACGTCGTCGCGCGTCCTTTTTTTCGTAGGTACGGTCAAAATTAGGTAAGTACTACTAGTTCAACGTGTTGCCAACTTGATTCATGTTGTGAACTTGTGATTCCTGCGATGACTAGATTGCTTATCGGACGCGCGTTAAAATTTACACTTTAATTTTCTTATTTGTTTTGATAATTTAGAATAAAAAATCCGTAAGTATCGACGTTTATTCGTACCTATCTACTTGAAGGCAATAACTTAGTTTGCACTATCTTTTAGGAATTTTGATTTGGGACATGACAATTTATAATCATTATGTAGCAGTTACTGGACCTCCTGTTTCGATTTGGCGCAAGTTTTCAATTTCATCCTGTAGAATCTAGGATGCAAGAGCGAGCGAAGCAAACTTGGGATATTGGGCACCCCGTTCGTAAGGCCAGATTACAAAGCCTAAACTGTTGTAAAACGAGTGCATTTCGTCTTAATTCGATAAATTAAGTTCTCTTTCTGTATAAGGGTCAAAAGAAAACGAAACCTATTTAAGGTAGGGTGCTAAAATTTTCAGGCTCGCTTCATTAGCTCTTGCAATCTACATTCTGTTAATGCTTGAGCATTTCTTCTTAAGTCGGCAAAGCAAGCAATTCCTAGTCCTTTTAGAATAAAAAGAAAACCGAGCCTATCCAAGAATGTGCAAAATTTTCGAGCTCGCTTCGCTCGCTCTTGCAATCTAAATTCTCATAGTTGCTTGGACTTGCCTGCATAAATTGACAATGTAACTCCTATTTCAGCATAAAAATATCAAACAAAACCTAACCAAAACGAGGCGGGTTGTTAAAATTTTCGAGCTCGCTTCGCTCGCTCTTGCAATCTAAATTCTCATAGTTGCTTGGACTTACTTGCATACATCGACAATGTAGCTCCTATTTCAGCATAAAAATATCAAACAAACCGAGGCAGGTTGTTAAAATTTTCGAGCTCGCTTCGCTCGCTCTTGCAATCTAAATTCTCATAGTTGCTTAGACTTGCCTGCATGAATCGACAATGTAGCTCCTATTTCAGCATAAAACTATCAAACAAAAGCTAAACAAACCGAGGCGGGTTGTTAAAATTTTCGAGCTCGCTTCGCTAGCTTTTGCAATCTAAATTCTCATAGTTGCTTGGACTTGCCTGCATGAATCGACAATGTCGCTCCTATTTCAGCATAAAAATATCAAACAAACCGAGGCAGGTTGTTAAAATTTTCGAGCTCGCTTCGCTCGCTCTTGCAATCTAAATTCTCATAGTTGCTTAGACTTGCCTGCATAAATCGACAATGTAACTCCTATTTCAGCATAAAAATATCACACAAAACGCAACCAAACCGAGGCGGGTTGTTAATATTTTCGAGCTCGCTTCGCTCGCTCTTCCCACCCTACATAATAATCTACCGTTCTTATATATACGACCAATTTGCCGGCATTATTAAATAACACAACTAAAAGCTGCGTCCCTGAACAGCATAAGTAATGTGGAACTGGAGATATACATGAACATTAACATTATCATTAACACAGCCTTTAATCCCCGGAGCGTTAGGCGGTTGTGTACTTTTATATAATACTTACACCCACATTTCGCCAGTTATGTTGAAGTCACATGTTATAGGGGGCGAGCCTACTGCAATCAACCGGGCACAAATCCATACACCAGGCTGTTTCTGAGAAATTTCTGATGGAAAAACCTAATAACACTTTACCCGACCTAGGAATCGAACCCAGGACCTCATGCTCAGCAGTAACACTTGCGATCACTAAACTAACGAGGAGATGTTCTCTTAATATATTCCTCGGCACCCATTATGACCCCCCCCAAAATCTTGGGCTGCGACCGCGCCTGATCAAAGCTTACCAACACAATCTTTGTCATAATTATAGATCTCGCATCGCATGTATTTAAATTATAGGGAATTACTGCCTTTTTTTTGTGGATGGGAATTCATCAAATGACCCCTCGCGCTCAGAGTGGAGCAGAAGGGAGTGTCAGACTTACTGACTAAAACCCATCCGTGTTCCTTCCTTAGCCCTTTGTGTTCCGGGGAAGAGATAACCCTTTCGGACAATCCCACTGCCCCGGCAGGCTACGGCCCTTACCGGCCCCTTCCTTATATTGCTGACATCTCTTTGGGGCGCGCGTGGAACACGTACGCGCCGTCCGGCACGGGTCTGGTCCTGATCGGACGGAGAGTTACCAATTACTCTCCGCCCGCAGGCCCGCGCCTACGGTGGCCGAGAGTCGTCACGCGGCTCCCGACGCCCGGAGCGTCTCCCGCGGCGGCTGGGACGTGAGGCTCTCTCCCTCAGCCGTCCCGCCACCTCCTTCGCTAGCATGACTGCTTCGCAGAAGGAGGTGACTGCCTCTCACTCCCTCTCGCCCCGGACCATGGCCTGAACCAGGGCCGGGCGCGAGAAGTCGCCGCCGCGATTATGCGCTAATTGAACATCTACCAAATGCAATTGAAGCGATTGACAATATTACTATATTAGCAATTGATTTATTGCAAGTGATTGTTTCGGGAACTCCTTACACAGTAGTTCTGTGCTCTCATTAGCTCACCTGATCATCTATAACTATCTTCTCCACTCTAGACACCACTGCCTCTTCAGTCTGTTCGGCCAGTAGGTCTGCTACTTTCTCCTTCAAACACTCAAACAGTGTGTATGTCATTGCACACCCAGCCCATTGCTCCGCTTCAGCATCCACTATACTCAATATTTTTTCTTTTACAGGCAGTAATCTGTAAAAAAGTAAATGTTCATCATTATCATTTCAGCCAAAGAGAAGTATAAGTATTATTTGCAGAACATAATAATAATAGCCTCCCCGACCGATTTCAGTCACGGTGGCCAATCTCAACGGAGATTAGCCAGGTACGCAGGAGATATTATAGTGCACAAGTGTGCGCGCAGACACAGGTGCACTCCCTCTTCCCTCACTCTCATAGTCCGAACATAAATCCGTCCGTGCAGAACATACATTCAAACAAACAGACAAAATTTCATAAAAATATATTTTTGTCACTAGAATTTTTCCCAGACCTTGTAGCAATTACTTTTTTTCTTTGAAGTATAAGTATTATTTGCAGAACATACATTCAAACAAACAGACAAAATTTCAAAAAATTATATTTTTATCACTAGAATCGTTCCCAGACCTTGTAGAAACTACTTTTTTCTTCAAAAATATTTATCATTTCAGCCAAAAGATATCCACTGCTGGACATGGGCCCCTCACAAGCGTTGCCATATTAACCAATTCTGTGCTTCTGGCACCATCACATTATACGAGGCCTACCAATAAGACTACACCTTCCGTTACGCAGTTGCCACTCCAGAATCTTAGGCCCTATTGGCCATCTGCTCTGTGAGCAATGTGCCCTTGCCACTGCCGGTTGCCCAATGTTGGTTTCCTTGGTACTCTCATGGATCTCATTTCTGATTCGGTCACATAGGGACACAAAGCATAACCGTCTCCATTGCTGTTTGTGTAACTTTCACCCTTCTAATGAGGCCATCGTAAGTGACTATGTTTCAGTGCTATAGCGGACAGGTCAACTCTGGCAACACGCAATGGTATTAGTTACTTATACAAAGATTTCTTTGCTTTTCAACCCAGCAGAACCCAACCTTTTGCTGCTGTGTTAAAGAATAACAAACCAACATACACACACACTTTCACATTTAGATCTTATTGCTTTAGTACTTACAAAGACTGATTGTAGAATATATCCAAATTAAAGCTTGGTTTGTCTGTTGGGTATGTAGGGCCCCATGATATCTCCAGAATAAATGACTTCTCACCTTCTATGTACTGAAAAGTTAAAAATAATACTTATAATATAACTGCCAACTGTTTCATGCATTGCAATGGTCTAATAACGAGGGAGGTGTGGGGGTGACCAACGGACGCCATGACCAGTGCACAATGATCCAAGGACTATGTGCAAAACCAAACCCTATAACATAGAACATCATCATCATCATCATCATCTGCCTAGCCTTTCCAAAATATGTTGGGGTCGGCTTCCAGTCTAACCGGATGCAGCCTATAACATACAGCATGGTCTGTTAACTTAAATCTAAAACAAGTGCTGCATTAGTGTTGTATATAGGTACCTACATACTTCCTAGTTTATAAGTTTACGTTTATTGGGTTTTGAGTCTACCCTCCATCTTATTGTTGTTCCTACCCTACTCTTATGATTTTATCCACTTGTATTTCTAGGCTACTTAGCTCAATACACAAATTACGATATTTGGTGTTTTATTGAAGACATAATATTGGCGACGAGTAGAAAACATGGCAACGGAGTGTAAATCTGTGAAATTTCATGAGTTCAATGTGAAATGTGATAATTGGGACAATTACATCGACAGACTTAAATATTGTTTTGAGGCGAATGGCGTCGTCTCAGATTCGGCAAAAAGGGCAAATTTCTATACAGTGTGCGGCGTACAAGTGTTCGAAACTCTTCTGGCGTTGATTACACCAAAAAAGTCTTGTGAAGTAAAATTCAGTGAAATTGAAGCGATCCTAACAAAACATTACAGCCCAAAACCTAATGAGATTTCTGTGTCGTTCAAATTTTATAAGCGCGATCAACTACACAGTGAGTCCGCCGCGGAATACATAGCACAACTCAGAAAAATCTGTGCCGGTTGTAACTTTACAGACATGGAAATGATGCTTCGTGACAGATTGATATGCGGTATGAACAATCACAATTTGCAATACGAACTGCTAAAGAAAGATAATTTGCGATACCATGACGTAGTGGATGCTATGCTATCGACCGAAAGTGCAGGCAGGGACGCTCGTATGATGCAGAGCGCCTCCGTCACCGGCGCCGCCGTCAGCTACGACGCGACGGCACTGGACGCCGCGGCGACGTCGCCGCCGCCCTGTGAACCTATGGACGTCAACGCCGTGCAATCCAAAGCAAATGTACGACGGTGTTATCGATGTGGAGACCGGCACGCGGGCGAATGTCGCTTCGTTAACGCCGTGTGCCACTTTTGTCAGAAGAAAGGTCACATCGAGAGAATATGCACCGCGAAAAAGAAAAGTCGTTCTGAAAAAAATTAACCTAGCCGAAAACGAGACTGACATGCACCTGAATGGCATATATAACATGGAGAGCACGAGGAGCTCTCGCGTTCCGGCATACGAGGTGAAGCTACTACTGGACGGCGCGCAGGTAGTAATGGAGGTGGACTCCGGCGCCGCTTTCTCCTTGGTGAACCAGCAGACGTGGGCGCGCGTATGCTCGCGCAACGTTTTGGCCGCGGTACCCAACCGCCTGTGCACGTGGAACAGCTCACCGGTCACAGTGATAGGACAAGCTCAAGTGCAAGTACAATATAAAGACATTAAGTGTGTTTTGAATGTCATTGTAGCTAAGGGCTCGGGACCGAATCTGTTGGGACGTAACTGGTTCGAGGCACTAGGTATTACTTTAAATGTTAATGTGATATCTGAACTGGACATGTCTGCGAACGATCAGATTGTAAGTAAGCACAGCGAGATTTTCAGGGACGGACTCGGTACTTACAAGGGGGACCCTGTGGCTATAAATTTGAAACAAGGTGCAACTCCTAGGTTTTTGAAGGCACGTCCCGTACCCTATGCTATTAAAGACAAAGTTGAAAAAGAGATAGATCGTTTAGTGGGGGAAGGGGTACTTCGCCCTGTATCTTTTTCAGAATGGGCGACTCCGGTTGTTCCAATACCCAAACGAAATGGGGACATTCGTCTTTGCGGTGACTACCGTAGTACAGTTAATCAGGCTACCGAGTCTGATACCTACCCTATGCCGACTGCAAGTGAAGTGTTTGCTACGATTGCTGGTGGCAAATTTTACACGACACTCGACCTTGACCGTGCATATACACAGGTGGTCGTCACAGACGCCACAGCACAGCTGTTAACCTTAAACACATGCAAAGGTTTGTTTTCAGTACACAGATTGGCTTTTGGTGTTAAAGCCTGCCCGGGAATTTTCCAGCGCTTGATGACGGCGTTGCTGGCGGGCGTTCCCGGCGTCGCGGTACTGATTGATGACGTCATCGTCAGTGGCCGGACGATGTCGGAGATGACGCAGCGCCTCGACACAGTGCTGGAGCGCATCGGTAAGGCAGGTTTGCGGCTCAATCGGAACAAATGTAAGTTTGCCAAAGAACGTGTAGAGTTTCTAGGTTTTGTCATAGACGCTGAGGGTATTCATCCTGCACCTAGCAAAGTTGAGTCTATCGTCAACACTCCTGAACCAAAGAACGTTACACAACTAAAAGCGTTTTTAGGATTATACAATTTTTATGAGAGGTTCGTACCTCACAAAGCTACCATGCTCGAGCCCCTACATAGGTTGCTCGACAAAGCACAATCTTGGCAATGGACGGACAGGGAGCAAAGGAGCTTTGACACGGCTAAAAGGTTACTGTCATCTGACCTGACACTCGTTCATTACGATTTAAATATGCCGTTAGTACTCACTTGTGACAGTTCAGAGTACGGCGTCGGCGCTGTATTATCCCACGTTATGGAAGACGGACAGGAGCGCCCTATAGCTATGAGTTCCAGAACTCTACATACTCACGAACGCCGTTACTCACAATTAGATAAAGAGGCTACTGCCATTTCATTTGGAGTTAGCAAGTTTCATAAGTATATAATGGGAAGATCCTTCACTCTAGTTACGGACCATAAACCGTTGTTGGGCATATTCGATCCGAAGCGACCTATGCCTACGGTCTTGTCGCCTCGCCTAACGAGGATCGCAATTTTATTGACGTCACATAATTACGAAATTGTGTACAAACCGGGACAACAAATTGGTCACGCTGATGGATTGAGCCGATGGCCACAGCCGGTTCCCGACCAACCTGAACAGCAGTTATGTGACGTGTTGCTGATGGCAGAAACTCCTACCGACTTTCCTGTGGATGCTGACCAAATTGCATTAGCAACGAAGCGAGATAGGCTATTATCTCGTGTCAGTCATCATGTACAGACGCCAGCACATCAAGCTATACTCTATACATATCTATAACTACGACGCGCCGTATAGTGTTAGAAAGAAAGTATCTTTAACATGATTGGTGGAGTTTTCAACGTTTCTACAATTGCCCAATGGTTGCTCATAGTAATAATTGGGAGCCAATCATCATGTCTCACTAGGAATAAGCCACACCCACGCACCCCTGCGCGTCCGCCACCGCTGCCGAGGTTTTCCGATCCTTCACGAAGTTAAACGAAAGCACTCAGCACATCGTTCGGTTCGTGTTTATTATCATTACGTCAGTTGGAGTCGGACTGTGTGCGTATTCGGGTTGTGTGTGCGTTTTAATTATTTTGACAAATTAAAAATAATAATGGCGCCTCAGTTGACGCAAATCGAAAGGGAGCGCATCATAGCCCTTAGATTGAGTGGATGCCGGGTGATTGATATTTGTCGGCAAACGGGCATAACGGTAAGTAATAATTTATATGATTATAATTTATACTTAAAAAATAAACTAAGGCTAGTATTGAAAAAATGTGTCAATGGTGTTTTTCTATAGAATTTTCGAATTATGAGTCCCTATCAATTTCGCGGTGTAAAAACAGAAAATATATTTTTAGCGCAATTTTCTCAACAACCTTTATCTAGTTTTTTTTTTTTTAATACAAAGTATAAGTACGAATTGAAATTTTAGTACAGGAACGAACGAATTCGAGTTTATAACGCATTATTTAGATATTTTACTACAATTAAATAAGTAGTCAAAATAAAAATTTAAACATTGATTTTGGTAGCTATATATACCTCAAATATTAAAATAATTAACACATTATCTTCAATAAATTCTTACGCGTAGACAACGGTTCCGCACATGATTTTATTGGGTTTTTCAGCGTGATTCAACATTTTTTACAAGTAATAATTCATTAAACTTAAAAAATAAATGTAGACTTACTAATATACTATATGCCTAGTATTTAGAATTTTTTTTCAGATTGTTATTTGCTACCAGTAAGTTAAGAAAGCAATTGAAAAACATGGTGTTTCGTGCTTACGTAAAAACGTGTGTTAGATTTTTATTAATAATTATTATTAATTATTTTTATTTTTCGTAATTTATATTAAGTAGTTATCAAAATTTAAATTTGTAGACTTACTAGATAAAATGTTGATAAACAACTGTGTATTTAAAAAAGAACTAGTTAACTTAAGGTAATTGAGAAATTTGCGCTGAAAAACATTGAATTTTCTGTTTTTAGACTGCGAAACTGATAGGGACTCTTTAGTTAACAGAAGGAATAGACAAGTAGGCATCTACTTAGTGTTCTTTCATGAATTCCCGATATTTAGTTTTTAAAGCTGCGCGCTGTTCCAAGCGTCATTAAAATGTAGAGTAGTTATCAGTGAAAGCTTAAATTCAGAGCTGATACTTAGTTAAACAGAAAACGATGAACTGTTATTGTTTTAAGATGACCCACTGACTTGTTTAAGAATATTTGCGTGATTTTAATGTCAAATCAGAGGATTATGTTTAAAACTCATATTCCCGTTTGAATTTTGTAAATCGGTCCATAGGTTTCTAAAACCAATAGCAAGAATTTTGTATAATGAAAACATGCCGAAGTTCGATTTTTATAAGTTAACGTTCTAGAAAGTTTTTATTGCATAGAGATAAGATAAATGTTGTTACATAATACAAGAAGAGAAATACATAGGCTACATCCTACTAATATTATAAATGCGAAAGTTTGTATGTATGGATGTATGGATGTTTGTTACTCTTTCACGCGAAAACTACTGAACGGATTTTGATGAAACTTTACAGTAATATAGCTTATACATCAGAATAACACATAGGATACTTTTTATCCCGATATTCCCACGGGATCAAAACTTACGCGGGTGAAACCGCGGGGCGCAGCTAGTAATTTAATAAAACTGTAATGATCAGGCATACCTAAAGAAAATATAAAAACAGGGCTTTAAAGTGCCAAGAAAATATTTTAATAATAGGCAAATAAACTATAGCTATTTGTTTCGTTCCAGAAAAAATCTGTTTACTTCTGGATTCGGCGGTGGCAAGAAAGCGGAACATTAGAAGCCCACCACCGCCAGCTGTACGCGAGAGCCACTACAGCGGCAGACGATGCGGCTATGGTCGCTGCACACTCTGCCGATCCTTTTTTAAGCACAAGAGTAACCTCAACTTCGTACAGCGTGAGTCCATGTGTAGCTTGTAATCACACTTATCACCTCTAACATAAAACATCGTTTTCTTAAAAAGTGAATAACAAAATTAATTAAAATAATATCTACCTACTACCTAAAATAGACAAGGGCGCTCGGCGTTCAAACGGGTTTTAAGGACGCTGCGGATGCGCCACGGCCCTCCGCAGACTGATAGGGTGAATTCAGTATATCATACTAAGAAGACCGGAAGAAATTATTTCCGAAACGTTATGGGAATCCAATAAACCTGATTTGTTTTATTTCTTCATACGTGAATAAACGCGCGCAGCGAGCCTTCGGCCACCCGCCCCGCCAAGTCAAGCGCGCTAGGCATGGCTGGGTCGTTACTTTACTTTCGCGAAACGCAACTGTTGATGTCGAAGTCGTCAACAGTTTTAAAACTATCTTTTTGTAACTAGTTATTTTTCTTCAACCGGTGTTATAGGCATGCCGAAATATTACATTTGCGAAACGGAAACAAAAATAAATACCATTGTAAAGTAATCTGAAAATTCTCCAATTTTTATTACTTTCGCACGTGTTCGTTCGAAACACTCGGTTCGCTTCAAAAATTACCTTTCCTAGAATAAATCTTTTGTTTCATAAAATAAAAACTTTCGGCCGGCGGCTTCGACGTAACAAGTCATAAAACAATAAATAGCGGCCGGTACCCGAAAAGAAACAATGTTGTAAAACATGTGCGCAATGCCGCCGGTCAGGATACCTATCAATGTAAATTCTCAGCGCTTTCTCCATATTCACGAGCACTAAATTGTGTAGGATTTAAAGTTATTTTTCCTTAAATTAATTTTTGTTTGCATTTTTGGCAAATAAATCGCGAATGCAGATTAGTTAAGTTGACAATTTGTCATAATAATCTTAGGTCAGTATTGAAGTTTAATGACAAATTTTTCTTTGTTTTAGATTTCAATGGACACAGTCAGGAGACGCCTAAAGGATGCAGGAAAGAAATGTTGCCGCCCTGCCAAGAAGATTGAAATGACCCAGGCGCATAAGGAGGCAAGAGTAAGTTTTTGCCTAGAGTATTACAATTTTGACTGGGCAAGCAATATCGTCATTTTTGTTGATGAAAAAAGCTTCCGGTCGGATATGGACGGAAGAAAAATTTTATGGCGCAATAGCAATGAGCGCTATGTGGAGGTGAATACTTTGCCAAATCGGGCAAGTGGAAGAATATCTCTAAATTTTTGGGGATGGATGAGCTCAATGGGACCGGGTGAACTGGTGGAGGTTAGCGGGCGCATGACTGGGGATCAGTACGTCGAAATTTTACGCGACGTGATGATCCCCACCGTGCGCTTGCACTACCCAGAAGGCATTATTTACTTGTGCCAAGACAACTGCCGCGTGCACACCTGCAGAGTGGTGCAGGAGTGGTTCGCGGCACAGGATGACGTCATCTGCCTGCCATGGCCTGCAAAGAGCCCGGACTTAAATCCAATCGAGAATCTATGGGGTCTCATGGTTCTCGATTAGGATGCCTCAGAAATCCGCAACAACGAAAACTTGCGGCGAGAAGCCCATACTACATGGGAGCAATTCAGGGGCACGGACACCTGCTGGAACATGGTGGCCGGCATGAAGGACAGGCTGGACGCTGTATTAGACGCGCAAGGTGGCCCGACTAAATATTAAATATATACAAAGTGTAACAGAATAAACGCAAGTCCTGAAAGTAGTTTGTTCAAAATTGACTACTGAATCGATTTCAGTGACTTTAATATAGGTATATTTTTAATTATGTATTTTTTCATATTAAGCCAAATAAAATTAAACCTTATCTCAAGGCAATTAGACTCAATTTTAAATGCATAAAGTAATGCTAGTGTCAGCACGATTTTCTTAATAAAAATAGCAAGCTTTAAAAAAATAAGTTTTGGTCATTGTATTATGCTTTTAACTCAATACTCTAATTGGGGTGTATGAGGTCTTGCGTTAATTATGTTACACCTACATAACATACATAGGTATACATATATATATATTGTTTAGTATATACTTTTTATTTTATTTCATATTAATATACTTAAAACAATCTATTTATAATAATATTAATAAAAGCAAATATAGACTTTTAAACTATATTTGCTTCTATTTGTATTTTTTTACAATTTTACAGTATCTATAGCTATTAGAGTTTATGTAAGTAACTTTTTATATATCATTTAATATCACAAGTTACATTGTTTTGGCAATGCGTTATACGCTCCCATGTAGTTTTTCATAACAACTAAAAGGCCGATCTTGTTGCGTATTTCTGAGGTCAAGTTTGGGCTCTCTTAGGCCATGGCATATTCTTTATCGCTAATGGCGCCGATTCCCTTGTTCACAAACTAAACTAAATTTAATTTCAGTGCATCTTTTTTTTCAATTTTATTAAGAAAAGTATAGAAGATAAATATTAGTTTAGTCCTGTCAAATTAAGATACTCCACAAGCTTAGACGTGATTGACGTATTTTTGGTAGTCAAAAATTGGCTACTAAAAATACGTCAATTTAAGTCAGGCGCTGACTAATTTGACAGAACTAAACTAATATTTATCTTCTGTCCTTTTCATGTGAAATAAAAAGAGCAAGATGCACTGAACTTAAATTTAGTTTAGTTTGTGAACAAGGGAATCGGCGCCAATAAGACCGGAGCGAACTTAGTTTAGTCTACAACACTATAGGCAGTACACTCAACGTCTGTCACTGTGTGTGAACGCTTAGATACTCGGTGTCACAAGGTGTGGGTATTTGTTGAGTTTATGAGTGTTCACACAGACACTGTGCCGGCCACTGTGTGCACGGTGTATAGTGTCGTAGCCTAAACTTAGCTTTAGATGGCGTACTCCGATTCTACGGCACTAGTAAATAATGCACTTCATTCACCCGGGCTTACGTACGCACCTATCTTGTGTTAATCCAGGTCATGGTCTATTTAGGTGCCAAGTTTCAATGAAATCCGTTCAACCGTTAAGGCGTGAAAAAGTAACAAATATCCATCCATCCATTCTCAAAAACTTTCACATTAAGTGCTAGTTCAGACATGCGGGAACCGCGCGTTCACGAATCGCGCGGTTTTTTGTGATGCTTGATTAACCGCGCGGTTATGTCTGAACAATTACTTAATAACTCATACAAATAAGACTCGCGCGATTTCCATGCGATTCTGAAATCGCGCGGTTCCCGCCGTGTCTGAACTAGCTCTTAATAGTAGCATAGTTTTACAATCCATAACTTATTTTAATATTGTAATTATTTAATTTATAAAAATAAAGGTATTTAGGTATTTCCAACCACTGTTTCTCAAACGTTTATTCTTCCATTTCTCGATTTGGGAAAGACTCCAGACATGTCGTTCGTTGGTGTTGTGTCATAATAAACTAGCTTCCTCCATGTCCTTCCCCAGGCTACAAACTATCTCCATATTCTTCATCACAATTGCCCAGCGGTTTGGCCACGAAGGCGTAACAAAGACAAAGTTACTTTCACATTTATAGATAATATTAGTATGGATAATTATTTATTTATTTATCTAATAACGTGATAAAGATAATATAATAATTAATACTGTAAATTGAAATTTTATACTTCTTTTCGCATAATTTTTCCTTTACTATTGTTGGTGATAATTTAAGTTAGGGCCGTCATCTACTGACGGCATGGCACGGCAAGGGATTTTAGTTAGCGCAAGTGATTCGAGATCTTATTTTATCATGGTTAGCGGTCACAATTATTCGGGATGTCACGGCATGCCAGAACCAGAACGTGCCAAAGGATGCCAAGGCAGGCTGTGACGTATCAATGAAATGTTAGTGTTAACAGTGTTAAATTAGATTAAAAATCATCTGTAAGTATTACCAAAATCCCTTGTCGTGCCGTGCCGCCAGTGGGTGTCGGGGCCTTATACAGCCCAGTCAAATTATATTAATCTAGGTAAAAGCTTACTTTTGTTTGGCGGCAGGATTTTTTATCAATAAAAATAAAAGCTTGCACAAATTTTATATTATCTACTTGTTTTAATCTATATAATAATAATAACGCCGTCCAAAGGTCCGGGACCCGAGGGCCCCCAGATGTCTCAAACATTTAAAAAATAATACCGTAATAATTCTTTATTGACATAATAGGTTACAGAAACTTGTTTAATCTATTGTATAGTTTGATTTTATAAATTTTGTTGTAAGCATATTTTAATTTAGAGTTTTTAAGTTTTCAATCATTTAATATAATATATATTTATAATTTGTTTAAAATAAAAAGATAAAGATTGTTATTCCTCATTTTATTTTGATATCTGTCCTATGTCCTTTTCTGATAGGTAAGTATGCAAAATTCCATGATGATCGATTGTATAGTTAAGGCGCCAAAAGCAAGAGGGAAGCTACCGCCGTATCTATTATACGGGGCCCTGACGGCATATTTATTTACTTAAAAAAACGTCACCGTCCTTTTTGCAAAAGACCACGCCAAGATATTTTGATATGGGGCCCCATTACGGCTAGCTACGCCACTGCGTGAAAACTGAAAGCGTAATCTATACTTATAAACTAGTAATATAAAGAGGAAAGATTTGTATGTATGTTTGTAACGAATTGGCTCAAAAAGTACCGGACCGATTTTAAAAGTTCTATAAACTCACTTTCACATTTTATGCGGCTACACCCTTCTTATAGGAATCCATGTCCTTTTCTGTAGCCCCTGTCAACGTATTACATCCAACATTTCATGATGATGCGTAACAAACAAAAAATCTCATATTCTCATTTATAAAATACTAAGACCGCCCCGCGGTTTTACCCGCATAAATTTCGATATATGCGGGTGAAACCGCGGGGCGCTCTTTTCGTATAAACCGTATTACTGTAAAGTTTCATCAAAATCTGTTTAGTAGTTTTTGCGTGATAGAGTAACAAACATCCATCCATCCATCCTCACAAACTTTCGCGCTTATAATATTAGTAGTAGGATTATTCTAATGTGATGTGATTAGTGTGATTTAGGATGTAACGAAGTAACGATAAATAATAATAGATCAGAATTTTATTTGAAAATTCATAATCTTTGAAATTGTAGCAAACTCCAGTACGTATAGGTAATTCCGTTACTAAGTTCAACCTTATTAGTTTAGTAATAAGATCGTGTCGCGGAACGGCAGACTGACAAGAGGCTTTTTGTAGGTATAATTAATTGCCTAAACTTCACACACGTTCGTGATGGGGTAGGTATCCATATTTCTTTAAAATTTCAAGCAGATTGTGACGGGGTTTTCAGTATTAAATTTCGTAAAAATACTTAGAATAGAAGAGCAAGGAACGCGCGAAAACAGGTGACCGCCAGCCCGCCATTAAGTAGGTAACAAAACCCGGAAAAGGTAATTAAAACCTGCTAGAAATTAAAAAAAAAGTTTTTTCGCATCAGATTATACCTACCTGTCTATTTATCATCGAGAGCATGAAACGCCAAATAATTTACTGTGGTAACGGTGTATACCGTACCTACCTACCTGTCTAAATGTATGGGTAGGTCTGTAATAACTACTTAATACTTATAAGTAACTAGTTTCTGCCCGCGACTTCGTCCGCGTGAAATGTTTTATCCCCCCGACCCGCCCCGTCGCATCGCATCGCCTGCCTACGCTATTACTTCGTTTTCGCTTTTTGCTCAACTCCTAAGGGTCCTAGCGTGATGTTTAATAGCCTATAGCCTTCCTCAAGAATTGGGCTATCTATAACCTACAGCCTTCCTCGATAAATAGACTATCTAAAACAAAAATAATTTTTCAATTCGAACCAGGAGTTCCTGAGATTTGCGCATTCAACCAAACTCTTCAGCTTTATAATATTAAGTATAGATTTTCCAACAAACAAGTAAGAATGAAGGATAAAGTAAACGATCATTTAACCACTCGCATGTCCCGTTAGCCGCCTGACGTCATTGGGAATACCCCCGAACAATTTTTGCCGGTGCACAAGTAGCTACACGATCCGTACCGTACACAAAAAATATTTCTTATCTCACAGTATCTTATTCTACACTACGACGCGCATACGCACACACACACGTATGCGCTGCAGCACGAAACATTACGAGTAAGAACAGACAAAAAGCTACCTATCTCTTTCGCACGATTCTCGCTGTTGTTGCTCATAACGCGTTCAAGGTCAAATGGTATAGCTTGATGTGCTGGCCACTGTACTAAGCGGTTGGCCAGCTAGAGTTAGCGATGATGAACTGCGTCCATACTGGTTACATCGTTCGGAACTCTCTATGCATGAAGATTGTATCTTACTGGGTTGTCGAGTGGTGGTACCGTCATCATTGCGTGAAACTATACTACGTGCTTTACATAAAACACATAACGGCATCGTCCAAACGAAATCTCTGGCCAGGAGTTATGTTTGGTGGCCAAAACTGAACGAAAATATTGAGGCGTTAGTAGGCGGCTGCGACAAATGTCTTGAAAATCGGCACATGCCTCCGAAAACTAAATCTGAGTGGGTCACGCCTACAAAGCCGTGGTCTCGAATAAATGTGGACTTTGCGGGACCTTTCCAAGGTAAATATATTTTAATTGTTGTAGACGCATATTCCAGATGGCCTGAGGTGATCTTGGTTAACAATATGACAGCGGGAACGGTCATCAGACACCTCAGAAATTTATTTGCGATACATGGTTTGTGTGAGACATTGGTTTCCGATAATGGAACGTCCTTTGTGTCAGCTGAAGTTAAACAATTTTTGAACGCGAATAAAATAAAACATATTAAGACAGCGCCTTATCATCCTGCCACAAACGGTTTGGCCGAAAGAGTGGTGCAAACTGTTAAAGACAAGCTACGCAAAATGGATGACATCTCTTGGGATGTTAAGATTCCTCGAATGCTACTAGGATTGCGGGTAACTCCTTGCACAATAACTAACAAGAGCCCCTCTGAACTCTTGATGAATAGGCGCCTACGTACTTTGTTAGATGTTATACATCCAGATAATATTGTTCAAAATAAAACTGATCAACAGATTACCAATAATGCTCATAAGATAACTCGAGAAACTAATGTGGGCCAAAGTGTGATGTATAGAAATTATAGTGGTGGACCTCGTTGGTTGCCTGGTACGGTTGTTAAAAGGCAAGGGCCATCTAATTATCAAGTTGCAACTGGTGATGGTAATGTTGTGAACCGACACATCGACCAACTGGTTAAAAAGAAAGTCACAGAAGACACAGACCGGGAAGGAGAGAAGGAAGAAGTGAATAATGAAAAGACCAATTTGGAAATGGAAAATCAAGATGTGGATATGGGAGGTACGGGGTTGAGTGAGGAAATTATTGAAATACCGAGTCCGGACCAATGGGCGGAGATGTTAGGTATACCTAGTGATTATGAGTCTGGCTATTCTGGGGGTAAGATTAAAAGTAAGGTTTTATCTCATACAAAAGGTCCCTATGAAAAGCCTGATGTAAGGTATATTGAATAGACATAATGTTTATGTTAGATATTTAAATAAATACAAAATTGTTAGCTTTAAGTATAAATTAAAGTTTAAATATATTTTGTATACTTGGGGGAAAGATATGTTGTATATAGGTACCTACATACTTCCTAGTTTATAAGTTTACGTTTATTGGGTTTTGAGTCTACCCTCCATCTTATTGTTGTTCCTACCCTACTCTTATGATTTTATCCACTTGTATTTCTAGGCTACTTAGCTCAATACACAAATTACGATATTTGGTGTTTTATTGAAGACATAATAATTAGCTTGTCGGCAGCTGATAAAGAAGATATTTTCTTCTTGTGGCCCATACGGGCAGATAATTTCATACAGAATGTGGTGTCCAAACTTTAATGCAGAATCTTGATCCTGACTTCACCCACAGATGGGCATAATCCTCTTATATCTTATGCCAATCTTGACTCTCTTGTGCCAGCCTTATCCAGGTTCTATCAGCTATGGCAACAATTTCATTGAACATTTGGACTTTATAGTCAATCAAAAATTAACTTGACTGCATAATCATTTCAGCCAAAAGATGTCCACTGCTGGACATAGGTGTCCCGCAAGCACCTCCACTTTGACCGGTTCTGTGCTTCTCACATGCTACGACCTTCACAATTTTGTCGGTCCACCTTGTGGGAGGCCTTCCAATGCAAGGTCTTCTGATACGCAGTTGCCACACTACACAATACTAAATTAGTATTGAGTAAGGGACAATGGAATGTAAGCATCATCTGCATTTTCCCAACTAGGTTGGGATCGGCTTCCAGTCTAACTATTATTATTTGGTTAGACACACTAGCTGCTAATTAGCTGATGCATGTGTATTGTATAGCTTGGAGATATTTAGTCTGTCCGGTCAATTCTTGAAGCAGTGTAGTGTGGGAGCCATCACAACAAGAGAGGGAGAGATATGGAGCAATTGCTTATCTGACCTCCACAATCCAGTTACTGAGTAACACAATACTCCTTGCTAAGGATGGCAATTTAAGCAATCTAAGATTTAGAAAGAATATTTAAATGATAATGTAAGAAAACTGACCTTGTATTGATAAGTTTTAGCATCTACTTGTTTGAAATTATCATCTCCTTCATAAATTGATTTCAGCACCTCCGTCTCTTCTGTCTGCAACTCAGCATCATCAGACATTGTCTGAAAAAGAAGTATTATATGTATAAGTATCTTAAACACCACTTGATTGAAAATTAAGACAGATGTAGAAATTGAATTTAATTTTATTGAATATCTACTTAATAAAAGTTGCTCGGACCTATTCTGTACGAATAGGAGGAGAGGAATTCACATGAATGCAGTTAATAAAACGGTTTCCAAGTAAATTGATTTAGTGGAGGAAGTTAAAAAAAAATTACATAAGTTGCAAAATACCTAATCAGAATGACCAGTAGCGTACCGTTATTAGTATAAACATAATTTGACACGAGCCAGCGAGGCTATTAAATTTTCAATATTTTTTTTTAGTTCAAGTAATAATTCTCAAAACTATACATAACCTATAAAATTTTGGTTGAACTATCTGGCCATTGGCCAACACGTACGCATGGATTACCTGGATCTGTGTACTCTGATACGGCGTTAATAATAAATGAATTCACATTTATATTTATCTAATAATTCGAGTAGTGTACACACTTGCTTGTTGCAGCTGATGACCTCAACTCAACAAAAAAAAATAAAACAAATACTTGCTTAGATTGAATCAATCAAATTACTGTGGCAAAAAGTTGAAATATCGAATGGATTTTCAGTTTTCGATATTTTCTCTTTGCAGCATTGTGCAGTTTTTCTCAAAAAGGCGAAAATTAAACGACAACAGCACTAAGTGCTGACGACGATGACAGCAGACTGAAGGAAATGAAGACTGACACTGACATGACATTGACAATCTGTCTGGAAGAACCGTCAAAGTCAAGCATGGAACCAAGAAGTTTAAACTTAGATTATATACCTCTAGATGTAGCCACCTCGTGGCCGCACATGAGACAGCACTATAAAACTTCAATGTTGCTATTACGGAAACTTTTCCCTAAATATAACCAAAAACGTGAGGGTGTTTCGTTGTAACAACTACTAACTAAATTAATGTACAGAGGCCAGCACATCAAGCTACCCCAATCTGTCAGATTTTCCCAATTGAATATGAACCTTATTCCTTTGCGCTAAAGTTGAAATTCTATCAAAGAAATTTGACAGATTGGGGTAGGTTGACCTGCTGGCGTCTGTACTAATATGAATCGCATAATGTCATTCATATGAAGAGTGCAAAATTATTTGTATTATTTAACATATAAAAATTGCCAAAAGGATTCTAATGATATTAACAGTAATATTTTAGTAAAACAATCTTGGAACGTGATACTTTCTTATTTAAATACTTACGTAACTATTTTTACAAAGCAGAATTAAAAGTTTGATGGTTTGTTTGATTGAACAAATTAATAACAGAAACTCGAGAGGTCTACTTTATGAAATATTTTTGCCTCATTGTTTGCACATTGAATTGAAGATATAGGCTAAAACATATTTCAGTTTGAAGGAGATGAAATAGTTTAGGTAGGTAACTAATATACTCATATTTATATTTATAATCAGCCAATTGTGCAAAACTAGGAAACGATCAGTTACATTTCATACCTAATAAAAATGCAGATGCAAACGATCTCAATTCTGCGCATCTCTGCCACAAGATGTATTCTACACCCGCTGAGTACCTACTACTTCATAAAATCAGGTCAGGTCTCTCAGAGTTGATATTTGTGTACTGTCATACGAAATATATTTATTTATTGAAAAAATAAAACCCACAAAATGTTAATAAAGTTTTATTGATCATTATTATTAGACTAGAATGCGCTACTCCGGATGAGGTGGATGGTACTACACTTATTGTTTCCATCTGGTCTGATGAAACAACAGGAGCCTGTAAAGAAATTTAAAATATTATAAACTTATATCATTATTGTTTCTCTCTATGTGTTTTTTCACATATTATTAATTAATAAATTAATTTCAATATGTCTATTGTGTAAAAGAAACTAGTAAAAACGACAATAATAATTGAGCATTTATTTACTTATATGAACATGTTTTACAAGGATGGCTTTAGGGTTTATTCTTTTCACTTTGTTTACAATACCAATTTCATCATTATTGAAATGAATGGAGCAAATTTTTCAAGATTTGTGGGGCTACCAATTCTGCCTACCAGTAGCTTTAATCCAAACTTGTCTTAAATTGATATCCTTAGGAAACCTAAAATCATATTTTACAAAGAAAGTCAAACTTATCAGAGGTAAGTATTGATAAAAAGTAACCTCAGAAACAGTGAAATTGTAGTTTCAAATATATATAATATATCGTAAATATATGTTTTTATATTTAGACTACAACTCTTATGTAACAGGAGCAGACTCAAAATCCGGGCTATGAAATATAATGAATACATTTTGTCGCACTTGATTTTAGTATGCTAATGAGAACGGCTACTTTATAGTAAACTAGCTGACTCGGCAAACATAGTTCTACCAGAAAAAAAATATCAAAGAGCAAATGGTGGGAGGGTAAAAAATAGTAAACTATTCTCAGATCTACTGAATATACGAAAAAAATTTCATAAGAATCGGTCAAGCTGTTTCGGAGGAGTTTTGTTTCAAACACTGACACGAGAATTTTATATATTAGAATAATATGAATTTTACTATATAATTTAAATTAATATGTAGAACAAACTATTTATTTTATTCAATTTGATTTATGTAAGTACTTGCTGTTTTTATTACAGAGTTATGGGAAAAATAGATGACAAGGTATGGCAACACAATGAATAACAAGTTATAGGTTATGTGGAAATAAAAATAAACGATATCGCTAGAATTACGCCTAATTTTCATCAAAAGCCATGTCATTACATAAACACAAATGTATTTCTTCAATCAGTGCACAATAATTATTAACATTTGCATACTTACGACTGAAAAGTAACATTGTCGACTTCCTTACTTTCTGTGCGGCTTTTGCAGCCTAAAATACTGCATCCTCACATTATAAAGCATACAAAATGCACAAAACTCTTAATTATTGGAGTTTATTTCTCATACATACACTAAAACTATTACTTTAATTGCCGAAATTATTCTAAAAACATAAAAACTGACTCGAGTCGTCCTCTCAGTGACAGTGACAGGCCTTTGTTTGGCTAACTTTTCAAAGTTCGCCAAGCAAAAAACCGGCACGTCGTATGAGACAGAGCATTTTATGTTTTGTCTCAATTTTCTTACTTATTTCGTATATATGTTTCTCACTTCCACACTTCCCTACAGTCTCATGGCTACATCTAGAGGTATTTAATCTAAGAGTTTAAAGATAAAAGTGGAGGCCACACTCTGAACACCTAAGTGAAACCGACTGTGGGCTGGCTGTCGCTCTCTTTCTGAATACATACTTATCACAAAGAAAACATATATTACTGACTCGTTCTTAAGTGCGTATTTAGAAAGAGACCGTCAGCCCACAAACGGTTTCACTTAGGTATCTAAATACCTAACCCTGCCTCCATTTTTATCTACAAGCTTCTTGCATGGAACTAAAAACTTAATTTTCCCCTCCCTATTATTATATTTCTCTCCAACTCGGCTTTAGAAAAAATGTCTCTTACTAGGTTTTGAAATGGGACAGCCGAACTGCTTGTGGGGCTGGTGACCGTTTCTCCGAACATTGTCTTTATGGCAAAGGATTTTATTTGTTTTGGAACGAAGTTCCGGCTTGATTAGTAGAAATCGTCACGTAAGGAAAAGTGATAGGATGCCCCGTCCATGCGAATATCTCTCACACTCTGTCTCAGTCATTGGCAGAATGGTCCACAGCTGCTTTGCTAGCTATTAATAAAATAGAATAGAATCGTAGAGAAAATAGTAGCTAATGTCCTCTGATTTCCTCGCACCTTCCATTCCCCCGAAACTATTTTAATGATGATAAATTGAGTGATTTTTAGTTTATTTTCTTTTTATTCGACAGACTTACAGACAACATTATACAGAATGTCCCCCCTGGAAGTGTGGACCAAATCGAATAGGGGCGGGCGGGGGCAAGGTTATTTCCAAACTTTTTGGTCCTGAGAACTTAGAGCATTAAACCAACCGGAGACGCCATTGTCAGGCGTTCCCCGCTGCCAAAGGTACGAGACCGCCGGTCATATCAGTCATATAAAACTAGTTGCCGCGCGTTCCACGTCATTCAGCAAATCACACTAGCGCGGAACGAACGTAAGAGAAAAATGCCGAATTGCAGTGTTTTTTCGTGTAAAAATAGATCGGAAACATCTAGTAAACAAAAGGATAACCTTACTTTCCATCTATAAGTATTATTTTGTCCTAATAATAACATAAAATGCAATAAATTTGCAAAAAACCAAAAAATATTGTCGGTCAATGAATGTTGCCACTAAATTGTACAAGACCTAATTTAGTGTAATTTTTAAAGTTGTAATTTATAAATATTGACAATTATTTCAAACTTCTATTTCGCATTTGTTATTCTTATTAGGTACTGTTTACAACTTATTTTGTTACTTTATAAGATTTTTTTACTAAAGCCTTTAAAAAATTGCTATTTATTATCAAATAATTGATTAATGATATCAAACTTATGTTCCACAAATCTCTTACAATTTTCTCATATCGTTATTCTTCATTACTATAAAATATTTACGGGTCAAGTTATCCCGAAAATACGCAATTTTTATATTTAAAAACAGGCCATACTGTAGCAAAATGAGGGCTGTGACAGCATAGAAACAAATATCGATATCGACTTTATGAGTAGGTATGTTATTCCAGGGACTGAAAGCGGTTACGGTTAAAGGTTAAGATACCTCAAAAATATAACGGTACCGATTCAAAATAGATGTTGAGCTATACCGGTACCCATATAAATAAAGGTTAGGATAAATTGTTATTTAACCGTTATACGATTTCGGTACCGAAAAACATGGTGACGGCGCGGCGCGGGTGCACGGGGGTGTCTACAACAACTTGCTGCAACTTGACCTTATGTTTGTTGTACTAGTGGTAGGCAGTTAGCGCGTGAAGGACATGGAGTGATTTAACAATCGCTAACGACAGAAACAGACAGAGTGACGAGGCGGTGTGTCAAAGAAACCCTTATTTAAAAAGGTTAAGGTATTGGTACTGATATTATTAAAAAGGTTATGGTACTTCTACTGAAATATACCGGTATGAATTTCGTACCTTAAAATACGGCTACTTTAAAAAATAACGATATCGTTATATTTCGGTTATCGTTATTTAACGGTATGACGTCATACCCAAATTTAAAGGTACCTTTATTTTTGGGTAATTCAGTCCCTGTGTTATTCTATTAATTTTTCAGATTTCCAAAAGATGCAATGACTCGGGATGTTTGGATTTGGGCTTGAGCAAATCATGTTTCGTGGACTCCTAAACGTACTAGTACAATTTGCTCACAGCATTTTGAAGCTTCATGTTCTAGAATACAATCTAAAATCAAGAGACTCCGTGCTGCTACTGAGAAATTCCTAATAAGAAAACCAATAACACTACCCGACCCGGGTATTGAACTCAGAACGTCGTGTTCAGCATTCATCCTTGCGAACACTAGACCATCGAGGCAGCGATGATATTCTGTGAAAATCTTACCGTGAAAACTCAGGTGAAGTGAGGGTGGAGTGAGCTGTCAATAGTGTCAATTCCTAGATAAAACAAACTCACTTCACCTAAGTTTTCATGGTGAGATTTTTACAGAATCGACCGGCAGTTCTTGTACCGTGGCAATGAATCCTTATAGACTAACTTTAAAATCTAAATCCTATGTTACCTATTTAAAAAGAATTGATCTGCATTGAAGATCAATTTGATAAGTAAATATGAAAAAACAATTAAATAAAGAAGAGCCTTTTTTATCACAACTATTGGCTGAACTCATCGACATCAAAATATCGATAGTGTCAAGCACTTTCATCGCTTACACAAAAATGACGTCATCCCGTATCCTGACATCGGCGGGCGTCTCTGTGTGAGTTAGTACATGTGTGCGTATAGTTTATGCTTGTGTTCTATATTTTTTTCGTGTGCGTGAGTAACAACGCGATCAAAAATGCATTAGTGTGTTATCACTATTTGTGTGCGTTGCCTCGTCCCCCGCGATGAAAGTGACAGACTTATTCGCATAGATATTAGTGCTCGTTGCGTCTCCGGTTGGTTTAATGCTCTAAGCCTGAGAATGATTGATGTTTGAGAATTATTATACGGTTCAAAAGTTGTGTGTGACCAATTTTTTTCAATCGTTTCGCATAGTGCTCATAGTAAAAAGATCATTAAAAAAAACTATCAGGGCTGTCTAAGTTTATAAAAACAATAAAAAAGCTTAAGTGGAAATGGACGGGTCACACGATCAGAGGAAGTGAAAAATGGTCAAAATTTGTAATTAATTGGTTCACAAGAGACAGGAAGAGAAAACGGGGCAGACCTTTTAGACGTTGGGTTGACGATATTAAAGCCGTAGCAGGTGGTACAGAGGCCAGCACATCAAGCTACCCCAATCTGTCAGATTTTCCCAATTAAATATGAACCTTATTCCTTTGTGCTAAAGCTGAAAATCTATCAAAGAAATTTGACAGATTGGGGTAGGTTGACCTGCTGGCGTCTGTACATGGACAAGAGTAGCTAACGATAGAGCGAAATGGCGACAGTTGGAGGAGGCCTTTGTCAATCAGTGACATAAAGACAGGAAGTCGATGCATAAGTGAAATATTGATTACAAACAAACATGTAATTTAATGTCTGATTAAAGGCTATTATTATTATATCAGGGCTGTCTAAAAACTTAAATTGACAGTTCCTGGTAGTTTTTAATGATTTTGTTTTTTGAGCACTATGCAAAGTGATTGAAAATAACAAAAGTTGGTCATAACTTTGAACCGTAAAAAAATTCTCCAACATTCTCAGGATCAAAAAGTTTGGAAATGACTTTGCCCACGCCCCTAGCATTTGATTTGATCCATACTTCCACTCTATTTAGTACTTTACTCTATGATTCCTCAGGTTCCTCTCCACAATCTTTGTCTTTGTTGCCTTGCCTGTTTAGTTGATTGACACATTGACAGTTAGTTGATCTTGATGATCAAAAAATACGTTATTCAAAACTTTGAATTTAAGTGACTGAAAAGTTGGAATTAAATTAACTTTATTTATCGGAACATCCAAAGATGAGTGATAAGTGTTGTTGTAAGGAAAACCGTCCGCCAACTGCTGGACGGTCCGGTTGCGGTTGTAACAATGGTCAAAAAATGCCAATGGACAGTTTCAAAGTGCCAGCTGCTCCTGTCAGCCGACCGCTTTGCGGTAAAGTTAATGAAACTAAAGAACATTCTGTGGGCCAAAACATAGTAGGACCAGCAAAAAACGAAGAAAAGAAAAAGTCATGGTCGCTATCAGATTTTGACTTAGGGCGTCCTCTGGGAAAAGGTAAATTTGGGAATGTGTACTTAGCTCGTGAAAAGGAGTCACACTACGTCGTCGCGTTAAAAGTCCTTTTTAAAAGCCAAATTTTAGATTCTGAAATTGAACATCAGGTGCGACGTGAGGTCGAAATTCAATGTAGACTGCGTCACCCGAATATATTGCGTATGTACGGATACTTCCACGACGAGAAACGAATTTATTTAATTTTGGAATATGCAAAGCAAGGCTCCTTGTATAAATTGTTGAAAGAACGTGAACGTTTTGATGAGAAAACTGTTGCAATATATATCAGAGACTTAACTAAAGCCTTACTATACTGCCACACGAAGAAGGTCATTCACCGTGATATTAAACCAGAAAACTTGCTCATTGGTCACAACTGGGAGCTGAAGATAGCTGATTTTGGTTGGTCTGTGCACTCACCATCATCAAGGAGAATGACTTTATGTGGTACACTTGATTACTTGTCTCCTGAAATGATTGAAGGCAAGCCGCACAGCTACGCTGTTGATATATGGAGCCTCGGGGTGCTATGCTATGAGTTACTTGTGGGCTTACCACCTTTTGATGCTAAAGAGTCCCATCAAACATACAGGAAGATAAGATATGTCATAATTAAATACCCCGATTTTATATCAGATAAAGCAAAGGATTTAATGGGTAAATTGCTAGTCATTAACCCAGAGCAAAGACTGCCATTAACACATGTATTGCAACATTCTTGGATCACAGAAAATGCCCCTGAAGGCGCACAGCCACCTGCTTTTAATCCTGAACAAAAATAACTGTAATTTTTCTTTCAGTAGAACATAATATAACATTTTAATAGGAATTTAGATTATAAAATTGATTTTGTGTTAGTTAAGCAGTTTTAGAATATATTTTTTTTCTGATTTTACTTAAATTCTAGCTCAATAATCATGGTTGATATGTTATTTTTAAGATACCAATAAATGTAAAAGACTAAACATGACTGAACAAATATTTATTTCACTAAGTGTGACAATCATGTTGTTGAATGTAAATAATTTTGAAATACATAGATGCAAATATTTTTATTATTTTAACTGTACACGTCTCCCCACATAGCTTTCCAGTCTTGTGTGTTGCCTTCTCCGGCCAATCTCCCATAAACAACTATGTCATTACGCTGCTAGCGTTTTCTAGGCCTCACTCGGCGACGACGCTTGCAAATATTAGTGTTTTTTATTTATATTTTTGTAATACACATCCAGAGCATATTTGTCAAACTTGGTGTCCCTTATAACAATGATGTGCCAGTGAATTAGTTCTCCTATCAGGCAAATGGCACTAACTGAGTATCCTATAGCTAATGCAATAAAAGCACCACAGAGTTTTTTCAGATTCATAAGTGCTTTGACTTCATCCTCTTTTGTTTCTAAAGTCCGTATAGAGTACATTGCATCGTTGAGCCATTTTTCAACAAGTCCAACTTCAACCACCCTCCACATATAAATATCAGCTAATGGCTTCAGAGGCGAGTTCTTATGAAATCCAATTGATATTGGTATGTTTACCACACAATCTGACATAATGTGTAAGTTTCTTAGTGTATCTTTTCTAGCCGTCAATTCAGTTGCATTAGCTGTGTTATTCTGCTTTGAATCTCTGAAACTATTTTTCCTTGTGACGCTGATATATTTTAAGAAATCCGAGTTGTCATAGTATGCATACACGCCCTGGGCTACTTTATCAGCAGCTTGCAGAGGATCGTTGATAGTTTCGAATTTGTCGCCTATTCTCTGGCTGTACTCGTCTAGAGATTCTTGGAAAAACATTTTGGTTTGTGTTCCCCATCCGCCGCAAGTCACTTTGCTGTCGACAAGCTCTCGGAGCGTGTCGATGGTTACCCTTGGTGCTGGGTTCGCGAGTATCGCGGTCATGCTGGCTCTGTAAGAGACTACAAGGAGGATGCAGTAAAGCCAGTACCAGCCCGTCAGGAGTCGAATCGACCAGCCCACGGGCAACCTAGGTAAAGACACGACAAGCAGCATTCCGTAAGTGTACAGTATGCTGTTAATTATTTCTCCAAACAGGTACAGGCCGGGCTTCTCATCTGCAAGCAAATAATAACGATAACTATTAGTTTAGGTTGGTCATAATAGGTGGTACAGAGAAGCACCACCCTCTTCATTATTCTGGGAAAGTAGCGCGTGACTTTTATCCCCAAACCACCTTTTGTACAGTCTTATAGTTCAGCAAGAAATACATTAAAAACTAACCGATATCATCATTCTTCAATTTGCTAAATCTTAGATCTTTCCTGTATTCTTGAAGGTTCATGTGATTTTTTGCCAGTGCATAGAAAATGGTCCCAGTTATCAGTAACACTAGGAGCACTGCAATCCACATGTACAATCTGAAATCAGTGGGTGAATATTATACCTAGTGAATATTTAATTAGGTACCTATTAGGTAATTTTGTCGGGCTAAGTGCTGATTTTCCAACGCCAGATAATTTTATCCGAGGAATAGATTTTAATTTTTGACAGTGCATCATCTGCCTAGCCTTTTCCCAACTATGTTGGGGTCGGCTTCCAGTCTAACCGGATGCAGCTGAATACCAGTATTTTACATGGAGCGACTGCTTATCTGACCTCCACAACCAGTGACTGGGTAATACGATACCCCTTGGTAAGACTGGTTATCTGATTTTCAGGCTTCTGACTACCTGTAACGACTGTCAAAGATCCACGAATGACAGCCGGGACCAACGGCTTAACGTGCTTTCCGAGACACGGAGGGGTCTCATTATGTAAAGATGGTCACCCATTCACAGACCAACCGCGGCAAGCGTAGCTTAACCTGATCGATCGACTTGTGCGGCTGTTTTTATTTAGCCACGGGCCCTAATTTTTGACAGTTCTTCCATACACAATCTGTCTAACGTCAAGTTTATTCTACGAATAAAATATATCTGTCGATTGAAAATTCAGCCCTTAGTGTTATTGGGTTTTTCCACTTGGAATTTCTCAGTAGCAGCCCGGAGTTTTCATTTGTGCCCGATTGATGGTAATAGATTAGCCCCTATTCCATGGGACTAAAACATAACTGGCAGAATGTGGGCACCTACACCTCTGCCTTATCCTTTGGGGAATACAAGCGTGATGTTATGTTATATTATTCATTTTTGTTAGGAGCTATTCATTTATTACGTAAGAACAAAATTCTGACCCCCCCTCCCTACGTAAGAAAAAATAAGACTTGAAGGAATCCCCTTCCCTTCCTTGTTAGATTAGTTTCTACCAAAATTGTAAAGAAAAAATACCTAGCAAAATTTTATAAACTTAGGTTAGGTAAGCTTACTTTTGTGATCTTACGTAAGAATAATCTAAACCCCTCGCACCCCCATGTAAGAAAAAATAAGACTTGTTTGGACCCCCTCCCCCCTCAAATCGTCTTCATCACTACATAGTATAAAACAAAGTCACTTTCTCTGTCCCTTTGAACGCTTAGATCTTTAAAACTACGCAACGGATTTTGATGCGGTTTTTTTAATAGTTAGTGTCTAAACACACTATGCCGAAGTTACGCGACTGAAGTTCAGCACAATTACGCCTGCAATGCTATTTGAATTACTGACGACACACTATGCCGTTTCGTCGCGTCTTAGCGTACAGCCTAACTTCGGTCGGGCGTAAGTTCAGCGGCAACTTATTCTGTGAGCACACTTATACGCGACCGAAGTTCGGTTCGATTGCCGACGAAGATCCGGGGACGGGGAGCAACGGGGAGTTGCGGAACTGAATTTCTGTCGCGTAAGTTCGGCACTTATGGTGTGTCATATCAGCCGAATACGTCGGAACGTAAAATCAGCCGCCGAACTTCGGTCGCGTAACTTCGGCATAGTGTGTTTAGACACGAGTGATTCAAGAGGAAGGTTTATATATATAATACATGCATGCATGTGATGTCGTAAATAAACACATTTTGTTGCGCTTACTTTTCAAACGCTGGCTGAACCCTACGAGATAGGTCAAAATAATGTACTACAGTATTGTACACCTTAAAAAGGTCTACAAAAAAGTCCGCGATGGTATATGTCTATCTCTTAGGGATAACCCACAATAATCATTTTTTATCCTTTACTTTTTATGAGAAATAATGGCTTATTTACGAAGCGATTTTAAGCAATACAGCATTAATCCTTATCCAATTAAGTACCTTAAATACATTGTGCATTTAATATAGATAAATATGGCCCTTTACAGCATGTAATTGAAATGAATATTTTCGAAGATATTACAGATTTAAAATGCAGGGACATAGCTGTTGCTGCGGTACCGGCCGCGGCGGCGCGTGCTGGCATTCTTGAAATACCTGTACTTAGTATCAGTATTGAACCCGTGCGAAGCCGGGGCGGGTCGCTAGTACGTAATAAATGAAGATGAACAGCCCCTTACCAGACTACTTGACTAACGTACAGACGCCAGCATAGTAAGCTACTCGAAACTGTCAAATTTTTCCAAGCAACCTTGAACCTTATGCTTTAACGATAAAGTAGAAAATCTGTTAAAGAAATTTGACAGTTTGAGCTTTATGTGCTGGCGTCTGTGCCTATCTACAAGGTTGTATTTGATATCAAAAGACGATGATCTGTCTGTGACGAGATGTCTGTCTTGAAAGAAGTTTTATTACGCGACTCCTAAGTGCACTCTGTGCGGAGTGGTTACCCCACTCCGCACAGAGTGCACTTAGGAGTCGCGTACAGAGAAGAAGGGGGTAACCTACACGCGCATCCAGTACGGGCGTCACGTGCCTTCGATTTTGTGGTATTATTTATTTATTTTATTTATTTATTTATTTATTGGTTCACCAACAATTATTTACACTGGTATTATGCTAAAGGTAACATGTAATAAATTTAGTACAACGGTGTAACAATCACTTATAGGTAAACTCAGCATGCATTAAGAATAAGTTGTGTGTAAACGAGAGAAGAAAGAAATAAAATAAAATTAATGAAACTTAAGTAAACTAGGTATTCTAAGACTATTATTGAAAACACGTATACTACTTGTCTATTCCAAGCCGTTGAGATGTTTATATAAATTGGCTTTTAATTTGGATAAAGAGTCAAAGTGCAGATCGATTATGTCGCTACAACTATTAACCATCTTACAAAATCTAGCGTAAGGAGAATTGGAGCCAAAAACCGTTCTCCTTTGCGGTAGACGTAGTGGTGTTATCTGACCGCGAGGAATTCTTGAGGGCGCACGGAAATTAAAAGTATACAGCATCTGTGGACAGTCAATCTTGTGAGTCATCACTTTGCACACAAACGTCGCGTCATTGAGACGTCGGCGCTTGTCTAGTGAAATCATTTTAAAGTGTCTTAATCTCTTATTATAAGAGCGTATTTTCTTAGCTAAGCCACTAGAAAACGCCAGATGCCACAGAAAACGCTTTTGAACACGTTCTAGACGCAACGAATGTGCAGCATAGTGCGGTCTCCAAACCACGCTACAGTACTCCAACACGCTTAGAACCAAGCAATTATACAGCATTATTTTAGTCTTATGATTTCTAAGCTGTTTCGTATTTCTTATGACGAAACCCAGCATTTTAGAAGACTTTTTTATAATACTGTCTACGTGTGGTATAAAGGTTAATTTCCTGTCAAATATTACACCAAGGTCCCTTATCGTGTCCCGTTCATCGACTTTGTCTGCTTTAATGTAATAGTTATGTTCTATCAAACTATGTTTTCTTGAGAATTTTACATGATAACATTTTTGTACATTGAGATGCATAGCATTGATATCACACCATTGAACCAGCCTGTTTAGATCTTTCTGTAGTTCGAAGGCATCATCTTTGTTTTTAACAATTTTAACAAATTTTAAATCATCGGCGTACATAAAGATATCTGAGTGTAGAAAACAGTAAGGAATATCATTTATAAAGTAATTAAATAGAACGGGACCCAAATGAGATCCTTGTGGCACACCAGAGGAGATATATCGCGACGTTGATTGAAATCCGTTTACCACTACAAAGAAAGATCGGTCCGCAAGATATGAACTCAGCCACAAAAGTAATGATCCCGTAATACCGTACGCTTCCAACTTATGAATCAATATGCTATGCGAGACCTTATCAAACGCCTTACTAAAATCCGTATATATGACATTAGCTTGGTATCCTGAATCTATTGCTTCTGCCAACAACTCTGTAAAGAGTACAAGATTAGTGCCTGTGGATCTTGACTCAACAAAACCATGTTGTGCTTCACTTAAGTACAGCTTTAGATGTTTTTGAATGTGTGGGCAGATGAGGGACTCAAAAACCTTCGCAAGGGTCGACAGGATTGATATAGGTCTATAGTTAGAAACTATATCATCGTTATCTGATTTATGGATAGGCACTACCTTCATTATAAGTTACATGCCGTGAACATGTCCTCACGATTTCCATCATCGTTTTGAAGGAAGTCTTTGTCTGCCTGAAATTAGGCCTAACCTGGGACTTACGACTCGTAAGGCGGTGCCATTACCACTGAGCCACCACTGCTCAACAGAGTAGGGGTTACTAAATAAGAACTTTTAAACAACAGTTGACAGTACCTATTACTTTCGGGTCCGTGCTAAGATTTAAGATATTCTCTTACTTGAACGGTAAAATTAAAGTCTTCCAAGAGTTATCAGTAAGAGCTTCAGGGGTCAAGAAGGTCCAACATTGAGACGTGTAAGGTATACTCAAGTCCGTCAGCTCGAGGTGGTAGGGCGTATACTGCAGGTTGCCCAAACCAATATCAGCCTTTCCGTTCACCATCTCGCCTAAAAGTCCGGAAAAAGTGCCGTTTGACTGTTTGTGGCCCCATTTCTGCGTATCGGCGTTAGCAGCTTGGTAAAGTCTCGGTTTGAAGTTCATTTTCTCGGCTAGCGTATGCAGGATCTAAAATGTAATACCTAAAATTAAATTATGTTTTTTGGAAAAATACATGGACCGGCAGAACAGTTTCAACACAAATCGCAATATTTTTAAAGTCCTGAGGTACTACGGGATCATGTCCACATCTGCCGGTAAAAAATACTCACTTCAACTTCAACGCCGCCTATTTTATTACTAGCATTGTTCTTCATTACCACCACTGATGGAACGTGATCCAAATAAACGACATTCAGTACTTCTCCATTTAAGTTACTGGTCTTGTCCGCAAACAGAGGCCTTTTGTAGTGAAAATTCTCGTTTTTCCAAATATCCACCCTTCTTGGTACGAAAATGCCTTTGATAGGGTTGGGGAACGGTACGGTAGATAGGTCGAACCAAGCCTTGCTTTTCGCGACCCCTATCACTTTTTTGTGTTGTTTTATAAAGATAATGTTGACTATTCTTCGCCAAATGTAGTAAAATTCACTATGAAATAGACGGAAATCGTGCAACATTATGTATTTGGCTCTTGTGTCAAGAACGCGATGTCTGCAAGATGGAATAAAAATGTTATTTAGAAATATTCAAAGCGACATAATACGTCTTTATGAAGTGAGCACATCCACGTCGGTAGTATCTGTAGTGCTAAGTATTCTGTAAAAATCTCACCCTGAAAACTAAGGTGAAGTGAGCTGTCATTCCACCTGATGTTAGAGATTGCCTCTATTATAACTCACTTCACGCTCACTTCACCTAAGTTATCACGGTGGGATTTTTACAGAATCGATCGGCTGTTCGTACGGTCAGCAGCCAAAGTCGATTACAAGTCAAGATCACCTATACAAATGGCTATTGCTCACCTGTCCCCGAACTTCAGCAGTCGTGCAGCTTGCAGGCCGTTAGCAAGTAGAATGACGTAGACGTTGCAACCTTCTTTCCGCGCCGCCTTCAATGACTCCAGTGTGACGAAATTTGGTGACAACAGGTCTTCATAATCTTCAACTACAGTCTAAGAACAAAGAAGAACTAAATCCGATGGAACGGCAATCGATACGCCGAGTGGACGCCTTCCTGTCACAGAGGTGCAAGTTGTCAAGCTACCGGCTACTCTTTTCCCATGCTTTTAATTATAATGTGTTTTGTTTTAGTACTACCTACATTATGTATTCGAGCTAACTTGTCTTTTTTTATGCACGTTTTTCTGTGACAATAAATAAGATTGTACAGAGGCCAGCACATCACATCAAGCTACCATGTATAAGGATCTATACTTAATTATAAAAACATCTGCATTTTTTTGTACCTACTTTCTATGCAAATAAATAATAATTCTATTCTATTCTATTCTACCCCAATCTGTCTGCGGGTGGCGGGGAGAGGTCGAATGTGAACAGGATTGTACAAGACTCCGCAGTAACGCGACGCATGCGTCGCGCACCTGCGGCGCTAGTGCAGCGTATTCATTAACCCTTGCACTGACGCCACAATAACGCGACGCCTACGCCGCGTTGTCGCGGCGTCTGCGCTGCGGATGCGTTTATCGAACGCCTACGCTTGGCAAACGCGGATTTACGTCACACAGTGCTATAAACTTTCTTGATGCAGTACTGACAGGTTTACCTGCTTTCCGAGGCACTGGGGTGTCATACCGCCAACTTTTTAGCGGGCTGCTCTTGAAAAATACTCTTCTCGTATACCTACCATAACGAAGGGCACAAAGGCGGTTCTTCTAAACAAGGGCCCAGCAAACACGTTCAGGTAAACTTCATCGCAAATGATCGCCATGCAGGTGACCTCGTAATCTTTTGTCAGGACATTTAGAAGGTCGATTAGGAGGTAATCCAGGTCATTGCGGTCGTGGAGGTCTGTTAGGATGGGAAACGATTCGAGTTTCACTCTGAAATCAAAGCTTTTAAAGTTAGTTTGGTGATGGTGCTGTCAGCAACAAGTCATTAACACTTCAATTTTATTGGGGGAGGTGCTGGTGGGGTGGGTATTTCAGTTTTTTTTTAATATCGTACGGAACGTTACACAAATTCTTGATCGAACAATTTAGTGACAATTATTTTGTAAAAGTTACGCTACGCGCTAGCGTCACGCTAGGGGGTCTAGAACCTTAGGCTGAATTCACCTGTATATAAAAACTAAACTAACTGACCCAGCGAACTTCGTACCGTCTCAGAATTAATAAGAACGAACGTATGAGAAAATTTAATACATACATAGGTACTCTTATATATATTTTTTTCTCCATATTTTAATAGTTATTCTGCTATTCGGGGCGGAGAACAATCTAACAAATCATAAAAATCGATCTAGCTGTTCTTGAGATACATGGTGTAACTAACCCAACTTTGTTTTATTTTTATAGATAACGATTATTGTTATCACAACACAAAAAACTTACCCGCCAATTACAGTCATTATCATTAGTATTTTCAACATTTTAAAATGGAATGCAAATTTGAATTAAACAACGTATGCTTACGGCCTTAGTCTAACAATCGACTAAAGAATGAAAAAGCTTCTTGTGTCGAAAACCTAATAAGATTCAGTAACTTCGTGCAGTCTGATTGACATACTCATTATGTATGCAAAACCCAATTACAGAACACTAATTTGTTTCCAAATAACAAAATTCAATTTATTTATCTGTTCTCGGACGTTGGGTGGATTGTAGTCTACCGCTTGTGGTTAAGTTAACATTTAGACATTGACAGCGCCTTTATTTCGTAGCAGTAAGGGTAGTTTTCGTAGCTCAAGGGTAACTACCATAGATGTTTATAGTATACAGGGTCAAATTAAATTTGCTAGCGAAACTCCGCGGACGTGATGGGCGTCGATATCTTAACACGATTAAACAAAAAAAAAAAATCGATTTTTGTGTGGGTCACCAACCGCATTTTAATGTAGTCATTGGAAATATCAGTTTAAAAATCAGCTTTTTATTGTGTAAACTTGACAGACGTGACGACAAAACTTAAGAAAACAGAATTGTTCTCAACTCATACTTGAAGTAACAAAACATCCAGCAGTCATTGAATCCCAAAAAAAAATCTCTTTTGTTTATAAGATACCCATCACGCCTTGCAGTTTCGCTAGCAAATTTACACATAAAGCAGGCACTGAGCTCCGTCGCCTGTCCACGTCCCGGCCACGACCGTGATTTGTTTGGATACGCCTTTTTAAGATAGCGCAATCCACGAAGACGCGCCCCACTCTTTTTCCTAATGCTTACAGCACAAATGTGCAACATTTCGCTAGTGTTTTAGTTTTGTAAATACACACGAATTATTATTAGTGGGTAATTAGAGTGTATCGAAAGAACTAAAACACTAATGGAATTAACTAGCGATAAACACTAACGATTCGGAAGAAGAGTGGGGCGCATCTTCATGGATTATCACTATCTATAGCTATTTATTTTTGGCAGGGATTCAAAATTAATAAAACTAACCAACATTTGTGTATAAAATATTTATTTTACAAAAACCCTGTATAAAATATATCCACCATTAACAAAACGTTTTTTTATTACACAATTATAAAAATATATAATTATATATACTTATATATATTACTAGCTTTTGCCCGCGACTTCGTCCGCGTGGGTTTCGTACTTTCGTCAAATAAATTTAACACCCTCTCCACCTCCCCCTGAAAGGTATTTCGAAAATTATTGATTACGATCTTTATATTTACTTTATTTAAAGAAATAAGTATTCGGGCCAATATTTTAGTTAAACTACCTAAGATGTTTCAAATAAACTATCCTCCCTTTTCATCACGACAGGGCTTGTTTTTGCATTTGGTACGTTTCCATTTTTATGATATAAAGATTATTTATACCCATTTTCGTGTTAATGGAAGTTGAAGTTTCTACTCCTTAAACTTTATTACCCTTTTCCACCCCGGTAGGAGTCGAATAAGTAAAACCATAAAACTCATACTTTTTTATTTTAAGTAAGTAAGTAGTAAACCCCTAAAAGTGACAATCTTTATTATTTACTGAGGCAAATGTTGAAAAGTTTCAAGTTTCTTAACCAAAGGAATAAGACCACCTTTTCACCTTCACAGTTTTTATCCCCATAGGGACAAAATATTGAAAACATGTTTGGGACGTTTCCATATCTCGACTCAAAGATTATTTATACCAATTTCCCATTGAATCAAGCCACGCAATAAAATACTCCTCTGTGATATGGACTACCCCCGTTCACCCCGTTAGGGTTAGATTTTCGAAAAACCCTGACACACTTTTTTATTTATTTTGGTCTTAAGTATACATACTGAGTTCCGAGTTACAAACTGACACCCTCAATCTCCCTTTAGAGCAGAAAAACATAAAATGACAAACTATAATTTACTTAGATAAGTATTTGTGCCAAGTTTGCAGCTTAAATTTATTCATACCATTTTTTTGGAGTAAATCAAGCTACGCACTATAATACCGGCCTTAAAAATCGAATTACCACTTTTTTACCCGTCTGGGATCTATATTCGAAAGACCCATTTCTTATTACTTACTTAGACAAATATTCCTTCCAAGTTTCAAGTTTATTAACCAAATGAATAAGATTTTTCGTATAAAGTTTTTCCCCACTTTTCACCCCACACAGGAGGAATTTTTAAAAAATGTTTGGGATGTGTTCATAACCTGACTCAAAGATTATTTCCAACAATTTTCGAGTTAATCAAGCCACGCAGTAAAATGGAAAATTAACTACTCCTTTTCACCCCGTCAGAGGTAGATTTTCGCAAAACCCTGATACATGTTATTCTTTACTTTTGGTCTTAAGTATAAATACTGAGTTTCGACTTAATCGGACCGCACGTTAAAATTCTTCCATACAAATGTTGACACCCCCTAATCGCCCTTTAGGGGGTAGTTTAGAAAAGCAAAAAATGCCAAAATTCATAATTTACTTAGATAAATATTCATGCCAAGTTTCAAGTATATTAAGCAAATGAATAAGATTTTTCATATAAGCTGTATCCCCACTTTTCACCCCCACAGGGGTGGAATTTTGAAAAATCGTTTGGAATGTGTTCATTACTTGACTCACAGATTATTTATACCAATTTTCGAGTTAATTAAGCCAGGCAGTAAAATTTGCCCTATAAAATTAACTACCCCTTTTCTCCCCGTTAGGGGTAGATTTTCGAAAAACCCTGATACACATAATTCTTTATTTTTGGTATTAAGTATAAATACTGAGTTTTGAGTTAATCGGACCGCGTGTTAAAATTCTTCCACACTTATGACACCCCCCAATCCCCTGTTAGGGGGTAGTTTAGAAAAACAACAAATGCCAAACTTTATGATTTACTTAGATAAGTATTCGTGCCAAGTTTCAAGTTTATTAACCCAAGGAATAAGATTTTTCATATAAGCTGTATCACCACTTTTCAACCCCCACAGGGGTGGAATTTTGAAAAATCGTTTGGAATGTGTTCATTACTTGACTCACAGATTATTTATACCAATTTTTGAGTTAATTAAGCCAGGCAGTAAAATTTGCCCTGTAAAATTAACTACCCCTTTTCTCCCCGTTAGGGGTAGATTTTCGAAAAACCCTGATACACGTAATTCTTTATTTTTGGTATTAAGTATAAATACTGAGTCTTGAGTTAATCGGACTGCGCATTAAAATTCTTCCATACAAATTTTGACACCCCCCCATCCCCCTTTAGAAGGTAGTTTAGAAAAACAAAAAAGACTAATTTTCATAATTTACTTAGGTAAGTATTCGTGCCAAGTTTCAAGTTTATTAACTCAAGGAATAAGATTTTCCATACAAACTTTCATCCCCCATTTAACTCCCTTAGGGGTTGAATTTCGAAAATTCCTTCCTTATTCCTCGTCTACATTATAAAAGGAACTTCTGTGCAAAATTTCAGCTTTCTAGGTCCAGGGGTTTGGGCTGGGCGTTGATGAGTCAGTCAATCAGTCAGTCAGTCAGTCAGTCAGTCAGGACTTGTCTTTTTATATATATAGATGCGTACAGCCCGATTCAAACTTTATGGCGGAACTGCAGTGCTGTTCTGTAAAAATCTCACCGTGAAAACTAAGGTGAAGTGAGCTATCATTCCACCTGATGTTAGGGATTGCCCCTATTGATAGCTCACTTAACGCTCACTTCACCTAAGTTATCACAGTGAGATTTTTAGAGAATCGATCGGCTGAAGTGCGCTACTTGCTACACAGTGCCCCACCCCTCAGCCCGCTGATAAGTGAATTTTTTACTGCGCAGCGACTCGCCTCATTATCATAGCCGCCATAAAGTTTGAATCGGACTGTACAGTCAGAAATTCAATACTAATGAACGGAGTTCGCGTCAGAACTGTGTGGCGTCGAAGTGTCGTTATGTGATTGTAAATTATACCAAACATTTACTACTTCGACGCCACACAGTTCTGACGCGAACTCTGTTCATGAATTAGTATTGAATTTCTGATTTTCATCATCTACTTTTGCTGTTGACTGTACTTACAAATAATATTATTAATTTGAATTTATTAGAGTAACATGGCTCACATTGGCCTGTCTTCTAATCGGAATGTCGGGGACAGAAAATGTCCAAACGTTCATCAGGGGCCAAATATTTATAACAACCTTTTGAGAGCCACTGACGACTATTCAGTCCTTTCTTGGTTATTTTACCTCTTGATTTTGTTTCACTGTCAAAATCACGGTGATCTTTATCCTCGTTACGGTAATAATGCTTTTGGGTTCCTGCTGTCAGAGGTAAAACAGTTCAACAACATTCATTGCATTATTTACGTTGTTGAGCAAACACATTTTCGAATATATGAAGCAATGGATTAGCAATATCCTTCAAAATGATTCAGATTGTGATTGATAGTGTGTTACGCAATTAGGGTGCTGAACGCCTAAGATGTCAAAAAAGACAAAAAAATCAACATCCGAATTGATAACCTCCTCCTTTTTTGAAGTCGGTTAAAAACGACGTAAACGGTAATGTTTACGAAAATACGTAAATACAGAAATAAACTCTTCTGTTCTCTTACGGCCGATTCCTATAAATTACGGACCGTTGTTGGTTAAAATTAAGACTCTTGTATCTTTAACAATAATGATGCAAATATCTCATAGCTTTCCATAGTAGACCCTCCTATATGAAAGTAGCTATCACAGGTAAAATTAGCTTAAGAATCTATGTATATGCCCAGTTTGACCATAAAAACTGATACCATTGGTAAGCAAAACGATTCGTTTTTGTTTATTGGAACCATGCATTAAACAAAAAAGTATTTTGGCGCACAGGACACTGCGTCGGTGCGTTTATGCCGTAGCGATCAAAAAATGAACAATTTACTCCATTAGAAAGACTGCAAATACCAGAGTATTCTTAATAATAACAAATTGTGACTAAAATATCGTGCACTTGCTTGTTCGTTAAGGTAGTTTAAAGCTTGGAGGGTGCGTACGATTGCCAGTACACCACATCGCGCCACCACTCGGGCCGGGTCATTGACCCCGGGTATGTCATCACGCTTGATTGGATGTGTTTGTAAGCCTGTAATAATAACATGGATTAGATACTTGTTTATTTTTATTTTTTTTGAGAATTGGCAGTAAGTGCAGCTACCTCAACCGTTGTAGCCACAGGAAAACGGTCTTAGGAGATTTTCCTTAAATATTTAAGAATTTTTTATTTGCATTCGCAGATTTTGAAAAAAATACACAATTTTAGAAAATCTTTTTTTTATACCAATCGATCCTGAATCTTATCAGGATCAAAAACCTCTAACGAACTAACTGAGGTTAGAGTACTAGAAGTCAGAAATCGCAAAAACCTTGCCCTTACAATTCGTAGGAAATGAGACTCCAACTTACTTTTTTACCATCGATAAACTTGTACTTTCTGAATTTACCTTGGACATTACTGAAATCGCTGAAGGAAAAACATCAACCAAAACGAAACCTGAACTTATAGTAAATAATATAAGATGCGTGTAGATCAATGGTCATGCCTTCTTGATATGAGAAGAGGTTTTATAAAATTGTAATGAAAACCAAGATGGCGGCATTAGTACCGATTTTGACCACGTGCCAAAAGTTCCTTGTACAGCTATACAGGGTGAAATTGAAAACATGCGACAAATCGAAATGGGAGATTATACTCAGCATTAAGAACAACTTTTACTATGGGACCAAATCTGAAATCGCGAAAAAAAAAACTGCTGTTCCCTACATTTATGTTCGCATAACTCGTCAAAATGTAGGGAACAGCTGATTTTTTTTTTCGCGATTGCAGCTTTGGTCCCTTAGTAAAAGTTGTTCATAATGATGAGTACAATCTCCCATTTCGGTTTGTCGAATGTTTTCAATTTCAACCTGTAGACTGGAAACTGACCCCAACATAATTGGGATAATTGGCTAGGCAGATGGTTATGATGAAAATAAGAATTTGAATAGACAACTTACTTCGCCATCGGCCATGCCCAGCACAGACTTGAGACAGAAGTCAGGCGGCGCCAGCGAGTCCACGAGCGCCACGGCCTCGGGCCTCACGTGCGCGCACACCAGCAGGATGCCGTCACGCAGGTGCGAGCCTTGTGAACCGGTTAGGTAGCCGCCCTAGGGGTGTAAAGTGGTGTTAGAAAGAAAGAATTGAAAACAGCGAGTGGATACAGCATTGTCCTATGTCGCGAGCGCTCTACTCCTGAGTGCAGCGATTCAACTCACATTATTGACCAGCGGGTTATAATTAAATTCAGTACTCAGCTTAGATAATACTGATGGCTATAATGACTTACTTGAAATTAGGTTTGCATGACAAATTATTTTAAACGAAACACGACAGTTTTTGTTATCTTTTATATATTATTATTCTTCTTATTAATTTTGTCTTATGTTATTATTTCATTGTTTTGCTTATACTGCTATGGAAGATCCTGGTACTCATGACACAGACAATTATTGAACTAAACAACCAGTCAAGTGCGATTCGGATTCACCGAGGTTTCTGTACTTTGTAAGTATGTAAATAGTTTATATCACGGGAAAAAAGAAAATTTGTAATGTAACTACAAATTTATGGTTTTCGGATTATTTCCTTTATTTGTGCTATAAAGCCTAAATTTGGCAAGAAGCAATGTCACTTCTTGCCAAATTTCATGATTCTAGTTCAACGGAAAATACCCTATAGGTTTTGATTCCGGAACATAAACGCCCGTATCTTTTGATTGCGTTGACTTAGAAGTTTGCTTTTTTTTACTGCTAGAAGGGATTGCAGCCCTGAGTATTTGATATAAATTTCAACTTGATAACTCTTTTTGAGATACGGAACCCTAAGAACAATTGTTTTATTAGGAATATTTAATACTTACAATATAAAGTGTGGCGATATGTTTCTCCAAGAGAAAGGCGCCGTACAGCGACACGAGTTTGAGCAGCACCAGTCGACACGAGACGTCTTCGCACTCTGATGCCGACTTGTAGAAGTGATTCAGTACGTAGTTCTGTAACAGTTTTCAGTAAAGTGTAAAAGAACGGAATGGATCTCCAACAGAGGCTACACAATTACATGCAAGTATACAAGAATCGGAACACGCGCGATTCCAATAATTATAGGAGACCACATCTTTGTGTACGTTACCCCAGCAAGAAAGTGTCTCCTAGAGTTATATGAGTAGAACGTATAATTGGTGCCTTATCTGCTGTAAATGTGCCCCCACATAAAAAATGTGTGCCCCCTGTCGTTTTGGAAAAAAACGATTCTTGCTAGGGTAACGTTTTTCTAGCAGGAAAATTCTAAACGAATGATCGGAGAGTGAAAAATTGTGCATGGCCAGAGAGATTATATGTGTGCCAAAAAAAGCCCCCAAAAATAAAATCTGTGTCCCTTCAGGTTTTCGAGATATAGCATTTCCTGCTGGAGTAACGTTTTGATGAATCGTATATCTCTAAAACCATTGCATGTGCCCCTGTAGAATAAACATACACGAGTAGCTCTTAATGTGTGCCCCTTAGTGCCCCAATTAGATTTAAGAAAATATTTATAGTTTTCAAGTTATCGCGGTTTTATGAAAACCCGAAAAAACATCGCAGCGCTTAATGAGACAAGGCATAAGTTCGCTGAAAACTGTATTCGGTCCTTCTTGACGCTAATAATAACCATACAAAGTTTCAAAACTGTTCATGCTTGCGTTTTTGAATAATCTTGCTAAAAGTCAAAACGATGGTGTCATAACTTTGACGGCAAAATACAAAGAACCGGCTCAATCCCAGATGTGTAGGTGTAAACCAAAATCTTGTGCCTTTAGTCAAAAATATACAGGGAAAATATTCAGCTTGGAATGTTTCGCATTAAGTAAATATTAACAAAAAACCAAAATATGTAAGCAATGGATGGATAACCGACCAAATTTGAATGACTACTAAAAAGCGACGGATTCATACATATCGATGACCTTCTTTACTTTACTTACTAACCGGTTCACACGTGTTGTGCCTGAGTAAACTGAAGTAGAAAAGTAATAAGTAATAAAATAAAGTTGTTATTGGATTATATACTACTAGCGGTTTCTATGACCTTACACATGATTAAGTACATTATAAATAGTAGCCTAAGTGCTATTCCAAGGTAAGCTATCTTCTCCATTCTAAAATTCAATAAAATACATCCAGTAATTTATGTGTGAACGAAAGAAATACATCCAGATACCTATTTGCCATTTGCCAGGTCTTTGACACAAAATTTGATTGGTTAAAAAAAATATAGTTCATGAAATGTGTGATGAATACCTACTACTAAAAAGAGGTTTTTTGTATATAAATAAAAAGCCCGTATTTGTCTTTATACAGGGTTATTTGAAAAACACCAGCAATCTCTTAAGAGGTCATTGTACTCATCATTATGAACAACTTTTACTATGGGACCAAAAAAAAAAAATCAGCTGCTGAATTAAGAGGTTGCTGGTGTTTTTCAAATAACCCTGTTTACAGAGTGTAACGGAAAGGGTATATTTTATTTATTTTATTTATTACGGAGTTTGTTACGGATGCAATATATTTCAAACCTATACAAGTCATCTTGTAACTGATGTGAATCAGACATGTTTCGTACAACTTTATGAATCTCCATATCATCAGCATAAAGTAAAATATATGAATGACGAAAGCATTGTTTGATATCAGAAATGAACAGTATAAATAACAGAGGACCCAAAATAGAGCCTTGAGGTACGCCTGAAGGGACAGAACTCCAACCAGAGATATAGCCCTGAAGCACAACAGCCTGTGTTCTGTTCTCTATATAAGAGGAGAACCACCGGTACAGGTCACCGTGTATTCCGGCGAGAAACAGCTTCTTCAGCAACATGCAATGATCAATATGGTCGAAGCACTTACTATAGTGCGTATAAACTACGTCAACTTGTCGCTGTGCCATGCCGTTTGTAATAAACTCATGTGACAAAAGTAAGTTCGAAGTGGTCGAGCGGTTCCTAACAAAGCCGTGCTGTTCCTCACCAAGAAAGCCGCATAGACATCAGTATAAACTATACGTTCAAGAATTTTAGAAAAAAGGCAAATTTTAGATATGGGGCGATAGTTTTCAATATCGGCCTTATTGCCCTTTTTAAAGACGGGAGTGACGAAAGCAGACTTCCAAATCATCGGAACATTACCCTCAGAAAGAGAGCGCTTGAATAAGATAGAAATGGGCTAACTAGTACAGAACTAGTCGAGACTAGTTTGTACAAGTCTCGACTAGTTTTGTACTAGTCTCGACTAGTTTTTAACTAGTCAAATACTAGTTTTGTACTAGTCTCGACTAGTCATGGACTAGTTTTGTACTAGTCTCGACTAGGTCTGTACTAGTTCGACTGGTTTTGTACTAATCTCGAGTAGTTCTGTACTAGTTCGACTAGTTCTGTACTATTCTCGACTAGTTCTGTACTAGTTCGACACTAGTCTCGACTAGTTCTGTAGTAGTCAAATACTAGTTCGACTAGTGTTGCACTAGTTCGACTAGTTTTGTGCTAGTCTCGATTAGGTCTGTACTAGTCAAATACTAGTTTTGTACTAGTCTCAACTAGTGATGCACTAGTATTGTACTAGTTCGACTAGTATTGTACTAGTTTGACTAGTTTTGTACTAGTTCGACTAGTTTTGTACTAGTCTCGACTAGTGATGGACAAGTTTTGTACTAGTTCGACTAGTTTTGTACAAGTCTCGACTTATGATGGACTAGTTTTGTACTAGTCTCGATTAGTTCTGTACTAGTCTCGACTAGTGATGCACTAGTATTGTACTAGTTCGACTAGTAATGTACTAGTTCGACTAGTTTTGTACAAGTCTCGACTAGTTCTGTACTAGTTCGACTAGTTTTGTACCAGTTCGACTAGTTTTGTACTAGTCTTGACTAGTTCTGTACTAGTTCAACTAGTTTCGTACTAGTCTCGACTAGTGACGGACTAGTTCTGTACTAGCTCGACTAGTTTTGTACTAGTTCGACTAGTTTTGTACTAGTTCGACTAGTTTTGTACTAGTCTTGACTAGTTCTGTACTAGTTCGACTAGTTTCGAACTAGTCTCGACTAGTTCTGTACTAGTCAAATACTAGTTTTGTACTAGTCTCGACTAGTTCTGTACTAGTCAAATACTAGTTTTGAACTAGTCTCGACTAATTCTGTACTAGTCAAATACTAGTTTTGTACTAGTCTCGACTACTGATGGACTAGTTTTGTCCTATTTCGACTAGTTTTGTACTAGTCTCGACTAGTGATGGACTAGTTTTGTACTAGTTCGACTAGTTTTGTACTAGTCTCGATTAGTTCTGTACTAGTCAAATACTACTTTTGTACTAGTCTCGACTAGTGATGCACTAGTATTGTACTAGTTCGACTAGTATTGTACTAGTTCGACTAGTTTTGTACTAGTTCGACTAGTTCTGTACTAGTCAAATACTAGTTTTGTACTAGTCTCGACTAGTTCTGTACTAGTCAAATACTAGTTTTGTACTAGTCTCGACTAGTTCTGTACTAGTCAAATACTAGTTTTGTACTAGTCTCGACTAGTGATGGACTAGTTTTGTACTAGTTCGACTAGTTTTGTACTAGTCTCGACTAGTGATGGACTAGTTTTTTACTAGTTCGATTAGTTTTGTACTAGTTTCGATTAGTTCTGTACTAGTCAAATACTAGTTTTGTACTAGTCTCGACTAGTTCTGTACTAGTCAAATACTAGTTTTGTACTAGTCTCGACTAGTTCTGTACTAGTCAAATACTAGTTTTGTACTAGTCTCGACTAGTGATGGACTAGTTTTGTACTAGTTCGACTAGTTTTGTACTAGTCTCGACTAGTGATGGACTAGTTTTTTACTAGTTCGATTAGTTTTGTACTAGTTTCGATTAGTTCTGTACTAGTCAAATACTAGTTTTGTACTAGTCTCGACTAGTGATGCACTAGTATTGTACTAGTTCGACTAGTATTGTACTAGTTCGACTAGTTTTGTACTAGTTCGACTAGTTCTGTACTAGTCAAATACTAGTTTTGTACTAGTCTCGACTATTGATGGACTAGTTTTGTACTAGTTCGACTAGATTTGTACTAGTCTCGACTAGTTCTGTACTAGTTCGATTAGTTTCGTACTAGTCTTGACTAGTTCTGTACTAGTCAAATACTAGTTTTGTACTAGTCTCGACTAGAGATGGACTAGTTTTGTACTAGTTCGACTAGTTCTGTACTAGTCAAATACTAGTTTTGTACTAGTCTCGAGACTAGTTTTGTACTAATTCGACTATTTTGTACTAGTTCGACAAGTTTTGTACTTGTCTCGACTAGTTCTGTACTAGTTCGACTAGTTTTGTACTAGTCTCGACTAGTGATGGCCTAGTTTTGTACTAGTTCTACTAGTTTTGTACTAGTCTCGACTAGTACAAAACTAGTCAAGACTAGTACAAAACTAGTATTTGACTAGTACAGAACTAGTCGAGACTAGTACAAAACTAGTCGAACTAGTACAAAACTAGTCCATCACTAGTCGAGACTAGTACAAAATTAGTATTTGACTAGTACAGAACTAGTCGAGACTAGTACAAAACTAGTCGAACTAGTTCAAAACTAGTCCATCACTAGTCGAGACTAGTATAAAACTAGTCGAACTAGTACAAAACTAGGCGAACTAGTACAGAACTAGTCGAGACTAGTACAAAACTAGTATTTGACTAGTACAGAACTAGTCGAGACTATTTTTATTTTTATTTTATTTTACAATTTTCGGAAAACTTACAGCTAAACACTTTTGCACGATTGAGAGTAATAGAAATAAGGCCAATTACAAGTTTTCACAGATAGAAGAAAGCATACAAACAACAAGAAAAAATATTTGAGAAGGTAGACAGTTTTTGAGTGAAAACATTATCAAAAAAGTAGAAATGTGTTTCAAACAGCGTAAATTGTTATCAATTAAACCTAGTTTACGTGATCAAAAAAGAAATCACATAGTGTCCTTTTTAATTTTGAGATGCTGGTATTGAAAACATCTATGTCAACGTCCTGGCAGACCGCATTATACATATGACTCGCTCTGATTAAGTATGAATTCCGTCTGTAATTCGTAGCTACCATAGGAGTATGCAACAGAGAAGGATTGCGCAGAAAAGCAGAAGGAACCCGCAGTCCGATTTTGTTCAGCAATTCGGGAAGCTCGGTTGAACCGTTAGCGATTCTAAATAAAAAAGCCAAGTCTGCAATTCTTCTACGTTCAGAGAGAGGAAGTAGATGGAATCTTTTACAGCGTAGGAGATAAGTGGGAGAATAAGTTTTAGACCGGAATTGAATATACCTCAAAAATTTTCTTTGTATGCCTTCCAATCGATTGATATATATGTTGTAATTGGGATTCCAAACTTGAGAGGCATACTCGAGATGACTGCGAACAAACGTACAGTAAAGAATTTTAATTGTCTTGATGCTCCTGAACTCAGACGAGACCCTCAAAATGAACCCTAGTGATTTTGATGCTTTATTAATGACGTTATCTATGTGTTGATCAAACAACAGTTTTGAATCAAATATAACTCCCAAGTCCTTGACTGTGTTAACCCTAGCTAGGGATCTGTCTAAAAGCTTATAGTCAAATGTGATAGGTACCGGCTTCCTAGTGAAGGAGCACACGTAACACTTGGAGACGTTTAAATGGAGCTTATTAGTGCTGCAATAGTACTGGAACCTATCTAAATCCTCCTGCAATGATAGAGCATCTGATAAGGAGGATATCTTTGACATAATTTTCATGTCATCTGCATATAGAAGTATTTTAGAGTGAAGGAAGCTGGAATCAATATCATTAACGAATAAATTGAATAAGAGCGGCCCTAATAAAGATCCTTGAGGAACTCCAGATGGGATACACATTGATCTTGATGAGTACCCATTCAGCACAACAGTCTGACACCTGTCCTCCACATACGACTTAAACCAACGGAACAGATTACCCCTAATGCCCATCGATAGAAGCTTACGCATGAGAACGACGTGATCAATTCTGTCGAAACATTTGGCATAGTCTGTATATATGACGTCGATTTGGGACCGGTTAGACATAGCCTCCGACAAGAAGTCACTACAGAGAACGAGGTTTGTAGTTGTTGACCGACCACCCAAAAATCCATGCTGGTGTTCGCTGAAATTGAGCCTGAGAGCAGAGTAAACTTGCCTGTACACAATTTTTTCTAATATTTTAGCAAACACGCATAATTTGGATATCGGCCTGTAGTTTTCAACACAGTTTCTCGGTCCCTTTTTGTGAATAGGAGTTATACAAGCCGACTTCCATATGGCAGGCATAACCCCGGTATTAAGAGATCGTCTGAATAAACATGTAAGAGGGACCGAAAGGCTTGTAGCACAGTTTACTATGAAAACCGGTGGGAGCCTGTCTGGACCAGCAGATTTATGTAAGTCCAAATGCTTTAGCAGTTTCATAACCTCTTCTTCACAAACCTCGATATCAGCAATATCGTATGGACTGTAATCAGTCCGCTCACTGGTACAATGATATTGTGTATTATTCTCAGAGCTGGTAGATTCACGAAAGTTTGACAGAAAATATTCGCTGAAGAAATTGCAGATTTCTTCACCATTGCTAGAGGACAGGTTTCCAAACCGCAGCACAGAAGGGTATGGGTTGTTTTGCTTTTTTGATTTTATGTAGCTCCAGAAGGCTCGAGGGTTGTTGCGAATAGCGGATTCTACGTTTGCCATGTAATCATCGAACATGCCCTTCTCTAGTTCCTTTGCACGTTGCCGTAAAATTACAAAAGACTGGTAGTCTGAATCGTTCCCATACTTTTTAAATTTAGCATGGAATTTGGATTTTTCTTTAATGATTTTTACTAACGGACTCTTATACCAGAGCGGATATTTAGACTGGGAAACAACTGTTTTTGATGGAATATAAGTTTTTTGTAATTTATATAAGACATCATAGAAGAATGATACGGCATCATCTAGTGACCTGTGGCCCAACTCGTACTGCCAGTCAACGACATCGAGTTCATCTTTTATTGCAGCATAGTCAGCAGACCGGTACATGTATTTAACATAAGGACGAGCTGGCAGACTATGCAGCTGAACAAAGTCCGCCGTAATACACATTGCATTGTGGTGAGGATCTTCAGGAACTAGGGGATCAGTGCTGCAGGAGACAGAAACCTCGTTATTGGAAAATACCAAGTCCAGAATCCTATTGTTTTTATTGGGGTGACAGTTGTACTGCGACAGGTTACATGCATTAATGTTGTCAAAAAAAATGGTTTGTACATGACTATTAAGGTTGGTAGGGTGGAGAGAATAACCATCATTTGCAGGGGTCCACGTTATGTTGGGTTGGTTAAAGTCACCCAGCACAATAAACTTATCGACCGGGTGATCCATTATAATATTAGTCAAATTATCAGAAAAGTTACCCAGCTGAGTTGTTAATGAGTTACCTAGGTTTTGAGAGCAAATATAAACAACGCCTAAATGCATTTTGTATGTTGTTCTAGGTTTTTTTTGTTGCAGGGATAATGTGACCCATAGGTCTTCTGCCGATGAGTGCCACTCGCCGCGAGCATGAGCCACAATCTCCCGCCTAACGGCTATTAAAACCCCACCTCCCATAGACGGACCTGTACTGGTGTAATCCCGGTCCCGTCTCCATACCATATATCTGTCATCAAATAATTCGGAATTGGATATACCATCAGTTAGCCAAGTCTCAGTCAAGCAAATAACATCAAAATCATTCATACATATATTTCTGTGGAAAACACCTGTTTTAGTTCGCAGTCCCCGCACGTTCTGATAAAAAATGCTAATAGGCGCCATAATAAATCATAAAAATCACAAGCGTTAGTATATAAAATAGAATACAAAGCACATTCAATCCGTTAAAATAAATATTTTTTAAATATTGAGAGATGAATACACGTAGGTGAAATAAAATTTTATCTCCATGCGAATAAGGTCCGAAAAGCGTAGTAAAGTTAAGAAATAAAAAATAATTATTGTAAGGTAGACTGTTAAATCTCAATAAGCAATATACATCTTTAAGGTAACGAGTGGAGGATTTAAAGTCATAATAGCAATAATATACGAACTGGTTCAAAACTATCAATAAGCAAACAAATGGGCGGCGAGAAAGGAATGCATTGAAACAAACACCTGCGGTTCTCAAACTTAATGAGGCGGAGTGAGCAATATGCAACTTACCAGGACGTTGAATCGACATATTTAATATAAGAAATTTTAGAATAAGAACTTTTTTAGGTCGTGCTCCGTTTTGATATGGAGTTTCGGGGATGTAGTGTTTTTTCGAATAAATATCTTGCATCCCGTGACCCAAACATGCTCGAATCCACGTTCTTTGGCACGAGCTTTGGTCTGGTTCAGGAGAATTTTATTTTCCAGCGTAAGATGATCATTAATATAGATCCTGTTTGTGCCTTGCAGACCCAGATGAGCAGCATTTAGAGTTTTGTGTTTTTTCGCCGCAGAGACAAAATCAGATTTACTGTAGCTGTTATGCACCGAACAAATTATATTTTTATTAAGGGGATCACTACGCATTGGAATTTGGGCTATGTAGTTAATCTGCTCCTTGGGTATATGACATCCAATAACTTCCCCGATTTTAGTCATTATTGAGAATAAGTTTTCATCGCTGGATAGTGGCACTCCTTTGATTTCGATGTTGTTCATCCTAGATCTCTGTTCGCTCTCATTTTGATGGAGCTCTAATTTAGCTATGCGGTCCTGCAACTTTGAGATGTCATCTTTGGCCTTCTTCAATGACTCAATGTCTTTCTCCAGAGTTGATACTTTGCAGGTCAGCTCATCCATTTTGTCACTAACAAACTGAAGCGACGACTTCACCTCTGAAAATTCGGCCTTTAAAGTTTTGAGCTCCACAAGTTCGTTTTGCACAGCTTTAACGCTCTCGACCAGCGCTGGCAAGGCTTCCATTTGTGTAGATAGCCGCTTGAGCTCAGTTATGATGGTTTCCGTGTCTGCTGGTGAACTATTGTCGGAATCAGCTCGGGGACTGGCTAGCATCGATATTTTGCAACTGCTACATTTCCATGTAGTTTTACGTTCTCCAAGTCTTCTCCATCCTGCTTCCGTGATGCCTGAGCAGGGGAAGTCGAATTGCCCCGCGCACACAGAGCATGTGACGCCGTCTCTCGCTTCCACATCGCACCGTTTACAAGTAAACATCTTGGAAAGTTTGAGAAACACAGTCGGGTGGTCGTACGTTGAGTGAGTCACCGATTTGTCACCAAGTAGTAGGGACCAAAGCAAATGCGCGCGCGTTCGGTTTGCTGTCTACCGACCAACTGACTAGTACAAAACTAGTCGAACTAGTACAAAACTAGTCCATCACTAGTCGAGACTAGTATAAAACTAGTCGAACTAGTCCAAAACTAGTCCATCATTAGTCGAGACTAGTACAAAACTAGTCCATCACTAGACGAGACTAGTATAAAACTAGTCGAACTAGTACAAAACTAGTCGAGTTAGTCGAGACTCGTACGAAACAAGTCGAACTAGTACAAAACTAGTCGAACTAGTACAGAACTAGTCGAGACAAGTACAAAACTAGTCGAACTAGTACAAAACTAGTCGAACTAGTACAAAACTAGTCGAACTAGTAAAAAACTAGTCGAACTAGTACAAAACTAGTCGAACTAGTACAGAACTAGTCGAGACTAGTACAAAATTAGTCTATCTAGTACAACACTAGTCGAACTAGTACCAAACTAGTCGAACTAGTAAAAAACTAGTCGAACTAGTACAAAACTAGTCGAACTAGTACAGAACTAGTCGAGACTAGTACAAAATTAGTCTATCTAGTACAAAACTAGTCGAACTAGTACAAAACTAGTCCATCATTAGTCGAGACTAGTACAAAACTAGACGAACTAGTACAAAACTAGTCGGACTAGTACAAAACTAGTCGAACTAGTACAAAACTAGTCCATCAATAGTCGAGACTAGTACAAAACTAGTCGAACTAGTACAAAACTAGTCCATCACTAGTCGAGACTAGTACAAAACTAGTATTTGACTAGTACAGAACTAGTCGAACTAGTACAAAACTAGTATTTGACTAGTACAGAACTAGTCGAGACTAGTACAAAACTAGTCGAACTAGTTCAAAACTAGTCCAACACTAGTCGAGACTAGTATAAAACTAGTCGAACTAGTACAAAACTAGTCGAACTAGTACAGAACTAGTCAAGACTAGTACAAAACTAGTATTTGACTAGTACAGAACTAGTCGAGACTAGTACAAAACTAGTCGAACTAGTACAAAACTAGTCCATCACTAGTCGAGACTAGTATAAAACTAGTCGAACTAGTACAAAACTAGTCCATCACTAGTCGAGACTAGTACAATACTAGTATTTGACTAGTACAGAACTAGTCGAACTAGTACAAAACTAGTATTTGACTAGTACAGAACTAGTCGAGACTAGTACAAAACTAGTCGAACTAGTTCAAAACTAGTCCATCACTAGTCGAGACTAGTATAAAACTAGTCGAACTAGTACAAAACTAGTCGAACTAGTACAGAACTAGTCGAGACTAGTACAAAACTAGTATTTGACTAGTACAGAACTAGTCGAGACTAGTACAAAACTAGTCGAACTAGTACAAAACTAGTCCATCACTAGTCGAGACTAGTATAAAACTAGTCGAACTAGTACAAAACTAGTCCATCACTAGTCGAGTCTAGTACAAAACTAGTCGAACTAGTACAGAACTAGTCGAACTAGTACAAAACTAGTATTTGACTAGTACAGAACTAGTCGAGACTAGTACAAAACTAGTCGAACTAGTTCAAAACTAGTCCATCACTAGTCGAGACTAGTATAAAACTAGTCGAACTAGTACAAAACTAGTCGAACTAGTACAGAACTAGTCGAGACTAGTACAAAACTAGTATTTGACTAGTACAGAACTAGTCGAGACTAGTACAAAACTAGTCGAACTAGTACAAAACTAGTCCATCACTAGTCGAGACTAGTATAAAACTAGTCGAACTAGTACAAAACTAGTCCATCACTAGTCGAGACTAGTAGAAAACTAGTCGAACTAGTACAGAACTAGTCGAACTAGTACAAAACTAGTCGAACTAGTACAAAACTAGTCCATCATTAGTCGAGACTAGTACAAAACTAGTCGAACTAGTACAGAACTAGTCGAACTAGTACAAAACTAGTCGAACTAGTACAAAACTAGTCCATCACTAGTCGAGTCTAGTATAAAACTAGTCGAACTAGTACAAAACTAGTCGAGTTAGTCGAGACTCGTACGAAACAAGTCGAACTAGTACAAAACTAGTCGAACTAGTACAGAACTAGTCGAGACAAGTACAAAACTAGTCGAACTAGTACAAAACTAGTCGAACTAGTACAAAACTAGTCGAACTACTAAAAAACTAGTCGAACTAGTACAAAACTAGTCAAACTAGTACAGAACTAGTCGAGACTAGTACAAAATTAGTCTATCTAGTACAAAACTAGTCGAACTAGTACAAAACTAGTCCATCATTAGTCGAGACTAGTACAAAACTAGACGAACTAGTACAAAACTAGTCGGACTAGTACAAAACTAGTCGAACTAGTACAAAACTAGTCCATCAATAGTCGAGACTAGTACAAAACTAGTCGAACTAGTACAAAACTAGTCCATCACTAGTCGAGACTAGTACAAAACTAGTATTTGATTAGTACAGAACTAGTCGAACTAGTACAAAACTAGTATTTGACTAGTACAGAACTAGTCGAGACTAGTACAAAACTAGTCGAACTAGTTCAAAACTAGTCCATCACTAGTCGAGACTAGTATAAAACTAGTCGAACTAGTACAAAACTAGTCGAACTAGTACAGAACTAGTCGAGACTAGTACAAAACTAGTATTTGACTAGTACAGAACTAGTCGAGACTAGTACAAAACTAGTCGAACTAGTACAAAACTAGTCCATCACTAGTCGAGACTAGTATAAAACTAGTCGAACTAGTACAAAACTAGTCGAACTAGTACAGAACTAGTCGAGACTAGTACAAAACTAGTCGAACTAGTACAAAACTAGTCCATCACTAGTCGAGACTAGTATAAAACTAGTCGAACTAGTACAAAACTAGTCGAACTAGTACAGAACTAGTCGAGACTAGTACAAAACTAGTCGAACTAGTACAAAACTAGTCCATCACTAGTCGAGACTAGTATAAAACTAGTCGAACTAGTACAAAACTACTCGAACTAGTACAGAACTAGTCGAGACTAGTACAAAACTAGTATTTGACTAGTACAGAACTAGTCGAGACTAGTACGAAACTAGTCGAACTAGTACAAAACTAGTCGAACTAGTACAGAACTAGTCTAACTAGTACAGAACTAGTCAAACTAGTACAAAACTAGTCCATCATTAGTAGAGACTAGTACAAAACTAGTCGAACTAGTACAAAACTAGGCCATTATTAGTCGAGACTAGTACAAAACTAGTCGAACTAGTACAAAACTAGTCGGACTAGTACAAAACTAGTCGAACTAGTACAAAACTAGTCCATCAATAGTCGAGACTAGTACAAAACTAGTCGAACTAGTACAAAACTAGTCCATCACTAGTCGAGACTAGTACAAAACTAGTATTTGACTAGTACAGAACTAGTCGAACTAGTACAAAACTAGTCGAACTAGTACAAAACTAGTCGAGACTAGTGATGGACTAGTTTTGTACTAGTTAGACTAGTTTTGCACTAGTCTCGACTAGTTCTGTACTAGTTCGACTAGTTATGTACTAGTTCTACTAGTTTTGTACTAGGCTCGACTAGTACAAAACTAGTCAAGACTAGTACAAAACTAGTATTTGACTAGTACAGAACTAGTCGAACTAGTACAAAACTAGTCCATCACTAGTCGAGACTAGTATAAAACTAGTCGAACTATTACAAAACTAGTCGAACTAGTACAGAACTAGTCGAGACTAGTACAAAATTAGTATTTGACTAGTACAGAACTAGTCGAGACTAGTACGAAACTAGTCGAACTAGTACGAAACTAGTCGAACTAGTACAGAACTAGTCGAACTAGTACAGAACTAGTCGAACTAGTACAAAACTAGTCCATCATTAGTAGAGACTAGTACAAAACTAGTCGAACTAGTACAGAACTAGTCGAACTAGTACAAAACTAAACAAACTTGTACAAAACTAGTCCATCACTAGTCGAGACTAGTATAAAACTAGTCGAACTAGCACAAAACTAGTCGAGTTAGTCGAGACTCGTACGAAACTAGTCGAACTAGTACAAAACTAGTCGAACTAGTACAGAACTAGTCCATCACTAGTCGAGACTAGTATAAAACTAGTCGAACTAGTACAGAACTAGTCGAGACTAGTACAAAACTAGTCGAGACTAGTACAAAACTAGTCGAACTATTACTGTACTAGTCTCGACTAGTTTTGTACTAGTTCGACTAGTTTTGTACTAGTCTCGACTAGTGATGGACTAGTTATGTACTAGTTCGACTAGTTTTGTACTAGTCTCTACTGGTTTGTACTAGTTCGACTAGTTTCGTACTAGTCTCGACTAGTGATGGACTAGTTTTGTACTAGTTCGACTAGTTTTGTACTAGTTCGACTAGTTCTGTACTAGTTCGGCTAGTTTTGTACTAGTTCGACTGGTTTTGTACTAGTCTCGACTAGTGATGGACTAGTTTTGTACTAGTTCGACTAGTTTTGTACTTGTCTCGACTAGTTCTGTACTAGTTCGACTAGTTTTGTACTAGTTCGACTAGTTTTGTACTAGTCTCGACTAGTGATGGACTAGTTTTGTACTAGTTTGACTAGTTTTGTACTAGTTCGACTAGTTTTGTACTAGTCTCGACTAGTTCTGTACTAGTTCGACTAGTTTTGTACTAGTTCGACTAGTTTTGTACTAGTCTCGACTAGTGATGGACTAGTTTTGTACTAGTTTGACTAGTTTTGTACTAGTCTCGACTAGTTTTGTACTAGTTCGACTAGTTTTGTACTAGTCTCGACTAGTTCTGTACTAGTTCGACTAGTGTTGTACTAGTTCGACTAGTTTTGTACTAGTTCGACTAGTTTTGTACCAGTTCGACTAGTTTTGTACCAGTTCGACTAGTTTTGTACTAGTCTCGACTATTAATGGACTAGTTTTGTACTAGTTCGACCAGTTTTGTACAAGTTCGGCTAGTTCTGTACTATTTTTTTTTTTTTTTTTTTCTTAAGAAAATTTACAGCTAGAATACAGATAGTTGACAGTTAGTGAAAGAAGGCCAATTATAAGTTTCCACTGACAATAATAAGGTAGCACAAGAAACAGTAGACAGGTAAGCGAAGTAAGAATAAATAACTACTTGGAGGGAATTAAAGACTGAACAGGTTTTAGTGATCTTTAAAGAAGTTCTTACACAGTATTTTTTTTAGTTTAGGAACACTGGTGGAGAACAAATCAAGATCATCAACACTCTGACACATCGAGTTGTATGCCCTGCTAGCTCTTATCATAAAAGAGTTTTGTCGATATATGCACCGCACAGAGGGAACATGCAGAGGTTGATGATTCCTTAAGGTGAAGGATGGGACACGCAGCCCAATTTTGCTCATCAATTCAGAACAGACGGTTGAACCATTTGCCAAATTGAACAAGAATACCATGTCCGCAATTTTTCTCCGCTCAACTAGTGGAAGAATGTGAAACTTCCTGCAGCGGCTGTGATAATTAGGCAAATAGGTTTTGGATCTAAACTGAATGTACCTTAAGAATTTCTTTTGAATACTTTCGATGCGATTAACATAAGTATTAAATATAGGATTCCATACTGGTGAGCAATATTCGAGATGACTGCGTACAAAAGCACAATAAAGAATTTTGAGTGTTTTAATATTTTTAAAATCAGCTGATATCCTCAAGATAAAACCTAGTGCCTTAGAAGCTTTTTTAATAATATTATCGATGTGTGTGTCAAAAAGGAGTTTCGAGTCAAAAGTGACGCCTAAGTCTCTAATTGTATTAACTCTAGCTATTGAAGTGTTGGCTAGTTTGTAATCGTAAAGAATAGGTTTAGGTTTACGAGTGAAGGTACACGTATAACATTTGGAGACATTTAGATCCAAGCGGTTAGCCGTACAATACTCTTGGAATCTGTCCAGATCATGTTGGAGACGTTCAGCATCTTCGTAAGTTCTGATTTCACTTAGAATCTTCATGTCGTCGGCAAATAAGAGAACTGTTGAGTTAGAGAAACATGAAGAGACGTCATTGATGAAGATGTTGAATAACAAGGGTCCCAAAAGCGATCCCTGTGGAATCCCTGACGGGGTAATCATAGTTGTATGTATATCCATTAAGAACAACAGTTTGACATCTGTTGGCCACATAAGATGAGAACCACCTGAAGAGATTTCCACTGATACCTATAGCCAATAGCTTACGCAGAAGTATAGCATGATCCAAGCGATCAAAACACTTGCTGTAATCTGTGTAAATTACGTCTACTTGTGTACGATGAGCCATACATTCAGTCAAGTAGTCACCACAAAGAATGAGATTGGTGGTTGTGGACCGACCTCGCTGGAAACCATGTTGGCGGTCACTGATGCTTAGTTTAAGAAGAGAGTTCGACTAGTTTCGTACTAGTCTCGAAAAGTTCTGTACTAGTTCGACTAGCTTTGTACTAGTTCGACTAGTTTTGTACTAGTCTCGACTAGTTCTGTACTAGTTCGACTAGTTTTTACTAGTTCGACTAGTTTTGTACTAGTCTCGACTATTGATGGACTAGTTTTGTACTAGTTCCACTATTTTTGTACTAGTTCGACTAGTTTTGTACTAGTTCGACTTGTTTTGTACCAGTTCGACTAGTTTTGTACCAGTTCGACTAGTTTTGTACTAGTCTCGACTATTGATGGACTAGTTTTGTACTAGTTCGACTAGTTTTGTACAAGTTCGACTAGTTTCGTACTAGTCTCGAAAAGTTCTGTACTAGTTCGACTAGCTTTGTACTAGTTCGACTAGTTTTGTACTAGTCTCGACTAGTTCTGTACTAGTTCGACTAGTTTTGTACTAGTTCGACTAGTTTTGTACTAGTCTCGACTAGTTTTGTACTAGTTCGACTAGTTTTGTACTAGTCTCGACTAGTGATGGACTAGTTTTGTACTAGTTTGACTAGTTTTGTACTAGTTCGACTAGTTTTGTACTAGTCTCGACTAGTTCTGTACTAGTTCGACTAGTTTTGTACTAGTTCGACTAGTTTGGACTAGTCTCGACTAGTGATATACTAGTTTTGTACTAGTTCGACTAGTTTTGTACTAGTCTCGACTAGTGATGGACTAGTTTTGTACTAGTTCGACTAGTTTTGTACTAGTCTCGACTAGTTCTGTACTAGTTCGACTAGTTTTGTACTAGTTCGATTAGTTTTGTACTAGTCTCGACTAGTTCTGTACTAGTTCGACTAGTTTCGTACTATTATTTATTTATTTATTCGTTTTAAGAAGGCTTACAGACTAATTACAAATAGTAGGCAACAACAACATATTATCAAGTTGCTAATAACAAGCCTAAACAGATATATAACATATCGATTACCTAAAGTCGAGCAATTAAAGTACATTGTATACATAAGTAAATAGTTAGGTTAGTTTTATTTATTTAAGTTGCTACATATGAGTTTAAGAACCACTAGGCGGCGCATCATTCACAAAAAAAATGAATTGGCTAAGAGCGTCCTCATTGTGTTTATCTTAGTGCAAAACAAGTCTACATCATGTTCAGAAGATACGTCATTGACGCTTCGAGCGCTTCTTATAAGAAAAGCATTACGCCTATAATTAGTACTAGCGGAAGGCACACCTAGAAGCGGCCTTTTACGTAATCCGATATTGTTAGTGCGAAAAGCCAACTTTGCTAATAGTTCAGGGCAGTCAATCGAGCCATTCGCTATTTTAATCAAAAAACACACATCATTAATTAGTCGCCTACGATCCAATGGCAGAAAATGGTACCTCTTGCAACGGTGACTGTAATCTATGGATATTTGGTGTGCTTTGTAATCAAGATATCTCAGAAACTTCTTCTGGATGCCCTCAATGCGAGAATTGTAGATCCCATATTGAGGGTTCCAGACTTGCGATGCATATTCCAAGTGACTGCGCACGAACGAACAATACAAAACCTTGATCGGCTTCAGAAAACGGAAGCAGGCCGAGGCTCTGATAACAAATCCTAGTGCTTTCGAGGCCCTGCCCACGATACTGTCAATGTGTTGATCAAATAGTAATTTACTATCCTGTATAACACCTAAATCCCTAACGCTGTCAACCTTGCTCAAAGTTAGTCGATTGAGACTATAGATTGATTTTACTATAGACTTCTGGCGCGAGAAGGTCATTTGAAAACATTTAGAGACATTCAATTGTAGCAAATTATGTTTGCAATATTCCTCAAACCTATCAAGATCAGCCTTGCAACTGGTTGGCATCAGAGATATCACGTATAATCTTATGAATCTTCATGTCATCAGCGTATAACAGCACATAAGAGTGCTTGAAGCAGTTTACAACATCAGATATAAACATAGTGAAAAGCAAGGTCCCCAAAACTGAACCCTGTGGTACACCCGAGGGGACTGAGGTCCAACCCGACGTGTAACCTTGGAGAACCACAGCCTGACTCCGATTCTCAATATAAGACGAAAACCATCTGTAGAGGTCGCCGTGTATACTAGCTTTGAGCAACTTCTCCAGCAGCAGACGATGGTCAATACGGTCGAAGCACTAGTCTCGACTAGTTCTGTACTAGTACAAAACTAGTCGAGACAAGTCAAAACTAGTCGAGACAAGTCAAAACTAGTCGAGAGTAGTACAAAACTAGTATTTAACTAGTATTTGACTAGTACAGAACTAGTCGAGACTAGTACAAAACTAGTCGAGACTAGTACAAAACTAGTCGACAATAGTACAAAACTAGTCGAACTAGTACAAAACTAGTTAAACTAGTACAAAACTAGTCCGTCACTAGTCGAGACTAGTACAAAATTAGTCAGTCACTAGTCGAGACTAGTACAAAACTAGTCGAACTAGTACAGAACTAGTCGAGACTAGTACAAAACTATTCGAACTAGTACAAAACTAGTCCATCACTAGTCGAGACTAGTACAAAACTAGTATTTAACTAGTACAGAACTAGTCGAGACTAGTAAAAACTAGTACAGAACTAGTCGAGACTAGTACAAAACTAGTATTTGGCTAGTACAGAACTAGTCGAGACTAGTACAAAACTTGTCGAGAATAGTACAAGTCTAGTCGAGACTAGTACAAACCTAGTCGAACTAGTTTAAAGCTAGTCGAGACTAGTACAAAACTAGTCGAGACTAGTACAAAACTAGTCGAGACTAGTACAAAACTAGTATTTGACTAGTACAGAACTAGTCGAGACTAGTACAAAACTAGTCCATCACTAGTATTTGACTAGTACAAAACTAGTCGAGCCTAGTACAAAACTAGTCGAGACTAGTCTAAAACTAGTCGAGACTTGTACAAAACTAGTCCAAATCTAGTCGATACTAGTACAAAGCTAGTCGAGGCTAGTACAAAGCTAGTCGAGACTAGTACTAGGGACTAGTTTTGAACTAGTTCGACTAGTTTTGTACTAGTTCGACTAGTTTTGTACTAGTTCGACTAGTTTTGTACTAGTCTCGACTGGTGACGGACTAGTATTTGACTAGTTTTGTACTAGTCTCGACTAGTGATGGACTAGTTCTGTACTAGTCTCGACTAGTTTTGTACTAGTCTCGACTAGTTCTGTACTAGTCATAGATTCGTGTATGTTTATTCTACAGGGGCACATGCAATGGTTTTAGAGATATACGATTCATCAAAACGTTACTCCAGCAGGAAATGCAACATCTCGAAAACCTGAAGGGGCACAGATTTTATTTTTGGGGGCACATTTTGGCACACATATAAGCTCTCTGGCCATGCACAATTTTTCACTCTCCGATCATTCGTTTAGAATTTTCCTGCTAGAAAAATGTTACCATAGCAATCATCGTTTTTTCCGTTTTTTTTCCAAAACGACAGGGGGCACACATTTTTTATGTGGGGGCGTACATTTACAGCAGGTAAGGCACCAATTATACGTTCTACTCATATAACTTTAGGAGACACTTTCTTGCTGGGGTAACGTACACCACATCTTTCATTTATAATCTAGATACCTACAATAAGTTGACAAATGAAATACAAAACGCGTGCCATAATGTAGAAAAGATGTAACAAAAAATTAAATAGCTTGCGTAGTTTATGAGATTCTAGCAAAATAATACTTTGTTTTTACACATAAAATTTACGTTTCCGCCAATTACATTTATTAAAAAAAAAAACTTTACAGGTGTCAAGGGACACCCGGATGGAACGAAGTAGCTTTCGATTAATTAGTGAAGGAATTGTAATAAAATTTTATTTCTTTTAAGTTATAATAAACTTTTTTTTATTATTAACAAATATATAAAGTACACACATCAAAAGTGTCTAGGGATCAAGCATTTTTATGCGGATTTCTTGAGATTGAGATGTGGCTTTGTAATAAATTTATGATTTTATAAATTTATATGGATCCTTTTTGGTGCATTTCATAATTTGAATCAGGAACTGTGAATCAAATTCGAGTAAAAGATGAAAATCAGCTGTCAATATTTTCCCTATAAAAACATACAACGCATTGAAGACATTATTAGTGCTACTGTTTCCCTACTACTGATTAAAACCAACGTTATTATGGAGCGGCGACGTCATTTAAGCAGGGAAGAAATGCTCAGAGCCGTGGGAATGATAGAAGCTGGTTCCCGGCAACGTACTGTGGCTTTAGCTCTGAATACAAGTCAGAGTGTTATCAGTCGACTTTGGACACGTTACCGAAGCACTGGTACCGTGGCTGAGCGCCATGGAGGACGGTATCGCTGCACCACACGGAGACAAGACCGATACATTCAAATCTTAACTCGAAGAGCTCCAACAATAACCGCCATGATGTTAGCCGTGAGGCTTCATCACTCTTCAGGGAACTTAATTAGCGACCAAACAGTCAGAAACCGCTTGCATGAAGTGAACCTTCATTCCCGAAGACCGCTACGGGTACCACCTATAGCAATGCACAATCGTAGGATTCGATATCAATGGGCTCTTGAACACAGAAATTGGGCAGAAGAACAATGGCGTTTCGTGTGCTTTTCTGATGAGTCTCGTTTTGGTATGAGACCGGATACAAGACGTATACGACACTGGAGAACCCCTGGACGCCAACAGCGATTAAAATCCTGCCAGGAAGTCCATCCTTATAGTGGTGGAACCATCATGGTATGGGCGGGTATTTAGATCGGCGGAAGAACTGAGTTGATTTGGATCAGAGGCAACCTCAACGCTCAAATTTATGCTGAGACGATTGTATCAGACGTCATCGTTCCTCTACAAGTGCAAATCGGTCCCTTATTTCAGTTAATGCATGATAATGCTCGACCGCACACCGCAAGAGTTATAAGACAGACTCTCGCCGCAGCTAACATCAATGTCCTGCCCTGGCCTGCTCAGTCGCCAGACTTGAACCCGATTGAGCATGCATGGGATATGCTACAGAGAAGAGCTCTGCCGAATATGGAGGGTATCCAGTCGCAAGAAGACCTTTTTTTGTTGTTGCAACGAACATGGGCGGCCATTCCACAGCGTGATTTGGATGAACTCATTTTGAGTATGCCAAACCGATGTTCTTGTGTTGTTAGTGTTCGCGGTAGAAACACGGATTATTAATTGTTTAAGTTACCCAATAAAATTTTAGAGAAAACTGTTATTTCAGTCTTTTTTTCGAACTTTTGTGTTAGTGGTTCAAATGTCAAAAATCCCTTTATTAGGAAAATGGCAAATTTCTTTATTAATGCAAAGGTGACTTGGTTTATCGTTACTGTAACAAACGAAAACACTTTATTTGATGAATCCTTAAAGAAAATTTTAATTAATATCAATCAGGAGAAAAGTTATTGCAAAAATATATGTTGATCCCTAGACACTTTTGATGTGTGTATATCCTTTCAAATAAAAGAAGAATTTTGAAAGTCGGCTTATTAATAACAGAGTTCTGAGGTAACAAACATTAAAAATAAAAACAAAACCCACCCCCGTTCAGCCCGCCGCCGCGCCGACTCTGTAGGCATTAATGGCGCTCCACTCAGGTCAATCTTATATTCTTATCGTGATGATTTTTAAACTATTCGTCCAAAATGCTTTGTGTAAAAGACAAAGTTTATCTACATTAAACACCAAAAGCAATAAAGGTATTAATTTTGATATGAATTGACTAAGTACTCTAAAATGTGCATTGTAAAAAAAGTATCCAATTTAAATGTATTTATGGCTCACTATTTTGGATTTATTGGCTTCCACATAAAAGGTAGATAAATGCTGTCGCGGACTTTTATTTAGAACTGTTTAAGACAAACATTCCCGTGGTACATTATTTTCGTGTAACTCTAACGGTTTAGGCAGCGCACGCCAAGATAGCTCTCAGAGGGCAAGATTTTTTCCGACTTACTTGATAGTTACCTATCGTTATATTATGACCAAGTCACACAAAACCTTAGCCTATGTGTTATTCTGATATATAAGCTATATTACTGTGAAGTTTCATCGAAATCTGCTCCGTAGTTTTTGCGCCAAGTAGTAACAAACATCCAAACAAACTTTCACATTTATAATATTAGTAGGAAGTAGGAAGTGTCGTTACAACTTTTGGTCTTAATTCCGTCTAGCCCCCTTTCGCAACGCGTGATAAGGAACTTCGTTCCAAAAAGTCGTTCTGGATGCAAATAAATTTACACTAGCGTAAAGTTGATATTTGTTTGACAGGAAATAACGCAATTGTTACCATAGACGTACAGTTGCCGACTACATACAGTATGAAACATACCTCTCCATAGACAACTGAGAGTGTGACCGCATTGAAGGACTGCGAGTCATTCTTCGCGGAGAAGTTGTCTTTGCCCTCGCCCTTCAGTTTGGCCACCTTTTCAGCTGTCATTTTCAGCATGAATGCCGTCAGCCATTTGTATGTGAGGATGAGATCTGAAAGACAAGTAATTTATATTATCTGTGACCAACAAGACCATAAATAAAGTTGATATTGGTGCCGATTCTGTTGTTCACAAACTAAACTAAATTTAAGTTCAGTGCATCTTTTTCCCTCTATTTCATTAAGAAACTAAGAAACTTTTTTTCCTGTGGCAACACTACAGCTAACAGCTGTTTTAAATTTGTTCCTAAATTTTTAATTTTAAATATTAATTTTCTTTGATTGTAAGGCCTATTTCCAATTACTCATCAAGTAAATAAGATAATAATGTGTATTTTGTGTTAGATTCACATACCAAGTGCAAAACTAGTGTAAATATTTCAATGTGAATCGGTGACAGTTACCGGCACAAGTGAATTTTTGCATTGTCATCTTGATATCAGGTACAATACTCTTTATTTTACTTGCTGTTAGTTTGTTTACGTTCTATAATTTTCACCAGCAATTGTTTTTTCACTCTCAATACGGCTACTTATTGATGCCAATGACCTTTGAACGTAAACATAACCTTACTTTGGTTTGGTGACAGGACTCCCAAGTTCCTTTTGTAATCTTTTCTTTTTTTTTTTTTACATCTAAATTTCATTTTTCCTTTTCACTAATCATCTTTTCAACTGCTGCCACAACTACCTTCTCTCTTCCAATTTCTTGTCGCTTCCTTAATAGTTTTTAATCATGATTATGACTCGTAGCGCCCGTGCTCGCCTCGAAGAGTCCAAACTCAATGAGGCTTTGAGCGCTTTAAAGGCGTCAAAGGAGTCCTGTGACCAACTGATTAAGGAATTGGATGATAATGAAAGGGTGCTCTTTGATGCCCATGAGAAGAATAGGAAGTTAAAAATTGAAATGGCTCAGATATATACTCAATACACTGATGCCATAGAAGAACGGGACAGACTTCAACTTGTTGTGGACGGGTTCAGCCAGTGTAGCATAGAGTATGAACAAGCTCTTAGTCACAAATATTTACTTCAACAGCAGCTACATGAGGCTCAAAGTCAAATCACAGAACTTCAGACTACAAATCATAATATCACTGCCTCGCTGAATCAGAGTCTATTCAATGAGTTGATGCCTATTGCCCCCTCAGTGGTTTCTGCCGTAAAACCCTCTTACACTATAGATTTGACAGGCAATGATGATTCAAAGTCACATAATTCAATGAGGGTAGTCACCAGTAAAAATAAACTTAAAAAATATATTAAAATCAATAAATACATTGTTAAAACCCAAAAAATGGTAAAAAAACATAAATTCTTTATAAAAAATGTTAAGCTTAATAGAGAAAGGCTAAATTTACTAAAACAATTAGATATGTATGCCTTTAATTTGGAACAAAGTACTAGGAAATACAACACTGATACAGAATACTTGCAATCTGAACTTAACCATTTACAGGAGAAACTTAGTTCAATGACTAACAAATACAATACCTCTGAAGATCTCATGAGGGAATATGTGTTGGCAATGAATGAGCTGGTAAAATCACAGAAAAAGAACTGTGAGCTTTGTCAAACATCTTCAAATGTACTTATGCCGGACCATTCATTGACAACATGTAATACCACCTTACCGCAGCCTTGTGTTGATTTAACATTTCCTGCTATTAATAGTTCCAATAAACAATGTAAAAAATTTTTAATAAATGACATAGTATTATTTTGCGATGAGATTGGAAAGGAATTAGGCCACTTGTTGACAGACGAATATCCAGGACACTCCGTAATAAATTATTGTATGCCTGGTTGTTCCTTATTTGATATTATGAAAAAAGTTATTAAATGTAAGTTTAGCCAAGAAACTACATTATTAATTTTTATGGGTAATAGGGGAAATGTGAAGAAAGGGGAATTGCTCCAATATTATAGAACTTTGTGTAATCTTAGTTTAAGAAAAATAGTGTTGTTTACATTCCCATATAGTAACGGTTTGCCACAGGAAGAAAATAACTTAAGATTTGAACTTAATTTATCATTGTACAATATGACATATAATAATAATTTATTCCATATAGTTGATACTAACAATTATGTTGGTAATAATTTGTTTTTGACAAAAGATAGATACAATATTGATAAGTACTATCTTTCTACCTTTCACAAAAGACAGTTAGCAGTGTCTCTGTCATATTTTTTTTCCACTTCAGCCAAGAATTTGGCTAAACAACTTGCTTCTTTTGAGCAATGCAACAATAACTTGAACTGTTCTGCCAATAATTTGGCAATTAATGACATTGATTTTCATTTAAATTAGAAATTAAGACAATAGAGGCAACCTCTTGCAAAAATGTAAGGAAGGCAAATAATAGATCAAACAAAAGTGTAAAAGAAGTAAATAGTATCAACCTGGTGCATCAAAATATTCAAGGGTTTTTGAACAAAGATTTAGAAGTGGAATTATTCCTAAATTATAAAAATATAGATATTCTTTGCATAACAGAACATTGGCTCAAAAGCCACCAATTCATGTTCAATTTTAGCAATCACCAGATTGGTAGTTCGTTCAGCAGAGTAAATGCTATACACGGTGGTTCATTAATTTTAGTAAATAACCAGCTTAAATTTAAAGACCGAAAGGATATTGTGAACCTCTCTGTTGAGCGGACAATTGAAATAGCTTGTATAGAATTGGAGCAGTTCATTATATTAAGTGTGTACAGACCTCCTTCAGGATTGTATGATTGTTTTGAAAAGGTTATGGATGAAGTTTTGCATAAAATTTGTAATTCGAACAAGTCTATCATCACTTGTGGTGATTTTAATATTAATTTGTTAGATAACTCTGGGTTAAGTTCAAAAATTATAAGTTTGTTTCAGTCATACAATCTTGATAACCAATTTTTGGAGCCCACTAGAATAACTCCCACTAGTGCCACATGCTTAGATAACATCTATACAGATGTTATACCATCCCACAAAGAAATTATTAATTTAATAGACTCGGACCACTGCGGACAATTGATCACTATTCCAAATTTAAACAAAAAGGCTACTAAAAAAGATATCACTGTAAACCCAAAAACTACTAAACGCTTGGAAACATTTAAGACTAAACTTCTTAGTAATTTACCACTTTTGTCATCTAATGTTGTCCCTAATCAACAATATAATGATTTTTTTAATATGTATTGTACGCAATTTGATAACACTTTCACTCCAAAGACATTCTCGGTTAATAGTAATGCTTCTTTCAGTGACTGGGCCACCATTGGTATTCATAAAAGTAGAAAACGACTTTATGAGTTGTATGATGAACGGATTTGTATAAATACTGCTGAATTTAATTTATATGTTAAAAATTACTCAAAATTATTTAAAAAAGTTTGTTGTATGGCCAAGTCACGTTACTTGAGTTCAAAAATTAAAAATAGTAGTAATGTAATTAAAATGACATGGAATGTCATTAATAGCGAAACGGGAAGGTCATGCAACCGAGGTAGTGAGTACAGCCTTGCTATTGATGACAATATAATTAAATCAGATTCTCAAGTCGCTGCGGCCTTTGAAAATTTCTTTGCTGAGATTCCCGTATCGACGACTAAATCCCTCAACTCATCACCCTCCGCTGCAGAGTCTTTACTTAAAGAAAACGTTCCAGTTTGTGATTCTGATTTTTCTTTTCAATATGTCACTTGTAAAGATATAATTAAAACCTTTCACACGTTAAATGTTAAAAAGACCCCGGATCTATGGGGTAATTCTGTGGACGTTGCGAAGACGATTATAAACATTGTTGCACCTACTCTAGCTGTTATTTTTAATAATTGTATTGACTGTGGTGAGTTTCCTGATCTTATGAAATACAGTAAAATAATACCTTTGTTTAAATCGGGTAGTACATCGGACCCTACTAATTATAGACCAATTTCAGTGCTACCTACCTTTAGCAAAATTTTTGAAAAACTTATTTTAGATCAAATGCAAAGATTTTTTAATAAACATAAATTACTACATAACAAACAGTTCGGTTTCACAAGGGGTCGTTCGACTACTGATGCCGGTGTTGAACTTTTAGAACATGTTTATAATGCATGGGAGGATAAATGCGATGCTTTGGGCATCTTTTGCGACTTGTCCAAGGCATTCGATTGCGTTTTTCATGAAACATTAATCAGGAAACTGCACCACTACGGAGTCCGGAATGCCGCTTTAGATCTTCTTACTTCATACTTAGGTAATAGGATTCAGAGAGTTGATGTTAACGGGAAAAGATCACCCGGATCAATTGTAACAATGGGGGTCCCCCAGGGGTCAATTCTTGGTCCTTTTTTGTTTCTTATTTATATTAACGACTTGCCTTACCTCATAAAGGATAATCATGATATAGTGTTGTTTGCAGATGACACTTCACTTTTATTTAAACTCAAACGTCAGCAGCTGGTTACTGACAATATAAATAGCGCCCTCGATAAAGTAGTTAACTGGTTTAATGTTAATAACCTACTTCTTAACGAGAAAAAAACTAAATGTATTAAGTTTACCATACCTCACGTTAGACAAGTAAAAACTAGTGTGCTTATAAAGGATGAAGTGTTGAATCCCGAAGATACCACCGTATTCTTGGGCATAACTTTAGATGCCAAGCTTCAATGGGGCCCCCATATAGATAAATTATCAAAAAAGCTTAGCTCCGCAGCATACGCCGTTAGAAAAATTCGTGACTTAACTGATTTAGAGACAGCCCGTTTAGTATACTTTAGTTATTTTCATAGTGTGATGTCGTACGGTATTCTGTTGTGGGGAAATGCCGCCGATATTCAGATAATATTTGTCTTACAAAAAAGGGCAGTTCGTTCAATTTATAAATTAAGTCCCAGACACTCCCTCAGAGACAAATTTAAAGAGATTAATATAATGACTGTGCCTTCTCAGTATATTTATGAAAATCTTTTGTACGCACATAAAAATATTAATCTGTTTAAAAAATACAGTGATATCCATAATATAAATACTAGGAACAAACACAAATTCGTTGTTCCTACAACCAGGCTTAAGAAAATAAGTGGCTCGTTTAGATGCCAATGTATACGTTTTTATAATAAACTTCCTAGCCACATTCAAGATCTAAGCCTTAATAAATTCAAATCTTCTATAAAGCGGAAACTATGCCAGAAAGCCTTTTATTCTGTTAAAGACTATATTGAGGATAAACATGCTTGGGATTGAGCTGCTCCAATAAATTTACACAGTGAATCTTGTTTGGTTTTTTTTTTTTTTTTGCTTATTATTTATTTTATTTTCTCTCTTTATAGACGTGAATATTTACTTTGTAAAGTATAATATTATTTTAATTGTCGTGAAAGTGAGGACTATGTGGGTCTTTTCTATCTTTTTTTTATGTTTTCCTTCTTAGTTAGTTTTATTCATGATCTGGCAGTTTGAGTAATTTACGCGGCCTACCTAAATGTCCATTCTTTGGTATTGTTTGTCGAATCGTTGAGCTCCTCAAGTTCTGAGTTGAGCTGCACATTTTTTTTTTGACAAATGGGAGCACTGACTGGACAGGTCCCCTCAATCTGTGTGGTTCTTTCCTCAAAAGACCATTTCAGACACCAATCTACATGGTCCTCAAAATGATCTGACCAAGACTATTTCTGGATTTTTATATACACATTGACATTGATAAATTTTACATATACAGTGACATGAATATTTACTTTGTAAAGTATTATGTTATTTTTAATGACTGTGAATGTGAAGACTATGTGGGTTAATTTTAGTTTGCCTTTGTTTTTTTCTCAGATAGTTTTAGTCATGGTCTGGCAGTTTGAGTAATTTATGCGACCTACCCAAATGTCCTTTCTTTGGTATTGTTCGTCGAATCGTTGAGCTCCCTAAGTTTGAGTTGAGCTGCATGATTACTGACAAATGCGTGCACTGACTGGACGGGTCCACTCAATCTGTGTGGTTCTTTCCTCAAAAGACCATTTCAGACACCAATCTACATGGTCTCCACATGATCTCACCAAGATTATGTCTGGACTTTAAAAGAGACTGTGACCTCTGAGTTTGTTTCGGCCTTTCTTCTCAGAGTAGTCAGATAGGAAACGCCGACCTCATCTCGTTTTAAAAAAAAATATGATTGACGTGTAAAAGTGTTTGTACAAACCTACTTACAGAAATAAAATCATTTATCATTTATCATTTATCATTTATCAAACGGACAGAAGATAAATATTAGTTTAGTCCTGTCAAATAAGATAATCCATAGACAAGTTTAGACGTGATTTTAAAAAATTGGCAACTAGAAATACGTCAATTTACGTCAGGCGCTGACTAATTTGACATGAGTTGAGATGATCTTTTGGATTAGACATCGTCTCATGTAAATTGACGTATTTTTAGTAGCTTTTAGTAGCCAATTTTTTTCAAATTGGACAGATGTAAGTTTCATCGATGGTCTCTGCTTAACCATTCGGGTAATACAGGCGTGATGTTATGATGTGTTTTATCAATTTTTAAGTCTTCTTTTACTTAATTAACTGACAAACTATTAAAATTGAAATATCCTAACCTAACTAAAACTATTATCAAACTAAAATATTGCGTCGAAAAATTCGTCCGCATCGCAGTCGACTGGTAATGTATCCAAGAGACTGGCGGCATTGATACGTTGTGTGGCAATGCTTAGCCTCTGGCTAAGATAAAAGCCAGTCAATACTCTTAGGTTTCATTTAAAACAGCAAACTATGTGACGTCACACCAGGGGACCCACACAAATATATACAAATACGGAGGGGGCTTCATAAAATCACGAAATTCGTTTGACGTAACTTATAGATGGCCCTTTAAACAGATAACTTACTGGTAGGATCTACAAATTCAGCCACACTGTTCCACGGGCACTTCTGCTTCAGAAGCTGGTCCACATTTTCCAGGAACTGCAGTGACCCCAGCGGTGAGTCATTGGCGGTGATGGTAGACCGCCTCGCCCATACGTTGAGGAGCCAGTTGCTGGTCTGCTGCAACAGAAGACTGTTCTCTCCTTCGTAGGTACAGTTTGCGTCGTTGTCGTTGCGAAGATCGCCGATGCCTGCCGCTGTAAATAGTTAATTAGATATGTAGGTGTATGTAGGTTTGTATGATAATTAGATCATTGGAATTACGTCTGCCGCGTTTTAAAGGTAACTCATTAATACTTAAAATCGCTCTTAGCGATAAGAACGCCCATTGTGTCACTGTGGTGTATGTATGTACATGTTCGTATGTATAGCGCGCGGCCCACGGGCCGGCGCGCGCGCACCTTTAGTAATAAAATAGCTTGGACGCCACCTAGTCGTTTGATTGCTCCCTATACATACCAGTCACCCTTTGCAAAATTTCTATATTTATGTCTGTAATTTATATGGTGTACATAATAAAGAGTATTCTATTCTAAAATTGAAATACAAGATGGCGGTCAGCAAAAAATTCGATTTTCATGTTTTTGTGGGTGCTATAGTTTGTGTGTGTAGATGTAAGTAGTAACATTTGTTTGTAAGTCGTTTTTATACTAACCAAATGGGCGTTATGGGTCTGAAATAAAATAAACATATAGTTTTTAAATAACAGAAAAAGCAATCCACGTCTAAATTCAAGATGGCGGCGATTATAAAAGTCACATTGGTACTATCCTTTCGTCGGTAGCGTTCAAAGATTTACTAAATATAAATAAGACTACCTTTAAGATATCCGTGTCCCCCGCAGGACTCCCTGCAGTTCTGTATGCCGTCCCGCGACGTCCAGCCGAACAGAGGCTTTATGGCCGATGAGAGCGCGTGTAACTCAATACCCCGGGCCGCGGCGTTGTTATCTTCTCCTAATATCGCGAACAAAAATTAATTGCAGCATTATAAAATTACTATTAATTACACTAAGGGGCTGTTCATTTATTACGTAAGACGATTTGAGGGTGTAGGGGGTCCAAACAAGTCTTATTTTTTTCTTACGTGGGGGTGGGAGAGGTCTAGACTTAGTTCTTACGTAAGATCACAAAAGTACACAAATATTGTAAGTTTTTAATTTTTTGCTCCTTTTTCTTTGAATGATATATGTAGGTATTTGCAAGAATATAGGTAGCTAAAGTAAGTTCCTAAGATGTCTATGGGTTTCACTATATTCGGCATTTCAGCCGTGCAACTATTTAGACTTTACATCTTGCAATTTTCGTAGATACTGATCTTACGTAAGATTAAAAAGGGGGGAGGGGGTTCATCCAAGTCTTATTTTTTCTTACTTACTGGTAGGGGGGGTCAGAAAGTGATCAAAATTATCTTACGTAATAAATGAACAGCCCCTAAACATAAAAAATGGATTTAAAAGTCCAAAACTAGTATCGACTATTAAGAGAATTCTTATACAATAATCTTACAGTAAGTAATAGACTCACCCATAAAGCTGTTGATGGCCATGTTGATATGTGTGAAGCTAAGCCAAACAGAGAATATCTTCATGGCGTACGTGGCCGCCAAGTAAGGAAGCAGGCGGATTTGCTGCGAATGAGACATTATATAATATACTAGCTGACGGAACTAAACTAATATTTATCTTCTGTCCTTTTCATATTGAAATAAAAAGAAAAAGATGCACTGAACTTAAATTTAATTTAGTTTGTGAACAACAGAATCGGGGCCGTCGTCTTGGTCAGATAAACTAAATTGACGCTTACCTATTAACTACTATCGGCCGGCGTGGCACGATAAAGGTCTATTACGATAGAAATATTAATTGTGTCTCATTAGCAGTGAATAATCGGTTAATTGAGTCTTAATCAGAAAAGAGTCTAACCTGCTGCTGATACTCCAAGACCGGTGTCTCCTCCTCAGCATTCTCGGGCCCGAACTGCTTCCTCACCGCGGAGTATCTGATGGCTATGACGATAGCCTTCTGCAGGTAGTACGTGGAAATAGCCGTGATGTGGACCCGGCCACCTGGATGGGACAGCAATAAAATTTATATCATTAACAATACAAAAAAATCTCTTTTAGCGAAAAAAATTCTACATTTATATTTCTAATTAATTTATGGTGTACTCTTTTTATCACAAAGAATATTCTATTCTAGTGACCCGCCCCAGCTGCGCACAGTTTTTTCAACTTGACAAACCTCAAGATTTATTTTTATTTTTAAAAATTTAATATGAATGTTTTAATACATACAGGGTGACATTGAAAACATGCGACAAATCGAAATGGGAGATTGTACTCATCATTATGAACAACTTTTACTATGGAACCAAACCCGAAATCGCGAAAAAAAAAAAATCAGCTGTTCACTACATTTATGTTCGCATAACTCGTCAAAATGTAGGGAACAGCTGATTTTTTTTTCGCGATTGCAGCTTTGGTCCCTTAGTAAAAGTTGTTAATAATGATGAGTACAATCTCCCATTTCGGTTTGTCGCATGTTTTCAATTTCAACCAGTATAGACATTCCGGAGTAAATTCTCTAAATTAGACGAAAAACGACTTTATGTTATACTATTTAGAGATGGGAGCAAAAAAACGACCTCAAAAATAAACAATCGGTCACACAATAGTCTGTGAGAATATAACATTATAACGACTTTCAATGCTGAAGTAGTAATATATTCGCAGATGTCCTACAAAAACGGGTAAGTATCAAAAAAATTCGACAGAAAATTATTGCTAGCAAATAAAAGCGGTCGTTGTTGCCAAATCATCATAACATAATCTGCATTCGCGATTTATTTGCCAAAAATGTACACAAATATGAGTTTATGGAAAAATAACTTTAAATCCTACACAATAAAGTTCAGTTTACGCTACAACTTCAAACATTTTTATAACTTTTTCAATAGCGCTAGTCACTCTGTAATCACGATCAAAATAAAGTTGATATTTGTTTAACTTGTCACGCTTGTGACCAGAAGACCAACTAGGCAGAAATTCAGAGTATAATAAGACTCATCACATAGGCGTTGTGATCGCATCAAACTAAGTTACATTAAGCAAAAAATATTGTTGGCAAACGACCTTTAGTTTTGGTGTGAAAAATCGCTGGTTACCGCGCGCAATGTTACGCACATCTACGTTGTGGGGGTATTTAATTTAATACGTTTTCGTGAAAAAAAAAGAAGTAACAATAAGGCTTCCAGTATAATTATGGTCCAGTACAAAAAAAAATATCACAATGACGGAGAGTATAGTGACTTTCGGCTTCGACAAGCGTCTTTTTATACCCTGTATGTAATAGGAATCGAAGACGTCACATCTACCAAACCGCACTGGGCCCGCGTGGTGGATCACGGCCCGCTCCCTCTCAAAGCGAAGAGGTCCGTGAAAACCGGTAACTTTGTTTCTGTTTTGTGTTGAAATCCCGCCATAACGAACACAGCAGTGATAAGATGAAGAGGCTGATTATGCTTATGGGAATCTTAATATCACATATCTATACCTGATAAGATCCCCAGGGCAGCTCCGAACCTCTTGCTCGGATCTTTGAAGGGTGTCTTATAATCTCCGTTATCATCAACTCCTCCCAACTTGTCGAGTGCCGCCTCTTTCGGCAGATGGTAATTGTTGAACATTACGAAACTGTAAGATAATAATTATCATCATCATCATTTCAGCTGAAAGACATCCACTGCTGGACATTAGACGTCCCCCAAGCACCTCCATTTCGACCGGTTTTGCGCTCAGGCAGAAGTGTACAGACGCCAGCACATCAAGCTTCTACAATCTGTCAAATTTCTTTGATAGTTTTTCAACTTTATCGCTACAGTATAAGGTTCAAAGTTGATTGAGAAAATTTGACAGTTTCGGGTAGCTTGATGTGCTGCCGTCTGTACATAGTACAGCCACATTTCATCAGTTACGTTTAATCCTCATGTGATACGGGGCGAGGCTATTGCCATCAATCCGGCTAAAATCCAAACTCAGGGCTGCCTAAGAAATTCCTGATGGAACAATCCAATAACACTATGCCCGACTTGGAAACCAAACCCAGGTACTCTTGATCAGCAGTACCGCTTGTGACCAACTAGGCAGTTCAATAAAAAAAAAATCACATCAGAACTTGCTACTTTATAACCTACCCGTTATCAACACCATTGAGGCCAATCTTCTCGCCAAGATCGCCTACAATGACTCCGGGGTACGGTTTCAAGGTCTTGGGGTCTCGGATCGGTACCACGAACGTATGGAGACCATGGTTCTTGCCTTTCGATATCAGCATCGCGTACACTATTGCGTGCGTCGCGCATTTGCCTGAAATTGGACACGAAACACATTATAGGACAAGTTTTCAATCCATATGATACTTCGTTAAACGTAAAACATTCCCAAAAGGAATAAAAAGTGGCCGTGTGGTGGACAGCCCACTTGTTCTCACAAAGAGAAGGCTTGAGTCTCAGCAGTGGGAATTACTTACTTAATGAAAAATAAACTCCTTGAAACTTACCCAACGATCCGACCCAGCACTTCGCCGCCTCAAAATCAGCACTGTGCATAACAAACTGCCTTTTTTCCGGCACATATGTAGCCGTAGTCCTCATGCCCTTAGCGTTGGACCCATGGGACACTTCAGTCAATGCAAAACACCCCCCGATCTTTGCCTTCTCCACATCTTCGATGAGGTGGAAGTGATGACCCTTCCCGTTCCCTTGGATTGCGTTGCTGAACATCCGGAAAGTTAGGGAAACTTTGACGGCTAAAGAACTGTCGAACATAAACATGGCTTCACTTTCAGCTTGGAAAGATTTCGGATCTTCAGCTATCTGAAAGTTTTGTTCTTTTTGAGTATTTCATTAATGGTACAAATTAGGTATGGGTAAGCATAGCATGGGATGCTTCCAGCTAGATGGACCGATGACCTTAAGAAGGTGGCTGGGAGAAACTGGATGCAGAAGGCAGACGACTGAGAAGTGTTGTGGCGCAGTCCTCTCTCAGGCTAGATGGACCGATGACCTTAAGAAAGTAGCTGGGAGAGGGTGGATGCGGAAGGCAGAGGACAGAGTGTTGTGGCCCAGTCCTCTCTCAGGCTGTGCCACAACACCCGGTTATCTCTCAACACCTAAAATTCATTTGTGAACTGCGATAGGCTTAATTGATTGATTGAAAACTAGGAAGTACGAGAAGATTATCCTTTACGAATCGAAACTGCTTTCAGCTATTGGAAACACATTAATTAAGACGGCATTCTGGCAGTTATTTAAAACCAGTAACAGTCGTTAAAGCTAGCTTTCAACCAGTGCCGCGTGCGAGGCTTCGGGGGCTTAGCGGAGTGAAGTCTTTTTACATACAAGATAAATGTATCGGAGATGTGGGAGGAATAGGAGTTATAGGTATTGTATAGCCCAATCTCGCCTTTGGTTTCAATTCAAATGGCGCCGGGAGGTAGTTATAAGTATAAGCCGTTACGGAGTTGCAAGCAAAATTAGGTCAAAATACAAATTGAATAAGTATTTGCCTGCCGTGTGCATGTAATCTGCATTCGCGATTTATTTGCCAAAAATGTAAACAAATATGAGTTTATGGAAAAATAACTTTAAATCCTGCACAATAACGTTCAATTTTTATAACTTTTTCAATAATCCTAAATTTTAATTTTAATTTGTTCCTTTTTTTTAAGTTTATTTAATTTTAAATAACTAATTAATTGCATTGTATTTACTTCATAATCTATGTTTTTTGTTTCTTTTTATTTCAATTTATATACATATCTGAGTAATGCTAAATCTAGTGGCACTTTTTACTTTATCCTAATATTGTTAACATGCGGATAATGTAGTGGGCTGCAATATTGTTAATGCTTAATATGTATATTATTATTTGTAAACGTTATATATTGTAGCTGTTTATTGTCCCATAATACATAAAATAAAATAAAATAAAATAAAATAATGCTAGTCACTCTAAAATCAACTTAATTTATATTAAGGTAAAGTTGATATTTGTTTATCTTTAAGTAATATTAATTTAAAGCAAGTTTGAATAGACTTTAGACTTGGAGTGTCAGTAAAAAAAATATGTTATGTGAGACATAGGTACACAATGTGGGTCTATTTGGTTTCATTCATTCAGTGCCTTTAATGATGCCCGTTTTTACATTCAATGATATGATACAGCGAATTGCATTATGCTTGGGTTACTCGTACTTCATAATGCCCAGGTCAAGACCAATATTAATATGTAAATGACACTCACTCATTTAATTCCAACTTCAATAGATTTCTTGTAGCATACAGTATAAGTAGTATGTAAATATTAATGAACTTTAATCAGAATTTGAATTAATTACGTCATGTGACATTCTTTAAAGTTCAAATTCAAAATACATAATATCTCTATTAACCTAATAGGTACTGACACTACCTACTTACTCGTATTTACTAAAAGTACCTTGGGTTTTACTGTTAGAAACGTTAATTAAGATTAATTAGACAACTTTCTGCCCAGACAATTATACAACTTAGGTCATTGAACGAATGGCCCACTTTTATTTAATTAAAACTAGCGACCCGCCCCGGCTTCGCACGGGTGCAATACTGATACTAAGTAGTACAGGTATTTCAAGAATGCCAGCACGCGCCGCCGCGGCCGGTACCGCAGCAACCGCTATGTCCCTGCATTTTAAATCTGTTATATCTTCGAAAATATTCATTTAAATTACATACTGTAAAGGGCCATATTTATCTATATTAAATGCACAATGTATTTAAGGTACTTAATTGGATTAGGATTAATGCTGTATTGCTGTAAAATCGCTTCGTAAATAAGCCATTATTTCTCGTAAAAAGTAAAGGATAAAAAATGATTATTGTGGGTTATCTCTAAGAGATAGACATATACCATCGCGGACTTTTTTGTAGACCTTTTTAAGGTGTACAATACTGTAGTACATTATTTTGACCTATCTCGTAGGGTTCAGCCAGCGTTTGAAAAGTAAGCGCAAAAAAATGTGTTTATTTACGACGTCACATGCATGCATGTATTATATATATAAACCTTCCTCTTGAATCACTCTATCTATTAAAAAAACCGCATCAAAATCCGTTGCGTAGTTTTAAAGATCTAAGCGTTCAAAGGGACAGAGAAAGCGACTTTGTTTTATACTATGTAGTGATAATCATATTCTTGCCCTCGTACCATGTTACTTGTGGTTGACGCAACACATTTTCTCTTTCATTCTCCCCTGTCAACTGTCATGCTATCATTCAGTCTCTTTTCTTTCATATCATTTTTTTTATCTTCTTTATGCTTATGAAACAATGTCAATCCCATTGTGCTTTTACAAATAACAACTTACCTAAAATAAATAAACTAATCTTGATCATACAAAACTTAACTTAATCTAGTTTATTACCTAATAAAAAAGTATATAATATTTTTGCTGCTTTAGAAGTAGGCTTGGCTAAAATACCATGGAAAATTCCAACATCCATTTTCAACAATCTCAAAGAATTGAGAAGTGCGTTTCTTTTGTAAGTATAACGGACACATTCCACCAACACATGCTGTGCATCCCCTACTTTTTATATCATTTCTCACACAATCCATCCATCTTTTATTTGTCTTTACTCTCCCTTTCCATCTATCTACATTTCATTGCTGTTGCTTCTGTGCTGCTGGTGAGTTTGTTGTGCCACTTCTTCTCCCAACGAAAGCACTAGGAACTGGTGAAGGGTGGGTGTTTTGGGGGATTTTCTTCTACAACGTGTAACGTAATGCGTTAATGTTCATAATTGACTACTGAATCGATTTCAGTAAGTTTTAATATAGGTTTTTTTTTCAAAAATTATGTATTTTGCCATACTATCCGCCGAAGGAGCCAAAGAAAATTAAGTCTTATTTTAGGGCAATAAGACTCGATTTTCAATGCTTATAGCAATGCTAGGATCAACACGATTTTCTAAAAATAGTTAGCTTTAAAAAAAATAGTTTTGTTCATTGTATTATGCTTTTAACTCAATGCTCTGATTGGGGAGTATGAGGTTTTGCGCATTTAACATTACACATATAATTTTGACATTTGAAAAGTACTGGTCCTCAGCCTATTTTGAATAACTAAATGACTTTTTGATTCATTTAAAATATTGACCAATATTTTGTTGGAGTTTGATGAGAGATTTTCGTTTTTGGCAAGAAAAGGTTTCCAGGAAAGACACAGACTAGGCTTTTGCGGGCTGTGGGACATTATGGGCTGTGGAAAAAATAATAATGGCTAGAAAGAGGGTGAATTCTGATATGATGACAATAACCATAAATGAAAGAAGTGGAAAGAATTGTAATAAGGGAAAGACGATGGTCTAGTGCTGCCGTTTACCTTTTCGAAGCGTAAGAACTGTTCATTATAGATAGTGTACATCCTCTTGGTTGTGATCTGTCTCTCATCATCCAGGACTCGAGTAGCTTCTGTGTGTTTGAACAGAGGATGATTCTCCATGAAGCTCCATATGTCATACTGAAACAAATAATTTACTAGCCTTTAGAGTAAGAAAATCTCTTGCTAGCTTAAGACTATGCCGACCGCACAGTGGCGCCCTCATCGTTTGTTTGGTTATTTCATACAATTTAGAATGAAAATGCAGAAAATAAGCACGTTAAGTTGTGCTTCACAAGATTATACGTTAATATTATTAGAAACGGTAGTTTTATATTGTTTAGTTTTATTATAATCCTTAAAACGGATAACAGTGGCCAATATATTCCGTTTTAAGGATTATAATAAAACTAAACAATATAAAACTACCGTTTCTAATAATATTAACGTATAATCTTGTGAAGCACAACTTAACGTGCTTATTTTCTGCATTTTCATTCTAAATTGTATGAAATAACCAAACAAATGATGAGGGCGTCACTGTGCGGTCGGCATAGTCTTAAAGATTTTATCCAGAGGTTGGTCAGTGGGTCGTCTTAGGGTATGCATCTTCTTTAATATTCAATTCTTGTAATTATGAGCCTGCTGCCACAGAGTCTCATTGTAGGGCAAAGGCCTATGTTCTGTCTTTAATTTTTTTTTTTTATTTTTCCTTGCTTATAATTATACTTTTCTCTTAAGGTACAGGCCTCCTAATTTGAGAGATGGGGTATATTTTTGTTTATATAGATTTTTGTAGCTTTTTCACCTTTGTAAAAAAAATCTGCTGTTCCCTACATTTATGTTCACAAAATTCGCCAAAATGTAGGGAACAGCTGATTTTTTCTCTGCAATTTCAGGTTTGGTCCCATAGTAAGTAAAAGTTGTTCATAATGATGAGTACAATGACCTCTTAAGAGGTTGTTAATGTTTTTCCAATAACCCTGTATAAAAGCTAGTTTAATTTACACGTTTTTCATTATCTATGAAAGGTGCACTGGTACTGACATTATAACTTGTGGCGACCTGCCTGAGCTAGGTTAATAAAAACCTATGTTTCGGGCCATCCCCATACTAAGCGAACAGCTGATTATTTGTCCATAGTTAGTTAATTTTTGAAATAATACTAGGTACCTCTGTTCTCAATCTGTGTCTATGTTTTAATTAAACATTATTTTATTATTTCATATTATACTGCAATCACCAATGTCATTAGTAGAGCTATACATATAATACTTATAAAAACTGTTTTCTGACACAAAAAATCTGAGTATACCTAACAATAACTTACTTTCAATTTTATCGTGTTCAATGTATCGTAAACCAGTTTCATTCGGCGCCAATCAAACGATGCATTCTTCCTGTAATTATCTAATGGTCCTTTTGGCAAATCCGGTAAATACTGCTTTAATTGTTCGTCAATGACTTGTTGCTTCTCCATTTAACTTTTATTTATGTAGATTTTTATTTAACAAAAGCACTTCACTTCTTATTATCGCCGTATCGCGAACCTTTGAACTGCGCCAATTTTGAGTACAAAAGTCAACTATTTACAAGCGGTATTATCTAAGATTTACGGTAGAGTTATTATTTTGTCTAAGAAGGATTTAATAGATATTCACTTTAGCAGTTTCTGATAACCGAATTCACAAATCAAATGATCAGCTGCTTGCTTGTTATCAATAACTTCGAAAGACCCCGGCAAACAAACAACGAAGGATCTAAAGTTTAGCACAATCTACAAACTACTGCACAAACACAAACTACAATGAACGTCAATAAACTGTTATGTCATGTCAATCATGATGACGTACGAACGTGACGTTGACATTTGTTTGTAGTCAGTAGTGTAGTGTTGCGAAAGGTCTACTAGTAATCAATTATAATTTGAGTCGACTATTTTTCTGAATCGAGTGCAATGTTACTCGGGTATATAATAATCACTTAGATATATTGTCCGTATTACCTATTACCGATATCGAATTATAAATTATGTCACTAAGAACTATGTAAGTATAATAAAAGTTAACAGACAATCCCGCTACTTTAACTGCTAATGCATTTTTTTAAACTACTGGTAACATAATATATTGAATTACTTCTCATCTGCCGTAATTGAATATCTCTTTCTCAGTCTTTCGTATTGTATTTTGAGAGTCAAGATGCTGGGCATTCATGTGTACTGTACGTATCACTCAAAACTACAATTTCCTTCATTTTGACGAAACTACTAACTTCACTGATTCAAAATTAATCACACAAGTTTATTTGGCCCTATGTCAATCTATAATTCAATACTGTATCACTTCTTGGGGTGGCGCACCAAAAACTAATTTGCTTCCTCTTGAAAGAGCTCAGAGAGCAATTTTAAAGGTAGCAAACTTCCATCCCTTCTTTTTTCCCACTGATCTGCTATATAAATCCTGCAATGTACTAACTGTTCGCCAGCTTTTCATTATGCACTTAGTATTAAAACAGCACACCATGCTTGCCTACAATGCCGAAAATACTACCAAGAGACGGAATGATCTAGTATGCATGTCTAATGCAACCTCAAAACATGTCTTTGTAGAAAGATTTTTAACATTCTTAGGCCCATTCCTGTACAATAGATTAAATAGAAAACTAAGTATCTATAAACTAAATTACTATAGCTGTAAGAAAATTGTACTTAATTATTTACTAACCATCGACTATGCACAAACAGAAGACCTACTTAGTGTCTGCAAATAGAACTGCTAACATGCTATTTTACTTTTTATTTACCTAAGTTTTTAATTTAGTTTTTTTTTTAAGTTATAATCATTGTTAATTTATTACATTAAGTATTTATGCACTTTCTAGCCTGAAGCACAGGTTCAACCTAGTTCAGGCAAATTAGCAACTGTGCGCTATTTTAATTGTTAAGCTATTCATTGTAAATGTACCTTTTTATAAATAAACGATTATTATTATTATTATTATTATTATTATTATTTATTAGAAAAAGTATTTGCTTGTTAGTGTTACCAAAAATAATGCAAATCCATTACGTATATAGGTTTGTAATTTCGTGTGTGAAACGTGATAATAAACAGTAAACATAAACATTTACATTTTAGTGCTTATCGATAAACAGAACTATGCATGTTCTATGTGCATATTACGTGTCATGATTGTTGAAAATCTGAATAGAATCAACTAATTGGCAGAGTAGATAGGCGATTGGATATTCTCCATCATTCAACTCCACCACTAGATCACTAGTTCTATTGGTGGCAGATTTTCTTCATAAACTTGACACTGACATTAGGTACCAGTCGCTCGCTTGTCGCTCGCCTCGCTTTCCAGTTTCCGTTCATAATGTTACAATTGTGCATTTTGTATCTGCTTTCTCTTTTTAACCACAGAGAAATTGCTCTTTCCTATTTCATTCAATCTGTCTCGAATTTCGATTTTGAACTGGAACGAAATCAAACTGGAATGGCATGACCGGAAAGTTGGAACAACAACAATAATTTCAAAACAAAGTGTAAATTCAGTAAAAGGCTATTGAATCTTCGAATTAACTACCGCAATGGACTTGGGTATGTATTCAATACCAGTAAATTAATTGTCTTTGTCCTTGCATAGTACTGGAAAGTGGAAATTATGAAATTCAGAATAAACTTTACAATGTTTTGAGCGCTGTTTGTGTAGTTATTCATCACTGAAATTAATCCATAATTTATATAAAATAGTGTTTGACGACATATTGTGTAAGTTTGAGGAGGAAAATTGTAATATTAAAAGTTATCCTCAACTTTTTATAACCTCAACACTGGGTCTGTACAGGTTCTATGAAAGGCAAAGTTTCAGCGTTAATTTTACTATAAACGATTTGCTGGTTTTTCATAGAATAGAATAGAATAATTATTTATTTGCATAGAAAGTAGGTACAAAAATATGCATATGTTTTTATAATTATAGATCCCTAAACATTCTACCTTAAATTAGGCATGCAAACATTTAGCACAAGTGCTTATAGTCTAAAATAGGTACTGTCAATATGAAAAAATCTTATAATATGGTCAATAAAATAAAATAAATAATTAAAGATGTCAGGATTCATTAGGAAACTATAAGGTTTTATCATTTAGGAATTCACAAATTGAGTAATAACATTTATCAATTAATAAGACTGACAATTTCTTTATAAACAGTGGAATGGACTTGTTTTTTATTCCATCGGGTATTTTATTAAAGATAATTGGGCACATACATAGAACATTTTTCCTTAATAATGCAGTGTTAGGACCACTAACACGTAGCATGTTTGTATACTGCCTTCTAATTGGTTGTGTTCTATTATCAGACGATTTATTAAAAAGATGCATATTTGATTTCACAAAAACAGCTATTTCAAAAATGTAAAGTGATGGGAATGTTAGCAAATTTAGGGACTTAAATACAGTTAAGCAACTATCTGTTACTTTCATGTTACACATTGCCCTTATGCATCGTTTTTGAGCCTTGAATACCTGTTCTCTCAGGCTACAATTTCCCCAAAATATTGTCCCGAATCTCAGAATTGACGCCACTAAACCATGGTAAGCAGCTAATTTGGTTAGTGGGGGCATACTCACTTTCCTGGATAGGTTAAAAAGCACATACGCTGCTGTACTTAGTCTTTTGCATACCTGTTCTGCGTGTGGCTTCCAGGTTAGTTGGCTATCTATCATTAAACAAGAAGAAGCAAGAAGAAGCTGGCAGTATCATCACAACGCTAATATTTTCTCATTGTTTGTCTTATTTCTTTTTAATATATTAATTTATTTATGTATATGTATTTGTGCTTATATTTATATGTAATTAGGTATATATTATATTTATAGTTTACATAGGGTTCTGCGTATCTTTATATTTAAAATATTTATTCCTGTAATGATTGCACCTACTACTGTTTGTCTCTGCATCACCCAAAGGTTGACTGGTAGAAAATGCCTATGGCATTAAGTCCGCCTCTGTACATGTATGTGCTTGAAGTATTAAATAAATAAATAAACCTAAATTACACTTGGTCTATTTTTTGTCCATTGCAATTTAAATTTAGAGTTTGCGGTGGTATACATTGATAAAAATGCATAACATTAGTCTTAGTTAAATTAATCATTAAATTATTTTGATCAAGCCAGTGTATAATATCCGTTAAAGTATTATTTATGTCATGTTCATACGTTTTTAGGTCTGTACATTTAATCAAGGCAGTACTATCGTCAGCGAATAAGATCATAGGATGTTTTATGCATTGTGGCAAGTCGTTAATATAAATTAAAAATAATAAAGGCCATACCACAGTCCCCTGTGGTACGCCATACCTAATAATTCTGTGTTCCGATAAGTATTTTTTCTCACGCTTAGATTTTAAACATATTTTGGAAATTTCTGTCTGCTGTTTTGGTTGCTGATGTGGCTTTCTGTCTGGCTTTCTCTCTGGCTTCATCTGGCTTTCGTATAAGTATCGAAAGTTGTTCTGAAACCAACTCCCAATACAAATATTCCTACTTATTATTTTGAACCATCTTATGCGGCCGCCACACTATGCTCCTCGCATTGCTCGTCTCGCTGTCGCTATTTGCAGCATGACGTGCGGCATGACGAGTGATGTTGCCACATTACGTCTCTGCTTCCATTCCTCGCTACTTCCCATGCCACTCGTCGAATGTGTGGCGGGCCTATAAGGTTCACTGCACAATGAAGAAGCAGTTATTTTAAATAAAAATCAAACTTCTTATATATGAATGTACAGTCAACTAGACGTCCATCGTAATAGTTGGACTTTATTTTAAATAAAAATTAAACTTCTTATATATGAATGTACAGTCAACTACACGTCCATCGTAATAGTTGGACTTTGATAGCACCTTAACTTCGTAGCAATAAAGGCGATTTTCGTATTTTAAAATCAATATCAAAAGTTATTTACTTATTCATTTCAAACTAAGCTGAGATCAGCACTTTTTGAACATCAAAATTACAAAAGACAGTCCCCCAAAACGCCCGCCCTTCACCACTTCCTAGTGCTTTCGCTGGGGAGAAGAAGTGGCGCAACAAACTCCCCAGCAGCACAGCTGTCTGTTCAGTTAGAAAAATTTGATTCTAGAAAAAGTGAATAGTAAGTAATGAACGAACCAACCCGCACTGGGCCCGCGTGGTGGATTACGGCCCACGCCCTCTCACAGACAGGAGGCCTGTATCCCAGCAGTGGGAACAGCAGTGGCTGATTATGTAAGTAATGAACATTACGAAACACAAAAAAAAGAAATATTATTCAAGAGTTACTGCTAACGTGCAGTTGATGATTGTGATATATTTGTAAGAGTGAGCATTTAGAATTAATCCATTGTACAGATGCCAGCACATCAAGCTACCCGAAACTTTCAAATTTTCCCAATCAACCTTGAACCTTATGCTTTTACAATAAAGTTGAAAATCTATTGTAGAAATTTGACAGATTGTAGTAGCTTGATGTGCTGGCGTCTGTACGTTACGAGCCGCGCGCCAGTCTCCGAATATACGTCTATCAGTAAGTCCGTGTTTAATTGTGCTCCCGATACTTCCAGTAGTTTCCATACTTCTCAATGATGAGGATGACCATACAAACAGACATGTTCGTTAAATGTCATTCCTGAATAGCCATTGTGATAACATTAATCTTATTACGATATTGCAATAGTCATAAATAAAATTTCTCATTGTCTTTATATTCAACTCTTCAAACCTATTTAAGCTGAGCTATGCTATGAAGGTACAGAGATAATACCATAGCTAATAAATACTTCAACAGGGGCGTAGCTACCGCTATATGAATGATACGGGGCCCCGTAGTGAGTAAGAAAACATTCGCAAAGTATTATTCAACACATGAAATTCTTAAAGAGGAGGTTATGAATACCTAATGGAAATTAACTTAATTTGTTTATGGCTTACATAGGCTTCAAGCAACAGGCACGGACCAATTCTCAAGCCGTTAGTATATATATTACTAATGTAATATATCCAAATCAGCGGGGTAATAGCGTAACACACTAACGGTAGCAGTGGCCCCGATTCTGTTGTTCACAAACTAAATTTTAAATTTAAGTTCAGTGCATCTTTTTCTTTCTATTTCATTATGAAAAGAACGGAAGATAAATATTAGTTTAGTCCTGTCAAATTAGATAATCCATAGACAAGTTTAGACGAGATTAAAAAACTGGCTAGGTACTAAAAATACGTCAATTTACGTCAGGCGCTCACTAATTTGACAGGACTAAGCTAATATTTATCTTCTGTCCTTTATAACATGTAATAGAAAGAAAAAGATGCACACTGAACTTAAATTTAGTTAAAACGGAATATAGTGGCCACTTTTATCCGTTTTAAGGATTATAATGAAACTAAACAATATAAAACTACCGTTTTCTAATAATATTAACGTATAATCTTGTGAAGCACAACTTAACGTGCTTATTTTCTGCATTTTCATTCTAAATTGTATGAAATAACCAAACAAACGATGAGGGCGCCACTGTACGGTCGGCACAGTCAACAACAGAATCGGGGCCAGTGACTTTCATTTTGACAGTGCAACAACATTAATTGCGTTATTTACGTAGTTGAGTAGGCAACATTTTCGAACATATGAAGTAATGGATTAGCAATATTATCCATAAACATGATTCAGATTGGGATTGATAGTGTGTTACACAATTAGGTTGGAGGGTACTCCAATTTTCTAGCTTGCTTCACTAGCTCTTGTAATCTCTTAGTAAGCCTCCTGACTCAAGATGCTATTTATTTGTAAAAAAAAAAAACAAAACCATCCTTTTGAGCTTCGCCTCAGTTGGGTAAAAAGAGCTCCTTTTTAAAGGACCTTTACCCTACACCACTGTACTACAAGCACTGCGCAAAATAAAAACCATTCTAATCTTAATACTTCGTTCCATAAACACGATAGTTTAAAAAAAAGTACGTACTAGGTACATACAGTTCAGGGACGGGGCTGGGACACTTAAAAAGCCAATCACGAAATGGAACCGATGCAATATGCACGTAAGCTATTAACTATGGCACATTGATACGAGTCTGCCGGTCTGCGCGAACCTCGGTCCTGTTTGCAATAAATTCCTTCACTTTTAAACCCTGCCAATAATTATGCAAAAAGTTCTGAATCACAGCCGGGTTTGAGCCCCGGCTGATGGCAAAAGGCTCGCTCCCTTCTACGTTCACACCCTAAATGCGGTCGTAATAAAAATGGGGCATACTGGTGCCGACTCCCTTGTTCATAAACTAAACTAAATTTAAGTTCAGTGCATCTTTTTCTATTTCATTAAGAAAAGGACAGAAGATAAATTTTAGTGTAGGTAGTCCTCATTTCATTGTCTTTAAGTTCATCTACGAAGATACGGGTCCAACCGAAAGTACTTTGAAAGTTTTTATTGAACGCTACACCCGATTAATTAACTTATTAGAACGGGCAAGAACACATCAGTAATTTTTTAGTCGGGCTTTAAACTATTTTTATGTCCGTGGGTGATACGGAGTAAGAGGGGCCCGTGGCTAAATAATAACAGCCGCACAGGTCGACCGATCAGGTTAAGCTACGCTTGCCGCGGATGTGTGACCATCTTTACATACCGAGACCCCTCCGTGCCTCGGAAAGCACGTTAAGCCGTTGGTCCCGGCTGTCATTCGTGGAACTTTGACAGTCGTTATAGGTAGTCAGAAGTCCGAAAGTCTGACAACCAGTCTTACCAAGGGGTATCGTATTATCCAGTAACTGGGTTGTGGAGGTCAGATAGGCAGTCGCTCCATGTAAAATTCTGGTATTTAGCTGCATCCGGTTAGACTGGAAGCCGACCCCAACATAGTTGGGAAAAGGCTAGGTAGATGATGATGGTGATACGGAATAAGAATCGCCCGTAATGGGGGATTTACACTGGGTCGATTGTCGCCGTGCGGCTGGTCGCCTACCAAATCGCCTTACAAGCTGAATCGCCACACCATTTACACAGTTGAATAAAAATCGCAGGTGACTAGTTCATTTGCATCAAAATGTCGACCTTCATGGCGGCGGCGGCGGGCCTGGCGGCTGAGCATTTTCAAGGCCGATTTTAGTAACCTGACCTGTTACCGCACAACAAAAATCGAAACTTACTCTACTTTGGAACTTGCGATTTTAGTCACCCGCCGCGCCGTAGGTATGCGACCTGTACCCCACAACAAAAGTCGAAACCTACTCTACTTTGGAACTTGCGATTTTAGTCACCCGCCGCGCCGTATGCGACCTGTTACCGCACAACAAAAGCCGTAACCTACTCTACTTTGGAACTTGCGATTTTAGTTACCCGCCGCGCCGCATGCGAACTGTTAACCGCACAACAAAAGTTGAAACCTACTCTACTTTGGAACTTGGGATTTTAGTCACCTCTAGCTAAATTGCCATTTATGCAGTCGATCTTCGCCGATAGTCACGTGTGTAAAGCCCGCATTACTACGGATTTCGTGCTTACGGAGTAGACCTCCTGCTTAGCCCACCCCACCGGAGAATGCAGGCATGAAGCTATGTTCTGAATCATTTTGTTTTTACCGACTTCACAAAAAGGAGGAGGTACTATGTTCGGATGTTTGTATGTTTTTTTTTTTGTATGTTTGTTCATCGAATACTCCGTCAATTGTCGACGAATTTTCAAAATTCTTTTTTTTTTTTGAAAGGGTATGCTCCCGAGGTGGTCCCATTGTCACCAAATCGGAATCTGATGAGGGAATCCCATGGAAATCGAGGAAAACCTTCAAATTTTGTAGGCACACCTATAGCGATTTGGATATTTTTTATAGTAACTCGTGCATTTGCTCTCAGAAAGCACCATTTGGTGAATTGGAACTGATGATGAAGACCACAGATGGCCATCGGAACTACTCAATAATAAATATTTCACGGTTTGCGATTCGATTAGGTACTTTAATGTGGTTGTTAAGCACAATGCGGATCGTGACTTTTCAATCAGCTCCAGTTCTCCTGGTTCTTACAAGGAGAACTCCTCAACAATTAACGTCCCTGCATCGGGAAAAGCAATATTTTGTAAAAGGTGATGAGCAGTTGACATTAGGCTTTTGTAACTTAGATAAGTTACAAACTGGCCCACTAAAAAGTGAAAAATAAAAAACTTTTTTTACAAAAAAAAAAAAAACTACCGACTTCCAAAAAACACTACAAAGTGAAAAATAACTTTAATTTCGGAAGTCGGTGTCAATAAAAGAAAATGCGGAACTAACGACACCGACTTCCGAAATTAAAGTTATTTTTCACTTTGTAGTGTTTTTTGGAAGTCGGTAGTTTTTTTTTTTTTGTAGGTAAAAAGTTTTTATCTTTGCGGAACACGCGGAGCCGCGATGCTCCTATGAGGCTGCGCCTGACTACTATTAAAAATCGATTCCGGAAAATTACTCATTGCCTCGAATTCATCGGAACGCGCGTCGCTGTGGTTTCCATAACACAATCGGCCAATCACAGTTATGCCAATAATTTAATGATAGGCGAATTGTCCGGATACAATATCGGTCGCTGTAAGCCAGTTGCTATTACGTACGGTTCGCAAACACCTCTGCAAAACGGCCTTATTACAAAACAAGGTTTATCTTTAGACCCAGATTTAAACCATCAACCATTTTTAAATTTAGAACTACCTATACTTAATCCGACAAAGTTAACGTTCTTATTACAAAAACTGACGTTAAACCTGAATCGAACTTGTCAATTTTGTTAGGTATTGTGAATAAAGTTCAAAATACAGTAACTGGCTCGAAGGTTTAGGCTAGATCTAAGTTAGAACTCGTTTTGTAATAAGATGGTAATGGTACAACAACCAAAAAAGTTCTTTGCTACTTTCACCCCGACTTTTCAAGGAGGGATGTTAAATTATATAATTTTCACGTGGGACGTGGACGGCTGGACGCGGGAAGGAACTTTGGTCCCTCCTGAGGTCCGTGCAATCGTGCTGATGGGCCCGTCAACGGCTTTGTCCCTCCGACGTAGGCCTCCTGGATGTTGCAAAGACAGACAAAATTAGCTCTGCATATCCAGTACTCTTTGTGTTCCTAGTAAAGTCAAATCAATTATTTGAAGTAGGCCTTTAAAAGTAGGTAGTTCTAGCATAACTGCATGACCTCAGCTCATTGTTGAGAAAAGCGATTGTAATTTATTATAATGGGGAAATGTCATGTCTATCTAACAGGTTGAAGATTCCTAAGGAAAACTGCCATTCTTGTTTATCTATAAGCAATCAATTTGGTACCTCTTAATATCTTTAACCCGATTGCATGCGGGTAACTGTTTTCACGATTATATTTATTGTCGTTTCGAGTGTGTTTTTCTTATGAACAATCCCTGGTTCATGCGACATTTGTCGAGTAAATTAACTATACCTACTGTCAGAAAAGGAAAATATACTAGAGATCAACAACTTCTTCAAAACCAAAACCTCTTAAAAGGCCAAGCGAGGCCATAAAATAAATAACCGTTTGTTTCTTATCCAGATTTATAACATCCAAGAACAGGCAAGAGCGGACTCAAAACTTAAAACCTCGGACGTTATGAGCCATCTCATAAAATAAAATATAACGTTTTCTAAACTAAGTTTATTTTATTTTACTGTGCAGACGTGTATCTTAAAACGTTTCAACTGAGATTTTCTTCGGTACCGCAAACTATTTTGGTTCGGTTCATATTATTTTATTGCAAAATGTTTTCGTGCTGTAAGTACCAGATTTTTTACTGCTCGTCTTTTATTTGCTTCTGTATTTTCTTCATAAGCAACAGCGGTGCTATTCTGTAAAAATCTCACCGTGATAACTTAGGTGAAGTGAGTTTAAAGGCTGTCATTCCACCTGATGCTAGGGACTGACATTAGTAACAAGTCACTTTAAGCTCACTTCACCTAAGTGTTCACGGTGAGATTTTTACTGAATAACATTACTGTTCTGTGTGGTTTTCGAATGACCTTTTCCAAACGTGGTTAATCGGTATTTGGCCGAATAGTGTAATAGTGGCTGAACTGTCGATCTTTTCAGTAAATTCTCACTATGAAAACTTGGATGAAGCGGGCTTTCAATAATGTAAATCCCTAAGCATTTGGAAAGTATAAATAGCAATGCTGATGGCATTGCAGTTTTCTGTAACCATCTCACCATGACAACTTAGGTTTCCTATATATAAGGTGTTAAAAATTTACCCTAAAAACTTTAAGAGGTGCTTTAAACCATCGAACTGAACAACTTTCACTATTAAACTTCAATACCTACTTGACCAAAATGTAGGAAACAGCTGATTTTTTTTTCGTGATTGCAGAGTTGGTCTCGTAGTGAAAGTTGTTCAGTTCGATGGTCTAAAGCACCTTTTGAAGTTTTGCGGGTTAATTTTTTAACACTTGGTATAGTTATTATACTCTTTGACTTAGGTGAAGTGAGCGTGGAGTGAGCTGTCAGTGCCGTACCAGCTAATGCTAGAGATTGACCAAGCATGATCTACATTTACAATAATAATTGAGATTTTAATAACATATATTTCTTATGCTAATTCTATCGATCATTTTATATTATTTCAAAGCTAGTATTTAAGAGTCCCTATCAATTTCGCGGTGTAAAAACAGAAAATTTTATTTTTTTAGCGCAAATTTCTCAACAACCTTAAGTTAACTTATTTTATTTTTTAATACACAGTTATTTCTTAAGCTATTTATCTAGTAAGTCTACGAATTTAAATTTTAGTACACGAACGAACGAATTTAAGTTTATAAGGCACTAGCAGCGCCCCGCAATTTCCCCCGCATTAGTTTCGGTCCCGTGGGAATATCAGGATAAAAAGTATACTATGTGTTAATCCTGGTTATAAACTATCTGTGGGCTAAATTTCATCCAAATCCGTTCAACCATTTACGCGTGATTGAGTAACAAACATCCAAAAAAAAAATATAAAAATTGATTTTGGTAGATAAACACCTCAAATTTTAAATATTTAACACTTATGTTATTTTCAATAAATTCTTACGCATAGGAAACGGTTTTGCTCATGATTTTATTGGGTTTTTTCCGCGTGGTTAACATTTTTTTACATCCAAGTACTAATTCATTAAACTTAAAAAAAAAAAAATTTAGACTTACTAATAGGTAAGTATACTATTTGTCTAGTATTCAGGATTTTTTTTCAGATTGTTATTTGCTATCAGTAAGCTAAGAAAGCAATTAAAACACAAGGTGTTTCGTGCTTACGTAAAAACGTGTGTTAGATTTTTATTTTTCGTAATTTATATTCATTATTAACATTTTAATTCGTAGACTTACTAGATAAATAGGCGATAAATAACTGTGTATTAAAAAAAAAAACTAGTTAGCTTAAGGTTATTAAGTGCGCTAAAAAAAAATTGAATTTTCTGTTTTTAGACCGCGAAATTTATAGGGACTTAAGTGTCTATTTTGGGAGGTTTTAAAAATAAATTAGCAGAACAGAAATTCAGTCAGAAACTCAATGTTGTTATTTTAGTGTTTTTCCTAAACTAGCAGATGGAATGACTGCTCACTTCCCTTAGTTTGGACATTGAGATTTTTACAGACTAGACCGTTTGGCCGAATACCGAACAGTTGCTGAATATTCGCACACATTATGCAACTCTACAAAACACCAACAATTAATGTTCTTATAACGTAGGTGCTTTATCCGATGTAAGGTAAGGTCGCCATTCTCTCCAGTCGATTCTCCCGAGAATGCTTACGTATTCAGCAAAGATAAAGAAAACTGTAAAGATACAACTACCTTCAGCGCCGTTCATTGCTATTCTAGACGTCATATAATTTTGTTGCTTTATTGTAATAATCTTTGCTGTATTTTATAACGCTCTAAAAGTAGGTACTTACACCGAAGATTTATTTCAATCATAACCGTTTTACTGTATCTCAGTATACATACTTACTACAATTAGTATTAAATCTATTCATCATCTGCCTAGCCTTTTCCCAACTATGTTGGGGTCGGCTTTCAGTCTAACCGGATGCAGCTGTATACCAATATTTTACATAGAGCGACTGCCTATCTGACCTCCACAACCCAGTTACTGGGTAATACCGTAATACGATACCCCTTGGTAAGTGGGTTGTCTGACTTTCGGGCTTCTGATTACCCGTAACGACTGTCAAAGATCCACAAATGACAGTCAGGACCAACGGCTTAACGTGCTTTCCGAGGCACGGAGGTGTCTCGGTATGTAAAGATGGTCGCCCATCCACAGACCAATCGCGGCAAGCGTAGCTCCCTGCCGGGGCAGCGGGATTGTCCGAATGGGTTACCGCTATCCCGGCACACAAAGGGTTAAGGAAGGAATACGGGTGGGTTTTAGTCAGTAAGAGTCTGACACTCCCTTCTGCTTCACCCAGAGCGGGAGGGGTCATTTGATGCTTTCCCATCCTAAAAAAAAAGCGTAGCTTAACCTGATGGATCGACCTGTGCGGCTGTTATTATTTAGTATGGCAATAACATCTACTGGGCCTTTTACTTCACAGTCGTGATCGTGACGTTGACGACGGGTAGCAATGAAAAAAAAAAATATAAATTAATGATTTCGAGAAACTATGAGCGGATTATGGGATCAATGCAGTAGTTTCAATGCCGTAGCATTGATCTCGTGATCAGCACGCGTAGCATGACCACCATCCATAGACACGGGTTTTGTCGACGGAAGAATAGACAAAATGACAGTAAAATAGACAAAATGACAGATAAAATAGACAAAATGACAGATACAATAGACAAAATGACAAATAAAATAGACAAAATGACAAATAAAATAGACAAAATGACTAATAAAATAGACAAAATGACAGATTTCTATAGAAATCTGTGAAATCTGTCTACAATCTGTCATATTATCTATTCTTCCGTCGACAAAACCCGTTTTCTGGTGTCATGCTACGCGTGCTTCATTTGTTTTATTACATACGATACAGTCGCAGTCAATACTGGTATTCAGTTGCATCCGGTTAGACTGGAAGCCGACCTCAATGTAGTTGGAAAAAGGCTAGGCAGATGATGATGATGGTCATTATCTTTTATAATCCGACGGAATTTCTTGAAATGAATTCCTATTTCTTCATATGCTTGAAAAATAGATCTGCTCGACATCGTAAATACCGCAATGAATGTTGTCGAATTGTCGAAATGAAAGACATTGCATTCGTTGCTAGTGTGTTACGTAATTACCACGCACTCCCGCTGATCTGTGATGTATCGCCAAATAATAAAAAAAAGCCCTGTATACTCATTTTGAATGGCTTTCTTCCTACTAATATTATAAATGCGAAAGTTTGTGAGGATGGATGTTTGTTACTCTTTCACGCAAAAACTACTGAACGGATTTTGATGAAACTTTACAGTAATATAGTTTATACATCAGAATAGCACATAAGATACTTTTTATCCCGATATTCCCACGGGATCAAAACTTACGCGGGTGAAACCGCGGGGCGCAGCTAGTTCAACATAAAAACGTTCTTATGCCAATCAGTGTTGCAAGTTACAACTGCATGGCATAGGAATACGATTGAATATAATCCAATAAAACGAATATAATATCCTCTTGACTACCATCGTACTAATTACTATACAGCCATACAGTAGAGTGGCTACCTCGGCGCCCGCCCTCTGCAATTGTCTGTCTCGTTCAATGGAGTTCGGAATGAAAAACCGCAGTTTGAATGGGAACAAGAGAGACATTGTGAATAGGGCAATCACGGTGATTGATTTTGTACTTCGCGTTGAATAAATTGAAGTGTTTTTTGAAGCAGACTTATTGTTTTTTTTTTTTTGCTTTACATTGCTGCTGATTTTAACCGAGGATTTTGTTGATTGAAATCGGGCCTATTAGTTACATACTCATGAACATCTAAGGTACCTACCTTATAGTGCTAATTGTATTTATTGTTATTTATTTTCTGGTGCACAATAAAGTTTAAATAAATAAATCAGGTAGGTATACTTATGTAGGTATTCTGAGATTTTTCTTATTAAGTAACACTAAGCTTAAAAAAGATAGTAATTAAATTAGCTGCCAAAATAGAAAATAAAGAAAGATAAGAAATTATAATAGGTTTATTTGTCACAGAAACACGTGTGCAAAAATATAATAGAACTTGAATAAATAAATAAAAATCAAACCAAACTATAAAGGGTCATTCATAACTAAGTATTTGGATATTTTCTCACTAACGTTTAAATATTGTGTAACGTAACATAACGATACTGCTGCGATTTCCTAGAGTGAAAAACTAAATAAGATTTTCCGGGTAGCAAATTGGATCTGAAGCCTCAAGTTTGCGTCTAAACCGTGTCACACCCCGGACACTCCGTACAACGCGCGCAAAATAATTACCTACTACTACTACATAGCCAAATGACGTTGGTACACGTGCAAATGTGTACGTAAACTCTAGTAGGGTTGGTTGTCGTGCGGAGCGTAAAAATAATGGCGGGAACGACGACGACGCGACTAGAAAGGACTAGTTTGATTGTTTATCTAATTAGTCGGGTTCGTAATGAAATAAAAATAATATTATAATAGTTAAGTAATAAATGTAAAACTTTTTAACAATAACTTTAATTTCGGAAGTCGGTGTCTTTGGATCTGTATTTTAGTTTATTGCCACCGACTTACGAAATTAAAGTTATTTTTCATTTTGTACTTAGTGTTTTTTTGGAAGTCGGTTTTTTTTTTGGTAAAAAGTTTTTATTTCTCGCTTTTTAGTGGGTCTGTTTATAAAGTATCTAAGTTACAATAGCCTAATGTCAACTTGCTCATCGCCTTGTACAAAATATTGCTTTTCCCGATGCAGGGACGTTAATTGTTGAGGAGTTCTCTTGGTACTCCATCATCAGCTCCATTTCACCATTCGCATTGTGACGAGCATAAATTGTGCTTAGCAAACATATTAAAGTAATCGAATCGCAACCTGTGAAATACTTATTATTGAGTAGTCCCGGTGGCCATCTGTGGTCTTCATCATCAGTTCCACTTCACTAAATGTTGCTATCCCAGAGCAAATACCCATGCAAATAAGGTACTTAGCTAAATATTGCTTACACTAAAATATTTAACTACAGGGTGCATTTGATATCATGGGCATTATTTTAACCTAAGGTACTACTTATGATACTAATTGCATTAGGGCTACTATTACGCAAATCAAAAATATTATTAATGCAAGTATGGAAAACCTTAAAATGTAGTAAGTCATACAAAGTATCAAATTAGTTGCGCTTCTCGATAGCAAATGCGTAGGTACACTACGCCGTACGCGCGTCATTGGGCGTGAATTCTTTGACCCCGCCCGACTCACGTGACATTCGTAAGTTGCCAATGAATTGATTCATAATAAATTCCAATTTTCCCTTCGTACTTTGCCGGCTTAGGACGGTCAAAACTACGTCAACTAACATACATTAAAAAAAAACATTTACGTACCTAGCTTGTGGATTGTTTTGAAAAAACCTTATTTGTCGGTAAAGTGACAGAGGGTAAACGGGTGCTCTTCCACGAGCTTGTGCATGTGCTGGCACGTGAAAAGACGAAAAATCCAACAGGATCTGAGTGGTTCTGGTGGAATGAGACCCCGTGAAGGAATAGGGTCGTTCGGGTAGCGCCGATGGAACATTTCACGAGTTCATACTAAATTTCTTGCGCGATCGTAAATTACAACCATTTGTGGGTATTGTTGGTTGGTGTACCTAGCCTGCACATTACGCGGTCGAGGCATCGTGTACACAAACACACACACAACACACAACTACTACACTAACACTTAATACACTGCAATCCAAGCACCGTATGCCGCGAGCGGCGAGTACGGCGATTACGTCACGGGATCAATAAATCAATTACGCGTCAATGCACCTGCGCAGTCGTTATGACACTGGTTCCGGGTTCGTGACTTCGTGTTGCGGCGGGAAGCATACCCCGCGCGGGGGTGATATTCGTATTTTTGCGAGTGAGGGAGTGGGACGGAGAGAGTTCAGGGAATCCCGCCGGACGGAATGTCTTGTAGCCCATTGTTATTATTACTTGTAAGGAAAAACCCGCGCGCGCGCAGGTGATGTTTGTTTACATTTCGCTTTGCGCTGTACTGCGCTTTAAGATTTTGATATTTCAACAATTATTGGCGTTAACGAAGTATTTTGTTTTAATTACTTTAAGTGTTTATTTGCAATAATAAGCCTTGTGCAATTTGACTTACTACATTTTTAAGGTTTTCCTTACTTGCATTAATAATATTTTTGATTTGCGTATTAATAGCCCTAATGCAATCAGTATCGTGAGTAGTGCCTTAGGTTAAAATAATGCCCATGACTTCGATTCCACCCTGTATAAATAATCGGTTATTATATCGCATGGTATTAAAATGCGATATCATATAAACATTTATGTAAATACAAATTCGGAAAAGCATCACAATATCGAACCATCGTGATTAAAACTCAGATAAAACTTTTAAATCGCAAAATTGTGTGTTTGTATCAGCAGTACAGTGCTGCGGTTCTTTGTGAGCGCCCCGAGCTAATGAACCGCCGATAATGTCGCGGGTGTGCGGGGTGAGGTGCGGTATCTGATGTCAGCGCGGGGTAGGGAGTGGCCATTCTGTACGAAGTACTATTAGGTATTCTGTGACCGTGTGACAGCAAGAGCAATGAGGTGGTTAAGATTTTAATTAGGTCTTAATTGCATCTTTTATGTAGATATTGGACATAAATCCTTAGGACAAACATGTAACCGAAATTGAAAAAAGTTACACATTATCTAAAAAATCTTAAGTATATAAGGTACTGTTTATATTATGTAGGTTAGCAATGAAAGTACGAGTATTACCAATATTACTTTAATAACATATTATATTATTTAAATTGACGAAAAATTATTCGACGAGCTTTTCAGTTTTTAATAGTTATTAGTGTGTATTATTTTAATTTAACATCGGATTCAATCTTGATATTATAATTTCGAATACTGAAGTATTATCTACAATTCTACACAAAGCTTTTATCAAATTGACAATAATGCATATTAATATTCCATTCTCTTGACGAAGTGTTGACTGTGCTATTTATTATCCTCATTAAAAACTAAGTTCCTCCGTTTTGGGCTTTCGGTCGTCAGTGCCGATTTGAGTAGCGGGGGTGGTGCACGCCCTTCGCTCCAAAGTTTCCCGCCAATATGTACGCGAGAGGTACGTTCGCGTTGTGTAGGAAAAATGTTTTATGTTGAGAAGTAACAGTTAGACATTAATTTAAAAATCAATTATATTCGCGTTAAATAATGGTTTAATGTAGGAGAATATAGGAAGAAATGTTTTTTTTTTAAATAAAAAATAATATTTTTTTTATTTTATTGTTTCAGTTGTAACGTTGGTGCTAATTCTCGCTTACATAGAATGTGTTCAAAGTTTTGGTAAGTTTTATTTTTCTTACAATTTTATTACAGCACAACTGTGTAATCAAATACGTTTTAAAATGATAAGAAGCAATTGCTGTGTGCAAAAATAGTTATTAGACATAATTATTATCGTCCCATTTGTTATCAATTACCGTTTATTATATCCGGTAAAAAAGTTTGCTTTTTAGCTAAAACCGGGATGTTACAATAAGATTAAATATATTATGTTTGTACAAAGTAATGAGGTCGTTTGATGTCACAGATTTATATTAACTTGCTGTTCAAAAGATTTCAGTTTAAAAAGATAGCTTGTCTTCTTTATATATAAAAGGAGAAACTGACTGACTGAATGACTGACTGACTGACATATCAACGTACAGCCGAAACTACTGAGACTAGGAACGTGAAATTTTGCATATGGCTTCCTTTTATTATGTATGTGTTTGAGTTAATAGACTTGAAATTTGGCACGAATATACGCAGACGAAGTCGCGGGCGAAGTGCTAGTATAAACTAAAATTACTCGTAGGTAGGTACTCGGACTGATTTCATACGCAATCGAATATATTGATGGTGTTTCTTAAGGCTGCCTCTGCAGCTCGGTAAAAAATTAACTTATTTTGACCATTGAAATCATATTGTAGGTAATCCCCGATTGATCCGCTCAGAGGTCGAAAGTTGAAACTTTGTACGCGTAGTCGCGGGTAGCAGCTATACCTACTCATTTCAAGCAATGGTTAAACTGGAATATATACTTTTGAACATGTTCATAAAATGTGCCTAGCCGGTATCTAAAGCACATCTACTTTAGGAAAAGGCTCACACGCATTATTTATTGACTGACCAGACAAACTTCATGTCCAAATTTCAATAATTCATACGAAAATCCCATGGAAAACATTATTTTCAGTGTGTCGCGAATTATACGGGCAGATTCCCAATTTTTCTTTCTCTAAAAACCTTATTCGGTTTATAACGAACATTTAAGACTGTGCCGACCCTACAGTGGCGCCCTCATCGTTTGTTTGGTTATTTCATACAATTTAGAATGAAAATGCAGAAAATAAGCACGATAAGTTGTGCTTCACAAGATTATACGTTAATATTATTATAAAAGGTAGGTTTATATTGTTTAGTTTCATTATAATCCTTAAAACGGATAAAAGTGGCCACTATATTCCGTTTTAAGGATTATGATAAAACTAAACAATATAAAACTACCGCTTCTAATAATATTAACGTATAATCTTGTGAAGCACAACTTAACGTGCTTGTTTTCTGCATTTTCATTCTAAATTGTATGAAATAACCAAACAAACGATGAGGGCGCCACTGTAGGGTCGGCGCAGTCTTAAAAAAGAAAATTAACCAAATCGGTCCAGCTGTACTCCAGCGATGCGCTTACCAACGAAAAGCATTTCATTTGTTTTTATATTTCACATGTGCAGCCGGTCTATTCTGTAAAAAACTCACCTTGAAAACTTAGGTGAAGTGAGTTGTCAATGTTGTCAATTCCTGGCATCAGCCGGAAGGACAGCTCACTTCACGCTCACTTCACCTTATAAGTTTTCGCGGTGCGATTTTTTTTACAGAATACCACTACAGAAGCGGACTTAGACCCGACGCCCGGCGGCAGGTCACAGGTGTAGGCGGTTTGACGGTTAAGTGACAGAAAAAAATACAGAGCGTATTTTTTTTTCTGTCACAAAAAGCCAAACATTTTCTATAACTCAATGTATATACAGACGCCAGCATATCAAGCTACTACAATCTGTCAAATTTCTTTAATACATTTTCAACTTTATTGCTAAAGCATAAGGTTCAAAGTTGATTGGGAAAATTTGACACTTTTGGGTGGCTTATGTGCTGGCGTCTGTACAGTAAGGTAATGGTATTAAAATATTTTGATTTAAACTAGTGTCCATGGAGTATCTTGAGAAAACTGCTACGCTTTGGAATACGCAGCTAGCTTCATCTTTCTAACTAACAGACTTCTTTACAATTCAAAACTCCCTGTAGTTTGAAATAAATGCTTTTCGTCTCATTAAAAAAACGAACTCAAACTCAAAGCATTTATTTCAATTAAACCATTTACAGGCACTTTTGAATTGTCAAGAAGTCGGTCAGTCAGGAAAAAATGAAGCTAGTCGCCCATTCCAAAGCGTAGTAGGTACCTATGGAGAAGAACGGGCAAGAAACTCCATGGAAACCCTTTTTAAATTATATTTTTACAAAATTATTAGTTACATCATAATTATGTTGAATTTATAAATATGTGAGAACGATGTAAAAAATAAATAAAAATCAAGTACGCGTTAAAAGTGTCCAGAGTACAGCAAATAGTAACAAAATAACAATCCAAAAATAAAATAATTAAAAATAAGCCGTGGCAGCTAAAAGATGACCAGCCCCAACTGACGGCGCCCGTTCACGAACATGACGCATGGATCAGCACCATCCAGCTCAACCGTTTTGTAGGGAACCGAATGATCCAACACACACGCCACCGTCAGCGAGACACTCGTATCTTTGGCCAAGCCCAAAACTTCGAAGCAGCTAAGTATCGTATTCTCACAAACGAAAAGTTCTATAAAAAATTACTGTTTCGAATAGATTTAACGTCATTTTTTTAAATTAGAACTTGAACATTGTCGGAATAAAATTCGAAATTTAATAATGAGTCGATGTTTTGAACGTGGGTCTTAATCATAAGATAAACCTTGTTTTGTAAAATGGCCATTTGAGTTTATAAGTGCATTTGTAATTACTACTATGTTAACAGCCCATAAGCTCTGCATTGTGATTGACTCATGTCATCATTAGCTTATCAAATTCATTGCTAGTTGCAAACTTGCTGCCCTATTATTTTAGTGTGTTTTGTAAATATAATTCTGTTGTAATTACAACCTCTACCAACTGTTATCATTATGGCTTTCCATGGGTTTTCTACTTATCTAGATCTTTATGTTGCTCTTCGTAATCATAAAGATCTTCGTGACTATGAAAATTTATTTAACACATTGAAGTCGAATAGTAACGTCCAGTTAAGTTGAATGCGAAGTGGTAGACCGCGAAATTCAAATTTTCTTACGTTTTTTTGCAATTTGCAGATCAGTGTCAGGTTGTATCTTGATCAAAATTTGATTCGCGACTATAGCAGATACGTATTTACAGAATTATAATAATTAGAAACATTCATACATCTTTATAAATGAGATTTGTAGCATAAACACTTTTTTAAAGGAGATTTCTTCTTGTGGTACAAATCTAACTTAGGAAGATTTATTAATGATTCTAATGACTATAATTCTGTGAATAAGTACCTGTTATTGTCGCGAATCATATTTTGATCAAGATACAACCTGACAGTGACCTGCAAATTGCAAAAAACGTAAGAAAACTTGAATTTCGCGGTAATCACTGCGCAATCACCTTAAGTGAAAATGATGTGTCGGATCTAAAGAACTGGTATCGACGATTTTGCTATCGGATTTACTCCAAATGGGTGCAATCAAGAACTACTTAGTGACGACCAATTCTCAGCAACAAGCATACTCAATGCACCTCCATTCCATCAGTAACACAATAACAAAGATAGTTACTACAGGCAAAAGTATCTCGGAAGGGGCACTCCACATTACTTAAACCACATACCTACACGCCCCAGACGTTGAGTCAGGTCAAAAGACACACGAAGGCGAAGCCAACCAACCGTTCTGACTTTATTTCCAAACGATTAGTCGCACTCCGATTAATTCTGAAGCAGCACGCGGATAAATCTCATTTTGATATCGAATTTATCACGAGACTCGTGATTTTCACGTTTCATTGAACATTAGTCCATCAAAGGTGGATCCTTTGATGGACTAGGTTCTTGATGTAGGTTCTCGATCAAAGATTTATTTATTAAAAACGGTTTTGAATTTAAGTGGAAGTAATTGGTGGAGTTTCGATTTGTAATTGGACTTGTAATTGAGTATTTTCTTACTTGCTTAATTACTTTTTCTTTGAGACTTCTTGGTAATTTAAAATTGTTTTTTTAAGCAGTAGATAGGCTTTGTAGTTTAATTTATTGATATTTTTACTATTTATGTGATTGGCATTATGCCTAATTCCGAATGTTTTTGAATAATATGAGTATTTTGTAAGCCTTGCAAGGCAGTGATGTCCTTGCTGGCCTCTGTACATCCTACTAATATTATAAATGCGAAAGTTTGTATGTATGGATGTATGGATGTTTGTTACTCTTTCACGCGAAAACTACTGAACGGATTTTGATGAAACTTTACAGTAATATAGCTTATACATCAGAATAACACATAGGATACTTTTTATCCCGATATTCCCACGGGATCAAAACTTACGCGGGTGAAACCGCGGGGCGCAGCTAGTGATAATATAAAATAAAAAATATCTTGTGTCACTATCATGTACAGAGGCCAGCACATCAAGCTACTACAATATGTCAAAGGACAATGCCAGAAACTCTATAGAACTTTGCCCCATTCAATACAAAAATTCATTTACAAACATGCAATATGCAGCATCTTATTGCTTTTGTATTCCTGATAACTAAAAATTTTTCCTAATGCCTGTAGAACTTGCGGTTTCTGAAATAGGGCAGGATCTGGCATTGTCCTTTCTTTGATAGATTTTATTAGAAAGGAATAAGGTACATATTTAATTGGCAAAATTTGACAGATCGGGGTAGCTTGATGTGCTGGCCTCTGTACCATCATTACATTACACCTACTATGTGTACAAATAAATAAATTTGAAAAAAATAATAATAGTGATGATTTTTGTGATGAACCCTTTTTTTTTTTGTTTTTATAAATGTAAATGTATTATATTAAATAATTTTGCATTCCGTAAGGCAAAAGGTTAAAAGATCGCTAAGCGAAAACGAAGTAATAACGCTGACGTCGTAGTTGCCCACCTTTTTACACTTATAATATCATTGTAGTTGCCGCCTAGAATTGTGTACATGTCAAATCAAAATAATCCAACACTGAATACATAATCATATCCTTCAATTATTGAATCTAGTTAGAATCCCTTGTCAGTGGCGACATGTCGATACGCTCGAGTTGAATTTTAACCAGTTTCGGTATGTATGTACTATGTCATTAGTTTGTAGTTGTTTATTAAAGTTGTATGTTTGTTTGATAGGTTCAAGGCTGTGTACATAATTGTTATTGGTTAGTTCCTTAGTGGGGTGTAATCTACTCGTGACGTGGGTTCTGTACCTACTCCTGCGGGGTAATTACGTAACACACTAACTGTAGCAATTGCTTTTATTTCAGTTCAACAACATTCATTGCGTTATTTACATTGTTGATTAGACAATTTTTTCCAACATATGAAGCAATGGATTAGCAATATGCAATATCTTTCAAAATTGTTCAGATTGAGGTTGATAGTGTGTTACACAATTAGATCTTTGAATCGTCTTTTTAGCTGTAGCTGTCGAATTCTTTGAAGGGTTACAAGAATTCTGGGACTATGTGAGGGGCCCGTGGCTAAATAATAACAGCCGCACAGGTCGATCGATCAGGTTAAGCTACGCTTGCCGCGGTTGATCTGTGGATGGGTGACCATCTTTATATACCGAGACCGCTCCTCGTTATTTAGAGCACTACACCCCCAAAATATCTTACCTGCCACGATCCTTACATAATCTTTTTGCTTCGTTTACGTTCAGTATGTGACTACTACGCTATGTACAGACGCCATCACATCACGCTACCCCAATCTGTCAAATTTTCCCACTTGAATATGAATCTTACTCCTTTGTAGTAAAGTTGAAAATCAATCAAAGAAATTTGACAGATTGGGGTGGCTTGATGTGCTGGCTTCTGCACCTACGAATTTTCTGTAACAAAACTGATAAACAAGCTACTCTCCTCAAAACTTTTACCTACTCAAGAAAAAGGATCAGGAAAAATCCCCAGCATACTATGTAAACGAGTTCTTTATCATAAATGTTGATGTCCAAGACTTGGTAGCTTACAAGTCTCCGTTCCCACGACGCGAGGATAGTGACGAAGTTTTAAGCCGAAGTGAGGGCATCTTGAATAATTTAGTGGCTGTGTACTTAGACAAGTAAGTTGTAAGTTATGGTAACTTATGTTAGTACGTTGACAGCGGTAACTCTTTGTCGTCGAGATTTGTGCGTCACGATCATGATGGCGGCGTTACTTTGAAGGATTTCGTGGATAATGTCCTTGATATTATACAGGGTGTCCCTGAAAGTAGGAATCAAATCAAATAGGGGCATTGGCAAAGTCATTTCTAAACTTTTTGATCCTGAGAATGTTGGTGAATTTTTTTACGGTTCAAAAGTTATGACCATCTTTTGTTATTTTCAATCACTTTGCATAGTGCTCAAAGAACAAAATCATTTAAAAAAACTACCAGAAACTCAATTTAAGTTTTTTAGACAGCCCTGATAGTTTTTTTTAATGTTTTTTTTTTCCTTTGAGCACTATGCGAAACGATTGAAAAAAATTGGTCACAACTTTTGAACCGTAAAATAATTCTCAATCGTCAATCATTCTCAGGATCAAAAAATTTCGAAATGACCTTGCCCACGCCTCTATTCAATTTGATCCATACTTCCAGAGACAGCCTGTATAAATAGGAAAAGGAAATCCATTTACTTTATTTATTTTTCATGTTCTCTTTTGTAATGAAAATGAAGGAAAGCAAAAAGTAAAAAAAAAAGCTTTTGAAAGAACATAAACAACGACAAAGTATTTATTGCGACTCGTACTGAAAGATCACAAACTAAACTAAAAACCACAGCCAAAACAAAATTATGTAAAAAAGTACAGACGCCAGCAGGTCAACCTACCCCAATCTGTCAAATTTCTTTGATAGATTTTCAACTTTAGCACAAAGGAATAAGGTTCATATTCAATTGGGAAAATCTGACAGATTGGGGTAGCTTGATGTGCTGGCCTCTGTACCTAACAAAAAAATAATGAAACAGAAGGCTCCCATCTCTTTTGGTGATATATATTCTTTAGCTTGATATGAAAGAGTCTATTTTGAGTACTTATTCCAATAGTAGTACTCAAAGGGACTGTTGCACCATTTCCAGATCATCATCTGCCTAGCCTTTTCCCAACTATGTTAAGGTCGGCTTCCAGTCTAACCGGATGCAGCTGAATATCAGTATTTTACATGGAGCGACTGCCTATCTGACCTCCACAACCCAGTTACTTGGTAATACGATACTCCTTGGTAAGACTGGTTGTCAGACTTTCGGGCTTCTGACGACCCGTAACGACTGTCAAAGATCCACGAATGACAGCCGGGACCAACGGCTTGACGTGCTTTCCGAGGCACGGAGGGGTCTCGGTATGTAAAGATGGTCACCCATCCACAGACCAACCGCGGCAAGCGTAGCTTAACCTGATCGATCGACCTGTGCGGCTGTTATTATTTAGCCACGGGCCCCTCCACCACCACCACCACACCATATATATTGCACCATTTCCAGACATACATACATAAACTCACGCTTTCTTTCCATAGGGGTTGGCAGTAGCTACAGAACCGCCACCTGTTACGATTCTTACATACACTAATACACCGCTTTATCTCGTAGAATGTGCCTATCCAGACACTATAAAGTGGTTCTCTAATGTCGCATAAAAAATGCGACAGCTGAAACTTTATGAATTTTATCTACACTGACTACTTATTTCCTGTGTTTAAAAGTCTTACCACTTAAAATACCGGCTTTCCTACCGAGATTGAAGTAAAGTTCTCAAGTAAAGAGTTTGTACAGCCCCGTTGTGACGTCACAGTCCACGTTATTAAATCTGCAAGGAGGTTTTAATCGTTGTTGGGAGCTTTCGTATCTTGTACTGTAAGGATAGTGTTATGGAAGATTATTACATGAAAAGAGAAGGATTTTCCGTTTACCACAAATAAACATGGAACCTCTAGCTTTTTAGTACTAAGAGTAGAGCTTAGCTCAGAGGAGCTAAGCTGCGGACGGGCGGAGGACGAACGGACAGACGGACATGGCGAAGCTATAAGGGTTCCTTGTTGACTATGGAATCCTAAAAACGAAGTGGGTACATATAAACTTTTTTACAAAAAAAACAACTGACTTCCAAAAAAAACAGTACCTACAAAGTGAAAAATAACTTTAATTTCGGAAGTCGGTGTCGTTGGTTCCGCATTTTCGTTTATTGACACCGACTTCCGAAGAAGAATTTTGAAAATCGGTCCACAATTGACGGAGAAATCGGTGAACATACATAAAAAAAAACAAACATAAAGTCGTACATATAACCTCTTCCTTTTTGGAAGTCGGTTAAAAACTCAATATTAATTAACCTTGTTGCTACGGGCGGCTAGAAGTTCCTAGTTCAACCGTTTGGTTAACTTATCATAATAGCTAAAGGGAAACTTCGAAGCAAGGGTTGGAAATTATAGGGTGTTTTTCATAATGACCTCAAATTGTTCAGTGCTGACTACAAACTAATAATTTTAACCCCTTTAGGTAGTTACTAGTTAGCCATAGTAGCCATATTATACTTATCTAAGTGTTTTTAAACGGTTTTATTTAGTTTGCTCTGTTTGTTATTTATTATTTGAGTCAAATTTAGAACTTGTTATTTTACCCCCTTCTTGTGGGCAGATTGATCTGATATTTAGTACACACCTTTAGTTTTGATGACAATACAATTTAATTTAATCAATATTATTGTAAATCCAAGATGGCCGCCGCTAAATGGCGGATTACATATTTTTTCATAACCCCCTCAATATGGGTATCAAATGAAAGGGCTTGACTAGTAGAATACTGTACACTATGATACATTTTAAAATCTAAGATGGCCTCCGGCACAAATAGCCAAGTTTCATATTTTTCAATATTTCATTGTCAGGAAATAACCTTGTAATAATGAACTAATAATAATAGTAATAATGCACTAAATGAACTAAATAGGATGAGAAATATTAAGTATCTAAATAAAAACTTGAAAATAAAATATGTAAACAAATTAAGTTAAACGGGAAATTAAAGTCACCGCAAACCGCATGCGCTACGAGTTATATTAGAGCAAACATGTTTTGTTGTTGGGAAAGAAAGACATTTTGCAATGTTTTAATTTTATGGTGTATTAAATACCTAAAGTATGATAATTATGATTATATTTCAATGATGAATTACTACTATAGAGTGGAAGGGAAGGGCTTATATGGAACCTTCGCCACTGGCAGAGAACTAGAGCACTAATTATGTTGATCGCATGCAGATATAGTTTGATATTTTAGTGAACATTATTACTACACGAAATGAAAGGTTCAGTTTAAAGTATCGTATATACATTTAGTAAAAAGCTGTTATTTTGGCATTACAAACAGACGCTTCAATTTTATTTATTTGTATGTGTATAATTGTACATATAAATTATTTATTTTTGTAGATTGTATAGATTTAAAGGTTTTAGTAATTAAACCTAACTTTCTAACCCTATCTATTGAAATCATTTCAAATTACAGATTGAACAATAGTACGTAAATTAGTGACCACAATACATTCACGTTCAATTCGTCCCCTATGGGCTAAGGTTCATAATTTCTATACTTACACGATGAATAGACAATCTGGCGTTGCTGACAATTCAATCAATTATCCACAGTTGCCGGACGGGCCGCTATTCAAAACCATTTGATTTTGCCCAATCACATGCGTCCCTAATTGGAGAACAACCAATGAGCTGGATATTAATTGTAACCGTAACGTGTTTAATTTGATTACTCTAATGGATTATTGTTGTAATCCTGGCATCAATTAAATTGGTATGGAATTAAGGGGTTTTGTTATTAGTTACATAAACAGATAAATAGATATAGGTTATTTTTAAATCTGACACTGAATAAAACTACCAGGTATCATTGTCGTATTTTTGTTCAAGAGTAACAACCTGAACTCAAAGCATTAGTTATTCTTATTAACCATTTATTTGACAAGCACTGAATTGTTAAGGAGTCTCGTCATTAAGTCAGAAAGTTCAACCTACGTACAAAAACAAACGCCTTTTTCCCATAGGCGTAGGCGTTTTAAAAACGATTGTACCCACAAGAATAAAACATGAATTCCAAGACAATAACACGGGTTTATTTACCATTGCTAAATTGTAAATGTCTTTGACAAGATACGTTTACGTGTTATAAGTGAGAATTACCATAATTTAAGTAATATTCGTAAATAAGAAAAACCAAAGTCGTTGCGTTGTTTGACCTACTTACCCACATTTATCGTACCTAAATCAAATAATGTTTATGGAGCGCGGACGTGGGAAATGCATGCTACCATCGTATGAATGATTTACTAGAAATCTGCTATGTAATAAATGCCAAGAACTGCTCAAAGGTATTAAAAAGATACTTTCTAGATTGCAGTGCGATCTAGAAAAAGAATATGTTACTTATCTACCTAATTGTTCATTAATTAATAATTAATATGTAGCGGCACCAAGTTGCCGTGTCTGGCCATATCGCTGTTAAACCCGCAATGGTTTGTGTTAAAGGTTCAAAAAATACTTATAAACTGTTTTTTGATTAATAAACAATAAAAAAAGGCACAGACTACAGAACGCCACCTGCGATCGCATGATCCTTAGGTACATTGCTTCGTTTACATTCAATCATACACGCACGCTTTAGAAACTCTTGGATTGGATATTCTGTCCTCCCGGTCTAAGCAAATGTATTTGCCTGTCTGTTTATAAGCAGCCACCATACATTTAACTTCAAAGGCCTGTCACACAGATTATTGTCCAGCCGTATTTTATTTTGCAAATCTCAAAGAACATCTGCTTTCTTAGTTGGAATCTCACGCGAACCAAAACGTAAATCTGATAAAAGGTCCTTTTGAACTTTGAGCGAGTTTTACGAAGATTTCGCATTTGAAATACTTTGTTTATCAAAGGATGTTTTCTTCTCGCGATATCTCAGCTTTAGTGATACTGATGGAGGCTGTATACTTAGTGGCCCCGTCAACATCGATCCTTTTAACCCTTTCTCTCAACCTTGTAGAATGTTTGGCATTTTAGTATTTGGTAATTTATTTGTGTTTAATCTCCCAAAATCGCAGTAGACCGGGAAAAGTGGAAAGCGGGAAGGGAGGCCTTTGCCCTAAAACAGGTTTTTCGTGTGACTTAGGCCTAATTTTTCAACTGACAGGTAATATTTATTCGCAGAATAAAAATTTACGGCTGACAGATTTTGTATGGAAGAACTGTCAAAAATTCAAAATTATTCCTCGGATAAAATTATCTGGCGTTGGAAAAATCAGCATTTACTCATCTATATATATATATATATATTATATTATATTCTATTATCTTATCTTGGTCTTGAAATGTTCGTGGAGGTCTAGGGAAAGTTTAAAAGGTGAGAAAAAATCGGATAATTCCCGGGAAAACCCTAAAAACAGCCCTTTTCTATTTCCCATACAAACGTTTTCTAAATAAAATGTAGAGTCAATTTGAACTTTATTGCAAAATAATAATAACACTTCATGCTTCATTCAAAAAATGTATTTTTATTAAATACGGATTAGTTTTGTTTGTTTTAAAATTAATTTATACAAAAGTTTAGGTCTTTTATTTATCGATTGAGGCGGTACGAAGTCTGCCGGGTCAGCTAGTATTAGAATAGAAATAACTCATATTGGCCGCGATGGGTGACAAACTAGGTGTACTTAGAGCATACTGAAAGTTTCTGGATTCTGCTAAATAAGACTAGATATACAATGTGTTAATGAAATAACCCAAAACCTGAAACTAGTTTGTTTAGAATCGACAGCAAAATCGAATACAATAATTTTTAATATGGGTTATTTTTTTCCAAAAAATAATTATTTGTCATGCCGTGTCTAATATTTAATATTTTTAACGACGCTGTACGCTACTGTCCAACGCAATGAAAACAAACAGCGCGGGTGAGGGTGAGGAGAGGGGGTGCTAGAGCTGGCACCAAGGCCGGGAAGCGCGCCGGCGGCGATAGAGCTACGAATCTGTAAGAAGAAACGCGACAACAACATTTACACATATCTTTTACTATAATTTTTGAAAATAAATAATTATATGTCATATTAATTTATTAATATAAAAATCGGTTGGGGTGTCCGAGGTTTTGGGTTATTTCATTAACACATTGTATAAGACTTAGGGCTCTTTCAATTTAGACGTTTCGTGTCGGACTGCTGCGGCGCCACAGCGGTGCGGTTGTCGTACTGCGAATGTCTAGTCGATTTTTTCCATACAACGTATACACTATGCACCAAGCGCGCAGTGCGGCGCCGGTGCCGCGCACGCACGGCAGCAGCAGTGCTATTCTCTAAAAGACAATTTCTTGGCTGTAAGCTGCGACGAGCTCGTCGACGAGACAGCCTTGAGATCGACCGAGCGTGTAGCGCTGATTCAAACCGTATTCACTAACGTCGTTATGGTCGTCGACGAACCCAAGGCTGTAACCTCCCGTCGCTGTTTCATAGACGAACGTAGGGCTTGAAACAAATTCTATAAATTATAATCGATCAATCTCGACTGAGAGTTTTATGGGTTTAAAATATATATTAAAGGTCTATCTTTGAGTATTTTACGGAATACAGGTGAATTTTATCCAATATCACAATTATAAGAGTTTATTGCATATTTCTTATTACATTTTAAGGCTGAATGGCGATTTCTTTGCTCTTTTCGAGCAACGCAATAAAAAGCCAACACAAACAAAATACAATGCTGTCAAAACAACTTGGAGTCTATAATTTCAGTTTCTATTTCTAATTTTTTGGGTGCATCTAATTAATTAATAGGTAGTTCCGTGACTGAGGATAAATATAAGTACCTACCTACTGACATGTGAGTACTATTATGTTTTCACTGATAATCCATGGATATTACTATTGTATGTAGGTACCTTTAACTATAATGTTGTAACATATTATTATGTATTTTAGGCATGCCAAGATGCTATTCCATCCCTTGCGCAAGTAGAGATGTTAATAGAGAGTTTGGAAGAGCGACGTTGGCTTGCCACAGGGCATTCTCGGACATTACATGCCCGAGATCGCACAACAGCGGCATGGCAAGAAATAGCTGGCAAGCTAAACAGTGATGGAAGTGGCTGCATTAAAAGTTGGAAGCAATGGTCAAAGGTTTATTAACAATATTATGTCATATTAGGTATTGCATTACTGGTGTGCTTCGTCAGCTTGTACACTTATGACTGCACTTACTTTGCATGCACACTTTGACTGTGTCTTATGAACAAAGTTAAATATCCAGTAGGTACCTAAGTACATTGGCTCAAATTATAACATAGGACATATTATTGTGGTATAATTATGTGAAATCTAGATATTTAGACATAGAATATTTTTTTTTTAGTATTGGAAGGATAAGAAGTCAGCAGTAAGGAAAAAAGCTAGTCAAATACGGATGGCTAGGCAACGAACAGGTGGTGGTGAACTAGAGGAAAGGTTTCTCTCTGCAATAGAAGAAAAAATAGTTACAATAATGGGTGGCGAAGGCTTTGTTACTGAGAGGGAGCTTGAAATTGACCTGCATGTAATTATTGTTTTTTTAGTTATGCTTGTTTTAATTTTATTTATGAAAACTTGCTTTAGCACCGTAGACCACATACATATGCCGCAACAGGTTATACAGAAGACCGAAGAGTAGAATCTGCCGCTCTGCTTAGTGTTTGTGGACTATGAGAAAGCCTTTCATTTGATCAAGATATGGGCTGTACTGCAGTCTCTTCAACAGTGCCAGATCAATTATTGGTACATTGAAGTGAGTGCATAAAATATATTTCCTGAAACATCAATTGAATTTTCAATAATTTGTTTTTTAGTTTGCTAATGAACCTGGGCCAAGTTTTGATTTGACTCCTGACGTGCCAAATGCTGATGTATCAAACGATGTGCTCTTGGTATGTTTATTGAAATATTATCCAACACATAAGTACCTATTTTACTTCCCAAAACATTGCTAAGTCAAAATTGGTTTGCAGAGTATACAAGATGTTACAGAGGAGGCAATTGCAACAACAGGGTCAGAGAGCATACTTCAGGTATTTACTAGATTTAAATTACTTGCATTACATAGATCACCACCTGCAGTGCCTCATAGGAGTAATACCCCAATTACCTCTTCATGTAAGGTTAACTTCATTATAATTTTGTTAGTTATTAGTTTAGTGTAAAAAGCACTACCTAGTTGTGGTCGCACTTTTGATTCTCAGGTGGGCCAATTTCTTGAGATTTTCTGTAGGGTTTTTCAACAATAGCCCTTATTCAATCAATGTGTTTAAAAACACCACATCTACTATGTATACTACATTGTAATATCTATTCCTTCAGAAAGAGAGTGATGTGATGCTGTTATACTTACATAATACCCCTTTATATTTGTTTTACCTCTGTTTAGTAATTTGTTGCATTTTTGTTCATGTTCATAGCACCTCGTAGGCGTCGGACGGCACGCCGCCGTATGATCCAGCGCTCACCGCCTTCTCAAAGGCAATCACAAATGGCAAGAAAATAAATAAATGAAATAATGAATTATTATTATTATTATTCAATAAATGACTTTTGATTTGAATGATTGATTGTTTTTAATGGTAAATAAAAAAAAGAAAACATTATTATGCACATATCTATTTAATTTCTCATGTCCCATGCTGTACTTATACACATTTAAAAAAAAAAAAAAATATAGAGAAAGGTATATACGCACATAAAGCCTGATAATTTTTGATAACCTTAACACCACACATAATACACACCTTAAATATTATGACATACTTAATTGTTATTGTTTATCTAAAGCTAATACAGGTTCTATGCACGTATATCTACATTAACATTCACAAATTTTACTTTCATTAAAAATTTAAATTCCTATTTTAGTGTATCTAATCAATAATGCTGAGTATATTCCATCTAAACATGTTTTGGAAAGAGAGTAAAGAAGTAATCATGGAAAGAAGGGAAGCATACATTTTAGATATGACGTGCTCGCCATAATTGATTAACTAAATCGCGCCTACTTATCTGCCCATTCTCTAAGTCATCATGTGTTGGAGCCTGGTGTGTCAGGATTCCAAGTAACCTAGATTCTTCATCTAAGTCACATTAGTCTAACATAGGAGCTGGTAGCCCAGCTCGATTACACATGTTGTGTAAAATACAGCAAGCTAATTTTACCCACTGTAATAGGATCATAGTGCAATACCCTATGAACCAATAGACATCTGAACCGCCCTTTCAGTATTCCAATAGTCCTCTCCACACTGTTCCTTGCACTGCTGTGCAAATTGTTATAATGGCTCTCTGGAATCCCAGTTTCTGGATTACTAAAGGGAGTCATTAAATAAGACCTTTGAGGATATCCTGAGTCACCTGAAATCAATGAATGAAGCTGGAATTAAGTGCAATCTTGACTTGTGTTAAAAAACTTAACTTTATATTTTAAATAATAAATTACCAAGTAAGTACACTTTTTCTTCATTATTTAAATTTTTCAAATGCTCCTTTAGTATTTGAAAAAACAAAATTATCATGCGTTGCACCCCCAAAAGTCACATCCACATGCAAGATGTTCAAATCGGCATCATTGATCTGAAATAAGTATAATAATTACATACCTAAGGATTCTTTATAATTCTACATTATTTTAATTAATAAAGACCCAACAGTTTACATACAATTAAAACGTTCTTGGCCTTTTCGACAATAATATCTCTCCTCATGTTCCTTAGGACGTATCATGGAAATCAGGGTGCCATCAACGCAACCTAGCACCCCTGGAATTTTGAATTTCTCATAAAACCTGTAATAAGTATTCAAATTTCAAACAATGGCTCTTGTTTAAACAATACTTGAGAGACTAATAAGAAAATGTAAGTAGGTACTTTTGATACTTGCCTTGACTTGAGCATTCGTCGATCATTGTGGTTTTGCGGAAATCTAATATACCTACTTATTAATGATGTTCTTATTATTCAGAGCATCAACAACTTCGTGGATTGCCCTAGAGGCAGAAGTCTGAGATATGTATGTGTCTACATTCTTCCCAATGATTTTTTGGTAACTTCCATTAGCCAAAAAAGATAGTGTGCATAAAATCTGAAACATCAGGAATTCAATAAGCTTTTGTTGGTGTGTGGTGATGTTCCCATCATATCTCAAGAAACCTACTGTAAACAAACCTTTAGCCTCTTGGATAAACCACTGGAACGAACTCGCAGACGCATATATGGAGCTATGTCATTTTCCAATTCCAATATATTAATTAAATCCTCAGAAATCCTATAAATATGGATAAAATCTGTATCACGGGATACTGTTTTAATCTTTCTTATTCGTTTCGCCTGTCGAGCTTTCTTCAAATCATCACTTTTCTTAGCTTCTTCTATTAAATGTAGCTATAAAATTAACCGAGCTGCCATTTTTACAAATATGTATTAAAAGAATCAATTTATTTAAGTTTAACTTGTACAGTTTATTATTTTTGTGAAGACTACGCCACGAATATTATAGCTTTTGGATTTGACAGTTAGAAGCGAGGCTGTGGGCGAGGCTGTAAGCGACTTCGACGCTGTTTTTTTTTAAGGAATGCCAAAATGTATGAAGAACTGTCAATTTGCCCTCCGGTGGCTGTGTCGTTGGGTAGTTTAACTCACGGCCGTCACAGCCTTGAGCGCTAGTGTAGCTGTAAGCAGCTTAGTGAATACGAAATTAGGTTTCACCGCTGCGACAGCGCTGCCCGCAAGGCTGTATCCTTAGAGAATAGCATAGCTGGACGGCAACGTTGCAAATTCTAATTGCAATAATTGTATGGAAAAAATCGACTAGCCGTTCGCAGTACGACAACCGCACCGCTGCGGCGCCGCAGCAGTCCGACACCAAACGTCTAAATTGAAAGAGCCCTTACGATAATACATTTATTGTTTTTCAAAGTATATTCCCTCGCAATTGCATTCGCTGAAACCACTGTACAAAGCAATTGGAGCAGTCTTCCTTAGGAACCTCTTCAATGGCTTCATGGAACGCATTCACCGCCGGTTCAGGGCTCTTAAAACGTGTGCCTCTAAGTTTGTCTTTAATTTTTGGAAACAAAAAGAAGTTGCAGGTGCGAGGTCCGGGCTGTAAGGCGGATGCGTCATCAGTTCCACATTTGAAGCCTTAAAATAGGCTTCTGTTACCTTAGCGGAATGTGGGGATGCGTTATCGTGGTGAAGGAGGACATTGCTTCGAGGACGCTTTTCGTAAACTTTTTCTAAGACTCTGGGCAAGCAAGTGTTGACGTACCAATCTGCAGTCACTGTCCTTTGATCTTCAAGCGATACTATAGTGTAATGTCCTGATTTGTCGAAAAAAGAAGCAACCATTTTTTTACCAATGCTTCGACTTTTCTTAACTTTCGTCGGGAAATCTTCAAAAGGAAAGACCCACTCTGCCGACTGGCTTTTTCTTTCGGGTTCAAAGCAGTACACCCAGGTTTCGTCACCTGTCACTATATTATAGACAGCCAATGACTGTCCTGCGTTAAACTTTTTTCTCATTTTACGGCACTACTGTACACGCTGTCGTTTCTGGTCCTCCGTTAAGTCATGCGGTATCCATCGAGTGCAAAGCTTCCGAACCTTCAGATGCACATGTAAAATGTTTTGCACTTGGCTCATTCCAATGCCTAACAAAGCTCGAATTTGCTGGCAAGTAATTTTTTTTGTCAGTTTCAATAAGTTGTCGTACGGTGGCAATATTAGTGTAACCGCAGTTGCCGGCCGATCTTCACGTACCTCGTCATGGAGATGATCACGTCCACGTCTAAATTGTCCAAACCACGAATACACAAAGCTGCGACAAGGTGCTTCATCACCAAATGCCAACTGAAGTCTCTGGCAACTCTCTTGTTGACTTAAGCCACAACGAAAATCATAAAAAACCATTGAACGAAAATTTTCACGAGTTAAATTCATTTTGATAGCGACACACAATTTTCGAAAGGACGTCACAATTAAAATGCAAATTGACAGTCTTGCAAATTTAAAAGTAACATGTTCCCAAAGAGTTCCATTCTCGAATTCCATAATTGTTTTTTCATTCTTTTATTGAAAGTGGCCAGATCCAGAAACTTTCAGTATGCCCCATATAGTCGCCGGCACGTAACTTGGCACGGTTTTGGCGTAGTGGGACTAAGTTCGTGCATGTGAACTTAGTGCAACAAAAATATGCACTTTTATTGCTTATAATTGTTCTATGGTTATTGCCATAATTTATTTTTATAAGTACATGTTTGTTCTAAACAAACATGTAAAAGAATGGAAAAACGCATCAAAGAACTCTTGCCAAATTAGTGTTTAAAATTACTCTACTAGATGGACTCCTCGCTGATTTTAATATGATAGAATCAATTTTTAAGGTCGAGCATACTTGAGAAAATCTATTAATCAATTCATCAATGACTGGTAAAGTATACTCATCTTTCATAATTTTGGTTTGCTGCCTATAATCAATTGTATTGCCTGTAATCTAATCTACACTGCTTTCGCGATTTAGTTTCCAAATATGTAAATAAATAGGTGCTTTTTATAAACAACTTTAATGCTCATACATAAAGTTCAGTTCGCGTTAAAGCTTCAATCATTTTTATTACTTGTTCTACAGTACACATTTTAAAATCGGCTTAATTTACACTAGCATACAGTTATACGGGTTTACATAGATATTACACATACTCGAGTTGTACCATCTTATAAATAATTTACTGTCATATCATAAAAACTTGTGTTTATAAAGAACTGTGTTTTATGTGACATGCGACATATTTTATGTTACGACAGGATTAAGTTTGTGAACTGAATATAAGTTTATGTATTATAATATAACGAATACATTTAGTGGCATGTTTCTCCTCTTATATTTTTTAATAAAATTCCAGAAAAATTGTACTGTGCATATAAACGCAATGCGACACGAGAAAAATCGTAAACCTCTGTCTTTTAAGATGAATAAAACGAAGTCAAGTACACTAGAACATCCTGTATACACATACCATGCGTATAAGTGAACAATTCTTGAACATCCAATTTTATTATTTTCTCAAATTCTAATATTATATGAAGTTAATTTAGTTTTTTTGAAATAATTAAAATATTATGAATAATGAAAATAAAAAAAAAACGAATAACTTTATTCCTTTGAACCTGTAAAGTGTTTTCTCAATCTATACTTATAATAAATCTGTAGAGAGGTCAATTCTGTACCTGAAATATATTTCCAAAATAACTATCAGCGGGTGATTAGTGATCGTTACTGACGCCAAAAATGCAATCAGTAAAATTTTTGTCTGTCTGTCTGTCTGTCTGTATGTTCGTTATAGAAACAAAAACCACTCGACGGATTTCAACGAAACTTGGTACAATTGTTCTTCATACTCCTGGGCAGGTTATAGTATACTTTTCATCACGTTACGATCAATAGGAGCAGAGCAGTGAAGGGAAATGTTGGGAAAACAGGATTTCATTTTAGGTGAAGTAGTAATAGGTTAGTAGTAGTTAGTTAGTAGTAGGTAAGTTTTGGTTAATTTATCTTCAGTTTTTTTTTAATATTAAGTAGGTAAAAGCGTAGGTACTTTTATTAATTATAGGTATACGTATTATTAATTATAGTAGTTATAGGTATTTAGTTTTAAGTGAAGTAGGTTTTATTATATATTATTTTATATATTAGACGTAGTTACATATTTTTAGTTATTCAAGCCCCAAGCGGACGCCGGCGTCCGCCCGCTATTGTCTTGAAAAACGCGTTGAATGAGAAATACGCGTTCTCAAGAATCGGCAGAAGAAAGAGCACATCGGTTAAACTCTATGAGAGTTAGTGCCTCAATTTCCGGAAGTCATTATTCCACGCGGACGAAGTCGCTGGCAAAAGCTAGTTACAAATAAAAATACATTCGTTAGGTACTGTAAATCATCTAACTTAATGGGCGCTTTTATAACGTCTGACGCATAGAGCAAAATAACATGACGATATCATCGTGGACTGTCACATCACGGCATCTCACTAACACAGGGAACTAAAATGTATAAAAACATGTGAAGACGCTTCTAAAAAGCTTTGAAGGTATGTGGCATAACTACTGTCAGCCATTTTAGTTTTTTTTTCAAAATGGCTGCCACGCATGTAACCTATACAGCGGCGTAGCGTGGGTATCGGCCGCCCGGGGCGGAAGACAATTTTGCCGCCCTCTTATTTAGGTATTTCAATTTAATGTATACTATACATTCATACATTAATTCTAGAGAACTTTGCGGCAAGAGCAGTCATCATTATTTTGCTTTATACAGGATAGATTTTACATAAAAAAGTTTATCTAAGTTTTACAATCACGTTAAAGTATTAATACAAACATTATTTTACTTCAACCACTAAGATACATTGTTATAACAGGTAGGTACAATACCTATCATTTAAGGTTAGGTACAACTTGATGATCGACAAGATTAAATAATTTGCGAATTGAATAAAAAACCCAAAACAATTTTTTATAAAAACTAAAACTATACGTAATACGTAACTTATACGTATTACGTAATATTTTTATTGCAAAATAATAGAAGTACTTGCGCCTCTGAGGTTCTATGGAAATTCCGAGTTCTTCACACATATTTTTGCATAACTTACAGCGTCATCTGCCCTTTCCTCTCGTGTCTCTGTCTATAAAATAGCGCACAATCTTATGTCAAGACCCTTTATTTTTAAATATCTTTGTGCATCATTCACTTCATGTAGCACCGGTTGCCAAAGGTCCAAGAAACAAAGAAAGGAAAAGCTCCTGCATTTGTCCTAGTGTTTAAGCTTTCACCTGCCTCTTTCAGTTTTTCCAAAGTGACGAGAATGTTTTTGTAATGATGCCATATTTACGGCATCGCCTCTTGCACTCCACCGCGTGAAGCTTTTGCCTGTAGCTGCTATCAGAACTTCCTGTGTTCCAAACGATGTGTAGATGTGGGAAAAAATGAATAGCAACGTTCTAAAGTGCCCAAAAAAGTTACTGAACTCACCTCTACTGAGGCAACGTGTAGTTGCGATTAAAAATTAAATGGTTAAAATATTTTTATTATTTATTGTGACATTTTGCCGCCCCCTAAAAAGTGCCGGCCCGGGGCGGGCCGCCCCTGCCGCCCCCCCTACGCTACGCCACTGAACCTATACAGAGTTATTGGAAAAACATTAACAACCTCTTAAGAGGTTATTGTACTCATCATTATGAACAACTTTTACTATGGGACCAAACCTGAAATCGCGAAAAAAAAATCAGCTGTTCCCTAAATTTTAACGAGTTATACGAACATAAATGTAGGGATTAGCTGATTTTTTTTGCGATTTCAAGTTTGGTCCCATAGTAAAAGTTGTTCATAATGATGAGTACAATGACCTCTTAAGAGATTGTTGGTGTTTTTTCCAATAACCCTGTATAAATCGATAGCTAACACCAATGCAAACAGAAAACATGACGTCATAATAAGACTAAACCTCGTAAAGTGTCACGTTTCCGAGATATTAACGTTCAAAGTTAATCACGTGACATCCATATTTTTTGGAACTTGCTTACTTAAATCTTGTTGCATAATTTTTGGTCATTATTAGGTTTAATGTTATGATGTTAATTGAAAAAATCAAAATGGCGGTCAGTAGGTATGCCAGGCTCCATATAAAAATCTTCAATACCCTCTATCCATCCACGATAACGTTATAACGTGCACGTATTTCCATAGATTTTATGGACGTGGACGACCACTATAATATCGTCACATTATACATTAAAAAAGTGAACAATGTAAAGGATTATCCTCTATAGACAGCACTGTGTAAAGACGTAAACAACACGACTCTTGCGACAAATAAGAAAGATAAATGACATCGGTACCTCGCTAGGAGATTAACCATGCCCATACGTAGTCTATAATAAATTGAGCGGTAAAATTGAAACCGGGCCTCGGGCCTGGGGCCTGAGGCCTTAGAAATTCGAGTTCGGCCTCAATCCCCTCGATGGTGGAATCCGAGCGATGTGATGCCGAATTATTGATGCACCTCTCGACACCAGCCTGTATAGTACTTATAGGGCGAGTAGTGGAGAGTTTTTGTGTGTTTCATATTACTGGTATCTGATTACATAGGGTTGGGGTGATTAAATGGTTAATTAAAAGATATCATGTGTAGATTAGCGTGAAAGCTAGAGATGAAACTAAGTAATATAATGACTCAACTGACTGTAGTGGGTATGGATGATAACAAAATATTTTTTATTTTATTATTTTCGGGTAACTTACAGATAACATATTACAGTGTTCTTAAAAATATGAAATTGAAGGCCACTAACAAGTTTTCGCTCATAAACACTTAAATAAAAACGAAAAAAAGGTTGGTACAGATGCCCAGCACATAAAGTTACTACAATCTGTTAAATTTCTTTTATAGATTTTCAACTTTATCGCCCAGGCATAAGGTTCAAAGTTAATTGGGAAAATTTTACAGTTTCGGGTAGCTTGATGTACCTGGCATATGTACAAAACAGTAAAATAAATTAGAAAAAAAAATAGTACTCGAACAATTAATACAATCTAATTATCGTTTAGACGCCAACAATTACTTCCATTTTATTTAACCACTATGCACAACCTTTTAAGTTGCCAGAATCAGTAGAAAAACTTTAGTTTCCCGTAGATTAAAATGGTCATGAAAGTTAGCAAGGAAAGAAAAAGGATTGTAAAAGCGAAAACCTCGGAATAGTCATAACTAGGAATAATTTGACAACGAGTAACCGAAGATAAATTGAAAGATTTCAACGTTGTTCCAATTAACTTTGAAAAGACTTTATTTACAAAATAATTATTTTCAATGGTATCGGAAAACAGTTAAATCTACGGAGTATTTACTTCGTCTTAAATTCCTATATTTCTGCCCATATACTAGAATTTTAAGAATGTTTGGTCTCTTTTGTAGATACCTATATAATATGTAATAAGTATATGAGAAGTTTTGAATATGAAAAATGTCTTACTCTGGTTGAACTTTTTATGAACTAAATACAAATTCACAAATAATATGTAGCACTAGACATACTTCATGTGAATGTACAGTGCTAGACCGCGAAATTCAAATTTTCTTACGTTTTTTGCAATTTGCAGGTTCTATCTTGATCAAAATATGATTCGCGACTATAACAGGTACGTATTTACAGAATCATAATTCATTTTTGTAAGTTAGATTTATACCATAAGCACTTTTCCATCAGAGATTTGTTCTTATGGTACAAATCTAACTTAGGAAGATGATTGTGTTCATGATTCTAATGATAATAATTTTGTAAATACGTACCTGTTATAGTCACGAAAAATATTTTTATCTGGATAAAACCTGACACTGATTTGCAAATTGCAAAAAACGTAAGAAAATTTGAATTTCGCGGTCTACCACTGCGCATTCACCTTAATAGAAAATGTGCATTTATATGTATAGCTGTAGAGAACTCTCTAAACAAGAGTCGGCGTCACAATCCCAGTAGGTTTCGATGGAAACCCGTCAATTTGCCGTGACGGTTCGCGAATTATTGATAGACCCAGTCTATTTGCACCTCCAGCGTGAAAAAGTAATGACTTGAACTGACTTAGACCAATGAGGCAGATAGTGCGGCGAGGAAGTGTTTCATGATTGTGATTAAAAGGTCGAGATAAATAAACTGTATTCTCAGGTCGGCCAGTGTTGGGTTTTTCCATTTGGAATTTCTCAATGGCAGCTCGGAATGAGGAGACCAGAGGACACGGTGGAGCATACGGTGGAGGTCTGCCCCGCTTGGGCGGAGCACCGCCGTGTTCTCGTAGAGGCGATCAGCAGCGGCGGCGACCTCTCGCGCCCGGCCCTGGTTCATGGCGAGAGGGAGTGGAAGGCAGTCACCTCCTTCTGCGAAGCAGTCATGGTAGCGAAGGAGGTGGCGGGACGGCTGAGGAAAAGAGCCTCACGTCCCAGCCGCGAGACGGGAGACGCTCCGGGCGTTGGGAGCCGCGTGACGACTCCCGGCCACCGTAGGCGCGGGCCTGCGGGCGGAGAGTAATGGGTAACTCTCCGTCCGATCAGGACCAGGCCCGTGCCGGACGGCGCGTACGTGTTCCACACGCGCTTCAAAGAGATGTCAGCAATAAGGAAGGGGCCCGTAAGGGCCTTAGCCTGCCGGGGCAGCGGGATTGTCCGAAAGGGTTACCGCTGCCCCGGCACATAAAGGGCTAAGGAAGGAACACGGGTGGGTTTTAAAAAATAAAAAAAAATAAAAACACACTGACTGACACTCCCTTCTGCTCCACCCAGAGCAGAAGGGGTCATTTTTGATGATTTCCAATCCACAAAAAAAGCCCGGAGTCTGCGGAGTCTGGATCTGTGGCCGGTTGATGGCAATTGGCTCGCCCCATATTCCAAGGGACTTATTGTACAGACGCCAGCACATCAAGCTACCCGAAACTGTCACATTTTCCCAATCAACTTTGAACCTTACTGTTTAGCGATAAAGTTGAAAATCTATTAAAGTTGACAGATTGTGGTAGCTTGATGTGCTGGCGTCTGTACATAAGTACAGAGAGTGAGGGTCATGTTATGTGTTATCGATAAAGTTTGTACTTTGGCGTAGATATGCTCCACGGAGCGGGGGGGGGGGGGGGGGGGCTAGACAAAATTCCTGCCAACGGAAAAATCAAATTGTATGGAGTTGAAAGCTTACCAGATGTCACGTGACTTCTTCCTCAAGCGGAAAGGAACGTCGGCGTCGAAGCGAGCGGTAGCAGAGAAACGCTTCGGCGGCGGTCGCTTCTACAGGCGACATTGTCAACACTTTTTATACAAACGAAGCGTGTCACCTCTTCCTCGTACATCATGTATCATTTGCCTAGCCTTTTCCAACTATGTTGGGGTCGGCTTCCAGTCTAACTGGATGTAGTTGAATACTAGTATTTCACATGGAGCGACTGTCTATGTGACCTCCACAACCCAGTTACTGGGTAATACGATACCCCGTGGTAAGACTGGTTGTCAGATTTTCGGGCTTCTGACGACCCGTAACGACTGTCAAAGATCCAAGTGCTTTCCGAGGCACGGAGGGGTCTTGGTATGTAAAAATGTTCACCCATTCACGGACCAACCGCGGCAAGCGTAGCTTAACCTGATCAATCGACCCGTGCGGGGCTGTTCTTACTTAGCCACAAGCCCCCTCCCACCACTTCCTCGCACAACGACACAAACGACGTTTATCTAGGAACTGACAGCTTTGAGGGCGGTCCGTGGCAGAAGTAAGCTCTCAACGCACTTTATACGACATGAATAGAGAATATGCAAGTACCTAATTCAAAACTTGATTATTTAAATACACATCGTGTCGGAGTCTAGACGCCGCCGGAACAGCGATTCCTTGGTCTGTGATACGTTCTCGTCCCTATCTTGCACTTGTAGTCTGACAGTTGTACGACAGTGATAGATATAATGCTGAGCCAAAGCTCGTGTTATGAAACGTTTATCAATCTCAGCCAGAGTGATTATTATAACGGGTGAAGGAGTCCATTAAAAGCTTTCTACGATATACAGGCTGGTCAAAAAGTCGTGGATCAAAATAAATTAGGGAGTTATAGGAGGTCATTTCCAACTAAAAATCTTTCTACAGCATGGCCATAATTCAATTGCCTTAGAAGTTATTAATATTTTTGTATACCGAGTTCTTTTACAATTACACAAATTTTAAAAAATGTGATAGAAAACAATAAAACAACGGTATTTTATTATTACTAGATAATTTATCAGCACTACAAAAGTTCTATTGCGGCTCTGGGTACCAAATTTCAAGAGCAATAATTTTTATTCCAAAAATTTTAAAGCGTTACCAAAAATTATTTCTCACTTTAAAAGTGTTGGAAATGACCTCCTTTATCTCCTTATTTCGTTTGATCCACGACTTTTTAACCACCCTGTATAGTCAGTCATATAATTAAAAATTGTCCTGAACTTTAAATAACTAAATTTAACTAAAAGAGACAAGTTATAAAGAATATTATGACATGTGCTAAATAAATAACGTAGCGAGAACGCAGAGGATAGCGTTTTCTCGGTTGAAACTTTTTGAATGGCTTTTTTGCTATGACCAATTTTTGTGGGATGTCTGCATCAAGTTCTTAGCAGCATATTTTTTATAGATTTGCGTTCTGTCTTGTGTTTCCATGGACATACACAGGGCCGTCTTAACCATATTGGCCGCCAGGGTGCGGAAATCAGGCTGCGCTCCCTTGCCAACAAAGAAAAAAATAAACTTAATTTTTGTGTTCCATTTTTTTTTATACTTAGGTACTAACCGCCTAACTTGAATGACAAGTTATTAGCTGTGTCGGAGCGGTGCGGCTATAATGAGTGATGACCTGATCGGATTGCGCCCCCTAAGACTCTGCGCCCGGGTGCTATGCACCTCTTGCACCCCCGGGTAAAGACGGCCCTGATTATACAACCAATATATATAAAAATGCTGCTTTCCCTACATTTTGACCGTGTAGGTATGCACTTTTGTATAAAACAGCTGTTTTTTTTTATAACCGTACGCTGGGGTCTAGGAATCATAAATGTTGAATTTATGGTACCAGTTTGTATTTCGTTGTTTCATACCTGTAGAAAATGCGAAATGCGGTAAACAAACACTACATTTATAGCACCAGTTGAGAGTCCAATTTCGAAACAGACTAATTGAGAATTAGTTAGGTACTTTTGTGGCAAATTCGACGGGTGACTGAAGGGATCAGAGGCTCAAGGGGGCTTGCCGGAAAGCCCTGGAACTGAGCCATTCCGAATCACACCAATTTAGAGGACTTGACATGACCACGGGTTTTCGTGGAATCTAATTAACTTGCAGATTCCTGGCTATGGCTAACTCGAAGACTAACTGTCGTAAGACGCTCTCGTTGTGAATTATAATCAATGGTGATGGGATACCGAATTATTGATGCGCTTCTCGACACCATCCTGTATAATATAGGACTAGTAGTGGAGGGTCTTTGTGTGTGTGTGTGCGCCATATCGGTATCAGATTACATGGGGTTGATTTGATTAAAGGTGCTGTTAAGGTTAATTAAGATATCACGTGTCCATTACCGAGAATGCTATTAGATTAAGTAAGATTACTCTCGTAAGCGACTTCGGTAAGCCGCCGACGCACGTGGGACACCCTCCAGCTAGATGGGCCGACGACCTCAAAAAGGTAGCTGTGACAGACTGAATGCAGAAGGCGGATGAAAGGGTGGCGCAGCATGGGAGAGGCGTATGTCCAGCATTGGACTCCGATAAGCTGAGTTAATTGATTGATTGACTCTTGTAAGTCGGTCGCTGCAAGTGATATGATGTTTGTATGTACTAAACGCTAAAGAAGTCTTCCGCCTGGTTAAACACAGATCTGGTTTCAATGATCTGACAGCCAAACTCCAGTATTTGAGATAAGAAAATTATAATAGACTAAAAACCTACCTCGATTTTGCAAAGGGATAGATAGATATATATAAATAATCTATTTGGTGTATGTGCAGTGTATATGTAAATGTAAAGAAAATACAAGGTGCAAACATAAAAAAAAATACAAGGTGCAAACATAAAAAAAATACAAGGTGCAAACATAAAAAAAAGATTTTAAAGAACTAACCCGCCCCCCCCCGTCTCCTCCTCTTATTTTTAATATCACTCCAGTTTCTTGTAGACGAAGCCTTGAAAATACTTAAACGTCCATTAATTTGAGCACCAATTAATTTTCTCCGCTGCTAGAATTCTAAGTAGTAAATAAAAACGGAGTGCAGCAGGCTTATTTGTCGCCGCTCCACTCCAGATGCACAAATTATTCATACGCCATCAACGCTCCGCTATCGCCACGAAATACGGACTGAAGTGGTTTCTTTAAACAAGCAAGCTCCCTTTAAAAGTCTTAAATAGGTATAGTCCCTGAAATTGTGAATTTTTTGTTTCGAGTGTTTATCAGGGGAAACTTGTAAATGGTCTTCAAATGCTTATTGTTTATGAACACTGTTTATATTAGCTGTAAGTTTCCCGAATAGAATAAAATAAAATAAAATCATTGGTAAAAATACAAGTCTTAATTATAACCAATAACGGTCTGTAAATTATAGGAATTGGCCAGAAAATTATGCCCGACTTCAAATAAATCGGTATAAAGGTAGGAAGATACATAATGACGTAATATTTCACTCGTACATTCAATGTAGACCAATGTACATTCAATGTAGTTTCAATATGAATCATTTTGATGGATATTGCTAATCCATTGCTTCATATGTTCGAAAAATTTATCTGCTCAACAACGTAAATAACGCAATAAATGTTGTTGAACTGTCAAAATCTAAACCATTACTTACTACGTGAGTACGTGCTAGTGTGTTACGCAATTACCTCGCTGGACTTATTATAATCCTTCCGGATCTAAACTGAGGCAACTTGAAATTACTTTTATTTTTTATTAGCTGTGGCCGGCTCAGCTTTCGAGAAACCTTACTGGAGAACATGTTCTCTTAGACTTAAAGAAAACACGTAAATCGGATAAGTTCTTATGGATTATAAGCACACCCGACTTGTTGTTGTTGTCTTATTGTTGTTGTTGACTAGTAGAAAATGCCGATGGCATTAAGTCCGCCTCTGTACATTTATGTGCTTGAAGTATTAAATAAATAACCGATAGACTGACAAAGGCGTTCAAAGAAAATATGTAGAGGATGTTCATTTATACAGGGTGGGCAGTGAAACGAGGTCCAAAGGAAAATTTTAGAAGCCTCTCTCCAGGGCTTCCTAAAACACCCCCCCTTTATGTTCAGCGATTATTTATAGGTTAGGAGCTAGACGATATTTTAAGGGAAATTCTCACTTGACCTCCGACTTTTTATTTTTCTCTTTCTGTCTCGCATTTTGTGTAAATATTTTTTTTATTATACTTAAATCATAAAAATGATGTTCTATGATCGGTAAAATATATTATGTATCTATCTAAACATCACCAAAACTGACAAAAATTTAGCTCAAAACTACGACAATTTTTGCTCGACAATATTCGCTCTAGGTTTTCAGTCTTTAAAAAAAAGAAACAAAGAAGGGTGGTAATGACCACAAAATAGTTCTAAAAACTTCCACGAACCCTCAGCTTTCCAAAGTACTTTGCGGGACATTATTTGGAGAAATTGAGGTATTGAAAATGCATCATAATATCCACTCCAAGAAAAATATTGGACGATTTACATTTCCGCATTACCCGTTTCTAAATTGTTAACCCCCACATTTTAAGCGTATTTTTACCTAACCCTACGTTATCGTATCAGCGGTAATACATCTTGTGCTCGCCTAGGGACATCATAAAGCCAGAATGCGATTTTAATGTGTCGTACCTCAGGTGATCGCAGAATTTGCATTATTCATGATGCTTCCATCCAAATTGATCGATTTTGACTCCGATTTGACTAAGAACCCGACTTTCTGTGGGAGTTGATGCGAATTTTAAGACGAAATTAAATATTGAAGATCGCACTTAGCGTTTGTGAGATTTGGTCGCTTTTTGCGATCGAGTTTTGGTGTTAAATTGGTAATGGGCAAGTATATGAATGAGGCATAGGAAATTTGTGTGAATTAGAAAATATATCACCGTTACAAACGGTAATATACTTTTTAGTTGTGGTAATTAATTGGGTACTATTTGGTACATCAAAAACACGTAGAGAGTGGAGAACTTCGCTTAGCATCGCTTCATGTGATTTTTTTAAATTCATTCTTTTTTAAACTCCCTTAAAATCACATCCAAGAAATTGCAAAGGCATAAAGCACACTTAAACATTAGATTTGATAACTTTACAAGGTTATAAGACATAATGCAATCCAAGTTTACACCAAGCCACTTCTCGTCTCCATTATGTAGTTTACCAAAAGTTTAATAGATGATGTAAGAGCGGCTGCAGACGGTAATCTGTGACGTCGGAAGTTTCCAATGGCAGTGACTTACCGGTCTTATCATTGGCTTGAATTATTCATAGCCCAGTTTTGAAAAGTGCAGTCTCATTTACTTTTGTTACTGGTTGGCAATACTTTAACATTGTTTCATGGAGAATTCTCTCAATAGCTAAGTCAAGATTTAGATATTTTCTGTTTTTAATTTTTTTTTTTAATAGAGGTCGTATTCATGCAATTAAATCTGTGGCTTAGTGCTAAAAGGGCCAGTCCGTTTTTGTGAGAAGTGTGATTTTACCACCAAAATTTTGTTTGAATATGATAATAATTTATGTGTGCTAAAAGGGCCTAAGTGTAAATAATGTTATTTTTTAAATATTGTTGTTACACTTAGGCCCTTTTAGCACACATAGATATCATTATTCAAACAAAATTTTGGCAGTAAAATCACACTTCTCACAAACATGGACTTTGGCCCTTTTAGCACCAGGCCACAGAAATCTATCTATAAAAATACCTATCTAAATAAAAATCAATTTTTTTTTGTATATCCCTAATGTCTTACATAATTGCGATGAAACTTTGATAAGTTGTTAGGTATGTGCTCAACGATCGGCGGCGGCGATCTCTCGCGTCCGGCCCTGTCCAGGCCATAGTACGGAGCGAGAGTGCATGGGAAGCCGTCACCTCCTGCGAGGCAGTAATGCTCGTGAAGGAGGAGGTGGAACGCGTGAGGGAGAAGCAATCTTTGCGCCCTCACGCCCCTAGACCCCCTGGGCGTCGGGAATCGACAGCCGATTCCATACCACCGTAGGCGCGGGCTTGCGGACGGCGAGCAATGGGCAGTTCGCCTTCCGGTAAGGACCAGGCCCGGCTCGACGTCGCGTCGTGTTTCACGCGCTCCTCAAAAAGATGTCAGCACTAACTGACAGGGTCCGCTAGGGCCGATGTCTGCCAAGGTCGCGGGCTGTTCGAAAGAGATGCCATGGCCCCTGATACAGGCAATTGAAGGAAACACGGGTGGGTTTTAGCCAGTAAAAGTCTGACACGCCCTAGCTGCCCAGCCCGGAACGAGAGAAATTATTTGATAATTTCCCACCCTCAAAAAAAGATATGTGCTCAAACGCGAAGGTTTCTGAGTTTGTAAAGCCGGATCCTCCAAGCGAGCTAAGCCGCGGGAAAAGCTAGCAATTAGATTGCTACCTTAGAATAATATCGACGTTTGTTGTCAGTCGTAATTAGTATTAGTAGGTATTTAATATAATTATCTAGAAGTTAAATACATTAAGTCTTTAAAATTAAATTTATAATTACGAAGAGCATTTTGCATGTGTGTTTGCCTGTAATTGGTTGTGCAGTTAGATTTAAGACACAATTATTTGTATGTTCCTACCTATATATAATATCTGTAACAACTGTTGGTGAACCTTAATTAAATAAATTAAAAAAAATAAATTAGTAAAAAAAACTAGAATACTAGAAATTCGCAGTCAACTGCGATATGTACTGGATCAAAGTGCCTTTCTGTGTGACCAGCGTTGGGGTTGTCTTGCACAGGGTCGCAGCATAATGCTAAGCGATAGCCGTTTTGCGTGGATGTGATGCATGTTTCCCCACACCTTTTATTTATTTTATTTTTTGCGTGTTTTTTCTTTTTGCGTCATGTTTTCGTACGTGTAACGTATTTTCTTTCTTTCTCCAAGTTTAATTATTCGACATTTTAAATTTTTCTAATGAATTCTCTAGAAAAGGAAACAAGTTTTACCGCAAAATTATAATTTTAATCATTTATTTATTAAGAGAACCTATAAGATGTAGAGCACTGGTGGCCCTGAGGTAACGGCCACGACTAAGGAGATGAGGTCGTGGGTTCGAACCCGGATAGACTTTATGTAAAATAATTTTATCACCACTGCTCTCAAAACGGTGAACGAAAACATCGTGAGAAAACCGGCCTGTCAATATCTACCAATCCGCACAGGCCCCGCGTGGTAAATTACAGCCCACTCCCTCTTGAAGAGAGGAGACCTATTGTATCCCAGCTGTGGGAACATTATAGGCTCATTACGCACCTATATTAAGACTAGTTAATCTTATCGGGCGTAGATAGACGTAAGGGGCTTTATGTTTGACGCTTATAGACATATACAGGGTTATTTGTAAAACACCAGCAACCTCTTCAGAGGTCATTGTACTCATCATTATGAACAACTTTTACTATGGGACCAAACCTGAAATCGCGAAAAAAAATCAGCAGCAGGCTTAGCATGACGCATTCTATTTCTACGTAGAATAGACACAGCTCTTTATATACAAAGTGACATTTCGTTTCTCCACTTTTGACATCGCACCGTAGAAATCCTTCTACAATCTGTCATTTTGTCTTTCGTTTCTAACGATCTTTGTCTAGGTCTTTTTATATGTAGACTATTTCAGAAGAAAGTTTTCTATCCCAACTGTCAAAATGACGTTGACGGCTGACAGTTGTAGGGAGATTTTAAACTTTCTACACGACGGCCACAAAGTATATACGGTTATCTACAAAATCATGAAATAACTACAATATTTTTTTGTTCCAAAACACGGTACTTCGACACTGAGAACAATTGTTGTAGTTGTCTTTATATACGTGATTTATTATCAGTAAAAAAAACGAATAAAAATCCTATGACAAAACAGAATTTTGAGTCGAATTATGTAAAAGAGTATGTATTTCGTAAAAGTGCAGTTGTCTCTTTCTACTTTGCTGCCGTCGTACTGTCTACACGGAACGTCATCTTTGTCTACTCTTCCGTCTACAAAACGGTGCTCATGCTACGCCTGCTGTTCCCTACATATTTTATCTTCGTCTATCTCGTCAAAATGTAGGGAACAGCTGATTTTTACTTCGCGGTTTCGAGTTTGGTCCCATAGTAAAACTTGTTCATAATGATGAGTACAATGACCTCTTAAGAGTTTGCTGGTGTTTTTCAAATAACCCTGTATATAGCGACACTGTCCGTATCACCTTACACATATTAATCCATATAAACAACGCATATATCTCTACCAGTTACCTGTAAATGAAACCTAATGCCTTGTGCATGATTGATGAGCGCCGACGGCTTGTTAGTCAATGCCTCGACGCCATTTGTCATAATTTGATGGCATTGACGCCATTCGGCGGTAATGCCGTCAGCCGTGATGCGGTGTTTCGATGTGGGATGTAATTTGATGGGGTTAGGGGAGGGATGATTTGTACGGGATGTTGTTTTAATCATAAAATTATTATGATGTGTGAAAGATAATACGTAGTGTTTATTTTATTGAACTAAAATGGAATCAGTCTTAACTAATTAGGTAGGTACGCCAATTAACATTGTCTTTGTGAAGTTCGAGGTTGGTAAAAACTATGTATGGCTAGCAACGGTGGTGATTTTCAGATGCATAACATGCAATCCTCAGGCACATCAAATGGAGTAATGAACATATAATGCTCAAAAATAATTTAAATTTTTATCCTTTTGAAAACAGGGGTCAGGGTCCGTATATTTCACCGGACACGGGTGTTTCGGGAGGTTCCTGCACACCATCGGGCGGGAGGAAACGCCCGGGTGTCACCACTGCGAGGATCGCCCAGAGGACACGGTGGAGCATACGGTGGAGGTCTGCCCCACTTGGGCGGAGCACCGCCGTGTTCTCGCAGAGGCGATCGGCAGCGGCGGCGACCTCTCGCGCCCGGCCCTGGTTCAAGCCATGGTCTGGGGCGAGAGGGAGTGGGAGACAGTCACCTCCTTCTGCGAAGCAGTCATGCTAGCGAAGGAGGTGGCGGGACGGCTGAGGGAGAGAGCCTCACGTCCCAGCCGCCGCGGGAGACGCTCCGGGCGTCGGGAGCCGCGTGACGACTCCCGGCCACCGTAGGCGCGGGCCTGCGGGCGGAGAGTAATGGGTAACTCTCCGTCCGATCAGGACCAGGCCCGTGCCGGACGGCGCGTACGTGTTCCACGCGCGCCTCAAAGAGATGTCAGCAATAAGGAAGGGCCGAAGCCTGCCGGGACACCGGGATTGTCCGAAAGGGTTAATACCGCTACCCCGGAACACAAAGGGCTAAGGAAGGAACACGGGTGGGTTTTAGTCAGTAAGAGTCTGACACTCCCTTCTGCTCCACCCAGAGCGGGAGGGGTCATTCGATGATTTCCCATCCACAAAAAAAAAAGGGTCCGTATATTTGTACCCAGCTTTAAGGCTTTTGTAACATGTTTTTGCAAAAAATGTTTATGAATATGTTTTGTTGCAGATTCAAGAAATATAGTATTTACAATAGTGAGCCAGCCTGAGCCGTATCACGCCAGTGTCGCAAAGCGACTCAAGCAGGACATCGAGAACCAAGTCCTGCAGCTGGAAAAAGTATGTATAAGTATTTATATTTTGTAATGTGAGAACAATCTCCAGTCTAACATTATCTGCGACAAAAGTGCAGTACAGTCTGCTAGTAAGCTTAGTAAATTAAATGTTTAAAAGCCTCGTGTACGTAAGCACCTATCTACACTAATAATAATAATATTAAAAAGAGGAAAGATTTGTTTGTTTGAAATGAATAGGCTCCGAAACTATACTGGACCGATTTGAAAAATTATTTTTGTGTTGTTCCATTTATCGAGGAATGCTAAGGCTATATAATATCACGCTACAGCCAATAGGAGCGTCGCACCAATGAAAACTGTTGCAAAAACGGGAAAAATTATTCCTTTTGAGAGATACCATTGCGTGCGCTGCGTAAACGGTTAAAGTTACTGCTGATCAATTCTAAAAATCTCACCGCGAAAAGTTAGGTGAAGTGAACTTAGAGTGAGCTGTCAAGAGTATCAATCCCTAAGCATCAGGATGACACTGACAGCTCACTCCACTCTCACTTCACCTAAGTTTTCACGGTGAGATGGTTACAGAATCGCACTGCTGATCATAGCGTGATGTACCTAAAATAGCTTCGCTCCACATCAAGATATACATTTCCAGTTTTAGCTGACCTTGCATTGTATAGGTTTTTCGTACAATCAGAAGTCATCTTAAACTGATTATACAATGTGTTAATGAAATAACCCAAAACCTGAAACTAGTTTGTTTAGAATCGGCAGCAAAATCGAATACAATAATTTTTAATATGGGTTATTTTTTTCCAAAAAATAATTATTTGTGTCTAATATTTTTTAACGACGCTGTACGCTACTATCCAACGCAATGAAACCAAACAGCGCGGGCGAGGGTGAGGAGAGGGGGTGCTAGAGCTGGCGCCAAGGTCGGGAAGCGCGCCGGCGGCGATAGAGCTACGAATCTGTAAGAAGTAGCGCGACAACAACATTAACAAATATCTTTTACTATAATTTTTGAAAATAAATAATTATACGTCATATCAATTTATTAATATAAAAATCGGTTGGGGTGTCCGAGGTTTTGGGTTATTTCATTAACACTTTGTATAGCTTGATGTGGAGCCGTGCGTACTAAGTAATAATCTTCAGGTAATGGAATATATTTTAGTAGTATAGTAGAGTTTTCCTCAAATTTACACGGGTGAAACCGCGGGGGCACTGCTATCTGAAATATTTATGTAACTTTTCTGACATTTGTCGATTACCTAGATTTTGTACCACTAGAAATGTTGGGACAAAGCTTTCATGTTCTTCAATTAATCGTCGTGCAGCGCTGGCGATTATTGCTGTGTTGATGCCTACGCGCAGCGTTCACGTAGCGTATAGTCAGAGCATAAACATATTACAACGGACAGCTCGGCAATAATATCTGATCTCATGATTCATCCATTAATGTCTGTTGACAAATATTATGTGATTATTTGTGGAAGGCATATAAGGGTCAGCACGAATATGTGACATCGAAAGAACTCCAAAACTATCTAACGAGACAAGCGACGCCAAAATATAGGATACTGCATCGGCTTCAAAAAGATGCGTAACCTCAATAATTCATCAAACATTCTGGAAGAATGGCCTTTATAGCGCTTAATAGATTCGACCTACCTTCGATTTTTGGAATGCATGAAGCCTCCTCGTGTAGCGCAGTTTGTTCCGTCAGTTACTCAACTGAACCGAGCGCTCGGCGCATCCTGGACAGTCACACCAATTCTTCTCTTGTGGCGGTAGGGCTAGCGCCCGCCTGGTTTGCGACCACTCTTTGAGTCCGGCGTCAAGCAGCCTGCTGTGTTTCGTCGATACGTGGGAGTTCCAGGGCCTTAGGCATCTTCGGGCATGCTCGTTCCATCATAGACCTCATCCATCGGTTTCTAAAAGGCGTGAACGAGGTCAAGAGCAAGCCCATTCAGCAATAAATAAAAAAAAGACCTAATAAGGTCTGCTTTCTGCGAAATTACTTGCCCTACTATCCACAGACAGACTACTTTAAACATCCAACACTAAGTTTAACCAACCTACCTTCCACACAGCGCCACCCAAAAACTCATATAACACACGAGGACTTCCCCGTGCCTGGTGCGTGGACGATCCTACCTCTGCTGTCACCTCTGACGTCACAGTACAGACGGACTGACGTCAGATGGGTGCTATTCGTGGAGACACACACCGCTGTCAAGTGTGACAAGCTGATTGAAGCGCTCGCGGCTGCTGACAGACAGAAGGTAAGGAAGAGATGGAGCTTAAATAGAGGACTTGGGGAACTGTGTATTATGATGTAATTGCAATACACTTGGTTGTGAAGCCAGATTTGGACATTCTTATAGCTGTATATGAATTTGGACAATTGACTAATTCGGGTGTGTTCGTCGTCGAACTAAGCGAACTTGCTCGAAGACTGTCAAAATAAACAAGTTCTGATTCTGACTTAATTTGGCAATATTAATTTACACTTGGTTGATAGCCTGAATTCTAAAGGCATCTGAATTCACCAATTGTCCGAATTCGGATACAGCTATACGGATACCCAAATCTGACCTAACAACCAAGTCTATGTAATTGTATTTCAGTAAAATGTGCACCGATCGAATATTTAGGATTTTTTTTTCGTTTCACATGTGGTTAACAAAAAATCTTTAGCAGTTTTTAGTTTTTTGTTGTAATATAATTATATTTTATTTTGTTATTATAATAGTTTCATGAACGAGCCATCCGAAGATGAATTCTATAAAAACACTTCTCCTAACAGGACGTAATGTGGATAGGTTACCCACTCAGCGATGAGGAACCCACCATCATCCACCACTTCACTTTCTACGAGAACTTGGAGGAGGAAGGTGGCTTCATGTACCCCAACTTTGCAAGTGGTTTCGCCATGAGAATAGAACTCATTGAAATGTAAGTGGAAATAAATTATTAAAAGGTTTTATTTAGTTGTGATATTTTTAAGATGGATTCTTGCTAGCTAGTTTTGGACACTTTCCCGTCCGTTCAAGCATCGACAAGCTATAACATCATGATTGACGGATCATCTCTGCGTGAAAACATTTTGACAGTTAGCTATCTTAATTTAAGACGAATTTGATAGCATTTTAATTTTGATAAAGGCAGACGCTACATCGGCAGTTTACAGACAGCGACTGAGCTCTAAACCTTGGATTCTTTTAGCATCGCTAAAAATTGTTTTTTTTTTTTTCACTTCTCGGAAGCTTTATTTAGCGTCAGTAAAGCGATAAATAAAAAATATGCAATTTTGAACCGCGTTCATAGGTACAGCGAATTATCAAATCGGGATGCAGCTGTTACGATGTTGCAAAATCGCTGATCGTCGATGCTAAAATATCTCCTTAAGCCTTAGGCCTTGTGTTTTTGGCGGGTTTGTAATTGACATGAATAAGAAGAGCATTATGCATTGCATTATTCTTCTCCCATAATCTTTTTAGACTCCTAAAACAAATCGAGAGTGGCCAGCGCCGCCTGGAGGCCGACTTCTCTATAGACCCTGCGTTTGAACTGGCGCAGCTGGTCTACGGCGGCGGAACTGACCCTGGACCGCTGCTCACACCTGATCTCAGCTTCTGCATAGTGTCCGGCGATAACTGCGCCACTTATCCGCGACAGTTCGATATATGTGTGAGTATTATTATAAGTTAAAGTCAGGAAAATTAATTGTTTAGCAAATTAACATATTAAGACAGTTTGTGTTGTGCCTTGGAAAGCACGTTAAGCCGTTGGTCTCGGCTGTCATTCGTGGATCTTTGACAGTCGTTACGGGTAGTCAGAAGCCCGAAAGTCTGACAACCAGTCTTACCAAGGGGTATCGTATTACCCAGTAACTGGATTGTGGAGGTCAGATAGGCAGTCGCTTCATGTAAAATACTGATATTCAGCTGTATCCGGTTAGACTGGAAGCCGACCCCAATATAGTTGGGAGATGGCTAGGCAGATGATGATGATGTGTTGTGTTATAGCCATTTCCTGTACTGACAGTTGTGATTTGAATAAACGGACAATTTTAGTTGGTAATCAATTTGATAAGCAATGCATTTCCCTGACTGCCTGCTATTTTAAATCGATTGAATGTAAATTTAGTTTTTTTCTAGTGGAAGATTTTTTATGGCTTTTTATTACTGGTGTTTACTTTTACATTTCTGTAATTTGGTTGTTCTAGAAAAAATGCCTTAATGCAGGATTGAGGTTCCGTTAGAGTGCCTTATGGCACGGAATGATAGACTATAAACTAAACAAAAATATTAATATATAAAGTATGTATTGTTTACAAATATACCAACCCCTTCGATACCCGTAGTTTAACTAATCGATCACCCAACTGTTTAACAAGCTATAAGTATTCGGTGATTGTGAGAATGCCAACAGTTGTTAATTACTTACTCCAAAATTTGAAGGACATAATCCAACAGTAGTTTACGAATTAATGAAACGCCGTGATTCGAGACAACATTTACGGGCAACAACACTTATTCTCAAATGCCACGTTATCGGCAGGGCAGTGCTATAGCTGAGGACTCGATATTCTTCGCCGTGAAGACCTGGAGCGGCTTCCACAGTTCAAGAGCCAGGGTGGTCAAGAAGACATGGGGCAGACATGTCTCCAATCTCCAGTTCTTTAGCGATAAAGATGGTAAGTAAAGTTTTAAGTAAGAATCCTACTATCGTACTAAAATCCTATATCCTACTTTCTATCCTACTTCCTACTTCCTACTTCCTATCCTACTTCCTACTAATATTATAAATGCGAAAGTTTGTGAGGATGGATGGATGGATGTTTGTTACTCTTTCACGCAAAAACTACTGAACGGATTTTGATGAAACTTTACAGTAATATAGTTTATACATCAGAATAACACATAGGATACTTTTTATCCCGATATTCCCAAGGGATCGACACTTATACGGGTGAAACCGCGGGGCGCTGCTAGTAATAAAATACAAATGAAAATGAAATGAGTGTCAATTTGATTTTTGTTTATGCTCATTCTTATGCGTCATGTTTGCCGCAAATAAACGTATTTTCTTTTCTTTTTTTTTTTCTTTCTAAATACAAAATGTTTATTTCTGTATCAACTAGTATACATTAGTTTATGATTGGAGCCTCCTTTTAAGCATGATGACGCCTGTGTTAGGAGACTCCGCACTTCCATAGCTTTGGCTGTTTGTACAACTACAGAAAGACAAAAAAACTGATGTCATGTTAACATTAAAAAAAAAAAAAAATATTCTTTATTTCAGACAACTTGTATACCGTCCATAAAGAGACAAAAAGAAAAAGTAAAACTAAATTAAAATTAAATGACCCTCTCAATTAAACACCTCCATAGCGGAGATGAGACTGTTCGCTATCGTCTTCAGGATTTCATTGCGGCTACCACGCACTCTGTAGATCAGGGACACCGTCCTCTTGCGCATGACGGCATGAAAGCCGTCGGTGTGATAAAACGCGAACATCCCTGATGCACTACAGAAGCAAGGCAGCCCCAACATCATCCTGAAGACGTTGTTATATTGGATTCGCAGGTTCTCCAGCGATCTTTTGGTATGACTGGTCCACAGACTCGCAGTGTAATGCTCTGTCAATATGCTTTAAAGAGAGCTATCTTAACTTCATCAGAGCACCTGTAGAATCTGCGGGCCAGCATGTTGCCTCTGACAGCCAAAGACCTGCGTTCCCTCTCTATGTCTATGTATTTGACTAATACATGAAAATATAATGAAAAGCAGAGTGTGCTTATGTAAATAATAGTTATTATGTAATAAGTTTCGTTGCTGACCGTACAAGCTATAAATTTTATGCAAACTAATTTTACCGCCCGGTCACTTTCATTGAAAAAAAAAATGCTTAAATTAACAACTAGCATTAAAAAGGCCTCTACGACTCTACGAGTAAGTATACATAAATATATGTCTGGTACACCCTAGGAAATGAACCTCAGCTACTAAACTATACAGGTAATATTTTTACCATCAAAAATCAATCAACTCAGCCTAGGCCTCTCCCAGGCTGCGCCACAACACCCTGTCCTCTGCCTTCCGCATCCAGTCTACCCCAGCCACCTTCTTTAGGTCGTCCGTCCATCTAGCTGGGGGGGCGTCCCATACTACGCTTGCCGATACGCGGTCTCGATTCCAGGACTCGTCTGCTCCACCGGCCATCAGTCCTTCGACAAACATGGCCAGCCCACTGCCACTTCAGTTTGCTTATCTGCAAGCTATGTCGGTAACTCCGGTTCTTTTCCGGATAATTTCATTTCAACTTTTAGCATAGCTTGATCTATTCTCATGTAGTTCATGACACTACGAGGGAACAAGACTGACTGTTTCTTATAACCCCCAAATACCACCCATCCCCAATATTCATAGTGAAAAAAAGATGTGGGTTAATTTTATGTTGCTGAAAAAACATCTACTTAATGAAATAACGAAGATGAACACTAACGAAGGATTTTTGAAAATTCATTCCTTAAAGGGGTCTGTTACGGCATCTACCCCGCCACACGCGAACTACGCATCATACTGACGTCACGCAAAATCCTGCATCACGTAAGCAGAGTTTACCGCGGAACTAGCATATATAAAACGTCCCGATACCAACCGTCGGGCAGTTGCCCACCAGACACAACACCCATCTGGTCGGAGGATCCTCCCTTTTCTATATAGAGGACGAGTGAACTTTACATCCTCATGGAATTTAAAAAAAATTGTATGTAATGTTGCAACAACATGTTTACCACAACACAAAAACATGTTACTGAAACAATGATGTGCAACTGTTGTTGCATTATGTTGGGATACGAGCATTGTTTATTCTTTGATTGTTTTAATGTAATTTTGTTACTTTTAAATGCTCCTTTTTTCCTGTTTGTTTTTCCTGTGCGTGTCCTAAATAAAATGTTTTTCTTTCTTTTATTTACCATTAAAACGAGGCTTTATCGCCATTTAACATTCGCCATGCATTTCTTTTAGACCCGACCGTCCCAGCAGTAAGTACAGGGATACCAAACAGCAAGACGGGCCACTGCGTGAAAACCATCGCCATATTGAGAATGGTGTTGAAAAGACTGAACAATATGCCTCATATTAAGTGGATATTTTTGGCTGATGATGATACTATACTGGGGTAAGTTGTAGATTATTGTTTTTGAAATTCCCTCAATATACCCATCAGTACCCTATTTGCGTAATACACTTTTGTTCACAATCTGAATCATTTTGAAGGATGTAAATAAACCATCGCTTATATGTTCGAAAAAATTATCGGCTCAACGAAGTAAATAACGCAATGAATGTTGTTGAACTGTCAAATGAAAGCCATTGTTACTTACTGTTTGTGTTTTACGCAATTACCCCACAGATTGATGAAGTTTATTAAATTTATTATTATTATTATTATTTATTATAAGTTCACAGCATGCTAAATCTAATATATAAAATTCTCGTGTCACAGTGTTAGTTACCATACTCCTCCGAAACGGCTTGGACCGATTTGTATGAAATTTTGTGTGCATATCGGGTAGGTCTGAGAATCGGCTACTATCTATTTTTTTTTTTTTGCAAAACGACGTTTGCGGGGTCAGCTAGTCTAATATATAAAATTTTCGTGTCACAGTGTTAGTTACCATACTCCTCCGAAACGCCTGGACCGATTTGTATGAAATTTTGTGTGCATATCGGGTAGGTCTGAGAATCGGCTACTATTTATTTTTTTTTTTGCAAAACGACGTTTGCGGGGTCAGCTAGTAACTTATAAACTAAGCCCCAGTAATGGTTTGACTGTGGGGTTTGGCGAGTCTTTATACACCACTTAAACTTCATACTTAAGACGTAGGCAGCTCTTTAACACGTTTCTAAATAAATAATTTATAATTTATTATTAAATGTATTAATTAAGACCTTGTGTGAAAGCAGAAGTTGGTTGTCCGGTGTTTTCTGTTTTACAGCTTAATTTTTAATGGAATCAACAGAATGTCCTGTCCTTTTTCTCTTGTATGTATCTCTTATTAGCAGTAGCGAAGGGTGAATTTATGACAAGGGAAAGCCGGAGCAAAAAAAAAAAGTCAATAAAACGTTTCAATATATTTCAATGATGAATTGACTATAGAGTGGTTGTGTTCTTAATTTTCGAAGGGAAGCCGGCGGGAATCGAGTTGTATGGTACCTTCGCCGCTGCTTCTTAGTGTTGCAAATCAATTGATACAGATGAGCTTGGGTTTTGGCTAACCAACCCAGGCTCATGTAGAGTGAGGTACCTATTATCTCTAAACATCATCATTTATTAGTAACAGATAGATGCGTAGGTACCTGTATTTAAGTCCTTAAAGTTACTAACATTCCCATCACTATATACATATTTTCGAGGTGGCTGTTTTTGTTAAATCAAATATGCATCTTTATAATAAAGTGTCCGAAAATAGAAACCGGCCAATCAGGAGATAGTACAAAAATTTGCTAACTGTTAGTGGTTCCGATACTGCCCTATTAAAGAAAAGTATTATATGTATGGGTTGATCGGACCCATTATATTATATTTAACAAAATACCCGATTTAATGAAAAATGAGACACTTCCACTTTTCAAAAAAAAATTGACAGATCTATTAATTAATAAATGTTATTACTCAATTGGCGAATTTCTGACCGATATGAATTTAAATTGATAATATGACATCTTTGTATTCGTGACTTGTACTAAATCATTATGTTTTTAATTTAACTGTATTGACCTCGAACTTGACGAATTTATAATCCCATTTTAGTAAACTCGAAATTATGTATTGTATTGCCTATTTCAAATAATGTACTGAATTTCATCTTGACATGGTAATCATAAATTAATTTGATTGAATGTGTAAATAACAAAAATATTAATGAGTCTGTATTATTATAAGTAGCTAAACTGTTTGCATGCCTTAGTTAAAGTAATTAGTATAGGATCATATTTATAAACTTAACATCTGTAACTTGTACCTACTTTCTGTGCAAATAAAGAACTATTCTATTCTATTCTAACAATTTTTGTTATAGGGTGCAGAGGCTATGTGAAGTGCTAAGTTGCTATCGTGGTGGCACAGATATCACTGTACTTGGAGAAAAATATGGTTATGGCTATGGGAAGAGAGAAACTGCTGCTAAAGGTTTGTGTTCAATGTTAGGAAATTCCCTTTTTATGTGTTTTTTTTTTTGCATACTCGACCTCGTAATGGCTTTACCACCCTAAATAAAAATAAATTCATTTAATTCAGGCAAGACCCATATTACATAAAATAAAAATTAAAACAAATATAATATATCACAATGTCTACAAATTAAATAAATTAATGAATACAAATAAAAAGGTCGCAGAACTAAAATTAAAATAAAATGTGAATGAAATTAAAATAAAAGAAAATTAAAAGATACAAATTGTCAGTGTCACTGAATTCAAAATTAGATCAAATGAAATAAAAATAAATAAAAGGTTTAATGTCACGTGTACCTACGTCATAAAACGACAAGGTGTACCTGTCTTTGTGATAGTTAGTTGGTATAATTTATTAGGAATAATTGTTGTCAAAAGTGATAAAGCAATTAGAAGGTCGACTATACCTACTCTAATTTGGGACAATTACTCGCAACTTTGATATGTCTTGGGCCTTGAGCGACGCAATGAATTATTTTCTAGAAGAAACCTGCGAATTCTCACATTATTTTCAGAAGTGTATAGTATAAAATGCTGATTAAAAAGACGTTATTTTTCTGAGTTTTATGAAACTTTAGTTATTCATGTTGACGGTTCTTCATTTGTGAGCTCTCAAACGAGCATCATTTATTAATGCAGACCTTAGAATTTAAGCATGATATGCTATCTTTCCATCAGGATATGACTACATAACAGGCGGCGGCGGTACAGTACTCAGCACAGGAGCTGCGCGTGCGCTGTCGACGTGCTCGTGCGGCGCGCGCGCCGCTCCCGATGACATGACGCTCGGCGCGTGCGCACACCATCGTCTGAACGTGTCCCTGACGCACTCGCCGCTGTTCCATCAGGTCAGTATTCTATTTTCCACTTCATTTCTGACTGAGTTTTGTATACAAAGTGTTAAAAAATTAGCCCGACAAACTTTAAGAGGTGCTTTAGAACATCGAACTGAACAACTTTCACCATGGAACCAACTCTGAAATCACGAAAAAAATCAGCTGTTTAATACATTTTGGTCAAGTAGGTATTGAACTTTTGTATTAAACAACTGATTTTTTTTCGTGATTTCAGAGTTGGTCCCATAGTGAAAGTTGTTCAGTTCGATGGTCTAAAGCACCTGTTAAAGTTTGTCGGGTTAATTTTTTAACACCTTATATACTGAAATTAAATGAAATAGAACGACAGTGGTCTATAGTTTTGACGATGTTCAAGTATAAACATCATCATCATCCTATAGCAGTACACAGCATTAACATCTATCAGAAAATAGATTTGAACAGAGAACAATATACAGGCTGGCTGACCAACTAAATCTATACTAATATTATAAAGAGGAAAGATTTGTATGTATGTTTGTAACGAATTGGCTCAAAAAGTACTGGACCGATTTTAAAATTTCTTTCACCATTAGAATGCTACATTATTACTGATTAATATAGGCTATTTTAATTGCAAGAAAAAAATAAAATGTTTAAAAAATAAATGTCCACCCGTGCGAAGCCGGGACAGGCCGCTAGTCTAAAATATAGAAAAAAAATCTCCTGTTTGTTCATCATAATATATTAAATACAATGTTAATTTAAGAGTACAAACGTCTTAAAAAAGAGAGCTGTTATAACATCTCTGTTTTAATCAATAACTTCTCATGCTTGAACAGTACCTAAAAATGTTTGTCCTAGGCTCGTCCTCAAGACTATGCCCGAGAAGTGCTAGCCCGGGACCGTCCCGTGTCCTTCCACCGTCACTCCTCACCAGAACCTCTAAGGGTGTACGCCACCTGGTTCCAACATGACGACCTGGCCATCAAGAAGACGAGGAGAAGAGATGAGCTTTGAGTTAATGGTTTTAAAGTGATATCAGCTTCCTAAATGTGTTAAAGAAAACTACATTTATCATGATTCTTTTTTATATACAACGTGGAGACAACAATGCGACAATAAATGAAAACACGGGCAGTACTAATAAATCATAGCATCAAAATTAAAAATGTTATTTTTTCAAACAAACAGCAGTGGTATTCTGTAAAAATCTCACCGTGAAAACTTAGGTGAAGTGAGCTGTCCTTCCGGCTGATGCTAGGAATTGACGATAATGACAACTCATTTCACCTAAGTTTTCACGGTCAGTTTTTTAACATGAGTATCACATGGATGTTTTAATACCTAATTATGTACAGTTGCATACAAGACTTTATCTACACCCATGATATGAATCCACTATAAAAGGTTCTGAAAGAGTTTTTTGCAATACTAATATCGAACAAAAATGGCGGCTGGCGGGATACGACGTGAATTCGAATAACCTATAAATTATTTTTATAAATTACGGTGCTGTGGTAGTGAAACGCGCGTGCATTACGTTCTTTTTTTGAAAAGGAGTTGCATAATGAGTACAACATTTTATCACTCGTTTGGATAATATTACGGTTACTATATGTCACTGGTTGTTTTAATGTTGGCAATAAGCTAACTCTTTCAGAAACTTTTATTCAGGATTTATAGCATGGGTGTAGATAAAAATTATTTACAATTTTGTTTTTGGTATAAAAATCAAATAGTGGGTTTTTTGTTTTCTCACATGGATAATGGAAAATATTTGTAAGTATGTCCTAATAACTTTCTGTACGGTTATCGAAACGTAAACGCAGTTTTCTGCGCTAACTTAAATTCAATTGTTTTTCAAACTTATTATTGCAAGTTTACAAAATTGTTTTTAAAAGGAAGCCACTTTTAGTTACCACTGTGAGATTCATTTTTACAAATAATTTACTATAGTTAAAGATAAATACTATCAAGTGATGTGCCATACTGAGCTACCACTACTTAAGTACAGACGCCAGCACATCAAGCTATCCGAAACTGTAAAATTTTCCCAATCAACTTTGAACCTTATAATCTAGCGATAAAGTTGAAAATCTATTAAAGAAATTTGACAGATTGTAATAGCTTAATGTGCTGGCGTCTGTACATTAAATATTGTTTCTTTGTTGATAAATTATTGTTACTATTTTAACCCGTGTTTAAAGGTTCAGCCTAAAAAGACGCTTTTATGTTAGTTCTTCAGAGTTCGTCCTCATATTAAATTATTAATTAAGTACTTTGTGATGTGAACCTTCTGAATCTATTTCGAATATGTTGTAAATGTTTACACATTCCATTTTCTTTTACATAAAGAATCTCAAAAACAGTACTGACAAAATGAAATTATATAGAATCCGAAATGAAATGTCTCGCAAAACACTCACGTCAAAATTAAATAGATTAAGTTTTAACCCTTTGACCGCCACGGTCGTGTATAGCCGACAAATGAAAACGTGCCCAACACGCCACCGTCGGCTAATGCCGACAAGAAAACACCATGTTTTAAGTACAAAATAAATAAACTAAATTCAGTTTTCTGTGTTTAAATGTAAGTACGATATAAAGTAGGTAATTTTATAAAAACTGTGCATTGCATCACAACAAGTCACATAATTATTATTATATGTACATCAGAGTAAAAAACTCGACCAAATATAAAACATCACAAATCTATGATTAGTTTTAGTTTATCAATTACTGGCCCCGATTCTGTTGTTCACAAACTAATTTAAATTTAAGTTCAGTGCATCTTTTTCTTTCTATTTCATTATGAAAAGGACAGAAGATAAATATTAGTTTAGTCCTGTCAAATTAGATAATCCATAGACAAGTTTAGACATGATTAAAAAATTGGCTACTAAAAATGCGTCAATTTACGTCAAGTGCTGACTGTTGTGAACAACAGAATCGAGGCCAATATTAAGTTTTGACTAATTTTATCACAATTTGAAACGCTTTGTTCACATACCTCGGAGTGTTAACTCGTGGTATTTATTAATATTAATTAAAATAGTTGTTTATTATAAAAAATATTTGTATTATTACTTGTTTATTATTCAAAATAATTTTTTGCTCTCTCGTTATTGTAATTTTTAATTGCTTTAATTGTTAATACATAAATTCGAATTTAACAATCTCCATGCATTTTGGGGACAAATTTGTAATTTTGCCTAAACTTGGTCTAATAGGCGATAACTCTATTTTCCGTTGTTTCTTCTGTGGAAGAGCTAATCGAAAATGTCGTTGGAAATCCAACCCATTTGGATTGAATTTAGAGTGGTTTTCTATTGGAAGAATTTACTTCCAATAAAAACTCGATTCAAATCAAATCAAATCAAAATATTTTTATTTCACATAAGCCTACAAGGGCACTTATGAAACGTCAGAAGCTAGGTGCACGGTTCCAATTGGTCGTTTCCTATGGAGAAGAACCGACAAGAAACTCCACGGTTACTCTTTTAAAAATAATTGGCTTTTACAATGTTTTCTAATTACAGTAGGTATGGGAGAACAGCGTAGGCCTGTCAACAAGTGCCAGGTACTTGATAAAATAAAAAATGATCTACAGATCTAAAATCTACAGGGCCTACAAAGTCCTCACATTTACAAAATCAAAAACTCAAAAAAAGATAAATAAAATATAAAAACCTATTAAAACCAAGTGATCATAATTTCCATTACAACCACTAAAAAGAGTTGGAGGATTAGAATTGTCTCTATATAATGTCAAATAGTAAAAAGATTAAATGTCAAAGAAGTATGTAAAAATTAAATAAAAATCGTAATTTGAGAGCAGTTAATAGACGTTTATGTAGTTATGCCGTTAATGAGATGCCAGGGAAGCCACATGTGCAGAAGCAATTATTGCCAAACTACCTTGTCTTCAACGTAGTCTTTAATTATGCGAATAATCAGCCTATAATGTTTCTTCGAATTTTTGGTTCTAGGACATGCCGATTGCCTCACCATATTTTCCTTCGCCGTTTATGCGAATAGTATAATCTAAATCTTCTTGGCATTTTACTGAAGAACAGTATCCAAACAAGAATTGTATGCACTTGGATCCGCTTAAATTGTGCAGTGGGACGCGAGTCGATGTTTTTCAGTGATGAATTGAAGCGGAGGGCCATATGCGCGTCAGCGCGGCGTAGGTATACCTACGTTCAACGAACGTCTTCGCTAGAAGCAAATCCCTAATGAGGTTTATAAGGAAATTCAAGAATACTATTTTGCTGTTTATCTTATCGAGGGTTCTGCGTATCGTCATTTGTTTTTTCTATGCAAATGACTATAATTTAGGAACCGTCAACGCAATGTTGTTTTTCCATAGTATTCACGTGGAAAATGCCGTAGACTGCCAGATGAAAAAAAAAAAATGCAGTGTATTGGCAAAAATTATTTCCTAAGATGCCATAGTAGCGTTTAATCAGTTTTAATCGGTCTTGCAATAGATACAAAATTAACCTTTTTTATGTTCTGAAAAGTTATAGATACCTATCTAACTTACTGACTAGGTAATATTTTTATTTAATAATAAATGTAACTAGTTATTATAATGTAGGTATATTGTATACTTAATTGTTTTCAGTATTGTTATGTACTAAGATATAAAATTAACATATCAGTTGTGTAATTTGAATAAAGTTTAATATTTTTCTAGAAATGTGTTTGATTTACTTACATCAAATTCCACAAAATTATCATGAACATTTGGTTCATGATAATCTCTATAAAACGTGACAAAGTATTATTTTGACATTAAAGTTGTGTCATCATTAGAATGCCTCATTGGTTTACAGATAGTGCAATCCATGAAGACGCGCCCCACTCTTCTTCCTAATCGTTAGCGGTTATCTTTAGTCAATTCCGTTAGTGTTTTAGTTTTTCGATACACACTAATTAGGCACTAATAATAATTAGTGTGTATCGACAAAACTAAAACACTAGCAGAATGTTGCTCACTCACTCACTAGCCCCACTCAAAAGAGTGGGGCACGTCTTCGTGGATTGCACTATCTGTAGTGGTCGCAAGCGCTACTGTTAAGAATGAGAACCTGGGTTCGAGTCCCAGCATCCTAATTGCGTAACACACTATGAATCTGAATCATTTTGAAGGATATTTCTAATCCATTGCTTCATATGTATAAAATGCGTCTGTCCACAACGTAAATAACGCAATGAATATTGTTTTATTGTCAAAATAAAACCCATTGCTACTGATAGTGTGTTACGCAATTACCCCGCAGGTCTGGCAAAGTGTTATTGGGTTTTTCGATCTGGAATTTTTCAATAGCGGCCCGGAGTCAGGATTTGTACCTGATTCCTAGCAATATGAAGGTTTTCGATATCGGAAAACGAGTTATGAAACTCAAATGGACTTGGGCAGCACATATTCTACCGTAGAACTGTTCAGTAGAATTAGTGTGAACTAACGGGCATAATAGGTAATACGGGCTGGTGTCCGCAACTCCACGTTAACGCGCGTATTTTGCGTACGGGTGGGAAAATCGATTATTCGATCCACCCCAGCTCCTCAAGGAAGGCCAGCAACGCCTTGATGTTACTGACCGTCTCACGTAGGGTGGCTGGGTTACCGAAGTACTTAGTACACACATGGCATAGCGCAGTATTGTCTGGTGGAGTAAGGCAGTCACCGAGTGGTGTCCCAAGGACTGGAAGACGAGACGTCGGTCGCCTGGCGGCAAGATGGGCGGAAGACATTGTTACAATCGCAAGTAGAACATGGATGAGGCTGACACAAGAGCTACGTGTTGTGGGGATTTTCACAAGAGACTACGCCCAGCAGTGGGTGAAGCCGGGCTGTCGATGATGATGATAATGGCAATAAGCTCGCCAGCTATATTACATTATTGACTGAACCTTTTAACCGCCCGACTTCATATCAGTTCGTCAGTCGTGCCCCCAGCGCCCGGCACAGTGAATCGAAAAATAAATACCTGATAGAATACAGCGTAATTCAACAAAAAAGCAGATTAAACGAGCTGTGGTATTTGGTCGTAAATATACGTCCCTGGCGAAATGGACACGAAAATATTTGTCGGATTAATCCAGCGTAAGCGGTTAAAAGGTTAATCATAACTGGAGTACTAAAGGTACACCTCTGCCCAACCAACATCTTCATCTGCCTGCCTTTTCCCAACTATGTTGGGGTCGGCTTCCAGTCTAACCAGATTCAGTTCACCAGTATTTTACATGAAGCGACTGCCTATCTGACCTCCACAACTCAGTTACTGGGTAATAAGATACCCCTTGGTAAGACTGGTTGTCAGACTCGAGCATCTGACTACCCGTAACGACTGTCAAAGATCCACGAAAGACAGCCGGGACCAACGGTTTAACGTACTTTCCGAGGCACGGACAGTTTTCGGTACCTATGTAAAGATGGTCACCACAGAACAGATAAAAGAGGTAACCTCTTTTATCTGTTCTGTGATGGTCACCTATCCACAGACCAACCGCGGCAAGCGTAGCTTAACCTGATCGATCGACCAGTGCGGCTGTTATTATTTAGTCACGGACACCTCTGCCCAACCGTTTAGCGAAAACAAGCGTGATGCTATGTTATGTATTCATATGAGTCGACATCAAAACTCCTTGGAAAGCTTACAAGTGAAATTGCTCACATAACCCAATCAATCAATGTTCACCCCCTTTCCCCTTCGTAAGATGTTTTCGCAATAAGATGCGCCGTTAATTAGGGCAGCCCTTGTTCCGGCTAATGGACGCATTGAGCGCGGTGAGTTGCCAAATAAAAGCAAGTCACCTTACTTAATAAACAGAGACTTGGGATACTTGACGATCGCGCAGTCATCTTAACAGACAAGATTTTTGACATTACTCTGTGCGAAATATACAGGAAAATATGTAGGGTTGCCTCCTGATCGATAAAGCTTACAAAATTGAGAAGCTTCCATTTTTTTGCCTAACTCCTTAATGGAATGTGCCTTTAAGATGAACGGCGGCCAGGCCGACCCAGAAAGAGGACCTGGGCCTCAATTCTGCTATTACAATAGTGTCAGAATGGTTTATCATTGATTTCATAATTGTTGATTTTGACAAGTTTGGTAATCTACTAATATAATGGCATCATTATGACTTTCCAATGGTCAACCACTGACACTCCATTGAAAGAAATGGCATAAAATGTTAATCTCGTACATAATGATAAATGAATAAATTTAATGTTTGTTTGCTATTTACGAACTACTTACTACAAACACTAATGCGTAATACGTCAAAATATATATTAAATGAAATCTAGCATGAAATTTAGTAGTAGTTTTTCTCAGACCATTGACCGACCAATGATCGACCATTATGAATTTAGCAGATTACGAACTTTTAGCAAAATGACAATGGGATCGTGTTGGAATGATGAATTTGTAAAAATAGCAGACTTGGGCCCCTGGACGGGTACAAAGGCTGAAGGAAGGTTGAAGACTGGTTTGAGGTCAGCCTATCGCAATTAACTGCTGGATATAGGCCTCTTCCCGTCCGCATCCAGTCCATCCCAGCCAACTTTTTTGGGTCGAGGTCGAGATCTTCGGTCCATCTAGATAGGGGCATCTTTGGGGGCGTCCCACACTAAGCTTGTCGATACACGGTCTTCGATCCAGGACTCGGTTTGAGTTGACGCTGAAAAGGTTGCCTGGAAGGACTTGGGGGAGGTTTTAGCCCAGTAGTGGGACAGTAATGGCTTAGTAAAAAAGCCGCCCTAATGGTAATGGTATGGTATAAATACAAGGTCAAATTAAATAATTAGCTAGCACAACTTTACAATATGATTGATGTGTAATAGTGTTTGTATAAAACTATTTACAGAACTAAAACCATTCATCGTCTATGAAGTACCGCTAGCTAATTTAATTTGATCCTGTATAACTGAGTACTTAATCCTAAGTTTATGAAACCTATATCCGTTTCTTGAGAATGGGAATAGGTTGGGTGAGCTGCAGTGCTATTCTGTAAAAATCTCACCGTGAAAACTAACGTGAAGTGAGCTATCACTCCACCTGATGTTAGGGATTGCCCCTATTGATAGCTCACTTCACCTAAGCTATCACGGTGAGATTATTACAGAATCGATCAGCTGTTCACCGAACCTCACCGTGAGCATATGTAAATAAAGTAATTAATCAACAGAGATCCTGCGTAATTTAACACGCACCATAAAATTTTAATCCGTGTTCTTATAAAATTTATGATCCGCGCTAACCCTACTAAAGACACAGATTACTGAATTGCTAAAGAGTCGCGTGTAATTACGCGAACAATCGCCAAAAAGATTAACATTCTATGTGAACTTGCCATAATATCCAAAGCACTTATATTTACGAATACCTCAGATTATTACTTGTGAACAAAATAATATTTATTCTTCGCAAAGTTTGCGGGTACTTAGGGAAAGTTGGGTAAGGAAGGATCAGAGGGGGTCACGGCGGGCAATTTGTCATTCGACACGCGATACCCACCATAAGTACCGACTACACTCTAACTTTACCAACTTACATTTTTCATTACCTACAACTTTTGAGTGCGGCCCTGGGAACAAAAAATAAACAAGGAAAACTAAACCTTATTTCCCTAGCTTTAAGGTTCTAAGCTCGGATGTAGTGGTAAGGCTGTGATGAAAGATTTTTCTCGCTTCCAGAATGTGTTGGTCCTTATGCATTAATCAAAAAATATCAAAGCCTTCGTGAGCTGTTAGAAGTTCGAAAGAGTTGCCCCTAAGAGGGTTGTGTTTAAGATTATGCTGAAAATAAAAAATATTTCTTCTTCTTATTTTGTAAATACCTACCTACGTGTGCTGTGACTACCCGCAACTTAAACCGCTGTCTATACAATGTATAAATGAATTAATACACACTTTGTGTTTAGAATCGTTTACTGAAACGTTTTCTCACATTTTTTGTATAATTTTTGTTTATCCGAAATGTAACTAAAACTATGTGAATTAAAGTCACAAAACAAACCAAAATGAACGATGTACGTAATACGGTAGACCTCGTGTGCGACTATGTGCGTGCGCACGGAATATTCCCAATAGTCCCCTCTAGCCCTGTCCTCCGGGGTGACAGCTGGGAAAGTTTTCAAAGGGAACAGTCGGCACAAATTGTCACCCCGGTGACAACTGGGAAGACGATTGCCAGCTGTCACCCCGGAAGACAGGGCTAGAAGGAGCTATTGGGATTTGGGAATATCCCATAGGTTACCTACATCTTGCACGCTAGTTGCGAATACCACGCTTAACGCACGTGACCTTCCCGAAGAACATCGCCAATAAGGACACTAAGGGCCGTATTACAGAACCTTACTCAAGACTCAACCATTACTGAAAACTAGTTTCAACCAATCAAAACGCTTTAAACTAGTTTTAAGTACCTATTGAGTGAGGTTCTGTAATACGGGCCGAAGAGCTTGTCCAGAAAGGGTGAATTCGCCGCGATTCTCTAGTGCGTATTACGCGCGACCGTTGCGTCCAGAAGGAGCGTATTAACGCGCAAGCATTTGGGTAAATTTTGGCCTTCCATTTCCCTTGAGACATGCATTCGCTCTGGAGTTCGCGCGTCAACTGGACCGTGGACGCAACAAGGAGTCTCTAGTATCTCGACTCGCGCGCAATACGCGCGAATGAAGCGCGAGTCGACAGTCTGGCGAACTGCACGCGATTTACGCGCGTATTTTGAAATCACGCGATGCTTTTGGATGCGATGTATTGGCGCCTAGTATCTCGTTAGCGCGCGAATGAAGTCGCGCGAAACGTTTCGCGGCGAATTCGCCCCTTCTGGTCAAGGTCTAAGGCACAAGATGAAGGCCGGGCGTTTTGCAGGGCCGTCTTATGTAATTTTGACGTTCAAAAAGAGCTGTCGATCGATTCTGTAAAAATCTCACCGTGAAAAGTTAGATGAAGTGAGCTTAGAGTGAGCTGTCAAGAGTATCAATCCCTAGCATCAGGATAACACTGACAGCTCACTCCACGCTCACTTCACCTAAGTTTTCACGGTGAGATGGTTACAGAATCGCACTGCTGATTCTCAGCCTAATTTGAATAAATTACTTGATTTTGGCTATACAAAATTCGCGCATTGACGTAGAGTTGCGGACACCAGCCCGTATTACCTAAATGTTCCTCTGGGGCCTAGAAGGACATATTATAGCCAAAATCAAAATCAAATTCTGGGGTGTCCCCTCCCGGCATTCCCACTCACATCTATCTTTTAAATACCTTTTGTTAGACACCTTTCATAATATTTAATCTAAATATCGTCGGCTTATTGCAAGAACTCATTAAACACAAAAAATAACTAAATACGTTTTTATCTATAGGTAATAGATTCCTTTTGTCACATTCTACAATATGCAAAAACTCACTAATTATAAAACAACATTAACCACTAATTAATTCGAAATACAATACCGTTTATCTCAGAATAGTGAATATGTCACATACTTAATGACTTGTTGCAATAAGCCGACGATATAGCCACTTGCATAATAATATTCAAAATCAAAGTCAATAAAACTAGAGACAAATCAAGTCTGCTACTCGTACAACCCGATGTAATCAACCACTGTTCAATTAAACAGCAACCTATAACCGTGTTGTACAGTTACTCTGATTTACAGCAGTCCCTAAATTCGGCAGATAGATGACCCAAATGGTACTATTTTGAAAGGACAACATTAATTGCTTTGGATTAACTAATTTATTGTCTCCGGGTTAATCAAGAATGGATATCAGCCGTTTGTCAATAAGAGAGAGTCGGCAATCAATTAGAACAGACAAAGGTAAAATTAGTTTTTAAATTATTGGAATGTGGGCAGCAAGATTGTAAATTGGAAATTAAATTAAATTTTTATTTCTGTAAGTAAATAAATATTTTAAGACATTTTTACACGTTAATATTTTAAAACTAGGTGGCGCCGGCATGTCCTAGCTGGGTGGTCCCTGAGAAGAAATGCCGAGAATCTTTTAAAGTCTCTTTTAAAGTCCAAACACTAGGGCGTTTATTTATACATAAACGATGATTAAAGTTGTGATGTTTAAACGCCAAAAATATATGGTTAAACAGTCGTAAAGTTTAAAGTTTCAGCAACGTTTATGAGTAAAGATGTATATTATTAAAAAACAGAAAAAAAAAATCAGCTCTGTACTATGGGTCCCCATAGCACGGCGGCATCATGCTAAGTGGAAGCCTTCTTGTCACAGTCATGACGTGCAGCCGTCGACTACCTCTGCTTTGTGCTCGTGTATATAGATATATTTGGTTTTTATTATATGCTGTCATTAGAATTAATTATCTTTTTGTTTGCACGTGTTTCTGTGACAAATAAACCTATTTTTCTTTCTTTTCTTTTTTTTCTTCTTTATTAGGATTATATATAAGACTAACAATGCAGGGCCATGTCTGGAAGGAAGGACCTTTTGAAGAAAGAGCCATTGCAGCTTTGAGTTGACCTGTCCCAACAGACGGCAAGCATGCATCAGTCATTGTGTAGCTCAAACCTATTTTAGCTCAGCGGCCATGACTTACGAGTGGGTTCGAATTCAAGCAGGCTTTTTATTTTGTGTACCTACTTTGTTACATCACCACTGGGGCCCAAGTCTGCTATTTTTATAAATTCATCATTACAACACGATCCCATTGTCATTTTGCTAAAAGTTCGTAATCTGCTAAATTCATAATGGTCGATCATTGGTCGGTCAATGGTCTGAGAAAAACTATGCTAGATTTCATTTAATATATATTTTTACATTATACGTATTAGTGTTTGCAATCTGAAGTAGTAAGAAGTTCGTAAATAGCAATAAACATTACATTTATTCATTTGTTATTAGAGTAATTCTGTACGAGATTACCATTTTATGCCATTTCTTTCAATGGAGTGTCAGTGGTTGACCATTGGAAAGTCATAATGACGCCATTATTATTAGTAGATTACCAAACTTGTCAAAATCAACAATTATGAAATCAATGATTGGCCATTCTGACACTATTGTAATAGCAGACTTGAGGCCCTGCTCTCAAAACGGTGAAGAAAACACTGTGAGGAAACCGGCCAAAAATTCGAAGAAATGTGACATCTACCAACCCGCACTGGGCCCGCGTGGTGGATTATGGTCCACTCCCTTTTACAGAGAGGAGGCATGTGTCCCAACAGTGGGAACATTTAAGGCAGATTATGCTAAGTAAAATTAGTTTTTAACTTATTAGGGTGTGGGCAGCAAGATTGTAAAGTGGACGGCAACGACTTACGAGTACCTGTAGGTTGTGGGTTGGAACTCAGGCAGGCGTTTCAAATGGTGTAGTTTATTTCGCCACCACTTACACTTTCACCGTTTTGATAGCCAAAACTGTGAAGGAAAACATCTTGAGGAAACCGGCATGTCCTAGAACCAAACATTCGAAGAATGTGACATCTACCAACTCGCAATAAACCCGCATGGTTAATAAGCTGATATTTATTTATTTATTTTTTTAATACTTCAAGCACATACATGTACAGAGGCGGACTTAATGCCATAGGCATTTTCTACCAGTCAACCTTTGGGTGATGCAGAGACAAACAGTAGTAGGTGCAATCATTACAGGAATAAATATTTTAAATATAAAGATAAGCAGAAACCTATTTAAACTATAAATATTGATAATGATTGTTTTAGAAGGTTCCGTAATTGTACCGACGCCAGCACACCAAGCTACTAAAATCTGTCAAATTTCTTTAATAGATTATCAACTTTATCACCAAAGCATAAAGTTCAAAGTTGATTAGGTAAATTTTACAGTTTCGGGTAGCTTAATGTGCTGGCGTCTGTACCTTAACAACCTTGATTTTATTAACGTTATGGAATGCAAGTAAAAATATGAATATCAAAGTGCCAAAGTGAATTTTCAGCAATTTATAATCACGTTAAAAATACTTGCAACATAATTAAAAATCCTCCAACATAAAATAGTTGCTTTATACAATGAAAATACGTAAACAACGTAAACGAACTTGTTGAATTAACCGCGTGTTCCGGGCACGTAATGAGGCAACTAATAACGTTCATAAAACGTTGTGGTGCTGGGCGAGTAATAAAGGGGAACTAATTAACATATATCATAATCATAATGAGTGGAGCTGCTAGGAAAAATAGTAAGCTTTGTCTTCTCCGTGAGTGAGTGGAAAAAGGTAGGAATTAATGAGTACTGGTACTGGTGGTAATGTTAGTTTAACTTCAGTAGGTAGGACCATCCGGTCTATTATATCACAAAATGTAGACTGTAACAACACAATGGGTGCCTGTAAGATGGACGGCACGGCCGAGGTCAGCGAGGTGGCGAGATGACGTAGCCGCGTACCGCGAGGGTTGGTTCAAGGCTTCGAGGTGGCGCGAGAAAAAAGTTCCTGGAAGGAGTTGGCGAGGTCTTTTCCCAACAATGGGACAGAATAGGACAGGAGTCGCCAAATGGCGGACCGCGGTCCGCATCCGGACCGCCGACCCATTTTGTGCAGACCGCGAGAACACAGCAACTTGCACTACAGAGTACGTAATTTAATAAACATGTATCCACCGCATAATCTTTCTTGACGTCTATTCGAAAACGGCCGGGCGAAGTAACGAGCTAAGGCTGATATGCCACTTATCCAATAACTTGGTCCAATGTGCATTTTTGATCAAAGAAATTCGATGACTTCATCAAATGAGCTAGAAACACTCGACTTACTGATGAACATCTCCAGGATTTAGGGTACGTTCAGATGACAAGCGCTCAGCGACCGTTGAACGCGCGTTAAATATTTTGTATAGTGTTCATATGGTGCGCGCTTGTCAGGCGTTAAACGCTCATTTCGAACGACTTCCATACGAACTAGATGAACCATAAAATACGTCTATCCACGTCGAAAGCGCGCGCTTAACTGAACGGAAACATAGAAAACCAATGATCTCAAAGCGCGCGTTGACGCGCGCTGACAACAGCCGAGCGCTAGCGCAGCGTTCAACGCGCGCTTTATTAAAACGCGCGTAAGCATGTGTACGGTTTGAATAAAATGTATGTAGTTTGAAGCGTGTGAGTTAGAAATGAACAAAAATTTCATTAGAATTAAACAAACTCACTAGCACTTTCAAAATTAATTTATTTTAGGTCGTAGGTTACAAAAGGCCCGTCATAAATTTTTCCGTTCTAAGGAGGTAGGCGCGACAAGTACTGTCCTGGCTATACGCGAAGCTGATTGATGACGCCGGAGACGAGGAGTTGGCCCTGGGTAGTAGGGGACCCGCAGGGTTGATGGAACCGGTGCCAGGTGTCAGCCTGGTGGGTTGACCGCCCGAAGTCACGGCAGCAAGGCAGCAGTGGGCAATTGAGCCCGGAACTTGAAACCCCAATACGGGGTTTCACAGTTATATTTTTGTATTATACTATTTTAACTTTAATAGGAAGTATTTAAGTAAGGTTCAGACCAAAAATCTGAGCTTTAGAGGTTTAGAGTGAGACTGCACGTATGACGTCACGCACAAGTGTACTAAGCGTGAACGCGCGTCTCAACTGACCGTCCTCAAGCCTGCTCCTCGGTCGCGGCTCGCGGCACGCATAGGTGGTGTGGAGTGGGGAGTGAACTGGTTCGAACTTTAACACAATGACTACGATTTGGTTTGCTTGCCTATTTATTAAATGATCGTTTACAACGTTACAATACCCCCGCGCGCAATCAAGGATTTTTTTCATGTCTTAAAATGAAACAAAATCCGCATTATGAACTAAGGTTTAACTATTAGTTTACCTATATTAAAAATCACCTTTTATACATCTCGCAAATATAAACTAGCAGCAGTTATTGTAGGTATACAAACATAACTGACGCACAATAACATAAAATATATAGGTATCTTGTTTTCTTCAACCCGATACCTTACCAATAGACGTTCCAATAGAAGGTTGAATTTAAGCGAGAGGGATTGTAAAATATCATTAATAAAAAAAAAGTCAAAATGTGCTTAAATCTATACATTGTGTAATGTTATTGTTTAATTTATGTATCATTATATTTTTATGATATTTATTTTTTTCCTACTAATTTTAAATCTTTAATGTGCCAAGAACCTAAATTTTTGCCAGACATATCTTGTAACACATAGACGAGAGGGGACTTTTTCTCAATTATTTTGGCTTTTATAAATTTTGGAGCCAGCTTCTTTGAAAATCTGCTCCCTTTATCACTTAAGAAGTACGCTCGTTTCATGACTACGTCTCCAATATCAAATTCGGCAAACTTGCGTCTCAGATTATAATGTGAAGTATTCTTAACGTGGGCTTGCCATAACTTCGCTTGTACGTTGTCAAAGATAGAAGACAAAACGCCTAAATTTTCTGCATATGCGTCTCGTGGCAGGAATAGTATTTCGTCACCGAGGTCATTATTAGTATAATGTGACCCACATGTAACAAGCTCACGGCCGAAAACTAAAAATGAAGGTGAAAATCCTGTAGCCTCGTTCACAGAGCTATTAATAGCAAATTGCACCTTAGGAATGAATACGTCCCATGATCTATGATCATTATCCACGTAAGTAGAAATGCAAGTGATAATGGTTCTGTTATACCGCTCTACTAAGTTTACTTGAGGGGTATATTTAGGTGTATAAAAAATATTTGGGATATTATATTTCTTAAACAGTGCCTCTGTCACCTTGCCAGTAAACTGAGTACCGTTATCCATTAACACGGTTTGAGGTATGCCGTGCGTTAAGAATACTGAATCTTCTAAAATTTTTGTAATTATATCAGCAGTAGCCCTTTTAATTGGAAAAATTAAACAAAATTTAGAAAAACAGCAAGTTACGACTAATATATAGTTATTTTGCTTTTTTGAAGTTGGAAGAGGTCCCATGAGATCAATTGAGATCATTTGGAATGGTCGCGAGCAGTGTTTAGGACGACCCATTTCTCCTAAAATTTGATGATTTTGGGACTTGTAAGCTAAACATTTTTCGCAAGAACCAATGAATTTTACGACATCTGTGTACATGCCAGGCCAGTAGTAGCGTAAGGCAAGACGTCGGTAAGTTTTGAAAATACCCATATGTCCAGCTGTGGGCTCAGAATGATTTTCTGTCATTATGGTCTCGCGGTATTCAGTAGGTACGACCTCTTTCCACGAGAATTCTGAAGTTAGTTCGTGTTTATTTTTAGAAAACCTAAATAATGAATTATTTTTAATAATAAAATTTGTAAATTTGGAAGGATCATTTAAACAACCGTTGTATATATTCTTGTACCAGCTGTCTTTAGTAACTGAATAAGAGTTTGCAATATTAATGGCACTAACCGGAACGATTCGGGACAGCGCGTCAGGAATAACATTATCAACGCCTCGTCGATGTTTTATGACGAAATTAAAAGCTGAAAGACGTACGCCCCATCGAGCTAGTCGACCAGTAGGGTTACTTAAGGACAAAAACCACTTAAGAGCGCTGTGATCCGTATAGACAGTAAACTGTTGACCGTTTTCGATGTAGCAACGCCAATGTTCGAGAGCAGTAATAACGGCTAAGGTTTCGCGTTCGGTTATGCTGTAATTTTTCTCAGCAGCGGTTAGTGACTTACTCATGTATGCAATTGGGTGTTCTTTTCCATCTATCGACTGAGTAAGCATTGCACCGACACCGTAACTGCTGGCATCCGTATGCGCTTCGAAGGGCCTGGTATAGTCTGGACAGGATAGAACTGGTGCAGAAATTAGACATTCTTTTAAGTTTTGAAACGCAGCGTCAGCTTCAGGGGTCCATTTAAAAGAAGGTGTACCTTTCTTGGATGAAGTCAACTTATTTAGAGGACCTGCGATAGTGCTAAAGTTAGGAACAAATCGTCTGTACCACGTCGCAGTTCCTAAAAAACGTTTGAGGTCCTTACGACATGTAGGTGTCGGATAATTAAGTATGGCCTCAACCTTGGCTGGATCTGTACGTAAGCCAGAGCCATCAACGACATACCCTAGATATTTAAGCTGAGAGCTAAAGAATTTGGACTTTTCAAGGTTTATTGTTAGGTTAGCTTGTTTCAACTTGTCGAGTACACGTAGAAGTAGTGTCACGTGACTATTAAAGTCTTCAGATATGATGATGATGTCATCCAAATAAGCAAACACCTTGAGATCAAATTTAGAAAATAGTAAGTCAACCAATCGCTGCTGAGTAGCTGGTGCATTGGTTAGGCCAAAAGCAGTCCGTTTAAAACGAAATGTGCCTCTGCCGGGAACGTAGAACGCAGTCTTATCGCGATCCTCAGAAGCAATCGGAATCTGCCAAAATGCTTTGGATAGATCAATACTGGTTAGATAGCGCGCATCTCGTAAATTATCTAAGATCTCGGAAATGTAAGGAAGATTGTAGGCATCTCGTTTAGTGACGGAGTTGAGTTTACGACTGTCTAGGCAAAAACGAGGTTGGCCGTTCTTCTTGGTCACGATAAGAACGGGAGATGACCACGCACTCTCGCAAGGTTCGACCACGTCAAGTGAAAGCATCTCGTCAACCTGTTCCACCAAGATACGCTGCTTCTCCGGTGACAAACGATAGTAACGCTGGCGAATTGGTTCCGAGTCCCCTGTGTCGATGCGATGCGTGATAAGACTTGTTACGCCCAAACCCTTGCTCTGATAAGAAATGTCTTCGAACTGCTTAATAACATTATCAGCCAGTTGTTTTTGTGACTGATCAAGGTTATCATAACCTTGTATGAAGGTTGAATGAGAAGTGACCAAAGAACAATTATTAGTCTTGGCCATAGCAATGCTGCCAATAAATTTTGGGCATACTTTAAACTTACGCCAAAAATCTAAACCTAAAATAAGATTACGTTTAATCTCAGGAATAACAAAAGCTTTTAAAATATGAAATTGATTTTCGAAATTAATTGGAATATTGATATAACCTAGACTTTTTATATTTTGACCTCCCGCAGCTGTTACTGTTATACGATCAGATTCGACAAGTGGCAAGCCATAAGCACGTAGCACTGAATGAGCACCGTTACCCAAAATAGTGACAGCAGAGCCAGAATCTAGAAGTCCCGAAACAGTAAGGTCGTTAATTTTAACAGATACGTAAGGTCTATCATCGAGATCGTCTTTGTCATCAAGAATTGAGTAGATGTTGTACGATTTAAAAAATACTTTGATAGTTTGTAACCAGTTTTTCCAGTCTTCGCTATCAAATTTGTTATTTGCACAATTCTCATTAATTAGTTTTTTGGGTTAGTTTGTTTGGTTTTTGCACAATTTGGACAGTCTGGTGCCTTTACACCTTTGTGGCCACATCTGAAACATACCACCTCATCTTTGCTAGCCGTACACTGCCTCAGATTATGTGTATTATTACGACAACGGGGGCAGTAACGCTGTTTCGTGTTAGACTTAGAGCTATCAACTGTATCAACCAAAGTAGATTCCGTATTGTTATTATTATTATGTTTATTTTGGTTATTATTATGTTTAGAGTAGTTTTTATGAAAAGAGTTGAAGTTATTATATTTAGAGTAAGTTTTATTATTAGACTGTCCTGAATATGCAAATTCAGGAGCTAGTGTATTCGAGCACGGTTTTGGAGGTTCCCTAAATTGAGAAAATCGTGATTGAATAGCCTCATAATTTCGGCACAAGGTTCGCAATTCATCAATAGATTTGATGTCTGATACAGAAGAAAGGGTGTTGGCGTAGATAGGACGAATGTTGTGGAGTAAGATTTCTAATTTATCTTCCTCTGATATTTTTTTCGTCAGACGTGAGAAAAGTCCAGACATAATGGAAAGGTAAATGATAATATTTTCAGTTTCTCCCTGTGTGCGTGACCGAATTTCTGCAAGCAATCTATAATCGTAATCAGACTGATCGAAATCACGTCTCAAAGACACTGTAAGATCGTTCCAACTCGTAACCGTATCCAGGGCCGTCTTAACCATATTGGGCGCCGGGGTGCGAAAATCAGCCTGCGCCCCCTTGCCAACAAAAAAAACAACATTTTTGTTTTTACACGTCTGCCCAAAAAATTTGAGTTATGTTTTCAGGGTTTATACAGTATGTTTCTTTGTTCCACCATAACTTCTAAACGGCTTAACCAATATCAATGTATGTGGTATCATTAGAAGCGTTGCGTAATCCCGCGTAACATCAACTTTTTGCTAAGAATCTTTTTACTAAGAATCTCTATTTCCGAGATATAGCGATCTATATCTCGGAAATAGAGATTCTTAGGAAAAAAAGTGTTAGAACAATTTTTGTAGATAATTGCATGATGAACAATATTGTACTACCTGTTTTTATGATAAAACTTACCGTTTAGCTGAAAAATGCAAAAAACCGATTTTTGCAATATTTGAACTTGAATAAAAATTTTTGAACCGAAGCGTTCAAAAATTTTTCGATGGGGACTTTATTTTTAATGGTGTTCCCAACCTTCATACCAATTTTCAGCTTTATGCGAATTAATGTAAACCTTGAATGTCTATTTTGACCACCGGACTATAACCAGGATATGCAAATATTTTAACATGAAATGGTCCATTTTCTGTTATAAATAATCTTAATTTATTAGGTATTTGGGGTTGTTATTTAATAATGCTGCCAAATTGGTTGTATGTAACAGAACGGTAAAGTATGTTGGGTGGGGACAGCGAGCGGAGCGAGCTCGAAAATTTTAACAACCCGTCTCGGTTTGGTCAGATTTTGTTTTATATTTTCAAACCGAAATAGGAGTTACATTGTCTACTTATGCAGGCAAGCCCAAAAAGCAACAAGCAGAATGTAGAGTAAGGGACTAATCACACTTATTCAGCTTTGTTCAGCGTTTGTCCATAGACAACAACGATTTTGTATGAGATGCGTACGCGTCCGTTCAGCCGCGGAAAGCTGAACGGACTTCATACAAAATCGTTGTTTTCTATGGACAAACGCTGAACAGAGCTGAATAAGTGTGATTAGTCCCTAAGAGCGAGCGTAGCGAGCTCGAAAATTTTGCACACTCGGATAGGTACGATTTTCTTTTGATCATTCCAAAAGGACTAGGAATTACTTGCTTTGACGACTTGTAAAGAAAAACTCAAGAATCTACAGAATGTGAATCGCAAAAGCGAGCGAAGCGAGCCTAAAAATTATAACACCCCAACTTGATTAGTCTCTGTTTGCTCTTAACCATCATATAGAAAGAGAACTTACCTTATCGAATTATGACGAAAAGCTTAACAAATAACTTTTTTCATTACAAAATAAGTAGGATGCCAAACGATACCTATGGTCACTTAGGTACTATATTGGCTCATGGCTGTCGCAATTTTAATGGTAGTTGTAGACTGAAACTTTTGTTGACACAATTTGTATTGGTAACTAGATACTACCTTCAAGCGGGTGGTGATATGTCAAAAGGCGGGCGTCGCGTGTCAAACGGCGCGCGCGCACTCACTTGTAGCCGCAAGCTTTCTTTGAATTTGCCGCGTGTGATTGTTTGAATATAAATTTAATCAATGTAGTAAAAAGATCTAAATTGGCTTGCAAATTGCAAGTCAGCAAATAAATAATGAATATTTGATAATTAGTTGTTAAAACTGATTTTGATTACGCATCACGCATGGTTTGGGTAGGTACCTATAAGGCGAGCGGCTAGCGCCTCCCAAGACCCTGCGCCGGGGTGCCACGCACCCCTTGCACCCCCGGGTAAAGACGGCCCTGACCGTATCCCTAATACTCCTGTACCAGTGTAGTGCGTCACCGGTAAATATGTCGGTAGCGTTTGTCAAAATTTTATCGTGTGAGATATTCTTAGCGATACAAATTTCCTCACAACGTTGAATGAACGCCCGGACGCAGGACTTACCGTCGAATTTTAATTTTGAGAATTTGTTATTGCTACCATCACAAGTAACGGTGACATTAACCGGTGTCGAATGAGTGGCTGATAAGCAATCACTACTAGTAGTAGCTAGGGGATCTAAGGCTGAATCACCAAGTGACGTAAGCCTTATTGTGGCTTTCTTGAAAAGACTAACACATTGTTCATAGTCTTCCCTTAATTTGTCATCACATGTAATGCGGTTTAGCCGGTGGTATAGATGATTGAGTAAATTTTGGGTTCGCAGCAATGTGTTTTTATCTAATGACGTAGATTCTAAAGTGACGTTAACCTTTTCAAGAACATCCAGAACACCATTTAAATCCTCCGTTGGTTCGAAGGGGCTAGTGAGAATATCCTCTGAAGGAAATAATGGTCCACACTTAGCTATCTGTTTGCGCAATTCCTGCACTGTGGCAGCTGGTGATTCACCCCTAATGGCAACTTCATACTCAAGCTCAGACTTTTGAAGCGACATGAACTTTACGGGATAAGCCATTATAACAATAATTTTAAATGATAGAAAAGAAAAAAAATATTAAAAAAAAAAATGTTGGGTAAGTGTTGAACAATTTCGGAAAGTGAAAAAACAAGAAAAGTACTAAGTACTCCGTCTGTTACACTTTTAATTTTAAAGTAAGTAACGTCCTGGTTGTTCTTCCACTAAAATGCACACAAACACAAAAAGCAAAATTTTTTTTTTTTTTGCAGTGAAACAAAAGCTTAAAACAAAAAAAAATATGCAACTAATGTGTACGCACATTATAACGAAATTCGATATAAGTTGAAAATGTAAAAATTAAATATGTTAATAAAATTATGTGGCTGACTGTACTTTTAATTTGAATATCGTCAATAAGTAACGGTAAAACAAAAATTAAGAAAGAAAAAGAAAAAAAAAAAATTTGCAACTTATATCGTGCGCTGACTGTACATCATAAATTGTTACAAAATTTTAAATATGACTGTACGTGAGTACCTACTTACTAACAAACTTTTTCTGTAACGTACACCTTAGTTACTATGCAACCAAAAAAAAACGTTTCACAGAAATAAAAATAAAAAGCAAAACACAAAACACACAAAACACCAAGAAAAAAAAACAACTACCTCCATAGAAACAGAAAAAAAAATATGACCATTAAAATACCACGATAAGGGCGCCAATGAAGCGTGTGAGTTAGAAATGAACAAAAATTTCATTAGAATTAAACAAACTCACTAGCACTTTCAAAATTAATTTATTTTAGGTCGTAGGTTACAAAAGGCCCGTCATAAATTTTTCCGTTCTAAGGAGGTAGGCGCGACAAGTACTGTCCTGGCTATACGCGAAGCTGATTGATGACGCCGGAGACGAGGAGTTGGCCCTGGGTAGTAGGGGACCCGCAGGGTTGATGGAACCGGTGCCAGGTGTCAGCCTGGTGGGTTGACCGCCCGAAGTCACGGCAGCAAGGCAGCAGTGGGCAATTGAGCCCGGAACTTGAAACCCCAATACGGGGTTTCACAGTTATATTTTTGTATTATACTATTTTAACTTTAATAGGAAGTATTTAAGTAAGGTTCAGACCAAAAATCTGAGCTTTAGAGGTTTAGAGTGAGACTGCACGTATGACGTCACGCACAAGTGTACTAAGCGTGAACGCGCGTCTCAACTGACCGTCCTCAAGCCTGCTCCTCGGTCGCGGCTCGCGGCACGCATAGGTGGTGTGGAGTGGGGAGTGAACTGGTTCGAACTTTAACACAATGACTACGATTTGGTTTGCTTGCCTATTTATTAAATGATCGTTTACAACGTTACAAGTTGTAAACGCGCGTTATCTAAACGCGCGTTGAGCGCTTGTCATCTGAACGTAGCCTTAATGTCAGCTTGCACCAATTTTACTACAAACTTTAGACAGATAGTCCGCAACAAAATGTCTTTTTTCTCATTGATATGTAAAAAAATACCTTTGTTATCTATTTCCGTGATTACAATCGTTTAATACTATAATACTGTGCTAATGGGTGAGTTGGTTCATGACTCATGCGCCAACTCTGCGACCCAGTCGAAGACACCCTGGCTATTGAAATTTAATTTTATAAAATAACTAGCTGACCCCGCAAACGTCGTTTTGCAAAAAAAAATAGATAGTAGCCGATTCTCAGACCTACCCGATATGCACACAAAATTTCATACAAATCGGTCCAGCCGTTTCGGAGGAGTAGGATGGTAACTAACACTGTGACACGAGAATTAGATTAAACTAGGGACAGACGTTATTCTGTCCATACTTTAAGACTGTGCCGACCGTACAGTGGCGCCCTCATCGTTTGTTTGGTTATTTCATACAATATAGAATGAAAATGCAGAAAATAAGCACGTTAAGTTGTGCTGCACAAGATAATACGTTAATATTATTAGAAGCGGTAGTTTTATATTGTTTAGTTTTATTATAATCCTTAAAACGGATAACAGTGGCCACTATATTCCGTTTTAAGGATTATAATAAAACTAAACAATATAAAACTACCGCTTCTAATAATATTAACGTATTATCTTGTGAAGCACAACTTAACGTGCTTATTTTCTGAATTTTCATTCTAAATTGTATGAAATAACCAAACAAACGATGAGGGCGCCACTGTGCGGTCGGCACAGTCAACTTTTCCATGACCATCACTACATAGTACAAAACAAAGTCGCTTTCTCTGTCCCTATGAATGCTTAAATCTTTAAAACTACGCAACGGATTTTGATGCGGTTTTTTTAATAGATAGAGTGATTGAAGAGGAAGGTTTATATGTATAATGTAGTGTAAATATTTAGTATCAGCATTGCACCCGTGCGAAGCCGGGGCGGGTCGCTAGTAAACAATAAAAAAAAATTACGCATAACCATCGTTTGCGAAAACACAAAAATCCCATAGAAAATAGGGCGTTCAGTTTTTCATAAATTTGAAAGTTTTCCTGTTTATTTTTCTACCATAAAAACCTATAAATTCAGACTATTACGAATATTTATCATACCTAACCAAAAATAGGCGAGCTGGTCCAGCCGTTCTCAAGTACCTAATGCGTTTAAATTTTTATTTATATTGATAAATACATAGATAATTGTAATGATCACAAGCTAAGCGTAGCGATTCACCAATGTACAAAGTACGGACATTATTCTTATTAAGATCAATATTCAATTCGAATCTTCAATCAAAAATCTATAAAAGGTGTGCAGCATAAAATGTTCTTATGAACTTAAGTACTTCAAACCGGCAATCATAAGGAACTAGTTTTTCGAATATTCAGGAAATGGATTTATAATAGCGTAACCGCGCTTATATCGACGTTCTCGAAGAGAGTGGAGAAATATTAAAGAGGTGCTCACACTGTGGGCTGATTTCAAGCAGATACTTCAATTCTGGGAGTCTACGTTCTAAGTCCGTTAACAAAGATTCGGGCCCGTCCGTAAGATCCGTCAAAATAAGTCGCAAATTCAATTTTTCGGTTGAATACCAGTATTTTACATGGAGCGACTGCCTATCTGACCTCCACAACACTGCTTGATAATATATCACAGCTAAGCAAAAAAAAAAAAGAAAAAGAGGCCTCTGTCTTTTTCAGACACTTCTACTTTTTTAAAATAAATACCGTCGTCATCATCAGCCTACAGCAGTCCACTGCTGGACATAAGTCTCTCCTATTGCACGCCATTCAACTCGATTTTCGGCAACTCTCATCCAGCTGCTACCAGCCATCGTGCGAAAATCGTCGCTCCACCTAGCTTGAGGGCGACCTTACGTTTGCCGATTTCGCGGTCTCCACTAAAGAACACAAAAAGAGAGAAAGAATAAACACTGAAATCTATACTAATATTATAAAGAGGAAAGATGTAGGTATGTAGGTATGTTTGTAACGAATTGGCTCAAAAAGTACTGGACCGATTTTAAAAATTCTTTCACCATTTGAATGCTACAATATCACTGATTAATATAGGCTTTTTTTCTTTGTTTTTTCCACCCGTGCGAAGCCGGGACGGGCCGATAGTAAATAATAAAATAACATTGCATTCATTCTAAATACAGCCTTACCTACCTACATGCGGTTTGAAGAACATTCGTTCGAAGCGCGCCTCTTTGAATCAAATGCAAATAAAACGATGGTTTCCTACCAAATCGTGCATCATAAGTATTTCGACTAAGAGCTTCAAGTACACACGTTCTTTTGTAAGTTGTTTGCTGGTAAATTGGGAACGAATAGATTTATTTTCAGAGAAAAGAATAACAGCTGATATTGAATACGTTTTTGTGTTCGATGAATGGGTTCTGCAATACTTTTGTATAGATTTAACAGGTTATAATAACATCACCACGCCAATATTCCCCGACAGGTTAGGCGAGGTGTACCTATAGTACCTACGCCCACATTTCGCCTGCAGTTATATTGAAGTCCCATATAACAGGGGGCGAGCCTATGGTCATCAATCGGACACAAATCCAGATTTAGGGCTGCTACTGACAAATTCCAGGTTGAAAAACCCAATAACACTTTGCTCGACCCGGGAATCGAACCCCAGGAACTCAAGCTCAGCAGTAGCGCTTGCAAACCACTGACCAACCAAGCAGCTTGATTCTTCTGAAGAAAAAAAGCTTACCTACAATTTTTCAGCAAGCGTGCCTGAAAGTTAAAGCCTGACCAATACTTCTAAACTCAATAGTTTAGTTTCCAAATGCATCAACTGGATTTTATAAGTTTTAAAAACAAATGTCGATGAGAAAAGGATAAACTTTGTTCTATGGACTTCATAATGATTCTCCACTTTATGATAGGTAGAAGCTTAAATGAGAAACCGAACGTTTCAAAAAAACACAAATCTACGAGAATAAAATACAGAACATTTCAGAATTATTTCGCAAATAAAAACCAAATAATAAAATAAATAAACAACATTGGGGTGCACAGGGGAAAATTGTACAAGTGAGCACACTCTATCAAAAATACATAAATAAATTCGTCGCGTCGCGAGCGAAGTCGATTGGTTTTGCTTTGTGCGCCAATTACAGTGAAAAAAAGAGTCTCTCTCTTTGAGCCTTAACTAGGTGTGAGTACGTGTGTTTTTTTGGGGGGTGACGTGAGTAGAAAAATATGGGAGGATAGAAAATATTCGCTCGTTTTTAATTCTGTTGCCATGTTTTTATTAAAATAATTCTTACCCATTTCATACAATAATTCTCAACAATTTAAAAGAATAGGGGCAATAACAGGCTGGTATTATATTTTATTAAGTGTAACAGATTATCAATTTATCAAACTCAAATTCAAAGCATTTATATAAAATAAAAACCAATTACAGGCACTTTGCATTCAAGGGGTCGATCAGTCAGAAAGATGAAACTAGTTGCCCATTCTAAAACGTAGTAGTTACCTACCACCTACTGAGCGTGGGGTTCAGAGTTTGATTCGCTGGTCAAGAAAAGTGTTATTGAGTTTTTCCATTAGGAATTTCTTTGTAACAACAGCCCGGAGTTTGGAAGTTGGTGGTGTGATACCCCCGTGCCTGATCTCTGACCATTCGTATCGGATTGCCGTTCCAACGGACTATGAGAGTGAGGGAAGAGGGAGTGCACCTGTGTCTGCGTACACTCTTGTGCACTATAATATCTCCCGCGCCGAAGTCTAGTCTCCGTTGAGTTTGGTCGCCGTGGCCGAAATACCATCTGGAGGACTATATTTATTTATTTAGGTACCTATTGAGAAGAACGGGCAAGAAACTTCACGGACACTCTTTTATATCAAAATAATATGGTTACAAAATATTGGTTAAATTAATTATTCATGTTGAAATTAAGCTTACGAGAACGATACAGAAAGTTAAAAGCTTCCGTAATAAAAATATTTAAAAAATACACGGAGGAGGAGTTTTCTTGTTATCAACTATAGATTTTATTGAAAGATTATAAGTAGATAGGCAAACTAATTAAATCAACAACAGCTAGTAAAGAAATACTTTTTTAGCCGAGAGAAGGCCAGTATAGTTTTTAAACTGAAAGTCATATAATCTTACTAAAAATACTAAAAAGAAAACCAAATTAACATCATTTCTAAAACACAATTACAATTGCTAAGTCATGATACACTTTTCCAGCGCTTCTTCATTTCTTATCCGTATCAAAGAGCGCTAATTTAGCTTTTTATGGAGCAGATAAGATGGCCGCCGAGGGGAGGTCGGGGCTAAATGGCAAGTGAACATAACACTATAATACGGACGGTCGGAGTCAACGCTGCTGCGTCCAATTTATTTTATTGTTCTTATATCGCACTGTTTCGCTTTGCCCGCGTCCACTCGTAAAGATGTGATCTCATTTCTGATACTTATAAAGATACGTATTCTGATGGTTAAAGATTTCTGAGAGAATTGAGAGCTCTGTGCATCTGATTTAAAATAATGGAATATATTTTAGTAGTAAGTATAGTAGGTTTTTTCTTCAAATTAACGCGGGTGAAACCGCGGAGTACTGCTAGTATTTTATAAGCTGGCTGACCCAAAAGACGGTGTCCTGTCCATAAAAAATTCTATAGAAAAAAGTACTTTCGGTTTTTCCCGAATTATCCATTTTCTTAAAGATTCTGGACGTTTTTTTTTTTGATAACCTAAGTATACTGCCTCGCTACTGGGCAAAGGCGTCTCCCAAATTCTTCCAGAAAGCTTTACCCGCGCTAACTCGAACCAGCCCACGCCATATGCATTTTCTGGACTAATACAAATATTAAAATAAATAAAAGTAACCAAATCGGTCCATGGAACCGTTCTTAATGATGCGCTCAACAATGAACAGCATTTCATTTTTATTTATATCGATAAATTTTTAAGTACCTACCTATTTAAACTTGCTTTTTCTAATGTTTAAATCCTGAATGGAGTCCGGAGTACAGCTACAGGCCATTCTCTGAGTAACATGAATTAAATATATGAAACCAAGATTATTCCATATATCACATAATCCCGCGAGAGAACATACAACCTACTAATGCTACCACTCAGAAAAGGATAAAAAATTCAAAACATTATTTCTGTTGATATTTCTTGTTTTCCCATTTACCGAAGCCCCTCGCCGCCGATGTCAATAATACGGGAATATCGTAAAATAAACATTTTTATCGTGAATCCGCGACAATCCTTTGTAAATACAACAGGATTTATAAGGATGAACCCTTACAGTTCCTATTATTGTATGAATTGGGAGCTGAACGTGACCGCTAGTTCACAATTTAGACGTGAATCGTGTTCATTTTGACTATGCAAAGAGTTTGGACGAATAACTAAGTTACCTATTTTCGTGTGGAAATATAAAACAATTAGGTTCTGCTCGCGACTTCGCCCGCGTGAAACTTGTTTTACTTTTACACTTCCCCTGACTAAAATGTGTCCATCATTAGAATAGAAGGTCATTAAACTTTAGAGGATCAGTTAAATATTTCCCAAAAACAAAATATGACGTTCATAATGTTTATCTTCTTCAAAATGAACTCGCAACCGTCTTGCGTGTAGGTATCACGTGTAATTATTCTCCTAATATTAAGAACGTTCACAGTCTGATCTCAGTCTCAATCTGTCAAAAAAAAACATCCCGTCGAATTGAGAACCTCCTCCTTTTTTAAATCGGTTAAAAATATTTTTAATTGCCCTTCATTTTGACAAGTTTTTGACATTTGTTTGTCGCCGAGATGAGACTACGACTCTGCTGCGACTAGATTTTGAATGTTTAAAATTACGAGATAAAATACCAATGTATGAACGTGAATGAGGCAAAATGAGTATGTAAGGATCGTAGCTGGTGGCATTCTGTATACTCGTAGTCTTCTCCGGGGAAGAAGGCATGAGTTTAAGCGTGTGTTGAACTTGGTTTTCACTCGGTGTACTATTATCTATGAAAAACATTATCATATCGGCATCAGACCCGTTCTCCAACGCCGGGTACAACAATAAATTGCGTGCTGCTATGCAATAACTATATTAAAAAGCAGGGTTAAATTGTTCGTTTAAAAAATCCACAGGAAAATGTACAATAATTATAAAATCACGCGTCTTTCAGGTTTGCGATGGTCAAGCCTGATGACGTTGCTGGCTGATACTAAAAATATTGTACCTACCTAAATGAAAAACACTACATAACCCAGTTAATAATGAATGAGAAACATTGTTAACCATAAAAAAAAGATAAAATAAATTAACTAAAATGTAAACTGAAAAAGTAAATTAACTAGAAACGGTGGTGGATGATCGCACAATTTTCTTTAGCAGCCTAGCAATACCACGTCGTGTTCTTACTACTTTAAAATAAACTCAAACTCAAAACATTTTATTTTAATTTCGATTCTGTGATCAATACGTTGCGCGTGGTTGTGTGTTCTGTGGTTATAATTTATACCTACCCATTCGTTTATTTTTGACCCCAGGACTTTGTAATTTGTACCGACTTATTAGTTTATTGCATTTACATTTTATTCTGTTCTATTTATTCTATTGCATTATTGTGAAATTTTTATTTTATTTTATGTAAATTGGATTTTGCCTGAATTAAATTAATTTTATTTATTTTTATTTTTAAAGCTTTTATTTCAAAACCAATTAGATACACTTTTGTATTGTCAAGGGGTCGGTCAATCACAAAAATGGAGCTAGTTAAATCAAGCTAACTACGTACAGAACCTTGGTCCTTAAATGCATATTTCCTTGGACACACCAGTTTTGCTTTATTTTCAGCTCTCAGCTATTCACAACATCAGCGTCGACGTTTAGCGTGTTTTTTACTTGAAACAAATTGCTGATTCTATCTAGCTATAAATCATAGTAACTTTTATATCTAAGGTCTTAAATTATAGCCTTTCAGTTAGTTGGTACCTATTCATTGTTTAAAGATTAAAATATGGGATAAGTTTTTTGTGGTTCCGCTTTTAACTAAGTCATTCGTTAAATAATAATGAAGAAATATAATGGCAATGCTGCCAGCCTTTATAGCACTTTTCCTGTTGACAGCGATGCGGACAAATTTTTTGATTCTTCCCCTCTTTATTTTTAAATATTATTAATAATATTATAATTATAATTGATGTTTGATCGACCCGTGTGGCTGTTATTATTTAGCCACGAGCCCCTCGTAGACGTCTCTACCTGTACATTGTTAATAACCGTCTACTCTAATACATTCCCCGCTAGGTAATGAAGTTTGGAAGCTATAAGTAATTAAAGTGTGTCTAAGTTTGTCCGATGCATCATATCGCTACTTGCAGCTTAGTTGGCAACTGTGGCAACTCACCGGTGACACGTCATACGTCTTGCAGTGTGCATGCTCATGCTAGGAATTTGTGTAGTATAGCTCGTAGTTAGTGAGGTTCCGTTTTATAATTGGATTACCTTTATGGTAATTACTAGCTGACCTGGCGAACTTCGTACCGCCCCATAATCAATATAAGAGAATATGAATTATCTTAATTTTTCCTGATTTTCCCATGTTTTGATTGTGGGGCGGAGACAAATTTAACAAAGCAAAGATCATAGAAATCGGTCCAGCCATTCTTGAGTTACCACAGGTGTAACTAACCCGACTTAGTTTTATATAAATAGATTAAGAGCTATAAATATTTCTAATGATTGGAGATGTTCTTCAAAAAGGTCAGGGACGGAGTAGGTCCTCGCAACCGGCGTGCATCAAGAAGTTTGTAGATAAATATTTCTAAATACGCACATAAGAACGAGACAGTGATAAGTGTTTTTTTTGTCTGTATTTATTCAGAAAGAGAGCGTCCGACCACAGTCGGTTTCACTTAGGTATTTAGTCCCGTATTACAGAACGTCACTCAATACTCAAGCATTACTTAAAACTAGTTTCAACCAATCAAATGGCTTGAATCTAGTTTTAAGTAATGCTTGAGTATTGAGTGACGTTCTGTAATACGGGCCTTAGAGTGTTGCCTCCACTTTTATCTATAAAATTCTTGGTGTGCAAGTATGACCATGCATGAATTGAAACTTATCTGTCATTGCTTCTTTTTTAATTCTTTTTACCTATTGTGGTATAGTCATTTTATTCTAGGTGCAACGTCTTCAGATAAAAAATATTGTAAAAGCATATTTTAAAAGAGTGGAGTATCTTGCCCATTCTTCTCCATACGAAACTACCTTTTGAAAGGGGCGACTAGAATCAATTCTATTTTATTGTAAACTAGCAGCACCCCGTGGTTTCACCTGCATAAGTGTCGTTCCCGTAGGAGTATCCTATGTCCTTTCCCGGGACTAAAACAATTTCTATACCAAATTTCATGTAAATCAGGTAACAGACAGACAGAAAGACAGACACACTTTCGCATTTACAATTTCAGTATGGATGTTGCCGTCCAAAAGTGTTTTGTATGTGCCTATTTGAAATAAATGCTTTGACTTTGATTTTGAACGCAAACAAAGCAATAAGGGCTATGTAAAGATCGCAACAGATGGGGTTCTATAGTTTCTGCCTACCCCGTGGGAAGAAAGCGTGAGTTTATGTATGTTAAAGATAAGTAGAATGCTGAGTCTTTGAGAAATACTTACTCGATTCAAACACAAGCGGTTCAAATCGAACTATAAACGTACTACCTACCTATGTCACTTTCTCAAGATTATGAAAATATCTAACTAATCTATCTAGTTAGCCTGTATTGTCCCACTGCAGTCTGGAGGTCATAGGCCTCCTTCTCCCTTTTCCACACAATTCTGTCTTTCGCGAATCCCGGTCAGTCCATACGGTAGGAGTCAAGTGTTGCATATGTGGGTACTCAATTATAAGTAAGCGGGCACTTGTAATTGTATTGGTACCTTTCGGCAGTTCAATATACGCTCGGTTCGAACGCACGTCTTTAATTTAGCAGTGGCGACGAGGAATTCAAATCAAACTTTGTTGAAGCCTGCTCGCGGTTCAGAGTTAAGTTAGTCCCGCCATCTTTGTCTTGGCCTGCCGCGATGGCGTCGTGCGTTTAGTTGAACCCATTCGGTGGTTCTTTTAGCCCAATTGTCATCTGACATGCGGCTGCTTTCTGGGCAACGTCCGTTATCTTGGTTTTGGCACGCTGTATTGTGTCCCTTTTTTTTTTGAGGATGGGAAATCATCAAATGACCCCTCCCGCTCTAGGTGGAGCAGAAGGGAGTGTCAGACCTACTGACTAAAACCCAACCGTGTTCCTTCCTTAGCCCTTTATGTTCCGGGGTAGCGGTAACCCTTTCGGACAATCCCGCTGCCCCGGCAGGCTTCGGCCCTTACGGGCCCCTTCCTTAATGCTGACATCTCTTTGAGACACGCGTGGAACATGTACGCGCCGTCCGGCACGGGCCTGGTCCTGGTCGGATGGAGAGTTACCCATTACTCTTCGCCGGTGGCCGGGAGTCGTCACGCGACTCCCGACGCCCGGAGCGTCTCCCGCGGTGGCTGGGACGTGAGGTTCTCTCCCTCAGCCGGCCCGCTATCTCCTTCGCTAGCATGACTGCTTCGCAGAAGTTGGCGACTGCCTCTCACTCCCTCTCGCCCCGGACCATGGCTTGAACCAGGGCCGGGCGCGAGAGGTTGCCGCCGCTGCCGATCGCCTCTACGAGAATACGGCGGTGCTCCGCCCAAGCGGGGTAGACCTCCACCGTATGATCCACCGTGTCCTCTGGGCGATCCTCGCAGTGGTGACACCCGGGCGTTTCCTCCCGCCCGATGGTGTGCAGGAACAGTGCCGCCGCAGTGAACGCGCCCAGATTAAACTTCTTGTCTGCCGATCTAGTCTAGGAACTTGGCCTTTCCATGTGGTCTGTGATATTTGTTACTGTTATTAGTTGGTCAATAAGCTCTTAATGCTGAGAAAAAAAATTGTCAGGAAATTAAAGAAAAATCGATTCTCTTTTCTGTCTAAATGACTAAATACGAAAACGTTAAAACTAAACCAACAAATAACCCCATATTTTAACAGCCAACCTTTTCTACCAAATAAAATCCCTTTCGTCCCTCTATTAAATTAAACACCCTCTCAAAACATAGGTATTTAACAAAACAATCCACAAAAACTAATAAAAATTCGCTCCGGAAATTTCTTATAACTATTTTCACGCAAGAAACTCGTTTTCACGTCGTTAGTGTTATCATAACACATTCCGAAATTCAATTCGGACACTAACTGCCCTACTGAAGTCCATAAGACACTCAAAAATAACTCTTATACGGGAGGAGATAGGGTTGAAAGTAAGACTTGTGGTTTGAAAATCAGAAATAAGTAAGCAACACACTGAGTGAACTCAGATGCGATATCATGGAGGTATTATTAAGAGGTCGTTTGGGATTCCTCTTGTGTTATACGTGTTTTGGATTTGTTTCCATTGTTTTGTTTTATTAGTTTTATAATTGCTTATTTTATTACTCCTCTCTGTTTTGAGTTAGTGTGAATCAATCATGTCTGAGGCGTCAAGGTAATCCCACCATCTTCTAAGTCTGCCTCGATGTCGCCGGACGTAATCTGGGACTCACATGGTGGTAGCTTTAGCCCACTCGTTCGACCTGCGGCAAACGTGCTACTTAAGCTTGGCTGCTTCTCGGGTGACGTCGGTGATTTGTGTTAATTTGATACAAGAACGGTACTTAGGCCTTTGCCCTGCAGTGGGAAAACACATGATAAAAATAATAATAATATTTTATTACGACACGAGTGCGAAAAATACGAGTTATTTTATTCTTATGGAGCCATACGTCTGATATCTTTCATTGCAAATGCCATAGGTCGCATTTAGCATTTCGCTCGTCACTGAAACTCCATATCTCTGTATCTTATTTTCCTGTTGACGAAAGTTTACTTTGCTATACTAAGAACTGGCCTCTATTGTCTACCGAATCTATATCTAAGAACAGTCATGTCTACCTATACAAAGTTGCTTTTCATATCTGTTTGTGACACCACATAGATCTTCTAAAAAACACAATGGATTTCGATGAAGTTTTCACCTTTATTTAGAGCATTTATTCCCGAAGGTTTAAGTGCATACATTAAATATATTACAGAGTCAAATTAAATTATCTAGCGAAAGTCCGCAGACGTGGTGGGTCTTAGTATAGGTACCTATAAAACAAAAAAAAAAACTGTTTTTCTCAACTCATATAGTACTATTAGTTATTCTGTGCTCATAGTTTAAGTAGTTAGGTTATTAAACTACCAGAAGACGTTGACCACAAAAAAGAACATACTATTATATTTTTTATAACACATTTGCTCGTAAAGGGTCTCTTATTTCACCAATTTCAATATCGTAATGTATGTCATTACGAACTTGTGCGTTATTGTGATGTAAAACGCACGATTTTCTTTTTAATAAGGTAAAACGTACGGTTTATCACGTGGCTCCGTCTAAAACGAACGGTACTTTTTTAAATCTTAGCAAAGAGTTTTTATGTCAGAAAAGTGGTCAACATTTTATGAATAAAATTAACTTTGGGAGATAAAATATAAAAAATAAACATTTAATTCTTTTATTTAATTAATTTTGACAATAAATTACAACCATTTATCTGTACCTAACAAAAACAACATCATATTGTACACACGGCTACACATCAAGCTATACATTTCCAGTATAAGCTGATCTCACATTGTATAGGATTTTCGTACGATGCGAGACCAGCGTAAACTGGTTTTGTATAGCTTGATGTGTAGCCGTGTGTACAGTCGAGTTCATTAATATATTGGCAGTGAAAAAGTTTCAAAATATTATATGCGTTAAAATGGTGATAATTTTTTTTTTAAGTTTGTAAAGAATTATATGATTATTTAAACGCTTATAATATTTTGAAACTTTGTCACTGCCAATATATTAATGAACTCGACTGTACTATTATTGTGTTTAGATGTTGATATCATCACGTCTGCGGAGTGTCTGAATCAGATGCGTGGCTTGTTAATACTCAATACGGAGTACAGTCAAATTCCATTCAAGATAGGTAAGAGATATTCTCGTGACTCGTGTCAATGGACACGTGTTCCACCCTCTCGCGGCATGTAATATTCAGGTCTCGCACATGCCCGGTGCGACTGGATCACTCGCACTTATTGTGTCAATAGTGTTGTTTATTGAGCCACATGTGCCGCGCCCACCCGCCGCCGGACCAGCTGCTGTGTTGGCAATAAGATGGGTACTTATAATGTCACCACTGCTGGGACACAGCCACACAGGCTTACTGTCGGTGAGGGGCAGTGAAAAAAAAAAAAAAGAAAGAAAAGTATTCATTGCGACTCGTATAGGAGGATCACAAACTAAACTAAACACAGTCTAAATTAAAATACCAAAATAAAAACTAAAAAAAAAGTAACAAAAAGAAAAATGAAACAGAAAGTCCTATACGAGGCCAAAAAGGCTCCTATCAGTGGCAGTGGGCTGTAATTCACCTCGCGGGCCTAGTGCGGGTTGGTATATGTCACATGTCTTCGAATTTTTGGTTCTAGGACATGCCGGTTTCCTCACGATGTTTTCCTTCACCGTTTTGAGAGCAGCGGCGATGAAATCAAATTCACAAAGTATGTGCATAGCTGGGTTTGAACTCGGTGTTCTACCATAACATACCATCCATAATAAATCACCATTGACCATAGATATCCGTGCCACTGACAGATATCGCAAATTCTAAACCGCTAGGTCATAGAATAAATAGTACAAGGTGTCTAGAAGCATGAAAGCACAAGAGGTTCTTATATAACGAAGGCACTAAGGAAGGAGTTTTTACAGGAATAGGAGATGAGAGCTTGTGTGAAGTTATCATGTTGAAATGCCATCAGTTTGTCGCAAAATAAAATCGGTTTGTTTTTAACTTGGGGTTATAGCTAAATGCCAAAATGTGTTCCGAATAGTTACAACATTTCAAAATCAAAATCAAAAGTCATTTATTCAAACCTATTTATTCAAATACTAGCTGCGCCCCGCGGTTTCACCCGCGTAAGTTTTGATCCCGTGGGAATATCACGATAAAAAGTATCCTATGTGTTATTCTGATGTATAAACTATATTACTGTAAAGTTTCATCAGAATCCGTTCAGTAGTTTTTGCGTGAAAGAGTAACAAACATCCATCCATCCTCACAAACTTTCGCATTTATAATATTACTAGCTGCGCCCCGCGGTTTCACCCGCGTAAGTTTCGATCCTTTAGGAATATCGGGATAAAAAGTATCCTATGTGTTATTCTGATGTATAATCTATATTACTGTAAAGTTTCATCAAAATCCGTTCAGTAGTTTTCGCGTGAAAGAGTAACAAACATCCATACATCCATACATACAAACTTTCGCATTTATAATATTAGTAGGATAATAGGAAGTAGGATAGGATTGGTATGGCAAGCTGACATATGGCAAATAATTTAATTTAATATTCTGTGTCCTGTAACGTCAATTACTTTGCATACCTAGTATTGTATACAATCAAATATTTTCTAACTGAGCAGACAGCTGTGTTGCTGAGAAGTTTGTTGCGCTATTTCTTCCCGGCTAAAGCACTAGGAAGTGGTGAAGGGCGGACGTTTTTGGGGGACTGTAGGTATTATGTAATTTTGACGTTTGAAAAGTGCTGATTCTCAGCCTAATTTAAATAAACTTGACTTTTAATTTTCTTTAAATTCGGATCAACACTGAAAAGAATTCGTAAAGCCTGTTTTAAAGTACTCCAAAAAAATAAGAAAGAAAACACAACAGCAGATCGATTCTGTAAAAATCTCACCGTGATAACTTAAGTGAAGTGAGTGTGAAGTGAGCTATCAATAGGGGCAATCCCTAACATCAGGTGGAATGACAGCTCACTTCAGCTTAGTTTTCACGGTGAGATTTTTACAGAATAGCACTGCTGTAGTGATATTATCTACATTCACAAAGCTCTATCTAATTATTATTCGAGTCTCGTACAAAACGGATCAACGGGTTCGTGTCAATATTGTATATTGTGCACACATCGGCCGCCTGCCGGTGGATATTAGTTAGGTATTAATTAAGAGAAGTAGCCACACGCTGTTGTCTTTGAGTAGAAACAGATATATCTAGACCAGAGGGGCAATTCTCATAATTTTTAAGAACGTTCACTGTCTGATCTCAGTCTCAATCTGTCAAAAATACCTCAAATTTCCTTACAAGTTTGACAAGATAATTTTGACAAGTTTTTGACATTTGTTTGTCGTCGAGATGAGACTGCGACTAGATTTAGAACGTTTTAAATTACGAGAATTGGCCATCTGAGACAACCGAAGTCGGTTTTTTTTTTTTGTTAAAAGTTTTTGTTTTTTACTTTTTAGTTGTACCTATAAACCCCACACAAATTCAATTAACACATTAGCATTGAAGAATTAAAGACGTACCGACTAGAAGAATCATCAAATTTCGCATAGAAATGCCGCAGATGCAGTACATTTATGCATATAACTTCGTACATAAGAATAATTACCTAATGTATTATACTTATACTAAAACTTTCCTGAAAGTATGTAGATCGCATTAATGAAAGAAATATCAAAATTGGTTCATTCGTTTTTGAGAAAATCGCGGACATACAAACATGCATACTTACATACATAGGGGTCGAACACAGAACCTCCTTTTTTGAAGTCGGTTAAAAATATAACTAAGTATCATTTATCATTTTGGTTTCACCGACCAGTAACTATCACCTGTAAGCATTGTCTTAAAACTTAGTAGGTCATTGTTATATACTTAAGTGTACCTTCAAATGTGGCCACGCCATACGCAGTGACACTTTTTTTTTTTTTTTTACAAGTAATTGATTTCTGTAAGTTCTCCTTAAGTCCCTACCACACGCAGGCCACAAAAGTACTCCAAACTTCAGTAACATTAGTTTCAAATCACAGTCTACATTGCATCACGCCAAACTTCGCTCAAGTCGGTCTCAAGTTGGGCGCGTGCACATAAACCACTGACTTAACTCAGTGGCGACCGATCAGTCAGTGTAGACACGTAATAAGGGCCTATAGTACCTCAAATGGCTTAGCATGATCCTCCGTTATGTCGAAAATACTGCAGCATTAATTTTGAAATAAATATATGGTAAAGTTGAGGATTAATGTTAGGTCTTATGTTAGACAAAAACACGATTTCATAAAATTTTCTCGATAGAAAAAAAATCCAAAGTTACCTCTAAACCGAACAATAAACCGCTGGTATTCAAAAAATACTTCAAATTAGATCATGCAACTTTGTATACTAACCGAACTAACTATAAAGCAGGTCTTATGTTATTTACTTTTTTTTAATTACCATTATTTTCACCGTAAAAAGCAAATAGGTACCTAAACTATTGGCGCTGCCTGCCGCCTAGCAACGCACTCTGTCTCGCTCTCACTCAGTCCGCGAGCAGTATCGTGCGAGCGAATTTTAGCTGAGGTAGTGTAGGCTCTTAAACTTTACTCAAGTATGCGAGTATCGCGGTTTCTTGTTTTGAAAAAAAAACATTTGTTACCACTGGCATACTTGCAGAGGTCAGGAGGCAAGGCAAAATTGCTATTGCTGTAGCGTCGTCGGGAATCGCTACCACACTGCTTCCGAGTGGCAAGACAGGACATGCCATGTTTAAAATTCCCATCGATTTAGAGAGCGCCGAAACGCCTGTTTGTGGTGTGTCACGTAACAGCGATAAGGGACACGTACTCAAGGATTGCTCTCTGATCATATGGGATGAGTGTACGATGGCCAATAGGAAGGCAGTTGAGGACGTGGACAGAATCCTGCAGGACATCCGCAGGAACGGACATTTGATGGGTGGTGTCACAGTTCTGTTCAGTGGTGATTTTCGGCAAACGCTTCCCGTGGTGACGCGGGGCTCGAGGGCTGACGAGGTGAATGCTTCGTTGAAACGATCTTCGTTGTGGTCACGAGTTCGTACGCTGCGCTTGACCATTAATATGAAAGCTCGGCTCGGCGGCAATGCACGTGCTCAAGAATTCTCCGATGTCCTTCTAAGTCTTGGCGAAGGCACTTTACCAGAAGAGATAGGTGGACAGGTGGTGCTTCCAGAGTCTCTCGGTAGAGTGATATCCAGCTTAGAAGAACTAATTCGCTGTGTGTATGGGGACATCAGTCGTATACCGCACCAGCAGAATTCTTGGATGTGTGAGCGGGCCATTTTGATGCCCAAAAATGATCAGGCTGCAGCAATTAACGAATACATTCTCTCGGAAATTGAGGGGAATAAAGTAGTCTATACCTCGATAAACACTGTTGTCGAGCAAGATGACGCCACACATTATCCCGTGGAATTTCTGAGCTCCCTGTCAGCAAGTGGACTTCCAGCACATACCATCAAGCTGAAGGTCGGTGTTCCGATTATGCTTCTTCGGAACCTATCTCCTCCGAAGTTGTGTAATCCGCCTTAAAGTCATCTCGCTCCACAGACACACCATTGAGGCGGAAATTCTTACGGGTGGTGGCGTCGGCGAGGCAGTATTTATACCAAGCATTCCCCTCATACCTCATAATTTCCCGTTCCAGTTCAAGCGCGTACAGCCGATCGATTCTGTAAAAATCTCACCGTGATAACTTAGGTGAAGTGAGCTATCAATAGGGGCGATCCCTAACATCAGGTGGAATGACAGCTCACTTCACGCTCACTTCACCTAAGTTATCACGGTGAGATTTTTACAGAATCGATCGGCAGTTCCCCGTGAGTGTTTGCTTCGCGATGACCATCAATAAGTCGCAGGGGCAGATACTGAGGGCAGCGGGTGTCGACCTCAGGACGAGTTGCTTTTCACACTCACAAGGGCAACTGTACGTCGCTTGCTCTCGCGTCACCAGTCCTGACTCTCTTTACATTTTGGCTCCTGGCAGCATAACTACCAACGTAGTTTATAGAGAAGTGTTGTAAAGTATGATACCTTTGTACGTATTTTTACTCTTTTGTGTCCTGGAATGTATTCCTGCATTATTTTCTCTATTTCCTTCAGTCACATCTTATGACTGAACTCATCAGGATTCCCATATAACTCTCTTCACTTGCTTCGCTTGCAAAAAAAACTTATATTTTAATGCTATTTTAAAAGTTGTGTACTTATAATGCTATAGCGACACTGGCATCTTAGGTATTTTTGGTGCTGTAGAGCCTTTACGCAGACGACGTCGCGGGCAGCAGCTAGTCTACTAATATAATTGCGTCATTATGACTTTCCAATGGTCAACCACTGACACTCCAATAAAAGAAATGGCATAAAATGGTAATCTCGTAGGTACATAATGACAAATGAATAAATGTAATGTGTATTGCTATTTACGAATTTCTTACTACTTCAGATTGCAAACACTAATACTAATATGTAAAAATATATATTAAATGAAATCTAGCATAGTTTTTCTCAGACCAATGATCGACCATTATGAATTTAGCAGATTACGAACTTTTAGCAAAATGACAATGGGATCGTGTTGGAATGACGAATTTATAAAAATAGCAGACTTGGGCCCCTGGTTGGGTTCGACTCAATGACCTACAAACTCGTAAGTCGCGGTTTATACCTATTGCCACCACTGCTTTGCAACTTAGTTTGAGTTGTGGAAAATGTTTACCAAGACAAGAACAGACAAGAAGACAAGTATAGTCTCATTGACGTGGAGTTAGCTCAGTAGTTATTTTACCCCCTTGGATTTTCATGAAAAAAAGCGCCATCTCATCTCTTGTCTGTATCGTTTTTAACCGACTTCAAAAAGATGGAGGTTATCAATTCGACTGATTGTTATTTTTTTGTATGTTTGTTACTCGATACCGGCAATTGTAAATCGATTTCATTTTTTTTTATAATGGATACGGTATGCCTCAGGGGTGGTCCCATATAAATTTCATTAACTTTGGGTACTTTTTGAGTTATCTTCAAAAATACGTATTTTTGCCACTTAGTTTATATTGATGATTGTTAAGTATGACTTCTTTTCACTGATATCTACATAGCAGGTAGTCTTATACGAATTTGTGTGGGGTAAGTGCAACACAAAAGTGAAAAAAAAAACCGACTTCCAAAAAAGACACTACAAACTTACAAAGTGAAAAATAACTTTAATTTCGGAAGTCGGTGGCAAACAACGACAATAAACCCAACGACACCGACTTCCGAAATTAAAGTTATTTTTCACTTTGTAGTTTCTTTTTTTAATTTAACTATGTACGTACTCTACAGCCAGTGGCTTTTTCTTTGCAAGTTTACGAAGTTAAAACCACAAACATATACCTAGTTTTTGTTGGTCGCTGATCGGCAATATGACCACATAGGAAACTTTTTCTACAGTAGATAACAATTGTTAGGTAGAAGTAAGCACAGTTTAATAACTTGACCAGTCACTGGTGTATGATTCCCTATTCATATTAGGACCCACTTGAAGTACGGAAGAAATTACATGTTGCGCCGACCCCAAATTAATTGGGATTAGTGATTTTTGGTGCGAGTGGGCCCTAATTGTCATTCTCCTGCTAATTTATTTATTTATTTATCTATTTATTTCAGGCATCAAGGCCCATATAAACACATACAATACAATAATAATATAACTTAAAATACTATAAATACATACACCATTATAATTGCACTAAAAAACTAACACACACGAATGAAGATTAGGGCCCACTTGCACCACAAATCACTAAATGAATTTAGCGCACCTAAACATTTTTAAAACATCATCTATAATATCTTCAAACAGTTGATAGAAACAGAAATACGATTAGCGCTACACGTATTTAGTGATTTGTGGTGCAAGCGGGCGGGCCTTGATAGTTTTGATGATACAGACTTTCAATCGGTGTTTCAGGACTAATTGTAGATGATATTCAAGCAGCTTATGGTAAAACTTCTAATTCTGTCCATGTTATTTCACTAAATTCCTATGTTATCTACAATCTAATTATATTTGGGTCATCAGATGAAACTTTGCGAATATCCGTATAACAGGAACGTTTAGTGCACTCAGGGGAGTCGGCCCGCCATCAAACTAGCTGGCTGGCTAATCTTTTCACCACAACATAACTATTTACCTACATATACAGGCTGGTCCAAATAGTGACGTCAATAAAAAAAATAGATTCCTCATACCTAGGGGTATCCAAAAATACCCCATTTATGTTCTGCGATTTTTGATAGTTTAGGAACGAATATCGATTAATACATGAAAGGGTATTTCATGATAGTCCCATCGCAAAAAAAAACATAAAAATGTTTGTCGAAAAAAAAGTTATAAATTTTCAAAGATGTCCCCGAAGAATTTCCCCAAAAATAAAAAAAAAATATTCATATCTCCTAACCTACCAGAAATCGCGGTATATTTTTCATAATAATCGCCGATTGAGCCATATAAAATTAAATCTTATTTCAAGGCAATAAGACTCAATTTTAAAAGCATAAAGTAATGCTAGTGTCAAAACGATTTTCTTAATAAAAATAGCAAGCTTTAAAAAAAAAGTTTTGTTCATTGTATCATGCTTTTCTTAATACTCTAATTCGGGTGTAGGTATGAGGTCATGCATTAATTATGTTACACCTTGTGTATACAGAATGAGAACATAGCTGTACCTACGCCTATATTGCTGGTGAGTTGATTGCGTCATTTCTTCCCTGCTAAAATACCCGAAAGTGGTAAAAGGCAAGCGTTTTAGGGGACTGTCTTATGTAATACTAGGTTTGCCCGCGGCTTCACCCGCGTGGAGGATGGCCATCATCCCATGGGAGTTGACGGGAGCGTACTACTGGGATACAAAGTGCCCTATGTCCTTCTGACTGTCATGGTCACCTGTGTGACAGGCAGAGTTACATTCCCATTTATGACGTTCAAAAAGGGCTGCTTTTCAGACTAATTTGAATAAATTACTTTGATGTTTAATTGTTATTTATGTCCTGCAGTGCTATTCTGTAAAAATCTCACCGTGAAAACTAAGGTGAAGTGAGCTGTCATTCCACCTGATGTCAGGGATTGTCCCTATTCATAGCTCACTTCACGCTCACTTCACCTAAGTTATCACGGTGAGATTTTTACAGAATCGATCGGCTGAGTACCTAATCATTGGTGCCGGGAGCGGGGTGCAATAGGGCGCACTTGCACCTCCCTGGCTTCGAAATAAAATATAGGTGTAAAACATTCAGAACTAAATATATCCCAATACGCCTTATAGAATAATAAAGAACTCAACCTATTTGAGGCGAGAACCTAAAATTTTCGATTGAATTCTGCAATCTCTCGATTCTAAACATTTTGTGCATAAGTCAACAAAGTACCGAACTTCAATTTCCGACAACCTAATCGACTTATGTCGACAAAGTGACTCTTTGTATGTATGGACAATCGATAACCTAACATATCAACTACATCATAAATGAAGTGCAAAAATGACTGAGCCTGCTTCGTTAGATGCACCCCCTTAAAAATAAATTCGCCAGCACCCATGTGAGTATAGATAGTGCAGTCCACGAAGACGCGCCTCACCGCGCCTTCCGAATCGCTAGTTAAATCCATTAGTGTTTTAGTTTTTCGATACACACTAACTACCCACTAATAATAATTAGTGTGTATCAACAAAACTAAAACACTAGCGGAATGTTGCACACTAGTGCTGTAAGCATTAGGAAAAAGAGTGGGGCGCGTCTTCGTGGATTGCACGATCTATAGCTAATATTCTTACTGACGTTACACAACTAAAACGACAGCTTTACCAGTCACAGCCACAAAAGAACTTCAAATCAATACACCACAATTTCCAAGCAACACATGCGAATACAATTCCACATTCATGCTGAATACCAATACGAGTATGATTTATAAGGTCTTCGTGTGCGAAGTGGCGCCGATCGCGACAACTTTATGTTAGCGCTGGTGCCTTTTGTTTTGCTGTCGGTACCATCCCGGGATGTCCCGGTGGGGAGTTGTGAGTTATATTGCCTATAGTCGACCCTTGGATTGTGTAAAATTGAGATTTGTCGACGTTTTTAGGTGGTTTATTGAGATTAATTACGTAGCATCGTTATAAAAATTACGACTGTAATCCAATTAGGGGTCGACAGTGTCAGTGCATTGCCGGGGCAGCGGGATTGTCCGAAAGGGTTACCGCTACCCTGGATCATAAAGGGCTAAGGAAGGAACACGGGTGGGTTTTAGTCAGTAAGAGTCTGACACTCCCTTCTGCTCCACCCAGAGCGAGAGGAGTCATTTGATGATTTCCAATCCACAAAAAAAAAAGTGTCAGTGCATCTATATTTCGACAGTATTCTATTGCCAAGTGAGTGGTGAGCCTACTGCCACTAATAGGCACCTTAATTGCGTTTACTATCAACCGCAATCTGAATCATTTTGAAGGATAAGTATTGCTAATCCATCATTTCATATGTTAGAAAAAGAATCATGCCCACTGTCCATACATTGATTGACCTGTCACTTGATTCGTTTTTAGGTCGCGTCTACCTCCAACTAGTGTTATATAAAAACAATTATCGTTTAAAATAACACAATAACTTATCTTCTTTTCATTTAGCGGCCAGGAAAAAATGCTATTATGTAAATAAGTTTTTGAGGTTATAACTGCTGTCAGATAGTTTGACAGCTGTTATAATCTGAAAAACTGTACGATAATTAAAATCTAATTGATTCCAAATCGCTGAGAGAGTAACAATCACTCAGAAATAAATCCCTCATAGAGTATAGTAATATCTTCAATGTAGGTAATACCATCATCATCAAATCGGCGCGCGGTCGCAAACAGCAGTTATATTCTCGTAATATCCCGCCGACGAGGTCTTAGATAGATCACAAAGCACTAAATCGGTATCCGTATGATGCAGGCCAAAGCAATCGTAAGTGGTAGGTGTCGAAGTCTGTGGAAAATGCAAAAGTTGTAAGGGTATCAGAAAATCCAAAATCGCACAGTACAAGAGCAGACGAACGACTGCAAAACGTCAAACAAATGACAGCATGTCATTCACTTATCGTTGCGGCTAAAGACGTACGTTTTACGCATAACCTGTCAACTGTACACTTAAAATGGAACTTGTTTATGACACGTTCCGTTTCAAAAAGGCTAATAAGAACGATAAACATAGTAACATTGCTTTTTTTCCTGACTTTATTTGAAAATTCGATTATGCGATACGAAATAAGCAAAAAATTTGCAGTTTTTTAAGATATTTTACATCACTAGACGTGTTAGAAAATTTTCAGGTCAAAACTTGACATGATTCTTTGTTTGCTAAACAACGTAAATAAAGCAATGAATGTTGTTGAACTGTCAAAATTAAAGATGCTATTTGCTAGATACTGTTAGTGTGTTACGCAATTACTTCTCTTGTGCAAATCATTGTAGTCTTGATTTGAGCAGCTACTGAGAATTTCCTAATTGAAAACCGAACAATACCGACCTTGCCCGACCCGAGTATCGAACTCAGGACGCTCAAAAAAAGAACTGACGCTGGTAATTGTTAAAAAATATGTCAATGTTACTATCCTACTAATACTATAAATGCGAAAGTTTGTGAGGATGGATGTTTGTTACTCTTTCACGCAAAAACTACTGAACGGATTTTGATGACACTGTACAGTCATATAGCTTATACATCAGAATAACACATAGGATACTTTTTATCCCGATATTCCCACGGGATCGAAACTTACGCGGGTGAAACCCGGGGCGCAGCTAGTACTCCATAAAACATAGCTTGATATCTGCGACAGCTGTCAGTAAAATCACGCCTATGAAGTCCTGAATTTCATAATAGTACAGACAGTACCTGTTAATGTCATACTTTATGGGCATGCCGACCTAATTAGTGATGGGCGATGATTCATAGCAACCACAGACTATCGATATTTTAAATAAAACCTAATTTAAAATGAATTTATCTTTTAATTTTATTGTATACTAGCTGCGCCCCGCGGTTTCACCCGCGTAAGTTTTGATCCCGTGGGAATATCGGGATAAAAAGTATCCTATGTGTTATTCTGATGTATAAGCTATATTACTGTAAAGTTTCATCAAAATCCGTTCAGTAGTTTTCGCGTGAAAGAGTAACAAACATCCATACATCCATACATACAAACTTTCGCATTTATAATATTAGTAGGACTAGCTGCGCCCCGCGGTTTCACCCGCGTATGTTTCGATCCCGTGGGAATATCGGGATAAAAAGTATCCTATGTGTTATTCTGATGTATAAGCTATATTACTGTAAAGTTTCATCCAAATCCGTTCAGTAGTTTTTGCGTGAAAGAGTAACAAACATCCATTCATCCATCCTCACAAACTTTCGCATTTATAGTATTAGTAGGATTTTAATATCATAACATTATTTAAATTTGTACATACTTGATCTAAAATAGTGAGTAAATAAAATGCAATTTCTCACTTACTCATGTAACATTCCATCCGTCAATGTCAAAGGCCGTGTTACCAGGCCATAACTAAATTAAACCCAATTATATGTTACATAAGTTACATTAGCATCGATAATAGTAAGAAACGTCGATAATTTCTATCGAAATTTTTTTATATTCTGACAACACTAGGAATGTCAGTTTGACATGTCGCAGAGATCAAGCTATCTTTTACGTAATATAAGCACATGTAAGTATAAGTTTAAACCTGTGATAAAGTAGGAACAATATCAATATCTATTTGTAGGTCAAGTCACAATTCTATGTACATAATTATATTATAATACATACTTAAGGTGATTGCGCAGTGGTTACCGCGAAATTCAATTTTTTTAAGTTTTTTGCAATTTGCTGGTCTGTTTCAGGTTGTATCTTGATCAAAATTTGATTCGCGACAATAACAGGTACGTATCTAAAGAATTATAATCATTAGAATCATTAATACATCTTCCTAACTTAGTTTTGTACCACAAGAAGAAATCTCTCATGGAAAAGTGTTTGTGGTACAAATCTCACTTAGGAAGATGTATTAATGATTCTAATACCTACCTCCGTCCGTCCGTCCTCTCGTCTGATTCCATTACGTACCTGTCATAGTCGCGAATTAAATTTTGATCAAGATACAACCTGATACTGACCTGCAAATTGCAAAAAACGTAATAAAATTTGAATTTCGCGGTCTACCACTGCGCATTCACCTTAATTTTTATGTCTCAATTCAATTACTCAAAATCAAGTTACCAAAACTAGCTGTGATCATATCCAAAGGCATTAAATAATGAGTGGTAGGACCCTAAGACCCACGCTATTCATTGCAGGGTTAATTAAGACTGTTTGCGGCGAGGGTGCGATGTAATCGGGAGACCCTGAGACCCCAACTTTATGTGTTTGGGTCCGTTTTATTCTTTATGTTGCATGCGGTTTGAGAGGTTAATCTTGTAGATTACTTTGAGTTAAGGTTACTAGCGAGTAGTGCTGGTACTTTTGTTTTGTTGCTGTTTTATTTGGAGTGAATAGTAACTATGGTTGTCGCGTTTTAACATGGCATTTGCGGCCTTTGTGTAAAAGTGCAAATTGACACTAGTCTTAGTTGTAACATATTCCATCGCGTAAAACAATAAGTTGAAGTTAAATTGCTTATTAAATTATTAGGCTATCAATAGAATAGAATACTTATAATCCTCTTTATTATATAAGTATACGATATAAATTACACATACATAAGAAAAAAGATTTTTTTTCTTATAGGAGAAAAAAAAAACCTGGGGGTGTTGGAGAAAAAACAAGTACTGTTCCGTTTCAAATTTTAATAAATTTCAATATTATGGTACTTAAAGGTAACCTTCCAGTTAATAGGAATGTTATTTACTTAATAAATGGGCGCCAGGGACTGAGAGTCGCGGATCCCGGAACCGACGAAGGTGTCCAGTATACTTCTGGATGAACGTAGAATGTCGAACCCAAGATCTTCAATTCAAACTTCGTTGAAGATCGGTTTCCAATGTTGAAAACCGGACTAAGGAAACCGTAATAAATTAAAAAATAAACTAAGGGATAAAAAAACCGTCCCGCCTGCGCTAACGCTAGACGGACTCCGCCAGCCGTACAGTCGTCTCCGCCAGAGGCTTCGAGCGGACTCGAGGAACGGGTCTCGCGTCCCGGCCCCATCAGCCGCTCCTCTAGATCCGGGCGGCGAGAGGAATCTCTCGAGGTGCCTCTACTGGAATTGACAATACGGAGACCTAATGATATAATGGGAAACTAATTTACCATCCTTGAGGTGACCGAGCTTTTTTTTTTTAAATTTAATTTTATTAATAGAAAGCAAACCGTAAAAAATCCATGTCCTTTCTCTCGACAGAATCCATCGGTTGCATACTGCATACGTATCTTATCTCTTTTGTTGACTATACATGGATAAACATTTGAACAACAACAATTACAATGAATCGTATATTAAAACCATACTAATTTAATCATAATAAATAATATTTACTTAATAAACCTCGTAACCTCTATTAACTTTAACATAATAACATATTCATATCACTATTCAATAATATCTTTCCCAAATTAATAACCCCTACCCAAATTCCTTTGGGATTCTTAGTCGACCTTACTGTCAGCGTTGTTAGCCATTTCATTATAATGGTTCTGTACATTCCTTTTTTGATTTTCGATATTATCATTGACAGAACTACCTACATCACTTCTAAATCTATCAGCATTGGTAGCCAATTGCTTATAATGATCTTGTACATTTCTTTTTTGACTTTCGATATTGTCATATATAGAACTACCTACATCACTTCTAAATTTATCACCATTGTTAGCCATTTGATTGTAATGACCTTGTACATTTCTTCTTTGACTTTCGATATTATCATTGATAGAACTACCTATATCACTTCTAAATCTATCAGCATTGGTAGCCATTTCATTGTAATGACCCTGGAAATTTCTTCTCTGATTATCTAGATTATCATTGATAGAACTACCTACATCACTTCTAAATTTATCAGCATTGGTAGCCATCTGATTGTAATGACCTTGTACATTGCTTCTTTGACTTTCGATATTATCATTGATAGAACTACCTATATCACTTCTAAATCTATCAGCATTGGTAGCCATTTCATTGTAATGACCCTGGAAATTTCTTCTCTGATTATCGATATTGTCATTGATAGAACTACTTACGTCACTTCTTAGTCTATCAGCATTGGTAGCCATTTCATTGTAATGACCCTGGAAATTTCTTCTCTGATTATCGATATTGTCATTGATAGAACTACCTACATCACTTTTAAATCTATCAGCATTGGTAGCCAATTGCTTATAATGATCTTGTACATTTCTTTTTTGACTTTCGATATTGTCATATATAGAACTACCTACATCACTTCTAAATTTATCACCATTGTTAGCCATTTGATTATAATGATCCTGGACGAATCTTCTTTGACTTTCGATATTGTCATTGATAGAGCTACCAACATCACTTCTAAACTTATTAACACTGTCGCCAAATTGATTGTATTGATTCTGAACATTTCTTCTTTGATTTTCGAGAAAGTCGTTTGTGTTTTGTTTGGCCCCGTAAAAAGAAGATTGTGCTGTCTGTAGCCCTTCATCAACTGCGTCATAAACTTTGTCGTATGCTGCATCTACTCCATTTTTGAAGTCATTGTCTAAGTCTCCATGGTTGTTGACTGAAGTACGAATGTCGATTAGTCCAGTACCATCAGTATTTACATTTCCTGACTCCTGTTTTTTCTTAGTAACGTTGAGACGGATCCTATTTACCGCTTCTTGTAAACTTTTGAGCGTCTGTCTAATATTCAACGTTGCTGGTGCATCATTATTGAAGAAGTATTTGTTTAAGTGATGCTGTAAAATAAGTGTATCATTGTTAAGTTTTTTTGTCGGAGCGTGTGGCATATTATCGATTTGTGCTTGCCCGTGGCCGAGGAGGAAACTTTTAATTTTGAAAACGCGACTTTTCACTCTGTCGAATAATCTTCCAATGATTCCTTTCCCATGGACTTGGTCGCCGTCAAACAAATGTATTACAGTTCGTACCTCTTCTCTTACCGTTTCTGATACGTCATGTATTTTGTGGGATATTGTTCCAACTAAGCCTGGTTTGATAACCACTTGTCCTGCTGCATTTTGTTCAGTACCTCCAAAGACGAAGGTCTTGCCGTATTGAAATGCACCACCAACGCCGTGGGTTATAGAGCCTGCTGTATCTTTAACTGTCCCGATTAGTCCGTCTATAAGACCACAATTCGACTTCACTATTAATGCCAATGACACTACTATCACTAGATGTTGCTTCATATTGATTTTGTTGCACTTCTTTGTCTGTTTTATTTCTTGGTTCACTTAATGCACGTTAGGTCCAATTTTAACTATGTATTCAAATATACGATGGATCGTCGTGATTGTTTATGACTCTAATGAAATGGATCGTGCACGACTATTTAAACAACATATTATCTGATAGCTTGACCTGAACTGTAAATAAATTATCAAGTTACTATATTTTCCAATGATTTCACTCGTCTAAAGGTTTATAATATATTGCCTTGTATGGTGCTTTGTCTTTGTGGTCGTAAGCGTGACGGCTGAGAATGTGAACCTAGTTTGGATGTCCAGGCCGAGCAGTGATATTGTTTTTTAACCTTTTATACCTACCTACATGGTCAGTAGCACACCTAAGTTTGTATGGTGGCAATAGGCTCGCTTTCTATTGCATGGAAACCCATAACTAAAGTAATTGAATGTAAAAACTGGTCCGCCTTCTCTCCATTCTTCATCCAGGAATAGGTCCAGCCGATCGATTCTGTAAAAATCTCACCGTGAAAAGTTAGGTGAAGTGAGCTTAGAGTGAGCTGTCAAGAGTATCAATCCCTAGCACCAGAATGACCCTGACAGCTCACTCCACGCTCACTTCACCTAAGTTTTCACGGTGAGATGGTTAGGTACAGAATCGTACTGCCTATTCCTGGATGATGTTATTTATGTTATTAACCCTAATTAATTATTTAAGAGCACGCTTAACCGTCGGCATTGGTCCCGTCTGACGGTTTTTATGGTTGATTAGAAGCCCGCAATTCAGACGACGTGGACGGATCCTTGCAACCTTGGACCTTAAAATTTCGTTATTGGTCAGTAATTGGGTTGTGTAGGTAATTGGGTTCTGTCTGGGGCTCCGTATAAAATATTGATATACAACTGTATCTGATGAGACTTTGGAAGTTGATCTAACCCAGTTCGGAAACCGTAAGGCAGATGAAATCGTAATAATGGATAAGAGTTTAGTTGCAAAGTTGCTTTTTGGATTTGTATGGACATACAGACAGACATGATCAAAATCTTTGTAATTAGAATTCCTAGTAAATGAGCAATAAATACGATAGTTATACTGAACTTTAAACTGTGATTAATTGGAATTTAAACTGATTAGTAAGAAGATTTTGTCTTGCTAAGGCCAAACTGATCATTAAAATAAGATGACTCACAACTTGTGTTTTTACCTATTATAATTAAGAAGCTGACCTAATTGAAATGCAAGATAATACTTGTTTACGTAGGTACAATTAAAAGAGTGCTGATTTTGTTGAACACCGACCAGGCTCGTGATAGCTCCTGTAAAACTAAGATGTCGTTCAAGTTCCTTGTCAATTCAAAAGTGTCTAATTTTGGTTTAATTGAAATTAATGCCTTTGAGTTCGAGTTGAGTTCCAATAATTAATATTTCACTTTCATATACAGGGTTATTGGAAAAAAAAAATCAGCTGTTTCCTACATTTTGATGAGTTACGAGTATGTGAACATAAACATTCATATTATCTCGAAGGTCACTTCCTTACACTGGGTGATAGTCCTCTGTTACAGCCTATCGATTCTGTAAAAATCTCACCGTGATAACACAGGTGAAGTGAGCGTGAAGTAAACTATCTATGAATGGAGGCAATCCCTAACATCAGGTATAATGACAGCTCTTCACCTTAGTTTTCACGGTGAGATTTTTACAGAATAGCACTGCAGATGTGGGCACAGTCTTGGTCTCAGATATCAATGCCAACTCTTTCCTTAACTCCTTACCTTACTTCTACAAAAGATCTCAAATAAATTCAAACCGTTCTATCTCCATCTAGAACCTAGATGAGATCGGTAAACAAATGTAGTGTTTGAACGAGTATCTTTAGTTCATTTCCGTTTCGCAGTCGCGCCCGCGCCCGATCAGACAGACAGGCGTTTGAGAAACACTGCGGGCCAAGATTTACGGACCACAGTTCTTTGTAGGGTTGGCATAAAAATTTAATAGGGATATTATATAACTATTAGTGTTGCGTGCAGTGTGTTTACTTGGTAAACGGGCATTAAGAGGAAATGAGGTCGGAGAGACTTTGAAAAATCTTAAGGCTGCAGTCTTGCAAAATTCACTCGCGGCGAATTAGTTGCGCAACTTTGTAATTTTTTTTCTAAACAAAATAATGAAATAACATGAAATATTATTATTTCACATGAATAACCATAATATAAGTAATAGCTAGATATTTTTTTTAAGTTCATCTAGGTGGATTATGTTAGGTAAATCAAGTGTTAAACACAGCTCTTTCGCGCCGAACATCATTTCGAGTTCTGTTTGAGCTCTTCGTTTATGGCAATGAAGAATTAATTTAAAAATCTGTTCAGCGCATAATTAGCTCAACATTCTTGTCTTCAAAATGCGCTGATTAGTTTTTTCGAATTATCCTTCATTTTCTTAATCCAGAGGTCGCAATTTCATCAAAATTCTCTGTTTTTATCTCATAATAAACGGTTTTTTTCAGAATAACTATGCATTGTATTTAAGTAACAATTAGATTATTTTAATGCCAAGGGTTCAATAAGCAAATACTAAAAAAAATAGCACCTAAATCACCTTATCCAAAGAATAATTATAATTTCAAAAGACCTACAAAATAAGAGTTTATATACAAGAATTGAAAGAGAAATTCCTTAGTGGCCGCTGCACGGTCGCAGCGTTCAGACGTGTGGTCCACGACGAATTTTAACTGTTCCCTCTCGCTCTAACTTTGCTCCTGCTCTAACATAGGTTACGCACTGTTGTCTATCTAAAGTTGCTCTACTTTATTATTTTTTGTATATAATTTTTCGAGTGGTTTGTAAATAATTGTAATACAGTAATAGTTTTGTAAATATTTGATTTCAATATGGATCTTAAATTAAAAAAAAAATGCCTGTACGAAAAAAAAAATTCTCAAACGCTCAAACGTAGAAGTAATGAAGAGAAATAGATTCCAAAGGTAAGTAAAACTGTTTACAGTATTCATGTTTAAGGCCTAACTACAAGGTCAAATTAAATTAGCTAGCGAGACTCCACAGACATGATGAGTATCGATATCTCATCTCGATTTTATCGGTATGTTCCCACTAGTTCTACTGAACAGTTCTACGGTAGAACTAATGGGTTTTTTTTTCCCACTAGTACTACGATATTTGGTATAACAAAATAGTAGAACTAGTGGGATTCTTTATTCCCACTTGTTCTACTGAACAGTTCCACAGTAGAACTAATGGGAATTTTTATTCTCACTAGTACTACGATATTAGGTATAACAAAATAGTAGAACTAGTGGAGTCTCTATTTCCCACTTGAGAACGCTTCGTTGTCACTAGTACCATTAACTGTTCCATGATGGAACTACTGATTGTTTTTTTTTTATCACTAGTTTTAAAAGAATCTGAAAATAATGGAACTAATGTTGAATTTGTTATCAGTAGTTCCACAATTATCATCATGGATATCGTTTTCGTGGTTTTCTAGGGTGATAAGGCCGATAGTGAGGTCAAAATTAAAATCCAAGATGGCGGACAAGAAAATGTTCATATTTTTCGTCATGGATATCGTTTTCGTGGTTTTCTAGGGTGCTAAGAGCGATAGTAAGGTCAAAATTAAAATCCAAGATGGCGGACGCGAAAAGTTTATGATTTTTTGTCATGGATGTCGTTTTCGTGGTTTTCTAGGGTGCTAAGACCGATAGTAAGGTCAAAATCAAAATCCAAGATGGCGGACGCGAAAATGTTCATATTTTTCGTCATGGATATCGTTTTCGTGGTTTTCTAGGGTGACAAGGCCGATAGTGAGGTCAAAATTAAAATCCAAGATGGCGGACGCGAAAAGTTTATGATTTTTTGTCATGGATGTCGTTTTCGTGGTTTTCTAGGGTGCTAAGACCGATAGTAAGGTCAAAATCAAAATCCAAGATGGCGGACGCGAAAATGTTCATATTTTTCGTCATGGATATCGTTTTCGTGGTTTTCTAGGGTGACAAGGCCGATAGTGAGGTCAAAATTAAAATCCAAGATGGCGGACGCGAAAAGTTTGTAATTTTTTGTCATGGATGTCGTTTTCGTGGTTTTCTAGGGTGCTAAGGCCGATAGTGAGGTCAAAATGAAAATCCAAGATGACGGACGCGAAAATGTTCATATTTTTCGTCATGGATATCGTTTTCGTGGTTTTATAGGGTGCTAAGGCCGATAGTGAGGTCAAAATTAAAATCCAAGATGGCGGACGCGAAAATGTTCAAGTTTTTTGTCATGGATGTCGTTTCCGAGGTTTTCTAGGATGTTAAGGCCTATAGTGAGGTCAAAATTAAAATCCAAGATGGAGGACGCGAAAATGTTCAAGTTTTTTGTCATGGATGTCGTTTCCGAGGTTTTCTAGGATGCTAAGGCCGAAAGTGAGGTCAAAATTAACTAGTGAGCCCAAGTGCCTGTGGCAGGATCAGCATTTATCCAAACATTTTTATCTACGATATAATCATCCAACTTATAATATCCTTGTCTACATAGTGTGCGCATTTTAATCACCGTTATCCTCATAAGGGGTCATTCTACTCATTATTATGAACAACTTTCACTATGTGACCAAACCTGAAATCGTGACATCGTGAAAAAAAATCTGCTGTTCCCTAGGTTGTAGGGAACAGCTAATTTTATTTTCGCGATTTCTGGTTTGTTTACATAGTAAAAGTGGTTCATAATGATGAGTTCAATGATCCCTTAAGAGATGATAAAATTACACTCAGTATATTTGTTTCCTCTAAACTCCGTTACGGCAGAATTAATACAGATAATTTTTTTATGGTAGCCTAAGGATCCGCTGCGAAAAAGTAGCCAATGTACGCATAGGCTACTTTTTCGCAGCGGAAGAAACCACAGGGTGCTACATAATATTAGTACGATGATTTTTTACGAATACTTCTGAAAACTCTGTTATTATATGACTTATTTATTTTCACAGGTCCGCTGCTGGCTCACGTCAACCATTTTCAGATATAAGCAACCTGTCAGAAGCTCGAAATATTAATCCTACCTCTTCTACTATGGGAGTACCATTGATGATTGAAAATATGCGATGCAAACCACTAATGTCCATTACCGATATTTTTTATATAAGAATGTAACTGTAATGTATGTGATAGAGTATAATATATTAGTTAGATAATCGCCAATGGTATTTCGGGTTCGAAGTCACTGAAAATGTTACAGAAGGCCTTACGGTGAATTGACTTTATAAAAAACACGTGCTTATGAGTAATACAAAGCGTTTAAAAGCGGTCTAGATTTGCCTTGCCGTCTTCAACTGAAGTTAATATCGCAAAAGTGAAGGAAATAGTGACTAAAAATTCTCATTTCAAGTTTGAGATTGATAGCCGCTGAACTTTCTGTGTCTCACGAGCCTTTCCGTATCATTAATAATCGCTTTTATGTGCCTTTTTGAAATAAATGCTTTGACTTTGATTTTATGTATTTTTTTTTGTCTCCTTTACACTTTCACACACTGTCTACATATCTCTATTTATTGTCCTATCGCAGGTATGCTGGAAGAGATTCTTTTGAAATAAGCATCACTTTTGTACCTATTTTTCTATTCTGCTTTTTTTTTGTCTGTTTATATGTCGCACCTTAGAATTGAAGTGGCTTAACTATTTTATTTTTTTTAATGACTGACACATTGTATCCAAGTTATTTTCTTAAAATTTTAAGAAAATGACTTTGATACATTCCATCAAATTCATTTTCATTGTATCAGTAATTTTCTTAAAATTTTAAGATTTTTTTTTTTTTAATACTTTGTATCAAAGTAATTTTCTTAAAATTTTTAGTTAAGCCACTTCAATTCTGAAGGTGCGATGTGTGTACATAAATGATAAAATAAATAATACTTAGTAGAGCAACTTTCCGACCGTGTCAAATTACGCTAGGTAGGATGTATGCGGGGGACTGCGGGGAGCCCGGGTGCAGACGCTCGGCGCGTGGACTCGCCGCACGCGATTCTTATATTGTGCACTAGAAGACTAGGCCCTTAAGTAAAAAGTAATAATTCGAGGTTTGTCTCTCCTATTTCCTCCTCTAATATTGGAACAATTTAAAAGATATTTCATAAACTGAATAAAGAAGTATATATACTGTGTCCCTATTTTTTTATTTTTTCATGAATACTTGTCAAAATTGTACACTAGGCCTCCGTTGATAGCGGTTTAAATCGGCATTTTTTTTAGGGTTCTAGTGCTTATAAAATATTTACGTATATATTATTGTATCATCAAAAGGAAAACATAGGGACATACAAGAAGTTAATATTTATTATTCTGTAAAAAATCATTGCTTTATGGTCAGTAACCAGAAAGAAAACAGTCGAGAGCGTTTCTATGGAGAAAAGACCACACGCATTTCCACTTAAGAAGTTTCTATAACTCCTAAAGAAACCATTAGCATGTAGGATTGTTTTGTAACTACTGAATAAAAGTTTTTTTCTGTTTTGGTACCTACGTCCGAATGTACAGAGGCCAGCACATCAAGCTACCCTAATCTGTCACATTTCTTTGATAGATTTTCAACTTTATTGCAAAGGAATAAGGTTCATATTCAATTGGGAAAAGACAGATTGAGGTAGCTTGATGTGCTGGCATCTGTACATTCCGACAATAAATAAACACTTCTGTAGTTTTCTTCTTTTACTTTTGCGATTTTTAGGACTTGTATGTGGTTCGGTAGGAAAGTACTCTCCTAGGTAGGGTAATGCCTACTTATGAAAATGTGTATTGTTTTATCAATAAGGTCATGAGAAGCTAGTTCACTTTAGATTTGCGTCAACAAATAATATTTAAAGTAATTATCTACAGCTTTGTCTGCTGTCTGTACAAGTTAATTTAATCTATGAGCGCGAGCTTGGTCGGTTTATATCGTTGCTCCGCCAGAGGGCGCTTATGTCCGGTACTGTAATTACTTATAATTATTTTGTGCTTTTTGGTTAGCGCTTTATAGAACCTTAGAATTGTACATTAACGTATCTACTACCTATTATCAAACAATCAAAATACTTAGTAGATTATTCAGTAAGGGGATAAAATGGTGTCTTATTGTCGCGGGCGCTATTTTGAATCCTGAACGCAACTAAGGATAGTAGGGCTCTGAGTTAACTCCTGAGCGAAGCAAGGGAGTTGAGACTAGAATCCTGAGTGCAGTGAGGGATTCAAGCTCGCCCAAGACGAAGACACCTTTATCCCCGAGGAGAATACTCTACTTTTCACACCTACTGCGAGATAATCGAAACCAATTCGACTATATAATTATTAGATTATGAAACAGCTAAATAACTGGGGAATGGCCCCGATTCTGTTGTTCACAAACTAAACTAAATTTAAGTTCAGTGCATTTTTTTCTTTCTATTTCATTACGAAAAGGACAGAAGATAAAATATTAGTTTAGTCCTGTCAAATTAGATAATCCATAGACAAATTAGACGAGAAATTGGCTACTAAAAATACCTACGTCAATTTACGTAAGGCGCTGACTAATTTGACAGGACTAAACTAATATTTATCTTCTGTCCTTTTCATAATTAAATAAAAAGAAAAAGATGCACTGAACTTAAATTTAGTTTAGTTTGTGAACAACAGAATCGGGGCCAATATCTAGTTATGTGCAGTGTCATACACTATTTACCCGACTACGTGACAGGGCAGGGTTATGTTTTTTGCATAGGTACTCTTTGTTTGTGGAATTCCTTATACACTCGAAGCATCCTAAGGGCCGGATGGATTTTAATAAGTACATGAGAAGTCTATCGACTCGTTAGGGTCGCGCAAAGATTATAGGCTAAGTTTTATCTTTATAAAATCAAAATTGCGGATTTTAGACGATGAAAAAGGAAGGACTAGAAAAAAAAATATTAAGTACCTAGATCTATCATTACTATGTAGGGTATCAATGTAAAGGGCTTGAGGAGACGATTCCAAAAATATAACACACTAAAAGGATTCAAATAAAAAAAAAACAAAATCAAACCCTACTTGTAGCTAAGATTAAAAATTAGCTCACTTTTCAAGCAGTCTGGTGCAGTTGGTGGCATAAAATCTGAAATTTCAGTAATATACCTACTGCCTGTCGGGTTTTTTTTTTCAATCTAATCTCATGCATTTTCATCAAAAACACATTACCTGTATAATAATTGTCAATGGAGCGTCAGCTCAAATCCAACATTCTAACGCGTGGTTATACGGTCCACATCAAACGATCGTTTTGTTCGTCGACGGCGACTAAAACCTATGAAGTTTGAACTGGAAACTGGAACTCTTTGGTCGATCTCTGTACATTAATAGAGAAAAAGTTTTTTTTGGTTAGTTTCCATACGTTTTTCTCAGTTGACGTTCCAAATTCAAATCACGTTTAATGACCCGGTGATCTGGTCATAATGAAATTCAGTAAAATATTAATGTCTTGCTTTATGTTAAGTTTGAATGACATATAATTTCACGTTAGCGTGCAGGTGGTGTGAAAAAATTATTTGTGTTTGTCTGTGGGTAAAACTTAGTTACGTTAGGTACCTATCATTATTATTGTTATTATTGTCTTATTGTTGTTGAAGAAGGCACTCATGACTTACCTCAAGGTAGTTTAAAGTCAAGGGCAAAAATATATACAACTTAACATGTTTAATTTTTCCAAATTTAGGTTTCTTTCTGATGAAGGTTAAAAATTAAAACAAATTGTGTTAAAATTAAAAACAAAAAATTTATTACGAGTTCATTTTTTGGTAAATGCAAAGAAATTATTACCGAGAGATAAAACAACCAAAATAATATAAACTATTACACATTTGTATGGCATCAAAACGATTTTAGATAATAATTAACTATATGAAGAAGCTGTATACTTAATAGTTAAATTGTAAAAAATAAATAATTAAAAATAATTACAAAATGTAACAATGCTTATGCGTTATTAGTGGACTTGGCATTTTTTCACAGAAAGTGAAATAAAAACATATTGCCATCGAGTGATAAAATACTTTAAACCATTTTTGAAACAATTTGAATTTTTAAAGACATTTTTCGCAATACTTATTACGCATTTACTTTACAAAACTAGGTTTATACAAACGTTAAGATTTTTTTATTTTATTTTATCTTACTTTTTATTTTCACAATTCTTAAAAGTTTTTAAGTACAATTAATTTCTATTCAAATACACATTTTGCAAAAAAATACTACACACTCTTAAACAATAGTGTTCTGTGAAAAAATGACACTTTGTAAAAATAATATAATCTAAAATATTTACATTAATATATTTAATTAGTAACTGGCAGTTTCAGAAGGCACATAATACATTTTTTTTAGGAATTTATTTGTTTTAAAATATGTAGGTATATTAAGCATAATTTAAGCTATGTATTTCGATATGTATCGCTAAGGCACACTAGGTGAATATTACATTACACAACTATTCAAAAATATGTACCCATTTTTTTATTCAATTTTAGCTGCAAAAGCGACTAAGCAATTTATTTTGCACAATTTTTATGTTTTTGGTACTTAATTTACAACAATGTTTTTATTGCTATTTTTTTATAATTTACAGGTTCTTTGATACCCAGTTTAGCACTTTGAGAGATCCACCTCAGCTGGGTAAAGAACCGTTATTGATATTTATTGAGATGATGCCTCCCAAAAAGTATTATAAATTTTATTTATGTAAAGCGACCTTATTAGTAACATTATAAACCATTAACTCTGGATTCGAAATATAAATTGAAGGTGTATCGAATAGGAGATATTTTTTATTTTTCTAATTAAAAAATAAATCATTTCACACGTGACTACATTTTTTCTACTACAATTTAGTTACTTATCTTATAATTGCTTCAACTGTTCGATACACCTCTAGCAAATTATGTTATCTACCGCATTTAGTAAAAACCTAATTATTAACTTAGATCACATTTTCAACAACTCACATACATACACACATTTTTACATTTATCACACGACAAGATTTAATCTTTCATTCATTTTACATTTTAATACAATTTATTTTGGACAAATTATAATAATTATTCCATTTTAATTATAATTTATCCACCATGACTCACTTCAAACCTCGGCTTACATTTTTTTTCCTCTTTTATTAATTTCTAATATGGCGCCCGAAAATTAATTGTTTAATCGTGACTAGTCTTATTACAATAGAATAGATGTACAATATTTAAAAAATGTCGAACCTTTCATTTTCTTTGTAAAAAAGACATGAAAAGTTGAGGGAAGAAAATTCGTTATGTCATGAGGTAAAACTATTGCTTCGTAAAATATGGGTTCTATTTTTTACAATCAAATCGGACCTACCTTTCTAACAGACTGTAATTTTTATATTTATAATTATGTAAACATAAAAATTACAGCCAAAAATGTTTTTATTAATTTTACAAATAAATTAATAAAACATCGCACTAATTCCTGCCATCGTTTAAATTACAGTAATCAGTGCGACGCGATACAATGACGTCATTTAAAACTTATAAACGATGACTTTGTGATGTCAGTACCGGTCGAAGCTAGTGGAGTCGCGACTAGTGACGTCACTGGCGGCGTCGGTTGACGAACTGCCGTCCGAATCAGAGGACCGGCCGGCGTCCGACGTCCGGCCGGCGTCCGATGTCCGGCCGGCGTCCGACGTGCCGCCCGTGTCGGACGTCGCGCCTATCTCAGTGGTCGGATATCAAAGATGTTCGTCGCGCCCGTTCAGAGGTTGTCGCTCAGCGTGGTCCGAGGGGCGGTTGCGTTTGAAGAATCCGCACTGGAAATTGAATAAATGATTGTTAAAAAGAAAAGAGACTTTGACGGCTTATGTAAGTTACACTATTTTATTACTGCCTCGACCCAGACATGGTCGCAAAAGGTAACCTGCTGAGCGTTTTATCCCCGGGACGTGCAGCGTCATTGGGTTTTCAGTAAATAAATATTTAGCAGCCTGGGGTCAAAATTTGTGCACTGTAAAGAAAAAAGATTCGCCTATTCATGTTATCCCATGAGGCTGAAAATTAATTGGTGTAATACACTAACTTTACCTACTCCATTCATCTTGTGGCGATGTCTGAAAAAGATCTGAGGCCCAATTCTGCTAATTTAAAACGTTCAAAATCTAGTCGCAGTCTCATCTCGGCGACAAACAAATGTCAAAAACTTGTCAAAATGTAGGGAAATTAGAAGTATTTTTGACAGATTGAGACTGAGATCAGACTGTAAACGTTCTTAAAAATTACGAGAATTGCCCCTCTGATATTCAGCAGTGAACGTTCCGCAGTTAAAATGAAATCCACCTACAACACATGCACGCTTAATGGACTCACTTTATAGAGCGCGAAGATCAGTAGCAGCAGCAGCAGCGCGCCGACGACGGCCGCCAGCACCACCACCCACAGCGGGATGCCGCCGCCGCCCAGCGCCGCCAGCTGCGGCGTCACCGTGGTGTGCGCCTCCGCCGTGTGCCACGCCGGGTCCGACGGCCGCCCCACCATAGGCAGGCGCGCCACGCGGGCCGCGCCCAGCGTCGACAGGATCACCGCGCGGTCTTTGGAGATCTAGGGGTGAGGAATTATTTCATTATTTTTTGCTTTTAAGAGTCATTGAGCGAAAAAAACCGGGAAAACGCGTTCTGACATTTTCAAAACAGCCAAAACACGGAATGCGCTTTTTGGTCCTTTTGAAAACGACCAGGGCCTCAAGTCTGCTATTACAATAGTGTCAGAATGGTCTATCATTGATTTCATAATTGTTGATTTTGACAAGTTTGGTAAATCTACTAATATAATGGCGTCATTATGACTTTCCAATGGACAACCACTGACACACCATTGAAAGAAATGGTAATCTCGTGCATAATGACAAATGAATAAATGTAATGTTTATGGCTGTTTACGAACTTCTTACTACTTCAGATTGCAAACACTAATACGTAATATGTAAAAATATATATTAATTGAAATCTAGCATGAAAAGTAGTAGTTTTTCTCAGACCATTATCCGGCCAATGATCGACCATTATGAATTTAGCGGATTACGAACTTTTCGCAAAATGACAATGGGATCGTGTTGGAATGACGAATTTATAAAAATAGCAGACTTGGGCCCCAGAACGCGTTCTGGCAATAAATAAATGCCACAACCCGGTCTGAGCCTTTTTGATGCAATCATTAACGTGTTAGTTTTCGGGGGCACTATCAAAGAAAATGGGGTCAAAAATGGGTACAAATTCAACCCTTTACATACACACTACACAACGGCAGCAGGGACAGGGTTGTCATTTACCTATGTCAGATTTCATGTTTTAGCATAATGGTCAAACATGCATGATCGACCTTGTGACTTGTCCTCTATTATCTAATTCATATAACACTAAGCTTTCATGTAAAGCCTTACCTCAGTGAGCACAGTCGCGTTGATCCTGGATCTGAACGCGAACCAGGCTTCCTGTCCCTTTACCATGCGACCGGTTGTACACCTCAGCACCTCACACTTATACTTCTCTTCGCATTTCTCCAGAATCTTCTTCAGCTGTGGGTCCACCTGGATTGAGAATACTTGGTTAACCTCATAATTTTATCGTCATCACAGCTTCCTATGGTAAAGTGACATGACAGTATGTTTTTGAAAACTATATTCCTAACATCATAAAGTTCCTATAAATGCTTGAGGAGTAAATCACTTTTGAATTTTGCGTAATATAAGGTATGCTATGTAGCACAAAGAAGCTTTTGTTGTCTTTATTTTTGTCTGTCTTTATTACTGCAGCGGCCAGCAAAAGAGGCATTGATGGACGAACATGTAAATGTGGGCCGAGGCGAAGCCGAGGCACACATACGTAAGTCCATCAATGCCTAGTTGTGGCCAAGGCTTGTATAGTACTTTTCTCAAATAATGCGCTAAGTAGTACCTAGGCAGAACTTTTTAATTGAAAATACAATTACTTTTCAAAATCAATGACGAACAACGAGCAACAATAATTTTACCAGCGTTAAAGTGTTCAATTTGTTTTTTTTTTTTCAAAAAGCTTTCTATTAAAATTTGCAAGCCAGTTCGAAATTTAAATAAAACCTTTGAAAGGTTACCTCCTTGGTTGCCATGTTTCGGAGTAAAAGATCGTTATTTGGCCGCTAAACCACGACAGATATGGATTTTCATACAACTTTTGCCGGCCGCGGCTCGCATGTATTTGGCCAGTACATCAATTTCGATTTATTTCGAAGGTTGTCAAAATAATGTTCAAATTTACAAGCATGTTTGAGAAAAAGAGTGTTTCGATAATAGTTCAAAGACTTACTTCATCCTGTCGTCGTCTCCTGGTGTTCTCACGACGTTCAGTAGAAGAACTGTAGCCACCGCCTGAGTGAGTACTGTATGAAGTGTGACCTCCTGGAAAATAAAAACCAGACCAGTCTTAAAATCAAGTTCTTAAAACTCATCAAGCGCAAAAACAGATCTCCACCTTTTCAGATAAAGAGGTACACAATACTAATGAAAAAAAAAGTTTTACCTGATGATGAAGAGTAAGAGTATCCACCTCCACCTCTTTGATAGCTTCCACCGCCCGCTTGATAGCTTCCGCCACCGGTTTGGTAGCTTCCACCTCCAGCCTGATGACTTCCACCTCCAGCCGCGTAATTTTCACCATGAACAGCACCACCAGCGCCAGAGCTTCCTTGACTTCCGCCAGAACTGCCGCTCACATCAGTAATACCATATCTGAATTCGTTATTAGGATTATACGCGGCATACGTTCCAAAACCTTCAAGTTTATCTTCTTCCTCATCACCAACTACAGTAACGCTTGAGGATCCCCTGAAGGTAGAAGAACCAGCTTTCGAAATATCAGGGTTGACTGTTTCTGTGGTCGCCCAAGAGCCGTGAACGAAACCGCCTTGGCCTGAATCTTGTCCAAAACCCCTTGATCCTTGACCATAAGCTGCAGACCCTTGGTTGTAGGTCGCTGACCCTTGGTTAAAGTTTCCTGATCCTTGGTTGTAGCTTCTCGATCCTTGACTGTAAGATCCCGCTCCTTGGGAGTAACTGCCCTGAGAATGACCCTGTGAAGATGCTAGGTTGACACCGCCTTGGTTAGCAAATCTGGAAAGATAAAACAATATTTATTGAAAAGAAGGTAAGACTGGAAATATCTTTATTTTTTAAATATATTGTTATCAAAATTAAACTCCAGCGAATGGGAGTTTCATTTTGATAATATAAAAATAATAAATTAAAGCTTACACATTAAAAGAGCTTCCAGGCTCTCCTTCGTGTCCAAGGTTTCCATACTCAGTACTCGTTTCTACTTCCGAAATAATATTATGATTCGCATCATACACAATGGTCTTGTTCTTCACCCTCACTACCTGAGCGCCTTGCCCAAAGGCAACCTGGTCAATAATACCAGAAGCCATAGCAGCAGCGAGTTTCCTCTGGATTTCTTCCTTTTCTTCAGCAGTCAAAGCTTCGCCATTAGAATTGGTCCAAGTCTTATTGAAATAGTAAGTTCCGCCAAACTGGCCTTGATTTTGACCACCAAGATGACCTTGGTTTCCACTGATGGATCCTTGGCTGCCACTAAACTGTCCACTGGAACCTTGGTTGCTATTAAATTGTCCACTGCCACTTTGGCTGGTAGTAAATTGTCCATTGCCACCCTGATTGCTAACAAACTGCCCATTGGCATTCTGACCACCGGCAATAAATTGTCTATTGCCACTCTGGCTGTTAGTGAATTGTCCACTGCTACCCTGGCTGCCAGTGAACTGTCCACTACCACTTTGGCTACCGCTAGAACTAGAGCTGCTACTGAAATGACTTGAGCTTCCACTAGAGTGACTGCTGGAACCTTGTCCGGTACCATAGCCGGAACCGCTGCTTTGTCCGGTTCCATAGCCGGAGCCGCTGCTTTGTCCGGTTCCATAGGATCCGGAACCTCTTTGGATGGTCGTACCGCCAGCGTTGCCGCCAGCCTGGGAATTAACTTGGCCACTGCTGGACGACTCCTCCCAGTAAACTAAAAATAAAGCAGTGGTTTTATATAGATATGTATACGTCATAATATATTTTTTTAAATTTTCTTTGACATAAACCTAAATACTTGGTCCTTAACGTTAAAAGCAAATGAATATTTTTTTTAATCTTTACTTAATTATAATTAATTATAAATCTTTATTTTAATAATTACCTTGTCCATAATATCCACCGCCTCCTGACGTTTGTGATTCACTGTAGAACTCGCTGCTCATCATAGCTGGAACCAAAACAAACATTTTTAAATGGTTTAATGAGAAAATTACTTTGTTATACAAAAACGTGAAAGAAATTCGATACACATTGCACAACAACTTCGACTTCAGCTTATTATAAATTTATAATTTATAACAAACCTTCTCTCTCCTTCCCCAGTAAGAAAGCATATGGGTTCTGGACGAAAAGGTTCTCCAGGTTGATATGTCTCGCCACGTCACACTTGACGTTGCCAAGCCATTGTGGTTGTACCAGCATATACATCAGGTTCTCGCCTGGAATGATAAATAGAATTTTAGTATGCAGAATCGAAGAAAAGCACTTTTCATTTAACTACTACTTATTTTTTCGTATCAGTACGAACTGTATGAGAACAGCTCAAGCCGTGTAGCACATGATGCGCTGAACGTAGAATTACTAAAGCCCCTTCTTCTTGTTGTTATAATTATTGGTTTAGTAGCTGTAGTTGTTATCTCACCTTCAAGAGTCTGGTATGGCCACATGAAGTATATCTCTGTCTCTTCAACAGTGAAAGGTCCCTCGTTCTTGATGTTGTACTTGTGGATCACTTGTGGGCCAAGTTTAGTGTCATCCTTTATGTTTTCTGTATCGTAGAGCGACGCGTTGTAATGGAGCTCCGGCGGGTCTGATGTTCTGTAAGTGATAAATAGTATCACTAATGAGCATTTTAGACCTTTTTTAATAATACCGGAACATTTATAAAAATATACTGTTATGATTTAAATCTAAATCTCACACTGTCATGTTCCAAGTTTCTTAAACAAGACAAAGCTTCCTATATTACTTAAGACACATAGTACGAAATCCGTTTAAATCTCCGTTCCAATAAATAAATGAACAAATATTCTGAAAATGTTTCTATTTCAAATTGGTAGAACCCCCTGTCCATGTCCACTGCAAAAATATGTCTCGTCAACTTACCCAATGATAGACAGCTGAGCTCTGACAACGACGCCGATGTTCATATGCATGTTGTTGTCATACATGGTGCCTTGTTCTACGTTGGTGGAGTTGGCTTCCATGTCGAAGCTGAGGGATGTGACGCGAGAATCCACTTCCAAGAACAGGCGGAAGTTTAGCTGGAAGAGTAAAAAATGTATTGTTTTAGATTTGAAATAATTTTTGCTAATCAATCAGTCAATCCAGGAGAAGAAATAAAATTCATTCAAATCAGTCGAAAGAAATAAAATTCGTAAATTTGAATGAATTTTATTTCTTCTCCTGGATAGAGATTACGTTTTGGAATGGGCAACTATCTTCAACTTTCTGACTAACTGACCGATTATTTGACAGTTCAAAAGTGTCAGTAAATGGTTTAGTTGAAATAAATGCTTTGAGTTTGAGTTGCTTTGATTTCGTGCCATATTATTTTTTATAAAATGACAAATCCGGATCAATCTAATAAGTGCAAAATATCATTAATCCATTTTCTAAAATTTAATTGGAACAGTATATATTATTATATTACTATATAATAAGTTTTGACCGTCATTATCGGGGCATTCACAGGTTTATACATAATTCTTAAGCAAATTAAAATATAGAAAACATCTGAAGGACATCTTACCTTTTGTCCACCAGCCATAGGATTTCCTAAATCACATTTCAGGGTGCTATTACCATCAGCAAACCTGTTGGTAATCGAGCAATATATCAGAGTATCAGCGGTGTCCTTATCCAAGCGTTCCATCTTAGCGTAGGTGACTCCTGTAGGTATAACCAGGTAGTAGGCAGCTTCGAAGGCATCTTCTCCGGAATTCTCCACTTTGACGTCAATGTTGACGTTTTCACCAGATCCTAACACGTAGTTGATTGTGGGGCTGTGGAAAAGAGTAGATGTTTGCGAATGGTTTTTTCTTTCTTTTCACTTTTCTTTCTTCCTTCCTTCCAAATTTCACAGAAGGAAGGAGGTAAGAAACGTGAAAAGAAAGAGATACAATAGTTTGTTCTTGTTTTACCACTTCCTCACAAACGAAGTCGCGGACAGAAGCTAGTAGCAGAACAAAACAATACCTACAGAATTTACCGTGTTACCTTTTTAATGCTGATGAAATGCTTAATTTATACATAAGTATAAGTGTTTAAAAAAATATCTTCTGAATAAACAAACTGAAAAACCTGCGTGAGTGCGTAAAAACGAAATTTAAAATGAAAAACTTCAATTATAAAAGTTTTAAGACAACTTTAATTCGCAGACCTGTAACTTCTTGACATTTCAGATCAGGTCAAAGGTTCTTAGGTAGATACACCAAAGGCATACAGTAATACTATTAGAAATAGTTTAGAAAGTTATTACGTCAATACATGTAATGCATAGAAAGAAAGAAAAAGAAGCAAAAGACAGACATTTATTTACAGACATGCATTATTTTAATAAAATACAGACACACAATGGATCATGCTTGAAACTAGCATGCTTTTTATGGTACTGAATACACTCGAAATCAGCAAGCTCATCACTAGCAATGTTTTTTTACACATAAAGAAGTAGCATTTTCTCAATAATGAAATACTTTTTTGCGAGTATGAGCATGCATCGCAGATCTGGCGAGGCGCAGCGCAGCGCGGTTTTCACTGACAAACAATATATCTATCCTAGCTTTGGTTGAAATAAAGTTGCAAAAATAATTCGTAAGTACAAGAGAGCCTCTACGTGGACGGTAAGGTTAGTTATTTTCGACTTTATTTTAAGAGACTCAATGTTAAGTAAAACCACGCTTCGCCAGGTCTGCGCCGATCTTATATCTTAAAACCTTCACCAGTATGTTTCATTAGCTAAAAAAACTCACGTTGTAGCAGACATCCCCAGGTCCGGTACACAGATATTATCAGGTCCACAGTTCTTCTGGATGTTCAGTGAGTCTGCGTGCACGATGCTTCTGGTCTGGTCCAGGACTGGAGGTACCAGGTTACCAGACGGTTGTGTCACCAGGTCATAGGACATCTTCACCTCTATGGGAGTCAGCTTGTCACGGATCTCATCCTGCAATTAGAAGGCAGGTGTTTTAAATGTGTATACTTAAAATAATGAATAGCGTTGTAATTTGTGAAATGTTTTAAAAAAATCACCGATTGTATAGTTGGCCATATTCTAGCCCCACATAACCACGTCGTCTCCCCAGACGGCATGGTACGCTTTAGGCATTTTCTTCGCCGAATAAAAAAAAAGGAATTGACTGGTATAAATCGTCACGGACGGAAAAATTGCGTTCTGTTCTAAAACAACCTCGTCCAATGCATAAGCTACTCCCCTAGGGTACCATTATAATTTCGTCCTGTATGTCTGTCCGTATGTCACACAGCTTTTTTACTCGGGGACTATTGGCACTATGTCTATGAAAGGAAGAAAGGAGTATCTATTCTATGAAATTTTCGGTGTTTTTCAGTTTCTTTGAGAAATAGTATAAAAACTTATTTTTGTTATCGATAAAATCTACGCGTAAATATTAATCCTGACCCGCAGTCAGGATTTTTTGAACCCTTCATTTTGAGTGGTCCCCCGATACGCAATTGACCGGCTAAATCGGTTAACAATATCAATTAAGGATAACTCACGTCCAAATACACAACAATATCCTTGCATTCCTGCTGTCCTTGTTTTAGGAGTATCTGCGTTTTATAAATCGTCTCTCTCCTCTCTGAGAGGAACAATCTCTTCGTGGTCTTCTGACGAGAATCCAGGTCCAAGGTCACCTCAAATTCTGGAAATTGGTAAAGAAATGATTATTATTTTATTGGATGCAAGTCAGTGACAGTCATGACGTGTTAGTGTCATTATTGTTTCAGTGCAAGAGAAAGACAGGACAAAGAGCACTATCCCTTTTCTGCAATTTAACAATAATTGCTTCAACATTTCAAAATACTGTCGTGTAAACATTAACATTGAGTGCAGTCACATATACAACTAACACTGATGACAAATATTTACAATCAATAATCTCATCATTAAAATTTGAAGTGCCAAATAAAGATTAATGTCATTAATAGAGATACGTATAGAGTTAATGGGGTGGTTTTGATTTTGTATGGTACCAATTAGCGCTACTTCGACGACTCACCGAAATAGCAGATATATCCCTCCGCTTGGAAACAAATAACAAATTATTGTGACTCTCAATTTTGTTCAAATTGTACATGATGCGCTTGACGATGATAATGTTGATGAGAATGGAAACATGGACGTTAGTAGAGTAGGTTAGATATCTTAAACTGGACGAATAGAAACATTTGACAGATAATTTGCCTATAAAGAATCATTTCAGTTAAGATATTTAAAAGTATTGGTGGTTGAATAAGCTAAGTCAAAGAAATCCTTGGAAACTCAAAGGAGGATGTAACCAATGATACTGATATTAAAAATACTATCAAGACACTTACTAATCTGCTGATCCACATTAACGCCTCCGTACGTCAAACAGAACATGAGTTGCGCGCACGCAACCGTGGTGCCATTCTCCAGATGACACTTCTTGTCTGTCAACGAGATTAATTTGCTGTCTCCCAAGAACTTGACGTCGGCTGATACTTTTACCACGGGGCGAGATCTGGAAATAATGCATATGAAATTTTAGCTTTTCTGTTGAAAAGTCAGTTAAAAATAGTAATAAACATTACTTATGTCTTTTTTCCCCGAAGGCCAGAAGTCCGTAAAACAACGTTTAGCCAGTTACGTTTAATTTCAAAGTAATAGGGGGAGTCTATTGCCATCAACCTGGCAGAAATCCAGACTCCGGGCTGCTACTCAGAAAATCCTGACAGAAAAACCCAATAAAACTTTACCCGACCTAGGAATTGATCCCAGGACCTCGTATACAACAGTAGCACTTGTGACTAATAGACTTAATGGAATAAATTGATAAATTTTGACTCGTTATTGTAATGGTCGCAATCGACTTTTCGAGCGTTGGATGTGTTTCGTTTGCAACAGAACATTCTCAGTAGCAACGTGGAGTGTGGATTAGTGGATTATGGATGATGATTATGGGACGCATTTAAATGACTGACTCGTTCTATATGCGAAAATTGTGAGCAATTTATACCATACATTATGCGTACCCCTTTGAAAAAATCCGTCAGGATTTTCTATTACGATTCTTATAGGCATACTGCTTTAAATTACGATGAAATCATTCACAAATATAAAGGAAACACTTACTTCAAGAACACAACACTATCAGACTTATAAGCACCAACAGCCAAATCCGTGTAATTATTATTATCCAGGTCCACTCCTCCCGACAGAGAGAAGCCGAAGGTGGACAGAGTGGGAGAGATCTCCTCAGCAGTGATGGCTTGTGAGTACTTCTCATGGATGCCCGTCTCGCTGCCGTGGTAGATGTATACCACGCCGCGCCCGTTCTCACCACCGTAGGGAGCGCCGACGGCTATGTCTGGAAAGGGGCAAGGAGGAATTTGATTAATAATTTTTTTTTGCTGAGAATCACTTTGAAATTCAAACTATGCCAAATCGTGATCAGCTGATTTTGATTACGCTTTCGAAATGGGTGCAATCACATGAGTGAACTTTGAAGTGAACTTTACAGAATAGCATTGCACTAATAGTTTGATAGTTTGAAATAGATACTTCCGTATAAAATCTTTTATACAGGGTTATTTGTAAAACACCAGCAACCTCTTAAGAGGTCATTGTACTCATCATTATGAACAACTTTCACTATGGGAGCAAACCTGAAATCGCGAAATAAAAATCAGCTGTTCACTGCATTTATCTTCGTCTATCTCGTCAAAATGTAGGGAACAGCTGATTTTTTTTTTGCGATTTCATGTTTGGTTCCATAGTAAAAGTTGTTCATAATGATGAGTACAATGACCTCTTAAGAGGTTACTGGTGTTTTTCAAATAACCCTGTATATGTAAAGAAATTAAAAAAAAATAATCTAGTCTTTCTCCTGTTTATGACTTTAAATAATATCATCTCACGTAGTTACCTCCAAAACCATCGTAGTTGATGTCTCCCAGCGAAGTAACTGCCAAACCGAATCTACCTCGAGAAATCTCACCGGTCCTAGCATGGCTCCTTGTGAATGACTGGAAAGAAAAGAAAACATCTATATTTATTTAAGAACAATGATATAATATTTCTTTATTAAGTAAAAGTAGTTGACATGACGACGGCATTGTCTACTGTAGTAGCTTTTAAAGTAACATTATCACAACGGGTTTATTTGTTACTAAAACGTATTCAAAAAATAATAATTCTTACCCTATCTTTGTCCTGATAGATAACATAGATCCTTCCATGTTCAAACCCATCAGTCTTGGCCCTGGTGAACATCGGAGCGCCAACAATGACGTCATCAAAGCCATCGCCATCAATGTCACCGGACGCAATACTGTACCCAAAATAGGCACCGATCTGAGAGCCACTGATGTTCTTGATGTTTTGGAGCTCCCAAGTGTACAGGACAACCTGAAATTGTTAGAATAGTTCGAATTAAAGGAGTTTATCCAAAATCATGGATTAGGTGGTAAGATCTGTCATTTATTTAATAGGCAATTTAAGGTCAAAGTCATATATCGCAAGTGATAGATTAAACCACGAAATTTATAATGTTGACTATGTTCCTGCACGCGTAGCATGACTCTCAACAAAGAATACAATTTAGTCGTTTACAATTTTGTTCATTTTTGACATCGCATCGTAAAAATCTTTCTACAATCTGTCATTTTGTCTTTGGTGACATCAAACATAGACCGCTTGTATTGCTAAAGATTTCTTCAATACGGAGAATATTATCGTAAAAAATTGCCTAACTTACCAATCCCTTTAGTCCAGCTCCTCTTGGCACTCCAACAGCAACGCTCTGAATTCCTTGACCAGCAAAGTCACCAACAGCGATGGAATAACCCATGTAAGAGTCGTCGTACTTAGGACTAGCTTCAGGAGTCGCTATCAAGGCTGGGCGACTACTTATCGATTGAGTCATCAGCTGACCTAAAATTAAGATGGTCATTCAGTCATGTATACTTGATGAATGAGCTGTTTTCAGTTTCTTTTGGACGATTTCTTGGGTGATGTGAAAAATAGCTTAATCATTCCATATGTGATTCGCAATAAAAGCATGATCAAAAATATATTTCAAATAACGAAGCTTTGAGAACAAGTTTGGAATATGAATGAAGATCGGAAAATCATCCAAAGGAAACTTATGTTTCAAACATAGAAACAGCACAAAACGTCAATCATTCGTGTAAAATGTTTCATGATCTGTCATTAGATGATGTTCAAGCGGTCCAGCAGCCAGGAGAGGCAGTTTCATGTGATGATGGTTGTGACACCGTTCATATCGTATCATATGTTACAGGCGTATGTATAACGCTTTGATTAGGTTATTATTAGCATACATATGACCAAAGGTCTCATCACACCATATTAAGCGTGAGATTCAGGGATATTTTAAGAAATGTTAAATATATCACCAAATCCTTGTTACAGCGACCGCAATAAAGTAATTATTGGTAGAATTAATTTTGGTAACGGCTCTGGCGAAACACAAGCACTAAATACAATTAACAGTCCTTCTGCCAAAGTCGAACAATACTTAACAGAACGAATTAAATTTGTTTTTACCTTGCATACATGAATGAAAAATATTCAATTGGATCTCAATAAAAATAGCTGTGTTCAGTCAGAGCTAAAGCCAATGACATTTTATAGTTTAGTTTAAAAGCATGGACACTTTTTGCGGTTATAAAATCATTTGAGTATTATTAAACACCTATTTAACCCGCAGAATGCAAAAACTACTCCATGGGAAATATTCCTATTTACAACATATATTCTATTACCAAAGTCTTTTAAATGTAGTTGTTACTAATTAACATTTTGATAAAATGTGAAAATATTGAAGATTAAAACGATTATTTGTTCATCCACATGCTGTGGTTGTGATGATTAGGCCTGGATGTGTTCAAATGTCCTTCATTCTTTGGACATCGTGAGGTAATACACAAATTGTTGCAATCGTGATCGTGGACTATGATATCATCCAAATAGGCAAATTGTTAGCACAAAGATATGAAATGGATAGCTAACTATGATCTAATCTCTCGTGCACAACGTTCGTTATTTAACTACCGCTAAAATGTTTTATAGAAATTAATGGTTTCTTAAAGATTGGAGAATGTAAAAGGTATCTGGTAGAACCCATAGGGTAAACCTTAGAACACCATGACTTGAGGAAAGCTAATGATTTCTTCGCTATTTATGGCAAATCTTATATCGCCAATATCTGCCATCAATAGTTGCGAGCAGTTTCTATTTTAAATCCATTTTTTATGTTCAAGTATAAAATATGATTTTATTTAACCATTTTCTTATGCAAATTAATTAAGTACCTCAAATTAAACAAAACGAATTCGACGAATATCTCTTGGAACATTATTATGAAAAAAAAAAACAAAATAAAATCGACATATCATCAGTTAGAAAACATGACTTAGGTAATTTAGAAAGCAAGCAGAAATTAGTGACTTATTTTAATGATATCAGATGTTATTGCGTTAAAATTGCAAATAAATATTATACTCGAACACCAAAAATGTAATTTAAAACAACTGTCCATGTTCAAGGCGTTGATAAGGGATTATGCGAATTGAGGCCTCTCTATGTTATTGCTGTTAAGAGTTAAGATGTCAATCTGGCGGTACGTCTGGATATGTTACCTTCTTCCGGTATTTTCGGCATATAGTAGAAGAACGATTCTTTCGGATCTATGGATAACGTTCGCCCTGTGAATAATTTTAGTGTCAGTTATCATTCGGAATGCCTCTCCAACTTCATGTTTATTTGGAGTAGGTATATTGTGTTTTATGAGTCAGTCCTGTTGGTCTGTTTATGTTTTCGTTTCATTGATCAGTTCATTGAGCACATTTTATTTATCATTTGTTAAATAGACTGTTTCCATTTATTGACTTCTATTTTTATCAATAGTGTATTTTTAGGATTCATCATAATATCATGTGATTTTATTCCTGAATCGTTAATCAGAAACAAAACACTAGCCCGTTTTACTGTATCGTCTGCATTATATAAATTCCCAGCTACTTTCTATATTATTATAGTAGTCAATCCAAAGGTGATCGTTAATTTCAAACCAGTCTATGATGATTTCTTCCTCGATTGGACTAATAAACACCCATGCGCAGCTCATTACGCAGCTACTGTTTTCTATCGGAGCTATAAAAACTGTATGCAGACTATATTAGTTAGTAAGTCTTTATTTATTTATGTAACGTTACCTTGCCAGAAGAAGCTGCCTGGAGCACCCATGAATAGTCGTTGTCCATCCTGTAAAATTGAAAAATAAAATTGTAAGAAATATATAGAAAATATAAAATAATAGTTTAGAGTATATTGTCGATGGCTATAAGAGTAGGGGAATGATGATATGGTTAGAAAGGGAGTGACTACCGAGATTACGGCTATGGAAGAAAAATATACTTTGCGTCGACCCCAAGTAAATTGGGATAAGGGTAAGAGAATGATGATACAACTTAAAAATAATTAGGACTTGGTCTTCGGGCAGCGGGATTGTCTGAAAGGGTTACCGCTGCACCGGAACATAAAGGGCTAAGGATCTTTCCTTAGCTCTTTGTGTTCCGGAGCAGCGGGTGTTCGGGGTGTTCCTACACGGGTGGGTTTTAGTCAGTAAGAGTCTGACACTCCCTTCTGCTCCACCCAGAGCGGGTCATTTGAAGATCCATAAAAAAAGGACTTGGTCTTCGTTATCATTCCAATAGAAATTAATAATTTATGTACCAAATCTTCATTGGCAAAAATGTTGATGACTAAGGTACAAAATTCTCTTAGACTCAAATAATGATTTAAAGTGCTTTTAAAATACTTCAATAACAATAAAACCATCTAATACATTGTAAGACTACACTCTAGTATTAGACGAGCATCAAAGTGTTTTACGATTAGAACTTTTTTATGTCCCCACTTATGTTAATGCACGGACCGATCCCTGCCCTGCCCTGGACTGGACTGGCCTGACCTAATTGCAGCCAGGATAGATAAAGTGCATTGGTTTATAAGTGTGTGATGTCATTGAGTCTGTGTTTAACTAACGAATTAAGGGACCGATGAGTTAGGATCAATTTATAAGGAGACGCGGGAAGCATTTTTTAGATATTTTTTTTTTTTGAGATTTTTTTACTGCATAGTGTTCCTTTATGCAAGTAAGTTTTTTGAAAATAACAGTTATTTTATTAAACAGGGAACTAAACATCTCCAGTTTGGAAGATGCGAAAAATAGTGAAAGTGTTATGTTCATAAATACATATTTTAGACAGCACGAAAAAGGAAAGTATTTTAACTTCTGTTTCGTGATTTGTTAAAGAATTCCCAAGTAAATAAAATATTTGGATGCGAATGTAGCGCAAGCGTCAAGCAGCTTTAGTTAAATCTAATTTTATAAAGGGTATCTTTTAATCTTATCTATTCATCATCATATTCATTTCAAAATTGCCACAATATTCTATACCTAGTAGTTTTTGTATCAACTATTATTTTTCTATTTTTAACACGCCCTACTAGACAAAGACAATATCAACAAATTCATTGAACACATAAGTAAATTATCCTTTTCTGAAATTTATAACCTTTCTGACACGAATGATGCCTTTGAAACATTTCACGACACAATAACTTTATTCTATAAGTTGTGTTTTCCGCTCATCAAAGTAAAAAAACAATTCAATTGCAATAAATTAAAATGTATAACCAAAGGGATTAAAATGAGTAGTCACACTAAACGTCTATTAAGATATAAATATTATTTAAACAAAACAAGTGATAATAAAACTAAATTTAAGGCATATTCTAATTTGTTAAGAAAATGTATAAATAACTTGCAATCTTTATGTAATCTCAAACATATTGCATACTCAAAAAATAAGGGTAAAGCATCATGGGATATTGTCAAATGGAGCACAGGTAACGTAAGATCTCGTGAATATATTAATAGGATAGTTGAAAATGGTATTACAGCTACATCAGGCTCTGAAATCGCAAACCTGTTTAATAACTTCTTTATTGATATTGTTGAATCCAACAACACAGCCTTACAAAATAACACTAACAACCAAAGTAGTATAAAAAGCAACGAAAACAGCATATTTCTAAACCCTACCAATCCTACAGAAATTTTTACCATATTAAAAACATTAAATAATACTAAGGCATCCGGTTATGATGATATTACTACAGACCTTCTAAAACATATCGCTCAATACATTGCAGAACCACTTTCATATATCATCAACTTATCATTAGAGCAAGGCTGCTTCCCGGATAAACTCAAGATATCTGTAATAAAACCACTCCATAAAAAAGGCTCTAAATCAGATAAAAATAATTACCGACCTATTGCTCTGATACCAATCCTATCGAAGGTCTTTGAAAGAATTATGCTCAAAAGACTTCTCTCTTTCTTCGATAAGTTTAATGTTCTTGCTAAAGAGCAATACGGATTTAGGAAGAACAGATCAACTTCACTAGCAGCGTTTAATCTAGTTAAATCAATTTTAAATAATATTAACGCTAAAGTTACAACATCAGCTCTGTTCTTAGACCTAAGCAAAGCTTTCGATTTCGTTCATCATTCAATCCTTCTCGATAAATTGAATAAAATCGGTATAAGAGGTCCAGCCTTAGAATGGTTGAAATCATATCTGTCGAACAGAAGTCAAATCACGAGAATCACCAAATTTGAAGAAAACGGTAACAGTATCAACAATTTTGATTCCCAACCTCGACATAATAACTTTGGTGTACCGCAGGGAAGCATTCTAGGGCCACCGTTATTCCTTGTGTATATTAACGATCTTCCTCAAGCAGTAGAACAAGATTGTGTCCTTTTTGCTGATGACACTACGGTAGTTATAGATTGTAAGAACGTTGAAACCTACGAGTCAGATATAAATAACACACTAAATAACATCATCACATGGTTAGATAACAATGGCTTAAAAGTTAATATAGATAAAACGAAAATATTAAATTTCAAAACGCAAAAGAGTAAATGCCTCCAACTTAAAATATCTCATAGCAACCAATTAGTCGAACAAGTACACAAAACAAAATTTCTGGGGATAACACTCGATGAACACTTCACCTGGAAAGAACATATTGACGAAATATGTATGAAAATAAATAGATTTGTTTATGCTTTAAAAAAAGTTAAAAATGAGACATCTAAACAAGCTGCGATGATGGTGTATCACGCCTATATTTGTTCCATTATTCGGTATGGTATTATTGTTTGGGGAAATTCCACGGAAATATCTAGAATACTAATAGCACAAAAAAAATGCCTTCGTACAATCTTTAACATGGACTGGTCTGAATCGTGTAGACCAGTGTTTAAATCATACAAACTTCTTACCGTTCCTTGTATTTACATTTACGAACTGGCAAAATTTGTTAAACTTAATTCTAAACTCTTTGAACCTAAAAATAATTTTAACAAACGAAAAGTCACACAGTATTTATTGAAAATTCCTGTACCTAGGATAGAACTATTCAGGCGTAGCTGCGTGTATATGGCGCCACTTATATATAACTCATTACCTATCTGGATTACAGAACTACCTTACAAAAAATTCTGTGTGATTTTGAAAAAATGGTTGATATCACATAGTTTTTATTCTGTCGGCGAATTTCTTAATAAAAAATCTTGTCAGTCCTACCACTTCAGAAATGCATTGTAATATTTTTTAAATTAGTTATGTTCCTTTAATAATTTAACTTCCTTATTAGTTTAATACTGTATGTTGTAATACATACTTACCTACTTCATGTATTAAATATTTGCATGCCATCATTACATGGCGGAATGTGTCTTTGCACTACAATTTTACATATTATCATCTCTTGTACCTACCACATTTTATGCAAATAAACGATTTTGATTTTGATTTGATTTGATTAGAATATTTTTGAAATGGATTAGTCATCTCTAACCTATCCCTTTAATGACTCTCTTTCCCCGCTAACGCTCATCCCTTCGCGCCACACTTTAAAAAGACAAAAAGCAGACATGAGAAATCGGTGCGTGTGAACGTGTGAGATAAGCCCCGCTGATTCAAGTTACAAGCAACACACTTGAAGTTACAAGAAACCTCACAAAAAACGTGTAAACATGCGCATTTCGAGTTACGATCTAGTAGTAAGGAACTAGGTAAGTCTACACTTTTTTACAGACAAAAAAAAAAACTATATGTCCTTAAGCACATGGAAATTCAGCTATAACCAATACCGACTCGATTTACATCGTACTTTATAAAACTGAAACTATCGGACATTACGAAAGCGAATATAAATATGTAAATACACATATGAATAAAACATAAGCCGACGTAAACGTATACAAATCTGTCATGGATATAAAAAATAAAATAGTAAGTATGTAAGTAATTCATAAACCCAAAATGGAGGCGGCAGCCCTAAAAACGACATAAAAGCCTAGTCGTTTTAGCATTGAATCAGCGTACGCAGGCCAATGAATGCGCGTGAGCACCATATACAGCGCGGACAACCGCGCATGCGCACCGAGTGTCACCGGAGGGCAGAATGTCAAAACGATGTTACGGCGCTGACTTATTTTGTTGTCTTTATTACGGGTAGGTACAGCAGATCGAAAGGGTTTGGGATTTTGACGGTTCGATGTGTCAGTTATCTCGACTGATATAGTTTTTGCCAATCTCTTTTTTGTATTTTTAAGACTTTTTTATCTAAGTAAGTTTCCTCAAGAAGGATAAGTTAAGACATAAGTGACTGATCAATAGCGGATCCAGGGTTGGGGGGCTAAGCAATAAAAGGAAAAAAAACGCATCTGAGTTCATCCGTGACAAATCTTAAAGTGTCTAATTATATATTATTCTAATTATAAATATAATTAAACTTTTCAAGTTTTTACCCACCGTAACACTACATAAGGTCCCATTGTCATAAATTTTATCCTTAACTTAATAAGTATTATGTTTTCAAGTTTTGAATTTCTGATGTTTTGTTTACGTGTTTTTTAGTGTTTACTTTGCTAAAACCTACTCTCAGCGGGGTCAAGCTCCTCCCAAACGACAATGCTGAATACGCCATTGCTTACCATATTTTATTCAAAACCTAATTTACAACTCATCTCCATGTAAAACCCATTAAAATGTATATTCATTACATTACAGAAGACATTAATAATTATTCCCTTTAGCCGGTACCTTAAATATCAATTCTGCCATTCTTACTAGACTTTTCAAAGCTTTTAGTATGATATTTATTTCAAAGAAACTATTACTATTATTATTACACTTACTAAGTCGCGTGGAGTATAAAAGAACTATAAAAGGCTGTTGCTGTAGGTAATTGAATATTCAATTAAATTGTGCATAAATATTAGAAGCGTTTAAAATCCCATGAATTTTGCATTTACAATCTGCGCGCGCGTCTATAATATTGATTACAATTTATACAATATTCTTCTTTATGTTCTGAGAAATAAAGTTAATTTTTGTGTTTCGTTATTTAGATATACAGCTTCCATTGTCCAGAATCTATTGTACTTAAGTAGTAAAGACGGATCATGAATGTTTAATCGCAATCTTGAAAACTGAAACTGAAATTTTATGATGGCAACATTTATTGACAATGAAAGGTTTTAATGTTGCAGTCATTTTATGGCTGGCAACACCTTTACAGTTATGTGTAGATGTAGGACTACCTTTAGAACAGTATTCAGCTAATTAAAAGTTCTACGCTTGTGTTTTTCCTTGCTTTCAACGAATAATTTCCAAATGTTGATCCAGAAAGCTTATTTTATTGACGTTATAATCAGGAACCAGGTATTGGTAACCTGCGCGCGCGCAGTTCTGCACAATTACACCGAGTCACCGATGATACGCTACTGTTTGCTGTCACAGTGTGCCTAAAACCCATTTAAAATCAAGCTTCATTTGAAGAAATATTTATTTGGCAAAATTATAATGGGGAAATGATTCATATGCTTGGTATTATTTAGCTTTATCTAGTGGTGGAGTTATGATAATATCTATGCTATTAAAATATATAGGTATTAAAGGAGTATATGAAGTTTTACTGCGTTGCTTATCAATGCTTTCATGTTTAGTACGACCCCGCTTTTTATTAAAACTGGCTTATGTGAAATAGTAGTTGCCAATGTTTTTCAGCACCTTTTAAGATGCCATTCCATATTTTCATAGCAAAAAATCTTTAAAAAATCACAAGTCTTCAATTCCGCAAAAGTCCTGGACGCATCGATTTCCCGCCCGTTTCGCGCCGCCATTGTCTGCAAATGGTTGCCGCTTACGGACGCGTTCCAAAACCATGTTTGTAAACTACAGGAATGTTTGACGTAACTAGTAATCTTGAGAAATTGTGCTAGCTTCGGTGAAGAAAAACATCTTCAAATAATATGGTTGATTTAAAAGTTCAAATATTTTTTGTGCGGCTAGACAAGCAATTCTTGGAAAAGTTCGCGCGAATTTTAGCGACATTCGTATTGCATAGATATAAAACTTGCTACGCAACCATATGTGGTATATATAAAATTATGTAAACATTATTAAAGATCCAAACTTATTTTGCTCATGGATTCCTTTTAAAAAGTATTTTTGTGGAATTCCACTTCTTCTGCAGCTCTACATACATTTGAATGTATCTATTGCTTATCATAAAAGTGTTTTTGTGAGGTTTTTTTAACAAAACCTCTAGGTTTTATTCTACGACGCAGGACCATAGCAAGCAACTTTAGAATTTTTATTTAAGTATATAAACCTGACCATATTTTTTCCTAAAAAGGAAAAAGAAATTACACTTAAAGCTGCAAACGTTCACCCACCAATTTGCACAGCCTGCCTCAAAGCTAAAGATCGTCTAGCAAGTGAATCATGGCTGGAAACACATGGGCCCATTAGGATGCAACACGGTGTAGCAATGAATAGTAATGAATTGTGTTCGTTCGCACCTCGCTGCGAGCTGGGGACAAATTTATTGGGCTATAGATGGACACTTCAATAAAACTGATGCTGTTGGAAATCGGGATAGGGTTGCTAGAATTCCTGGACTTTTTTATGGGTTTTCAAGTTTGTTGGAGAAGATTGAACTGGGCAATTCATGAGTGATGAGAAACGTGATTACAGTCTTGATATAGAACCGGGATTTAGTATGGAAGAGCTTCTGAAATAAAAGACTTTCATGTAATTTTAAAACTAATTGTGTTGCTTTAGTATTAGTAAAAAATCTTTGTCTACAATTCTACATCATTAAAAATAGCTCGTTCATTCATTCATTCGAAAAATCCATTCTTATATCTTACAACAACAGCTGGTTTCTCCAACTAATCCGTAGGTACTATTGTTAAGAGACTGTTTAGCAAAATCATCACGTTTTGCGTCCGCGTGAAGATTGCCAACATCCATGCTACCTAACATCTTGGTATCGGGTTCCGTCTTCTTAGAAAAGATACCATCTTTGCGAGTTGGATGCAGATGATAAAAGAGTAGTACTATGTGGTCTAGATTTTAGTGTCTTGTGGCAATTTAATTAGGTTTGGGGTCGTATTCATTTGTTTATAGATATATCTGTGATTTTCTTTGATGGTCTACAATCGGTACAAAAACATAAGCATTAGAAACGTCGTAGTTTAACACCTTCTTTCGATAGTTTTTTTTTTATCGTGTTCGCAGAAATCGAGAAGACCACAATAGAAAAATACGTGACACATCCGATTTCACGTGGAATAAAAATCTATAAAATTCACACTTTGTTTTGATAACTTTAAACAGAAACCGTAACATGATATAATTTATGTCAATCATTAAAATGCGTACCTAACACCTTTCCCGTTTTGATAAAAAAAAACTCCATGGCACGTGATACCCATACCGAAACAATTTTTATTCACCTGGCAACACTGAAAAAAAGTCCCATTGAACCGGTGCAGCGGTGTGTGACATTAATCACTTTTTTTTTAGTGTAAGGCAACGGCAAGGTAGTCGTTCGGTGTCATCTTTATTGTTATTTCTTTAGATAATGGAAATTAATTGTCTGTGTGTTTCTGACTCGAATTTAAATCGATTTTAATTCTAGTTCTAACGATTACCTACTGTTAAAGATTGCCCCCACTTTGATTAAATTGTGATATAAATTTTATATATTTATAGAATAAACGTGATAATTTTAAATAGAATTTAGAGAATTCGAACTACCTATCTTATCTCTATTTGACTAAAACGTGCTATAAGAAAATCGTACAATATTTTCTGTATATGGTATTAATGTACAGACGCCAGCACATCAAGGTACTACAATCTATCAAATTTCTTTAATAGATTTTCAACTATCGCTAAAGCATAACTTTCAAAGTTGATTGCGAAAATTTGCCAGTTTCGGGTAACTTGATGTGCTGGCGTCTGTACATATAAAATATTTATTTGTTACTAAAACATAAGTCACCTAAATCAGAGATTTAATTGCAGTTAAGTACACAATTGTGTCCTGTACAAAAATGACAATTTATGCCTGCATTGCCTGCCTAGGTCATATCCCAAGAAGGTACAATTCTCAGGTTTGGCAAAATATACGATGTGTTAGCTTATATAATGCTCATATATTTAGAACGATACTTTGACAAGGCTTTAAGATATAATATGACATGCATCTAGCTAAATAGCGGCATGATAAGTGAACATAACAAACGTAACGAGTTGGCAGAAACATCCCAGCCCTGTTGTGCTGGATTCGTTTTCTCCTCTACCAATTATTATTTCTACTAAAAACGTTTATTCTGTTTATATGTATGTATATATCTATGTATTTATTATTGTAATTTATAGTTATTTTCGTGTTATCTATCCCGTGTTGCACTTGCCATGTTTTCTCTCTGGTTACCCTAAGTTTGACTCGTAGAAAATGCCTTGGGCATTGAGTCCGCCGTATTTCTTTTTACTTGTACATAAAGTTTTATTAATAAATAAGTGTGCTGTGTAGTGATAAGTCAAAATCTCTTCCTAGCTTCTTTGTCTGTTCGGGATGCCCATGTTTAGCTCAGATCTTTTATGGGTAGCTGCGTATGTAAGTAGCTTATACGATACTCATACAATTTTATAAGCACTACACCGGGACACTAACAAATAAAGTCCTGCATGGTAACCGCTACCATACTAAGACGCCATGGGATTGTCCTGTCAGAATTTAGCGGTAAATCTCAATTGTATCCCAAATACAGAGACATAATAAAACTGCAATAAAATTCGCTCACTATTCTCGAAATAGAAATCTTACCATTTCTTGTTTTATTTTTTGCACTGGCAACAATAAAAGTTAAATAATTCATAAGGAGTCTGCGCGGTTGCGGGCGCGCATGCGCGTCACGTGTGCGCGTCGGTCGCCGCGATCACGAAGATAATTCCACTATGGGCAAAAATAATTCTATTCCCACGATCGTAAAATCACGATGTTTTACATGAAAGTAGTAAGAATTGTTTTTTTTTTTTGCCAAAAAATGATTGTTTTCTTTAAAATTAAGAATTATTTGAAGGGTTCATGTTCGGAATGATTTATTTTCAAATTGAGGCTTGCAAATATATTTTCCTTAGGTTCAAGGTATGTAATCTTTTAGAAATAAACGATTTAAAATACAACTGCTCTCAACGTTCGAAATTATAACAAATTCTCCATATAAGTATAACTATCCAGAACTATTGGCAGATTTGCTTCTGCGTTTCTTTTGAATCGACCTAGTGCTATATCCGTTGTGCAACGAAAAATCATGATTGTCATAAGTCATAACCTGACCTTTTGATTTTATCTTCTCGGTAATAAAATAAAATGACTACCCATTACCCAAAACACCGTAGCTAATTTGTCACAAAATGACAGACGACCACAATAATTGCATTTTAATACAAGCAGTTATGAAAATTAAATTAATAACCTCACTTTTTAATGTTGCCAGGAATCGGCACCGATAAAAAGCGGATTTCACTCGAAATAATTGGAAATGGAACGTAATTGGTGTGACAAAAAAGATAATAAACTGTCATCATATTTTTGTGTATTGCAACACGGAGACAATTGATAAATGGCAGCACCGTTATTAAATGCCGCGAAGAAACTTCTTTATTTTACCTACAATTTTGCGTCAGAACGAAAAACAATTTTCTTTATTCTACGCTACAGGGTGATTTTTTAGATTTCTAAACTTGGCTGGAGTTGTTTGTAGACTTTAAGAAAATTAAATGTTTTTCTTTTAACAGATTTTGAAAATATGCTTGCTAACTTTGATAAAGAAAAGTGAGAGATTGATTAACGTGATGCGATGACTCAAACCAATCCTTATTTAACCGCTTTCCACAAATACAGAAAACAGAAAAACAAAACAACATAATTACGGGGTCCGTAAATAAAAGCTTACCTTTGATATAGCTGCTGAGAAACCGGCTTGGCACATGCCAGTCTTGCGCTGTCCGTAACTCGCTGCAAATTAAAAACAAATCAATTAACAATCAATATGGAACCACGATGAATTATACACTGATACGATGCCTTAATATACAGTGTACATACAGCGTGCTTGACTGTTTATGTGAATATAGTGTCGTTTTATTTATTATACAGATGTTTTTCTATACAAGGTGTAACATAATTAACGCAAGACCTCATGTACCCCAATTGGGTATGTAAAGTTTTTTTCAGGTATTTTTTTTATATGTTTAATTTATAGATTTAGTTATTTTATGCAACTAATTTCAAAATTTTGGTTTTCTAAGCAGCCATTAATTTTAAATAAATTTTCTAAATTCTGCTTCAAAAGTAGGCTGAAGAGTTCAATATCTATGCCATGTATAACACAATAATAAAAATCCTAAATTTGAGGATTTTTGCTTGACATCAGAAACTTCAAGCATGACACTAGACAGTTTTAGAGGTGGGAATGATCGACATAATCGATTTAACATTTATTTAATACAGTTATTTTGTATAGGGATAAGTGGAAGGAGGGAAGGGAGGCCTTTGCCCTGCAGTGGGACAGAAATGACTAATAATTAAATTAAATAATAGGTATTATTAATATGTCATTATCAAAATCAAACCAATAACAAGTAGCTACAGTACCTAGTTATATTTGCAAGTTTCCAACACCATTTGTGGTTACAAAATGGTTCGAATGATTTTATACTTAATATTATTATTTAAAGGGAATGTATTTTATTTAAGCTATCATTATAATGATCGATTAACAATAATTCAGAATTCGGGATTTACTTAGATTTTTTGTGTGAATAGATTTTCAATGTTTGATTTGAATCGATTCAAAGGCCGAAATTTTCGCACGACTGCATTACATATATTATTATGGTCATCCCTATAGTTGACATTATATGACTTTAACTTTTTATCATATGATGAGAGGAGGCACTGAAAGTATTCTCAATCTGCTTACTTGTGACGTCATTTGGAGGTCAAATGAAAGTCAAGTGGTATTAAGTGTTTATGTAAAAATAAACTCCATCTTATAATTTTAAGCGCTAAAAATAGAAAAATTAAGTTAAGAAACCTTAAATCTCGAAATGGTTTGGGAATCAGCGTAGGATTTTTTTTTCTTTACATACCGAATTAGAGTAATAAGTTATAAGCATAATACAATGGCCGAAACTTATTTTTTTAAAGCTTGTTATTTTTATTAAGAAAATCGTGTTGACACTAGCATTACTTTACGCATTTTAAATTGAGTCTTATTGCCTTAGAATAAAATTTAATTTTAATTGGCTTAATCGGCGGTTAGTGTAAAAATGTACATAATTTTTGTAAAAATACCAATACTAAAAGTTACTGAAATCGATTCAGTAGTCAATTATGAACAAACTACTTTCAGGACTTGCGTTTATTCGTTACACATTGTATAGTACAGTGTTATCGTTCCATTATTAAATAGTATCTATGACGTGTTCTTTTATAAATAATAAAAGAAAATGATGTAACTATCTTGAATAGCTAAAACTTGTAAGTAATATTTTACTGTATTTTTAGTTAATGCTTTTTTACGTATAAGTTTTCGTGTGTATTGTTTACAGAAAAGGTAGTTAAATTTTCTCAATACTTGCTACTGGTTTAGTAAGTAGATATAATCTTAGCACGAAGAGCTGTTTAATCCATTTTTGCATGGAAACAAACAACACTACAAAGTGTTGTTTTCTACAGCATCTACATTGTGGAGTGTTTTCACATAAAATATTAAGAACACAGAACGACATATAGGTACACAGACAATATAGATACATGCAAAAATAAACATTTATGTTATTTAATGTATAATGGTTACAAGAGGAGATTTATTAAATAAAATTATCTAAAACGGTTTCATTAAATTCAGTTTTGTACCAAAAACAGCAATGAGGTTTCAGTCTTAGTGGCGATTAGTAAATATTATTTTATTACTACAAATATGTCTTTTATATTCAAGCTTATTCCACCCTGAATCTTTCAATAGGGTTGCCAATGTAATTTCAAATTATAATTTCAGTTTTTTTTATTTTGTTTTTTTTTTATTCGTCATACTGGGTAGGTAAAAGTGGCCATGGCTTCACATTTCCAAGACAACTGAAGGCTGTATGAGATGGGTCAACATGTTCATACATTAATGATGAAGTGTATGAGTTTCTACTGGTCGACAAGTGCGTTACACATCGAACTTTACCTCAGAAGATACTCACCCTCGTCCACTGAACGGAACCCTAAAGAAAGCATAGATAGTTATATTGTTGTTTATACCTGTTATAATAAAATATTATTATGCGTAATGTTTTTGTTTGTGTGGAAAATGTGCAGTGTGTTGATAGTGTCTGTATAATTTTTTTTTTTTTTTACCGAATATAAAAAAATTAACAACCATATTAAAAATGTAAACTAGATCGTTACGATACCAAAAATGATTGAATATTGTTACATACAAATGTGTGGTCCCCTCAAAGTTCGTGTGGGCGATCGCAAATAAAAATTAAAGTTTCACATTTCAAAAACCATCAAATCACACAATGATATTTTTGTAATGTAACGTGACCCTTAAATTTATCGTTTTACATGAAAGTGGTATCGTAAATCATGTTCAGTGCCTCAGGCTCGTCACGCTAATTCCCTTGCCTGCCGCCATTACCGGCGGAAGTGAGTTGGTTTTCGCGCGCTTTCATGACCGCCATTGTTGCAGTCATGATGGCTCCATTGGCGCCCTTTTACTACGGTCTGTGTTACCATTTGAGGGTGTGATGAACTTTATAATCTAAAAAGTTGATGTAAAATTGAACCTGATTTTAGTACAATGTGTGCAACTAGGCGAATTTTCTTTGAAACTAAATCGATGTATTCATACTGATTTAGATTCGGTAATGTTGCGATAACTTGATTCAACAGTGTTCAGTAATTCATGTGAAGTATGGAATGTAGCTTAAGCTGCAAGAAATCCAGTTCCTCGGATATTTTCACCTCCACCAATAACCCATGAGTTTCTCAGAATAGATAAAAAGAGCTTTATCTATCCCGTGAGTCTGTTCATGCACGCATGCGTACGAACATGCGTGTCCGACGATGTCCTCGAGATACCTACATGTTCTGCACGGGGAGAACTCCTTCACGTCACTCAGGTCTGGTGAGTTGGCGACGAAGCACGTGCCCACTGGGTCTCTCTGGTCCAGCTTGGCTGACACGTAGGATACGTAGCGAGGGGCACAGGCCTGTGGACAAAGGAGGAAGAATGTTAGAATACAGTAAACATTAAATGGACTCCACTTTGTGCTCTTTGTTTTGGTCGGGAGTGCAATTACTGAACGTTTTCGGTTTGGTTTTTAGAGCAGGCAAAGTATTCAGGTTTTCCATGAAGAATATTTCAGTAGCCGCCCGGAGTCAGTTTTTGCCCCCGATTACACTGAATTTAAACATATCAGACTAGGCGAAATATAATAGGATTTCAGACACAGTCAATACAATTCGAGAAGTTAATTTTAATTAAATACATATAAATAAAAACTAGTGTTCATGTTTACCCTAACAAATCATACTTAATGCTTACATTAAAATATCAATGACCTTTCACGGAACGACTATAGTTTAGTTAATGTTAAAAAACCAAAACAAATCATCTGAAAATAATCCTCGGTTACTGTGTGTTATGAACTTGAAAACTGTACGGCAGTTAATTTTAACTGTAATAACACGCGTCAGCGGTGTAATCCTTTACAGGAGTACAGGGCTGCCACTTGTGAGTTTCAGAATTAATAATATTAATAAAAATGCAGAAAATTAAAAATTCAGAATCCCATAATATTTTTTTCTATAAGTACTATTTAAAGGCAAAATAAGAGCCTTATGATTATTAACTACTATCACACGAAATGTGCGATGAGCTTTGATGTCGTTCTTACTTATTTTATCCGCCACAGTCTTTAATACAATTCTGCTGATAAAAACATCAACACACTCATCTATTAAATTCAACCCCAATCAATTTTGATAATCCACAACTTCCAAAAACAAATACGCACAACATTTCTATTAACTTTGACAACCCTATTCAGCTTCAAAATGGAAAGAAAACAGTTGCATGCGCGCGCGCCGCCTGTTTTAATAAGAACAAACTAACATTATAGAAAACACACATACCGCCATCTGGCGGAAACTACCGCGAGGCGTGATTTTAATTCACAGCAAGTAATTTTACTACTTAGCCGTAACATAAATATGGTACTTTTTGTGGTAGTGTCACCACATTGGACACACTTTACCTTCGGACTGGAGGTATGACCGGATTACTACCCTATTTCTATGGGTTCTATAGTACGAAGAGGATTCATGTTTTGGTAAAAAGGTTTAAAACAGAAAGGGAGACTCCGTATTGTGTATCTAAATCTTTATGTCGATAGAAATTATGGATGAAAAATATCGAATCAAAACTTTCAGAAAACTCTCTCATTTTAATATGCCTATGCTAGAAATTGAAATCTTTCTATGGTGCTCCCCAAACCATGGTAAATAATCTAGGTTTTTTTCTCATTCTTTCAAGGTATATCCTATCCTGTCCACTGGTTATCGTACGTCATCTACCTACCGAGTCTTCAATCAACAAGGCTCAAAAACAATAGCTACTTTCAACGTCATGTAACCGCCAAAATTGGCTTTCAATGCACTCATATGACGTCAAAATAGGTCTCATTGGGGTCAGAGGAGCCCATTATACACGCATTTATGGCCCATTGATCGCCATCGTAAAGTTTCAACTAACATTCGGTATTTAATGGCCTCTCTTGCGTAAACTGATATAGTGTATGTCGTGCTTAATTCATGGATAATGTCAAATTGGAGGCTTAAATACCAGAACACTTATAGGGTAAATACGAGCTAAAAATAATGATTGATGATGATATTAAAATACCAGGTGTAAGGTGATGTTCGTGTTGCGTAAACAAGTTGTAACAACTTAGTGCTTTAATACATTCTACATTATCATAATTAATTTCTCTGAAATCTAGTATTTTAGTCAAATGAGTCACGGCAAATCGGCAACTCAGTACCTATAGGCCAACATAAAGATCTCAGAAAGATCATAAAGTCAAAAATATGACCTATGTAGTCACAATTTAGTGTGAACTAAAAAAAATCATAAGAAAACAGATCTTCCCGTCAGAAACATGACAGGCTAAAGTCATTTGAGGTTGACAGATCATTATTGATGCGTTCCCTTTTATAATTTAATTACTGCGATCATCTTCATGATAAACGTTCCACGATTAAATCTTCGAGTATGACTCACTAACGAAGCGGTGACCAATACGAGAAGCATCCCAAGATCGTAAAAACTTTGATAGAGTATAGCCGCCGTGAGATATTCACACCTCAAACGGACAGATTAAGTTATTTAATAATGCTGGTTAGATAGAAATCACCATTTAAAAATAGTGTTTTTTAATAGAAATATAATTTTGGAAATGGAATTTATTAAACAGCCTGCTCGTTTGGTTAAAAGAAATTTTATAAGCTAATAGAAAGTAATTTAATAAAAAAAAAATGTGTTGCATTATCGACTTTACTGTGACCAACACGAAAAAACCCCCCTTTAGTAGACTTTTAAAATGGATTTTTAATACATTACTCTTACCATTATTTTATTCAAATAAAAAAGGAAGGTCATTTATGGCTATTAATTTACATCAAATTGCAATACTATTCCAAATAAATCTCCATAAAATCGAGATATAGGAAATTGAATATGTCATAAAATTATTCCTAAGTTCATATACTAATAAGTTTTTAGTTTTATTGAGTAAAGAAAGAAGGTGAACGGTTCATTGAGTCATGCTAGTGAATCAGCTGTTTACTCAGTTCAAGAACAAAGAGAAAAATTGTTAAACTCAGTGGTTTTGAGACGAACGGAGCTTAGTCACTGACCATTTCTGAATATTCATATGTTGAACACTTTATTTGACCGAGTATTTGAACGCGTTGGTGTCATTTTAATATACTCTCGTACTTAATAAAGAGGAAATGATTGTTTGTCCGTTTGCTCACCTTTTGAACAACCGGACAGGTTTAAAATTCATATTGTTTTTAGAAGAACGTAATGGGCAGGGCCCGTATTACCAGCCTCAGCATGGTGTAATCCCAAAAAAACTGCTAAATGTAAACGTCATTTGCATTTCTTAAACAACGTGTAACGTTAAATGCGCAAAACCTCATACACCCCAATTAGAGCATTGAGTTAAAAGCATAATACAATGAACAAAACTATTTTTTAACCGACTTCAAAAAGGAGGAGGTTATCAATTCGGTTGTATTTTTTTTTTATTTTTTATGTTTGTTACCTCAGTACGCCGTCATTTATGAACCGATTTGGAATTTTTTTTTTTATTTGAAAGGATATGCTTCCAGATTGGTCCCATTTTTGTCAAAATCCAGTTCTGATGATGGGATCCATGAGGAATTGAGGGAACTCCTCAAATATTATAAGCATACATATAGCAATTTTGGTATTTTCATCAACATGTCAAGCATTTGCATTCAAAAAGTATAATTTGGTGAAGTGGAACTGATGAAGGAGATCACAGATAGCCACAGGAACTCTTCAATGATAATAAGTATTTCACGGGTGGCGATAAGATATCTCGATTATGATAGTTAAGCGACTATGACGAAGCAAATTTAAATAAATGGTTCTGACGAAAATGGTACCATCAAACCGATCTGATGATGAAGCTGGAAGGTAGGTACCGGAACTTCGTAATAAAACCATGTATTCTAGCCGTGTTTGGGCTTATTGGAATTGTCATGAGATGCACTCTGACTATAAAAAGTGAAAAATAAAAACTTTTTAACAAAAAAAAACAACCGACTTCAAAAAAAAAACACTACAAAGTGTAAAATAACTTTAATTTTAATTTTGGAAGTCGGTGGCAAAAACGTAAATACAAAAACAAAGACACCGACTTCCAAAATTAAAATTAAAGTTATTTTACACTTTGTAGTGTTTTTTTTTAAAGTCGGTTGTTTTTTTTTTGTTAAAAAGTTTTTTTTTAAAGCTATTTTTATTAAGAAAATCGTGTTGATCCTAGCATTGCTTTATGCAATCAAAATAGAGTCTTATTGCCTTAAAATAATTTTCTTTGGCTCAATCGGCGGATAGTATGGCAAAATATGTACATCATTTTTGAAAAAAAAAATCTATATTAAAAGTTATTGAAATCGGTTCAGTAGTCAATTATGAACAAACTATTTTCAGGTTTTGCACATTTAACGTTACACATTTTATAAATTAGATAATTTTTTTAATCATGGCTTCATGTGACACAAAATGGACGCAGGCTTCTATAATTTTGAAAGCCACCGTATAGTCTACCATTATACATCAGAGGTGACCATATTATGCGCTACGAAAATTACTAACTGCTACTACTACGACTTATAGGCGCAGACCGCAGTCAGTGTCAAATTTTTGCCACTGATATGCGGTGACCGTCCCTTAAATTAGCTAGCGAAACTCTGCAGACGTGATAAGTATCAATATTTAAACTCGATAATATAAAAATGATTTGGTGTTTTTTTTTTTTTGAATCAACGCCCGCACGTGATTGTTACTTGAAATATGAATTGAAAAATCAGTTTTTTTGTTTGTTTAGATATCAATACTCACAGCGTCTGTGAAGTTTACACAGAAAAACGGATTTTTATAAAATTATACATCAGGTGACTACACCACCTGCGGTCGATGACCCCAAAAAAAAAAACGAATTAAAATAATTCAGTTTTTGTTTCATTATGTTTAGATACCGATACCCATCACGACTGCGGAGCTTCCCTAACTAATTTAATTTGACTCTGTATAATTCCTGTAACATTGCAGAAACCGCACATTGACCACAAACACCTATTCCCAATTATAACTTAACATAAGCGCAACACAACAACAAACCCAGTACAACAATCTTAATGTAAAAAAAAAATAAGTCAAGTAAGTCCTATATCCCAGTACTTACAACAAACTACTCCATTCCAATAAAGTTCTATAGTCCGACTTTTAATTTCATTATAAATGACATCCTCTAATGATATTATCCTCTTTTAAAAAAATAATTTAACATGGATCGATTTTGAACTGAATGCCGTGTTACTTGAATGAATCGATTCTTTTGTCATATCACTATTTAAATTTCGTTAAAAAATTATAACACATATATAAGCTGTCATTTTACTGCAGCTAATTTAAAAGTCCAACTACACACATCAAAAGTGTCTAGGGATCAACATATATTTTTGCAATAACTTTTCTCCTGATTGATATTAATTAAAATTTTCTTTAAGGATTCATCAAATAAAGTGTTTTCGTTTGTCACAGTAACGATAAACCAAGTCACCTTTGCATTAATAAAGAAATTTGCCATTTTCCTAATAAAGGGATTTTTGACATTTGAACCACTAACACAAAAGTTCGAAAAAAAGACTGAAATAACAGTTTTCTCTAAAATTTTATTGGGTAACTTAAACAATTAATAATCCGTGTTTCTACCGCGAACACTAACAACACAAGAACATCGGTTTGGCATACTCAAAATGAGTTCATCCAAATCACGCTGTGGAATGGCCGCCCATGTTCGTTGCAACAACAAAAAAAGGTCTTCTTGCGACTGGATACCCTCCATATTCGGCAGAGCTCTTCTCTGTAGCATATCCCATGCATGCTCAATCGGGTTCAAGTCTGGCGACTGAGCAGGCCAGGGCAGGACATTGATGTTAGCTGCGGCGAGAGTCTGTCTTACAACTCTTGCGGTGTGCGGTCGTGCATTATCATGCATTAACTAAAATAAGGGACCGATTTGCACTTGTAGAGGAACGATGACGTCTGATACAATCGTCTCAGCATAAATTTGAGCGTTGAGGTTGCCTCTGATCCAAATCAACTCAGTTCTTCCGCCGATCCAAATACCCGCCCATACCATGATGGTTCCACCACTATAAGGATGGACTTCCTGGCAGGATTTTAATCGCTGTTGGCGTCCAGGGGTTCTCCAGTGTCGTATACGTCTTGTATCCGGTCTCATACCAAAACGAGACTCATCAGAAAAGCACACGAAACGCCATTGTTCTTCTGCCCAATTTCTGTGTTCAAGAGCCCATTGATATCGAATCCTACGATTGTGCATTGCTATAGGTGGTACCCGTAGCGGTCTTCGGGAATGAAGGTTCACTTCATGCAAGCGGTTTCTGACTGTTTGGTCGCTAATTAAGTTCCCTGAAGAGTGATGAAGCCTCACGGCTAACATCATGGCGGTTATTGTTGGAGCTCTTCGAGTTAAGATTTGAATGTATCGGTCTTGTCTCCGTGTGGTGCAGCGATACCGTCCTCCATGGCGCTCAGCCACGGTACCAGTGCTTCGGTAACGTGTCCAAAGTCGACTGATAACACTCTGACTTGTATTCAGAGCTAAAGCCACAGTACGTTGCCGGGAACCAGCTTCTATCATTCCCACGGCTCTGAGCATTTCTTCCCTGCTTAAATGACGTCGCCGCTCCATAATAACGTTGGTTTTAATCAGTAGTAGGGAAACAGTAGCACTAATAATGTCTTCAATGCGTTGTATGTTTTTATAGGGAAAATATTGACAGCTGATTTTCATCTTTTACTCGAATTTGATTCACAGTTCCTGATTCAAATTATGAAATGCACCAAAAAGGATCCATATAAATTTATAAAATCATAAATTTATTACAAAGCCACATCTCAATCTCAAGAAATCCGCATAAAAATGCTTGATCCCTAGACACTTTTGATGTGTGTATAAGTGCACAAAACACCTAACTACCGCCTACTTTCAAGCTAATTCTCAGCGACCTTTTGTCACCCTATCGAACCGCAGCCCGTTCCTTCAAAGGCCTGTTTAACCTACATTCCAGCAGTTACGTGGTTATTCTTGTAACGAATCTGGGCCACTAGCCGTGCCAATTGCTGTAAAGCTTAGGCAATCATTTCTTTCGGTCAAACTTTATTGACGGGAACTCTTTTGATGTTCCACATGCATATAGGTCGGTTTCGTTGTTTCGATCAGTGATTTAAATAGGTTTTTAATGGTAGAGTTACGAACGTTCGTGATTGATTTTCTGTTGCATTCGAGTCATTGTGGTTGTTCTATTTCTATTGCATTATCTTCTCCAAACTAATAATGTTGAATAACGATAATTTTGTAGATAGGATAACTAAATGGATATCATCATCACTGGCAGTCTTATTCAACCCAATGTTTAGTTTATGCCTCCTCTCTTTTTGCCCTATAAATGGCAAAATTTATTTAAAGGAAAACCAATAGCTATAACAGAAGCATAACAACTGTATATGAGACTTAAAGCCATTAACAGGTTTTCACGGGTAAAAACAGAAAATGTAGTAGAAATCTTAGGATCACTAATAAGCACGATAGAAAAGAATACATATATAAGGTATATAAGCACTATGCTCTTTTAAAAAAGTTAGCGTTCAGCCGAGTGCGTGCAGAATAGGTTTTGGTGGTAAATAAGTCCAATGAGAACTCTTTGCAAATAATATTAAAGTCCTTACTCGTTCGCACCATGTATGAGTTTAAAATACAAAACTTCAATCTCAATAGATACTTAAAATTATCTAAGCCCTTCGCAGGTGCGAGCTACTTCACACACAGTTATATAGCCATAAAAGTTAAAGTGTAGAGAAACAGAAAATACTTTGTAAGATACTTCTAAATTACTGATAGTGAAAGTTAAATAAAGTTGATAATGCACATAATATAATAGACAGTTACTTTATCGATACTTGAAACAACAGTAAAGGGCTTATTGACCCTAATGCTAGTGACGAAGCAACGGTTGATTTTTTATACAACTTTGGTATTGTACAAATGGTAGTCATTAATGATGAAGGTAATACTTTGGTAGAGTAGGATAGTACTGTCGTTCATATTTGTTGAAAACTAGCTGACCAGACACACGCCGTCCATTCCCAAAATCCCACAGAAAAAAGCACACTTAATTTTGGACGGATTTGAACATTTTCCGGGAAATTTTCAGACTACAAGGTAGGTATGAACATTTAAAAACTATTTCCAAATTAGTCCAACCGTTCTCAAGTGATGTCCTAACCAAGGAACAACATTTAATTTTTATTTATTTAGATTTCTTGCTTTCCTGCCGAAACATTATTTACCTCGTTCAATTTAATGTTTGCTTTTTCTTGGACAAAATGATTTTCCACTTAATTGAGATCTTTAAACATATTTTGTATTTGATTTACTATCTCAGGAATAAGTGTGTCCTGCCATGTGCAGAATTTCTAAAATAACTTCTAATTGAGACACTAGTAACAGCAACAACCACGGACAATGTAGGTAATAGTCCCAGTTATTACCGTATTACGCTCATAATTCCGAAGAAATATATCTCTGCTGACGTTAATAGGCAGTAAAAAGCCGCAAGGCTTCTAGCTACGTCTAACTTAACTTCACCACCATTTGTAGTTTCCTAGGAGCAACGAAACAAGTACCTTGTACATGTTGGTCCAGTTTGTAAGTATAGTTGTCTGTTTCAAGTATATTTGTGACTCATGTTAATTTTGCACACGTTCGTGTCATCTAAGATCCATGCACCATGGTCTAATTTCATATGATGATAATAATCTTGCCGCTTACACGATGTTAGAGGCAAATTCGGCAACTGTTTAACAGCAAGACTTTCTAGGTCAAGCTCTACCCGTCAAAATAAAAGCAATTGTTCACATTAGCACAGGCTGGAGGATGCCCTAGTCTGTGCTGTGCTTGGAAGTCGTGGAAGAAAGATTTTGTCCGAAGTTTGACTAGCGGGGGTCATGTAGACTGGCAATAACGCTAGCTTAACTAACTACATATGTAAGTACAATATTTTTTTACTCATATAGACTTCACCAAGGCTTGGTTCCATCCTATAGTAAAATTTAAATGGTAGAATGTACTCATACTAAAATGCACATATCGGGCATATTCAACCAACACCAACAAACCATAACTTCTTAAATCCCCGTCCATTTCATGCGAGTTTCATCATAATATAGGCGCTGTGTAAACGTCAAACACACAAACATTATTTAGTTTCGCGCCAAAGAACATGTCATTGTTATTTGATTTACAACGACGGACACCCATCCTTTGTACGTATGTAGATATTACGGAACTGTGTCAACTAGGCTCGCGACAACAATACTTAGCTTTTGAGTGTTAAATCTACTGAGAAAATGTGAAATGTTGTATGTAAAATGTCTTCTTCTTCCGGACTAGATCCTAGAGTTTGTTTGAAACTTAGAAAGTTTGCGTCTGAATTTGCATTTGACGTGAGTAATTGTGCTTTCTCGCCTAGTACAGAGGCTAGCACATCAAGCTACCCCAATCTGTCATATTTTCCCAATTGAATATGAACCTTATTTCTTTGTAGTAAAGTTCAAAATATATCAAAGTAATTTGACAGATTGGGGTAGCTTGATGTGCTGGCCTCTGTACATTGTTAGTTTTAATATCCATTCCGCCTTGTTTGATATCTATAGTGTCATCATTAGCATCCTCTATAACAGTCATCATTTAGATTTCCAGACCATCTACAGCTACATCTTTTGTGATATCATATTCACTTTTAAGTATATATATACTTAATATTATAAAGAGGTAAATGTTTGTGTGCTTGTAAGTTTGTATATACGGGGTAATCTCCGGAACGACTAGTCGGATTTGAAAAATCATTTTGCATTTGACAGCCAATTCGTGAGAAAAGCTATATAACTTCACGCTAGCTGACTTTTTTGCTCGGCTCCTTAGGGTCGTCCTAAGGAGCCGAGCAAAAAAGTCAGAACGAACGCTAAGGGAAAACGAAGTACTAGCAAGTTCAGGGTACCTAATCTGCTAATATAATGGCGTCATTATGACTTTCCAATGGTCAACCACTGATACTCCATTGAAAGAAATGGCATAAAATGGTAATCTCATACATAATGGCAAATTATCTAATAAATGTAATATTTATTGCTATTTACGAACTTCTTACTACTTCAGATTGCAAACACTAATACGTAATATGTAAAAATATAGGTATATTAAATGAAATCTAGCATGAAATTTAGTAGTAGTTTTTCTCAGACTATTGACCGACCAATGATTATGAATTTAGCAGATTAAGAACTTTTAGCAAAATTCCAATGGGATCGTGTTGGAATGAGGAAATTTATAAAAATAGCAGACTTGGGCCCCAGGTGATGCGATACGATGAGGTGGGTGGAGGTCGAGAACAACACCACGACCACGTATTGATGATATTAAAATCAACTTAATTAAAGCTATAATAAAAAGCATCGAAAGCAAACATACTAAGTAGCACAACTAGGTATAATATAGGAATGGTAACAGGTGTAACGCTATGATAGTCATCATTGTTAGTACTAAGTATTGAATGAATGCTTGCTGACAAAGATACTGCACTCAAAACGTGTTCATCTTAGCATGTGCTAACAATACTTATTATGAATGTTATGATTATTGCAGAACCAGGTGTTTCTTCAAGGGAAGTCGTATTATTGTAATGCAAACGGGTGCATGTTCAAATGAGTCAGTGGTACTTATCCGCAGCGTGTTGATTTCTAACACAATACTGGAAATGTAAATTACTTTATCTTGAACATGAGGACTTTAGAAGTTAGTACAAATTCTAGGAATAGTGAATGAAAGGAAGCAGCTTGTAAGCTAATGTTATTGCTAGAAAATCACCAGCCTTTCTTAAATCAATTCTCAATAAATAGATACAGTTCTATATTAAACCTCCCTTAATTTGCGTTGTAAATGTACAGGTGCTTCCAAAAGCCAGCAGATTTTTTTCCACTTCAGCTGTAACACACCACCTTATGATTTAAAATTGTGGTTCCAACTGTTTAACTGTACCTACACTATACCTACTTAAACGTTTTTATTGACTAGGTAATGGGTAATACGGGCTGGTAACCGCAACTCCACGTCAATGCGCGTATTTTGCGTACATATTTTATTAACTAATTCAACTACCTATGAGTTATTATAAAAAATTATCAAGATTTTATCATTTTAAATCATAATTTGGCATCACAGCTGAAGTGGAAAAATGTCAACTAACTTTTAGAGGGTACTGACGTACTGTATATACCTACCTATGTTTTTTTTTCTTTTAATCACTCACTGTATTTAGTATATTTCATGTAAAGTATATTAAAGCTTTTGCTGGTTCTTGCTGAGCAACCTTCAACAAGATTTATAGCTCAGCAAGAGCCACCTTATGTAACTGGGTACAGAAGTGGTGTTAAGAATGGAGGCTGTGCTATGTCCCAAAATAAAATTCCAATAAATTTCGAAGACAAAGGGCTTCCGTTGCACATTCATTAACCTGCAATTTACCGTCCACTCCTTCAACAAATTTTTGACCACAAAAAAACAAACACATTATTTTTTCCTCCTTTTAAAAAAAAAAGCCGAATTCACATTTATGGACTCCCTTTGTTCGTAACTTAGCTTCAATGTAAATAACATAAATCGCGACATGCTTACGTGTGAACAGCGCATTCCACTTACACATCGTGTACACCCGGCCTTAGGTGGTAGGTTCGGCGGCGCGGGCGCACATAATCGGTTTTAAGTGTTTGCCGCTTTCGACAACAATTGTTTCGGGATTATCTTTAGAATCGTAATGGATGGTAGTTATCTGTACTATCACGCTTCGGTCAGCGGTGTGAGTAAAGTTGCTTGTAGAGAAATGGGGTTAATACTTATTGTTAAATAGACCTAACTACTTAAGGTACCGCAGCTTAATAGTTAAGGCGTCAATAGGAGGCGAAGTTCAAAACATGTGTCAAATGGATAACCAGCTGAAGCCATTAAAGGAGTTACAAAAGAAAATGGCGAAATGCAAACAAGACATTATTGTTCATTGTATAAATGAAATACTGATCCACTTTTGAACAAGGTGTTGTAAATATAACCACTTAAGAAAGCAACGAACTTTCGAGTGATTTAATTTGGGTGTAGGTATGCAAGTACGTAACAATGAGCCAATCGCCATCCATATGTAAGTAGGTATGAGTTCACAAGGAGCTCCGTCCATTAAAATTGTTTTACCAGGCACCTTATGGGTAAGCTAACCAACCTCAATCATCCCAAGCATTAAGTCCACAAGGATCCGGCTATCCCATATAAAGTGTCGCACCGTTGCGCCCGCGCACTTGTCTTTGCAACTTTTTCTCGCACTCTCCCTAAACAGAGCGGCACAAGATTCTCGAAAATTAACTGCATTCAAACGGTCAACGTTTTTAGATGATAGTAAAAAAATGTTGCTGACCCACTGTCCGTTGGCAAAGATAAAGATGGTACTCGAAAATCTGAATTTAATATTGATACAGATGTTAAGAATGTTAAGATAATATAAGGGAATAACGTAATGGGTTTGAAATCTATGACTGATGATTAATTGGAGTCTAGAAAACATATTGATGTAGAAGAAGTAATCATTTGGAGTATAATTTAGATAGAGAATCATTAACAGGGAACAAAATAATTTCAAGGATTTGAAATAATTAAATCATAAATACTTAGGAGAAGGTGAGAAAACAATGAAGCAATATTACTAAAGAATAAATTACTACCAAGCTCATAAGTCTATCAATATCTCCTCCCAATGGTGGCTAATAATATTCATTGTACAATCGCAAAAACCAGTCACTTCTTAAAAGGGTAATGGGCCAATGACGCCGTATATATATTTCAATATTATATTACATCCACAGTTCTCATAAAACCGTTACAATATGTGACATATTCGTGCGAGCACGCATTTTGCAGCTATTCTTAATTTAAAAGGAGATGAATCATCATGTCGTCCATATTTAGAGGGTCGAGTGCATTATTTGGAATATGAATGAATGAGTGAACATGTTTCAAGATGGTTTGTAATGAACGGTAACCTATTTCAAAATGATTGTAAATATGGACTCGTTTAAGGCTAATGGTTAAGATTTTGAAACTACTTACAAAAGAATTGGTAGATAATAAGCATGTTCAATAATATTTATGTGCTTTTTATGCTTTCGTAACAAACAGGCTTTGTTAACAATGTCAATGTTTTGCTGTTTTCATTCATCAGCTAAAATCAAATCGATGCTGTATTAATATTATCTTATCATTTAAACAATAAAATTGACATACATAAAGATAGCCAAACCGAGCTTCTATTTTATTCATGAGTTCGAAATGGAAACTGAAATCTGTATGTTATTTTCTTCCATATCTATTGATATAACCTAATAGGTATCTACAGTCACCAACCAAAATGCCTCTACCTCGAATGCTATCAAATCCTGTGCCCCTACGATTTCCAATTATACATCCTCAATCCAGTCAATTCTAGTAACATCTATACTTAGCTCTTCAACGGTTTTACTACAAGCATTGGTTCCTCTAATTGTACACATACTGGCAACACCGTTACTCAATGGACGATTGGACGGGTACTAAGAACGTCTATACAAGGATCTGGCAACATTTTTTTTGGATCTTAACTGTATGGAATGAGCCGTTAGAGCATCGGATGGGATTTGCAGGTATGTGGGTCAGAGATTGTGGTGATGTATGGTGCTAGTGGTTTTATTTGAATGGATATTTGTTATGTTTGATATCGTTCGTTTTTTTTTTTGTGTTCAAACTTAAACTTGAAGCATTTATTTCTAATAAATTAATTACAGGCACTTTTGAATTGTCAAGGGGTCAGTTAGTCAGAAAAATGAAGCTAGTTGCTCATTCCAAAGCGTAGTAGGTTGCTATGGAGAAGAACGGATGAGAAACTCCGTGTATCCGTTGCGAGTCTCGTCACTCGTGTGAGAGAGAAAGAGTGGGTAGCTTTAATTTGGTATTAAAGGAATTATAACTTAGGTCTTTATATAGGGTGACTGGTAATTAGTGACCGATACCTAAACACCAAACCTGAATTCGCGAAAAAAAAATCTGCTGTTTAGTACCTACATTTTGACCAGTTAGGCGAACATAAATGACTGAACAGCAGATTTTTTTTCGCGAATTCAGGTTTGGTCCCATAGTAAAAGTTGTTTGTTATCATGAGTACAATCACGTGTTTAGGTATCGGTCACTAATTACCAGTCACCCTATATGAATTATATAGAGATACCCTATACCCTATATTAATTCAATAGACTCAGATCATTGCGGACAATTGATCACTATTACAAATTTAAACAAAAAGGCTACTAAAAAAGATATCACTGTAAACCCAAAAACAACTAAACGCTTGGAAACATTTAAGACTAAACTTCTGAGTAAATTACCACTTTTGTTGACTAATGATGACCCTAATCAACAATTTAATGATTTTTTTAATATGTATTGCACACAATTTGATAATACATTCATTCCAAAGATATTATCGGTTAATAGTAACGCTTCCTTCAGCGACTGGGCCACCATTGGTATACATAAAAGTAGAAAACGACTTTATGAATTATATGAAGAACGGATTTGTATAAACACTGCTGAATTTAATTTATATGTTAGAAATTATTCTAAAATATTTAAAAAAGTTTGTAGTATTGCCAAGTCACGTTACTTGAGTTCAAAAATTAAAAATAGTAGTAACATTATTAAAATGACTTGGAATGTAATTAATAGCGAAACGGGAAAGTCATGCAACCGAAGTAGTGACTACAGCCTTGCTATTAATGACAATATAATTAAATCAGATTCTCAAGTCGCCGCGGCCTTTGAAAATTTCTTTGCAGAGATTCCCGTATCAACTACTAGATCTCTAAACTCATCACCCACTGCTGCAGAGTCTTTACTTAAGGAAAATGTTCCAGTTTGTGATTCTGAATTTCACTTCGAATATGTCACCTGTAAAGATATAATTAAAACCTTTCACACATTAAATGTTAAAAAGACCGCAGATCTTTGGGGTAATTCTGTGGATGTTGTTAAGTCAATTATAAACATTGTAGCACCTACTTTAGCTGTTATATTTAATAATTGTATCGACCGTGGTGAGTTTCCTGATCTTATGAAAAACAGTAAAATAATACCATTGTTTAAATCGGGTAGTACATCAGACCCTACTAACTATAGACCCATTTCAGTACTACCTACCTTTAGTAAAATTTTTGAAAAACTTATTTTAAACCAAATGCAAAGATTTTTTAATAAAAATAAATTACTGCATAACAAACAGTTCGGTTTCACAAGGGGTCGTTCGACTACCGATGCCGGAGTTGAACTTTTAGGACATATTTATAATGCCTGGGAGGACAAATGCGATGCGTTGGGCATCTTTTGCGATTTGTCCAAGGCATTCGATTGTGTTCATCATGAAACATTAATCAGGAAACTGCACCACTACGGAATCCGTAACGCCTCCCTGGATCTTCTTACTTCTTACTTAAGTGATAGGATTCAGAGGGTTGATGTTAACGGAAAAAGATCACCCGGATCTGTAGTAAGAATGGGGGTCCCCCAGGGCTCAATTCTTGGCCCATTTTTATTTATTATTTATATTAATGACTTGCCTTACCTCATAAAGGATAATCATGATATAGTGTTGTTTGCAGATGACACTTCACTTGTATTTAAACTTAAACGTCAGCAGCTGGTTACTGACAATGTAAATAGCGCCCTCGCAAAAGTAGTTGACTGGTTTAATGTTAATAACCTACTACTTAACGAAAAAAAAACCAAATGTATTAAGTTTACGATACCCCATGTTAGACAAGTCGAAACTAGTGTTCTCATAAAGGATGAAGAGTTAAAACCCGAAGATATCACAGTATTCTTAGGCATAACATTGGATGCCAAGCTTCAATGGGGCCCCCATATAGATAAAATGTCAAAAAAGCTTAGCTCTGCAGCATACGCCGTTAGGAAAATTCGTGATTTAACTGATTTAGAGACAGCCCGTTTGGTTTACTTTAGTTATTTTCATAGTGTGATGTCGTACGGTATTCTGTTGTGGGGAAATGCCGCCGATATTCAGACAATTTTTATTTTACAAAAAAGGGCAATTCGTTCCATTTATAAATTAAGTCCCAGACACTCCCTCAGAGACAAATTTAAAGAGATTAATATAATGACTGTGCCTTCTCAGTACATTTATGATAATCTTTTGTATGCACATAAAAATATTAATCTATTTAAAAAATACAGTGATATCCATAACATAAATACTAGGAACAAACACAAATTTGTTGTTCCTTCATCAAGGCTCAAAAAAATAGGTGGCTCGTTTAGATGCCAATGTATACGTTTTTATAATAAACTTCCTAGTCACATTCAAGAACTAAGCCTAAATAAATTCAAATCTTTTATAAAGCGTAAACTATGCCAAAAAGCCTATTATACTGTAAATGACTTTATTGAGGACAAAAAGGCTTGGGATTGAGCTGCTCCAATAAGTTTAGACTGCGAATGTTGTTTTATTTTATTTTGCGATTTTACTTTTTTTTTTTTTTTTTTTTTTCTTAATATCTATTTACATAAACAATGACATGAACATTTACTATTTACTGTGTAAAGTATTATATTATTTTATTTATTGTGAATGTGAGGACTATGTGGGTCATTGTTTCCGTTTTAATCATGGTCTGGCGGTTTGAGTAATTTATGCGGCCTACCCAAATGTCCTTTCTTTGGTATTGTTCGTCGAATCGTTGAGCTCCCTAAGTTTGAGTTGAGCAGCATGATTACTGACAAATGCGTGCACTGACTGGACAGGTCCACTCAAATTTGTGTGGTTCTTTCCTCAAAAGACCATTTCAGACACCAATCTACATGGTCCTCAAAATGATCTGACCAAGACTATTTCTGGATTTTTATATACACATTGACATTGATAAATTTTACATATACAGTGACATGAATATTTACTTTGTAAAGTATTATATTATTTTAATGACTGTGAATGTGAAGACTATGTGGGTTATTTTTTTTTTTTTTTGCCTTTTCTTCTTTTTTTTTTATTTTCTCAGATAGTTTTAGTCATGGTCTGGCAGTTTGAGTAATTTATGCGACCCACCCAAATGTCCTTTCTTTGGTATTGTTCGTCGAATCGTTGAGCTCCTTAAGTTTGAGTTGAGCTGCATGATTACTGACAAATGCGTGCACTGACTGGACAGGTCCACTCAATCGGTGTGGTTCTTTCCTCAAAAGACCATTTCAGACACTAATCTACATGGTCTCCACATGATCTGACCAAGATTATGTCTGGACTTTAAAAGAGACTGTGACCTCTGAGTTTGTTTCGGCCTTTCTTCTCAGAGTAGTCAGTTAGGAAACGCCGACCTCATCTCGTTTTAAAAAATATGATTGACATGTAAAAGTGTTTGTACAAACCTACTTACAGAAATAAAAATCATTTATCATTTATCATTCATTTATCATTTATCATGTTCCATTTGGAGCACTGAAATGCCAACAGATTGAAAATCACGGAATAAATCGTGGACCTGCCAAAGTTCTTTCTATAACAATAGATGGTCTTGAGAATGCTACATTAATATATTAAATAATTTAAAAGGTAGATATTATTAAAGTAGACATACTAAACAATATTACAAATGACCTGACAATACTCTCTTAGAAGACTATGGTAGGTACGTGCTCATATACCATTTCCTTCTTTTACAACTTGACCTTAATCGTTTCTCCAAAGGGCAGAGATAGCAAATAATAAATCAGCGCCACTATGAACAGTCTTATCTTCGGAGGAAGGAAATTAGCCGCCAGAGGTCACCTCGAGAACTCTCGTATTGTATCTGAGAAATTATTGAACAATCATGTTGACTTACTAGAAGCTGCAATGCTAAGTATTAGCAATGGCTGATAGCTCCAATTCAACGAATTGTCTATAGATGCTGAGCATGATAAAGCAAATTTTTAAGTAGGCAGTGGGGTACATATGTAGGTACCTAGAAATGCATAGACAAAAAGTATTGGAAGACGCATCAGAGTTATTTTAAATGATGATGGAAGAGGCAAAACCTTATGATTTTTACTAAGCATAATACAATTAGGTAACGTAAAAACGATGTTGACAATCAACATTCGATTAACGATAAATTGAATGCTAAGGCATGCGTCATTTCAACCATTCTCAAACAGCATCTCGTTAGTGTAAATAGATTGAAATAGCTCGCCAAATGTCCGACACTAGCGTCTAAGGTGTCGTAGACCAGCTGTAAGTTAAGACTAAACTCCATGTAGCAGCTGATAGCAATCTTCACGGCTCGGCCGATAATATCGGTTGTGAGTTATTACTGAACCCTCTATATATTCGGCGCGGCATCGAAATGGACACCCTGATCATAATGGAATTAACAGCATTCTTAGATTGTAACTGTATTTTGTTGTAAAAATAGAAATATACGAAGAAGAAAAAGCTGTAATAATGAAGAATGATAGAGATGTATAGAAGAAGAAGTCAACAATTGGGAAACTTAAAGGTGTGAGGATGATATATATATGAATAAAAAATAAAAAAAAGCCTTTGATCTTGACCCCGATCAAGACTCATGGAAAGCGATGTAAAAGAGCATACTCAGAAGATTATATTGCTGAATTCTAGAGAAAACTAAGGATTCTAAGTAAAGACAGGGAAATCAATTGCTAGGAAAATTGACAATCAACTTGACGTAGCAATGTAACAACAGCAAATCAGGGCCTAAAGTCTGCTAGATATTACAATAGTGTTAGAATGGTCTATCATTGATTTAATAATTGTAGATTTTGACAAGTTTGGTAATCTACTAATACAATGGCGTCATTATGACATTCCAATGGTCAACCAATGACACTCTATTGAAAGAAATGGCATAAAATGGTAATCTCGTACTTAATGACTTTAATGACAAATGAATAAATGTAATGTTTATTGCTATTTACGAACTTCTTACTACTTCAGATTGCAAACACTAATACGTAATATGTAAAAATATATATTAAATGAAATCTAGCATAGTTTTTCTCAGACCAATGATCGACCATTATGAATTTAGCAGATTACGAACTTTTAGCAAAATGACAATGGGATCGTGTTGGAATGACGAATTTATAAAAATAGCAGACTTGGGCCCCTGTCTTAGGGTGTAAACCTTAACATAATAATCAGCCTATAGAGTTCCCACTGCTGGGATATAGTACGCGTCTCCGTGAGAGGGAGTGGGTCGTAATCTACCACGCGGATCCAGTGCGGGTTGGTCTTATTTATTTATTTATACACACATCAAAAGTGTCTAGGGATCAAGCATTTTTATGCGGATTTCTTGAGATTGAGATGTGGCTTTGTAATAAATTTATGATTTTATAAATTTATATGGATCCTTTTTGGTGCATTTCATAATTTGAATCAGGAACTGTGAATCAAATTCGAGTAAAAGATGAAAATCAGCTGTCAATATTTTCCCTATAAAAACATACAACGCATTGAAGACATTATTAGTGCTACTGTTTCCCTACTACTGATTAAAACCAACGTTATTATGGAGCGGCGACGTCATTTAAGCAGGGAAGAAATGCTCAGAGCCGTGGGAATGATAGAAGCTGGTTCCCGGCAACGTACTGTGGCTTTAGCTCTGAATACAAGTCAGAGTGTTATCAGTCGACTTTGGACACGTTACCGAAGCACTGGTACCGTGGCTGAGCGCCATGGAGGACGGTATCGCTGCACCACACGGAGACAAGACCGATACATTCAAATCTTAACTCGAAGAGCTCCAACAATAACCGCCATGATGTTAGCCGTGAGGCTTCATCACTCTTCAGGGAACTTAATTAGCGACCAAACAGTCAGAAACCGCTTGCATGAAGTGAACCTTCATTCCCGAAGACCGCTACGGGTACCACCTATAGCAATGCACAATCGTAGGATTCGATATCAATGGGCTCTTGAACACAGAAATTGGGCAGAAGAACAATGGCGTTTCGTGTGCTTTTCTGATGAGTCTCGTTTTGGTATGAGACCGGATACAAGACGTATACGACACTGGAGAACCCCTGGACGCCAACAGCGATTAAAATCCTGCCAGGAAGTCCATCCTTATAGTGGTGGAACCATCATGGTATGGGCGGGTATTTGGATCGGCGGAAGAACTGAGTTGATTTGGATCAGAGGCAACCTCAACGCTCAAATTTATGCTGAGACGATTGTATCAGACGTCATCGTTCCTCTACAAGTGCAAATCGGTCCCTTATTTCAGTTAATGCATGATAATGCACGACCGCACACCGCAAGAGTTGTAAGACAGACTCTCGCCGCAGCTAACATCAATGTCCTGCCCTGGCCTGCTCAGTCGCCAGACTTGAACCCGATTGAGCATGCATGGGATATGCTACAGAGAAGAGCTCTGCCGAATATGGAGGGTATCCAGTCGCAAGAAGACCTTTTTTTGTTGTTGCAACGAACATGGCCGGCCATTCCACAGCGTGATTTGGATGAACTCATTTTGAGTATGCCAAACCGATGTTCTTGTGTTGTTAGTGTTCGCGGTAGAAACACGGATTATTAATTGTTTAAGTTACCCAATAAAATTTTAGAGAAAACTGTTATTTCAGTCTTTTTTTCGAACTTTTGTGTTAGTGGTTCAAATGTCAAAAATCCCTTTATTAGGAAAATGGCAAATTTCTTTATTAATGCAAAGGTGACTTGGTTTATCGTTACTGTTACAAACGAAAACACTTTATTTGATGAATCCTTAAAGAAAATTTTAATTAATATCAATCAGGAGAAAAGTTATTGCAAAAATATATGTTGATCCCTAGACACTTTTGATGTGTGTACTTTATTGTACACCAGAAAATACATAACAAAAAAAACAATTATTACTACAAAACATACAATGGGCAGCCTTATTGCTTTCTGCGATCTCTTCCAGACAACCTTGGAATGGACAGTGATTGCGTGGATATATAAAAAAGGGGTTGTCAATGGTGCAACATAATATACTATAATAGATACATAGATAATATAATTTAATAATTACTAATAATTATTAAATTATATTATCTATGTATGTTTTTATGTATGTTTAATTTATTTAGTAAATGTAGTCACAATTTCCACAATTGGAGACATGACCCAAAAAATAACGAACCAACCAACCAACTAATATACCCGACTCTTTATTTCTTCTTCTGCTGAATAAGCACAGGCTGGTCCAAATTAATAAGTAGCTAGTCAGCAGTAGATTAACTAGTAACTAATTAAAATCGCAGTTGCAAGTAATCGAGCTAATTAGAGAAAGCAAGAATGCGCACAATTCACACCCGAGCTTCTTTGTTCTAGGTCCCTACAATACAATTTAATTTCATCAAGTGGTAACTAGAAAAGTTAGCATGCCTATAATATACAGTGTTGTATTTTGTAGCGGAATTAATGCAATGAGAACCAAATTTGGTTAAAATATTCTACTTGATTATAGGTAGGTAACTAGGTGCTTAAAACTTCTTGGTATACCCAGTATATTTCTAAAAAGCGTTGACATTTGTCTATCTCTACTGAACGTACAACCTTAGACTATGATTTTTTAAAGATTTTCAGACATTAAGTAGTTCAGTAAAACAAATTTTAAACCCGTTAATTAACTCCGCATAATCATTATTAATTATAGTTCAGTGTTCAACAATCCTATTAATTACAACTTTCGCCGCTACAAAAACGCTTCGCAGACCACGCCCCCTGAACTTTGCGCGCAACACCGTAACGGCGCGTGCGAGCACACAATGCGCAAGCGCACAAGCTCATAAAGCTTTGTTTGCGTTTCCACGTGCTACAGAGCAATTGTTGTTTAAAACATAAAATAAGTTTCATAATAGGAATAGGAACTGTGACTTTTTGGCTGTCAAAGTAAAGTACCGTTATTGTTTTCGTTGAGGTTTTTTTTTCAATAGGGAATATAAGAACCCTTTTCAATGACATATTCACCATATTCAGTCAAAAAGACGTCCATTGCTGGACAAAGTGAATGAGCGTCTTATTAGGGCACAATCATGTAGCAAACCTATGAACCAAGTAATTATAGAGTCAGTATCCCACCCAGGAGGAATTTGTTAAGATAAAGGTCATTCCGCAAATACTCAAGGTCATGCGCATTTGTTAAACACAAGATTATAGCTTTAGCGCCAAACAATAAGGCTTAGCGGCCACGCCCCCTGAACCTTGCGCGCCAAACCGTGACGACTTGCGCGCGCGCTGTACACAATGCGCATCGTGGTTCAATGGGCAATAGATACTGTGAGGTATGCGCTTTGTTTGTTATGAGAGTTATAAGAAGCAAATTTTCTCCCAATTTAGACTGAGAAACAGAATTTTGCTTGAGTGCAAAATGTTGTAGGAAGTAATCAAAAAACCCAGTCTTCATTTATAAAAGAAATTTGTGTTGTGATAAGACAATTTACCTCATTACGTATTTATTACATTTTTCTGTCAACTCCTGAACCTTCAAGCTTGCCTGTATGTATCTTTACATTCATTGAGTCCAGAATTTAGAAACTTTTCGTAGGTTTAAAAAAAAAAATACAGCTGTTTCATAGAAATGTGCAATACACTTTCGAAACGTATGGAAAACCTGTATTTTTTTTTAATAACCGATGAAAAATTGTAACGCGGTGGGTTCAGAGCCAGCCTGAATTACTTTTCCAAATTCCTTTAATAAAAATAATTTCAAAGAAACTTCCGTTTACATCTACACAAGACACCCACACTTAATATTCCAACGACTTCCATTCAATTCCCAGCACAATCTGTTTGGCAATTGACATTAAACATTACAGACATAACTTCTACTCCAGCTCAGATAGCCATTTGTATACCTAGACCATGTCTATTATTCCTAAAAAACTTAGACAAAGGGCAATAAAATGAAGTGGTGGCAACCATAACAATTTGTTAGTCCTATTCGACATAATTCTGCAGATATCAGCCGAGGTATAGGAGCATTCAGCAGTCGAATGGACAAATTGGCAGTCGTAGAATAGAATGGCTTTAGTGTTTTTACAAAAGGAAAAGTATTTGGTAGTGCAAACGATGAAGGGACTTTTGGGAGTGATGAAGGACTAACGGCCAGTTCCTTCATCAACAACTAAAGTAATCAGTCAAAGTATTGACTTTTATTTGACTTTTACTCCTACCTACTACAGCAAATGTGTTACTTCATTTAAGTAACAGCTAAACTAGAGAAGAAACAAATTTAACCGTTACTTTGACTTTTGTGACGTTACTTTGGCTGTTACTATTGATGAAGAGACGGCCGTTAGGAAGGGTAGTCGACTATTGAATATTAATTACCCTAACATCGTATCAGGTACCTCATAGACCTATCTACCTTTAGAGAACCTGAAAAATGGAGAATTTAAGCCTTTTAACCCACAGGGCGGCAGGGACTTTGACGCGAAACATGTAACCATGGATTCAGTACGTTATTCTGAACTCAACTGCGTTGAAACAATTCGTTGGTTATTTTAAAAAAATGCTATTCTATGTATACAGAGTGTCCCTGGAAGTATGGATCAAATCAAAAAGGGGCGTGGGCAAAGTCATTTCCAAACTTTTTGATCCTGAGAATGTTGGTGAATTTTTTTACGGTTCAAAAGTTATGATCAACTATTGTTATTTTGAATCACTTTGCATAGTGCCTAAAGAACAAAATCATTTAAAAAAAGCTACCAGGAACTGTCAATTTAAGTTTTTTAGACAGCCCTGATAGTTTTTTTTTTTTTTAAATGATTTTTTATTCTTTGACCACTATGCGAAACGATTGAAAAAAAAATTGGTCACAACTTTTGAACCGTAAAAAAAATTCTAAATCATCAGTCATTCTCAGGATTAAAAAGTTTGGAAATGCCCTTGCCCACGCCCCTATTCGATTTGACCCATACTTCCAGGGACACGCTGTATATTTTGACTGCGTAGGTGAAAAGTTCACTTTTCTATGAAACAGCAGATATTTTTTTTTGATAATTATCGAAAAATTTCTGCGCTACAGGTCTAGAATAACGTGCTAAATTCAAGGTTACAGTTTGCGCGTCGATAGGGATGCCGTCTTGAATAGAGTCCGTCCAATCCTAAATTGCGTGCTTAACCCAAATACAAATGATTGACTGAGGGATGGCAAACCATATTTTATTGTGTGTTATCCTACTAATATTATAAATGTGAAAGTTTGTGAAGATGTTTGGATGTTTGTTACTCAATCACACACAAACGGCTGAACGGGTTTGGATGAAATTTGGCACACAGATAGTTTAACCAGGATTAACACACAGAATGCTTTTTATACCGATATTCCTACGAGATCGAAACTAACGCGGGTGAAACCGCGGGGTGCTGCTAGTATTATATACAAATTCTTTAATGTGTAATTTGTACGCAAATACAATTAAGGGCGAGCAATTTTAGCTTAGACGTTCTACACCTCGCATCACGTACATAAATACAGCCTACATCCTTGATTCCTCTTAAAACAATAAAGCCTAGTGCACAGTGGATGCGCTTATCCCGTCCATTGTATAGCCGGGAGACAATAGTGTATTTATAGCAGATAGAACAGGATGCTCTATCGACACTTCCTAACTCTCATAGCTCTGCCAACGGCTTTGTGTGTTCTAGGTATCATCATTTTCAATCTGTGTGTAGCTTGGGTGCTATATCAATGAATATAAAGGCTTTATGCTTAGTAACTGTTGTTGTAGGTAATCAGTCAATCTATATTACAAAACACTCATCGTGAAAACTTTTGGTAAAGTAAGCTTGAAATGAACTATTATCTCATCTAAGGAAAGTAAAGTATTTGTTAAGGAAGTAGTAAAGCAAAGTTTGAACAATTGTTTTTTCGACTTATAACCATTTTTTTTTTTTTCTTCTGTTTATTATTGTATTTTTTGAGCGTGAGATATTGTGTATCTCTTACGTCGCTGCCTTCGCGTATTTGTATAAGTTACCGACACTAATCGTTAGTAGAAGCTTGTGATGGCCATCGCTTACGCATTGTACTAGATATTAAAAGCTGCAAAGCAAGCAAGCAAGCAAGCTGCAAGCTGTAAGTTTTCCTAAACCTAATAAAATAAAATAAATAAATAAATCTGCAACTGGAATTGACATTTCACTGTAAGCTAGCTTCACTTAAGTTCTCGCAGTGAATTTTTTGCTGAAAAGCACTAGGTACTGACTGTTATATGCTGTAAATATCTCACTGTTAAAACTTAGGTGAAGGGAGCTTGATATTGTTCTCAGCTTCTCCTTATTCTTGCTTTTTTTTTTTTTTCATTTGTGGATGGGAAATCATCCAATGACCCCTCCCGCTCTGGGTGGAGCAGAAGGGAGTGTCAGACTCTTACTGACTAAAACCCACCCGTGTTCCTTCCTTAGCCCTTTGTGTTCCGGGGTAGCGGTAACCCTTTCGGACAATCCCGCTGCCCCGGCAGGCTTACCCATTACTCTCCGCCCGCAGGCCCGCGCCTACGGTGGCCGGGAGTCGTCTCGCGGCTCCCGACGCCCGGGGCGTCTCCCGCGGCGGCTGGGACGTGAGGCCCTCTCCCTCAGCCGTCCCGCCACCTCCTTCGCTAGCATGACTGCTTCGCAGAAGGAGGTGACTGCCTCCCACTCCCTCTCGCCCCGGACCATGGCTTGAACCAGGGCCGGGCGCGAGAGGTCGCCGCCGCTGCCGATCGCCTCTGCGAGAACACGGCGGTGCTCCGCCCAATTGGGGCATACCGCCACCGTATGCTCCACCGTGTCCTCCGGGTGACCCTCGCAGTGGTGACACCCGGGCGTTTCCTCCCGCCCGATGATGTGCAGGAACCTCCCGAAACACCCGTGTCCGGTGAGGACCTGCGTCAGGCGGTAGGTGAGGGCGCCGTGGCGCCTCTCTAGCCACTCCTCAAAGAGGGGTCTTACCGCCGCTATCGCGGCGTGCCCTCCTTATTCTTGCTTGACGGTAACATTTCTACAGAATAGATCGGCTAGTCTAATTCTGAGAGGCTCGTGGCTAAGTAATGACTGCCGCACGGGTCGATCGATCAGGTTAAGCTACGCATGCCGCGGTCGGTCCGTGGATGGGTGACCATCTTTACATACCGAGATCACTCCGTGCCTCGCAAAGCACGCTAAAGGTCCCAGCTGTCATTCTTGGATCTTTAATCAGTCTTACCAAGGGGCATCGTGTTACCCAGTAACTGGGTTGTGGAGGTCAGATAGGCAGTCGCTCCATGTAAAATACTGGTATTCAGCTGCAGCTGGTTAGACCGGAAGACCTCAATATAGTTGGGAAAAGGCTAGGCAAACTGACTGAGATCGGCTAGCGCTAGTCAAACCTTTTGTCAAAGTATTTAATTGCAATTTTGAGAATCAAACTACTAATGAGAGGTGGAGAATAGTATAATCAGATTAGTCGTGGAAGGCGCAGGTGTTTGAGTAAAGGACACAAAAATGCAATAACGAAAAGCAATATTCTCTTTCAAGTTTCAATGCCTGCAATACCACGGTAATCTATAGACTACCGTTGTCGCATTCCAACTACCACCCAGAACCATCTATTACCATTAAAGCATAGATCAACGCCTATTTATCACATCGATTACCCATTAACTAAGAACATAAACACGAAAACAACTTATAAATCTCACAAAGACATTGGAGAAACAGACCTAGGTCCAAGTCCTAACTCATTGAGGAACAGACCTTCAGGAAGCCAGCACCATATAAGAAGATAAGTGCCAATAACAAATGCTGCTATTAAACATTTCAAAGTAAATCTTAGCATTCATGGTAGGACGCAGGAAATACGCATCTTTCTATTTATAACTAGGGATATGGTGTTGAATGAATAGTATCGAATCTCTACGAGGCAGTAATTCGAACTATGAAAACAAAAGAGTTTATATACCAGTGCAACCAGTAAAAAAAGAATGACAATTTTCAGATCTAATAAAAGGTCAACGACATCTATTTCTCCATTTCTACTTCTAAATTCCCAATTTATCGACTCGTAAAGAAGAAAATTGGATAAAGTACCGGTATTCCTTTGATTTAATAAGTTCAAAAAAATATTAAGTAATTGTAACAACAAAACTATCGATACTTTTTCAAACCCCTATTTTATAACATGTATGCGGTTGCGCATAGGAAACAAGATCGATCTGAACAATAAACGAACTTCAAGGAAACTACCAATAAGGAAACTGTTATTAGAAGTGCACAATAGATCACAAATTAACTATAACTGTCTTGAGTTAAATAAATAATAATAATTTATTATATAGTAGTTATTAATATATTGTCAAACGACGGTAGATTTATGAAGAAGATTTACCCTAACAAATAATTGTAAAACATAGTTTTATTACTTGTCCAATATTCTGTTTATCTTAAACGAAGTGTATATGATTATTTTTATCACTTAATCCGTACAAATACATCTAATACTCAGTAAGGTACCATGATAAATCTTTAACTCACATTTTGAAACTCATTTTCAACCCTACCTCTATTAGGACAGAATCCAAATTGCAGATGCTATTGGTATCAAAATCATCTTCAAAAATCGAGACCATCCATCAATTTTCAACTCTGTTTTCCTGTACTAGGGTTGAATTTCCTTTGTACAGTGTTGATTGTAAAGGATACGGCAATTAACCACGCAGTCGGCACGTTAGTGATCAGATAGCAATCGGTTGCTATCGGTTCATCTTAACATCAGTCCAGTCGCGGTTACTCCGCCGCGACCGGTTGCTTTATCCTCTAAGCGTTGGGACGCACTGGGTTAGTTATGCTTATATAGCCGAGAGAAGGCGCAATATGGGTGCACAAAACTGACAAAACCAAAACAAACACAAGAAATAAATAAAAAAAAAACCTAGAAGTAACTTTTGCAGTGGTCTCACATCCATCCGTGATGAGCCAAAAATCCCCAATCAATTGCGTAAGGACAAACAAGCATATTCATTTTCAGTTTTTTTTTTTTACCTATGGCATCCCACGGCTGGGCAAAGACTTCCTTCTCTCTTTCCATATTTTCCGGTATACTGCAATTGTGGGCCAATCCTTTGCTATTATGTTACAATAACAAAAATATAGGCTATCGAATTTGATTGTAAAGATTGTCATACTTAAATAAATTACACTCAGTTCACCATTTGGAAAGCCCTTCTCTTCCATCTAAATCATATTAAATTGTGTCTTAATAAGAGATAGGAATATTTTAAGTGTTTATAAGCATTGCATCCAGTGTGTCCCTTTACTTAAGATTCTAACTGTTGCATATATTGAAATCCGTTAATTAGTAAATTGAATTTCCCACTTTAACTGGGTACTTACAATTACATGTTACCGTTATTTTTTATTTATTACTGTTAGCGACCATTTAGCCAATTTGCAAATTGTAATAATCAGAAAATACAGAACTTTTTTGATAAGTTCACATCGCTCATGACTTTTACTGTATCAATGACATTTTTCGCATTAGGTACTACTCAAGTCATGGAACAATATGAGATACTTGTCCTTTTAAATACTGCTGAGATTTTTTTTATTTACAATTAAAATAATAGATATGTAACGGCTGGTTGACTCTTTCCGTGACCCAAGGGCTGGCTTTTAAACCTTGGCCAGAGGCTAAGCATTGCCACGGTAATTTTATATAGCATTGCCATACAACGTGGTACTGCCGCCAGTCTCATGGGTACATTACCGACAGCGATGCGGATGAATTTTTCGACGCTATATTTTAGTTTGTTATTTTTATTAATTGATTAAAAATCCGAAAGACTCGTCTTCTATGTTTCAAAAAGGAATTTAATCTCTCTGAAGCACAGCACAGCACAGCACAAAACACAATACATCACATTTAACCAACCGCGGAGAATTAACAAAAAACATTACAATGTTGAAATAATAACGAATACAAGAGAATAGCTTTTAATGAAGTAGCGTCAAAAAAAACTACGTGGTAATAGTTTTGTCAGGGATCCGCTTGGAATGTGTGATAATTAAAACCCTTATTTACATGTGCAGTGCGTATAAAAGTATGATATATTTAGTTGTGCATATATATCTGTGCGAAATCTAAAACATGTGTCTGACTTTGATCGAGTCTAGAAAATATTTAGAAGAAAATAAGCAATGTTTTTACTAAAATAAAACACTGGTAAAATTCCTAATATTAGAGAAAAAACATATGGAAAAAACTGCCTTAAAATAAACATCCAATATATCGAATATCAAACAGCACCAAAGAAAAAATATAAAGCTGAACCATCTTTGATTCGAAATGATTCTCGCACTTGACATCTTTATAAAAAAAAAAACTTGTGCTCGTGACCGATACTGGGGTCTCAGTTAATTGGAACTTAAGTACCGTGATATTAATGAACCCATGTTAACTCCACGCCATGCTTGTGAGTAATTTAATTATCTTCTTTTGTAGAGTATCGAAAATATTTCTATCTATATATGTATATAAAAAAAAAGTCCTGAGACTGACTCATCAACGCCCATCCCAAACCCTTGGACCTAGAAAGCTGAAATTTTCCACAGAGGTTTCCTTTATAATGTAGACAAGAAATAAGGAAGGATTTTTTTCGAAATTCAACCCCTAAAGGAGTTAAATAGGGGATGAAAGTTTGTATGGAAAATCTTATTCCTTGAGTTAATAAACTTGAAACTTGGCACGAATATTTATCTAAGTAAATTATGAAGTTTGGCATTTTTTGTTTTTCTAAAATACCTCCTATAGTGGGAGGGGGGGGGGGGGGGTGTTTGTTCTTATTCTCTTCTTTTTTAATTTTGACTTTCTTTAGCAAGTATTTCAAGCAGGAATTTAATACTAGCAGCCCGTGTCTGGCTTTGTGCTCGGTCGATGACAATAGGCCTTCGCCCCCAACTACACGGGACTTAAATATAACTGGCGAAAATCTGCCTGGGTGAAGTACACCTCTGTCTTCCGCTTCGAAGACACAGACGTGATCTTATGTAATATAAGTAACTAACGAAAACGCAAACGACATTTACCAGCAGGATGATGAGGGTTACTCAAATTGTCTTGACAAATTGGCAGCGGCAAAATCTTATTAAACATGATAAGTATACGTTTGATAATTCCAAATCTGCCGACTACCACTTGGATTCACACAAGGCATTAAAATTAATCCTATCACTGATTACAAACATGATAAAGTATATAATTAATCATCCCTAGATTCATAGACTATATTGACACCACCTGCGGTTTCAACTCTAGGCGAATATATATGCAACATAGCAGAACACGGAAAGTCAATCACTTGACTAAGTCATTGTTAATACAGAACAATATATTATAATCTTTAGTATAGTCCCCACCTCTATCTCTGTCGGTACCTTGTCTTTAAAGTCAAGACTAAACATAGATTTTCTATACTTTAAGTAAAGAAGATATTTTTAGAATAACGTGCTTGTATGTTTCCGCAAGATCCTTATCTTGGTCCAATACGATTCCTTTTTGCCACAGTTCTATGTGGGTTTGTGACCAACAGACAAATGTTTGTTATGTTAAAAATCAATAAAAAACTTGTTGAGGTTTTCCTATCAAAGAAGATGTCTTTTTATGTGGACATTCCAAGATATAAGTGAATTTTTATTTGTTTGAAAAAATCATTTTAATTATGAGAAAATTTTAAGCGATTCCGCGGTCCCGTCAAAGTAAATATTTTTGAAATTGCCGTATATGTCGAAATGTCACAGGTGGCCGAAAGTAACAGCCCTCACATACAAACATAATTTCCAACATTAAAGAGAAATCCGGCAGCGAAAAAATATCCATGAAAATAAAGAAAACATGCCGAAATTTCACATAAAAATTCTCGGCAAATGGAGACAATAAAAGAAACGTTCTCTATATGGCGATGTGAGTCCAAATCGGACGGGTGTAGCTGTCAAGCGGCGGCCGCCATATTAGGTGCGCGCGCGCAAGAACCCAGGCATTCGACGCTGACAAATCACCGGACAATTTGTTAGCTCAAAAACTTTGCGTAGAGGGTGTTGCGAAATTTAAAATTAGAATCTTTTTTTATTAATAAAATATTTAAGAAAAATAACAATTTCTCAAAATTAAATTATGAGCCGACCACTTTACGACAATTTTTATGAATATTAAAATGAGTAGGTATTGTCTTTTTTTATCTGCTCAACTTTTAACTAGAAGAATTTATGCCAAAGAGGATGTGAAGATGTGCCTGAGCACTAATTTAGTCTGCTGTCTCCATTATCAATTGTAACCATCACTGTATAAATGTATAATAAAAATCTCGATACATATTGAACAAGCCCTCGAAAAGAAGAGAATGAAAAACAAAAGAATATAGATAAAAGATTCGAGAAACCTCAAAATTTAAATATAAACGAAGAAATATCGTCTCCATCTATGCAAAAAGATAAATATTCATTCATAAACAATGCCATCGGCATAGACAATACGGTGTATTTAGTAACAGCAATATGTCGGTTATAAAGTTAAGTGCCTTATAGAAACGGAGACGATAGTCATAGACCACATAATAAATCACAGATGTTATATTAGTGAGTGAATCAAATTATCAAAAATCTTTAACCGTCTTATTACAAAAGAAGTTCTAACTTTAAATCTAGCCTAAACCTTCGAACCAGTCACTGTATTTGATCTTTATTCAGACAAACGTAAAGACCTAAATGCAAAATTGACAACTTAGACTCGGATTTAACGTCACTTTTTGTAATATCTAATAAAAACTTTAGCTTTGTCCGTTTAAAAATGGCTCGATAGTTTAAACCTGGATATAAAACTCCTTTTGTAATAAGGCCCTAGGGGGTCTGCACTGCGGTATGATTGGTCCTTGGAGTCATGATGAATTTGAGTTTAGAACTAAGCTAAGAAAAAACATGGTTAGCTAAATTGGCAAAACTAAACTCAGTTCAGTAAATTTCAGAGACATTATCACTCATTTTCTGAAAAAAGGAAGTCAGAAAAAAAACATACCGTCGAATTGATAACCTCCTCCTTTTTGAAGTCGGTTAAAAATACTGTCTTAGGTATCTATTGTAGTTCAGCTATTGTTGTTAGTATATTTAATTTGTAACATATTTTGGTAGGTAACAGCGAATACTTTATCAAAGCTTTCTGTCTCATTAGTAACCTCAAAAGCTTCAATCGTCACAAAATACCAGGACAACAACACATTTTATTGTTGTTCCATGAAACCAAAAAAGCCAAAGAGAAAAACAATCAATTTCCAATGATATACCGAACATATCTGTCATAATAATTAATCTATGTTCAACTGTTTAAACCTACGGCGCAGGCGCAAGTCACGCCGTGCGCCCGCCCGTGTGACGCGACACCGCAATATCCCGCGATTTATCTTAGGATATCTATTTGCAATTATAATAACGTATTGGTTCCTGGATAGTGAAAGAAAGGTATGATTTGTAAGAGATCCATTTTTTATTTTATAACTAGCTGCGCCCCGCCGTTTCACCCATTTAAGTCTCGACCTCTTGGAATGTTGAATTATAAAGCTCCTTTGGCCTAACCCAGGTCATGGTCTACCCATGTGCCAAATATCATCTAAATCCGTTCAGCCGTTTTAGCGTGAAAGCGTAACTAACAAATATACAAAAAATTAAAAATTGTGTCTATACGTAAAATGCATATCAGTTTATATTAATTTAAATCAAGAGTAACTTATACTATGTACATATAACGATGAAAAGTAACCCAGACCCTTAATATTATATAACGAAGAGCAATTTATGGATACCTACATATTTTAAATTGTTGAAATACGTAGTACCTGCCTAGCTGGTGACTACTGGATTACGTGTTAATTATAATTATATCACTAAGAGCTGATTTTTCCAACGCCAGATAATTTTATCCGAGGAATAATTTTGAATTTTTGGCAGTTCTTCCATACAAAATCTGTCAGGAGTTAATTTTATTCTACGAATACAAATTATCAGCCCTTAAATTATAAAAAACTTGATATTATCAAAATCAGTAAAAACAAAACAGCCACTGGGAATCATCACAGACAAAACCTCACTACAAAACATTACAAATTAAAAAACAAATAGCGTTCGTTTTATCGTGAGAAAACGAATCGCCAATAAAAACGAACCAACTTAGTATTCAATGGGTACTAATAAGAAAACAATTATGTCTCGATAAACGACTACTAAGTGAGTACTCGACGAGTTTTGTTTTCAATAATAACAGCAAAAAAATAGTGCTGGGACACTGCAATTATAAATCAATAGTATTTATTTTATACTTAGAGAATATGTATAAAAAGACAGGTGAAAGAATTTTTATCTTTTTAAATAAATGTATTCCAATTGTCTTATTGATTATAGGGGTTAAGTAATAACTCTTTAAATTGTACAGGAAAACATGATATACTATAATTTTTAGTAATCAATCAGTATTCAAAGAACCAATAGCTTGAAAGCTTACTATCCAGCCATTAAAAAAGAAGTTGCCTTGGAAATGACTTAATCATCATAAAGTTGAAAGAATTTTGCCATTTCCGTTTTGAATTACAAGAAGTAAATTCTAGTATTTTAAATGTATATGTTCTTTTTAAAAGAACCCAGTAATTTTTTTGCCAGTTTTACAGTTTATGATCGCATTTACGATCAATAATCAAGCATATTGAAGTAATTTATAAAAATAAAAAAATACAATGCAATCAGAAGTCACAGCACTATTAATAATGACAAAGGCATCTATAGATACAGCCTATGCCTTCGAACAATTATAAATTCCCAGCGCGTTTCTGTCCCCCAGAGCAAATGGAACAAAATGCCTAAACAAATTGCAGTCTCGCTGAGAGAGCCAGCTTTTTGCACTAATTCGGCATTCCGAAATAAAAATTCCAACTCCTTAAGTAGAGCACAAAAACTATGTGGTCTCTGGTCTTCGTCGAAGGCGTCTCCTGACTGATTTCAAATATGGAATTGAAAAAAAAAAGTTCTGAAACCGAGCCGCGGTGTTCGTGCGAAGTGCGTGACTCGTGAGCAATACAATTTATTTGCAACATGTGTGCGGTAAACGGTTGCAGTCCATTTGAATTAATATGGCGGACTTATTAAGTGATGCCGCTCGCTAAGTTGCTACTTTTTGATTAAGTTCCAAAACCCATAAATATCTTAGCGCTTAAGACATACATGACCGAGTTCAATTTTCATAAACATGTGACTACATTTTTGGCTACATAATTATCTTATCTCGGGTACTTTTGAGCACAAATTCTGCTCTCATTTTCGAGGTACCCAATAATGACCTTGGTCATGATTAGGGAGATTTCTTGACCTCATTCGTTGGATTTATTTTGCTTTATCTTGATAAAGCAAAATAAATCCAACGAATGAGGTCAAGAAATCTCCCTAACCTAACTCACATAACCCTGAAACCCGATTTCGCTACAGATAGCCACAATGCCCACAAATCCACAAGCCATAAAGACGACCCCGTAGCCTAATGGCGTTAACCCTATAGCCATGGGGGCCACGGGGCCTTGGATTAACCCACTTGCCAAATGTCAACTATAGGGCGCCGGGATTAATGGAGTTTCCTTGGCACCTATTGTTTTAATAGTAATAAAGGTTTTAGGAGCTATTCCAGATTTATGGTTTGTCTGGCTGTATGTGCAGATATTATTTTGTTTTTCGATTGCTGGCCTAATGAATTACACTGCAGATTTTGCACGGCAAAATTAGCAAATCCATACCATACTAATATTATAAATTTGAATGAAACTCTGCCTGTCGTTGCGTTACATTTTTACGCCTGAACCACTGAGCCGATCGTTATGAAATTTAACAGATAGGTAGCCTGAGACCTGGAGAAGGATATAAGAGTTAGGCCTGCTTTTCATTCTGGATACTTCATTGAAACTTGTAAAAAAATATGAAATACAAAATGCAGACGAAGTCGCGTCAACAGCTAGTTTGTTTATATGTGAGTTTTATCTCTTTGTTACTAATAATAATGTTTGTCTTAAGCAACTTAAAAGGAGCAATGGAAAATAGAAGTTAGGCGTCTAAATGGCCTGGTTATGTGGCATAATCTTATTTATATTTACAATCAACGATGAATCACTACTAACCACACCACGACATTAAATCCAAACCCAATGACCAATAACGCAATCACATCTAGGCCAGTGACGTCACGTATGTACCCGACCATAGACTCGATAACAAAAGATAGAGCGATCAACATTAAGGCAGAACACCTTGAGGACAGGGCGGAGCAGGAAGGGTGCGCCTGTCAAGACATCCCATCAGGCCATCAGCTTTATAGGTCAGTCGCGTATGAGGTCATGGAGTTAGCTGAGGAAAATGGCAGCGAAGAAATTTGTAGCGAAATGAAATTTGCAATGTGGAAACGAAAGTTTTTAATTTTCAGATAATTGTTGAGCAGGTAGATCATAAAATCCGTTGTCTGCGAAAAGACTATGGTTGTATTAAGATTTGTGACGAAAGAAATTTTGCGCTTCCGGAAAGACTGATTTAAGAATATCAGGTCCTAAAAAGTCAGTAATTTTCTTAGATCAGATTAAGTGGTTTCCTGATCAAGGAAGATTCAGAAAGGCTCCTAAGATTTTCTCTACAAGCAGATAGATTAACTATGTTATTGGATATAAAGAATTGAGATAGTCTCATAAAACGCTCTTATCAAAAGTTCTAAGAAACATCATCATTTCCCAGAATGTGGAATACTTTCAAAATTCGATGTAGCAGGTATTACAAACCTTACTCCCCTCAATATATCGAAAAGTAAAACTCACCATGATAGCACCATTTCTGCCTGTACTGGTGAGGGTCGCTCCGAACCATTGGTTCGACTTCTGGTCAATAGGACGACCTTGACGATCCTCGTTGTTTCCTGTGGACAAATACATTGTTTGTTATCATGCAATAGTCATTTTAGATTTAGTTTTAGCCTACAGTGAGAAAGGGAGAAGTAAAAAACGAGCTAATGAGAACAGAGTATTAAAGGCGGACCTTTAAACTGAGCGAAAGAGGAAGGAGTATTAAAAGCGAACCCTAAAATTGAGCTAATGATAAAGGAGTCTCAAACTCAAAGTATTTATTTCAATTAAACCATTTACAGGCACTTTTGAATTGTCAAAATTAACTAGTCGGTCAGTTAGTCAGCAAGTTGAAGCTAGTTGCCCATTCCAAAACGTAGATCTCTTGGAGAAGAACAGGCACGAAACTCCAAGGACACTCTTTTAAATCAAGATATTACAAAATCCTGAGTACATTATTCTTGTTGCTTCTATTTATGTGAGAACAATGTTATAATTAAAGTATTAAAGGCGAATCGTAAAACTGAGCTATTTAGAAATGAGTATTAAAGGCGATCCCTAAGAATACAGTAGTAGTAGTGTTTTAGTGAAACATATATGCCTGGATAACAAAACAACGAAAAATATACGGTGACTGGTAATTAGTGACCGATACTTAAACACGTGCTTGTACTCATGATAACAAACAACTTTTACTATGGGACCAAACCTGAAATCGCGAAAAAAAAATCAGCTGTTCCCTACATTTATCTTCGTGTATCTCGTCAAAATGTAGGGAACAGCTGATTTTTTTTTCGCGAATTCAGGTTTGGTCCCATAGTAAAAGCTGTTTGTTATCATGAGTACAATCACGTGTTTAGGTATCGGTCACTAATTACCAGTCACCCTATATATGTTAATTCCTGTCGACTTCGATAAAAGAGTCAACCAAGCACATGGAGATTTTTCGATTACCAAAAAAGATTTGCACAGAGTGCGAAATACGAATTGAATTTAAAAATGGTATCCCCTGAAGCAGAAAAACTTGGACAGTACCTACAGATATGTTGACGTACAATTAAATAAGCATCTCTCATCTCACGTTTAATATTTTAAAACATAAATCATTGAAAAGAAATCATGAACATCGGCCACCGCACCTCTTACTCAATCTTTTCATAATTTATTACAGAAATCTTTACGAGAACACATAATACAGTATTAACATTTAATATCGGCAATTTATTTGTACTTTTTGTAATTTATCGCATTAAGAAATTATGATGATGATTTTATAGAAATTGGTATGTACTTCAATTATTTATTGCAAGAGGATTAAGTTGACACTTATTTCTGGGATTGCAAAAGTAATCTTCAAGAGAAGCTCTCTTGAAGATTACATAAAAATAATTGTGTTGTTACTTTTAACTTCGCCATAATATTTCAGAAGTTTGCTGGGTCACTTTTACGGCATAATTGTCAAAATAACAGACTAACGAAAAAAAAAGTAGCCAGGCGCGCCGCGACTCCGGTAGAACAATTTCCATGAAGTTTTCATAGAAATTGTTCCACTAGAACTGAGTCGCGTGGCACCCGTCTGCGGGAGGCTTAAATAATTCGTAATATTTAAAAAAAACAGTTACGGAATACTTTTTCCAAAAAAATATTTTACAACTTAACGACTTTCCCGCGTTTTCGATTCAACTGCCATTAACTTCCAAATAAGTCTGCCATTGCAGTGAAGTAGTCAATGCAACGGAATAAGAAATTTATGGTAATAACTTAATTCGGCTCGCAGAGCATCCATCTTTTATTAAATTTTGTAACAGCGTAAAAGGTATGCTTGATTAATGGATTTTTAGTTTAAAAATGAGTTCCATTTTTATAACAAAAAATTAAATGAAAGACTAGTGAATATTTCCGGCTGACTTGACATAATTATTTTTATTAATTGAACTTTATGTAGAATCTATGTACGTATATGTTTTTATTGTGAATGTTTTTTTACAAATGCGTTCGTAAAAATCATCACAATATACAGGGTCAAATTAAATTAGCTAGCGAAACTCTTCAGACGTAACGAATATCGATACCTAAACATGGTAAAATAAAATGTTTAATATTTGATGGTTTTTTCTGGGGGGTCAACGACAGCCAGGGGTTTTGTTACTTGGAGTATGAGTTGAGAAAATCTGTTTTCTTTCGTTTTATCGTGATTAAATATCAAACCTTCTGTAAAGTATACACAAAAATAAACTGAACGAAACTGCAGTGCGTTTCTGTAAACATCTCACCGTGAAAACTTAAATGAAGTGAGCTGTCAGTGTCATCCCACCTGATACTAGGGATTGAACAAGCATACATTTACAATCACAATCGAGATTTTAATAATATTTTTAAGTTGATTCTATTTATCATTTTATATATCTAATTTCAAAGCTAGTATTTTAGTTGTCAACACATTACTACTTTTTTTGTGGAGTTTTAAAATAAAATAGCCTAGAACGCCGGTTCTCGCTGAAAATCAGCGCTGTGGCTTTGTCTCGTATATAGGGTCTTGGGATTATGCTGAGCGATAGCCGTTTTGCGTAGATGTTTTCTCCCAAGTTTTTTATTTTATTTTTGTTTTTTTTTTTTGCTTGTGTTTATTTTTATGCGTCATGTTTGCCGCAAATAAACGTATTTTCTTTCTTTCTTTAGATAATAGTAGATTATGATTGTAAATGTTGGCTTGGTCAATACCTAGCATCAGTGGGATGACACTGACAGCTAACTCCACGCAAGTTTTCACGGTGAGATTTTTACAGAATCGACCGGCTGTTGATTTTAACCTTGTATACTTAGGTACAGACGCCAGCACATCAAGCTACTACAATCTGTCAAATTTCTTTAACAGATTTTCAGCTTTATCGCCACAGCATAAGGTTCACAGTTGATTGGGAAAATTTGACAGTTTCGGGTAGCTTGATGTACTCGTGCTGGCGTCTGTACGATATTCTTTCGTGTGATCTATATTTTTGCTTTCTGGGTAGATTTTTAGTTTTTACATGATTTCCGGTACTTGATACAGTTTTCTAGTTTGTTAAAGACTGGCTGAACCACAACTGACTTAAAGCTACAGATTCATATTCATTCCAAATCGACATACAAAATTCCTTTTTCAATTCGTCGTATTTGAATAAAAACAGTAAAAGGGCGTTCCCAACGTATCCCGTTGGTAACACATCCAAAAATGTAGCCAAAGTTAATTTTGACACCAGTAATTAATATTTAACAGAAAGCTATCATCATTTTTAATTACCAACGAAGGAGGTTCAAGTAATGGCGGGCTTGTGACCTCCTTCCTCCTTTAGTGCGTGCCTGCTGATAAGTTTACCTACTGATAACAAACGATCATCTTTGGGAATGAGTGTGAAGTTATGTTGTATCTTGCATCTATGTTTTTGATGAAAATGAAATTTTGTTGCGCCAATTATGTCCGTATTTAGACACGGATATAATTACTAATACAGTAAAGCACACCACACCACTGAAGGCACACCACACACACTGAAGGCTATAAAAAGTAAGTTGATCAAAGTTTTATTAAAATCGAAACGTGATTATTGATTAAATAAATTAAATTGACTTTTTTTAAATTTTCCTCGTTTATACTAGGGTGACCACGCAACTTAGAACATTAGGACATTAGCACAAAATCATCATTACCTGTGACATAGCCGTGTAATGACGACCATCGTTAATGAGTTAATGACCCCCTCCCTCCTGCCGCGCCTACACTGCGCCCCCCGGCGGCGCCTAATCATGCTGGGGTTAAGCTTTTAAACTGATTGCAGTGGTACAGTCACGGCCAGCAAGATTTTTAAGAAAAGAAATTTTGAAAATTATACTGACGGAAAGATTAAGTCGAAATTTTGAGCGATTAAGCTTATAACCCAAAACACGTATAATCTTCAATCAATTAGATTGAAGATTATACGTGTTTTGGGTTATAATGTTAGGTTTGTGAAGTGTGTAATTAAATAATTTCGTTCGAGGTGGCCATAAAATACTTTTTAATCGGCCCTTGAGGTCATATTTAAGTGAAACATTAAAACATAAATTTGGAAGTTCATCCACAGAGTTTTAAGCAATCTCTAATTAATTATTTCGTAAAAAAACTTTCAATTTTTTCTTTAGTAACATTACATCCTGCTCAATCAAATATTTTACCTGTCAACACAATAAATTCACATTATTTAACGACATCTTTCAAAGTCCATTCTCATTTTATCTTTCCTCGATTTTTCTTTCCTGACGGATTAAACCATTCGTGGACAAGTGTACAACAGTGACGCGTCTGTCTAGTTAGTAGCTACTGCATATCGAACCTTTTTTATATTTTATTAGTGACTTTTACACTCGGACCAGTCTAATGGTCTCTGTAATAGCCCCAACACTTACTAATTCGACGGACATTTGTTTTAGAACACGTAATTTATCGAATGACTCAACGGTCAAGAATTTTTAATTTAAATCGGTCAGATTTATGTAATGTTGTGAGGAATATTTCCATTATTAATCAATAATGATGGTTAATTTAACACAGCTGGTTAATTTGTGGAATGGTTTATTAAAATTGCATGCTGGTGCAGTTACTATTTTGAGATGTTTACTGATTCAATTACTTGAATGCAATTTATTGAATCTGTTACATGTGTATATATTTTCACATGGTTTAAAGTTTCAGGTGAAGATATTAAGAATGATTTGGACGTCAAAAGTTTACTTTAGCAAACGAACTGCTTTAAAAAGTCCGAAAAAATGATTACAAGAAAAATGGCAAAGACCACCTACCACCAAGAAGAAACACACTTATCATTCACCATAAAAATGAAGATGTAAATAACGGTAAAAACACACAAGCCCCGCTACCCCCGCCCCGTATTTGTTTTTACAACTTAAACACCATCCAAAGGCTTCAATCTTGATTTTTATCGCTGCCGATACGGTTAATGGTTCTCCATATACGTCGTGATGATATCCCAAAGCCAAAATTAAGGCTTCTCTCAGAGAAATTATACGCAAGTTAAAAATGACAGAGAGAAATGATTAAAGACGTCATTTTTTGTTTGTATGAACCTTGGATGAAGACGTTAAACGTTACAACGTCAATTTCTTAACTGTTATGGCTCTCGTAATTAACTGTATGACAGATATGGACTCTAATGTGATTGGTAGTTGGCCATACTTGAACATTTTCTCTGATTTCACGAAAACGATGCTTAACGGAAGCGCTGATATTTTTTATCGACGGGAAATTTCAGTTAAGTGATTGACGTCTTAATAATATTGTGGCCTTTTTGTATTTATTTTGAGGTCATTGCGGTTAGTGCCTGTCATGCCTTGTTTGTACAGTCAATTGATTTTATGATGTGTGGCAATTATTAAAAAAAAACTTGATGTTATTTTGTAGTGAATGGTTTGGTAGAGAAGTGATAAGAACTTAATGATAATTTTTAGATAGTGTATTTAACATATACACCAGTCTGAGTCTAAATGATATCTAACGGAATTCATATTTTGAAATGCTGGGAATTCCCGCTCTACAAGAAAGGAAATATAGCACTGTTTTAAAGAATATAATAGGTCCGTAACACGCTCTATTTACCCTAAGCAATGTCTTCCAGACACGTCATACGAAAACAGTAAATTATTCTCCTACCATTTCCATAAAACCAAACATATTTTAAAAAGCTGCGAACCCTCTGCGTGTCCACGACCGTGAAAAGGGGAACTATTCTCCTGAATAAATTACAATGACACACGGGTGTATCAAAAAACATTTTTATAACCTTAAATTTACGTTGCAACAATAATAAAGGTAGTCCCCCAACTCATAATTCCATCGGAGCATGAAATAGTAGGAAACAAAGCGACCCGGCAATGATTCGGTCCAATGAACAAATGCCCGAAGTGTAGGAACATCAATAATGGACACCCTACTTTAACAAATGAGTGCATTTATTTTATTGAACATAATTTTTTTCCATATTATCATCAATTATATAGAAACTAGCTGTTGCTTGCGATTTCGTCTGCGATCTTCACGAGTTTAGCCTTTGTCCTAACCCAGGTCATGGTCTATCCATGTGCTAAATTTCATCCTAATCCGTTCAGATGTTTTAGCGTGAAATCGTACCTAACAAACAAACAAACTCACTTTCGCATTTATAAAATTAGTTCGGATTATTCCGATCATTTATCGTAAAATGCAGCAGTCGAAAACATTTTTCAGCATTAAACCAATAACTCCTGACGGGTTTTGCATAGACAGTTGTTCAAAATCGAATAAAAAATGTCCTAGAAAAGAAGAAATATAATAAAAAAATCATTACCTCCCGGTAAATCAATAAACTTCAAATAAAACATGGTAATCAGACTACAATAAAACAAAAGGCAGTAAAAATGCACTTTTATAAAAGCTTGCGTGTCGTGACTATACGGTAGAGCACCTCGTGATAAAGACAGGCATGGATGTGTAATAAATGTCATTTGTATCGCTTTTACGCTTTGTATCTGTACATAATAGAGCACCGCCTCGATTGAGGACATCATAAAATTTTGTACTTTTAAAAGTACAAGTTAATCTATCGATGATGTATACATATGTAAACCTCAAACGCAAAGCATTTATTTTAATAGACCATTCACAGTTTGTATAGGGTGACAGGAACATCGACACGCAAACTAACAAACTAAACACACTATAATGTAACTATGAATTTAGCATATGATACTTACGTCAGTAGAGTAGAAATTTTTCGTCGGTTATAAAAAAATAAATCAGCTATTTGATAGTAAAGTGGCGACCTAAGCGGTCAAAAGCATAGGCTCCCATAGAGCTGCACTGTCAAAATGAATCCCAGTGCCACTGATAGTGTGTTACGCAATTAGCCCGCAGAACAAGCAAGAAACTCCTCATTGTACCTAACTTATTTCATGATTCATCAGTTCATTTCCGCGTTTTGTATTGCGGCAAGCTCGTTAATAAGGTAATGCAATATTTTATGGGATTCCACATTGCACAAAGTGAGTCAAAATCAGACACAACAAATGTGCTGATAATATTGGAAGACTCTATAAAAATCTCATCAAAATAGTGTGTCCCAGATAACGCCAGTAAAAAAAAATTTGGACCAAACACATTTCAAAAACCTGCCAAACTGCGCTGCGCTGTGTGTGTGTGTAGCTTCTCCCTTTCACCAAAACCCAATAAAATAAATCAAATATCATGTCCATAATTAATTCACATTCGAAGAGGGGTGAGCCCTTATAATTACACATTGTAACGTCCGCCATTTAAACCAAGGAAGAGATAATAATACACAGAACAGTACTGATTAATATTCTATATTAATTACATGGTGGGATAGATGCAGCTGCTTATTACAATAGGTGTAAATGTGTAAAGTAATTACTGTACAGATAATTATCTATTGGCTAATGGAGAGCCATGTTTTGGTATGATTTAGGCGTATTTAACTACTGTGTATGTCGAAAGATAAATTGTTACCAGGGGACACCAACTGAATGCCGAGTATATGATAAGTTTAAGTAAATTAGTTGTTTTACCTCTATTTTGAACTTTTATATAATTGTTTTGTGAAATAAGTTCAAAACTAACAGAAATAAAGGCTTATTTTATTTTTATTTATTTAGTAAGTACTTTGTATGGTTTGGACTTTAAGGCAAGTTGTGGTTATCTTTAAGTAATTCTTTTTTTTTTTTATAAGTTACATGTTTGACCTCATCGTTCATTAAAACATGAACGACATAGCGAGCGGTTAGCATCAAATTCCCATCACAATGAGCTATGTCGACGATAGATTACACAAAAATCTACACGCTCAACACACATCTCATCTTATCAACGGAGCTTCTTCACAATAATAAAACACAATCACATCGAAATCACATTACCAGTCGTAATGGCCGTTGTGCCAATAAGCCAACACCACATATACCCAATGCGCCCATGAAGACGATGTCAAGAGGGCGCAAACGCACGCTCAAGTAAATTCAGTGTGTTGCAATCATTTGACAAATATTTGTCCAGTAATTGAACGCAGGTGGGAATGGTGACTGGTCTTCAGTTGTAAGTCATCGCACTGACAAGTGTGAATGGTACTGGTTTTTGTGTATTAAAGCTCCTATGCTAATCTTGGGATAAGCACTTTGATTGTTGTGCAAGTTTTTGGATAGAAACGTGTTTTTGTTGATTGTCAGAAGTATGCAACTGTTTCCGTAAGAGTCGTGTAAGTAGTATCTAACTGTACTCACAAAATTCCACTTGTATTTGGATCTTATAAAGCTTGTAGACTTGGAGGATTTCTTAAAAGCTAAGTTCAAAAATCCTGTAGGAATGGAATTGAAAACACAGGATTATACTGTATAAAGATCTATTTATAGGTTGATACCTGTAAATATACCCTGACAACTAAGGCTTTGGCTCAGGCACAGTGAACATAAGACACCGGAAGAAAATAACAAAAATATACACTTAGTAGAAAATCGTTATAAACATCAAATGGGACAATTATTAAAATTATTTATTTAGAATTAAAATAATATGTAAGTAAATAACAACTAATACCTCATTAATTAATACAAATAACAAAATGTTATCCTAACTTAGCTAAAACTATTCACAAACTAAAATATAGCGTCGAAAATTTCATCCGCATCGCTGTCAACCGGTAATATATCCAAAATCAAATTGTAAGAATTAAACGCAAACTACAACTCAATCAAACAAAAATTGTTCACAAATATTATTTTGACAGACCCATCCGGCTCGACCCTCGCAATAAATAAATCAATAGTAAACAAAACGTTACTGGCGCAAGTACACTAAAAGTACCAAAGTACCAATCTATCAACCAATAACTGAGAGCGTTTACATTGTTTAAGGTCCAATTAGTGACAAGTGGACAGTGGTCCACCGCAATTCGTCCAATTCGGACCGTCCTCAATTGGGACCAGATTGATGGTCACTCATTACGTACTTTAAAAAGTGATGGCTACTTTCGTTGATGTTGCTGTTTTAACGCATATCAATTAAGAAAATGGATGCCACTGTAATTTCGTAGTCCTGCCGTGTACTTTTTATATTCATTCCTTGCAGGTTTCATGACAGTTAAGAATCATTTTCCTAGGACTTGCTGAGCTTCAATGTCTCGATTTTTTTCTGCTTCTATAATCTTTGTATTATATAATTTTCTAGAACCAGCAGTGCTATTCTGTAAAAATCTCACGGTGATAACATCTAGGTGAAGTAAGCGTGAAGTGAGCTGTCATTCCACCTGATGTTAGGGATCGCCCCTATTGATAGCTCACTTCACCTAAGTTATCACGTTGAGATTTTTACAGAATCGATCGGCAGAAGAGTTCAGTTAATTCTTAAATAAAATACTGATTAAAAAGTACATGAAATGAACCATAGATCACTACGATTAAATTTATGAAATAAAAAAAGTCTGTTTATCATACAATACAGCTGCTTGTCATTGAGTGCAAATTGAAAGGGTCAAGTGAGGGAAATGGATCATTGTTGCGCATGCGGGCCGAGGATACCTGTCCATCACTATTTATAACACTGAACTTTATACCTAACGTTTATACGGAGGATGTCTGATTAATGTTAATGACATAACATTACGCCTGTATTGCATGACGTGTTAGGTAGATTATATCACACTCACTTTTGATCAGTTATGTTTGAGATCCAAATGATTAGGGGCAAGGGCCATTAATCAAGAATATATACAGACTTTTATTCGAGCTGCTACTAAGGAGCTGATCAAAACTCAATAACACTTGTCCCGACCAGGGAATCGAATCACAGGACCCAATGCACAGCAATCGCGCTAGCGACCACTATACCAAATAATTTGTAATATTTACTTTAAATATTGAAAATAAATTATCTATACATATAATAAATCTGTAGAAAAGTCATTTTTGTACATTGAAGAAATTGAAACAAAAAATAGCCAGCGTGTGAAAAGATAAGTAACAGAACCCATTTCCATCATTTTTGAAATTTTTGTCTGTTTGTCTGTTTGTCTGTTTGTCTGTTTGTTTGTGCGCACATCACGTAAAATCTACGAATTCAATGCTGACAATGTTTATATACAAAAATTATACGCAACTTGAGGTTTAACTTAGTTTTTGTTTCATCGAAATCGGTTCACTCTATCAAAAGATATGATTAATTTAGTGAGTTCAAGAAGTAAAATATTACGTTACGCAATTAAGTATAGTACTTGCAACGACATCTTAAGACTAAAAATAGAACTAATGTTGATAGTTGAAATCTAAATCCGATAGATGGCGTTGTGCAAATGACGTCATTTTCTGAATCGCTGTGTTAAGATTTTCCGCGCGAGGATGACGTCCACCGTGTTTACTAGGCAAATTGGGTTTCGTTAGGTGTCTTAAAAGTTCTTGCGTGTGTCGTAAAAGTTCTTTGGTTGCTTGGTTTATCGATTTTCTAAATTGGTCGAAAAAAAAGTATTTGCTTATCTTATTGGTTTCGTTTGGTCAACTTTGGTCATTGGTTTGAAGTACGAAGTAAAGATTGTATTTGATTTACTTCGTAGTTTGAATCCAATAGTGCCAATCGTTATACAGTAAGTTAGTGTTGCCAATTCGTTGAGTCACGACCACGAACAGACGATACGTTGTCACACTAGACTGTTCGACGCACCGTTCTTTTAAGTTTGTAGGCTATTCAGTCATAAGTGTTGTTAGTTTTGTTTATTGCTTTAATTTTCCTTGAAAATGCCTCAAAGAAAAAAAACTAACCTTTCGCTGCGTAGCCGAAATGCGAAAAGGATGAGACTTTGTAGGTCTCAGGAATCGGAAGAAGATCGTGAAGCACGGTTATCTGCTAACCGAGAGCACATCGCTCTTTCACGTGAATCGGAAACGTTCACCGAAAGGGAGTCACGTTTAAGTTCACAAAGAACACGGACCGCGACTTTGCGGTCTCAAGAGAGTATCCAGGAACGCGAAGACCGGCTGTCTGCTGATCGGGAGCGCCACTCTCTCTCAAGTGAGTCAGAGACATTCACAGAAAGGGAGTCGCGCTTAAGTTCGCAAAGAACTCGGACCGCGACTTTGCGTTCTCAAGAGAATATCCAGGAACGCGAAGTTCGGCTGTCTGCTGATCGGGAGCGCCAGTCTCTCTCACGCGAGTCAGAGACTTTCACAGAAAGGGAGTCGCGCTTAAGTTCGCAAAGAACTCGGACCGCGACTTTGCGTTCTCAAGAGAATATCCAGGAACGCGAAGTTCGGCTGTCTGCTGATCGGGAGCGCCAGTCTCTCTCACGCGAGTCAGAGACTTTCACAGAAAGGGAGTCGCGCTTAAGTTCGCAAAGAACTCGGACCGCGACTTTGCGTTCTCAAGAGAGTATCGAGGAACGCCAAGCACGTCTGTCATCTGACCGAGAGCGACACGCTCTCTCGCGCGAGTCTGAATCTCTCTCCCAAAGAGAAGAACGATTACAAATAGCTAGACATAACTATGTAGGTGTACAAAGAAACAATGAAAGTTATCTTGCATCTGAAAGGGAAAGAATAGATGAACTAAGACGAGCAGAAACAGCAGAACAACGTCAATCTCGCCTAGAAATAGAACGAGCTCGATACCATATGAATAGAGAAACAAATAGCGGAGCTGATGAGTCCATGGAAAATGACGATGCAAATATTTTATTACCTTGGGACAATAGGGAAAAATCAGGGTTCACATATTCGTCTAGAATTAATTATGCTGGCTTTACTTTCGTGGGTGACATGAGAGAAATTTGTAATTTTTGTCATGCTTTGAAATGGAGGAAAGAGACAGATGGAATGTGCTGCTCAAATGGAAAAATTGTTCTTCCAAATTTCCAAGATCCACCACACTTACTTAAAAGTCTCCTGAATGGCGATCATCCCCAGTCGAACCGTTTTTTGGATAATATTCGTTTATATAACAGTGCTTTCCAAATGACTTCCTTTGGGGCAAAACAAATAACGGAAGGACCGTTCATGCCAACCTTCAAAGTTCAAGGTCAAGTTTATCACCTTATTGGATCTTTGCTGCCAGAAAATGAACCCAAATTTCTCCAAATTTATTTTGTATCCGATTACACGCAACAGCTCAATGTTAGAAATCACAATTTTCCCCAGCTCAATGCTGAGCTTTTGGGTCAACTTCAAGAATTGCTGCATCACGTTAACCAGTACGTTCGTGAATTCAAAGCTGCATTGGAGTCAATTCCACAAGGCAGCAATGATTTCAAAATTGTTATAAGTGCCGATAGACGTCCTGTGGGTGAACACCGTGGAAGACACAATGCACCCGTCGCAGATGAAGTTGCAGTTGTTTTAGTCGACCAGGAGTGTGAGAGACGTGATATCGTGTTGCGTACACGCGACGATCGCCTTCAACGCATTTTGGAAACCCACCGAGCTTACGACGCCCTGCAATATCCACTAATTTATTGTCATGGTGAAGATGGGTACAATTTTGGGCTGTACCAAGTGAACCCTACTACGAGAGTCACTAATTATCAAAAAAAAAATATCTGCTCAACAATACTATTCCTACCTTTTACAAATAAGGCAAAACAGTTTCGTATATTTGCAACGATTTCGTGGTTTGTTCAGCCAATTTATTGTGGACATGTACGCAAAAATAGAAACTGAACGTTTAGTGTATATTCGCACTAACCAGCGACGGTTACGCGCTGAAGAATACGTGCACTTGCGGGACGCCATGCAATCAGATAATAACGTCGAAAACTTGGGTCGATTGGTTATTTTGCCATCCAGTTTCACAGGCGGTCCGCGGTATATGCACGAACGAACGCAAGATGCTTTTTGTTACGTCCGTAAATACGGCCGGCCGGACCTTTTTATAACATTTACAACAAATCCAAAGTGGACGGAGATTTGCCAGGCACTTCTCACAGGACAGGCGTCATACGACAGACATGACATTATTGCTAGGATTTTTCATTTAAAACTCAAAGTCTTGATTAATCTACTTACAAAGGAGAAAGTTTTCGGTTCAACTCTTTGTTTTATGTATAGCGTCGAGTGGCAAAAGCGTGGTTTACCCCACGCGCACATTCTTCTGTGGCTGGAAGAAAAAATTCGTCCCGATGCTATAGACAGTGTCATAAGTGCAGAATTTCCGGACTATAATGCAGATGTAATGCAGATCAAGCCATGATAGCACTAAGAAATAACAACCAATTTGATGAAGTGACAAGGTATCAATCTGGCCGATACATAAGCTCTTCGGAGGCAGTTTGGCGCATTTTGAGTTTCCCTATTCATGAAAGGTATCCGCCAGTCATCCATCTTGACGTGCACCTGGAAGGCGGGCAGCGAGTTTACTTTCAGCCAGAAAATGTGGCAGAAAGAATGAACAACCCAAGACAAACCACCTTGCTCGCATTCTTTCGCCTTTGCGAAAGAGACAATTTCGCTAAGTCTCTGTTGTACAATGAAGTGCCACATTATTATACTTATAACAAGCAGCAAGGTGTTTTTAATCGCAGGAGACGTGGAACTGCTGTAGAAGGCGAGTCCGGCATTTTTAAAGAACACGTGATTGGAAGAGTATACACGGTGCACCCAAATAATGCAGAGTGTTATTATTTACGCCTTCTTCTTCACACAGTGCGAGGACCTACTTCTTTTGCTGAGCTCCGCAAAGTGGACGATATAGAATATCCCACATTTCAAGCTGCTTGCCGCGCACGGCATTTATTAGATGGCGATCAGCATTGGGATGATGCTTTAGCCGAAGCATGCGTCAGTGATAGTCCACATCGTTTGCGCCATTTATTTGCCATTTTGTTGACATTTTGTGGCCTATCGGACGCTGGGCAGTTGTGGCAAAAATATAAAGACGCGTTTGCCGAAGATTTTTTGAGACAGCAAAATATAAATAGTGAAACTTCTGACCAAGTACGTGAAAGCTGCCATAATAGGGCTTTGCTGGCTATACAAGATATAGTTACAAGTATAGGAGGGAACCCCCTCAGTCAATACGGCTTGCCGACACCGACAGTTGGTGGGGAACGAATTAATAGGGAGTATACATCTGAAATAAATTACAACCCCGAAGAGTTAGCAGAAATATTGCGAAATGGCTGTTCAAATTTGACGTCAGAACAACGTCAAATCTTTGATAGAGTATGCTGTAGTGTAGAACATTCATTAGGAGAAATGCTGTTTTAGATGCACCTGGTGGAACAGGTAAAACTTTCCTCACTAAAGTTATCTTGGCTCAAATAAGGAGCCAAAACAAAATTGCCCTTGCCGTCGCTTCCTCAGGAATAGCTGCCACTTTATTACCAGGAGGAAAAACTGCACATACAACATTTAAAATACCAATCGACTTGGACCGCACAGAAAACCCTGTTTGCAACGTGTCTCGCAATAGTGATAAAGCAAGGGTTTTACGCGATTGCGCCCTTATCGTTTGGGACGAGTGTACGATGGCAAATCGTAAAGCTGTGGAAGCTGTAGATAGAACGTTGCGAGATATAAGACAAAATGACCGACCGATGGGAGGCTTAACGGTGCTATTCTGTGGAGACTTCAGGCAGACACTCCCTATAATACCCAGAGGAACGAGGGCCGATGAAATAGGTGCCTGTTTAAAGAGCTCTATTTTATGGCGTAGTGTCATATTAACTAATTTGAGCTTTAATATGCGAGCATATTTGGGAGGTGACGCAAACGCGCAGGTTTTCTCAAATTTACTACTTCAAATTGGTAACGGCACATACCCGACTCAAGAAGGAGGTAAAGTAACTTTAGTCGAAAGCCTGTGTTCTTCTGTTGCCTCACAGCAGGAACTCATTTCCTCTGTATACGGAGATCCATCAGAGATCTCGAACCATGACGCTGCTTGGCTATGCCAACGAGCTATTTTGGCACCTCGCAACGACCAAGCAGCAGCAATAAATTCTCAAATATTGGTACATGTTTCTGGAGAAAGTAGGGAATATTTATCTATTAACACGGTTTTAGAAGAAGGAGATGCCACCCACTATCCAGTAGAGTTTTTAGACTCTCTAAATACACCAGGTCTTCCAGCACACAAAATTTATTTAAAAGTCGGAGTACCAATCATTCTACTCAGAAATTTAAGCCCACCAAAACTATGCAATGGAACTCGGTTGAGAGTAACAAATCTCCAACGAAATGTCATCGAAGCCGAAATCTTAACAGGTTGCGGCTCCGGTGATGTTGTTTTCATTCCCAGGATACCCATTATCCCCAATAATTTTCCGTTTACTTTCAAACGTGTGCAATTTCCTGTAAGCCTCTGTTACGCTATGACTATTAATAAAGCCCAAGGCCAGACGTTATCCGTTGCGGGTGTAGACCTTACTTTTGATTGTTTTTCACACGGCCAACTCTATGTTTCTCTATCACGTGTTAGCAACCCAAACAACCTTTTTGTATATGCTCCGGGTAATTCCACCGCTAACATAGTATATAGAGAAGCATTAACGTAATCAACTATACCAAAGTCAGGACTCTTATCTAAATCATCAAAAAGGTGATATACTCTTATCTAAACGACGTTGTTTTGTTCTCGACAACCACGCGAACGAAGTCGCGGGCACAGCTAGTCTTATAATAAAACTAATTTAAGTTCAAGCAACTATACAAATCATGAAAAGTGGAAATATGTCATACGCGAAACCATTAAACAAATTAAAATTATAAGTAGAAACAGAATTGTACCACGTGCACGCGGTCGATGCACTGCCTTTGTGCATGCATTCAAAATAAATGGCGCTTCTGGAGGAGCATCAGACGACCCCGACGCATTGGCGCGGGCGCAGCTAGAGTGACTGCTAAGTTGCGGGATATTAGGTGCTTTGTACGATCAGCATGATCAATTTGCATTAAATGATGATCAGAGATGCTGGTAGGAAAGTTGAATTATATTCAGATGGGTTTGCATTTAAATTTAAATGTAATGTAATAGATGTGATTTAAATGTGATGCGTAATTCTGTATCTTCAGTCGTGAGTCAATAGTTCAAAGTTCAACCGCATTACTTCTCTCAGTTGCTTTTTGCCAAATTGGACAGAATGACCACTTTTGAAATTGCAAATAAGCAGTTTTAGCGAAGATTGACGATTTTTACCTTACGACTTTTTAGATGCAAAAAATAATTAAATCTAGTTTTTTTTGCATTTGTCCTGTTATCTTCAAAGTTTCATGGTCACCCTACACTACCGATTGATTTATACTCTATCAACGCGCAATGCGTTAATGTTGCCCGATGTTCTCGATACTAATGCACTCACAATCGAATGCAATCGATGCATCGAGTACTCGGCACAATGCCACTCGATGCGATGCCCTTTTGTTCAAGTACACGGTAGATGAATGTCTGGTGTTTACGATCGGCGCTCGGTAAACGTATCGATATCGATATCGATATTGTTTGAATAGAGGAGGAAGCGATGTTTTTGATGTTGGTGTATGAAGAGAAATTACTTGTTTAATTGTTTAGTGGGATTACAAAAGAGAAATTGGTTGTCTAGTAGTTAATCTTAGCTTGTAAAGTTCCACGACTTCCTGTAATGGGTTTTGAAAGAGGAATTACCCCTTAACTGTTTATTTATTTAGTGATTGATACCCATAAAAAAATATCAAATTGTTTATCTAGCAGCTATTGAAAATAATACCTGCAGGGTCAAATTAAATTAGCTAGCGAAACTCCGCAGACAAGAAAAATAAAGACGATAAAATAATAAAAATATAATTTGACGTCGCTATTTGAAATATCAGTTTAAAAAATCTGTTATTATTGTTTGTAAAATTCACAGACTGATCGGTATAGACATATAAACACGATAAAAAAAATTACAACAGATTTTCTCCACTGTTATTTTAAGTAACAACACTAGAAACGGTCGTTGACTCCCAAAAAAATCTTGAAATCTTTTCTTTTTTACTGTATCGTGTTTAGATACCGATACCTATCACGCCTGCAGAGTTTCGCGAGCAATTTTAATTTGACCGTGTATATTTATAACAATCCATAGTTAATAGAAAAACCCGAAATGAGCGCAAGAACTCGCGTGGGTTCAACCTACCAAAACTATGTTGCTTATCTATGATTGCTATAATCTAAATTGAAGTTGACTGATTTAAGAAATCAGCTTCTGGTTTTAATCTTTTGATTCCCATAACAACATTGATAATCTGGTTACGAGGCAGGGATTGCAGATTGATAGTGCCTTGTTTTTAACCGACTTCAAAAAAGGAGAAGGTTCTCAATTCGAATGTTTGTTTTTTTTATATATTTGTTACGCGATTATATCTCCGGCAATTGTAAATCGATTTCAAATATTATTTTTTAATGGATAGGTAATGCCTCAGGGGTGGTCCCAAATACATTTTATCAACTTTGCTTGGGTAGTTTTTGAGTTAGCTTCAATAATAAGTATTTTTGCCACTTAGTTTATATTGATGATGTACCTGTCACTGATATTTACATAGCAAGTAGTGGTATACGAGTTTGTGTGGGGTAAATAGAACTTAAAACTGAAAAATAATAACTTTTTTACAAAAAAAAAACAACCTACTTCCAAATAAGACACTACAAAGTGGAAAATAACTTTAATTTCGGATGTCGGTGACAAACAACGAAAATGCGAACATCGACTTCCGAAATTAAAGTTATTTTTCACTTTGTAGTGTCTTATTTAGAAGTCGGTTGTTTTTTTTTTTTTTAATAATACCTATGGCAAAATACATAATTTTTGAAAAAAAAAACCTAAGCAGCTATATTAAAAGTTACTGGAATCGATTCAGTAGTCAATTATGAACAAACTATTTTCAGGTTTTACTCATTTAACGTTACACGTGGTATACATTGTCTAAAAGCAGAACATGATGTATCCTGCACACATCACATCAATAATTACGTCTACATAATATTTCATGCTCCAATTGTGGTTGGCAACTGAACACCAGTGCACCCGCTGTGGTGTGGTGTGGTGTGGTCCACCAAAGTTAACGTCAAATTGTCAGGAATTGGGGCACTGTGGTTTTACATAGATGTTCTAGAGTCCTTTTAAAATGAAAGTAACTGTCTAACTGTCTTGAATAATAACTTGGAAGAAATCATTAAGTATATCACTTGCAATGAAGATGCAAAATATACAATAGGTACGCACGGTTACACATCAAGATATACCTACATAACCAGTATATTCTGACTTCTCATTGTACGAAAAACCTATAGAATGCGAGGTCAGCTAAAACTGGAATAGTATAGCTTGATGTGTAGCCGTGTGTACCTATAGCATTTATATTAAAGAATTTAATCAAGGACAATAAATTAGACTTCATAATATCAAAAAATATGTTTTGATAACGTCATACATAAAGTCAAATTATCGTCCTGGTTTAAATTCTTTTCTATAAAATTAAAAGGATTTAGGCAATTGAATAACTGGTTACATGAAATCACAAACTGCGTGATCATGAAAAGCATCAAACGTTTTATTGCATCAACAGTTATTACTCTCTAACCTACCAAACTAACTAGATCCAAACACAAAAAAAAAAACTATGGTATCAAAAACCTGTGTTAACCTTGACAGACACAATCTAAATGCCTATACAAGTGTCTAAATCCGTGGCTAAATAATAACAGCTACACAGATCGATCGACCAGGTTAAGCTACGCTTCCCCCGATTGGTCTGTGGATGGCTGACCATCTTTACATACCAAGACCACTCCGTGCCTCGGAAAGCAGGTTAAACCGTTGGTCCTGGCTGTGATTCATGGATCTTTGACAGTCGTTACGGGTAGTCAGAAGCCCGAAAGTCTGACAACCAGTCTTACCAAGGGGTATCGTATTACCCAGTAACTGGGTTGTGGAGATCAGATAGGCAGTCGCTCCATGTAAAATACTGGTATTCAGGTGCATCCAGTAAGAGTGGAAGCCGACCTCAACATAATTGGGAAAATGCTGGCAGATGATGAAACAAGTATCTATAGAGACAGACCCAAAAAACTTTACCCTTACTTTAAACTACGCAACTACCTTCAAAATTACGCGTTTAATGTCAAATATTTTCTATTGACATTTAGAATCACCTTCGATTCCCACGAGGACATACATACATACACATACAACATACACTAGTAACTGTAGTTACATTAAAAACTAGTTTTGCCAAACGAGCCTCTATGTGTATAAGAAACCGGTTTCCACTGATGTCATTTTAACACTACTTGAAGAATGAATGTTTTGACGTTTTATTTCGTTATAGCTATTTTTATCTAACTTTACGATCATTGTAAAAAATAGTTGTAGCAGATTCTGAGAAAGAATAGAAACGGTTTGCCTTATTATATTCCAGCTGCACAGACGAAAAGCACTTCGGTAGGTACAGTCAAAAGCAAAAGTAGATGATGGAAATCAGAAATTCAATACTAATTAATGAACGGAGTTCGCGTCAGAACTGTGTGGCGTCGAAGTAGTAGATGTTTGGTATACTTTACAATCACATAACGACACTTCGACGCCACACAGTTCTGTCGCGAACTCCGTTCATTAGTATTGAATTTCTGATTTTCATAATCTACTTTTGCTGTTGACTATTGACCACTATGAGGACGAGAATAAGAGAGATCTTTGCTAAAAGGAAATTTCTAATCAGAATTAAGTTCTTGGATATATTGAAAAATGAAACCACAACAAAATCCATTTAAAAAACTGCGGGGCAATTGCGTAACACATTATCAATGGGTATCGGTTTCTTTTTGACAGTTCAACAACATTCATTGCGTCATTTACGTGTTGAGCAAACAAATTTTTCGAACTTATGAAGCAATCGATTAGTAATTTGCTTCAAAATGATTCAGATTCCATTGATAGTGTGTTACGCAATTAGGGTACTGGATACATACAGGGGTCTGTTTAATAAAACCGACAGCCGATAATGCAAGAATTTTGAAGTTTTTTTGCGTCGTTATAATATTGTCACACGAAAAAACTTATTTTGTTGGTTTTTGACAAATATATCGCATTGTCAGCTATAGTAAAGTAAATATTCCCCAGGCTGTGTCACAGCCGATGGACTGATGCTCATCGGCTATCATCGAACAAGATTCACGCACACGTTAACAAAACATGGAAATTAATCATTTCAAATTGATCACTAAAACTTTCACACGCCTTCAGTTCTGCTAACATTCCTAAAGGAAAATGGGCATAAAATGACACTACAAAATCCTTTCGCGGATACACAATCAAGCGGAAACAGTGTCGGATTGCGCGAGCGCTGACGGAAGCACTCGCCCCGCCCCTTTGAAGTCCATCAAGTTCTTTCATCTCGACCAATTCCTTAATAAGCTTAAGTATACGGAAATCAACATCGTTTATCTTAGTCAGATTTGCATTTGGGATTATTAAGATTGGATTAAATTGAAAAATGGTTTCCTTTTTCAATAGTTCCAGTTTCTTTGCAACAAGACTGCACTCTACTATTTTTTTCATTGATATTTTATTTATGAGCATGAAAAAAACATGTTGTATTAAGTCCATAAATGCGTTTATTTGTGAAAAAGATTTGGTTGCAGCTTTTGAAATTTGTGAGTGGGTTAGGTAGCCCCTTTAAAAGTAAATGTTTATGAACGAACAATTGCATTTCCTAAATCGTTGCCAACAAGATTCAAGATCGGCCAATTGACCATAACCATACAATAAACACGCGATCACACACGGATACATTACAATGTGTAAACCACAATCACCTTTTACATCTCCTCATCTCAGTAATCAGCTAAACGGGTACGCGTGCCAACAGGCCGCCACAGCTTCCCAATTCCACTAAATTCACAAGACTTAGCCAGATTAGTACGCGTTAGAAAACATAGAGCTAGTTCTGCAGGATGTTACTCATTTACGAAATAAACCCACGCTTTTATTCGCTGTTAGACAAATATAAGAATGCGGGTAGTTGTGTACTGGAAGCGATAGTGAAGCTAAGCTCGAGAAGATTGCCTGACAGATAGATTATTTTTAAATATGATGCCATGTCTTTCAAGCCTAAATGAGGTCAGCGTGACACCTAAGGGTCGATTCTAGTAATTTTAAGAACGTTTACAGTCATCTCAGTCTCAATCTGTCAAAAATACCTCCCCTGTATTTTTTACAAGTTTTTAAACATTGACTGTCGCAAAGATGAGATTTTGAACGTTTTCAATTATGGGAATTGGCCTTCTGACTAATACTAAATGAGAATAGAATAGAATACTTTTTATTATGTACACCATATAAATTACAGACATAAATATAGAAATTTTACAAAAGGTGACACAATGGGCGGTCTTATCGCTAAGAGCGATCTTTTAAAGACAACCTTTGGATGGATTAAAAGGGTTGGGAGAGACAAACACGAGCACGTCTAATAAGCCTTCAAGAGCTGTTAGTGTCAATATTCCAGAACAATGCAGCAATGATGACACTGACAGCTCTTGAAAGCGATCTCTATGTGCTGACGGCGTTCAATTTCATTATTAAAATCCAACCTCAGATTACAACGATATTAATACGGGGCTAAGTTGATTTAGAATTAAATAAAAAAGAGGGATATCCATAAACGACTCATCAAAATGAATCAGTTATTAGAAACTAAACAACTCATAGGTAAGGTAATCTGTGACTAATAAAGTAATCTCACTAATGTCACCTAACACCAGTCACGCACTAGTGACTTTACACTGCAATCGTTAATTTAACTATCATGAACTCATCATGAATGATCATTAGCGGCATTACTTTACAAATTACCTCATTGTCACACGTTTTTCTTCCTATCATTATGATGACTACGAGAACTTCGCTGTCGCATTGTCTAAGATGACTGCAATGAGGCCTATAATAGCTTGGCGAGATAAGTAAAGCGACTATTATCAGCTGGCAATATAGCAACACCTTTATATTTTAGCGTGGGCGAATAAGCATAGCTTAGCACACAGCTTGTCCGAGCTAATTTGGAAATAGTGGCCGTTTAGGAAGTGGCGGATAATATCCGAGAATCAACAGTTTATTATTCAATCATTTATCTTTTATTCATTAGTACTCGGAGTCGATTTATTACTTGTTTGTAGTTTGTATATATTGTATTGGCTGTAATACTACATGAGTTTTCTTTATTTTAGTTCTGCCTTGTCCTACTTTATTGTTCACTTCTTAATTCCTAGAGCCCTACAGCTAGCCAGACTAACATAATTATATTTAAGAAAAACCTGACAGCTTTTTTATAACTCATTACAGGAGGCTGGCAAACCTAAGCCTTTTTATGCTTATGCTACTCAAGCTTATGTATTATTTACTTTTTTACGTACCTATAACCATCAACAAACAAATTGCGCACTCAAATCAGCCCATATCCGCTCGTTTAGTACAATATTATCTCATTTACCCATCGTTCCTCATTATTGTCATTACTTAGAGTAGGTACTCCTCATACCATAATCCTATTACGAAACAAACCTTCACGACGTGAAATTATATTATATCAATAAGTTGATTATTATTGACAAATCAACGCGTCGATTGCCGGGTAGCCCACGCGCGGCCGTGGTTCCGTCGCCCACACTATGCCCACGTGTGGGATTAATACACCGCTGACAGTCTACTATCACAACGCGATTTGTTTCGGGTGTTTCACAAGCTACAACGTGGTGCGTTTTATTTCGTCGTCCTGTGAAAGTTCGGTTACAAAAGGTTCTCCAAATGTTTATCGTTTTATCCACTGAAATTTTTTTGAGTTTTGAAAAAATAATTCTTTCAATAATAGGTAGCTACAGTATTGCCGAATATCATAGAATATAATTTATGTTAAAACAATAAATTTCACGCCGAAAAAGGCGCGGGCGCACTAGCTTTTCCTCAAGAACTCGAGTCGAGTTCACCTCTATGAAACCAAGTTTATACCTTTTAAAATTAAAACCCATAAACATTAGTAGGTAATCTAATGTCATCTATCAATGACTAGCATATGCCCATACACCTTAGAGTCTCCATAATCTAACTTCCACAACATCCATTCATCTAAAACTTTCCAGTTGTTGGTATGCGCCTGCGCAGTTCTGGCTGTATTTGGCGCGCGACAGATGCCGATCTCGCACGAACGTTCTCCGTGATCTCGAGTCGTGTCGTGGAAGACATACGAATGGCTTGTACTGTTTACATGTGACTAAACGGTTGGAGGATAGGGTTACTTCCGTGTCCTCAGGACTTGAGAATAAAACATTCCCCAAGTCGTAGCTTCTAGATAGAAGAAGGGCGAAAGATCGTAGAATCTTGGATGCATGATTTGAAGGGGCCCATATTTGTAATCATAAATAAAGGGGTTCCAGAAATCCAGATTCATCAGAACATTTATTCGAGTAAGATAAGAGAAAGAAATAAATTATTATTGAACATTAAGACCTCAAAAATAAATTATTTTCAGACAAAGCAGAGCACGTCTTATTGCGTAACCAAAATTATCTGCCCTTGCACCTCGTCGGTCCATTATAACTGTTATCACAGACGTGATTGAATGAAAACTAGAGAGGTACTTATAACATATCGTACTAAAATATTATCACTCATACAGATTCATTTAGCGTAACTATCGTATAGGGAAACCACTAACGATCTTCAAAACATTAATAAACTATTAAAGATCTACCAAGAGCCTGTATTATCAGAACAATTTATAACAAGAAAAAGTAGCTGATAAGAGAAAAAAGTGCCGGCAAATTGTTTACAGAAGTCACCGTCGATTACAAAGGCGCTTGTGAAATACAACACTGTTACGAACGATAAGATATGGGCTAGGGATGTGCCGTAAAGTATCGATAAAAAAACTTAGTTCAAAAAAGTCTGCGAATTATTCATAATTATAAATTTTATATAGTTGACCTTGTGTGTTTTGCCCTAAGATTAAAAATCAGCATGTTGCACGTCATTAAATGACAAGATATATTTTGCTTTCAATGTGAAAGGTTCAGTCTTAGTAAAGTTTCAATTTACTGAGAATTGTTGTAAAAGTGGAAATCAGTAAGTGGACTATACAAAAATGACAACCTAAAACTGGTATCCAATGACCCCGATTCTGTTGTTCACAAACCTAAACTAAATTTAAGTTCAGTGCATCTTTTTCTTTCTATTTCATTAAGAAAAGGACAGAAGATAAATATTACTTTAGTCCTGTCAAATTAGTCAGCGCCTGACGTAAATTGACGTATTTTTAGTAGCCAATTTTTTAATCACGTCTAATCTTGTCTATGTATTATCTAATTTGACAGGACTAAACTAATATTTATATTCTGTCCTTTTCATAATGAAATAGAAAGAAAAAGATGCACTGAACTTAAATTTAATTTAGTTTGTGAACAACAGAATCGGGGCCAATGTCGATTTTAAATGTAAACATTATCAGAAGTTTGTTTTATTCATTCAAAAAGCGTATATTTTATTCATAGTCTGTTAATAGACACTTATCTATAGCCCAGCGACTACTACCGCTGTTTGAAATTTAATGTCATTCATAAGCATTTCTGCAGCCTTATTACCTGATAATTTGTTGGTTAAGTTTCTTTTTATTTCCCATCGCATAGTAAACTAGCTATAACAATCAAGAGGTTTTGGACATTTATTTTATTTATATCTCAGCTTAATGTACTAAAATCAATTCAACACGTGATAATGTAATTCTATAAGATTTTCAACATAATATGAGATTCGTGAGAAAATTCTTTAATGATAAATCGCTTCAAATTAACTCCTACTCTGAAAGTACCGCTTGAACTTATAGTTCAAGCGTGAAATTTGATAAACTCACCATTCTCTTATTTAATTAATGAAAATTACTCAATCAAATCTTACAGTTTAACTGTATTTAAGTTTTATAAGTTTTTAACTAGCTTGCGAGTTGCGACAGAAGTAACGGTTGCCGATAAATTGTTAGTAATTGAAGTTAATGGTTGTTAATTTTCACACCTTTTTTCTTTTTTATCTTTCCTATACTACCTTAAAAACGAAGGTATTTGGTACCTAAACAAAAATCTTTTGGACAACTTTAAGCCCAAATTAAATATGCACATACTTCCTAAGACACTCCTATAGTAGATGTGTAATTTATCTGCCTATGCAAATATTTATTTATCTTTTATCTATATATAAAATTCAAAGTCCTGACTGACTGATACAATGATATTATAAGTGTAAAAAGGTTCTGATGCCTAAACCGCTGGTCCTAGAGACATGAAATTTGGAGGGTGTGTTCTATGTGAAGAGTAGGTATCCACTAAGAAAGGGTTTTTTTAAATTCCACCGCTAAGAGGGTGAATGGAGTAGGGTAAAATTTTACGCGGACGTAGTCGCGGGCAGAAGCTAGTGTCATATATTTTGTGCAAGTATTGTGTGAAGTTTTAATTTAGTTTTTATTGTACACTTAAAACAGCAGGTAGCTTTTAAAAGTACTCATCATAAAGCTAGGTAAACTCACAACCGATATCAGTATCGGCACATTATCGATATAACTGCCTCCCTGGTATTCGCGGAGTATGCGCGGGTTATCAGTTGTGAACTATGTTATCTCTGTGAAAATGTACGCAGCTTCCGGGTGCCCGAGATCTTGACTTATTGAGCAATAAATTCTTGTAAAAGTTGACTGTGATAATGAAAGCGTTGTGTATTAAAAAGTTACAAGAAATACATTTATGATGTAAGTACTTGGTGTTTATAAAAATTAAATTTATTCAATTGGAAAATTTAAATTCAAATGCCAATCCATAATAATTTTAGTTAGTTGAGAAAATATTTTAGACAGTTGAGAAAATATTTTATACAGTTGAGAATCGATATATCCCAGACCATTCTGGATTTGCCATACAATGAGTTTCAAACACAAAAAAGATAAACCTTCAACACCCAACCACCTGCATCATTAATAAACACCAAATCACCATAATTAAATTAAGGACAAATTCCAACTTCAAAATTCGAGTTTAGCACCGCCTACATGCGTTTACGCCGCCCACGTCACAACTTCGCAATCGATCGTTAACCACAGCTAAACCGCTAAACATGCTCCAGTAACCGAAGGGTTAAGTTAAAATGTTACTACGGAATTAGCGTAGCGAAAGTTCGGTCAAAGAGTGAATGACTCATTCAGAATGAATGTTTGAATGCATGATTCACTGGCGATTTCTTTATGAGGCAATCAAATTGGATAACGTGAGTGTTAGCGCTCGAGGCGTGCAGTAATGTTTGTGCTGTATTGCCTCGCCTGCAACTTTGTTTAACCTTTGTATGATAGATTTTTCTCTGTGTGCTAAGTCAGTTGGAGACTACTCATTCTCAGACATATAAGGGTGACAAGGCCGCGCAAACTGTAACCATGAATTCAGCACATGATTCTACACCGCCCTTTTTTATGAGAATCATCAAATGACCCCTCCCGCTCAGGGTGGAGCAGAAGGGAGTGTCAGACTCTTAATGAATAAAACCCACCCGTGTTCCTTCCTTTGCCCTTTATGTTCCGGGGTAGCGGTAACCCTTTCGGACAATCCCGCTGCCCCGGCAGGCAGGCGACCCTTACGGGCCCCTTCCTTAATGCTGACATCTCTTTGAGGCGCGCGTGGAACACGTACGCGCCGTCCGGCACGGGTCTGGTCCTGGTCGGACGGTGAGTTACCCATTACTCTCTGCCTGCAGGCCCGCGCCTACGGTGGCCGAGAGTAGTCACGCGGCTCCCAACGCCCGGAGCATCTCCCGCGGCGGCTGGGACGTGAGGTTCTACACCCCCTAACGTAGACATTTTTCGTCGGTTATAAAACCGGTCAAGTGCGAGTCGGACTCGCGCACCGAGGATTTTGTACAAATTTGTAGGTATGTACCTAACTAACAATTTACGGTTTTCGAATTTTTTCCTTTACTTGTGCTACATGACATTCCTTGTTACCAAATTTCATTATTCTAGGTAACGGGCAGTACCATATAAATTTTGATTCTCTTGAGAGTGTTGAAATATAAATTTTTTTTCGGCATAAACGGCCGCAAGTATCTTTTTTTTTACGTAAACTTAGAAGTTTGATTTTCTCACAGCTGGAGGACTGTAGACTCGATACCTCCTAGCGTTCCCGAGATAAAGGGTCTTGACAGACAGACAGATGGACAACAAAGTGATCCTATAAGGGTTCCATTTTTTTCCCTTTGAAGTACGGAACCCTAAAGAAGCAGCTGTTTCATAGAGAAGTGCAATATCTACGCGATCAAAATGTAAGGAAAAGCTACTTTTTTTTTTAAATAACCGACCTAAAATTCAGAATCATATACTGAATCCATTGTAACAAATTGCCCATGTATGTTTTAGAAGACGGGTAAATGAGCTGAAGAGGACTACTGAAAGGGTTTTAATGACTGAAATCCTTCAAAATGATTTTCTCACAAAAAGTGAACGGAAATAAAACTGTAAAAAGTTTTGGTTAAACTCAATTATGACCGGTGTGTATATCAGGGGTAATGATAAGAGTCACCTATACTTATACAATAATAACACTATTAAAAACAACAATTTACAGACAGGATGGAGGAAACCAAATTCAGTCACAGTTTCTCATTTACTCTCTACCCGGAACAGGAAACCTCTTTCAAAATCTTTGATCGTTCTAAATATAACTACCCACATAGCATTACGGCGAAATACATCCACTTTCTCATGGACATTAAAAATATCGATGTGGGTTAAGAATCGAATCACGCGCACGCGTTAACTGCGTGCGCGCATCCTGTGCGTCGTAAAGTTAAACCCATTGTGATAGTCCGGATACTTGCCGATTTATTTACACTGAGATTCGCTTTGTGATTTTCTTATTTCATGCTTATTTAAGAGTTAATGCACTTTTATATATTTAATAATATTTTTTTGAATAATTCAGACCCTTAAAATGACGTTTGCGCATTTTCAAAGAAGTTAAATCATTCGCAATGGTAGTCTTTTGAATGAAATAAATTCGCTTTGTAAATATTTCTGAAGTTAATTTCACTTAACGTCAAGTCCTTTTAAGTTATACTTGACATTTAAAGTGATTTATATTAACCAGCTCCTTGGCTTCACGTATTTTATATTCAGTAATGATAAAGCTTGATTGTCCAGACCAGTAAAGGCATAACATATTTGAAAAGCCCTCTTTTTGATATATTAGCGAGGGCAACACAAGGTTATATTTGTGAGATGGAATCACTGGTACAGTACATTAGTGGAATAACAAAACGCCACTATAAAACCTCTTTAGCACACTGACCATCTAAAAAAGCATTTATGTCTAATATGAAGCAAGGGCATTACTCGTCCTGACAAGACACATTACGTCCATCTAGCGAACGAACAAAGCGCAGTGGCTGCGCAAGAGCCGGTAGAGATATAATACAAAATAACTACAGAATGTAAACTTTAAACGAATCGTTAAAGAACTTTTGAATGAATGAAGGAAGAGAAAAGTATGCTGAAAAGCTTCCAGATTGCGACTGCATTGATTTGAGTATCATACTTATAGAGTAGCGAATACAAGTGATGGGTTTTTTCTTAACCTGTTCAAATCTCTGATCAATAAAGCTGGAATTAGCTAATGTGATTAGTTTTCTGAAAATAGCGGCTAATCAAATGGTGCCATAAGATTAGATTTGTGCTTTTGACTTTAGTATTAAGTACATTGTATTACACAATGCATTTTTTTTTATTCCTTTTATTTGTACAAGAAAAATATTCTTTCTTTATAAGGTCCTGAACTTAAAAGAAAAAAACCGTTTGTCTGTCTGTCAGGAAGGTTAACATAATACATATTAAAAAATCGGGCCTAAGCCTTCTGTCCCTACATTTCGTGGAGCTGCACAAGACACCGTATAGCCGTATAAATCAGGCGCGCGTGCGCGGTAGCTGTCCTGTGCATGCGCACCGCGACACACGTCATAGAGATATGTACCCTCATCTGCTCGTGATTTTGGTTGGAGACGTCGGCTGTTATAACTTAAAAGGTATTTTGAGCTTCAGCAGCAAAAAACTACTGAAAATGGCTGTTGTTTTGGCTCTACAATTAGTAACAGATGATTTTTAATGGTTTCATTTTAATAACAAGTAATTACTATCGTGTTATCTATACTAATATTATAAAGAGGAAAGATTTGTATGTAATGTTTGTAACGAATTGGCTCAAAAAGGACTGGACCGATTTTAAAAATTCTTTCACCATTTGAATGCTACATTATCACTGATTAATATAGGCTTTTTTTTCTTTTTTTTTATCCACCCGTGCGACGCCGGGACGGGCCGCTAGTACATACTATAAATTCAGGTCGTTTTTCAGTTCTGACTGTGTGACCGCTTAGATCTACACAATGCTTTTGATGTCGTAATATTTAGAGCATTCATTTCGGAAGTACTACACATAAATATTCATCTTCGATATAGCACAGAAATAGTTTTTTTTTCACATGTCACCATTTGTACCTGTGCGAAGTAGGGCCGCCCTCGTAGTATCTTATTTATTGTCACTGAATCAATTTTAACACCACCCAATTCGAAAGTTTTTTTCATCATGAGCAAAAACATGAAAATAACTCCATCTTCATATCAACGCAAAAATATTCAACAACCTTTATCGCCAATCATGCAGCGAATATTTACGCACAAGACCTCCATTGAATAGTACTATAAATTACGTTATTAATAAAGCTCCGATAAGAAGTGCATGAATAATTTTATAAAGGTAGCGGAGACAAGCACAGTCTTATTGATTTCATCTTGTGATGCATTGCGAAGGTCTACTGTTATGAGTATTAACATTGCACATTGTTCTGTCCAGGATAAAAGATGGATGGGTTATATATGATATAGATAGAAAGGGGGTGAACACTGAGGTGTAGCTGATAGGGGTGGAAGAAGAAGACATAGAAAGAAAGAAAGATATACAGGGTGTGTCGTAAATAGTGGTCCAAAGTAAAGGAGTCGATACACTGTATTCTTAAGTATCACACACCGAATTTTCAACCATTTCCAGTTACAGGGTCTTCGAAAAAAAAAACGTTGATTTTTAAAATGTCTGTACTTTGCTTCACGAATTTGGCTGTATTTTCAACAAATATCAATATTTTTTAATTCTGTTTTGATATTTGTTGAAATTAAACCCAAATTAGTGAAGCAAGGTACAGAAATTTTAAAAATCAACGTTTTTTTTTTTCGGAGATCCTTAACTGGAAATTGTTAAAATTTCGGTGTGTGATACATAAGAATACAGTGTATCGACTCCTTTACTCTGGACCACTATTTACGACACACCCTGTATATAGGGTGACTGGTAATTAGTGACCGATACCTAAACACGTGATTGTACTCATGATAACAAACAACTTTTACTATGGGACCAAACCTGAATTCGCGAAAAAAGAATCAGCTGTTCCCTACATTTTGACGAGATAGACGAAGATAAATGTAGGGAACAGCTGATTTTTTTTTCGCGATTTCAGGTTTGGTCCCATAGTAAAAGTTGTTTGTTATCATGAGTACAAGCACGTGTTTAAGTATCGGTCACTAATTACCAGTCACCGTATATACGATATGCGTAACATCCACGAAAAACAGCCATCGCTCAGCATAACTCTACGACCTTATGCGAGACAGAGTGCCAGCGCTGGCACACGCTACACCGATATCAGATCACGATTGTGATCGGGATAGTGTTCCTTTTAGAACCAGCTGGGTAAACTCTTTAGTTTGACATTTATAGGGAAATTTATGTCAATACGGGTGGGTACAGGAATTCATTTTGCAAGAGAGATTAGATCTGTTGAAAGCATGTGGGCTAATGTGGGTCATACTTTGTGGGTTAACTTTGGCACCAGTCACGCAGCATGAATACCATAGAAACGGAAGACAAAATAACAAATTTTAGAAAGATTTCTACGGTTCGATGTAAAAAACTAAAACAAGAAATATCAATTATAAAGAGATAATTCAAGTATGTCTCTTTTTTTTCGATTCTTTTTAGGGTAGTGAACTGCATCCTAATTGCGTAATACACTATCAATCAAATCTAAATCTGGATAATTTTTATGGATATTGCTAATCCATTGCTTTATATGTTCGAAAAATTGGTCTGCTCAACAATATAGTTAACGCAATGGATGTTGTTAAATTGTCAAAATTAAATCCATTGCTATTGTTACGCCTAAGTTCACCAACATTCAAACCACCGGTTAGGTATATAAACAGTTGGGTTATGTCAAATTTCCTAAGGAAATTTTAAATACAGAACTGTTAAATATTTAATCAGTCGATTTAAATGCTGGTGAACACAAGGCTTAGATGTATTTCGCAATTACCCCGCTTCAGTCTACGCGTACTCTAGTAATAGTCTGCACGTCTATTTCTTATTAATGAGAATTTAGTCTAAGTTCTTTGTTTCTTGACGATCTATTTCGCACCTTTAGTTTGTAAGTTCACCGCGCACGAGGTCAACTTCCAAGTGCATTCCGACCGTTGATAAACTAAACTGCATATTTGCAATTAGTTTGATGTTGTTTACTTTCAAAGACTAGATAGCTAGGCTACGAGTACTATTGGTAGAACTGAACTTCCTTTTTATACCTACTAGTAGTACGATAGTATCTATTTATTTGTAGCTTCCAAAGCTAGCAGCCTCCTAAAGTCCTAAGCTTACGAGTAGATCGTGGGTTCAAACCCAGCCAGGCGCTTACTTTGTGTAAATAACTTCATCGCCACTGCTCTCAAAACGGTGAAGGAAAACATCGTGAGGAAACCAAAAATACGAAGACATATGACATCTACCAACCCGCACTGGGCCCACGTGCTTGATTAAGGCCCACTCCCTCTCGAAGAGGGAAGGCCTGCGTCCTAGAAGGCTGATATTGGAATCTAGCAGTAGGTTACTCAAATAAAATAAACATTAGGGGTACTTACGTAGGTTCTTGTCGAACTGCATAGGACTACACCGGTCCAGAGTGCGCACGTTGCCTTCAGAAGCATAGTTCCTGAACCCAGGCTCGCAGCGATAGACGGCGCCAGGTCGAGACACGTTATACTCGTACGGCGGGGACCGCTCGGCTTCTGGAGCTCCCACCAGGATCCTGGAGAAGAGGAGATGGATATAGATTAGTTATGTTTTAAAGGTACGTTATATTTACTAGGTCTAACACTTTATAGCTCTAGCATGATCTGTATTACAGAACTCGCATTACTGAATGTAGTATACAGCTATTTCATTCTTTGAAATGCTTGAGTATTGAGCGAGATTCTGTAATACGAGCCTAAATCTTTATAAATGCGACCGACGATTTTCTGTTGATAGTGATTAGTATAACGCAAATTCTGCTGAACTATAAATACTATATCGTCCGGTAAAACTATCTCTTAGCCTGTTAGGCAGACCATTCAGTGTCCGCTGTACCTATTATTTTAGGCAACAGAATTTAGGATCCCTCATCTATCAGGTTTCTTTTAAACATAACGTTCCACTTCCAGAATTTCTAGAGCTAGACTTTCTTATCTCTTCAGCATATACCATCTACACTACACTCTAAACATGGCAACACAATACCCATAGTACTATTAGTACTACACCCATAAGCATTCACCTCATATCCTAACGACCAGGACAAAGCAATCACACCATCATAGCTCAGGAAACGGGTCAAACAATCAGACGACTCTTGGCACGGAGCCAGCACGTAAATAGACCGGGGTTCAACCCCGGTCGGGTACCTCGCCAAATTGTATTTCTATACACTGACTCATGTGTGACGTGTGGTGTGAGTGTCTGTGTGATGTCATGGTGGTTTGAGTAATTTGGTAACGTAAGATTTGGGGATAGCAGCCACTAAAAACAATCTGCCGAGCCTTTTCCCAACTATGTTGGGGTCGGTTTTCAAACGGGTGCAGCTGAATACCAGTATTTTGCATGAGCCTATCTGACCTCCACAACCCAGTTACTGGGTAACACGATACCCCCTGGTAAGACTGGCTATCAGATAGTAGCCACCCAAAACATTATTACCAATATTACAATTTTTGGGGTCGAAGTCATCTTGAAAAAATTAAAAATCGTAAGCTCTTTTTTATTCCTTACATACCTAATATGTATGTATATAGTAGCAAAGATTATTTTATTTCCACTAATAGCAATCACTAACATATAAAGTGAGTGAATAAGATTAAAATAACAAGTGATTAGACTGTAATAAAATTAACTTTAAGATCAAAGTCATACATCTAATGATTGTCCAAGGAGATTCGGGTCATAAAAACAAAATTTAACAATATTGTGCAATTTATACGCATTCACTAGTCTAAGAATTTAATTTAAAGTATCTAATTACAAACTGAACAAGAGCCTGAATGCATTTTCAATAAATGTAGATTTCTTTTTTTTTTTTTTTTTCTAATAGATTGAGCAACTAAATTAAAGATAATGAATTTGGCAGATCAGTCTCTCGTAGAGTTATAATAACGGTTCTGTCGTAAATTGTATGTTGCCTGCAATGATCGAACGTCATCAACGGGAAAAACTATAGTCTTTATTGTAGGTATAACTTTGTGTTTACCTACACTAGAGAATATATTTTTTCCTGTGAAACAAAATTGCGCAAGATCCGGCAAAATATTTTTTTATTGCACGACACAATTTTTCTGGCAACATGAAGTATTTCAGTGTTACTGGTAATATGTACCGTATTCAAGGTGAACTGAAACATCAATTATATCGTTGCTAGCAATAGTGTTGTGCATTTGTTGCGAAACATTGTTCTTAATACACACATCAAAAGTGTCTAGGGATCAAGCATTTGTATGCGGATTTCTTGAGATTGAGATGTGGCTTTGTAATAAATTTATGATTTTATAAATTTTTATGGATCCTTTTTGGTGCATTTCATAATTTGAATCAGGAACTGTGAATCAAATTCGAGTAAAAGATGAAAATCAGCTGTCAATATTTTCCCTATAAAAACATACAACGCATTGAAGACATTATTAGTGCTACTGTTTCCCTACTACTGATTAAAACCAACGTTATTATGGAGCGGCGACGTCATTTAAGCAGGGAAGAAATGCTCAGAGCCGTGGGAATGATAGAAGCTGGTTCCCGGCAACGTACTGTGGCTTTAGCTCTGAATACAAGTCAGAGTGTTATCAGTCGACTTTGGACACGTTACCGAAGCACTGGTACCGTGGCTGAGCGCCATGGAGGACGGTATCGCTGCACCACACGGAGACAAGACCGATACATTCAAATCTTAACTCGAAGAGCTCCAACAATAACCGCCATGATGTTAGCCGTGAGGCTTCATCACTCTTCAGGGAACTTAATTAGCGACCAAACAGTCAGAAACCGCTTGCATGAAGTGAACCTTCATTCCCGAAGACCGCTACGGGTACCACCTATAGCAATGCACAATCGTAGGATTCGATATCAATGGGCTCTTGAACACAGAAATTGGGCAGAAGAACAATGGCGTTTCGTGTGCTTTTCTGATGAGTCTCGTTTTGGTATGAGACCGGATACAAGACGTATACGACACTGGAGAACCCCTGGACGCCAACAGCGATTAAAATCCTGCCAGGAAGTCCATCCTTATAGTGGTGGAACCATCATGGTATGGGCGGGTATTTGGATCGGCGGAAGAACTGAGTTGATTTGGATCAGAGGCAACCTCAACGCTCAAATTTATGCTGAGACGATTGTATCAGACGTCATCGTTCCTCTACAAGTGCAAATCGGTCCCTTAATTCAGTTAATGCATGATAATGCACGACCGCACACCGCAAGAGTTGTAAGACAGACTCTCGCCGCAGCTAACATCAATGTCCTGCCCTGGCCTGCTCAGTCGCCAGACTTGAACCCGATTGAGCATGCATGGGATATGCTACAGAGAAGAGCTCTGCCGAATATGGAGGGTATCCAGTCGCAAGAAGACCTTTTTTTGTTGTTGCAACGAACATGGGCGGCCATTCCACAGCGTGATTTGGATGAACTCATTTTGAGTATGCCAAACCGATGTTCTTGTGTTGTTAGTGTTCGCGGTAGAAACACGGATTATTAATTGTTTAAGTTACCCAATAAAATTTTAGAGAAAACTGTTATTTCAGTCTTTTTTTCGAACTTTTGTGTTAGTGGTTCAAATGTCAAAAATCCCTTTATTAGGAAAATGGCAAATTTCTTTATTAATGCAAAGGTGACTTGGTTTATCGTTACTGTGACAAACGAAAACACTTTATTTGATGAATCCTTAAAGAAAATTTTAATTAATATCAATCAGGAGAAAAGTTATTGCAAAAATATATGTTGATCCCTAGACACTTTTGATGTGTGTAGGTAAATACTGGGTTTGAAATATTCTTCTATTTAATTCTGTCACATTTCAACAAATGAACTCCAGAACTCTATTTATGCCACCATGATAAAATTATACCATCTCCCCACATAGATTATCACATTCCAACACCATCTCCACAAATCGATTACTAGACACGACTCTCCATGACATCAAAGTTGATATTTTTATGTCTGCTGCCTTAGGTACAGCCAACCGCACATACGGTAACAAATTTGACATTGACAGCGCCTTTATATCGTAGCAGTAAGAGTGATTTTCGTAGTGTAAGTGATACCTGATGGGCGGTTGAGTGGACTAAGGTAAGGTGTGGAAATAGCTCAGTGGAAATAGTCCCCTTTCCGGCGCCCGGAATAGACGAGTTACTGGCGCTTATCAACAGTGAGGGAGACGAGGATGTTTGTGGAGGTAAGATTGTAGGTGTGTAAATTAGTGTTTATTATATAGGTAGCTAGTTTAAAAGAGAAACAAGATAATGGAGAGATTAGAGACCAATAGTGTTGAATTTAGGAATGGTCGCTGATGAGATATTTGAAATTCAAGGTAAGCTACCCGAAACTGTCAAATTTTCCCAATCAACCTTGAAGCTAATGTTTTAGCGATAAAGTTGAAAATCTATTAAAGAAATTTGACAGATTGTAGTAGGTAGCTTGATGTGCTGGTCTGTAAATTCGACGGTTGAAATGACGGCCCCAAAACATTTTATATTTTTTATTTTTTACTTCTTCCTTTCTCGATCAAATCCAGTCGAAACAAGTACGGATACAATGCGCCCCTTTCCTATATCCTCAGAAGATGCAATGTCTTGTTCCACAGTTGCGATCTTGATGTTATCGGTGGTAAATTGTGTATTGTATTTAATAAGAGTATTTTCAACAGTATGTAAATCGTTAAGTAATATAAAAAACACATCTTTAAGCTCTAACGTAGTATTCAAATTCTTTTTTCATTGTTTTAATTTGTGTTAGTGTTTAATTTTCTATTTATTGTATGATGTACTTACTAGTACGCTAATAAATTGATAGTGCCGTGCTTTCCTATAAATTAAATATATGCGAGATCAAAATGATGTCTGGGCTGATATTGAGAAATTCCAGATGGAAAAACCCAATAACACTTAGACCGGCCCGGGAATCGAACCCAGGACCTCATGCCCAGCAGTAACGCATGCAACCACTAGACCAATAATCCACTAGATTTTTTATTACTGGATTACAAATCGATCGGGCAATAATACACTATAATTTACGTACAATGGAAGGTAAATTATTATTGTCATCAAAACTAAAGGTGTGTCCCAAATATCAGATCAATCTGCCAACAAGAAAGGGGTAAAATTTCAAGTGTTAAATTTGACCCAAATAAATTAATAACAAACAGGGCAAGCTAAATAAAACCGTTTAATAAAAAGGTAATATTAGCAGAAGATAAAGTTCCTGAAACTGCTAAGCTGTGAAGCAAATAAGTAGGTGTCTATACATTTCAGTAGTTTGTGTTCGAAAGACTGGTCGATTGTAACATGCGACTGGTTTTCCCCACTGCCATGGAAGAACAAGAGCCTTATTCATACTTGATAGGTACTGAGCAACGTTACTGACTCACAGTAAGATAATTAAACTGAAGGGTTAAGTTAACTATCCGTACAACCTTTGACAATGTATAAAACAGCTATTAATGAAACATTAAAATCCGAAAAAAAGGAATCACCGGTCGGCAGGTGTTTGGCGCGGCGCCACATATGACTCACCTGCCGGCCCTAATTCTGTCGCCGCCGCAATGACCCGCAGTCTGTACTTAGGCACTTTTGCTACATGCTACATAAGTGCGAATGTACAGTTGTAGGTACACACCTGCGACACTTCCCGAACCGACTGTACCCTAGCTACATAAACATGGAAATGTGAATTGAAGAATTCTTGAAAGTTTCATCACACAGAAGAACTTACTGCTCGAGCACGATAGTATATAGGTATACTAATCTAATCTAACTAGTCGTATTATCACACTGCAAGGCATTAAGTACCTAGGTATTACTATCCAATTTAAACTATATTTAAAATAGAGTTAAGTATGTAGTTTGTGCATTGTGAATTGACTTTTGAACGGCAACATTTACGAGAAAATTGAATTGATTCTAGTTGCCCTGCCAAAAAGAAGTTTCGTATGGACAAGAATGGGCAAGAAACTTCAGATACTAATATGTATTAGGTACACATATAACGGGCAATAAAGTCCGCAAAATATATATCCGGCATATTCTTATGAGATTGCGATAAATAACAGAAAATAAGGCTAGACAAATCTTAAAGTTTTTATACAAGAAAAAACATCTATAACAACGGTAGTAGTAACCCTAATCTCTCGGACGGATTTAACCCTGCAAGTGCAATGTGTGTGCGAATATCCGCACCTGCGCAGTGGCAGCTCGTATAGATTATACAACCGATACCGATGAACGGAAACAGAAACGACGATAAAGTCTGACAGTTATGGGTCTGACTACAGTGTAAACTTAACGTAAGATGTGCTAACTGCTAACACTGTTAGGGCAGATAGTATCTTAGCCTGGATACTAAAAATAGACGATGACGATGTGCTGAAGTAACTGCTTTACTGAACTGAAAGGAACTCATAAAATATATATATTCCGAAGATCGCTCCATAAAAATAAAATGCCTCTTCACCAACTGAAATGAGATCGTAGTCTGATTCAAATCGATAAATCTCTGGGGTAGGGTTCTTTTAAATAGTGTTATCTAACACATCATACGATAAACTATGCTCCCTTATCTTCCCTGTGTATCATCAGTCCTCATAATCCCCAAACAATAACTCTACCTAATTTCTTCTAACATTGTCTCATAATGCGTTCACTCTTAGCAATAGCTAGCCAAATATACCATGACATTTTACCACGGTGCTGCTTGCAAACTCAAATGTCAAATAAACGTCCATTTCCTCCATGTATGATATTCTGGTTTCTGTATAGTAACATTGTATTTTCGAACTATGTAGATATAGCCAAGGGGCCATGGCTCGGTGAAATGCCGTGGTGAAATGGTTCAACGTTCAACTATAAAACCGTTTCCGACAGAGGCGTGCCGCGACTAATCCGCCAAATGTAGCGAACATGACTAGCTGAACTTAGGTTAGTGTTGTAGGTAACTGTATTTCAGGAAGAAACGACGCACCTATTACTTTCAAAGCTACAGTTTGAATATTTTTACTGAAAAGACACACTAAATAAGAAAGAATGAAACATTGTTTATTCTGCAAACACAAGAAATACATTATAAAACAGTAGACAAAATACACACACTAATACAAAGCAGCTAAAAGCCTCTTATTCAAAACTAAAAGTTTGACAATGCTGTTCATTGCTTGATGTCAGGGCAGGTCACATTTTACTGGTCTACATCAAAACCAAAGACAATACAGATTGCGTAATGTGTTGCGGCACTAGCAAAAGAATTACAGTTATGAAAAATGATGTTCTGTGAAACACAGTCTCTTTAAATGGATCCTATAAGCGCAATGTATAGGTATAGAAACACAATTAATTAAATAACTACTGGTTGTGGAATCTAAACCAACAAATTAGCAAAGAAACCATCGTTATTAGACTAAAAAAGGTCCAGAATTTGCAAGGTCTCTAACTGCCGAGCCCTCCAGATTAGGTGTGAAATTGAGACATCGTAGGCCTAAGGTTAACTAATCCAAATTAATATGATGAGTGTTTCTTAATAAGCATCGCAGACTTGTGACTTGCCCAAATGTTGTCTGTTAATGGTTGCATGAATTTAATTGATGAATTCAACACATGATTCTAGACCCCTTAACGTAAAAATGTTTCGTCAGCTATCAAAAAAATCTGCTGTTTCATATAGAAGTGCGATACTCACGCGGTCGAAATGTATGGATCTGCTAATTTATTTTATAATAACTTACGAAAATTTTCCACCCCAGCGTGGAAATTTTTTTTACAGCAAATCTAGAGTTCCTACTAGGTATTAGAAGTAGAACAGCTATCTGAAAACCCAGTTTTCAAACCAAAGAAGCTATTCAAAATCATATCAGATCTCATCAACATTGGTTCATAATTAATCACCAACGTTGCGTCAAACGTTCGGCTAATGACGTAGCTCATCAGCCATCATTGTCCAGGCTTCAATAGACACAATGGATGCAACATCAATTATGAACAATACCAACATATACATTTAATATTAGATAAAATGTTCAGCGGAGAAATGATCTTAGAGATTAATAACGGTTATGGTACCTACTAGTGAAGGTGGGGCTGCCATGAGTAGTTCGATTTCTTTAATAATAAAGCCGAAGAGTTTGTTTGAACGCACTAATCTCTGGAACTACTTAGTCAGATTTGAAAAAATATTTTTGCATTTAATAGCCCAATTCTAGAGGAAAGCTTTAGGCTGTTTAACATCACGCTAGGGATTTAGGGAGCTGCTCAAAAACAAAAAAGTCGTAAAGAACGCTAAAAGAAAACGAATTAAAAACGTGCTGTGGGTCGGCGATGCGATGCAACTGAGTGGGTCGGGAAAACAAGAAATTTCACGCGGACCAAGTATAAGACATAATACTTAATTATAAACTTCATCGACTATGGTGGATTGGTAATTTTTGGTAGTTATCATTCGAAAAACAGTTGATTCATCAAAAGTATATGTAACTACTTAATTAATTATTCTACACAGTAAGGACTTATATACTTACGGAGTTCATTCAGCCTTCTGCGTAATGTAAGTACATTTCAATAATAGAAACTTAGAATTATTGTTTCCCCCATAAGGAAAATTACAAATAAATCATCAAAATTAGAACTCAATAAACGCAAAACAAACAAAATACAAAACAAATTCATTAATGGAATAATTTTCCTCGTCAATTTTATTTGCAAAGACGATTGGTCACTGCAATTACAAATAAAATTGATAACTAAATTCTCTATAAAGAAACGTCACCACATGATGACATGACGTGTCGGTCTGTCTGTCCCGCGTTAACTCAACGACAATAAATTAGCGAGGCAAATCGTCCGTCGCGCCAAATACTTCCATTAAGATGACGACATTTGTGAAAATTTGAAATAGGCCATAGAGCAACCATAAATAAGGAGTTCGAAAAAAAGACCCAAGAAGAAACATTATCTCATAGAATAATTGACGAAGAAGAAAGCAACAGTTGAAATATTAAAGAAATAAAGAGATCGGCATTGGATGGAAGAAAAAACGGCGATTTCTATACCTCCTCCACTGTATGAGCGCACGTACCCACTGCTGGGACAGGGCTTCTCTTTCTGTGAGAGAGAGTGGGCCATAATCCACCACGCGAGCCCAGTGCGGGTCTCGGACCTAGGTCTAGGACATGCAGGTTTCCTCACGATGTTTTCCTTCACCGTTTTAAGACCGTTTTGCTTTGGTTCGAACTCACGCACTACAACTCCACCTGCTCATCGCCTGTATGAGTAATAGTAACTATATACTAGTAGTCACTACTTCACTAGATTGAGTCTAACAATCTTATACTTGTCAAATCGATGCATCCGCTTCTGAGATATGAGTCAACAGTCACGGAAACATATTATTGTTATTAGTATATTCTGACCATAATTATATGCCATATTTATTCTTAGACACCTTGTCATACCTTCTCTAAAAGGAGGTAAAAATCTAAATAGTTTTTTGCTTCAATCAGACGCAGGTATTCCTACAAAATGGTCATATACTTAAGAATGTAAGATTAGAAGCAAACATGCGCGGTATCACCTTTTTATCATTCTACACACATTGCAGAAGCCAATTGAAGGAAACTTGTAATTACATACAAGTCTCGTAAACATTCTATGTACTATTGACTACCTGGCAGTAACGATCGAGTTTGTTTTCTAAGATCGAGTAAGGCTAAGCGATGGGACGTCGCCTACGCGATAGTTAGCCAATAAAGGATCATGTATTTTTAAATATCTATCAGAATTTTCATTGGCTTTTAGACCTTTATCTTACATAGCACCTCTCCTTCTAACGTCATAATAACTTTATCAACCATTTTTGACTGCGCCTAAGAATATTAAAACCAATTTTATCTGTTATCTCAATTTGTTATATTTATATACCAATGTCTCAGGGGTCTTCAGATGAAGAGACTGATTACTACGAGCCTAATATCCGACCCTAACCAGTTATTAAACTATTTACACCATAGATATATCAGCTTGCAAAAGATTCATTCCAAAAATGTGAGATTTTTACAAATATCAATCCAACTTTTCAAAGATATTATATGATTCAGAAAATAACACTGAAACCCAAGTCTACTTTAAAACCTGCAATTGCTCTGCCCTTATTTAACTGAGTCAGTAATTAATCAGCTGTTTCAGCACACAAACCCATTTAGCTAAGAACAAGGAAACATCTCTAATGTCTCCTCATGTGCTAGAAACATTCTTATCAGATCGTCTCTTGTTTACAATTAGATACGCGTTGCATCACTACAATGTTGTAATGAGAACGATTTGATAACAGCCGCGTTTAGCAATCTAGATGATGAGATGTTTGGCGAGAAATTATCGTCCTTCCTTGGTTCTTATCATAATGTAGAGAGTACAGTTATCATTAGTATCTCAACTGGTTACTTTCCACGCAGAAAATGACCAACTTTTAACAGAATCCTAAAAATCTTGCTATTATAAATGTGAAAATTTGGTTGTTTTTTACTCAATCACGCAAAAACGGCTGTACAGTTTTGGATGAAATTTGGCACACAAATAGTTTATAACCTGGATTAACACATAGGATACTTTTAATCCCGTTAGTATCATTTCATGGCGAAGCCGCGGAAAAAAGTTACTTAGTATAAAAAAAAACTACTGTTTAAAAAGATTGTTAATCTCATAGAACTAAATTATGGGACTACGTCCAAATAGTTAATTTTGTTTTCATCTGAAATTGCTAATTATTAACAATTAACATTAAGCCCTAACTGTTATATCTCCTAAATGATAAAAGGCACCTGATGGTCTTAAACTTGTCCCAAGGTGTACTACAACACCTGGAAAATTGATTTCTGCATCTATATAGGTATGTAGGTACAAGTGACTGAGAAAACATTGGTACAATAAATACTTACACATATGCTACCTAGTTATATTCTCATGATATCAATTTACTAAACTTGTATGATCATATTTTCTAGAATATGGGATTTACAAAGTTTTGATGACAAGCCTACACAATCTTCATTCAAACAATCAACATTTAGGACTCCAGTATTCATACGAATTCTCATCCAAATCTCCTACTTGTGAACGATCCCAACGCCATAACCATACCTACTAATAATCCACAAATACCGCCGATTTGAATACCATACGAGCATATGGTATAAAATAGACATACAAACCTACAAAGTACCAGTCGTTTGCATAGCGATCTCAACTCGTCCCTATAACACGCAACTTATGCTAAGTTTCGCTTTGAACTCGGCGACAGGTGCCTCGAATTGCCGTACGATGTCGATGTGCCCTGCATATTAAAGCAGCTGCTATGTTGAAATCGGTATTTCTGATACAGATATAGAACCCTTTAAACAGTAAGTAACTAATTAAGAAGCTCACTGATGAATATTACACTTCTAAAGCTTTGATTTCTTAGGAAAACGATTCCGCCATTTTTATAAAGGAAATCAGGATTTCAGCCAACCGATTATCCTTTATATCGCGAGCATATTCGCAAGAAGCTGGCAGTATCATCACAACAGTAATGTTTTCTCATTCTTTGTCTCATTTCTTATGTAGTATATTTATTTGCGCTTATATTTAATTAGTTGTAAATATATTATTATTATATATTCTTAGATAGGTTTATGCGTATTTAAAATATTTATACCTCAATTTTCACGAACCTACCAAAGTTTGTCTCTGCATCACCCAAAGGTTGACAGGTAGAAAATGCCTATGGAATTAAGTGCGCCTCTGTAATGCAGACGCCAGCACATCAAGCTACCTGAAACTGTCAATTTTTCCCAATCAACTTTGAACGATAAATTTTAGCGATAAAGTTGAATCCTATTAAAGAAATTTAACAGATTGTAGTAGCTTAATGTGCTGGCGTCTGTACATTTGTGTGCTTAAAGTATTAAATAAATAAATAACGGCCGTCACGAAATTCTGTTATTTTCAACAGTATTTAACTATAAGGTGTCTAAAAGGCTCTGCATTTGGATAACCGTTATTGTGTGACCGTTCACTGCTTTGTTAGCAAAGCTTATTGACGGCTACGGAAAACTGTCGAACCAATACATTTGACAAAAATCACCTACCTTACTAAGACTGACGAAAGTTTTCAAAACACAAGACAAAAAAATATGTTTTTACAGCAAACTAAGGAGTGAAATGAATACCAGCTATAGAAGGTAATATGAGTAGCAAAATGATTAAAAAAAGTTAAGCGTAATCTGGCGCCGTACAAAGTTCCAATCATTTAGTCCCCTCTCGTTCATACGGCTTCGCCATATTGAATGATTTCTACGTCTTCAATCATTCAGCTGTGAATGATTTAATGAAACCAAATGCTTTGGTTGTTTTGGGATAAGGCATAGGTGTCATTCTATACGTCTTGTAGTTTACGAATGCAATAAGCAATCGATATTATATTAATGTCAGACAAAAGAATATAAGGATCATAGAAAGAAATAAAAAGAAAAACAATAGATATCAGGATGTTTTTTGAACGGACACTTTATTCTTGACTCTGTAATCCCAATAATGGTTTAACTACTTAATTCCTTGCAAGTTCTTAAATGTTTTACGACCAGAAATTATAACATGGACAGCGTGCCAGGCAAATCTCAAAGAAAGAAGATTTTCTTTTTTTTAATGTAAACCAAGTGCAATTTTTAGCAGCACATATACCAATATATTTAACATCGCGTGCCCACCGCCATTGTAACAACCGCGGCGGATCACTTGCAATCTTCTCATTTAGACAATCAGCAAGATACGGGAGCGAGGGTGCGCCGCGCCGGAGTTGAGCGGAATAGTGCAGACTTATGTATTTGCGTAGGTAAGTGCTGTTAAAGAAACTATTTTAAAACTAAATGTCGAACCAACGGTTGGATCTGAGACAGTCTCCACGAAAGGTTTAATTGAGTTAATCATGATTCCGGAGTGCGAATGTGGTGTGACGTCATCTCGAACTAAATTGAACTGATTGAAAAAGGACACTTCATATAATTTGTGCTAAAGTTTATGACCTAAAGTTTATGTGCTAAAGTTTATGGTACACATTTGCATGCTTCAATCACAGAATAAATATTTCGTTCGAGCTTGGCACCATTTCATAAACTCCGTCACATGTATTTACTACTCACTAAAACTAAATCTACAACACAGTCGAATTTAAACGGAGCACCATTGGGTATACCACTCTACCTACTCCAAATCCATAGAATTAAATCCAAAACCCGTGGACCACACAACCAGAGACAACCCAAATAGTGCACCAATTCAAGCTGTCATGAAACAAAATAACACAGCACTAACAAGTTAACAACCAAAGAAAAGAACAACCTACAAAAGAAACATACATTACATCTAACAGACAATTGATTCACGAAACAATACATGCGTACATGCCACATGCATAGTATCAAATAACATACGACAAAACAAACTTGCGTAAGACTAAGTCTCCATCCAAAATGCAAATGGTGGAGAAAGTCAAGCGCAGTGTAGGACGCATTTTTATTAGGACCGCACTAGACGCTGAGGTTTTGCGCAGGCGTGATATGATGGCATTTTATTGGCTTCTGTGGTACTGTCCATCAGAATTTAAAGTCATCGATGGTATACGAGTGCTGTAATATATGATGGAGGTCTGTTCGTTGAAGATATCAAAGAAAATATGGAAATATATGTCTTTGGATTTTAAATTATTTCTCTAATTGGATTACATAGTGGAATAACTTGTTTTTGAGGAAATCTTGGCCAGCCACGGGCAGAGGCTCAATGTTATGGAAAATGATAGGATAGCTAGCGATACTAACAAGATTTTTAAATATGGAGAAAAAGCTTAGCTTGGAATAACAGAATTTGCAACAGCTTACACTGATCATTCATTACAGACATAAAACTAATTCATGGATTTATTCATCACTGTATGAGTTACACAAGTGTGGTTAAATATTTCAAGATCAGGGCTTGAATCTGTACCCGAATGTCGCCACAGGTATTTATTACAACTTATTAATAACCCACAAGATATCACATAATATAACAATAAAGCCAGTAGTACACAATAATGTGTAGGAGCACATTAATGAGGCTGCGATAGAAGTATCAGTCGCAGTTGCGACAAGTCGTGGGTGTGTAGACGACCTTCTGCAGATGAAAGGGCCCTAAATTGCTCAATAGGCTTTAGGTAATGTAAGAGAACGTATAGCATAATTGATTTGTTCGGGACAACACTTAGTTGTAGAACGATAAAGATTTACTTATACAATTCATTTTTCTTTGTATGATTTCTGCAATACTTAATTCATTATCGGCCTATAATGTTCACACTGCTGGATCACAGGCTTTCGCTCTGTGAGAGGGAGTGGGCCAAAATCCACCACGCAGGCCCAGTGCGGGTTGGCGGCGGATTTCTGCAATACTAAATGGAAAATATTTGGGGGGGGGGAAACTTTCAGAGTAAGAGAGGAAAGGGCCAAAATATCTGGCTGCCCTCGTACTACAGTAGATCTCTTCTATCGTTATCCACCTTATAAGATTGCAGAAGTCAAAAGTCGACACATAAAAGTAGATTTTTCAAATTAATTTCAAAATTAGACATATAGTTGCTAAGATCTACTTCAAAGACGTGCATAATTATACATACTCTATAGTAAAGACAAGATCCTGACTTGATTGATCGATAACTTGGCTGATGAGTCGTCCATGGAATATTAATAGCTCCTTCCCTTTACCTACAAGGTTTGACCTGTGCTTTCGACAACGAGCAATTTTGAAATGCCAGACGTAGGTCCACATAAACCAAAAAATATGCAATCGCGAAAACGTTGTAAGTACAGGAGACAAATCCATAACTTTTTTTTTGTCTTTACATACACACTTATGGAACATTGTACTACCTCCTGATGTTCTAACATCCTATTCTATGAGTGTAAGGTGAGGCAGGTCCTCATAAATAACCGCCAACTTATCTCACGACTTATTAGATGAACCTAAGTGATAAAATAAGAGTCTTAAATATGGATATTAACACGACGGGCCGCGCAAGGCGCTCATTATTAGCTTATCTTAATTTAACATCAACACAGATTCTAGGCTCCCACAAAATAATTAGTGGATTTATCCAACTTTTTGGGTGGTGGTGGAAGAGAGAAACATAGAGCGATTTAAGAAAATCCTACGAGATTTGTATAGTGATGAATTTTAGGGAAACGAAATGTTCGTCGGCATTGTGGCAACTGGAATCACTGGTCTATTACATTATGCGTACAAAGACCAAAAGGCCAATTCTAGTAATTGAAAACGTTCAACATTTAGTCACAATATCATCTCGGCGACAAACAAATGTCAAAAACTTATCAAAAATGTAGGGAAATTAAAGGTGTTTTTGACAGATTGAGACTGAGATCAGACTGTGAACGTTCTTAAAATTACGAGAATTGCCCCTCTGACTAACGTTAGTCTGCGCTTTGAATCAGTGATGTCGAAAACCTAATAAGAAACAACTCTTCACTACTACAGGCAATCAGTTTGACAAAATAAGATTAGGCTCGCTTTCAGTGAAATAATCCAGGAACTTCTAACAATCATTACAAGCGAAATGTGGGTAGGTAGGTATACTTGTACTTTTAATTTTACCTGCTCTTTCTGGAAATTAGTCGTGAATATTTATTTGGACGAGAAAGACAGAAAATACGTGTATTTGTGGTATTATGACGCAGAGAAATAACACAAACACAAAAAAACAACAAGTTGAGGGAAAATGTGCGTCGCATCCACGCCGTCGCTCAGCATAATGCTAAGGCCCTATGCCAGACAGAGCCCCAGCGACAGCCGCAACAATTACTTGGAACGCTTATAATTATGCAACAGTTTACTTCGGCACTTTCATCTCCTCTACGTCTACACATCTTTGATAACCAATAAAATCGCTCACCGCTTATAACTTACCCCATAACCATTAAAATGTGTTCACGATAGCTAAGTACAGTAATATATGTTGTGCACGCACATGACTTGTTTATTATGTAGTAATAAAGCGTTAACTCCCAAGACCACCCGTGTGTGGCCGGCCTAACATCTGATCTTGTAACTCTCGCTCACAGCATTCGCCTTAAGAAAAATTCTGTTAGGCTGTCTGTCTACGAACAGTCCAAACTGTAGAAAGTTTCCAGCTGTGAATGAATTATTTCTTTATTTGTAAATTAGATTTCTATTTATGAGTATAGTATTATTTCTGTTTACGTAGTTTTTTTTTATTTATGGTGGTTTGGTTATGCTGTTCGTCTTTCAAAACGATATAGCAAGTGTGTCCATGGAGTTTCTTGCCCATTGTTCTCCATAGGAACCTACTCCGATTTGGAATGGGCAACTAGCTTCGTCTTTCTGACTGACTGACCTTTTAACAATTCAAAAATGCCTGTAATTGGTTTAATTGAAATAAATGCTTTAAGTTTGTCAGGTGGGCAAGAAAAAACTGATTTAGGTGCAACGCAGACGACAGACTATCCGTGACGCACTTTTTAGTCTGTGAAAATAGAACCTATGCAATTATATGCAATAACGCACACGACGCGCAAAAAGTCCGGCGCACAAAAAATCCGTGTAATTCGGGCAGACCGCGCCGCGCCGCGCCGCGCCGCTCCGCACAAAAAGTCTGTCAAAAAAAATGGAACGTTTGCTTCAACGCGCGCTAACGCAGACGGCGCACACTTTAGTCGGCAATCTGCATTTGCTAGGGGTGGACGTAACGCACGCGATCTATTATCATGGCGCGATTTATTATCAAAATAATACTTCGCGATCTCTGCACGATTTCCATAGCGTCTACGTCCCTACAGCTCTGCCGACAGAATGATCGAAGATGTGCGTCGTGTGCGTTGAGTCTGTGAAAAATCCGCGGCCGACTTTTTGCGCGCCATGCAGACTTTTTGTGCGCCGCAGACTCGATCTGTGCTGCACCTTAGAATTTATTTCATTGTTAACATAATTATCTGCGCGGCACTTCTTGCCAGCGAAAGCTCTAGGAAGTGGTGAATGCGGGCGTTTTGGTAGACTGTCTTTTGTAATTTTGACGTTCGAAAAGTACCGACTCTGAGCCTAGTTTGTATAAATGACGTTTGTATTTTTTTTTTTAATAACTTCACTCCTGTAATCCGCAAGGGCTTAGGTATGGGTGTACCAATAATACAGACCCCAGAACATCAAGTTACTACAATCTGTCAAATTTATTTAATAGATTTTCAACTGTATTGCTAAGGCATTAAGTTCAAGGTTGATTGGGAAAATTTGACAGTTTCGGGTAGCTTGATGTGCTGCCGTCTGTACAGATCGTGCAATCCACGAAGACCCGCCCCGCTCTTTTTCCTAATGCATACAGCACAAGTGTGCAACATTCTGCTAGTGTTTTAGTTTTGTTGATACACACTAATTATTATTAGTGGGTAAATAGTGTGTATCAAAAAAACTAAAACACTAATGGATTAAACTAGCGATAACCACTAACGATTCGGAAGAAGAGTGGGGCGCGTTTTCGTGGATTGCACTATGTATACATCGATGAATACTACGTAAGTATTCAGAAGTCTTACAGCACAGCGATAGTTAAAAATAAGCTGAATTCAAATAACTTACAAGCATTCACCTCTCATTAATAACAACATCATAGGTTACTAACTTTAACAGTTGATTTACCTACTTTGAAATGGGTAACTAAAGGTATTAAAAAATCATGCCTCTCTAAAAGATGCCTTAAATTCAACTATCATAAAAATAAATCCCTAGAAAATAAATTAAAATATAATAAATATGCTAAACTGTTAAAAAAATGCATAAGTGTATCTAGGAAACAAACGTCCGATAACTTTATTATGAAAGCAAAAAACAAGTGTAAAGCAACTTGGAAATTGATTAAAAATAAACCTAACTGTAGAGACACACAATATATAGACGCTATTAAACTAAACGATACATTAATAAGAGATCCTGAAGAAATAGCTAAGGCTTTTAATAATCATTTTATTGATTCTACAAACATTGACATAACAAATAGTAGTCAAAATAGATCCACGATTAATACTAATAATGAAGGTAACAGTATATATCTAGAACCATGTACACCAAATGAAATAAGCAAAATAATTGCATCATTAAATAATACCAACGCTGTGGGATATGATGAGATTTCGACAAAAATTATAAAATCTTGTGCTGATATACTGTCACCTATTTTAGCTCATCTGATTAATTTAAGTTTCTATGAAGAAAAGTATCCTGACAAATTGAAGTTTTCAGTAGTAAAGCCTTTGTACAAAAAAAATAACAAATATGATTTAAATAATTACCGACCCGTAACTTTAATTCCGGTAATTTCAAAAATATATGAAAAAGCTATGTGTAATAGGATTGTCTCATTTATATATAAACATAGTATAATAAGTCCGGAACAAAATGGTTTTCAAAGAGGGAAGTCAACTACACTAGCTTGTTATCAACTCATTAAATTAATTACCGAGAATATAGATAAGAAAATACCGGTCACTGCTATATTTTTCGACATGAGCAAAGCATTTGACTCTGTAAAACATGACATACTGTTAAGAAAATGTGAGAGTTGCGGAATAAGAGGTAAAGCGTTAAATTGGCTTAAAGACTACCTAAGTAACAGACAACAACGTGTTGAAGTTTTAGGTATGAACAAAGAAAGAGAAGTGTTAAATTATAAATCTCAGTTTAGGACCAATACATATGGCGTGCCTCAAGGTAGCATTTTGGGGCCATTGCTCTTTCTTCTGTATGTGAACGATTTGCCAAAAGTAATACAGGATAAATGCGTGTTATTTGCAGATGACATTTCATTAGTAATAAATAACGAAAATGAAAATGAACAGCATGAGGACAAAATAAATACTGCCGTAGAAAGCATACTAGAATGGTTCGAACAAAATAATTTATGTGTAAATATTTCCAAAACAAAATATATTAATTTCTGTAATTACAAGATGACAAATAAAACAATGAGAATTATTGGGCGTGATAATGACGTTGAAGAAGTTAACGATACAAAATTTCTAGGCATAGTAATTGATAAGAATTGCAATTGGAAAAAACATATAGATAACTTATGCAACAGGCTAAACAGCTTTGCATTTGCACTAAGAAATTTAAGGAAAACTGTTGGAGTAAATGCCGCTCTACTGGCGTACCATGGTTACGTCTCATCAGTACTTAGATACGGCATAATAATATGGGGCAATTCTACGGACAGTGATAGGGCTTTTATTGTTCAAAAAAAGTGCTTACGAGCTGTGTTTGGTGCAGGTCCATTGGAATCATGCAGACCCATATTAAAAGAGCATAAATTATTATCACTGGCATGCTTATACATATTGGAAATGGGAGTGTTCGTAAAAAAACACCCTAACCTATTTAGTAAAGCTGATAGTGGAAACATGTATAAAATAGGTAAACACTCAAGGGATCCAACCAGATTGGCTATGCCTAGGTGTAGAACAGCATTTTGCCATAAAAACACCAGTCGAATGGCAATAAAGATATATAATAAGATACCTAAGATAATTAGAGAACTGCCATCAAATCTATTTCAAAAGAGACTCCGAACATGGCTCATTGAAAACTGTTTTTATTCTATTAATGAATTTATGAATTATAATACGAAGAGGAATTTATTACAGACATGAATAATGTAATTAATTAACTTTGACATTCCAGTATGCCTATTTTGAACATTGTAATTTTTATAGTTCTAACATTAGTATTTTTAGAGTTTGACATTTGTAATTTTCATAGTTTGACATTTGTAATTTTCATAGTTTGACATGTGTAATTTTAATAGTTTGACATTTGTAATATTCATAGTTTGACATTTTGTATTTTAATTTCTTGACATTTTCCCATACTGACATATTTCAATTATTATTTAATTTATTAAAATTATGGCACAATCTAAATTTGCATGCTGAATTTAGTAGGCGGAATATGAAGTACTATGTATTGTATTATAAGATCTGCAAGCACCATATTTCATGCAAATAAACGATATTATTATTATTATTATTATTAAATGGATTAACGCTTACCTTTCACCTCATCGCGTATTTAATGATGGCACCATTTATAAAGTTAACTTCGTGTGTTTTGCATAAACAACTAATAAATCTTTATTAACAATCTTATTGCCTAAGTTATGTGGGAAACAGTGATTATGCAAATATACAATAATTGTATGTAATTAATAAAGTATCGAATACCTGATGAAGTTTATTTTGTTGAAATGTCGCAATTCGCGTTGGTAGGCAAAACAATTACAATAAACTTTAGTGGGTCGTTGTGAATGTATGCAGTGGTATAAATAAAATTCTCGCAGATTTACTCAATTCGAAATGATGACTACTCTTTTTGAGAAACTTCGACCAATAAGCGAACGTCATCAACAGAGCATAAACATTAATTCATAATAAGGAAAACTACACACATCAAAAGTGTCTAGGGATCAACATATATTTTTGCAATAACTTTTCTCCTGATTGATATTAATTAAAATTTTCTTTAAGGATTCATCAAATAAAGTGTTTTCGTTTGTCACAGTAACGATAAACCAAGTCACCTTTGCATTAATAAAGAAATTTGCCATTTTCCTAATAAAGGGATTTTTGACATTTGAACCACTAACACAAAAGTTCGAAAAAAAGACTGAAATAACAGTTTTCTCTAAAATTTTATTGGGTAACTTAAACAATTAATAATCCGTGTTTCTACCGCGAACACTAACAACACAAGAACATCGGTTTGGCATACTCAAAATGAGTTCATCCAAATCACGCTGTGGAATGGCCGCCCATGTTCGTTGCAACAACAAAAAAAGGTCTTCTTGCGACTGGATACCCTCCATATTCGGCAGAGCTCTTCTCTGTAGCATATCCCATGCATGCTCAATCGGGTTCAAGTCTGGCGACTGAGCAGGCCAGGGCAGGACATTGATGTTAGCTGCGGCGAGAGTCTGTCTTACAACTCTTGCGGTGTGCGGTCGTGCATTATCATGCATTAACTGAAATAAGGGACCAATTTGCACTTGTAGAGGAACGATGACGTCTGATACAATCGTCTCAGCATAAATTTGAGCGTTGAGGTTGCCTCTGATCCAAATCAACTCAGTTCTTCCGCCGATCCAAATACCCGCCCATACCATGATGGTTCCACCACTATAAGGATGGACTTCCTGGCAGGATTTTAATCGCTGTTGGCGTCCAGGGGTTCTCCAGTGTCGTATACGTCTTGTATCCGGTCTCATACCAAAACGAGACTCATCAGAAAAGCACACGAAACGCCATTGTTCTTCTGCCCAATTTCTGTGTTCAAGAGCCCATTGATATCGAATCCTACGATTGTGCATTGCTATAGGTGGTACCCGTAGCGGTCTTCGGGAATGAAGGTTCACTTCATGCAAGCGGTTTCTGACTGTTTGGTCGCTAATTAAGTTCCCTGAAGAGTGATGAAGCCTCACGGCTAACATCATGGCGGTTATTGTTGGAGCTCTTCGAGTTAAGATTTGAATGTATCGGTCTTGTCTCCGTGTGGTGCAGCGATACCGTCCTCCATGGCGCTCAGCCACGGTACCAGTGCTTCGGTAACGTGTCCAAAGTCGACTGATAACACTCTGACTTGTATTCAGAGCTAAAGCCACAGTACGTTGCCGGGAACCAGCTTCTATCATTCCCACGGCTCTGAGCATTTCTTCCCTGCTTAAATGACGTCGCCGCTCCATAATAACGTTGGTTTTAATCAGTAGTAGGGAAACAGTAGCACTAATAATGTCTTCAATGCGTTGTATGTTTTTATAGGGAAAATATTGACAGCTGATTTTCATCTTTTACTCGAATTTGATTCACAGTTCCTGATTCAAATTATGAAATGCACCAAAAATGATCCATATAAATTTATAAAATCATAAATTTATTACAAAGCCACATCTCAATCTCAAGAAATGCGCATAAAAATGCTTGATCCCTAGACACTTTTGATGTGTGTAGTTAAATACAAATACAAAACAATCTGCATGCATCGTTTGTGTTCCTGCCCTATCAGAATACACCTTATTTTAATATTTTTATGAACAAAATAGACAACCAGTTTTCAAAAAACAAAAATAAAATGAAAATTAATTCCAAACACAAAAACCTTTTACTAACAAAACCATGATGTCTATGATTACTCTTTCAAAAACTCGAGTTTCCCCTCTTCTACCGTATAATTAATCTATATTTATCGGAGGTAAGCCGGAAGGGTAGCAGTTAATTACACTCGCCGTTAACTGACTCGTCGGCGGTGTATTTCTGTTAAATTTTAATTAAATCACTCGACACCTGTGTCCCCTTCCCTCCACTCTCCCCACGGTTCGGCGCGTGCGATGCGCGTGCGCACGTGCCGCGTAGTTTTCGTTTTAAATCCTTTTTATGGTAGTGCACCAAATGAATTGTTAAGTGAGCTTTTGTTTCCGGGATCGTAAAGTTTTGGAGGTTATTCGTTTGAAAGGAATTAAAGATCAATGTAGGACTTGGAATACATTTAAAATATTAAACTCACAGAATGGCATATTCTCGCAAAAAAAATAAAAATAAACGAATAAAATAGAAAATGTGAACAAAACAACTCTTAATTTTCACTTTTGGTAAATATCCATTCATACTTTCTTCACCACTTCCGATAAAATCGAAAGTGCCAAAGATAACAAAGCACCATAAGAAAAAGAAAGTGCACCAATCATGAGAACAAACAGTCATATTCATAACAGAGCCATATTAAGATAAAGCGTTGAAAGAGTACTGTTTACCACCACAACGTTAACCGGCGCCGGCGCATCGGAAAATAGCGGTAAAACAGAGAAAGGTGCCAATGTCAGTGTGAAAGACAGGTTGGAAAAACTAGTTGAAGGAGCGAAATCTGAAGAAAATGAAGATATATGTGAGTTTGAAAGAAATGTGGTTATAGAACGTGGAAATCATAAGAATGATTGCCAATTAGATGAAGTGACAGACACTTATATTATACTTGAAGCTGCTGCCCGCGCTATCCTCCGCGGAAAAGTTTTTTTGTGTTAAATGTTCTAAAGCCTTCCTAAAGAATTGGACTATCAAATGCAAAAAGAATTTTTCAAATCCGAGTGGCAGTTCCAGACTTTAGCACGTTCGAACAAACAAAAAAACTAACAAACTCTTTAGCTTAATATTATAGTTTATAGATACGAATAATATGAAAAGCAAACAGGTCAGCAATAGGCAAAATGTGCTGTGCTGTGCTGATGAATTGATGATATATTGATAAACATTCAAAATTATGAAGAAAAACAGTTTTTAAAACAGGCTGCCATGAACAAACTACGCAAGAGATCTTTTGTAAATCAAACTTATTCTGAAGTAACTCATACACCTAGTTATTTAATTCAAACTAACTCTTTTCAAACGACGGCTAAATACACACTTTATAATCACTTTTTTGTTTTGATAAACTTCCGCATATGATTTTAAGTCTGTTTAATTTGTAGTTCTGCTGATCCTACAACGGAAGAGAGCGCAAAGATAACAGACGATTTTATTATTAGCCAAAGGTCAATATTTTGGTTAATAATAACAATTTATGCACACACATTCTAAATCCCCAACAACTTATGATCCAACTGGTATGACTAAATTTGAAAACTACTACTTCTAGATATAAGAGATCAGCCTGGGAAACTATGGAAAGATAGTCGCAAAGTTTAGAAAACAACACTTTAGGAAAGGTAATGCTAAATAATTAAAGACTTGTAAATGATCTACAAGAAAAAAGCTTCTGTTTCTCTCATCATCCTTATATCTGCCGACGACGTCCACTGTTGAACGTAGGGCTCTCCCACGCATAGCTACGATGGATGATCTCAATCTTATATCATTAAATCAAGCTTTGAATTATGTCAAAAGCACATTCCCATATTCCTTATCCTTCAGATCTGCATAAAATAATCAAATATTCAAAAAATGCAAGCAGCCGAAATATTTTAAAATTCAGACTATGTATATACAGATAGAAGATAGATCACAATTAGCGTTCATGGCCACTTGCGCTTACGCAATGTTAGTGTACGAGTAATAACGTAACCAACTGAAATACACTTTGATTCGGACCGAGGTGAAACTGATGAGTTCATGAATGTTGCTCTATTTAGTGGGTATTTCTAGCTATAACGATAAAGGCTATATAGCACCATCAGAATATAATATTTCCAGTGCTGGGACATAGGCCTCCTCCCTGTGAGAAGGAGCGGGCCATCATCCACCACGCCTGCTAGGTGCTGGATTAGATGTCATACGTCTTCGATTTTTTTGGTTCTAGCACATCCCGGTTTCTTCAAGATATTTTCTTTCAACATTTTGAGAGCAGTGGTGATGAAACAAATTACATAAAGGAATGTGCCAGCCAGGGTTCCAACCAACGACTTACAACTCATTAAGTCAGTACTATTACCATTATCACTGGGCCACCATTCCTCTTAGAAGGAAACGTGTTATACGATTTAGACTAAGAGCGGTTCCGCACTACATCCGATCCGAATCCGAATTAAAGATCCGACTTCGATCCGAATTGGGAATGTTCTAAATTCGGGCGGGTAGAGTTCGGATCTAGTGCGCAACCCCTCATACAAGTTATGATTATTATTAAATAGGACTATGGTCACTTCGGACCGGCATTTCTCGGATTCGGATCGGATTTAGAGTGAAACCGCTCTAAGACAACCACTAGCAACCTCATCCCCCATGATCATTACAGCCAGGAATTTACACTGCTAGCCATGAGCCTCCCCAATAATCTTTACAAACGAATGCTGGAGCGCTACCCACGTCTAGCGGATTCCCCTGTACCTGATCGACTGAAAATTCCAGAGTTAAATAAACATGGAGTGAGGAAAATGCAAAATCAGTTGTCATGTTATGGGCATATGGTGCGCAGGAATGCGGAAAATGTCGTAAGGAAAGTTTTGACTTTGAGTGTGAATGGATATAAGACTAGGGGATCACCGAAGAGTGGAATTCTCTACCTGCGTCTGTGTTTCCGAACGCATACAACCCGAATCTCTTCAAAGTGAGAGTGAACAGGCTTCTTCTGGGTAAGCTGACTCCATCGTCGACTTTGTCTCTGTCGCCTTTGACCTAGACAAGAGTCAAGAGCAAAGCCATTTCAAATAAAGGGAAAAAAAAAAACAAATGCTTGCAAGATGGACTGTGTGAGAGATTATATGGTTAGAAATTAAGGGAGTGACTACCGAGATGAATAGAGAAGTATTAGAAGAAGAAGAAATCTTGGGCCGACCCCTAATAAATAAAAAAAAATTATAACCGAAAAAAAATCCTCTTTAATACAGAATGTTCGGCAGAACGTTGAACACACGAAAATGGCAGATAGGTGGGGTCGTCTACTACCTACCCAGCCCAAAAAAAAAATACCTAGGCCCCTTAGTTTTTTTTTTATTTTTGAAAAGGTTTATAATTAATTATTACTAAAATCCACAGTTTTTTTGATGCAATGCAAAGAAAAGCTCAAAATCACGTTTTAACCCTTTTTGTAATGTTTGATGGCTTATAACTTTTTGTCTAGTTACTATTTGCACCAAACAATAATTTTAGATGAATCTACCAATAGTCGAGACAAAAAAAAAGAGTTGCCAGTTTCGTCTATCCTACATAAAGTTCTTTCAAAGTTTTAAAACTCACGAATTACGGTAATAAAAAAAAATAAAAAACTGTGGGGCCTGGGTGATTTTTTTGGGCTGGGTAGGTAGCAGACGACCCCACCTATCTGCCATTTTCGTGTGTTCAACGTTCTGCCGAACACCCTGTATAAATTGGGATAAGAGAAAGATGATGAGAAAAATTGAATCCCTAACGTAATCTGTCATTAACCTAGTGGTTTCATAATTTTTATAATGTTTTCGAGTCAATGATCTCTTATCACAATTTTAGCGGGATGTGAATTGTGATTGTTCAGGATTAATGAACTGAATATTTTTATAGGCCTGAAACTGTCCTTCAGTTTTTTTTTTAATCTGTACTTAAGTATTTCAATATGTGATAAATGATTAATTTCTGTAAGTAGGTTTGTACAAACACTTTTACACGTCAATTGATATGTGTTTTAATGTGTTTTAAGAGGCTCTATTTTCGAGTATGTCTTTTTGATAAATTTGATTTTAACATCTTTTTTCTGTCTTTTTTTACATTGATTGATATTCACTGCCTCGTTGGTCTAGTGGTCGCAACTACTGAGCATGAGGTCCTGGATTCGATTCCTGGGTCGGGCAAAGTGTCAACGGGTTATTCCGTCCGGATTTGTGCCCGTTTGATGGCAATAGGCGCGCCCTATTAAATAGTACTGGCGAAGTGGGAGTAGGTACTATAGGTACATACACCTCTGTCTAGGAGAATTCCTTAGGGGAATTCAGGCGTGATGATATTTTTATTGTTAATCACGTCAGTGGAATAGTAAATCCAATCCTATTAGACTTAAATTGGGGCTGACTTTTCCAACGCCAGATAATTTTATAGGAGGAATAACAGATCTTTTTAATACTAGTGTGCATAAATTAAAAAAGGCTCTTTGCAATCACTTCTTCGACAAAACAACACAGCCCTATTATACTAATATGCCTAATATACAGTATGCGAAAATAACACTGTATGCTACCTAGTATCTACAGGGTGCATTTGATATCATGGGCATTATTTTAACCTAAGGTACTACTTATGATACTAATTGCATTAGGGCTACTATTACGCAAATCAAAAATATTATTAATGCAAGTATGGAAAACCTTAAAATGTAGTAAGTCATACAAAGTATCAAATTAGTTGCGCTTCTCGATAGCAAATGCGTAGGTACACTACGCCGTACGCGCGTCATTGGGCGTGAATTCTTTGACCCCGCCCGACTCACGTGACATTCGTAAGTTGCCAATGAATTGATTCATAATAAATTCCAATTTTCCCTTCGTACTTTGCCGGCTTAGGACGGTCAAAACTACGTCAACTAACATACATTAAAAAAAAACATTTACGTACCTAGCTTGTGGATTGTTTTGAAAAAACCTTATTTGTCGGTAAAGTGACAGAGGGTAAACGGGTGCTCTTCCACGAGCTTGTGCATGTGCTGGCACGTGAAAAGACGAAAAATCCAACAGGTTCTGAGTGGTTCTGGTGGAATGAGACCCCGTGAAGGAATAGGGTCGTTCGGGTAGCGCCGATGGAACATTTCACGAGTTCATACTAAATTTCTTGCGCGATCGTAAATTACAACCATTTGTGGGTATTGTTGGTTGGTGTACCTAGCCTGCACATTACGCGGTCGAGGCATCGTGTACACAAACACACACACAACACACAACTACTACACTAACACTTAATACACTGCAATCCAAGCACCGTATGCCGCGAGCGGCGAGTACGGCGATTACGTCACGGGATCAATAAATCAATTACGCGTCAATGCACCTGCGCAGTCGTTATGACACTGGTTCCGGGTTCGTGACTTCGTGTTGCGGCGGGAAGCATACCCCGCGCGGGGGTGATATTCGTATTTTTGCGAGTGAGGGAGTGGGACGGAGAGAGTTCAGGGAATCCCGCCGGACGGAATGTCTTGTAGCCCATTGTTATTATTACTTGTAAGGAAAAACCCGCGCGCGCGCAGGTGATGTTTGTTTACATTTCGCTTTGCGCTGTACTGCGCTTTAAGATTTTGATATTTCAACAATTATTGGCGTTAACGAAGTATTTTGTTTTAATTACTTTAAGTGTTTATTTGCAATAATAAGCCTTGTGCAATTTGACTTACTACATTTTTAAGGTTTTCCTTACTTGCATTAATAATATTTTTGATTTGCGTATTAATAGCCCTAATGCAATCAGTATCGTGAGTAGTGCCTTAGGTTAAAATAATGCCCATGACTTCGATTCCACCCTGTATAGTCACGAGAATTAATATGTCAACACTTGGCAACTTTCAATTGAGAGTTTTTCGTGAACTAATGAATGCAACGTTGAAATACGACGCTTTACATAAACCTATGGGTTCGAAAATACTATGTTCTTAATAACAAACAACATCATTCAAGAATAAAGGAGAAAATCGCGTTTGAATAAAGACAAGTGTATACATACTTATGCTCGTGACTAATTGTTATACTATCTGTAAAAACCTGTAATTGGCCATTACCATGTTAAAAACATAATAACTATTGTGTCTGATTCTAAAATAATAAAATAATTTTGAATTATTGACAATTCATCCATACAAAACTGTCAGTCGTCAATTTTATTCCACGAATGAAAATTATCTGTCGATTTCAAAATCAAAAGTCATTTATTCAAACTAGGCTGAGAATCAGCACTTTTCGAACGTCAATTACAAAAGACAGTCCCCCCAAAACGCCCGCCCTTCACCACTTCCTAGTGCTTTCGCATTTAAAAGTCAGCTCTTAGAACAAAAACACCTACAACAATATATTCCCAATAAAAACATAGGTACCAACACACCTTCACGCTCCTAAAATAAACAAGCCCAATAAATAATAATAAAACAAAGATTAGCTACAATTAAACAACCTAACACGGTCTATAACGTCATAGAACGGTACTAGGGTCAATCCGGTCGTAAATCTTGGCGGTATAGAGTTACTTGCGCCTGCGCCGATCTGGTTTCACGGACCACCGGAAGCGTGAGAAATGGAGTACGCACTGTTTTTCACCTTGATGTTGAAGGAGAAGTCGTACCTGCTTATACTTATATTATTAGAACAAAAGATTATATCCAACTTTGGCTATCTTTGGCTGACTAAAGCCTCCGAACCATAGTACATACTAATTCCATGCTCCGGAATCCAGACATAAAAAAGTCTGCCTTGAATGCACTGACCTGTATTATACGCTTTTTTAAGTGCTTGAATGGTAATCAAAACTGTCACGTCGTCAAGGTATTGGACAAGGTGTTCCACGCGCGCCTCAAAGAGATGTCAGCTTTAAGGAAGGGGCCCGTAAGGGCCGAAGCCTGCCGGGGCAGCGGGATTGTCCGAAAGGTTATCGCTACCCCGGAACACAAAGGGCTAAGGAAGGAACACGGGTGGGTTTTAGTCAGTAAGAGTCTGACACTCCCTTTTGCTCCATCCAGCCATGCTATTCTCTAAGGATACAGCCTTGCGGGCAGCGCTGTCGCAGCGGTGAAAACAATGGTTTCAGCGCTGCGACAGCGCTGCCCGCAAGGCTGTATCCTTAGAGAATAGCTCCCCAGAGCGGGAGGGGTCATTTGATGATTTCCCATCCACAAAAAAAAAAAGGTATTAGACATTAAAGAAAGGTGTAGGTATTCAAATATAAACATAATGGCACACATGTTAACACATAAGCACTATCCTTAAAGATAATGTCAAAAATGAACATTTATAAAGTCTGGCCGTCGCGCGTCGAGAGAATGCGTTCCTCTGACATCTGTCAGAGCGAAAATTCTAGAAACTATTAAAGATTAAATTCGCTAAACACGCATTCGTTTGAACGAAACTATGACAACACATTCTCTCGATAGCCGGACTATGAACGTCAAGCAGACGTTAATCATTACTTAACTTTAAGTAACGTTTATAAATAAACCTTATTCTAAGAAATACCGACAGAACTTAACAGATCATAAGTTAATTAATTTATGCATTGATTTATAGCTTTGTAACGGGCGTATAGGGCTTGAATCGACAATCTCTCGGCATTATATCACCTTTTTTGAAGGGGGACCCTTCAAAAGCTTCATATCGATTACCATACTAAATTACTATGAAACTACGAAGATTGATCACTATGTCGCTATGTTGCCAATTTATCTTATGTCGTATGTTGTCGATAGATTTCAATAGGTACACTCCTGCGCACGATCATTGATCAATTGCTTTGGGTCGATGCAAATTGCGTTCGTGTATGTACCTTGTCGGGGTCACCTTGTGGCAAAGTGTTTAAGATCGAGTTGATAGCTTAAAAATAAAACACGTAAAAACTAAATGTTGTGTTGATTGAGTTATCTACTGGATACAGTTGCCCCGTTGGTCTCGTGGTTGCAAGCGCGACTGCTGAGCATGGGGCCCTGGGTTCGATTCCCGGGTCGGACAAAGTCCATTAGGTCCAGTCCTTAGTAACAGTCCGGAGTTTGAAAGTTGGCGGTTTAATACCCCCGTGCCTCGGAAAGCACGCAAAGCCGTTGGTCCTGCGCCTGATCTCTCTCCGGTCGTGTCGGATTGCCGTCCCATCGGACTATGAGAGTACAGGAACAGAGAGTGCACCTGTGTCTGCGCACACACTTGTGCACTATAGTATCTCCTGCGTACCTGGCTAATCTCCGTTGAGATTGATCACCGTGACCGAAATCGGTCGGGGAGGCTATTATTATTATTATTACAGTTGGATACCTAACTGTTTTATATCATAGCTTATCAGTAAGTTATTAAAAATGATCACGTAGTGAACGTAAAAAATATATAAGTGGTTTGCGAACGTGCAGATTCGATTCGTTATTTGTCATACGTAGACATACATGATTAGGTAATTCTTTTCACTAACTCTATGCAACAATATAACGAGTAGGAAAAATGCTAAATAAATGCCTAGTAATAATGAAACCAGGCAGGAATAACGGGCCTATCATTAATACAAGAACCACAGACTATAAAAATGTTCTATTATATAAAATTCTCGTGTCATAGTGTTAGTTACCATACTCCTCCGAAACGGCTATTTTTTTTTTTTTTGCAAAACGACGTTTGCGGGGTCAGCTAGTTAAAATATATAATATCCGAACCTACCTTACACTTTCATAATAAAACAAACTTTTTATTTTCAATTTTTTTTTTGTTTATATTTTTTTATCCTAAGCAGTAAATATACAAGAACCTAAACCACTATTAGGTACTTACAAAATTGCGGCTAAACAAAGCTACCTAACCGATATTAGCGGAATACACCATACCATGCCATATTTTCCAACTTTTGTCTAACAGCGTTATAAAGGATGCATTATTTGCATCCTATATAACATTAGGTACTTTCAACCGTAACTTCCGAAGATGGACGGATAGTCTTCACGCTTTGTTTCCCCTAGAAGGTATAAACTTTATACCTTCTAGAGACAACAAAGCGCACAGCAGGGGGGATAATATCTCAATCACAACCATTTACCTGTTTATTTTGAAGAGAAAACCACAATGATCCAATGTTATTTTGTGTACAAAGTACATCACCTACATTATTGTACGTAATGCGGTAATGGAATCAACACAATATATAAATATGTAATGACGTCGACGCCTGGTTTGTGTCAACAAGAATACCTGTCTACTGTGAATTTAATAACTATACTTACCTACCTTCCTACAATGCAAAATCAAGCTCCAAATAATTTTATATTAATAGTATCAGCCATTACAAAACTACCATGACCACGATTGCTTTACCATTGACAAAGCATGAATAAAGCATTGTTTACACTGGTGACCGCCATAAGTCATGCGTAGGCGCACCGAGTCACCGTCAACATTCTAGGAACACCTCTGGAGGTGAAACATGACTTAACCACAGATTACACTGGCAGGGACAGTACTATCAACAGACAAACAACGAGGAAAATAGTACTTAACTGAGGGGCAATTCTCGTAATTTTAAGAACGTTCACAGTCTGATCTCAGTCTCAATCTGTCAAAAAATACCTCTAATTGCCCTGCATTTTGACAAGTTTTTGACATTTGTTTGTCACCGAAATGACTGCGACTATATTGATCCTTTTAAATTACGATAATTGGCTTTCTGTTATCGTGTAGGCAATGTGAGTATCTGGAACTTATGAAGTTTCTTGACAAATAATGTTGGAATGGTTAGTGAGAAACACAGGGATTTTTTTATTTCTTTAATGCTGAATGTGCCCTCTCTTGATCTCAATCACGCCTGATGGAAAGCGATGGATGAGGTCTATGACGGAACGAGCGTGCCCAGAAGATGCCTAAGGCACTGGAACTCCCCACGCATCGACGAAACACAGCAGGCTGCTTGACGCCGGACTCCGGTGGGAGGGTGGTCGCAAACCAGGCTGGCGTTAGCCCTACCACCGCAAGGGAAGAATTGGCCAGTCAAATAAGGTGTTGGGTGTGACTGTCCAGGATGCGCCGAGCGCGAGTTTCAGTTGAGTAACTGGCGGAACAAACTGCGCTACACAAGGAGGCTTCTTCATGCATCCCAAAATGCAATAATAATAATCGGAGGAAGCATGTTCCTAGTGGCCTACTCTATAGAAGACAGCAGCTTGGAGACGCGACATGCACGTGTGATGGCCTCGATCCTCAGTCAGCAGTATGGGAACAATGAAGACAAAGTAAAACTTTTTTAGCACTAAAAGTGTTCCTTGAAAAAGTGTCCAAAAACTCACACATGTGCACGCAAGGCGAATCAAACTACTATATTAACCATCTCAGCAATATACATATATGATGCTTCTTATGTAGGCGTCTACATGTCTGTCCTTACAAAGTACACCTTCTGTTCTTTTAAATAATGAATCACAATGATGAGAGCTACAAAGTGATACATCATGATTCAGTCAATTTGGTCACGATTTTGCAGTAACGTCACGTTTTCTTGTTTCATTGTAAACTTGAGATGTGTCAGGACAAACTTTAGTTAACCACGAAGGCTAGATAGTCGACAGGTCATAATGTTGTTACCGTATTTGATGCCCGAGTTACGCGAGGCTATATAAATGCTTTTTTTTAACAGACTTCAAAAAAAGGAGGAGATTCTAAATTCGATGGTTTTTTTTTTTGTTACCTCAGAACTCCGTTATTTGTAACCCTTTTCTTTTCTGAAGTCGGTGGCAAAAAACGAAAATACAAGACCAAAGACACCGACTTCCGCAATTACCTAAGTTATTTTTCACTTTGTATTGTTTTTTTGAAAGTCGGTTTTTTTAAGTACCTATTAAATTAACTTAAATTAAAGAACGAAAAAAATGAAAAATAAGTTCTAATAAAGTATAATTCTAATTTCCAAGGAAATCGATCTTATTATACACACATCAAAAGTGTCTAGGGATCAAGCATTTTTATGCGGATTTCTTGAGATTGAGATGTGGCTTTGTAATAAATTTATGATTTTATAAATTTATATGGATCCTTTTTGGTGCATTTCATAATTTGAATCAGGAACTGTGAATCAAATTCGAGTAAAAGATGAAAATCAGCTGTCAATATTTTCCCTATAAAAACATACAACGCATTGAAGACATTATTAGTGCTACTGTTTCCCTACTACTGATTAAAACCAACGTTATTATGGAGCGGCGACGTCATTTAAGCAGGGAAGAAATGCTCAGAGCCGTGGGAATGATAGAAGCTGGTTCCCGGCAACGTACTGTGGCTTTAGCTCTGAATACAAGTCAGAGTGTTATCAGTCGACTTTGGACACGTTACCGAAGCACTGGTACCGTGGCTGAGCGCCATGGAGGACGGTATCGCTGCACCACACGGAGACAAGACCGATACATTCAAATCTTAACTCGAAGAGCTCCAACAATAACCGCCATGATGTCAGCCGTGAGGCTTCATCACTCTTCAGGGAACTTAATTAGCGACCAAACAGTCAGAAACCGCTTGCATGAAGTGAACCTTCATTCCCGAAGACCGCTACGGGTACCACCTATAGCAATGCACAATCGTAGGATTCGATATCAATGGGCTCTTGAACACAGAAATTGGGCAGAAGAACAATGGCGTTTCGTGTGCTTTTCTGATGAGTCTCGTTTTGGTATGAGACCGGATACAAGACGTATACGACACTGGAGAACCCCTGGACGCCAACAGCGATTAAAATCCTGCCAGGAAGTCCATCCTTATAGTGGTGGAACCATCATGGTATGGGCGGGTATTTGGATCGGCGGAAGAACTGAGTTGATTTGGATCAGAGGCAACCTCAACGCTCAAATTTATGCTGAGACGATTGTATCAGACGTCATCGTTCCTCTACAAGTGCAAATCGGTCCCTTAATTCAGTTAATGCATGATAATGCACGACCGCACACCGCAAGAGTTGTAAGACAGACTCTCGCCGCAGCTAACATCAATGTCCTGCCCTGGCCTGCTCAGTCGCCAGACTTGAACCCGATTGAGCATGCATGGGATATGCTACAGAGAAGAGCTCTGCCGAATATGGAGGGTCCAGTCGCAAGAAGACCTTTTTTTGTTGTTGCAACGAACATGGGCGGCCATTCCACAGCGTGATTTGGATGAACTCATTTTGAGTATGCCAAACCGATGTTCTTGTGTTGTTAGTGTTCGCGGTAGAAACACGGATTATTAATTGTTTAAGTTACCCAATAAAATTTTAGAGAAAACTGTTATTTCAGTCTTTTTTTCGAACTTTTGTGTTAGTGGTTCAAATGTCAAAAATCCCTTTATTAGGAAAATGGCAAATTTCTTTATTAATGCAAAGGTGACTTAGTTTATCGTTACTGTGACAAACGAAAACACTTTATTTGATGAATCCTTAAAGAAAATTTTAATTAATATCAATCAGGAGAAAAGTTATTGCAAAAATATATGTTGATCCCTAGACACTTTTGATGTGTGTAGTTTTACCTTTGTATGTGGTTACAAACATTTTATGCAACTTAATTAATAAAAAACCTCCCACGGTTTTAAGCAAAAAATTAAATGGCTCTACCACCTGTTGCAATTATATATCCTCGTTATAAGACATTTTGCATTAAAACTTGAAATTAAAAACAGTGCATCGCAAGCGCTGTAAACTATTCATCCATTTTTCTTCACAGAAGTATGGATGATCTAAATAAAACCTAATAAACTGTAATCATCATAATCAAACAGCTAATTTTCCGAACCGAACCAAATAAAGTGTGCACCGCAGTTGGCGTTGAATGGGCGGTGACGTCACGTTGATGCCCACGCGCACGCCTGCCATATGGTCGCTGCCTAATTGTAGCGGCTGGTCAATACAAAGTTTTGATACTAGAGTTGTAGAATTTTACCTATAACTAGAAAACTGTGTGGAAAGAAGATTGCTTTGCTATGTTTGGACATATAGAGAACAAGCCTTTTAGACTCATGCGCTGCGCATAGGCTTCAGTTTAATGTTTCATGGGATTCCTTAAAGACCTTGTTGAAGAAACGTCATGTTCGTGAACGGGAGCCGTCGGTTGAGTCTGATCTTCTCTTAACTGCCAGGGCTTATTTTTAATCTTATAATTTGAATTATTTCTTCATTTCATTTTTATTTACATTGTTCTCACAAGAAGCAATAAGAATAATGTACCCAGGATTTTGTAACATCTTGATTTCAAAGAGTGTCCTTTGAGTTTTTTTCCCGTTCCCATAGAGATCTACATATAAGTGCAATAATAATATTTTTTCCTCAAATACAAGCAAAAAGGAAAAATTTACCATGTAAAGGGTAATTTGCAATCGGTATTAGAATATTAGTCCTTCATAATCATTCACCACTGTATGTGCCTAACATTAAATATTTACCCGAGTACGTAGGCACCCATCGATTGATTCATCACTGCAAAAAAACCCAAACTGCTCGCGTGACCAGAGGCAGTTTTCAAAATGACTACAACACACGTCATACCTAGATAATTTTATGTTTACGAATTATTTAACTATTACGAATAAAGTTTATTCGTCATAAAAGTATGAATGAATACCTTCTGTTTCCCTTGTTTGGGAGACATACTAGTTTAATGATTCGCAATTTCTATTTTATTGTGCTTATATTGACAGCCCAACAATATTATAATAAATTTATTGAACCAATGTTACAATTTAGCTCATAATTAACGTAACGTAGGCGTCGTCGGTCTGTAACTGGTAGCGATCATCATTTAGATCTTTACAGCGCAGCGATAACTGCTATCTACAATGAAATAATCTCTTCTTGCTATTTTAGTCTTCTATCCAAACAGGCAGATGCTAAAAACGTCTTAAAAATCAAAGTCATCATAATCATCCAAAAGTCATTTAAGGGACAAAAGTTGTCCCATTTTCTGACAAGGTTCTCATGTTAAACCTGTTGGCAGACCATCGATCGTTAACTCTTTATTGGTTTGTGCTTATCCAATATCTCACCTGATTCAAACTGACGATGCATTCCAATGCCTTATCCAACTATATCAGCGGCAGATCATCTCTCATTCACAAACATGCCCGCTGCTTGATCTCCCGCGGCGCCCTGCCCCGGATACCGCTAGTCGAAAGCATTGCTCCCAGGAGGCCAGGACCGACGTGAAACACGACCGGTTCATCTTACCATCAATCATCATCCTAGCCCATTCCCAAGTCTGTTGGGGTCAGCTTCCAGTCTAACAGATGCAGTTGGCAATTAATCTTTTTATATGAACGGACAAATTGCAAATTAAGCATTGTTTCCGAAACTACTCCCACTAATGTCTAAAGTTACGGTTGACAAGCGGTTGTGATTTTGACGGGCGTGGGTGGGGATGTCTGCATGATCACTGTCGATGTCACCGGCTCTAGCATAGGGAAGCTTTGTCTGCTCTTTATTAGCAAGTATTGGGTAACTACGAACAGTGGTGGGCCCAGTGGACACGGTCGCCACTTATCTAGCTTATAGGTCGTAGGTTCAAACCCAGTCAGGTGCTTTACTTTGTATAAATCATTTCATCACCACTGCTCTCAAAACGGTGAAGGAAAACATCGTAAGGAAACTGGCATGTCCTACAGAACCAAAAAGACATGTGACATCGATCATGCCGCACTGGGCCCGCGTGGTGGATTACGGCGCACTCTCATCGCGAGGAGGCCTGTATACCAGCAATGGGAACATTATAGGTTGATTGATTAGCTAGGTAACTACCTACTTACTGAAGGAAGGTAACAAAGATACGTGTGACTTACTAGGCAATGTAGGCCCTTGTATAAACAAGTATCTTCTTTACATCTATACCAACTAGTTCAGTTGGGGAAATAGATAACACACTCTCAAACCCAATGCTCATTCATTTTGATAATCATTGTGTTATTTACGTTGTCGAGCAGACGAAATTTCAGACTAAATGAAGCAATGATTTAAGAATATCCTTTTAACTCCGACAGATTGTGATAGAAAGTGTGTGTAGGCGCAGTAAGGTCTTGAGAACATGGGTAAGTACCGTCAACCGTCCAAAGAACTATGTCAAAATTATATTAGCTCCATAAATAAGCTCCTAATTATGAACCAAACATATAAATAACCTACTAACATCAGCCATTAAATCTAAACTTTACATAACACTAATGCTGTTTATAAATATTTACCGATACCGCATGTATAGAGATAGATTAGTAATTAAACTAATTAATATTCAAGAGCCGGCGACCCAATTGAATTAAAAGTTCAATGTGTAGATAACATTATCTATTTGACTTCACTTGTCCTAGTTTAGTGCATACTAATTACTTCACCTGCCGCTGTTTGACTAATCCCTTTGCTTCTGGATAAATTGATGATTTAAATGTAGTTTTATGTGGCGTCGAACTTAATTTGGTTATCATTCCGACATTTACCATTAATAAATTAAACTAGTTATGGATTACAATGTAAGGTATTCAGTTTTAATTTTACTGAATTGAATATATTGCCTAAATATACTGATTTATAGTACTTACAGTACTTTGTAAGATCCCTTTTAGTGAGTATCTCATCCGTTCGTTTAGAAGATCTTTTACTTTCGTAATTGCAGATTGTCCCTAATTATCCTCTAATCTTTAAAAGGAATGCGCATTCCGTACAGTTAAAAGATTCTGCTAATTAATTTAATTATCAGTCTATTTTAATTCACCAAACAATAGATTTGCCTAAACATCCCTTTCGCATAATAATCGCATTCACAAGCATTAAAGCCTACTGATTGCATTTAAATAACAATTACGTTTTAATGTGACGTCGTTTCCGGCTAATGGCGCGGCATCCGGCGCGGGTGCTTACACGCATACAAAGCCTGCACTTGGTGCGCGGGCGCCACATCTGGACGTCCGTGGCTACTCGGTGACCATTGTATCCGGTCCCTTGTTTTAGGGTAAGGATGTCAAATGGTCAGGGTCGGAAGTAATTAAGTATTGTTGAAGGAAAAGGTTTGTTTTTTTTTTTGTATAAATATTTGTTTGTTAAGCTTTCACGCTAAAACGGTTGTACGGATTTGGATAAAATTTGGCACATGGGTAGGCTATGACATTAGCTTAGAACATAAGATACGTTTACTACCCGGTATTCCCACGGGATCGAGACTTAGGCAGGTGAAACCGCGGAGCGCAGCTATTATCGAATAAGTTACTAAACTTCGAGAACGATCTTGCTATAGGAAATCTGTCTGTTTCGTTTCGCGACTGCTGTATTGTTCTATTGTTAGGGCTTTTTAAGTCCTGTCAACTTTAATTACCTAATTAATACTCAGCAAAACTGACCATATAAGTAGGTAATACAATATCTGTATTACAGTATCTGTTGTCAAAATCTAACTATTTTTCATTTCACCTTACCGCATTTTTTTAATGTCCTATAACTACTTCGATCTTTGATGATTGATCTAATCGTGTATAGTGAATGTTTTAGGATTCTATGAGATAATGGATGAAAGGTAGATACGTAAAAAGTTGAACCTACTTCTCTATTGATTGCGTATTATCTTTACATTGTTTATAATTTTGTCAATTTTATTCATTTCTATTTATTTTTAATAAACTTTACTGTACAACACCTTACATTTATTTAAATCTGTTAAGTTGTACACGTATATTTTAAATACAGTGCATGTCAGTATCAATCTATACTAATATTATAAAGAGCAAAGATTTGTATGTAAGTATGTTTGCCACGAATTGGCTCAAAAAGTACTGGACCGATTTTAAAAATTCTTTCACCATTTGAATGCTACATTATCACTGATTAATATAGGCTTTTTTTTCCACCCGTGCGAAGCCGGAACGGGCCGCTAGTTTTTCATAAATACTTAAATATTTTGTCGTCTTGCGATCAACAGAGCTGTGTTTGTATGTTGTTGATCGAAGCTATCATCAATTTGTAATTGCATGGTGGCAACCCTGTCAATGTCGGCCGTTCATTGAACGTTAGTTTACGATACTTCCACACGATGTGAGTAAACTTTCCTTCGGTAGTAAATTATGTTTTATTGGTGTTCTCTTGTATTGTTTGATTACGATTTCTTATGAAACACCTATCAAGAATTATTGTACTCTGGAATTTGTGTTGTAGAAGAGCTTTGAACTTTAAAGATTAGATAAAAAGGGTATTACAATAATAGATATTTAGTAGTAAGAAGTAACAAAATAGTCATACAAGTGATAGGCCCAGATTTTCCCATAACCAGCACTCTAATTGAGTAACACACGAGGATTTTGAAATAAATTCCGAATACATTGCTTGATAAGTTTGAAAAATTCGTCTGCTCAGCCACTTAAATAACGTAATGAACGTGGCTGAACTGTCCAATTGAAAGGCATTGACACTGCCAGTTGAGATTCTTTATACTCAGCAAGTCAGCCTCAGCATGAAAAATAATAGCTAAAATGATGTCATACAAAAATGATGACGAAAAAATTTAAAAGTAAAGTCTTAATCGGGCAATGGTCCCATTGTCTTCTTCTCCAATTAAATCACCATTATTATTTATAAACAAATGAGCAAAAAAACAACCGATCCGATCACTCTGCTATCCATTCATCATTCTATCGAAACCTCTGTTTTACCGTAAGTAGTAAAACGTGCGCACGTCAACTTCCTCGTGCACACTCATTCACACAATTTTATAAACATGATGACGCCGTGACGTCCACCTTGACTCATGGCGATGACACAACTCCACCTTGTCATAAATATCGTTGCTAATCTTTATTTAAAGAATCTTGTGATTTTGATATTGAGAACAGGACAATGAATAAGTGGAAACGTGTAAAGCCGCCTAGTAATCAGTCCTATAAACTCACAACATTCAAAAATTGCAATTATAAATAGGCTTGTCAACTGAAATAGTCCGTTAATCAGATTATAAAAATACGTGTCCATTATTTTCCAATACTCTTACTGACGGACTAAATAGATTTTCAATTTACTAGTCTATTCATTACCAGTTGTAAACGTTTTTCAGTTCCATTTTATAAGAAATTCCCTGCGTGTCCCAATTGGGCGCCAATACACTTAAGTTCAAAATAACCAACCAAGCATGGAATAATCAGTTAGCCCATAACAAAGGTTGTGTTCCAACGCGAGCATCGCTTCCGCAACCTTTAAGATCAGTAGGTGTTCCGCCATTGCACCATATAGGCGTCTGAGTGTGCAATAATGAATAGTTAATTTAATGGCCCTTTTTTATGACTAATGGAACAGTATAATTATAATATATTTCTTGCGCTTACGCAGAACTACTTCGCTGGCCAAGTGACAGCCATTTGCAATAAGTAGATGATCAAATAATGTTTACTAGAAGTTAGAAAGGAAACGGAAATGTATGTAATTCACACGTCGATTAGAAGTAGAGTGCTTATGTTAGGGTGTCAACAACACTCTTTAAGTAGCATGTTTGTGCTACTTATATTATACTGAGTTACTTGGTCTAATGTCTTGGCTTATTTTTGTTTCTTGCTTGGTCTTCCTATTATTTTTGCAAGCAGAATAATTATCAGCAAGCAGCGGGGCAATTGCGTAACACATTATCAATCGGAATCGGTTTCATTTTGACAGTTCAACAACATTCATCGTGTTATTTACGTGTTGAGCAGACAAATTTTTCGAACTTATGAAGCAATGGATTAGCAATTTGCTTCAAAATGATTCAGATTCCGATTGATAGTGTATTACGCAATTAGGGTGCAGGACCTAAACTCTTCCGCCAATGACAAGATTCTCGTTCTACTGTTCTGCCATTTGATTTCTAAGACCTTTTATAATGATTAGCAATTTCTGCAGTCCAAACAATTTAATAACTATGTAAACAATAGTTTAAAACTGTAAAGTTATTTTACAGGACCCAGGCCATTTCAATATGAAAGTTTGATCTCATAACAAAATACGTTACAAACAAAGGACGCAAGCGCAATCATAACAGGTGAAAGTAAAAAAACAAGAGCACTATTTCGCCACATTTAATCAGCTTATTGATTATATTCATGCCATATCTGTAGTGAGAGGCGGCAGGACTACTGACATTTAGTACAAACTCATAAAAGTAATTAATAATTACAACCCATGCTCTTATTTGAGACAAGGCGATTATTAAAACGATATTGGCGCATTATCGCACGAATGAAAACGACAGTTTGTGGAAGGTAGTAATTATTTTGTCCGCTGAGCTTTTTTACAAGATAAATTGACGGTGATGTGATTACAGTGTCGGAAAAAAACACTCTTTATAAAATTAACTTTCATTTAAGTAAGAACGTTTTATTTAAACGTAGGTCTGTACCCGATTAAATAATGTACGTGATTTTGTTAAAAAAAAACTCCACCAAAAATCACATTTTGATGTTTCAAATCCAAAAAAAGATTTAATAAGATTTAAGAATATAATTTAACTGTCACCCATGAGTTTACACCTGATAAAGATCCTGAGATTAACCAAATAACCACTTATTAAATTAACCGATCCCACACAGCGGATCACCTTGTATCGAAAGCGATACACTCGCGGTGCGCCCGCGCCGTTCTGTGTCAAGGAGAACTATACATTTACTTGGAATTCAGTCATCAGCACATGTTTAAGGGAAAAACATTGTTTTGATTGCGACATTGACCTCTTTTTGTGACGTCATCTAGGTAGACTTACCTAGTAAAGGTATTTCTTATGAATTTATTGACATAAGCAGAAAATAAAGCAAGGTCATATTAAATTGAACTTTGAACTTATAAAAGCAGCTTATGTACCTAGATAAAAAAATGTACCGACAAACTAATAATTTTGAATGTATCTAGAAGAGAGTTTAAAAAAAACTGCAAGCTATTTTAGAATAGGCCTATACCTACTCTATAAGCAAAATGCTAATTCGGCTTATCGTAAAAATGGAAGCAACAAGAATGGAGACCAAAAGTAATCGACAATTGTTATACAACTTCCTTTTACTCTAGATATGAATGACAAAACTGTTAACAAGTTCAACGCACATGATCATCAAGTTCAAAGCCAGACCTATTAAATTAGCAGACTGGCAATTAGTTTTTAAGTGATAATTTTGCTCTCGCACCAACGGAAAGGCTATTAACAAATTTGCTAACTTCATATTATTACAACGTTACTGCATCTAAAAAATCATCCAAAATTTAATCTATGCTAATATTATAAATGCGAAAGTAACTAACTGACGGTCTGTCTGTCTGTTACTATTTCACGCCTTAACGGCTGAACAAATTTGGACATAGGATACTTGTTATCCCAGTAGCACGTTCCTTTGGGTAAATTTCCAACCTGAAAGCTAAAATAAAAAAATAAATGTCCATCACTTTTATCTCATAAAAATGATGGACCTACTGAGAGGACATCGCACTATTACAGATCTTAATGTAAAAACAAATAGAAAACTAGATTCCCTCGTATATCTGTGCCACAAGATATAAATATGTACACAAGATTCATTCTGAAACGATAAACACCTAAATATACATATACCTAAGCTTTCTATTTCGGAACAGTTGGCAAGCGCGAACACGTAACTTGTACGTCATTAGAAAAAAAAAACACAAAGTCGCCGAAAACACTATGAGAGGAAGTCTTCTCTTTTTCTATGTTATGTTAATAAATACTAATAATGTTGTTTATCTATCTTAACGCTGACTCCCTTATGGTGTCGGCAAAAATATCGAATGTCTTATTTTTAGACTATCGGTAGATTTTTTTGGCTCGAAGTGTAGGTAAATTTTGCCTGTTCTTTCCGGAGTTTTGGATTCGCATTAAGTTTTCAATGACTACTTCAAGAACCCTCTTCTATTTCCTTATAAATGACTTGGACATAAAGTAGATAAGACTGATGAAACTGTCTATACGCAGTACAATTTAGTCAAGTGACTAAATTGTTCTTGTGCGTTGTAATTATAATTTGTATGTTCTTTACCTCTATGATTGACTCAACCTATGCCAATATGAAAATTACTACTCTTATTCGATTTGATCAAAATCAAAAAATCGTTTAAATTAGGTTGAGAATGATATTTAATTGAATAAAATTCTCAAAAATTATAAAATCTTAGGATTTTAAGTACATTCTGATATCTATTGAGAAAATAGATTGTAGCAACAAAAGCGAGTAAGTATGTTAAAATGGTTAGAACATTTGCGGCACAAAGTAAACTCAGACGCTGTGAGGTCGTCTGCAGGCGCCATATTTGTAATGAGGTCACGGATACTGCGCCGACGCACCGATGAGAGACGATGACCGTCCATCTTCTTTTGAGAAATGTATCGGTTGCATTTTGTTTAGATTTTTTGTTTTTAGAAGGATGATTCGTGATAAGTGTACGTGTCGTGTACCTACTATCGTGAAAACTTACCTACATCTATACACCGTAAGGGCTATTCTTGCTTGCAGCGCTCAGTCGCTATACTAACGCTTGCTAACAGGTATGATCATCGTGTGCATGGGATTATGTTTCAAATTGGGCAGATGTAAGTTTCCTCGATGGTACTTACCTACCGAAGAGTGTAAATGAGTGAAGTGCAGTAGTAGACTTTCATTTTATTGGCCCCGATTCTGTTATTCACAAAATAAACTAAATTTAAGTTTTTCTTTCTATTTCATTAAGAAAAGGACAGAAGATAAATATTAGTTTAGTCCTGTGAAATTAGTCAGCGCCTGACATAAATTGACTTATTTTTAGTAGCCAATCTTTTTAATCACGTCTAAACTTGTCTATGGATTATCTAATTTGATCTTTCAAGTTGGATGAAACTGCAGACAGTGTACAGAATTTTTATTAAAATCGGTTCAGTAGTTTAGGAGTCCACTGCGGATAAACAACGTGACACGTAATTTATATATATTAAGAAGATAATAGGATATACTGTGATTAAATTACTTGTTTATCGCAGATGTGTTGTTAAACATCGTATGATACGCGTGAGACTTGTTTCAAAATGTAGGTACTATTCATTGATGGGTTTCTATGAAGATAATGTGAGTTCAATAACTCTTCAATACACAGATAGCTATCCTATGAATTTTAAGTTATTGAACTCACAATTTTTGCATTCTTTGTAAGAATTATTCTAAAGAAATACCTACTTGAATATGACTCGTTCACTGAAAAGCATGTCATACACAAAAATAACCCGCATTTATCTGGTTTTTAAATTAAAATTTACGTGTTATTGTAAAAATTACCTGTAACAGACGTGATGTATAATAAATAATAATGAGAATCGCACGACGAATACTTGATGACCTTACTTTTAACTTACGTAAGTGTCTGTTGTCATTCATTGCAAAAAAAAACCTAGACACAACAGTAGGTAGAGGACTTAGTAACCCGTCTTATACAGGATGTCCCTGGAAGTATGGATCAAATCAAATAGGGGCGTGGGCAAAGTCATTTCCAAACTTTTTGATCCTGAGAATGTTGGTGAATTTTTTTACGGTTCAAAAGTTATGATTATGACCAACTTTTGTTATTTTCAATCACTTTGCATAGTGTTCAAAGAACAAAATCATTTAAAAAAAACTACCAGGAACTGTCAATTTAAGTTTTTTAGACAGCCCTGATAGTTTTTTTTAATGATTTTTTTTCTTTGAGCACTATGTGAAACGATTGAAAAAAATTGGTCACAACTTTTGAACCGTAAATAATTCTCAATCATCAATCATTCTCAGGACCAAAAAGTTTGGAAATGACATTGCCCACGCCCCTATTCGATTTGATCCATACTTCCAGGGACACCCTGTATAATGCTACACCTGTAAGTCCCGAAGGTTTAAGTTAGGTATATTAGGTAAGTACTTAGATGTGTATGTGTACTTCCTTCTTAGTTACTTACTACTTAGACAAGATGGCGAAATGTTTTTCGCCATTAAAGGGGCTACATGACTTAAAGCGCAGTCATTGGCCCCGATTCTGTTGTTCACAAACTAAACTAAATTTAAGTTCAGTGCATTTTTTTCTTTCTTTTTCATTAAGAAAAGGACAGAAGATAAATATTAGTTTAGTCCTGTCAAATTAGTCAGCGCCTGACGTAAATTGACGTATTTTTAGTAGCCAATTTTTTAATCACGTCTAAACTTGTCTATGGATTATCTCATTTGACAGGACTAAATTAATATTCATCTTCTGTCCTTTTCATAATGAAATAGAAAGAAAAAGATGCACTGAACTTAAATTTAGTTTAGTTTGTGAACAACAGAATCGGGACCACTGTCGGACTGCATCGAAAAGAAAGAGAAGCACGATGACACAACGCTGGTATGTTATAACGAAATATGAAGATTTACAAAAAAACTATTGATTAGACAAAAAACTTAAAACACTATTACGTTAATATGTTGCTTATAGAATAATCTGACAAAAACTCAGAATGATTGCATGTTTATTAGTACCTATGGCTTCTAATCGATAAAAGGAACTTTTAGATGTATCTTCGTGATTTTTTGTTCTATCGTATCAAATTAGTTGTATTATGTTTTCAATACACTATCCATACTAATATTATAAATGTGAAAGTGTGTGTGTCTGTTTGTTTTTCCGGCTTTCACGGCAAAACGGAGCGACGAATTGACGTGATTTTTTAAGTGGAGATACTTGAAGGGATGGAGAGTGACATAGGCTACTTTTTTTTTTCTTTAACCGTGTTACCCCGAACTTAACGCGAGCGAAGCCGGGGCAAAAGCTAGTACAGTATATAAGTATCATATATTCTGAAGAATATCATATATTTTTCTGATTTTATTTACTGCAGTCGATCATATATACTTTTAGGCATTATAAAACTTGCGTTTAAGTCCTGTAAGTCCCCTTAAGTCCTATACAATAGGGGATGAATGCCAGTTGCATTTTTTTCGCACACAAATCTGAGCTACTACCGTCACTAATGAGAATTAAATTCCTGACAGATAATGAATATTATTATTATAACACTTTACCCGATCTAGAAATTGAACCCAGGATGATCAGTTGCGCTTGCGACCATTATACCAATGAGGCCACATGGTCACTTGTCAGCAGAAAATGATTCAACCTACACGATTATTATGGAAAAATATGTTGATACATGTACTACATTGTACAGTCAGCAACAAAAGTTGATTAACATTTCAGTTATTTTAATCTCAGTTATTGAGCAAAATATTTGTTCAAAATTGTATTGTACTTCTGCTGCAATTTCGAATATATATTTTGCTCAATAAATGAGATTTAAAAAAACTGAAGTTTTAATCGACTTTTATTGCTGACCGTACCTATGACTTTTTATTACTTTTTATTGCTAGATTGAGCGCGTGAGGTTTCTACATCGAATAGCTCTTCATACAGAGTATTCTAGTCTTTATGGGTTATGTTAAGTATATGTGTGTCTTTATGTGTGTGTGTCAATATACTAGGTTCACAGGAAGTGTTTCGAACTGTGCAGTCAAAGTAACAATGCTTGCATTGCTTTGAGCATTTGACATTGGTTCATAATTTTGGAGTTCATATTCATTACACCAAATTACCGTGCGGTTATTGCAAAGGACAGGAAAGGCAACGAAGTTTGACTAAAGAATTAAGATCGGCATGGGGACTATGTGTGCAAATGACGACGTAAATGCAAATGATTGAGAGTTTAACAATTCTACTGCAAAATATTCAATGCCAATGGTTATTACGGTAATAATCCTAAATGATTTCATTGCAGGATCTACGAGGGAAAATGGACCTAAAACTTTAATTCACTCATTCATACATACATGATACATACATACATAAACTCACGCCTCTTTCCCGAATGTCATACAGTCATATTAAATTTCGACACGGTCCCAATATCGAATAATAATTAATAATAGTTCGACTACTCATCCTATGGGGGTAGGCCAAGGGTAGACAGAAACTACATAACGCCACCGGCTAAATACTCATTAATTATAGGTATTGTTTACAATTACATCTGTAAATTAAAAATCCGACAACGTTACGTAAACCGTCATAGTTTTATGGTTTTAAATATGTGTTAGTTTTATTATTGTACAGAGGCCAGCACATCAAGCTACCCCAATCTGTCAGATTTTCCCAATTTAATATAAACCTTATTCCTTTGTGATAAAGTTGAAAATCTATCAAAGAAACTTGACAGATTGTGGTAGGTTGACCTGCTGGCGTCTGTACAAGATTATTTTGTATATTTTATCTATGGTCCTTAGTTGCCTGATAATAAAACGATTATTATTATTATTACTTATAATAAAGAGTATTATATTCTATCGTCAACTACTTATTTCTAAAAGCAATGTTTGTTTCTGTTTACACATGACTGTCTGTATTAACTGTGTCATACTCTACTGCGTTAGGCTCTTCCTTTCCATTCAATAAGAACGAATACCAATAACTCACATCACATTATTCTCAATTTCAATGCATCTAAAAATAACAGTTTTAAGAGATGAGTCGCCGGGTGCTAAGATAAGAGAGCTACGGGGTCCAGAGGTTATCGCACGCAAACGAACATGCATAAGCACCGATTCATCGGAAACTATCGCTGCTACACTGATAATGGCGACGCTTTTTAAAAATATTTCTCTGATAGAGAATCTCTTGTATTGCCTCCGGATTTGGATGCTTTATGGAGCAGCATAAAAGTAAATTCTATAGCTTTTGAGTATATATTTATGAAGTACCTATTCTATGTTATTGTATAAGATGATTGTGATGTTAGAGCTTGATTTATGAGTGATAGTTATTCGAATGACGTCAGAGTTGAGGAAAAAGTTAGAGAGTGCTATAAAAAGTAGTGACTAATCGATCCACCCATAAACGAATACTACAAAGGGCTAAAGGGAGTGTAAAACTCTTACTAACTAAAATCCACCCGTGTTCCTTCCTTAGCCCTTTATATTCCGGGGCAGCGGTAACCCTTTCGGACAATCCATCCTAAGACCTGGTGGTTCAATAGTCAGATAATTTTTATCTGAGGAACAAATATTGCGATTTGATAGTATTTGTATAGAAAATATTTCAAACTGTCACATTTATTATTCAGATATAAGATAACAGACTATTGAAAAATCAAACTTTCTATTATTAAATAAATAAAGTATTGGATATGGCGTTGAATGACGACCGGAAAGGTTAGGAGTTCAAATCCTACTTGGCAACAAATGAGATGAGCTATGAGATTGTTAAAATCTATGGTGTTCATTATATCATACAGGAGTCTTAAAAACTGCTTATTGAAATTAAAATTTTGTGTTACTTAAAATGTAAATCATAAGCGTTAAATGAACGCCCGATTTATACAACTCATGCCGATCAACACCCTTAAATTGACAAAAAAAAAACACTTTTTTACCCTAGCTATTTCAAGCCACATTTCAAAGTTATAAAACGTTGATAAATGACAAAACTGCATCCCAAACGCCTGAGCCGACGACAGAAACTCCATTAAACATCGATCAGTGATCAATAAAAGAGTTCTGAGCACAGCTGCGCGGGCGCAACCAACTCATTACTTATCTTTAACCATTAGTCGGATAAAGAGCTGTTGTGACTCTCTGACGGAGTTAATGACATGTATGTACTAAAATGTTTGTAAGAGGCTTCGAAAGAGGGTTCCGTGTTATGTTATTTGTGAGGATCTACCGAATGAATCACTGGCTTATATGAACGGCAGCTCTACCTAAAACGAGGTGTTATCGTTATTAAAAGTAGAGCCGTAAGCACAAAGATCTTTTCAAACGTAACCAAACTTGGAACTATTTCAATACAATTTCACAAATATTTTTACCAACAAACGCCCCCCTATCAATGTGAGTCAAGCGCCAAAAGATCCATTATAACACTATAAGTACTATAACAGCATAGTCAGGAAAGGCTGTGCATTTCATACAAAACTTAAAAACTACCAAAGCAGTCGCAGAACCAAAATGACACTAAAAAAAATGGCACGAAAGATCACAATCTGCAAGATGTCGGTCTCACAATAACACATGCTGCTACCACTTGTTCATGCACTTGATCTCCAAAAAAAACCTCAACAATGCAACGCGAAAGGTCTTTTCCCAAAAAGCAACGACAAATTGAACTTCACCACTTTTTGCCACCAGAACCAAAGCAAACATTATTTGTAAATGCATGTAACTATAAATCAAACGGAAAGCATCACCCTCGACAAACAAAAATAGCATTCACGACTAAATTAAGCTTTGAAAAAAGTTAAAAAGGGCGTGAGCTGCGCCTGCACATGTGCCACGCATGTGACTTATTTCCGGTTAGAATTTGCGTTGCATTGTCTATGGGTGGTGTTAAACGAAACGAAAAAATTCAATGTCAGTTATGGTGTGGTGGACACTCGGAATTATTTGATGGGTCGATGAAGCGTTGGCAAAAGAATTAACACATAGGTGACAAATTATGTCTTATTACATTACTGTGACTGGTTATCGTAAACCAAGACACATACTGTAAACGACTAGGTGCAAATGTATTAGTATAAAGAAGCTATAGACATTACCTTCCCTTTGGGCTTCGCCAGAGTCCGGTAAAAAAGCATTACTTAAGGTGATTGCGCAGTGGTTACCGCAAAATTCAAATTTTTTTACGTTTTTTGCAATTTGCAGTCTGTTTCAGGTTGTATCTTGATCAAAATTTGATTCGCGACTATAACAGGTACATATTTACAGAATTATAATCATAAGAAACATTCATACATCTTTGTAAGTGAGATTTGTACCATAAACACTTTTCCCTAGGAGATTTCTTCTTGTGGTACAAATCTAATTTAGGAAGATGTATTAATGATTCTAATGATTATAATTCTTTAGATACGTACCTGTTATAGTCGCGAATCAAATTTTGATCAAGATACAACCTGACACTGACCTGCAAATTGCAAAAAACGTAATAAAATTTGAATTTCGCGGTCTACCACTGCGCATTCACCTTAAGGGGTTTAATTGAAATAAATGCAATTGTCCAAATGAGTTATCACCAACCCAATTTATGCAATGTGTTTAAACAACGTTAAAATCAAGTCATTTGCACCGGACACCATTAATTAGAGTACCTACCCGCCTAAATGACCAGCAATTTACTTTTTACATACGTAATGAGAAATTGGCGAAGTGTTAAATAATTACCTCACATAAATATTGAGCAATTAGTTGCCTCATTTCTCCGAGTAAGTCATTAATATAATTACTTAAAATTAATTCGGTATACCATTTTACAGGAAAAAAATGCACCAAAAATATTATATACCTCCATCATACTCCATGAAGAAATTACAAAATTAGCGACAACAGTGGCATCACCATCACTAATCCTACTAATATTATAAATGCGAAAGTTTGTGAGGATGGATGGATGGATGTTTGTTACTCTTTCACGCAAAAACTACTGAACGGATTTTTATGAAACTTTACAGTAATATAACTTATACATTAGAATAACACATAGGATACTTTTCATCCCGATATTCCCGCGGGATCGAAACTTACGCGGGTGAAACCGCGGGGCGCAGCTAGTACTATATATGAAGCTTCTGCCCGCGACTTCGTCCGCACGAAATTCTTGTTTTAACATTTATGAATAAGTATTCCATGATACTGGGCATACTGTAGCATCCCATTAGTGAAAGAATTTCCGGCATCGGATCCGGGATCAGTAGTTCTGATGATTACCCCCTACATAAAAATTCACAAACCTTACCTTTTCTAATATTTGTATAGAATTTTCAGTTTGTATAATATTCCCTAGTAGGTAACATAATATTTGGGAAGGTAGTGTTCAAATTAAAATGTTACCGCTACCGAATACGTTAATTGCTGTCCATAATTAAGATGTCCTTGGCAGTAGTTAGCAGTTCATCAATGTACAGAGGCCAGCACATCAAGCTACCCCAATCTGTCAGATTTTCCCAATTGAATATGAACCTTATTCCTTTGTGCTAAAGTTGAAAATCTATCAAAGAAATTTGACAGATTGGGGTAGGTTGACCTGCTGGCGTCTGTA